>JANUYF010000003.1:199385946-200646446 GCA_026167975.1 Phrynosoma blainvillii
ATTAGAATCTTAAGCTTAAAGCAGATGAGCAAAAAGTGCCAACTTTGGGCACCTTTTGGATCAGGGTGTGCAGACAATAGACACCCCCAAAGTAGTTGGAAGCTGTGCCAAGGGTGCACTGAGCAGAAAAAAGACAGCACAAGAAGGAGCAGCAAAAAGCTGCTCCTGCTCATTCAGAACTGCAGTGGTGACACACTTCCAGAGTGGGGTGTCCAATTACCATGGTTTCACATTGATTGGGGACTGACCCAAGGCCGGAGTGGCCAGAGGCTGCTCCAAGCTGCTGGTCTGGTTTGCTCCTAAGTCTGGATTTGTTGTTGTTAACTGCCCTCAAGTCGATCTCGACTCATGGCGACCCTATGGATGAGACATCTCCAAGACCCTCTATCCTCCACTTTAGGATACCATCCAATCACTTTAGGATACCATCTAGATGTTATCTGTTGTGGACATTTTATATGAAGTCTTTAACACACGACTGTGCTAAAAATGTGAAAGAGGTTTGGATAAATGAGATCAAGACATTCTGCTCCATAACTTTTTATGATAGACATGAACCTGGGGATCAGTGGAAGCAGTAATATGACTGTGAATATGCTTTGCACAAATGCTATACCCCACTGAACAGTTATATCATTGCTAACTTCTGAACAGCTGTTAGGGTGGAGGTGAAAAATAATAGTTAAAATAATAGAGTTACATAGGATGCTTAGCTGCCCAAGGCAAAGAACAAGATGACACTTTCTTTCCTCCAAACCTAATCAAGAAAAAAAACTGGTATTTTATTTCAATAGTGGTGACTGCAGCTTGGGCGATTTTATGGGTGGGTGGATGGGATAGTCTATGTGACAGTCTATGTAGTCATGCTGGCCATAAAGCAAAATAAAACATAATCCAAAATCAACAAAAGAGTGATCCTTTATTGGCCAACTAAAATGCAAACACACCATGGTGCTGTATTGATAAAACTCAGCCACTTATAGTCTTGGGGGGGGGGGGTACCTTTGTAGGAGACAGAAACTAATTTAGTTCTCAAGATGAGTTACTTTACTGCAGCTAACAGCATTTAATTTTTACTGCCCTTTTCCTCGGTCCCCACATAGCCATGAGGAGAGTGGCCTCTGCCTTCATTGAATTCTCTCCAAACCAAATGAACAACAGAAATAACATTTGAGACAAAATGTAGGCCTGTAACTCCAACATGTGAGTGTTGTTTTTTTAAAAAAAACTCTTCTCTTGTATGATTTTTTTAGACATCTTTTGCCTGATAATGAAGCCAGTGGAGATTTGAAAGTTTGCATGATGTGTTTTGTGCATTTTGCTTGGCTAGTAAATTTATCACTCTTCCATATGGCACAGAAAATTTCAATAAAAAGTAAAGGCCAATAAACTGCTATTGCTAGTGCCTCAACATTTACTGCCTAAGATGGTGTCTCACTCTGCTTAATGGTTGGGTCAGTCCTGTAAACCCTGCAAAACACCTAGATGTCTTCTGTCAGAGAGCTCTGGGGCCACAATAAACTACAGTTCTCATGATTCCTGAGCACTGAGCCAGGACAGTTAAAGTGGCTTCAATTTGCACTATTTCTGGCAGTCTGTAAAGGCCCAATGTGTTCAAAGACCAAATATTTTCTCATTTATAAAGGTCAAACACATGCAGACAGTTTCCTTGTGGAACTGAGTGCATGTGCTTTTTGTAATTGAAACTTAAAAGTTAAAAAGCTATATAAGGTACATTTGATAGACTTTTGAATTAAATCTTTGTATGTAGACTTTTCTGGAACTTCTGTGATAGTACTATTATGAATTGTGGGTCTAAAATGGGGTTTGACAATGCCATAGATCAGGGGTAGGCAACCTTTCCCCTTTAAGGGCCGAGGGACTTCAGCTCCCAGAATCCCAGGAGCTATTGGCCAACAAGGGACTATTGGCCAACATGGCTGAGGCTAATGGGAACTGAAGTCCCTCGGCCCTTAAAGGGGAAAGGTTGCCTACCCCTGCCATAGATCATAGTTATGTATATACGTACGTAAGTAGGTAGACCAAGTAGTCATTTTGAGCCATGTATAACATTAGCTTCAGTCAAAACACACAGATGTAAAGAATCTCATATATCCAAAAAATCCTTTGGTAGTTAATAAGGCTGCAGACTTTGGATGTGTGGCGTAATTAGTTTGATCAATTTTAAAACTTAAACAAAAGGATGCTTTGGAGGCTGGGTCTCAGGATCAAAGCCATTGACTGCCACTTTGCTCTTAGGCAGTTGGAACTGGGAAATATATACCTGTCACCCTTTTGGCAACCTGTTCCTTCAGTGTGAGAAGCTCCTGGTGATACCCTTGAGAGCTTCCTTCTTAGTGCAGAGAGCAGCATGGGGATGGGAATTTTCCCCAGGCTCATGGGGTGAGGATAAACAGAGAACACCTTACCTTCACATAAAAATATTGCTGCTGATTATCCCCATGCCCTACAGCTGCTATTTAAAATTTCAAAATTAGACATGTTCATTACAGTCATACAATTAACATCATGTTAATATTTGATTTCTCTTGTTTCTTAGTGATGTTTAAATATTTATTGATTTTTCCCTAGTCCCAGTGTGAACATTGCATGTTCACTTGAAAATTAGGTAATTGGATAATCAGGTTGTTTTGGCTGTGCTAAATTTGGATTGGAAAACCTAGCAGAATTTATGAGTGATCACATTTTTGCAGACTCTGACCCAAGAAATCAAGTTATCAATATTGTATTGGAAACCTGGACAAAGTAATACAAGGGGAAAAGGAAATTTGCCAATGATTTAAATTGTTAATGTTAAAACAAAGAGGGTGATCCGTCAAGAAAAGTTCTCCTCTCCAAGTCCTATTTAAATGATGTGAAGCTATGGACTGTACAATATATAAGGAAAACGTATTGCCTGTGTACTGAGTGACTAAAGAGATAATTTATTAAAGTTCAAAACTTCATACATTGATTAACAGACCATTACAATCCAAAGAACAATGGGACAAAAGGGGGCTCCTCATTGCAGCTTGTTAATTAAATAAGGATGCAATCAAATTAAACACATAGGACACTGTCCAAAGATGTCATTTGTGGGTGAGGGAGCCCATGCTGCTAGAACTTCATTTGAAGGTTGCACTGCAGCAGCATCCACTCATAAAAAAACTGACTCTTTATTTAGCTGGCTGTATAGTGACTTCTCAACTTTTGGTGAATGGAAATTGCTGTAGATATATAAATATTTACAAAAGCTGTGTTTTCCACATAATCAGTCAGCTGTAAAAAAACAAAATAAAAAAATCAAAATGTGGGAAAAATAGAAATTGGACCATCCTCATTCCTGCTGGCCCATGACTTTGTATTCTTGAATCTCAAACACCTAGATTTGAATCTCTGCCCATTAAACCATAGTAATGTTATCGTCTTAGTGGATCCTTATCTTTGAGCTAGTATAATAGAGTCCTATCCACATTGACATAGATGGACTTAGGGGTTGACTACACTGACAAAATAAATGAATAGATAAAAATTAAAGTCACATTTTCCTGATCTGCAGCGACACTGCAGTGACTCCATTAGTGCCACATTTATGTGAAATAAACTGGACTCATGTTATATTGACTGCCATGTATTCCCCATGCCCAAATTTAGACTGGTACAAAAGGGTTACACCTCTCTTTTCCCAGCATGTCAAAACCAATCAGCTACTAGCCTTATTGGTTACCTGTCAATCTTGCCAGCTTGCGTTCTATTTTTTTGCCTCTTCTATCCAATCCTCCCCTCCTTCATGTCCCAGAGAGTGCTCATGAGGGAAGTCTAAATGTCTCCTCCTCCCCTCTGTCAACTATCTGCTGATTTATTTATTTTTAATTTTTATTTCTTAATGTTGACTGATGTGCATACACACATGCACACACAGGATGAAAGCTGCACCTCCCCAGAAAACCCTCACTGGTGTTTAACTCTGGAGCAACTTCACCAGTGAGGGGGTAGTCCTACAGCTTACCATTGGCTTTATGGCTGGGGTGGGTGTGGCAGCAACCGTGGTAAAATGCTCTCTTGTTGGGAATCAAAGAAAGGAGATGGGCAGCTTTATTCCACATGATGTATGGAGCTAATGATATATCAGGCTACCCACTCTCTCTTCCTCCCTCTCCCCAACCTGAGTGAGTGAATGAGCAAGGGAGCACACATATGGCCAGGCATCCCAACACCTGCAAATACAGAGGGATGACTGCATGTAAAAAAGAAAGAACATAAAATTCTAAATAAACCTCTATTTCAGATGCTAGCCTTCAGTTACTATACTCTGAATGTCTTCGCCCCCACAAAAAATAAAATAAAAAAGTCACACACCAAACTTGGAAGACTAGTCCCACCCTCCAATGAGACCCTCCAATTAGTTCACTCACTTAAATTCCACCCTGATCCTGACACATATGTAAAAAATCCATTTTTTCTTAAATTGTGGAGTAAAATGTGAGTTTTTAAATTTCATATAAATGCCTAAAAGGAGCAATTTCACTTTGAAACTTGGCATATGTTGTGTGTTCCTACAGAACTAAAAACAACATGAGCATGATTATTTTCACCTGTGTAGACAATCTCTTAGTAACCTTGGCTGTGCACATGGGGGAGAATTTTATTTCAGACTTTTTTTTAATTTTTGAAGCACTTGTTAACTGTTTCAAAAATTTTGCAGACAGAAAGACATTGAGATTTTTCTTTTAGTAAAATATGGAAGAAAGCACAGCCTTTTCTCTATCAATTGCATTACTTTGGATCATGGCTATTGGCCTTATGGCCATTTATGCATTCAGCCACATTTTTTCTTTGTTCTCTGTATCCGTAACGTACTCTTGCACAGATTGTAAACTTCAGTGTGTCCTAAAATGAACTATTGCATGTTCCTGTAGTATTCTCATTACTTTGAGATAATCACATTGAAGTTGAAGCTGCAGTACTTCCTCATCCCTCTTTTATTAAATACTATTGATGCTTTGTCCGGTCACATTCTGTAAAACAGCTGCTCAAAACTTTCTGTTTTGTCAAACACCCAAACATCCCTTCAAGTAAATCTTTGATGTTTAATAATGCTCAGTTTCAAAGTCAGCTTTAATATAAAAGTATGTTTATCTTATACGTGCACATACACACCCTACAAGTACTATACTGTATGATCCTCAATTTTAACCCTTTATTCAGTCCTCACTATCAGTGGCAGCTAGTGGGTCTAATATCAGTGGGACAGTGAATGCATTTTAGGATTTAAGTTGAACATGAAAAGAGCTATTTGAATGGTATTCCAAGACCAGAGCCAGAAGAGGTTAAATGAACTATTCAAGGTGCTAAATCAGTACTAAAACCACATCAGATTCATCACCATCATTAGTGCTAACTCCCATTTATCTAGACATTACTTTCCATCTTTTAAAGAGCTGACTCATGCAAACAAAGAGCTTCCCAAAGTAATTTTTACCTTACTGAATAGACCCTGAAACTAGAAAGTGGTGGTAGAATCATTGAGAGTAGCATGCCATTTACTAGACCTGAGGCTCAGACACCTTTTTATCCTTTGGAACTGACCCTGTCAATATCCCTGTGATTTTAGTACAAATGTATTTAATAACTTATTCTCAGTGAAATCAAGACTTGATTTCTATTTGTTATTAGCTGCTCTCAAGTTGACCCCAATTCATGTTGGCACTGTGGATGAAACATCTCCAAGACCTTCTGTTTTCCATTGCTTTGCTCAGGTCTTGCAAATTCAGACCCATGATCCCCCTTAGTGAACCTATTGATCTAGTGTGCGGCCTTCCTCTCTTTGAGTCATGCCTTCTTATGATGTGGCCAAAGTATGACAGCGTCAACTTGATCATCTTGGCTTCCACAGAGGTTTCAGGCTTGACCCTTTCTGGGACCTATTTGTTTGTCTCTGACTGTCCACAGTATCCCCAGGACACTTCTCAAATGAGTTCTGTTTCTTCTTATCCACTTTCTGCACTGTCCAGCTCTCACATCCATACATGGTGATGGGGAATAAAATGGCTTGTATGATTCTAACATTAGTGCTTAGCTGTATATCTATACTCCTTAGGATCTTCTCTAGTTCTTTCATTTCTGCCTTCAACATTCCTAGTGATGCATTTGACTACTACTTTGCAGAAGTTAAAAAAACAACAACAGAGACTTAATTTGACTCTAAGAACATGCACTTGCCATTTTACAGTCCACTAGCAACTGTGACTGTCTTTTCCAGGCATAGGACTTTATCACATGGGGAAAATCCCGTATAGAAATGGGATTTAAAAGGTGGGGAAAACACACAAAAACAGGCAGATTTTCACACACATTGATGCTAAAGTGTGCTTAACCCAAAAATAAAATATTCAAAAGCCGCTTCTTTTTACTTTTGGGATTTTCCAAAAGTAAAAATGAAGCAGCTTTTGACTACTTTCTGTATGGGTTAAGCACACTTTAACATTGACGTTGTGTGAAAATCTACACACTTTTTTTTTTTTGGGGGGGGGGGTGTTCTACTTAAATCCCATTTCTGTAGGGATTTTCCCTGTGTGATAAAGTCCATATTTAAATGCCAAATGGCCAGTTTAAGTGCCATTTCTATTGGCTCTTCATCCCCTTTTGAAGCATGTCATTATATAAGGATCCTTATCATATTACATAAATTTAAGCTTGGACATTAAAATGTATTGTTTTATCCTAGTTCTCCTTTTAATTAATACACAAACACATATGCACACACACACACTCCAGAAAAAGATAGATTAATGAAATTCTTATTCATTCAGTTGGGAAGAGAAGAACATAACATGTTTCTGAGTATATTCACATAATTAAGAAGAGGAGGAGGAGGAGGAGGAGGGTCATCATAATCATCATATTATTTTATTTTATATGGCAAAATAACACTATGATGAAGACCCAGCTGAGAGGGGAAATTATAATAAACAGTATAACAATAAAACATAGGGTGGTAAATGGGTAAAGTGAGACAATGGCCATGGGGACTCATGCAACAGTAGCAACAACTCATTTCTCTTCAACAAGTAAACATTATTATTAAATTTTCTCCCTTCTGTGCCAAAGTAGCATGACTAGTCTTGGTTATTATACGTTTGGACTTGTAGGATATGGTGTTTGCTTCTCCACTGCAGGCAGCAAAATGTTGTAAACTCTCCCTGGTAGTACCAAAGAAGAGATAAAAGGATGACAGATCTCAATTTTGCACCGGCACAAAATGACACCGTACTCAATATTATGGTTGTAAAACATGGCCACAACTTTATTTGTACAGGGTCATAAACAACTTCATTAATAAATTAATTTAGCTACAATTTACATTGTTCTTGAAACATGTGTCCCTATACATAACCAATCTAGCTAACCATGTAAACCAATCCCTTTACAACATGCGTCAAGAACATAAAGTTCCAATTAAGCACTCAGCCAAATAAAACATCTTCCGCTGACTGGAAATGACATCATAATTTAACTTATGATGTAACTTATCTATGATGTCATCAACTTGTTTCGTGACGACATATAAAAAATTTTGTTAACCCATTGACGTATACTCTTTGCCCAAATCAACGTGAACCAATTTCGTAATTCCAATTGCCTGAATTATCCCCGGGGGTGGGGGGGGGGTGTTGGGGGTCCCTGCCTGCCACAGGAGAGGGCCAGCCTAGCTTGTCATCCCCTCCCCCCCAGGAGAGCTCGTTCAATGTGATGAGTGATAGACTCCAAGTATACATCACAACCCTCAGGGGAGAGATGAACCCCATCACCCCTGTACAAATGTGGCCTACCAATCTGAATACCCTCATGATCAATACAACTCTAATCCCCACACCCTCAAACTTCTTAACCATGGATCTATTCAGCCAACGATGGGCCGCGTTGATCGAAGATTCCTTTCTTGCTCCCACCCAAGTGCATCGTGGCAAAAACTTGGTCCACATCACCACCGTTTAAGGAAATCTCTGTTTAATGTCTTGCATGTCACTCAAGATCCTCTTGGCCAACTTGAAACAAGGCACTTGAACAAGGTAATTTCCCCCCAAGTGTACCAGTAGAATCTTAGTTGGTGTGAAAGTCGCAGATAGCTCGATGATACGTGGAATGAGAGCTCCACATAGCATTCCTCTCCGACCAAACCATAGTACTCGCTGGACCTCTTTTATCCCCAGGTTCTGATCGCAACAAGATTGGAGCACACAACGTTCAACCCAAAACACAAGGCTGTGCCCGATGATCCATACATCTTCTAAATCCACATCTGCTTGAATAGAAAAACAAATTAAGTATAACAATGCAACCCCTCAACTAGATAATGCCAGTCCAAACCAAAAACTTATGGGCGAATGTAGGACTTGAAAGCCTTGGACTGCCAACACCCAATCTGTTGGATTGTAGTGTCGCTTAAGCCATGAGTAGCAGCTGCGGTCGCTGGCCCTATATGAAAAGACTGTGAAGAGAACTGGGCCACTGGCAGACCTGCATGCCTCAAAGTCTCCCACAGCACAGCTCAAAATTGAAACTGTGTTAACAGAAGGCCAAAAACATGAAGGAACAAATAGTCTGGGCCAGTCGGGCAAAGTCTAAGATAGTCCAACAAAGTTGAAACAGGACAAATTTGACCTACTGGTGCTCTAGCCAAGGTTACAGTTTGTCTCTTAGCCAACTGGTCAGTTTTAGAACTCCTAAAACAGATTTGAATGCCCTGTTCACTAATTTGGACATCAGATAAATAAAGTGTTCTGCCCAATCTATCCGAGCGGGAGCTAGAAACAAGCTCACTAATTCTAGTGGCTGCAAAAAATGCCACAGAAAAAGCTACCCTAAAGAGAATCAGTTCCTGAGATGAAGAACATACGTTCAGAAGGGATTGCCAACTTTGGATGAGAATTGATCCTGTTACCGGCAAGTGATTATCGCGTGCCAGAGAAAGCTCCCTAGTCCATTCTTCCAAGGCCCTACGGACTCTAAAGTCCACAATAGGGTCATTAAACCCCCCACTCTTGAATAAAAAGACAGAGCAGCTAACCTCGCCCTAATAGTGACTGGGGACAAACCCGACTACTGAAGGTGAACAGCGAAATGTAACACAGTCCCCACCCTGAAGGGCCAAACCTCAACCTCTTCTTCCATAGACAGAAACAGCCTATAAGCTTGCATTGTGAGCTGATACAACTTGTGTGTTGATGGAGCGACAGACTGGAGAATCGCCCTGTCAATTTTGATTCTCCAAGGCTCCACAGATGTTCCGGTACCTCCAGTGGTTGAGGGGCTGCCTCCGGCGTGAGTTGACGAAATCTGGAAAACTGAAAATGAGAAAAGGCGTCCGCCAATGGATTTAGTAAACCCGGTACATGGCGAGCCTGAAACAACACATTGTACCTCAAACATTGCATAACCATTGATCTAACCAATGCCATCACCCTCAAGGATTTAGAGGTTTGGGAGTTCACCATATGTCACACCAAAACCAAACAGTTTTATTCTCAAATTGAACTGGCCACAAATGAACTGCAACCAAAATAGGGAAGAGTTCCAGAAAAGTGAAATCATGTGTCCAACCGCTATTCACCCAAGGTTGTGGCCATCCCTCTGCTGCCCACTGACCTTTCCAATAGAGTCCAAAACCGTGTGCACCAGAGGCATCGGAGTGTACTTGGAGGGCTGCCTTTAAAAGCATTTCAGACCTCCAAAAGGAGACTCCATTAAATTGATCCAAAAATGACTCCCAAACCTTCAAATCAGCTCTTATCCCACTACTAATCTTAATATGGTGATGCGGAGTG
This sequence comes from Phrynosoma blainvillii, assembly GCA_026167975.1. Taxonomy (NCBI): domain Eukaryota; kingdom Metazoa; phylum Chordata; class Lepidosauria; order Squamata; family Phrynosomatidae; genus Phrynosoma; species Phrynosoma blainvillii. Next base: position 199,395,774 of record JANUYF010000003.1, read on the forward strand.
AAAACCCCTTTAGTAGCATTGTATAAGCAAGCACAAAAGGCCCGCCCAGGGACAATAACTTTACAAGCGAAATTTAACAACCCTGTCAGGGATTGAAATTCTTGAAACGTGGCTTTGGTCCTACTGCTCATTAGCTTTACCTGTTGTCTCATCCTTCGAGTTTTTATACTGGGAGGTGGGAAAGTCCCTCAACTGTGTCTAAATCAATGCCTAAGAAGGTCAGACGGGTGCCAGGACCCTCCGTCTTTTCCTACACCAAAGGAACTCCCATCTCAGCCATCAATACCTGAAATGCCAACAAGGTATCCACATACCTTGTAGAACTGTGAGTTCCAGCAAACAAGAAGTCGTCCAAATAATGAGTAATAGCTTGATTACCTGACCTCTTGAGAGAGCACCAGTGCAAAAATGTACTAAATTTTTCAAATGCAGAGCACAAGCTAGAACACCCCATTGGCATAGCTTTGTCAAAATAATATATCCCTTCAAATTGAAATCCTAATAAGTCAAAATCGTCAGGGTGTACTGACAAAAGCCTGAAAGCCGATTTTATATCACACTTAGCCAATAGGATGCCCTACCCAATGCCCATACCATCTGCACTGCTGCGTCGAATGATGCGTATTTCACCAATGAAAAAGCTGGATCAATAGGGTCATTAACATATTCCCCTTTTGGGTATGACAAATTGTGAATTAGATGAAACTCACCAGTCGCCTTCTTGGGAATGATGCCCAAAGGTGACAGCCTTAGTGTCGGCATTGGCAGATGTTGATATCCTACCAGCAGCCAACTCTTTAGCCAACTTCTCCCTGACTCTCTCACTGAACGCCCATTAGGAGCGAATCGGTGAACTCTCAAACCAGTATAAGGAATATGGAAACCATTTGAAAACCCATCTAACAAATACTGAGCAGAATCCCTATTCAGGTAAATCCGCAACCAAGGAGCCAAGACATCCAGTTTAATTGGTGTTGGCACTTTTCCCTCCCGCTGTGGAAGGTTGTGAGGAGACTCCAGCCCCGGCCTTCCTTCCCCTAAAACAGGAAGTGCTTGGGTGATTACCTCTGCATGTGTTACATTTATGCTCAAACCTACAGGGCTGCCTAGAGCACTTGCCAGCATTGAAGTCCCAGCATAAAACTGTAACCTTTTTCTCCCCCGTGCTAGGCCTCGCATACTGTCCTTTCGGCTGCGTGACCATGGGCACAAAGCCATTGTCACACCTGCTCAAAGGGGAGGCCCCTAGCATAACATCTGCCCAGAGTTCAGATTGGAAGTGCTGCCAAGACAAAGAAGGATCCAAAGCAGCTCTCATCCTGAACTGCTTGTCGTACCGGAGCCACGTAGAGCCCGTCGAATTGAAATGACAATTCGTGTACACTTTGATCATGATCTCTTGGTACTTAGAAAAGTCGGGAGACCTAGAAGGGTCTTTTTGTTCAATCACACCTCTATATATGGTAAATCCCATCATCCAGTTCACAAAGTTCCTTTCTAGCTTAGGACGCTTGTGAGCCTGGAATTCTTTAGGGAGACTAAACACGACCCCGCCCTTCACCATAATCCTCGGCTCAGGTTGCGAAATGTCAATGAAAATAGATCAATGTATTCCCCTTTCCATATTCTCTCCTTAGTAGAGAGGGGAAGATGAGATCCTAAGGGAGTTGACATCCCCGCATAGGGGTTGCACTCCACTGCCCAGTCTGCTTTAGCCAGACCTAAAGTTCCTACCATGACCATGGGCCTTGTGTCACTTATATTGGTGACCGTGGGATGCTCAGCTTGCACCCTCAAGTCAGGCACCTGAAGTGCTACCGATGAAGTCGAGGGTGCTGCAACAGAAACATTCAAAGAACTTGTCCCATCAGCATTTTGCCCCACTTGGCCACCAGGGGACCAAACCAAGGTGGGCCAAGAAGTTCTATAATTCAAAGGCAGGGACAAACTTGCATTAGTCAATTGCTGAGTAGCCTCCCCAGCTGTTTGTGATGCTCCCTCAGAGTGTGCTGAAGCCTCTGCTCGAGTGCCAAACTGTGGAATGGAAGAAATACTTCCCCCATCCCTGTTAGCAATTTCACAAGTTTCAGGTGCAGACACACCACCTTGACCTGAAACCACAGCCCTCTGGACGAAACAAGTACAAGTCCGCCAAAGTAGGCTGCTCTAGCACAGGGGCAGCCACTCGCTGTTGTGCCACACCTGGAACTCTCTTTAACAGTTCCATAACATCTGCTAGGTTGGCTGGCCAACCTCCATAGCAGATGTGACCAGGGGACCATGTGCTACATCCTCAGAAGACATGCCAGGTGAAGTAATTGGTTGCACCTGTGTAGCCTGCTGCCCAGAAACTTGGTCCCGAATTGAAACTGCACTCGCTTGGGACCTTGGATTAGAACCTTGAACCCTTTTTTGTGCTAGCTGTTCGCAAACAGCTACACAGGCCTGCATTGGCTCCTAGCTGAGCCAATTGAGCCGCAATCTCATCATCCCTGTTTTGCAATTCATTTGGTCTCTTCGGTGCTGATTGCCCAGTATTGGGCCCAGCAGAAGCCACACGCTGATTAGACTGTGGCTTACTGCGCTGATGTCATGGCCAGCCATGAGGAGGACGAGGAGGACGAGGAGGAGGATGGGTCTCCTCCAGAGAAGGAAGAGATACAGGCTCCACCTGGCTCTCATTCTGATCTGCCTGAGCCAAGCCCGGTTCTCCCAGTCCCAGAGCAGCCAGGTCCTAGTGCTCCTTCCTTGGAGGCTCAGCTGCCTAGTGGGGAGAATCAGGAAGATACAGCAGAGCCAGTACCTTCCTTTAGGCAGAGGAGAGCTGAGAGTGCTGGCAGTCGCAGGTCCAGGAGACTGGCTGAAAAGCAGCTGCTTAACAAGCCTCAGCTGGCACTGAGGTAGGATTTGACTATTTAAGGAGTGGCAAGAGGCTTCCTTAGTGCCAAGAGTTATTGTAGTTTCCTTGGGAGATTATGGTCAGTGTGGCTCCTGGTTTCCTGCTGTGTGCCTCTCGCTCTTGCCTTGTGGAACTCTGTTGCCTTGACCCTGGACTGGACTGGACTTTTGCTGATTGCTGCCTGCCCTGACCTTAGACTGATTGATGCTGATTTCTGGACTCTGTTTTGCTGGTGTTTTGACTACGGAAGGTTTGTGGCTGGCCTTGCTGTTTGCAGCTCACCCTTTCCATCCCTAGCAGCTATGGGAACTGAGGCTGGCTGTAGTCCAGGACAGCGGCATGACATCCAGGTGGTATAATAACAAAGAGGCTGCTTGGGGTTATAGTGTTCAGCTAAGCTACAACCCTTACACAACAAAACTTAACACAGCAATCCAACAAGGATTAATAATGCCCAGTGCTGTTAAAATATAGGATCACCCAATTTCGAATGTCCCCTGAAGTTTGAAATTCTTTAAACTCCCCCCTCCCTTTTAGGGCAGAGTGGTAAAATTAGACAATAAGCACAGGTCCCCCGAACTAGAATACCTGTCCCAATAGGGATGCAATTAATGGCCAAAAGGCCCACCACTTCCCTTTTTGGGACACCAAACCCAAGCCAGAATAAACTGGCAAGCATTTCACCACCAAATAAGGCTGAAGTGGCCTGCCACTTCCCCTTTAGGGACACAGAAGCCAAGCCAGAATACTCTGGCAAGTGTAATACCACCAAATAAGCTGAAGAAGACTATCACTTCCCCTTTAGGGATACACAAGCCAAGCCAGAATACACGGGCAAGTATAGTACCATCTAAATAAGGCTGAAAAGGCCTGTCACTTCCCCTTTAGGGACAAGCAAACCAATCCAGAATATTCTGGCAAGAGTAACAACACCAAATAAGAAGTGTAGTACCATTAAATAAGGCCAGAAAAGCTGACAACTTCCCTTTTGGGATACATGAGCCAAGCCAGAATATAATGGCACATGTAACACAGCCCCGTGGGGCTATTATAATCGGGGCCTCTCGCTCCCCCAAAAACCAATGGCACCCCCACTCAAGAGGGGCGGTGCCTCAAACCTTGGCTGTCCTGGCCTCTTCAATCCACATGTCTGCTCTCTGCTCTGCTGGGAGTCGAAAGGGGCACTGTTGGCCAAGCCCCGCTCCTCGATGAGGAAGGGCCAAACGTGGCTGTGGCAACCAACACTATGAGAAGGCCGCAGCCGCAAGCCAAGGTGGGCCCCAACAACCCAGGCTGATTAAGGCTAGGCCCCAAACGGGAGCGGACCAAGTTGCGACCTGAGCACTAGGCTCACGTCCGCTGCTAGGCCACTCCAAGTCCGCAGCAGACAAGCTCCTCGCTTGTCTGCTTCTCTAGAATGGCTGCTCCCATGTGGCAACCAGGGGGGTTTATAGCCCCCAATTCTCACTGGTAGTCTCGCGATAAGTGAGACCACCAGTGAGTAGGGATCCTAGAGGATCCCTTTCCCGATTGGCTGGGTGGCAGAGGAAGGGGCAGGACTTCCTCCCCACCCAACCAATCATGTGTCCAGCATCATTTAAACTGGCTGGTGCAATGTAGAACCCCTTCTGATGTGTGTGTGTGTGTGTGTGGGGGGGTCTTTCTCCTGCTCCATATTCTTACTCTTAGTATAGCAATGAAAGCAGGTAGGGATGGATGATAATGCAAAACAACCAAATATGGAAGTAATTTAAATTTAGTAATCTGCCAACTTTAAACATAAATTAGTGAGTTAGGATGCAGTTTTGTGAGATAGCAAAGAGGACACACCTGTTGTTAGCATGGTTACACAGCGCATGATGATACACGTCAACATGCAGCACCAGTGTCACCACCTTCTCAGATGCAGGCAGTAGTTTGTTAGCTGAAGGAGCACCTCTCCCCTTCCAGAAAGAATAAGGACACTGTACAGACAAACGTCTCTCAGATGAGGCTTTAATCTTGGTTCCTCTATGTACAAGGCTATATACAGCAATAATTCCAACCATCCAACAACAACCCACATCAACCCACATTATCAACCAACACGTGTGTCCACAGGCAACTCCCTTATATACCCAGGGCTCCATGTGGCCTCTTGGCCCTGCTTCTTCCTCTGGACACCTGTCACTCATCCTGGTGACTTGGCAGTTTTGCAGCCATTTCAGTGCTTTACAGCACCTTGTGACCATCAATCAATGTCACTTCCTATGACACAGCACCTGGTGAAAAATGCTATGTCATTATGGCTGCCAGTGGCCCGTTCATGTCTGGTCACTTGTGTATCATCCCACTTTGGACGTTTTCCTTGAGACACTGTCTCTATAATCCCCTCCAAATTGTCCAATGTGTGCACTAAGCTTGTTTTATTACTCATGGAGTGTGTGTACCTATGGACCTTCCCTGTTTCCCTGTGCCATATCCCACTGGTCTAACATCTTCCAATGTCCTCCCACCAGTGCCCATTGTCCTGGTATCCCATCTTCTACACTGTCTACCTGACCCATGCGTCCCAGACCCAGAACATCATTCTGTTTCCCCAGCAGCACCTTCATTTATATAGACACAATCCCAGGAAACCTGTCCATCACTCTAGGCACTTATCTTCTTCAGTGCTTCTGCACTCTGGCTCAGATCTTCCACCACTCTGCTCACATCTTCAGGCTAGATCTTCCATCCTCTCAGGACCTCGAGCTTTGAGCTTCCACTCCCAGTGCCATGCCCAACTGCACTGACATTTGTTCATGTCTCTCTACAAGGGGGGCTTTCGTGAGGATGTCTGCCACATTGTCCTCTGAACTAATGTAGGACAGACACAGAACACCATTCTGGACCAACTCTCTCATGTTCTGATATCGAACCCCTACGTATTTTTTCCTGTTCCTGAGATTCTCAGCCTCTGACATTGCAATGCAAGCCTGTGAATCCTCATGCACAACTGTTGGGTCTGTGCACTCCTCATCTAGGTCCACCAACAGCTGCCTTACCCACTGCACTTCTTCTGCCATCTCTGATAGTGCAGCTAACTCTGCTTCTGAAGTGCTCAGTGCCACATAGCTCTGTTTCCTACACCTCCACACTACAGGGCTGTCAGCATACTTGATAAGCAAGCCAGTCACTGACTTTCTATCATGTAGCTCTGAGGCAAAGGAGCTATCCACAAAGCACTACAGCTGGGCTTCACATCCCTGCTGCACCAGCTTCCTTTCCTTGCTGCCCTTTAGGTACCTGAGCAACCTCTTGACTGCTGTCCAGTCCTCCACCTTTGGACTGCTAACCCTCCTACACAGAACACCTACAGCGAATGAGATGTCTGGCCTGCTGTTGTTAGCAACAAACATCAGACTTCCAATCACAGACCTGTACAGATCTGGGTGCTCAAAAACCTTGTCAGACTCACTGCTTGTAAATCCTGGGGTTATTGGGCTCTTCCCCATCTTTGCATTCTCCAGGCCACACTTCTCCCCCAGCCTCTCTATCTTTTTCATCTGGCTTAACAGGTTCTTACCATCACCAGTCCAATCTACCTCAATTCCAAGGTAGGCCTTGAGGCTCCCTAGGTCCTTCAAGACAACCTTTTTTGCCAGCTCCACCTGCACAGCCTTCACTTCCTGCTCAGTCTTCCCCTATCTCTGTGGATGATGGTGTCTCAACATTTTCATATAGTGATGGGTGAGGTCTGTGTACCTGTTGGTTCAATGAAGGTGCTAGGCTGGCTCTCTGGTGTAGCCTCTGGTGTTTCCACCCCTCCAGTTCCAGCACTGCCTCCCTCTTGTCCCAATCTAACAAACACTTTGTGGTTTGTATGGATCTTTTCCTACCTGGAGTGCTTTTCAAAATTTGCGCTCCTGGAAAACAAGATGTGGCCACTTCCCAACCAAAACCTGTAACTGTTCCCCTGGTACCCCACAAACATCAACCTGTGCCACTTGGGGTCACCTTTCTTCCTGAAGGTCTGGGGAGCCAAAACACTGGCATGCTGCCCAAACACCCTTAGGTAGCTATGGTTGGGTGGCCTCCCATACAGCATGAAGTAGGGTGTTTGCTTGACTGCAGAGTTCCATACTTGGTTGGTGATGTGGCAGTCAGTCAGGATTGCCTCCCCCCAAAGACCCTCTGGGGCCCCTGCATCAAGCAGCATACAGTCCTTGATCTGCTTTAGCACCCCAAATTTTCTCTCCACCAAACCATCTTCCTGCAGGGTGGCTAGATTGGTGGTATTATGGCGGATGCCCTTCTGCTTTTACAATTGCCCAACCTTGCAGATAAGAACTCACCCCCATGGTCTGTCACCAGAGTATCAACCCTGTACTCAAATTCCCTTTCGACCATTTCCACCCAGTTCTTAAATATGGCAGCAGCCTCATTCTTCTCCTTCAGTGTGTAGGCATAGGTGTATCTGGTGTGTCTATCCACAATCACCATCAGATACTTACTATTGCCTACTGATTTGACAAAAGGCCCAGCCAAATCTGCGTACACCACTTGCAATGGCCTCTGGGTGGCGCACTTGCTTCTCTTTGCAACAGGAAAAGCCCTTAGCTTTATCTTGCTGCACACAGAGCATTCCAAGTGGTTCTTACAATCATCCAATTTAAACCCAATGCACACACTTCTCAGTTTCTCTAAACTTGTAAAATCTGTGTGTCCCAACACCCTATGGAGGTAGTGTGCACAATTCAAGTGCAGTGGCACACTCTGCATGGGTGTCTAGATAGTACAACCTGTTGTGCTTATGTGCTTTTGAACAAACCTGCCCCCTTTAGTGATAACACAATCACCCCCCTCAAAGTGTAGGGCATACCCATCTGTAGTCAGTAAGGACACACTGACCAGACAATTTTGTAACTGGGGAGCACACAGCACATTTTCAAAGTCTTTGCCAAACCCTGGGAAATGCACAGTCCCCATGTCCCATATTTGGCTTGAACCCCCATCAGCCAAGCCCACTGAGTCAACACAGGAGGGCTTCCTGTCCTTGAGCAAGGACCTCTGGTTCACCAAGTGGTGAATTGCACCACTGTCAATCATCCACAGATGTCTAGCTGCAAAAGCAAGATGGGCTTGACAGTCACTGTCCTTCACTGCCGAAACAACTCCCTTCCTGTTCCCAGGAGACCAGTGTTGTTCCTTCCTTCTAGCAGTGGGTGGTTTCTTGTAGTTCCTTTTGAGATGACCTGGCTGACCACAATTAAAACATCTTCTAACTTTGCAGACAGCTGCACTCTCAGTCTTTTGAACTGCCTCCAGTAGTGTGTTTGATCTCGGCTATGCATGTTGCTGTCTCTGAATGCCATTCTCAAAACGCCGTCTCTGGCATTCCTCCAAAACACATGTCAGCACCAAGTCCATTGTGAGCTGACTCTCTGACACCCCTTGCAGGCTGTACAGTATATGGTCAAAGTCACTGGGTAAACTGCGCAGCAAGATGTATATTTTTTGTTCTTTTGGGAGGTTTATTCCCAAAATTATCTGGATTCTACACCCAAGAACAGATGCTTCATGGTGGCCAGATGCTCCTCTGGGGACTGTCCTTTCTGCATTTTACAGGCATTCAACCTTTTGCTCCAAAGCATTTTGGAAAGGGTAGAGTCTGACTGGTGCACATTTTTCAGTGCAAGCCAGACCTCCTGTGCAGACCTCTTATCTCTGAGGTGGTCTAATTGCCCTGGATCCAAGGAAAGATTTATGGTTGCTCTGGCTTTTCTATTGAGCTCAGAAATTTTCACTGACGGCCCTTCAACAACATCCCAGAGCCCTTCCCTCACTAGGATTGCCTCAGCATACACTGCCCACTGGGAGTAGTTCTGATCATTCAGCCTTGGGAAGTTCACAAAATCCATGCTGGCAGCCTTCCCAGCTCTCACTATCTGCTAGAGATAAGGAGCACGGTAAGCAGCTCAGCCTTCCAGAACTCAGACAGCAAAAACTACTCTTCTGGAGAACCGCACACATACAGCTACTCACACAATCATCTAGGCAGATCCGCTGACACAGATTGGGCTCATAACCCTTGTTAGCATGGTTACACAGTGTGTGGTGATCCACTTCAATCTGCAGCACTAGTGTCACCACCTTCTCAGATGTAGGCAGTAGCTTGTGAGCTGAAGGAGTACCTCTTCTCTTCCAGAAAGAGTAAAGAGACTATACAGACACATGTCTTTCAGATGAGGCTTTAATCTTGGTTCCTCTATGTACAAGGCTATACACAGCAACAACGACCCACATCAACCCACACTATCAACCAGCACATGTGTCCAGAGGCAACTCCCTTATATACCCAGGGCTCCATGTGAACTCCTGGCCCTGCCTCTTCCTCTGGACACCTGTCACTCATCCTGGTGACTTGGCAGTTTTGCAGCCATTTTTGTGCTTTACAGCACCTTGTGACCATCAGCTGATGTCACTTTCTATGACACAGCACCTGGTGGAAAGTGCTGCATCATTATGGCTGCCAGTGACCCTTTTATGTCTGGTCACTTGTGTATCAACCCACATTGGACATTTTCCTTGAGACACGGTCTCCACAGCTGTAGCTGAAAAATAAAATCTGAGCAGAAAATGAGGTTCAGGACTTGCAAAATCTTTCCACGTAAATTTTGGATGCATTATACTTACATACCCTACAAACATGGGAACCCATCTAATCTTGGAAGCTAAGCAGAGTCAAATGTGTTTATACTTGGATGACACACTACAAAGGAGAATGAGGTATTGTAGGCTATATTTCAGAGGAAGGAACTGGTAAAGACACCTCCGAATGTTACTTGCCTAAGAAAATCCTATGCAATTCATGGAGTTGTCATAAGTCCACAGGCAACTTGAAGGCACACCTAACTTACAATGAAAAAGATCACTATCTCACATATTAATTACTCTTTGAAGCTTAGATTCAGGAAAGAACATGACAACATTCAACAGTGATCACATATCCATCAAACCTTCACTATCAACCAACCCTTTAATCCATAAAATGAAGAAATCAGTAAGACAGATCAAATATATTTCTTTTAAAAGCAATGACAGTCACCTCTCTGTTTTCGCAGACTTGAAGTCCACATTTTTGCATATTCACAGGGGGGCAAACTCTGTTTAAATCAATGGGGTGCATCCATGGAAGCATGCCCCATTTAAGCCTATGGGACATGAATATTTGCAGATCTCAATTTTCATGGGGGGGGGGGCAGAATGGATCCCCCATGAAAATGGAGGGCTGACTGTATTAGCAATCAGACTGGGGTGTTAAAAATGCTCATAGAAGCAAATCCAAATAGACTTTCTTCTATGTAACAGCACTGATACATGGCAAAGGAAATTGAACATTCTTTCTGACATTGTAGTTTGTGTTGGCAGTGAAAATCTAGGACTGAGTGTTAGTAAGACACCAATATTTATGGAGATTCTTAAAATAAATATTGCTATAAAGTGTCACTTTCAATGAATAAAGAAAGAAAACTGAAGGAAGAAATAACTCAAATCACATTCATTACATCCACAAAGAGATGCTTTGAATATCAAAAATGCACAAGAGGGGTTAGGGGCACCACTGAAATTCAAAGTGGCTTACATGAAATTCACAGCTCTGTGCCCAGATTGGAGACATCCTGTTCCTGATGGTAACGATTCCCAATACTTAGCTAAGAATGGAAAAGACCCACTCTTAGCTAAGTATGGGAGAAGTCCTGATCTGGTACGGATGTGTCCGATATGGGCATACATTTGTGCAATAAGATCCCATTTCAGCATGGTCTCAGCCCAATCAGCCAGATCACTAAAAGACGGATAGTGCAATAATCTCCTGAGAACTCCTATAGAACTTACAGAACTGCCTCTGTTATCATAATGAAGTTGAAAACCTTCTGGGATACTGGTGTCTAATTTAAGCTTTTTTTTCTTTTCCTTTTTTTTTTTTTTCCTTTTCGGAAGATAGACACTAGCACAAAATTGTGCAAAATGTGACTCTGAAGTTATGTATGACTCCCAAGCCTCTTTTGTGGCACTTTATTTTCCTGACAAAATAAAGAAAGCATATTGCTGTTATTGTTTTCCTGGAAACCTTCAGATGCAGTAGTCAAGAGCATCCCATGTACTGATGAACATATTTATATGGAACAAATGTGGGCTGGGGGCTTCAGTGGCTGTTCAGTAGGTCAAAGGCAGTGTGGAGGGGGAAAGTGAATACCAATCTCTGTATTGCACCAAATGTGTGTAAGGAAAACTACTTGTGTGTGTCCCTAACAAGATGTCAGCTACAGACAGGACCATCTGGGTATAGCCTTCCCACTTCTACTTTCCAGGTTCTACAATGACCTTTGAGTCCCAGTATTGTCACTCCTCCTACTTTTTCACACTTTATATCTCATGGCCTCGGCAGACGGCTTAAAAAGCCATCCTGGAGGCAAGGAAGAGGAGGGGCAGCCACACGATCGGCGCCCCTTCCTCCTCCCGAGGTTGCCCTCAGAGTCACCGGCCCTCCGCATGGCCGGCGCTCCGAGGGCAACCTCCCGCCACAGCGTCCGGACACGCTGCAGCAGAAAAGTCAGTGAAAGTGCGCGGTGCACTTTCACTGACTTGTGAAAAGGAGCGCTATTTTAGCACTCCTTTCAGGGACGGGGAAGGTGCGCCGCAGGATCGAGGTGTGGGGATGCCTCGGTCCCGTGGCGCGCCTTCCCAGGGCGGCCCCGTGCCACCAGTCTGCTTCCCCCCTCACTCTTTCAACTCTCTTTTTTACAGGCTTTTCATATCAGTGTATGCCAAGCACTGATGGGCAAATTATAACCTTCTATGTGTTTCTGGACTACATTTTATATGTCCCTTCAAGGTTGGCTAAGACAGGGAAATGATAGTGCAAGATTTGGAAGACTATGGGCCTTTTCAGACTGCCATAAATAGTGCAACTTGAGGCCACTTTAACTGTCCTGGCTCAGTGCTAGGGAATCATGGGATTTTTTTTCTGGGACATTGAGCTTTCTCTGTCAAAGAGGTCTGGTGCCACAATAAACTACAGTTCCCATGATTCCTTAGCACTGAGCCAGGACAGTTAAAGTGGCCTCAATTTTCACTATTTCTGGCAGTCTGTAAAGGCCCATAATTTGCTCAGCTCTGATGGGCCAGGAAGAATGGGTAAGATAGAGTAACAGGGGATGCAGATGGCAAAAAGCGGCAACTTCAATCCTAGGAAGGGGAGGGGCAGCCGGATGCCTGGTGTCCTAACCCCTTCCTGAGGATGTCATTGGAGCATCTGCCATTGCACATGACAGGAGCTCTGATGATGTCCTTCCGGCTCAGCATTCAGACACGCTGAACCAGAAGAGATGGGGAAGAGGCGTGCACCACCTCTTGCGGTGCCCTTTCCCCGCCTTGCGGAAGGAGCGCTATTTTAGCACTCCTTCCAGAGGCAGAAAAAGATTGGATTGGGGTTGAGGCGTGGTGCAGCCTCGGCCCCAATCCACCACTTCTCAGGGTGGTCCACATCCTCCCGTCTGCAATGGCCCTAACTCTATCACGTGGCTGTCTCCCACTCTAAGTTGCATTTGTGGAGAATTTGCATTAATAATATATATGGCCTCCAAAAAGTAAATAACTAATTCAATTTTTAGTGGGAGAATTAAGCATGTTTTTAAAGTTATTCCCATAATAACCACTTTTTAAAAATTGGCTGATTTGTCAGAAACACACTAATCTATTCTATAGAGAAAATCAGATTATTATTATTATTTTTTTTTATTGATCAAAATATTGTAAAGAATGGAAAATACTGGGGAACTCAATGAACAAAAAAACTTGGGTAGTTATCTGATGGTACAGCCAGGAACCATTTACAAATACATTTTATATATACTTTTGGAGATCTGCCCCATCTCATTCATAAAAAAGCAAAAGGTCATTTGTGTGTTAGTACTTTGGGGAATAAATCTTTCATGTCTGAGTGTATGGTATAAATGTTGTCCCTGCAAGGCTTGCATATGCTGATCAACTGACTTTAAATCAACTTGAATGAGCAATTGCTAAGAATATCTTCGCCTCTAGGAAATAGGTGCAGAGACTACAGCTGCCTTTCTTTTTTCTATATTTTCATTCTAGCCATTATGGTGTTAGCAGTGGCAAAGGGGTATACATAGTTCTAAAATAACCCTCTTATTTTCATCACTCAATTTCTGAGGGGATAAGATAAATCTTCCTTTTGGGGTGACAGTTTTACAACCCTAGAGGAACTCAAACATGCATCAAGGAGTTATTTTAAGAAAGCATATTCAACTATTTCAGTTCCAGAGTCTGAGGAATAGATATTTCTAATTAGCTAAAATCCCTGCAAGTTTTCAGCAATAACTAATAGAAACCTTTAAAATGTTTCTGACCTTTTATTGCAGCTGCTTGCTATTTCACATCTATTAAGAACAGGAGTGCTATACATGCAGCAAGGGGAGGAGGAAGATGAAGAAGTCTTTAGAAAGGAATTCAACATTCTGAAGTAAAGTTTGAGATCCAGGCCAAAATATAGAGTGAAGAGTATGATTAGTGTGTATTGGCCGGGGGGCGGGGGGGGGGGGGGCAGACAATATGGATGTAAATCTACAATATTGAGCTTGAAAAGAAATTGGGCCAGTTCATGGCATAAGGCATAAGAAAGAATAGGGTGTGGAAGATATATTTGAATTGGGATTGCAGACTGCCAGAAATAGTGTGAATTCAGTCCACTTTTAGGGTTAGGGTTAATGCTAGGGAATCATGGGAACTGTTATTTTTCTGAGACATTGAGCCTTCTCTGTCAGACAACTCTGATGCCACAATAAAATACAGTTCCCATGGTTCCCTAACTCTAACCCTAACCCTAAAAGTGGACTGAATTCACACTATTTCTGGCAGTCTGCAACCCCCCTATAGTCTAAACCAGTGTATCTCAAGCTATCTAATGTGAGGACTGGCAATTTTGTTCCCTCAATGTGACCAGTGTTAGAATATGGATGGGTTATACAGTCAAAGGTGAAATGTAGAGATGTGTGTGTGGAATTTTCCTCATGAGAACAACATCTAGAGAAACAAAGTGAATCTAACACCAGATGGCTACACAGACATAAACATATACTTTCCCAAAGGTACAACTCATGGACACAGACTTTGTTATAGGTAGCAAGATATATCCAAAAAGGTAAACAATCATTAGGCTGAGAAAATAGTCACATGGTGGATGATGGACAGCAAGAGGCTGGGTTAATATACATCATACAAGCATTATCCAATCAACATAAGGTTAACACCTAGAAGGTGGAGTTTGGGAAGGGCCTAGAGAATACTTTATTTTAAGAATGATTATTATTCAAGATGTGTGTTAGAGTCTGATTGACAGCAGTGGTTTTAACTGCAACAAGTTTGAGATCCTAAGCTTTTGGGATTGTTAAAGATGTAACCTTTCATGGCTGAACTGGACAAGTTCATCACAATGGATGTTACTTAGATATCTTATTTTTCTTTTATATGCATTAATAAACTATGCTTTTGGACTTTACAATGTGTCTTCTTGACTGAGGAAGGGCCTCGGCAGACGGCTAATTGAGCCATCTTCCGGGCCTGGAAGAGGAGGGGCAGCCGCACGAGCGGCGCCCCTTCCTCTTCCTGAGGTCGCCCTCAGAGTTGCCGGCCCTCCGCACGGCCAGCGCTCCGGGGATGACCTCACGCCGCGGCGACCGGACACGCCGCGGCGTTTGAGTCAGGGAAAGTGCGCCCGCCACTTTTAGGGCGCACTTTCCCTGACATCTAAAAGGAGTGCCAATTTGGTGCTCCTTTTAGAGTTGCTAAAGGAGCGCCGCGGTGCGGAGGCTGAGCTCCGCCGGCGCTCCAGACCAGGGCGTCCCCGACACCCTGGTCTGCAGAGGAGGCTAGACAGGATCCTGAAGAAGGGAAGCTGAGCCAGTTGATGGTAAGAGATACAAAGTGGCTGTGGATCACAGCAGCCAGCTTGTCCTGCAGATTTTGCTGGGTGCCAAAGAGCATCACTACAACACCCATCATCCACACACTGACAACCAGCACCATATTTTAGCCTTTTAGCTACAATTGTTTCTTTCTTTCCTATGAACTTGCCAGGGACCAGACATGGATAACTTATAGACAATCAATGTACCATGGAACACCACACTGAGTAAAACTGGTATAAAATTAACCACACCACTTGCCACAGCATATGCAGGATATGAACTGAATACCAGATAAGTATTCTGGTCAGTGACTGTCTTGTCTGTCTTATTGAATCAATAGGTGTCCACTGTAAATCCCTGGAATTGACCATGATCCCTTGGAAGTGCTCTGCTGGTAGTGGCAAGAGTCAATTTTCATTGCCACATTTCCAGTGATACTTGGCATACTTTCCCCCCTAACTCCCCTCTTAAGGAACCACTTAAAGATTGAGACAGAGGGAGAATTTAGAAAATACTTTTCCCTTCTCCCACTTTTTCCATCAGGATCCAACCTATTCACATTGTTGTTGTTGTTAACTGCCCTTGATTCAGCTCCAGCTCATGGTGACCTTGTGGATGAGACATCTCCAAGAATCCCTATCCTCCACTGCCCTGGCCAGATTCTGCAAACCTTTGCCCATAATCCCCCTGATTGAGTCTATCCATCTCGTTTGTGGTCTTCCTCTCTTTGTTCAATCCTCTACCTTTCCTAGCATTAGTGTTTTTTCTAGTGATCCATGCCTTCTCATTATGTGGCCAAAGTACAATAGCCTCAACTTGATCATCTTAGCTTCCAAGGACAGCTCTGGTCTTATCTGTTCAAGAACCCATTTGTTTGCCTTTTTGGCTGTCCATAGCATCCTAGGTACTCTTCTCCATTGTCACATTTTGAATGAGTTGATTTTCTTTCTGTCTGATTGCTTTACTTTCCAGATCTCACATCTGTACGTGGTAACTGGGAATACAATGGTCTGAACAATTCTGACTTTAGTACTCAGTTGTATGTCTTTGCTCTTCAGTATTTTTTCCAGTTCTTTCATAGCTGCCCTTCCCATTCATAGTCGTCTTCTTATTTCTTGACTGCAGTCTCTATTCTGGTCAATGTTTGATCCTAGATATGGGAATTCTTTAACTATTTCAATTTCTTTGTTGTCTAGATTGAATTTGTGTATTTCTTCTGTAGTCATTATTTTTGTTTTCTTTATGTTCAGCATTTTCATCTTTGAACTTTCTTATTAACTGTTCCAATTCCTGAATGTTTTCTGCTAATATTATGGTGTTGTCCACATAATAGGTTATTAATGTTGCTTCCTCCTATCTTAACTCCTTTTTTTTCTCATTCAAATTCTGCTTTTCTTATGATGTTTTCAGCATATAAGTTAAAAAAGTAGGGTGATAGGGTGCAGCCTTGCCTGACCTTTTGGCATTGGTATAACCTCTTGCCTGTTGGGAACCACTGTGTTTCCAAATTCTGTTCTGACAGTGGCCTCTTGTGCTTGGAACAGATTCCTCAACTGGACTATCAAATGTTGTGGCACCTCCATGTCTTTGAGTGTGTTTTATAGCTTTTTGTGATCTATACAATCAAATGCTTTGCTATAGTACATGGAGTTTATCACACGGGAACCTATGTGCTTCCATCCAGAAAAGCATCCCAGAAAAGCACACAAATGTGCAATTGATTTTCATACACAGAGCACAATCAAGTGTTAAAAGCACATTACTAATATGAGAAAGTGGGTAGAAAGTGCATTTGGTTTTTGGACAGATGTGGACAAATCCTGTTGATGGTTTGAAAATAACATTTTTGCACATGCACACAGAAACAGTAGTTGCATCACCAGAAGTGACTCTCAAAACTGTCATTTCCAAGTGTATACACACAGACACTCCTGACAGAAGGGAAAACAAGAAAGAAAGCAGACTTTGGGCCTAAGCAGACGGGAAAGAAAGTGTGACCTGAATTTGCCTTTTCCCGAAACCGCAGCAACCGCATTGCATGCCCTGAAGGTGCACTATTCGGGGACGGAGCTACCGCATTGGAGTCAGTCAATGCAGCTTTTCCGAGGCTCTATTAAAGTCTCAGCAACTGCACTGACATGCCTGAGGTTGGCCCAAATAAGAACGCAGCCACCGTACGGGCGGCAGCGGCGGCTTTAATTTTTTTTTTTTTGTTCTCTCCGGCGCATGCGCACGTGCGCAGAGAAAGCACGGTCCCTTTAACAGAAATGTTGGCAGTGCTCAGGACCTGCGCATTATGTGCTGCAGAGGAACAATGGCTGCCTCGCCAACCGAGTGCTCGGCGCTACTACTGGCCCTGCAATGCACAGCCACAGCAGCCTCCGCCATGGTCCGTGCCGCAGATACATTCAGGGAAGGCAGCCGTGATGACTTTCGCCCCTTTGTCGCTGTCAAAGAAGTGACAGCCGTGAGACCGGGTGCCGCAAGACGAGTCACACGGTTCACCACCATGGCCTATGCCGCTCTGATGGCCCCCGAGAGAGCCCCGCGCCGGTGGTGGATGTTCCCCAGAAGCACCGACTGGTGGGACGGGTTCGTCACATACATCTGGGCAGATGAGCAATGGAGGATGTTCTTCCGAATGCCCCGTGCCCTCTTCCACAGGTTAGTAGAAGTACTGTGTCCGGAAATGCAGCGGGAAGACACCGTGATGAGGAAGGCCATCCCGGTCGAGAAGAGGGTCGCCATGGCCATCTGGGTGCTCACCCACAGAGCCAGCTACAAGCAGACATCAGAACAGTTCGGGGTCGGGCAAACCACTGTGGGAGAAGTGTTGGTGGAGTTCGCCCTCACCATGGAGAAGCTGCTCCTGTCACGCACAGTGTATCTGGGAGACCACCAACAGGTAAGGACCATCACACACACACCTGTCACTTTCCCCTGTTGCGCAGGAAATGTCATGGCATACAGTGTGGCTGTCACTGATCAGAGTCAGCTGTTTTAGGCAATGACACTGCGCAGGGATGCCTAGTGGGCCATGACTCCGCATAGTGAAAGTCCTGTATACTCGGGAGCAAGGGCCAATGAACCTGCGCAGGGATGCCTAGTTCGCCATGACATGACTATGCAGTGAAAGTCCTGTATATTCAGGAACAGCGGCCGCAGAACCTGCGCAGGGATGCCTAGTTCGCCATGACATGACTATGCAGTGAAAGTCCTGTATATTCAGGAACAGCGGCCGCAGAACCTGCGCAGGGATGCCTAGTTCGCCATGACATGACTATGCAGTGAAAGTCCTGTATATTCAGGAACAGCGGCCGCAGAACCTGCGCAGGGATGCCTAGTTCGCCATGACATGACTATGCAGTGAAAGTCCTGTATATTCAGGAACAGAGGCCGCAGAACCTGCGCAGGGATGCCTAGTTCGCCATGACATGACTATGCAGTGAAAGTCCTGTATATTCAGGAACAGAGGCCGCAGAACCTGCGCAGGGATGCCTAGTTCGCCATGACATGACTATGCAGTGAAAGTCCTGTATATTCAGGAACAGCGGCCGCAGAACCTGCGCAGGGATGCCTAGTTCGCCATGACATGACTATGCGGTGAAAGTCCTCCTGTATACTCAGGGGCAAGGGCCGATGAACCTGCGCAGGGACGGGGAAAACGTCATTAGCAAATACAATGGCTCCTCTATAATTGTCTCCTTCTCCCCCTTCTTGTCACCCACAGATCATGCAAGGGTTCGGTGAGCTCGGCTTCCCCCAAGTAGTGGGTGCCGTCGACGGGTGCCACTGTCTGATCGTGCCACCCTTGGGGAGGAGGAACGAGTTCGTGAACCGAAAGGACACCTATTCTGTTGTCCTCCAAGGCACCACGGATCATCAGGGACGCTTTGTAGATGTGGAAGTGGGCTGGCCTGGATCGACCCACGACGCGAGGGTGGCGAGGAATTCCATCATCTTTCAGGCCATGGAGGCCGGCATCTACGTGCCAGGGAACCCCACCGTCACCCTGAGGGGCCAGCAGATCGGCCCCCTCCTGCTCGCCGACAGCGCCTACCCCATTCGGAAGTGGCTCATGAAGCCCTACCAGGGCAACCTGAATGCCAGGCAGCATGGATTCAACAGGAGGCTGAATCGCGGCAGGAATGTGGTGGAAAGGGCTTTCGGCCGGCTGAAGGCTCGGTGGAGGTGCCTCACCGCCCCACTCCTTGTGGCAGAGGAGAATGTCATCCCCATCATCGCCTCCTGTGTCATCCTCCACAACATCTGCGAGACCAAGGGAAGGGTCCTGGATGAGGGAGGGCGCTACAGGCGCCGCTTTGTGCTTCCCACCCTGGGGGCACCCATGGAGCACAATGATGTCAGAAAACAGAGAGAAGGGGAGGCTGTGAGGGAGGCCCTGGCAGAGTTCTTTGAGACCAGGAGGATCTGAAAGCATCCTCCCTTCTCCAACTGTACCCCAAGGTCAGCACTGCACTGTGTCATGAGCCTGGAAGCACCTCAAGGCCCCCTTGCCCTCTCTCTCTGTGCCTTGCATAAATGCAGGACACCACTGCACTGTGCCATGAGCCTGAAAGCATCTCAATAAAGTTGTACTGGTATCCCCACCCTGTGTGTGGCTTGCATTTTTGGGGGACACCACTGCACCATTCCATGATGAGATCCTGTGATGCCCACTCTGCATATGGCTGGCAATCCTGCTATCATGACACACACAGACACACACACACACACGAAAGGGCATGGAGGGGTCACCTGGAGCCAGATTTCCTGGCAGTAGAAGGATACAGTGCACAAACCACCAACTGAAACCTCTGACAATGTTGCCAAATTCCCAACAGTCAGCTTTCCCAATGGCCCATTCGATTGTATCAATTGGTAGCCCAGAGGGCAACCATTGGGGATCATTTTCAAACTTCCCACATGAGGGTCTCCATTGGTCAGGGCCCAGGTAAGGCCATCTGCCCCCGCAACATTCACTTATAAATGCTCCTGCGGAGCTTCGGCGATTCCGAGGAGGACGATGGCGGCCAGGAGGAGAGTGCCCATCAAGATCGCCTATTGGAGCAATGAGGAAGTGGGCATTCTCCTCCAAGCCCTGAACCCAGAGCCGGCTGCTAGGAGGGTGATGGCCAGTTCTAACCGGCCGAACCGGGGGTATTTTACCCAGGCCTCCCGGGCCCTCCGAGAACAGGGCTTCATAAGGACCCCCCAACAATGCCGCACAAAGTTTAAGGCATTGAAGGGGGTGTTCTTTGAAGCCCTGGAGGACTATGGGGAGCATCCTCCGGTTCGGCGAAGGCCACCCTTCTGGCAGCAGCTCCGGGAGCTATGGGTGAGGGCCGGCCACCCTCGGTGGCAGGATCGCCGGGCCCCTGGTAAGTGTGGGCCTCGTAGCTTGCTCCCCATGCCCCCCTTCCCCCTCACTCTTCCCTTTGCCTCCCTTGCCCCTCATCCCCATCCCATACTAATGATGTCCCCCTTCTCTCCCAATGTAGGCATGCGGCGGAGGCGGCGACAGGGACGGAGGGGGGATCCTGCCAGTTCCCCCTCTTCCTCCTCTTCCTCCTCAGAGAGGGAAGCCGGGCCAGCCAGGGAGGCCCATGCAGAGGGAAGCCCTGCTATCCCTCTGCAGGCACAGCAGCCTCCCATGGCTGAAGGTAGGTCCCTGAGGGGAGGGGTACTAGTGGCATAACTGTGGCCTCCATGGCATTCCTGACCCTCCCGTCCCCCACCACTTTCCAAGCTGCCTTTCTAAATGGTGTATTCTTCCCTTTCACAGGCAGACCTGCCGAGGAGGACCTGCCCGGGCCGAGTCGCCGGCCGCCAGGCGGAGCACACCAGGGTCCCATTGGTGTTGCCCGCCTGGCGGTCATCCAATCCATCCGAGAATCAGAGAGGGGTAAGTATTACAGTGACACAGAGGGAGGGGGATGGTGGAGCCCCCCAGGGACCCTGGCTGCAGCATACGGTGCTGTGTTGCAGGGAAAGCTTCTAACCACACGTTTCTCTTCTCTTCTCCTTTCCAGATCGACGATTGGAACAAAGGGTGGCTGCCATGGAGGAGCAGATGCAGACTGTCCTGACCTCCTTGGTAGCCATCCACCAGCACCTGGGCCTTCCCCAACCCCCGATCCCTCCCCCCTTTCCCCATCCTTGACGGACCTCTCCCTCCCCCTTCCCTTTCTACTTGCTTCTGCCCTCCTCCCTCTCCTTCATCCCCCTAGAAACTTCCCCTCCCTTTTTTGTATTCTCCCCTCCCCTTCCCCCATTTGTCTGTTATTGTACATAGTTTTTATATGTTTTCAAATAAAACTTTACTTTTAAAAAATCATGACGTCATATGCGCACAGACACCTATGCGGCAATGACCGGTTTCTATGAATAAACGTTCTATTACTAAACAGCGCCTGGCATTTTATGCGAAGGGGTGCAGAACCGTCGGAGAATCCATACAAGCACCCAGTAAGCTGCGGCGGTGAAGTGGGCATGGTGTGCGGTGGTGATCAGTGAAGTGGTGTGCGCCGGCGGCGGCGGTGGCGACCAGTAAAGTGGGCATGGTGTGGGGCGGCGGTGGCAAGCAGTGAGGTGGGCATAGGTGGGGAGCACAATGCGATGGCTGCCTCGGTACTAGTGCTGCTTGTCGCAGCATCTCCACCCCCCTCTGCTTGCTCTCTGCCTTCGTGGGCGAGGCTTGGGCGGTTGGACTACCAGACCACTGCTGAAAAGGCTACTACACTCTTGTGAGGGCTGTGGCTCAATGATCTCCATTTCCATTGGAGCCTCCTCCTGCACGGGCGGATCCCTCTCCTTCCTGCCTCTACCCACACCAGGCCCGGCATCCAGGGGTGGAGCCCTCTCCCCCCTCCCTCTGCCCACAGCAAGCTCGACATCCAGGGGTGGAACGTCACCCCCCCTCCCTCTTCTGAGGCCCACACCCATCTGTTCCTGGCCCTGGAGGATAGCCCTCCCTCTTCCACCCTCCTGCACACCCTCCCCGCTCACAGCCATGGCCCTCTGGGACCTCTCCATGACATCCACCATTCGGCCCATCAGGCCAGTCAGCGCTTGTAGGGAATCAGCTAAACGCCGCTGTTCGTGGGCCATTCGTTGATCATGCAGCCTCCGATCCTCAATCTCGGCCTGCCTCTGCTGATAGGAACGTTCATAGAAATGTTCTGTCATTTCATGATAACGTTCTGTCATTTCATGGGAACGTTCTGTCATTTCATGGGAACGGTCAGCAATTTGTTTATCCTGGTCTACGGCTTTCTCCATGATTTCGATGCTCCGTTCCATGTACTCCTGCTGGACACTCGTATGTGCTGCGGATGCTGGGCGACGTGTCCTCCTCCCTCTGATCTCGGCCAGGCGGGCTGCCGGTGGCATTGCAGCTCGGGGATTAGCAACTTCATCCTCATGCTCTTCTCCCTGTTCTGCTACTTCTCGTTCTAGAGACACATCATATGTCACAGGACACCACCGTTTTCACACACAACATCTCCCACACATTTCCGCGGGGGGAGGTGAGAGGTACATGCCAGGGAGGGATGTGTGTGCACATTAGAGGCATGCAGGTGATACTCATGCGAGGGATTGGCTGGATGGGACACATGCATTAAGTTAATTTCCCCCCCCTGCACACACTAGGGTGCAAAAGCAGCGTGCGGGGAAGGGGGAAATTCTGCAAACCGGCACACCGATGCATAAAACGTCACAAAAACCAAAGAGCTTTGCTTTTTCGGGGTGCAGACGAACATGCGACGGGGAGCATTTTTTGTCATAACAGGGAATGTACCATGTGCAGCCTGGACCTGGTGGATAAGCTGAGTGAATGGCCCGGGGCCTGCCCTCTCCTCTCCCTCGCTGTCATCCTCACTCAGGGCTGTACTTGTCCTTGGGACAGGGGAGCGATCCCGGTGGGTACTGGTCCTGGAAGATGTAGTGCTCCAATGTGAAGTACGAGATGCTGGCCTGCTGGGGGATGATGTGGAGGCTCGGGATGATGGTCTCGAGGCACAGATGTCCATAGCCCACTGACTGCAGGAGGTCTCATCTGAGTCTGGGTGTTCCTCCTGGTCACCTAAAAGTGACAAAGGATAGGGCCATTTCTGCCCTATGGCCACCCTATTACTGCCCCCTGCACCCCTTCCCAGGGTCCCTGTGGCATCTTACCTTGACGGGGCAAAAGCTCCTGGGCGCATTCCCCCAGAGAGGTGCCCTCCCTGGCTTGTGCTCTGGCTGTCTGGCCGACTGGGACCCTTGTCACATCGCTACTAGTGCCTATTCTGCTTGGGCGTATGCTTCCGTCTGTGGCGAGGAAGGCATGGAGTTCGTTGTAGAAGGGCATGGAGGAGGGACCCCGTCCGGTTCGGGCCCTGTGGTCTCTAAACTTTTTGTAGTCGGACCTGAGGTTTTTGGTCTTCCGACGACACTCCTCCCAGGTCCTTTGGTGGCCCTTGGCCCTCATGGCTGCTGCCAACTCCTTAAATGTTTCTGCATTCAAAAAGGAATTTCTCAATCTGTCCAAAATGTGTGGCTGCGACCACAGAGCTATGAGGTCGGCCGTCTCCGCGTGAGTCCATGAGGTCCCTCTCCCTTTCCTTGCCTCTCCGCTTGCGGATGGCTGTGCCATTGTGCCCGCTGTGGACAAAGGCAGCCCCGAAGTGAAGAGTGTGGAGGTCTGCAGCTCTAAAGTTCTCGTGGGAAAATGGCGCTGGAATGTGTGTGGGGGTCCAGCTTAAAAGTGAAACTTTCCCCTTTATCTCTTTAACTCAATGTCAACATCCGCTAGCAACAGTTTCACCTTCCCGCTGTGGCGCATGCGCAGATTGTACCTTAGGGTTAGCACTAGGGTTCTGAAAGAGACGCACCTGCGGCAGTTCGCCCACACCCGAACCCTCGAAAACGCTTTACTTTGAGGCTTGTTTCAATGAGCGCATGCTCTCCAAAGTCAGCTCAAACTGCGCCGCACCTGTACACGTACAACCACACGGCCGAAGGCAGCTTTTATTTGGGCGAACCTCCGTCGCTGCATCCCTACGTCCCGTTGAAAGTGTGCACTTTTCGGGAAGGAGCGGAAAAAAGTGGCTCCTTTTTAAAGCGCACTTTCACTGGAAAGGTCAAGTAGGGGGCGCTTTTTCGGCGTGCGTCATGTAAAGACTGTGTCTTCAGGTCAGCCCCAAAACAACCCAATTAGCTCGTCTGCTTCCCCCCTTTGTCCCAGAAGCTGCCCCAACCCCAGCCTGACGACGTCCTGACATGCTGTGCCAGAAGGGGTGAGAAAGAACCGTGCACTGGCTCTTAGGGTACCCTTTTGTTGCCCTTGAAAGGAGTGGCATTTTGCCACTCTTTTCGGGGTGGCAAAAGAGAGGATCAAGGCCACAGCATGCGGTAGCTATGGCCCCGATCGTCTGCTTCCTGGGGCGGTCTAGAGCCACTCGTCTGCAGCCCCCCCGAAGGAACCTCACCACAAAGTAAAAAGAAACAAAAGGAAGTAGGAAAGGAAAGAGAAAACTTATCTTTCACTGCATCCCTTCTGTTCCTTCCCTCAGCAGCTGAAGCTGAAGCTGAGGCTGGAGGAGGAGGAGGAGGAGGAGGAGGAGGAAACATTCAAGCCATGTGCAAGAGAGAGAAGCAAGCTTTTCCTCACTGTGTGTCTGTGTCTGTCTGTCTCTGTGTGTGTGCCTGCTGATGCTTTAGGAGCATAAAAGGCTGCATCCCTCTTGGCACAACAAAGCAGCAAAGAATCATGGGAAATCTTTCAACAAGCACAGAAACAGGGAGAATCCTGCAAATAACTTTCATACTATAGCAATTGCACAAAGAAAGCAAATTTGGGATTGAAATGGAAATGAAAACACAGTATTTTCTTAAAAATGACTACTCCCTGATTCATGTCACTTTCTGTTTGGATTTTAAGTGGTTTGCATGCAGCGTCATCTGAAAACCAATTGTGTAATTGTGCTTAACACCCTGGAGAACCCTGGGTTCTGTCCAGTTTAAACTTCCAATTTTTCCCATGTGATAAACTCCTACGAAACACATGCTAATTCTTTTTTGGAATTGTTTGGTGCACTCCATTAGCCATTGTATGTTTGCAATGTGGTCCCTAGTGCTCCTTCCTTTTCTGAATCCTGCTTGCACCTCTGGAATTTGTCTCTCCATTTATGGTTGGAGTCTATGCTGCAGAATGTTAAGCATTATTTGGCTTGCATGTAGTTGCTGTAGGGTTTTTTTGTTTGTTTGTTTTTTGTATTTCCTTTCTTGTGGATTGGTATGTATATGAAGCATTTCCAGTCTGTTGGCCACCTTTTTGTTGTCCATATTTGGCATATTTCAGTTAGCACTAAAGTTCATGTCTTTGGGCATTGTAGCAGTTCAATTAGGATATCATCTGTTCCTGGTGATTTATTTTTTCCCATTTCCTTTATTTCAGATTCCACCTCATTTCCTAGAATTTGGGGTTTGCCTTCATATGGCTCCTCATTCCAAATGTAATTCATTCCTTCATCTCTTTTGTGTAACTCTTCTTTATATTGCCTCCAGTGTCTTTTTATTTTTTCTTGTTCCTGCATTATGTTATTTTTTTCCTCAATAGCACACCTCTGCCCTTGGTGTGAACTTGGTTTTAATTTCTCATATTTTTTGGTAGAGGTCTCTCATTCTTCCCTTTTTATTGTTGTCTTCTATTTTTCTGCATTGATCATTGTAGTATTTCTCCTTATCTCTGCATGTCAGACATTGCACAGTTGTGTTGATGCTTCTGATTTTGTTCCTATTTCCCTTTGCTTTTGCTTTTCTTCTTTCTTTTATTTCATTAAGTGTTTCATCTGTCATCCATTGTTTCTTATTTTTCTTTTTGGCCACTGTTAGTGCTTTCTTGCATTTGCCCTTGTCCACAGTTTTTCAGGTTCCTATTCACATAGACAATGAAAAATATAAATACAATTAGCCCTACACATTCACAGATTCTTTATCCATTCAACTATCCATGGCTTGAAAACATTCAATACATTTATAAATTCAAAAAAGCAAAAGTTGATTTTGCTACTTTATATAAACGGCAATATTTTACTTTTCCATCATATATAATGGGAATTGAGCATCCACATATTATGGTATCTGGCAGGGGTGGGCCTGGGTATTGGAACTAAACACTAGTGGATACCAAGGGCCCACTATATATTGCTAACTGCAATATATTTGTAAGTTATGAGTTGGAAATATTTTTTAGTAGGACTACCTAGGGATAGTAGAAAAAAGAAAGATGCTTAGAGACTGCAGCAGATCCATCAGATCCACCATTCCACCATCAGCTTTTGAGAATATGGAACCAAACCTTTGATTCTTTTTTTCCAACATCATGCCATGTGGGAAAGGAAGTTCAATAAATTGGTTAAGTACATTACCTCCCACATTATGCAATTAAAGAAATTATTTCAGCACTCTGTTAGCTCTTCTATGCTATTTTTCCTCAATGGGGACTTAAAAACACAACTTGTGTATTAAATACATATCAGTACCTTCCTTTTATTTTCTCTCCTTGAAGACATCTATTCTTTCTCTTTAATTCCCATCTGAAACCTCTTTTCTGACCATTGAGTTGACTTGGCTGTTAGTGTGTGTAATGTCAGTAGCAGAGGAGCATGGTCAATTGGGGAAATAAACAGAAAAAACAGATGAACTCTTATGAAACAGTGATTTCTGTTTTCATAAAGATGTCTTGGTTAATAAGAAGCAAAAAGACAAAAGCAGAAAAGATATGACAGATTTAGGTTGACTATTCTTTGTAAGTAGAACATGTGTGTGTTTTCTTTGTTTAGTTTTCAGGGTTTTTGTTTTAATATTCTAACTTGGGCCAAAGGTTCACTGACTTTTTAAATATGGAAGAGCTCTCGTTTATTATGAGCCTCTAACAGTTTTTCTCAAAATAATGCCCTCCAGATCTGTTGTATTACAAGTCCCAAAATCCACATCCAGTATTCTGTGGCATAAGAGTAAGGCTGTCCCAAGGCCCTCTTTTCCACTTGGGGCAAAAAATAAGACATTTGCACATTCCATATACAAAAGCTGTCTATTTGCATGAGCACAATACTTTCTGCTGCTTCTGAAGGAAGTAAGCTAATGGATGTGAGATAAATGGTAGACTGTGAAATATAGAAATCTCTCCTGCAAAAGCTTCATGATAGCCCTCAACATCTCCTGTTTGAAGCCACTGTCTCCGGTTTCATAAAGTTAGAGCTGGCTTTGTTTGATCAGATGAAATCACCATCAGTTTCCTACAACAGCTGAGCAGAATCACCGTGGAAACCCACAAAGAGGACCTGAAGGAAACAACTCTCTCCCATTATTGCTCATCATTCAATGAATCAGTAGTATGATTCTTTATTCCCAGTTTAGTGTATTTATCTGCTTTGAATTCATTTGCCTCTACTGGGTCCACTGTCAATCAATTTTATTGGATCACTCCTTATTTTCCTTTATGAAAGAAGGCAGAAAACTGTCTCTCCATCCACATTTTAATAACAACCTACTTAGGTATCAATATCACATCAAAATCAAATAGTCTGCCTATGCCAGACCCCTTTTATAGGATCCTAACACTGCAACCAAATTGACATGCATGACTTTCACAAATTAGTCTTTTCCCACTGTCTGTAGTAAAATTGAGATATTCTCTAGTACAATGCTACTGTCACCACAAATCCCTAATCCTGTTTTAGGTATGTGAGCCTGGGAGTAGGTCAAACCAAAGAGATTTTAAAACAAAAATGCATTTATTTGTTTTTAATGACAATTATTAATATATTAAGTTTACCTATTGTTACCAGTTTTCTTAAACTACTAACACATATTAAGAATTAATATTTTTATTGTTTAACAGTTATCTGAAAAAGTGCATAGGCTCAAGCTTACATCTCTGTGAAATTATTCATAACAAAGTCCCTGCTAGACAAATTTGGGACAATGTGCCTTTCAAGACTGCCAGAAATAGTGAAAATTGAGTCCACTTTAACTGCCCTGACTCAGTGCTAGGGAATCATGGGAGCTGTAGTTTATTGTGGCACCAAAGCTCTCTGACAGAGAAGGCTCAATGTCTCAGAAAAAAAAAAAAAACAACTACAGTTCCCATGATTCCCTAGCACTGAGCCAGGGCAGTTAAAGTGGACTCAAGTTGCATTATTTCTGGCAGTCTGTAAAGTCCCTATATGTGTCTGAGCAGACGATGGTTTGCGCCATCTTGGAGGCAAGGAAGGGGAGGGGCAGCCCCATGCTGGGCACCCCAATCCCTTCCTGAACACGTCATCGGAGCGCCCGTTGCTCCGCATGGCCGGCACTCCGACAACGTACTTCTGCCACAGCGTCCGCACACACTGCGGTGGAAGAGACGCCAAAGGTACGCCCAACACCTCTTGCGGTGCACCTTTGGCATCTTGCAGAAGGAGCGCTATTTTAGTGCTCTTTCCAGGGCCTGAGAAGCTGCGGATTGGGGCTGAGGAGTGCGGCTACCTCGTCCCCAATCCGCAGCTTCCCGGGGTGGCCCACGGCTGCCCGTCTGCTTAGGCCCTAAGACTTGCAGCTGACTGCTGTGATCCAGCAGTTGATATCTCTCTCACTATTAGTCTCAC
The DNA here is from genome assembly GCA_026167975.1 of Phrynosoma blainvillii. Classification (NCBI taxonomy): domain Eukaryota; kingdom Metazoa; phylum Chordata; class Lepidosauria; order Squamata; family Phrynosomatidae; genus Phrynosoma; species Phrynosoma blainvillii. The sequence goes on from JANUYF010000003.1 coordinate 199,424,261, forward strand.
CAGTTCTTCTCTCTTCTCTCACTATTAGACATTGGGCCTTTACAGACTGTCAGAAATAATGCAGCTTGAGTCCACTCTAACTGCCCTGGCTCAGTACTAGAGAATCCTGGGAACTGTAGTTTTTTTCTGAGACATTGAGCCTTCTCTGTCAGAGAGCTCTGGTGCCATAATAAACTACAGTTCCCATGATTCCCTAGTACTGAGCCAGGGCAGTTAAAGTGGACTCAAGCTGCATTATTTATGGCAGTCTTTAAAGGCCCTTTGTCACCTGCAGCCCACTGTACACAGAATGTTCCTCTCTAGCACAATTACTTAAGAGCTTTGCATTTTACAGTGATTTCATCTATGGTCCTTACTGCTTCTCTTTGTCCTCACTTTTTTTCTTCTTTATATCCATGTTTTTCAACCCTCCAGTCTTCTCTCAGATCATTGTTTCTCTTTTTTCTGCCTTTAACAGCACCTTTTATGCATCCTTCACCACAAGTGTGGTGATCAGATCTGAGGAGACCAAAATTCCAACTCAACTGTTAACTGTGCAATACTCACCAGACATTTTTTTCTGGATATTCACTAGTGACTAATCAGGGAAACAGAAAAAGAATTGTCTGTACTATATTATAAGTGCTCAAACTCAAACTGTACTGTGAACCATTCTCTGGTAGCTAAAACCCAACAACATACCAAACAACTATTCATAGAAGGACCCCATGAACATGACCCTAGTGCAAAATTTGTCCTTCAAATGTCCTATTATGCATCAGTTAACAAATATACATACATAATATATTTTGTTCCATGTCAGGGCTGTTTTTCCATATCATATTTTTGCAAAATACATTCAAGTTGTTACTAAACGTTGTCTATAGGAAAATTCCAGAAGCCTATTGGGAAACTCTGGAGGGGAAATCCAATGAATTTCAAGGGAAGCTAAATGAGATTTTACAGTACTAGGAAATTTCTGGAAGGGATGAAGCTAAGTTTTTCTTGAATACCACAAGGTGAATTTGAAGATGGCTGTTAGGTGAAATAGTTGAGGAATTTCAAGATAAGAGAAATAAAACAGGATGGACAAATACATGGTAGGTAGCAATCTTCTACTATTGGATTAGTCAAATGAACTACTAAAAATAGGACAGAAAAAAGTGTTTGGAAGACCCTTTGGGGAAAAATGGTGTTTGACCAAAATATATTTTGTGAGATGGATTGCTGTACTTTTCTCCTCACTGTTGTTTCAAATGCTTTCGATAATATGAAATTAGTGCTGTTTCCAATATGATACTTTATTTTGTATAAAACAAATTGTGATTTGTTTTGGCTATTAAAATTGGTTTTTAGCTGCATCATTGTTTTAATTGATATTGTTTAACTGCTTGGGTCCCACAGTGAGAGAAAAAGTGTGTATATATATATATATATATATATATATACAAATTTATCGATCCCTCATGTATATTGAACATTAGCTATGAACCAAAGTGCTTTACTATTCATTTAATCAGAGAAAAGGGATACACACACACACAAACATATATATATATATATATATATATATATATATAATGAAATACTTAAAACATTTCCCATAGAGATTTTATTGTTTGATTAGTTTAGAACTCAATGTATCCCACAACTGTGGCAGTTATAGTACTTGGCACTTTAGTTTGGACATGTAAGACCAATTTTTTAAAAATATTTTATTTTTATAGTAAAGAAAAACATATATACTATTAAGATGATTAATTTCACTCCATTTTGAATTTCTTCTTTTGGACACACAAACACAAGTGTGCATATCCACACACACACAAACACACACAAATACACATAAATTCTCTCTGGCTTTTCTTCACAAATGAAGATTCAGGAAGGACTCATTCCACGCTTTTTGCAAGCGCGCTGATGACTAAAAAGGTCAATCCGAGATAAACAAGTCCGGTTGCAGAAAGCACAGCAGAAGATCTTTTTGGGTGATGTTTCCGGGTTGTGATTCTTTCTGTGTTGTTGTTTCTCTTTGAGACTTGTTCGGCGTGACTTCTCAAATAAGGCTGCAGCATTGTGGATAGTGTGTCTCCATGCCTCCCGATGTGAGGCCAGGGTGGACCATTGTTGGTGATCAATTTGGCCGAGCCTGAGATGTTGTTTCAGGGAGTCCTTGTATTGCTTTTTTGGAGCGCCCCTCTTACGCTGACCCATGGCGAGTTCACCGTAGACTACTATTTTTGGGAGGCAATGGTCCTCCATCCTAGAAACATGCCCTGCCCAGCGCAGCTGCATTTTTAATAGCATGGCCTCAATGCTGGTGATCCCTGCTTGCTCAAGGACAGCAACATTCGTCACATAGTCAGTCCAGTGTATATTTAGGATTGTGCGTATACAACACTGATGAAAGTGTTTGAGGAGTCGTAAGCATTGGCAATAGGCGACCCATGTACATAAATTAGTGTCTGGTGACTTTCACATACATTGGATGATGAATCTACTCTGGGTTTTAATGTAAATTTAAAGGAGCTAGCAAAGGTGATTACCCCATTCCTTAAACTTGCCAGAGTGGATTCACCATATCTCTGACATTAGTTTCCACTACATAGACATGAAAGTGCATTCATATAGAGATTTTATTGTTAGTATTTCATCTTGTTAGCAAGACTTTCATCCCAGGCTCCTCCCACTTTCATCTTCAGCCTTCTCCCACTTCCTGTGCCATGATCACAGTATATATATATATATATATATATATATATATATAAAATCTAGTTTTAATTGTCTTTTAAATTTTTATTGTAAAGTTTTTAAATAGTTTTAGTTGTGAGCCATCTTGGTTTGCTCTCTGGGAGAAAGGTGGCATAGAAATGAAATAAATAAAGTTGCTTACTGACAAATATTTAGGATTACAAGATATGAGTATGCTGCATTGGTAAAATAATCTATAAAGTCTAAAGAGTTCAAATAAAAGTTTGGATTTTTTTTTTAAAAAAATGAAAGCTTGTCCTGATGTATGTGAAGCATTACCCCTCTCCATTTTCTTTTAGAAATGCAATATGCATCTAAGGGAGACAACCTAGCTGGTATTCTCTCTCACCTGGTGATAAATCATGCGTCCTTTGAAATCATGAAGATGACAGATGACAGTTGAAACAGTAATGAAGTGTGAACTGATGTAGATTCAAAACTTTTACTGTGATATCAATCATAAGGTTAAGAGAGGTTTACGTGTGAAGTGCTGTAAATATCAAACTTTCATTTGCAATTTCAGAGCAAATTGTAAGGAAAATGAACAAACAGTTAATTGCTCAGAGCTGGAGCTAGACCATTGACTGAACTGAATTCTCATTAAAATTAATTAAATTATAACAAAATTAAGCTAAAGATTTCAATAGGAATTAAGTTTAGCAAATATAATCCAACCCATGCTTATTTCTGCACCCCCCATAAATGCCTCAAAATGGTTAGATGCTGCATACATTTGTGAAACAATGTAGGTTTTGTCCATAAGCATAGCCTATAAAGGTAGTAACAAGATACACTAGGGGAAAAGGGAAGCAAAAAAGAAGGTCAGTTGAAAAAAAAAGCCAAGGTGAATGTAAAAGCAGATGGAGATGGATGTCAAATGGATGTCAGGTGGAAGGACATTCCAGTGACTGAGAGCCTGAAGAAGGGGAAAGGTGCAAGTTGAGAACAGAGTGTGTAATCTTAGACTTAATAAAATACAATAAATGTAGAGAAAGAAAAAAGAGAAAATACACATAGAGGAACAAGATCCTTTCAAAACCAGTATAAGAAACACCAAAAAGAGGGGAAAGTTACAAAGGAGACATATTTCATGAACCTTGATCAGAAAATGGAAACTTCTCTCCACATAAAATATCAGAATTTGTAAATAATGGTGGTTTTTAAAAAGTGATTTGAAGACAATGGATATTATTTTTCATAGGGATGTTTCTCTGCATTCCCACAGCTGTGTCAAAACCTCTCTATGGGCTAGTCTACATATAAGTACATAATTTTTTTATCTATATGCATTTATTTGCATCTATTTACACTCCCTCTGTTGAAAATGTGTAGCCATTTCAATCTACGGGAAGTGGGCAGATGGCCACACATTTCTGAGAATTTCTGCAGGTACTCCATGTAGTCTTTTCCAGCAGTTTAAAGAGTCCCACACACACACACACACACAAAGTTGGAACTCCTGTGAATTGTGTGTGGCTAGCTCACCTCATATTCAATGGGAATGAAGAGTATTTTTAGAATTTTAGTGTAAACTAGACCCACATTGGAGCCTAATGTTTATAGCAGGGGTAGGCAACCTTTCCCCTTTAAGGGCTGAAGGACTTCAGTTCCCAGAAGCCTCAGCCATGTTGGCCAATAGTCCCATGTTGGCCAATAGCTCCTGGGATTCTGGGAGCTGAAGTCCCTCGGCCCTTAAAGGGGAAAGGTTGCCTACCCCTGGTTTATAGTGAAAAGTTGTAGGGTATTTTCAAGGACAGGGGTAGGCAACCTTTCCCCTTTAAGGGCCGAGGGACTTCAGCTCCCAGAATCCCAGGAGCTATTGGCCAACATGGGACTATTGGCCAACATGGCTGAGGTTTCTGGAAGCTGAAGTCCCTCAGCCCTTAAAGGGGAAAAGTTGTCTACCCCTCTTCAAGGATGTGCACTGTTAGCATGAGGCGAGTGGTAGCTGGTGGTTTCCATGTTAGTAGAGTGATGAATCCACTCTAGGTTTTATTCTGAAGATTTTAAATTGCAAAGGAGCTATGTGGGGTGCCTGAACACTTTTCCTAAAATAGGTCCAGCATCTTGGATAGTTTCTTTAAAGATCAGATTAAAATGTGGAACCCACATTTGTAGGCATTGTCACAGTCAATTGATGTGAATATTGGCCTTCTCCTTTGAGCTGTTTGCCTCTTTCATGATAATATGGGTCTTCATTACTAAAATCACTGTTAATAATGCATTATCATGTTGAAGGGTTGGCATGTTTCTGCATCAGTCTGGACTAGTTATGGCAATGGGTAGACCTACCCTATCCAAATGTATCTTTTAAGGGGCATTGGGATGCAGCCTAGAGGCACTGGCCCCTGCAAGACAGCTTTACTTCCAGGTAGTGGGATAGGATATGATTCAGCAGTTCACATTTCAGTGAATACCATCAACCTCACCATTCCCAAAGTTTGCCCAGCAGGATAAATGGACAGGGTATCAGTTGACTCATGGCTCAACCAATTAATGTGATCCAGTCCCATGCTGAACCAAAAATTGCACTAGATATGTATTATATATTTCTTCCTCCATTTACTCCACATGTGTCACACCTCACATTTAAGTGCACAAATGCAAACACAGCTGGGGGGAGACAGGTGGGGGAGAGATGGGCAAGCCAGCTCTATTGGGCCTAGCCCAAAGTAAGAAGAATACCCTCCCTCCAGCCCATCCACCATCATTGAGCCTCAGAGGGAGAGATGGGCAGACCAGTTCCATCAGGCCTTGCCCAACATAAGAAGAAGAGCCCTGTCTCCATCTGCCAGAAGGAGAGAAGAACCGCTGAACTTGATCCCTTCCCCAGTTCCATTTCTTTCTCCTTTTGTGTCATGTCTTTTTATATTGTAGGCCTGGATGCAGGGTCTAATAATAATAATAATAATTGTAAACCACTCTGAGGGCCTTGGTGGCTGAAGAGTGGGGTATAAATACTAATACTAATACTAATAATAATCTACAGTATTTAAGCAAAAGAATTAGTGGCAAAGCAATGTGGACTGACATTGCCCACACTGAATAAAATAAGACCAGAAATCCAAACATTAAGCAATGCAGTCTTGCAATTCAGCTAGAATAAAATCAAATCCTATCTACTTATGTTTATGTTTATGTTGCATTTCTAATTTCTAATCTAATTGCCTTAAGAACATCTTAAATTATTCCAATAGTGCAATCCCATATATTTCTACTGAGGAGCTGAACAAGTGTGCAGAGGATTGGAGCCAAAGTTCCGTGTCTATTCATATCAACAAGGTCTTCTAGCTCTAATGAGCTTTTCCTCATCCAGATAAAGATGGAGAGACACAAGAAGAAAAGACAAAATAGTAGTCTTTTTAGTGCAAATTTGCCCTAGGATCTCAAATTATTGATCCCTGAAGTAGACTAATTCTGTGTAACATTAGCAATAGTAAACAGCACCAAATGCAAACAAATTACCTTATTCAATCTCAAATATCAAAGAAATATCTACCAATGCTTAGTGCCATGTGGATTAAAATATTAGCCTTTTGAAGGTAACAGGAATCATACATGAAATGAATGTCTTCCATGTACTACTAGGGACTGAAATCTAACTCTTCCCTTGACAGAACCTTTAAAGATACTTTGGATCACCTGGAGTTTAGTAGTATCTTAATAGTATACTTGTAACTTCACTGTGTGTCAACCTTTTACTTTATATACCCACAAGCTGTTGTTCTTTATGTTCTATTTTAAGACCTTTACATCAAAAATAAAACTGGGGGGGGGGGGGGGATCAGATAAATCTCTCTCTTGCACACAAGATTTATAACACCCATAACTGTGCCAAGTTAATCCTTTACAAAACACTACAAGTGCTGGTAAGTCCTTTATTTTAAAATCTCAGGATTTTAGCAGTTTGTCCAAAAATTTCAGGAATAAAGATGCATAGCTTTCTATTCCAAGAAAGAAGTTCCCAAAAACTTAAGTGAGGAAGATTGATCTTGGAGTCCAGGGGAAAATGAATGGGTAGAAAATATAACTAGTGATGCCTGAACCTCACCAAAATAAAATGAAATAAAATAAGTAAATTGACCAGTGCAAGAATCTATGCAGTGCTCCACAAAGGGAAAAATAACCCATTGCAAAAGCTTAATCTTTTCTTAAAATCTGGACTAAAAGGCTTCAATGCCCCTAGGACAACATCTTTAGAAAGTAAAATTAAATGAGAAAAAAAAAGAAGAAGAGGACCAAGAAGAGCATAGGCACCATGGTTTTTGAACTACTGAAATTCAAAAGTTTTATTCAGAGATAGCCATGTTGGCCATGCAGCAAAATAAATCAAAATCCAAAAGCCATAAAAGAGCAATAATTTTATTGGTCAGTCAAGATACACAAAATTTATCATGCAGGCTTTCAAAGCTTCACTGGCTTCTTCATCAAACAAAGAAATTCATAATCTAACAACAGAATGAAAGTGACATATGTTAGAATAACAGGCCTACATTTTGCCTCAGATATACTTCTTTTGTTAGTTAATATTGTCTGGAGGGATCTCAATCTGGAGAGAGGCATGAAGAGGTCACTCCCCTTCTTGGCCATGTGGGGACAAAGGGAAGTAAAAGACAGGCAATAAAATTTCAACACCATTAACAGCAGCAAAGTAACTTCCCTTGAGATCCAAGCTGTCCCTGTCCTGTGAAGCTAACTGCTCTTTTCTTAGGCAGAGAATATTAAATTTGCAAGGAAGCCGACTAGCTGGATGGGGTGGGACCTCCAGTTGCACAGCCCACTGGAACTTGTGGTCCCTGTACTGCACTGGAAGTCCCAGCCCCCCCCCCCCCCAGTCTGTTTAGTTAATACGGGGCCGCCAGGCCACCCCTGCACACTTTGGGAGCAGGCCAGCCTCCCGATTGCACCAGGGAGACGTCGTGGCACTGCCAGCTCCCTCCTTGCAACCCGGCTGACCCGGTGAGTTGGGTGGCTGCCTTTCTCAAGAAATCCCTGCACTGTTACATCAGGACAGAAATATTTAGGCACTGTATAGTCCCTCATCACTAAAATTCAATCTGGTATTGGAAGATGGCAAATCCAGTGGAAAAATACACTGCATTGTTTTTCTTTTTATTCCTCAGAAATAATTTTCCTTTTTCTGTAGGCAAATAATGTGACTGTCGGGTCCTAGCTGAGCCCAGTTTTTATCAGGGTACAGTCTGGGCACAGAGCCATTGAAAGCATCCAACATATTTCACTTGATAGGTTCTCCATACTGTTCTAATGTCTCTGGTTTCACCAAGACCTTGTTAACACAACAGTAATTCATCTGTCTTTTTTAAGAATCTAAAACACCCAGGCCAAACAATCTCTGCCTTCTTTTCCATGAGAAGACAGTCAGTGATGCAGTATATAAATGAAACCAAAGATTATTGAACCCCAGAGTCCCATATTCCTGGTTCTCAGTACCACTTAATCCCCAAATGAGGGGGATTTCTGGGGATGGGGCTTCCAGGGGCACCACAGGCTCCCTCCTCCATGTTACCCCATACTTTTCCTGATAAAGAAAAGGACAGGATTGTGCTGGGTGGGTGGGTGCACTCACTGGGACAGTGCAGGATGGTGAGGGCATGCATGGGGAAGTGTAGGGAAGGAGCAGAGGCTGGATGAGTACAGGGATGGCACGGGAGGTGGGAGCATATGTGGGGAGCATGGGGGAAGACCTGACTAGATGTCACAATCCCTTCTGGGATGTCACCCAGTGGTGGCCACACCACCACACACCCTGTCGTGACACCACTGCCCTTGGCTTCATAGAATTAGTAGAAAGACACCCCACGACTTGTCGGGAGGTTTTTTTTTTTTTTTTTTTTTGGACTGGCCAGATAAAGACAAAGACTCCTTATTGGTCAAGGCACGGGGGGAAGGTCACACCACCACGCCTGGGCCAACAGGATGGGGTTAACAATTCTCACAAGGCTATTGTTATGTGAGATTTGGATGAGAGTTTGTTGCTTATAACTCGAGGCAATCACGTGGAGGCAGCCATTTTTATAGTCAAGACGGTGAGAGTTATTTCAAACCGTTAACGGCTTTTGGCGTGTTTGGCTGTGGCCTTGCATTTTGGCTTGTACTTTTGTGGCTTTTGCCTATTTTCTGCATCATTGTTTGCTCCGCGGGCTCTGGTTTCATTGGAGTAACCTGCGGGGGTGAGCAAGTGGCCTTCTGGCTGGCCTTTGGGGCCTTCTATCCTCCGCATTACTTTTCTCGGGGCTTTCACCTGAGAAAGGTCCTGCGGGTTTGCTTGCACCAGTACGTCAATCCGCTCCCTTCAGGCCCTGAGACGCCCCGGACACTTGATCTGGTAAGGTCGGGACCCTCCATTGGTGGGGGGGGGGGGTTAGTGGCACTTCTCCCCAGTGGTGAGTGGGTGAAGACGCTAGTCTTCAGTGTAGGTTCCAGCTGGACCTTCAGTGGACACCTTTTCTGCGGTGGTTGCCAGTTTTGCTCCTCTGGCTGTGGTGTCTCAGTGAGACTTAGGGAAGGGGTGGTCTTAAAGCCAGGGTGGAATCCCCCGCGGGGGTGATTGGCAGGGCCCTTGTTCATTGTCATTGAGTTCAGGATGCCACGCAGTAAGGCCCAATCAAAATGTTGGGCGGCTTCTGCCGCACCTTCAGTAGGCCCCTTGGCTTCTAAGAGACCTTCCAAGCATGCTGGCAGGGACGAGGATTTACCTGCCCAAGTTACTCAGCTCAGCAAAACGGTACAGGCTTGTGTGGCACTGTGTAATCATCTAGCACAAAAGGAACTTCAGGCTACTGCCTCTTCCACAAGCGTTAACCCTTCAGGTCTTGCCCGACACTGAAGCATTGTCTTCCATGGCTACACCTGAGTCTCAGTTGGCCACAGCTACACCGGGCCCACAGGTGGCTCCGGCAGCAGAGATCGGGTACCTCACGGTTGCCGATGCTTGGGATCTGTTGCAAAGAGTTCCCGGTTTGGGGATGCAGGGTGTGGATCCCCCTGCATCTGGGCAGCCTACCATGGTTGATTTGTATAACATCTTACAGAAAGTGGTTGTTCCGAGTGGCGCAATGGAGAAAGTTGGTGGTGCGCAAGGAGGTAATCAAGCGGCTGCTGTCTCCGCTACCTTGGACACTCAAGTTGTTGTATGGCCACATCTTGGAGGACCTTTGAGGTCAACTGCTGATGCGGCTCAAGCTTCAAGTTCAGGTGTGTCTCCTGGTACTGTGCAATCTAATTGGCTTACCTCGGTATGGGCTCCAGGTAGCCTGGTGGGGCAGGGGGCGGCTTTGGAACAGCCTAACCCTGCAGCTTTAAATGCGTTCATTCAGGCCTTCACTGTTACACAGGGGTCTGACTCGAGGGCACAGGGTATTCAGCCCTCTGCTGTTGTTAATTCTACACCTGTTGTGCAAATTGCTGGAGTGGGTAGCATACTCCTTATGCTACACCCCTTGATTCTCACCTTCCTCTTGCCACTAAAGAAAGGATTTGGAAGGGTGAATACATTGATTTATTTACTCTAACTTTTAGGGATCCTGAGACAAGGATCATGGTTAAGGATGGTGTCATTTTTAGCCTGCCAAAGGAGTTTAAAGCGCTCAAACGCCCTAAACTGGAGCGTAATTTTGTGAACTGGATCATGGGATTCACTATTTACAGAGGTGTGATTGAGGAAAAACAGCCTTTTAGATCTCCGGATTTTTCTAAATATCAGGAAATCATGATAAAAGCTTACACCAATTGCCTATATAATTCTAAGGGTGCTGCTTGGCTCCAATATGATGAGCAATTTAGAATGCGAGCAGCTCAGGATCCCTCTCTATCATGGAGGCATGTCCAGTCTGAGCTATGGGCTGATGTCATGGTGGGGGCCTCCCCCTCAAGCGGGTGTGACAATGGTTTCGTACCAATGGTTACCTTTCCAAGAGGGCCAAATATGAGGCCTAACCCAGGTGATAAAAGACAATTTGGTTTGTGTTGGGACTTTAATGCTGGAAAATGCAAGAGACAACCCTGCAGGTCTGAACACAAGTGTAACACCTGTGGGGGTAGACACCCATGGAATTCTTGCATTAAAGGAAAGAGGACTGGAGGTGGAGCTGTTTCCCAGCCGGTGCCTCCTGGAGCAAAAGGCCCCATCCCTAATTAATCTGGTTAATATGGAGCCTTGATTAAAGAAATATCCCAACAAGGAGGCTGCTTTATATTTATTCCATGGGTTTGCTTCAGGTTTTCACATTCCTTATACTGGTCCTAGGGTTTATCGTTCTGCGCCTAATGCTCGTTCTGTGAGAGAACTACCTGATGTTGTTAGGGCAAAATTAGCTAAAAAAATTGCAGCAGGGAGAATTTCTGGACCTCATGATAATTTGCCTATTCCTACGCTTTGTCTGTCACCGCTAGGAGTAGTTCCTAAAAAAGCTCCTGGGGAGTTTAGGCTAATTCATAACTTGTCATTCCCCAAAGGAGAATCGGTGAATGACGCCATTGACCCAGGGCTTACCTCAGTTAAGTATACATCATTTGTCGCAGCAGTCACGATGATCAGGAATTTGGGTTCAGGTGCCCTGCTGGCTAAATGCGATATTAAGTCCGCTTTCCGAATTCTCCATGTACACCCAGATAATTTTGATCTGCTGGATTTCCAGTTTGATGGGAAATTTTATTTTGACAAAGCAATGACAATGGGGTGTTCAATTTCTTGTGCTGCATTTTTTTTTAAATTGTATTCTTATTGCGCTGTCAAACATCCTATACCTGCATGATAATTTAATACTATTGCAAAAAACAAACAAACAAACAAACAAACAAAACTTTAACAATTTTTCATTGTGGACTAGCATTCAGCATTTTCCTCCATTGGTGTGCTGTTAAGAGAACCGGTAATAAGGCTATTGTTCATTACCTTGATGATTTTTTATTAGCAGGTTCTCCTGATTCCACTCAATGCCATAATACTCTAGTGCAATTTCAAGAATTGATGCAGGAATTGGGTGTGCCTCTGGCCGAGGAGAAGACAGAGGGTCGTCACACACAATTAACCTTTTTTGGGCATTGAAATAGACACTATTGCTGGAGTTTCTCTTTTGCCCTCTGAGAAATTGGTGGCCATGAGGCAGCAAGTCCAAATTATGTTAAATAAACGGAAAGCTACCCTACTTGAGTTTCAATCACTCACAGGCTTATTAAATTTCACCTGTAGGGTAGTCCCAGGATGAGCATTTTGTACTAGACTTTACAAGGCTACTGCAGGTTTAGTGGCTCAGCATCACCACATTAGAATCAAAAGGGGCATCCGTGAGGATCTTAAGGTTTGGCACTCTTTTTTGGAATACTATAATGGTATCTCATTTTGGAGAACTGAAATGCTGCTTCGTGCACACTTTCAGGTGCATTCTAATGCTGCTGGTGCCCATGGCTTTGGAGTTTTCTGGAATGGCCAGTGGGCTGCTGAGGCCTGGCCTCCTGCATGGGTGGAATCTGGTCTTACCAGGGACCTTACTTTTTTGGAATTGTTCCCAATTGTTGCTGTACACTTATGGGGTAACTTTGCTAATAAGACCATTTGGTTTTGGTGTGACAACCAAAATTCACAGTCCTCCAAATCTCCTAAGGTGATGAGTTTGGTGAGGGCAATGGTTTTACAATGTTTAAAGTTTAATGTTTTGTTTAGAGCTTACCATGTTCCTGGTTTGCTTAACCCTTTGGTGAACGCCTTTTCTCATTTTCAGTTTACCAGGTTCCGGCAGTTAGCTCCCCAGGCTACTTTACATCCACTGGAGGTACCGACGTTTCTCTGGAACCTTGGAGATTAAAAGTTCGCAGGGCAATGTTGAATTCCATTGCCCCGTCAACACACAAGTCTTATCAAACTGTCCTAAATTCTTTTAGCCAATTCATGTGTGAGATTGGGGAAGAAATATCATGGCCTATTAATGTGGATTTGGTACTTCATTTTATAGTAACTCTCAAACAATCACATTTATCACCTGTCACCATTAGGGGCAGGTTGGCTGCCCTGGCCTTTTTCTCCAGGGCTAATGGTTACTTTGACCCTACTGTTGATTTTAGAGTCAAGAGGGCACTAGAAGGATAGTCCAGAGAATCTACAATGTCAAAGGACATCAGAAGGCCAATAAACGGTCCCGTCCTAGACATGTTATGGGAACAACTGATTCAAATATGCTGTTCATCTGAGGAATTGGCTTTATTTAGGGCAGTATTTGCTATTGCATTTTTGCTGCCCTCAGAATCAGTGAGGTTGTCCCTGGTTTAAGGAATGATACATCAAGCAGGGCATTACTGATTTCTGACATTACTTTAACTGACCATGGCATACAGATGTGCATTAGGTGGTCTAAGACTGACCAGTTTGGTAAGGGGCAGTCTTTATCCTTGGCTAAGGCCCAATAGGGCCAAATCTGCCCAGTTGTGGCAATGGATAGCTATTTAAGAATCAGGCCTAAGGTGCCTGGATATCTGTTTCTGCATTTGTCTGGTCTGCCCCTAATAAAATTTCAATTCAGGGCAGTATTAAAAGAAGCAGTTAGGAAAGCTGGGTTTCCCATGGATTCCTTTTCTTCGCACTCCTTTTGTATAGGAGCTGCGACGGTTGCTGCCACAATTGTACAGGGATGATGGAATACAGCTCTCCAAGAATGGGCTGTTGTTATATGTTGGAGCTCTTTCTGATCAAATATATGAAGCCATCTGTGTGTGTTGGGGGGGGGGGGAGAGTGGATGCCTAGCTGGGCTGGCCCCACTCTTGTGGCAGGGGATGACCCCATCCTACAGATAAAATTAATTTGGTTAGTTAAATTGGGAAGAGAAATAATTTGGCTCTAAACAAATTTACAGGAAATAATGTAATTAATAAAAGGTTTACGTCATGGCAAATTATGACGTCATATGAGGAAATATGACGTCATTTCCGGAGAGGGTTTTTTGGTTATTTGTTTACCTATTTATTTATTTATTTATTGCTAAAATTGTTGATAATTATTGTTTTGCCATGGGATGTGAAGGACCACCCTTAGGTGGATACACCTTCACCTACACCTGTGGCAAAGATGTTATAATAATAATTTAATTACAGTATTTGGCTTGACCCTGTACAATTTAATAAAAGTTGTGGCTTGTTTTAAACCCATAAAAGGAGTCTTGTGTCCTTTGTGCCAGTACAACAGTTCTTTGAATCCTGGCTATTGGCACCTGGATTCATTTCCTCACTATTCCCAGCAGATTTTTTTTTATTGACAGTTTATGTGTGTGGAGGGGGGAGGGAATCCCCATCACAGTAGAAATTTAATTTATGCTATTCCAAATGACAAAGAAGCCATTTTAAACATGCTTTAATGAAGACTGTGGAAAGAATACTAACAAGAAAAAAATAATGAAAAAAAAACTTTTGTGTCCACATATCAGCACATGTTGCAGCAAGACATTGGGGGGTTGCAGACTGCCAGAAATAGTGTGAATTCAGTCCACTTTTAGGGTTAGGGTTAGAGTTAGGGAACCATGGGAACTGTATTTTATTGTGGCATCAGAGTTGTCTGACAGAGAAGGCTCAATGTCTCAGAAAAATAACAGTTCCCATGATTCCCTAGCACTAACCCTAACCCTAAAAGTGGACTGAATTCACACTATTTCTGGCAGTCTGCAACCCCACTTAGAACTATAGGAATGAAAGATTCCACCTGCAAAATAGCAACTATTCAGTGGGTCTCATTTCCAAATGGCAGTAATTGTGTTGAAAAGACACCCTGCACAACTGCACAAGCTTGCATCTCAGTGTATGTAAAAAAATATTATTATTTTCTTAGGTTTTATCACTTTTCCAGATAGATAGATAGATAGATAGATAGATAGATAGATGTTGTATGTTTGTGATAATACTCTGGAACAACAAATGTGCTATTTTGTGAACATGTTCTTTTCCAATAGTTTTACATGTTTATTCATTTCCTCCTAGTCTAGCATATTTTCTATCATGTTTGTGATAGTCTGGCTTGCTTTTCAACTTATTGCTGACTAATTGGACATCACACAGCTTGGTTCAAATTAATAAAGTATGTTAACAGATTGACTTTAAGATTGTAATATAGATTAGCCAGCACTGTTACATTATACAAAAACCTTTCTGATTTTTGAACACTTACAAATACAACTTAGGGGAAAAGGAAGTATTTAAAAATCATTTGAAAAACATTCATTGCCCCAAATCTAACTTTGTGGTGGCATTATTCTTTCTCGCTCCTTGTGTAGGGGAAAAGGAATATTAAACTCACCCAGGCCAACTGATGAAAGCTATACCATCAGCAGTATGCCGCTACTGTATTGGACCTTGGCAACTGAAAGAAAAAGGTAGATTGTCTGAACTTTCCATCAAGCACTGCACACTGCAGCTACATTTTGAACAAGCTGTAATACTTAACATGTTTTCCCTTATTCTGATCACATAGCATCTTGTTGTTCTTAACTGCCCTTGAATCAATCTCAACCCATGGTGATCCTGTGGATGTGATATCTCAAAAAAAAAAAAAAAAAAAAAAAAAAAAAAAACCTGTCCTCCACTACTTTGCTTAGTTCCTGTACATTGATACTCATGACCTTCTTAATAGAGTCCATCCATCTGACATGTGACATACCTCTCTTTCTATTTCCCTCCACCTTTTCTAGCATTATTGGGTTTTTTTTCAGTGAGTCGTGCCTTCTCATTATGTGTCCAAAGTACCACAGCCTAAGTTTTGTCATCTTGACTTACAGGGCTATTTCTGGCTTGATCTGCATTAGGACCCATTTATTTGTCATTTTGGCTGTCCATGGCATCCTCAGTGCTCTTGTCCAACACATCTCAAATGAATTGATTTTCTTCCTATCTTATTTCTTAACTGTCCAGCTCTCACATCCATACATAGTAATAGGGAATACAGCTTGAATGATTCTAACTTTTGTGCCCAGTTGTCTACCTTTGAATTTTAGGATCTTTTCTAGTTCTTGGTCTTGAATTATGTTATTATTATTTTTGTCATACAGCATCCTGGTCCTTGGTTCTTTTGATTTACCAGATCTTGTGCAATAGGTCTCTCATTCTTCCCTTTTTGTTCTTGTCTTCTATTTCTTTGCATTGATCATTATAGTAGTTTTCTTTACCTTTTCACATTAGCTGTTGTATTGTTGTATTCATGGTAGTATACATTGTATCTATATATACTACATACATACATAATACATAATGCATAATACATGAATACATAGTACTCATACATAATACATTAATACATAGTATTCATGGTAGTACACATACTATTCATGGATAGTATTAATTGGACTAATAATAATGCATGCTGCTCATGCAAATCCACCCTAAGTATTTTTGCTTTCTGTAGGATTTGTATGACAAACCTGAAACTAACTGGACAACACTTTTTCAACACCATTCTTTCAATGCAGTGGGCATGGGTTAGGAAGGCATGTGAAATGATAATCCAATAGTAACAGGAAGAAGGAAACTAATTGCCCACATGAGCCCAACAAATGCCACAATGACAACAGCAAATCAAACCAGAGCCTATATATCTTCTTCCTCATATATCTTTTGCAGTCCATCACAGCCTATTTGTGGATAACTTGAGTGGATGACCTATGTGACAGTGAAAAAACTGTGCTTTTCTGATTCTGAGCTTCTTTCAGATGACTTTGGTTTACAAAATGGAAGTAAATTTTCTCTCACTGGTATTTAGAAGAAAGTCTATTTACATGCAACACCTATATCACCAAGAAGGAAATCTAAAAATCTAAAACACCTAAAAGCCGTAAATATATATAGTAAATTCTGAAAGCTTGCATTAAGCTCTTGGAGCCTCAAGAAGCCCAGTACAAGCATAACAGCTGTGAAAAAATGAGCTATTTGCACATAAGAAAACTGTTTCTATGTGTGAACTTATGTCTGGAAGAATTCACAGATACAGGAAATGAAAACCATCTTGTTTTCTGGATGGATTTCAGTAGCTAATTCATATTTACATTGCATAAAAGTCTACTCTTAAAGAAATGAGAGATAGGTAATCAGAGGTTTGATCTAAAACTAATTAGTGATATGTAGGAGGAAAGGGGTGATTTTTACAAGCACTTAAAATGACTAAATTGTGTTTCATGTTTTCCGTCAGATATTTTAGATGATGCAGGTGTAGCAACAAGGAGGTGTTTTAATTACTAACTTATGGCTAAGTTGAACTGGAAGATCTTTTTTTTAAAGTTTATGAATATAGTACTGATGTAAGTGTAAATATTATTCAGATGGACAATTGTAGTCTCATAGCTTTAGTTTTAGAAGGAGTGGAGGCTAGCAGCTTCCATGTCAATTTGGTGGGATATCTATCATGGATTTTTCTTTATCTATCCATCCATCACTTTATTTATATGCTGTCTTTCTCCTAGACTGCCCACAAAAGGCAGCTTATAAAAGACAGATAATTGTCAATACAGTAAAAACACCTACAGTTAAAAAAATATGAAAGTTGAGATTAAAACAGTATTAAAATAACAACAGAATTAAAACTTTTTAAAATATTACAAACAACAAACTTTAAACAAGTTGTCCAAGGTGTTGAATATGTTTTAGGAGTATGGGTCACCACTTTCCATATCTTTTTTAAAATTCAGAATAAAACCTGGTAGCAAATTCACAGCACATTGGCATGAAAGCCATCAATTACCACAGATTAGAAGGATACAAAGTAATTAGCTAGGTGTTATTTCTATTTCCATAAAGTAGATACATCAGCCCATAATGGCATGGCCGTATGAAAATAATGGGGCTGTCTGAGATTTCTGCCATTATTAATTTTAACATAAACTAATCAGAATCATACTTCCTGGATCAAAACATACTTTGGAGCTTAAATATACACCAGCTTTTGCACTTTCTGGATGTTCCAATTGTTTTCAAGAGCATGAATGCCTCATAATATATTTGTAAATTCTTACTTTGAGGGAAAATACATTTAAGATATGTCATTTAGTAACATTTTCATATAATAATAACACATTTATGTGGAAATGAGATGGAACAGGATGGATTTATCAGTGCACACTAGTACAAATGGGGGGGGGGGGAATAATATGGTTTGAAACCTAACTAGATCATTCATTTTCCATACAGCATAGTTTGGAAAGTTACTTTTAGGAACAATAAACATAATGGTTTGATGCAGTCATCCATAACTGAGCATCATCATCATAAGGGTGAGTTTATCATGTCATTATATACATTCAGTTCCAAAAGTTTTTGAAGCTGTTCTTACTAATGAGAATGTATCTATACTACCAGATACCTAAATACCCTGAAGCAGGGGTAGGCAACCTTTCCCCTTTAAGGGCCGAGGGACTTCAGCTCCCAGAAGCCTCAGCCATGTTGGCCAATAGTCCTATGTTGGCCAATAGCTCCTGGAATTCTGGGAGCTGAAGTCCCTCGGCCCTTAAAGGGGAAAGGTTGCCTACCCCTGCCCTGAAGAAACCAAATCCCATCTGATCTTGGAAGCTAAGCAGGATAAGGCTTAGTTCAGGGTTAGGCAACCTTTCCCCTTTAAGGGCCAAGGGACTTCTGTTAGGATATGGATGGGATATACAGTCAAAGGTGAAATGTAAAGATGTGTGTGTGTCTGTAATTTTCCACTTGAGAACAGCTTCTGAGCAAAGCACAAATAATATTTAGAGAAACAGAGTGAATCAACACCAGGTGGCCAACACAGACGTCAACATGTACTTTCCCAGAGGTAGAACTAATGGACACAGACTTTGTTATGGTTAACAAGAGATATCAAATACGTAAACATCGTTAGCTTGGGAAA
The DNA here is from genome assembly GCA_026167975.1 of Phrynosoma blainvillii. Classification (NCBI taxonomy): domain Eukaryota; kingdom Metazoa; phylum Chordata; class Lepidosauria; order Squamata; family Phrynosomatidae; genus Phrynosoma; species Phrynosoma blainvillii. The sequence goes on from JANUYF010000003.1 coordinate 199,442,851, forward strand.
GATAGTCACATGGTGGATGATGGACAGCAAGAGGCTGGGATAGTATACATCATACAGGCATTGTCCAATTAACATGAGGTTAACACCTAGAAGGTGGAGTATGGGAAGGGCCTAGAAAATCCTTTGTCTAAAATTGTTATTGTTCAAGATGTGAGCGTGTGTGGCTGGAAACAGTGGTTTTAACTGCAACAAGTTGGATCCTGTGGCTAGTCTGCCAGCTAAGACTTTTGGGATTGTTAAAGATGTAATCTTTCATGGCTGAACCGGACAAGTTCTTCACAATGGATTTTACTTAGTTATCTTATTTTTTGCTTTTTATATGCATTAATAAACTATGCTTTTGGACTTTACAATGTGACTTCTTGACTGAGGAAGACAGGTTCCTGAAGAAGGGAAGCTGAGCCAGTTGTTGGTAAGAATTACAGAGTGGCTGTGGATCACAGCAGCCAGCTTGTCCTGCCGATTCTGCTGGGTGCCAAAGAGCATCACTACAACACTCATCATCCACACACTAACAAGGGTTATGGGCCCAGTCTATGGCTAGTTTGCCAGTTATGTGGCTAGTCTGGCTGAAGTGGCTAGTCTGGCTGAAGAGGCTTGTTTTGCCAGTCTGTGGCTAGTCTGCCAGCTAAGACTGTTTTTGCCTGAAGAGAGGCTTGTCTGCCAGATGTGGCTGGTCTGCCAGAGGACAAAGAGGCCAAATGTCCAAAAGGAAAAGGAACCCAGAATGTCCAGATGACAAGTCTGCAATGTGGCCAAGTGGCAAGTTTGCCTATCCACGACTTCAGCTGTGCCAGGACAAGGGAACCATGCTTCAGCGGTTGCTGGGAAAAGCAGAGGTGGCTTCAAATCTTCTTCAGATGTAAATAACAAAGTTTACTGCTAAGCTGTTTTGCCTGATGGAAGAGTACAGAATTCTTTAAAGACGGTTGTCTGAGGCTCTCCACTCTTTAAACAGTAAGATGCAGAGAAAAACAAAGCCTGGGAATGCTGGGAATACTGCGGGTTCAATGCAGTGAAATTTTTGTTTTTGTTCAAGCTGCAAACAACTCTGTTAAGGGCCATTTTGTTTGAAATGGAAGCAGCTGAGACTTGAGTCACAAAATACATGTTGCAATGCATGCTGTTTTAAAATGCAGCGGTTGCCTAAGCCAAAAGACTCATTCTTTTAACCCTCTCTGAATTACAATTAAAATTTTGAGAGAGGATGTTTCTTCAGCCAAAGGTTTTGGGAACTAAAGAAAAATTCATGATTTCTACACAGCTTTGTCATAAATGCTGTGGTCAAAGGACTTTACATTTCTTGGAGAAAAATACAAAAATCCCTGGTGAGGGTGAAACAATGCTGTGTGGGGCTGCAGCAGGTTTTGCTGGATGCCAAAAAAGTTCCAAAGGTTGGAACGTGATGAGCCAAGTGGTTTGCTTAAAGAAAAGCCAGAAGTGCCTAACTTGGGGATACCTAAGCAAGCATCTGAGAAAATGCCTGGGACAGCACTTGAAGTCAAGAAATGCGTCCTGAAAAGGCAGCTAATGCACGGGTGAAAACCAATGCTTTTACTGCGGCAGAGCAGGAGATTTGAAAATGGCAATACAAGGAAGTTTGCAAGAATCAACAATTAACAACCCAGAGACTTTGGGGGAAACAGGGAGAATACAAGCTGTTCTACAGAGCTGAGACAGTGTGACTCACACAAGTGGTGAAAACCTGAGGACAAAATAGAGTCTATATATTCTGGGACAACCAGACATAAATATTGCAGTTTTGCTGAAAAGCAAGAAATCCTCCAATCTTAAAGATGTTTATCTAGCTGATAGAGGGGTAAGAGATGTCAAAAGAAATTGTAAAATGTCTACATGCCAAGTTTTGGTGAGAAAACTTTGAAAATGTTTTATGTGTACCTGATTTACAAAACTGTTTAGTTGGTGTGTCAGGGGATATACACTGAGTTTTGTGGGAGACAAATATAAAATCACCCCGGATGGGGAGGTGTAGACAAAAGTTAAAAAGGGAAAATATGTATTTTATACAAAGTGAAGACAAATGCTAAATGTGCAGGTGTGAGAAATAAATAATTACATTCTGGTTATACACATCAATAATATAGAATCCTAGAGAACATAGGATTTGGTAGCTTGTTTAAGCTGGTGGGATATAGGTCCTTAATTTTGAAAAATGTCTTATTATACAAATGGTTTGAGAGATGTTTGGTTTGCCACAGAGTAAAAGTCAATTAGCCGTCTGCCGAGGCCCATAGAAAGATTGAAAAGTGTGGTTTGCAGAGTGCAAAGAATAGTGACAGGATTAAAGTCAATAGGTTTTGTTTAAAGTAAAGTTACAAGAGTTTTAAATATTCAGATACATAAAAAGCTTTGTGAAAGGTTTGATGTTTATAGTTGACAAATAATAGATTACAATTGTGTTTGGATAGGTGTTTTAAAAAAAAATTGTTTTAAGATGATAGATTAAACAACAATAGAATATTTGATAAGTTTCTTTAAAGAAAAAGGGGCTTGTGATTTAAAATAGCCATATTGAGGTTAAAATGTTTTATAGATAGCTCATTTGCTTTAGAGTTATATGATAGACAGTCAGGTTAAGGATTGCTGATTTAAAAAATAGAAAAAACTCAATAGTTTGATAGATTAAAAATAAGGATATATAGTTTTAAGTGTTGATAGAGCTTTAAGTGCTGATAGAACAAAATATATAGTATTAAATGAGATAAAATAGATTAAATAGTTGTTATAAGATTTAAATTGTGAACTGTCAGTTGTGATATATAGAGATTCACAGATATGCATTTTTAAGACAATAACAAAAATGTTAAGATATAGATCAAGGTATGTTGGAGTTTCATGACAGAATGCTAGAGAGAGCTAGTTAAAAATAAAATTGTTTGCCTAAAACCCAAAACACAACACTATAGATATATTAACAAAGGTTCTAGAGATAAAACAACATTAACAATTGTTATAACAGATTGAGATGTCATTTTAAATATATAAAATCAAACATTGTGCTAAGAGAGTTTCAACAACAATAATAGAGGTCTCACACATCTATACATTTCAGGAGGGGATTGTTAGGATATGGATGGGATATACAGTCAAAGGTGAAATGTAAAGATGTCTGTGTGTCTGTAATTTTCCACTTGAGAACAGCTTCTGAGCAAAGCACAAATAATATTTAGAGAAACAGAGTGAATCAACACCAGGTGGCCAACACAGACGTCAACATGTACTTTCCCAGAGGTAGAACTAATGGACACAGACTTTGTTATGGTTAACAAGAGATATCAAATACGTAAACATTGTTAGCTTGGGCAAGATAGTCACGTGGTGGATGATGGACAGCAAGAGGCTGGGATAGTATACATCATACAGGCATTGTCCAATTAACATGAGGTTAACACCTAGAAGGTGGAGTATGGGAAGGGCCTAGAAAATCCTTTGTCTAAAATTGTTATTGTTCAAGATGTGAGCGTGTGTGGCTGGAAACAGTGGTTTTAACTGCAACAAGTTAGATCCTAATGCTTTTGGGATTATTAAAGATGTAATCTTTCATGGCTGAACTGGACAAGTTCATCACAATGGATTTTACTTAGTTATCTTATTTTTTACTTTTTATATGCATTAATAAACTATGCTTTTGGACTTTACAATGTGACTTCTTGACTGAGGAAGACAGGTTCCTGAAGAAGAGAAGCTGAGCCAGTTGTTGGTAAGAATTACAGAGTGGCTGTGGATCACAGCAGCCAGCGTGTCCTGCAGATTCTGCTGGGTGCCAAAGGACATCACTACAACACTCATCATCCACACACTAACAACTTCAGCTCCCAGAATCCCAGGAGCTATTGGCCAACATGGGACTATTGGCCAACATGGCTGAGGCTTCTGGGAGCTGAAGTCCCTCGGCCCTTAAAGGGGAAAAGTTGCCTACCCCTGGCTTAGGGGGGAAGCAGACGACTGCTTCCGGGTCGCCGTGGGTCGGAGCGCCGGCGGAGCTCAGCCTCTGCACTGCGGCGCTCCTGCGGCGCATCTAAAAGGAGCACCAAATTGGCGCTCCTTTTAGATGTAAGGGAAAGTGTGCCCTAAAAGCGGCGGGCACACTTTCCCTGGCTCAAACGGTGCAGCGCATGTGGACGCTGCGCCGTGAGGTCATCCCCGGTGCGCCGGCCGTGCGGACGGCCGGCGCTTCTGGGGGCGACCTCGGGGAGAGGAAGGGGCGCCGCTCGTGCGGCTGCCCCTCCTCTTCCCTGCCCGGAAGACGACTCTTTTAGTCGTCTGCCGAGGCCCTTAGTTAATACTTAGATGGAGGTCCACCATAGAATACCAGGTGTGTATGCTATATACAAATGAAGGCAATGGCAAACCACCTCTGAGTGTTATGCATAGTGCTTTTAATATCAAAATATGGACTCCATTAATGACCTCTGGCTGAACTCTGGCTGCTGGCATAGAGGTATGTGCCCATCGTGCCCAAGGCATGGGCCAATCACCCTTAATCCTCAACACACACATAGCCCCCCGATAGTCTAGGAGAGTTGCAAATGGAATTACCTGATTGCCCTAAACCCATCAGAAGGTGCAATGATTGTATTGTATAAACAGCTTACCTACCCCAGGATATTGGCCCTTTGGATTAAGACAATACAACCCTATACAGCTGGATGTCATCTTTGTAATTATCACCTTCACCTCGGGCTCAATTCAGCCCCATAAAAAACCCAGATTTTGGCCAGTCAGTGTGCTATCTTCCCAGTCTAAATGACTCCATGTCACTCTGATCTTTGAAGCTAGTTACCAGCATTTTCGCTCAGACACACGTTGCAGAGCGGACGTGTCTCCATACCCACTCTTCCCATCCGGTCCCCGGAGGCGAGCCTAGTGTATAGGTGAGTATATCCCTAGTGAAGCCTGTAATCTATCCCCACTCTAACCGCTACTTTCCTGAGCCTGTATGAGTGTGTGTGTGCATGTTTATTGTGTGTGACTTTACCCTATAATAAAACTAAAGTATTCATTGGAAGAATCTGTCTCTGCTCCATTTCTGGGACTTCCTTGGTCCGTTCAGTATACACATTGGGAGGATGGTTCTGCAGGGCTTCATAACCAGCCCATCTCACAATATTGAGCTAATCATAAATTCCTCTTGATAATATCCTTGGCTACATGAGTACACCCTATCTAGGAAAACTCTGGCCCAAAATGCACAGGCCAAATAAGGCAGCTTCTGGCCACTTTGGGGTGTGTGGTGTTCAAATAACACATGCCCCCAAAGTGGCCAGAAACTGCTCCAGCACTGCAATATGGTCCTTTGGACTAGATAAAAAAGGAGCAGATTAAATATGACTTCTGGTGGCACTGGTTTGGGACCAGTGTGTGCATTTGTTGTAGTCCCAGCCTGATCACAGCCAGAGCATTCTCTGACCACTCCTTCCAGGCTGTCTGTTCCAGGCGACCATAATAAAATTAATTGTGTTGCCATAACCCAAAATACCATAAAGGCACTAGATCAATCTGATCTTGGAAACAAAGCAGGATAAGCCCTGTATAGTGGATGAGACATCACCATCAGGTGCTGTAGGCTATTATTCAAAGGAAGGAACTGGTGAAACTACCTCTGAGTATTCCTTACCTACAAAAACCCTATGAAATTCATGGAGATACCATAAGCCAACAGTTCCGATGAAGGCACACACACACACACACACACACACACACCAGTAGGCAGCTTGAAAACACTAAGGATAGAAAGAATGTCAAAAAATGGTCTAAAAATATGTTGCTCAAGTGGTGAAAAATCCTGATGAGAGGAAACTTGGACTGGCAAGATTCTTCACAGTTTGTGACTTATTCTGTAAAAATTTGTACAAAATTCCACACACACACACACACACCTGAGAAAACTGCATTTTCTGAATGGAAAATAATATTTCCCACTAGAAATTCCTGCACAGGAAATATTGCTTTCTGAACAGACCATGCTTTAATTGGAGATTTATTCTGTGTATGATTTTCACATCATTATTTTGCACAGAAAATAACTTTTACTGTGCAGAAATTCATATTACTGCATAGAAAATACTGTTTTCCAAGCAGAAAATTTTGTTTGCTGCATAGAAAATGCTGTTTTCTGTGCAATACAACCATGTGCAAAATTTGCACATGATAGCCTTCAAAAACTTTCTTGCAGCTGGAAGGGAATTGCTGAAATAACTTGTTGCAGCTTTTGAGAAGAAATTTATTGAAGGATTACATCCTCAGGAGACATATACATAATCAGTGCTGTAGCCACTATAGGTAGTTGTGTCAATTTATAGCAGTTTGATACAACTAACTGTTATGGCTCCATCCTATGGAATCTTGGGGTCCATTCTGTGAAGGCTCACTAGTGTTGTCTACCAGAGAATTGTAAATAGCACATGAATCTATACATCCTGGACCTTGTAGCATGGAGACATATATATTAAACTTATCAAATTTCTATGATTTAATAGTCTAGGTCAGAATCGGGTGATCTTCCAGATAGGAAGCTGGGAACTTATGTCCAATAATATCCGAAGGGCTGTAGACTTCCTACCCTTGTTCTACATCTTCATTTTTGCTTGCTCCCAAAATAGGAACAGGAGAGAAAATTGTTTCCACTTTTGTAGGAATTTATTCAAATTCATAAATTTCTCCATATTTGGGATGGAAAGAATCTTGTTTTTCAATTAATGTGGAATAAACTAAAATGAATAGGTTTGTCCCTTGAGACCCAGGTTTTAAGAGTCTAGGCAAGGAACTCTATTTATTCAACCATTGGTGCTACACTATGGGGGGAAGCAGACCAGGGCGTTGGGGACGCCCTGGGACGGTGCACCGCAGGACCGCGGCAGCCGCACCGCGGCGCACCATCGGCACCTCTGAAAGGAGCACAAAATCAGCACTCCTTTCAGAAGTCAGGGAAAGTGTGCCCTAAATGCGTCGGGCACACTTTCCCTGGCTTTTCCGCCGCAGTGTGTGAGGACGCTGCGGCGGGAGGTTGCCCTCAGCGCGCCGGCCGTGCGGAGGGCCGGCAGCTCCGAGGGCAACCTCGGGAGGATGAAGGGGCGCCACTCGTCCGACTGCCCCTCCTCTTCCTTGCCTCGGAGACGACCCTATTGGTCGTCTGCCGAGGCCCTATGGTAGCCACCACCTTTTTTGGAGAGTTTTCACATTTTTAACATCATTATGGCAAGCCCATGTAAAATTATTTGATACAAATGAAGGATGAATATCTTTTAGTTTGTGTTTGAAGAATTTACTCCTAGAAACAAATGTAATTGTGTTGGAAATAAAGGTTTGTGCTTTATAAAAGAAATGAAAGCAACCAAAAGTAAAACACAGATTTTCCCATCTCAAACTATAAAGACAGAGGATAGTTCTGCAGCTGTCATGTAAGCTACTGAAATAAGTATTGCTCAAACTTTTCTCAAGTAAATGTGTTTACAATTATTCTGCTTTAGAATGGTGTAGAATCTGGGTAACAACAATTTCTGTTACTATTCCTTCACTTTATTAGTAAAGAATGTGTTCTGACATCACAAGGGAAAGATATACTTTAAATAATATATATGCTAGCATAAGACCCTTGTGCCTTCTTGGAGCTAAGGATAGTCAGAATTGATTAAAATGAAAATAATAAAAATCCCCTAAGGCCTTGAAACTTGTTAATAGATACACTTATGTAGAGAACAGTATTTGTTTTTAAAGAGTTGATGGTAAGTTGGGCACAAGAGTGTAAAACAGTACACCCTCAAATGGCCTTGTATGAGTTCATTCGAGGTCTTAAGGTTTCTTCAAGCTTTGAATAATAATAATAATATAAAAACCCTGAAGAAAAATTCCAGATGAAGCAGTTTGTCTGGATTCTAAATGTGAAATGAATGTCTTCCAATGTGTATAGCCAAAGGAGAAGGAAAAGGGGGCAACTCCCTCTCTTTTAGCGGCGAGAGGTTGAGGCCGGAGGCTCCAGACTTTCCATCTTGCTCCGGAGGCCAGCTGGGCCGGCAGCGCAGCTGAGTCCCCTCAGCTGCCACACCCCCGCCGCCCGCTAAAGAATGACGGTGGCTATTTAAGTGCCGCCGGATTCCACCTTCTCCAGCCAGAAGCGGCGAGAGGTTGCGGCCGGAGGCTCTGGACTTTCCATCTTGCTCTGGAGGCCAGCTGGGCCGGCAGCGCAGCTGAGTCCCTTCAGCTGCCACATCCCCGCCGCCCGCTGAAGAATGACGGCGGCTATTTAAGCGCCACCGGATTCCACCTTCTCCAGCCAGAAGCGGCGAGAGGTTGCAGCCGGAGGCTCCGGACTTTCCATCTTGCTCTGGAGGCCAGCTGGGCCGGCAGCGCAGCTGAGTCCCTTCAGCCACCGCACCCCCGCCGCCCGCTGAAGAATGACGGTGACAATGATGCCTTTCTCCCTCTCTGCACCTATATTGAGGTTGACAAACGGCGGTGCTCCGGAGGCTGTGGAGAATTGTTTAACATCTAGCAGCCCTCGGGAAAATCACTGAAAGAACATTTGTGCAGCTGGGGGAGGATTTTTCTTTCTTCGGCTATTATATAATTTTATTTGATATTGTATATCTATATGCAATTGTTGTAATTTGTTTTGCCATTTGTTTTGGGGGGTGGGGGAGGGTAGGAGGGATGGGATCTGTATTGATTTTATTTGTTTGATGTTTTGAATTTTGTATACATATTATTGTTGTTCACCGCCTAGATTGGCTTGCCAGAGGGGCGGTATAGAAATAAACCGTATTATTATTATTATTATTATTATTATTATTATTATTTTAAATATGATGTACTGCCATCCTTGTCTAATCCTGCACTGGAAATTTATGCCGAAGTCTCAGCATTTTATCTAATAAGGGTTGGTATGAGGTTGAAACTGGAGTGGCAAAGGAGCTTTCTATTATAAATATCTGATCAATATCTGTAAAGGTAACTTAATGGTTCAATTCTCCCCCTCTTTAAAGAACTTTTAGTTTCTATGTCAGGCCATATTAGTGTGTTCTTCCAGCTGTGGAATTGTGAGAAAAAATGATTTTCAATACATTGGATGTCTTCAGGAGTCATCTATGGGCTAAAACAGATGGGCAAGAAAGAGCAGCTTCCAGCTACTCTGGTGGTGGAGTATGCAGATGACATCTGCCCTGAGAGTAGCCAGAAGCCATGTAGAGAAAACACATGGTCAGGAAAAGCCACCTGGAAAAGAGTGGAGAAAGTCCACTCTTTGCTGGTGTCCTGTTCAGGACTGCAGCAGTGGCCCAGATCAGGACTGGTCCATGCAGTCGCCACAGTCCAACACTGATTGGGGGGTGACTGGGGCTGGAGTGGCCTTAGGCCACTCCAAGTCGCTGGTCTGCATGACCCCAATGACACAATACAAAGGAAATGGAAACTAAAATGTATTGTGATTGATATAGCAGCAACAACAACTTCGGGGGGAAGCAGACAGAGGCGTTGGAGACGCCGACGGACAGAGCGCCGCCGGAACACAGCCTCCGCACCCCGGCGCTCCTGCGGCGTCCCTGGAAGGAGCACTAAATCAGCGCTCCTTCCACAAGACAGGGAAAGTGCGCCCTAAAAGCGTAGGGTGCACTTTCCCTGCCTTTTCCACCGCAGCGCGTCCGGTCGTTGCGGCGGGAGGTTGCCCCGGAAGTGCCGGCCGTGCGGAGGGCCGGCAGCTCCCAGGGCGACCTCAGGAAGAGGAAGGAGCGCCGCTCGTGCGGTGGCTCCTCCTCTTCCGGGTCTTGCAGATGACTCTTTTAGTCGTCTGCCGAGGCCCTCACACACTATTACAATATACGTATATGGAATATAAAATAACTTGTTTTTTGTAATTATTGACATTTTGTAATAGTTAAAACAGAACCCAGTAACATTATCATTTAAAACCAGTTGTTAGGGTGGATCCATTGAATTTGTGGAATTCACATAAGTGTTGATTTACCAAATTTGTTTTGATTCAAGCTGTTCTATTTTGGTCTAAAAAGTGAATTTAGGCCAATAAGTGTAATTTTGTCAGCTTTTTTTGTGGTATAACAAAATGTTTGTTAACTCTATAATTTCCATTGGAGTCCAATGACTTGTACATTTGTTTGTTGTTTTTTAAATAACAATTTTAGTTATTTTTGAGTTGAAAGAAAATGAGGAGTTATTTTAACTGTTAGTATGATAGCAACTAAAGTTTGTTTGTTTTGAGTTTTTTGGAAGGAGGTCTTGGAACTATAATGGTAACTAAATCAAATTCTGAATATTATAGTTCAGTGCTTGTTGGATGAGCTGGAGAAGACAAATACATGTAGTTAGGATTTCTAGAGAAGTCTTCTATGTATACATGCGTATAGCATACACTTAGTTCATATGCTGGCTGCCCGGGTATAGCCACTGACCTTTGCCTCAACAGGTAAATGCTACTTTCTTCAGGAGAAGAGAAATTCTCTGACTCACACACTATAATATATCTAAACTAGTAATCTGTTATTATGGAAAGTGTGGCCTTACAGATATTCCTCACTTTCAGTTTCCTGGTCAGCTGGGACAGCAATGCATGGAGAACATGGGGTAGGATAGAACAGGAGCATTTGACAGAAGGGCAAAACAGACAGGTAGGAAGGAGTGACCAGAAGCTGCCTCTGACTCGATTGCCCTGGGGCCATGGTGAACACACACTGCAGCCTCGAGGGCATCTCCTGTCATGGTCCCAAATGGACTGCAGAAAGGAGTGGAAAAGATATGCTCTTTTTGAGATGGTTTTGGGCAGCCTGCAGCCTTGGTGCAGCCTCAGGGCAGCTTCTGGGTGCTCTGGGGGCATGCATCATCTAAGTACTAGGAGCAACTGAACTATATATTTATCATCCTGATAATTTATTATGGGCAGACATCATTCTTTCAAAATATGAAGAAGTGCCTAATCAGGAGTGAAACTGGAGGAGAATGAAACAGCTACAATTTCATGTGAGACGTTTGTAGTGAGTGGAAAGAGACAAGAGTATGACCTCTCTATTCTCCTGCTCTTATCTTCTGATCTTCTTTCCTAAAATCCTTCCAGATCAGATTGGCTGATAGATCTTTAGTTTCATTCCTTTTGTGTGTGTGTGTGTGTGTGTGTGTCTTCAAGTTGTTTCCAACCTATGACAATACTAAGGCAAAGCTATCATGCAGTTTTCTAGGGCTGAGAGAGTGTCACTCCCTCAAAGTTACCCAGTGAGTTTCCATGGCTGAATAGGGAAGTGAATCCTGGTTACCAGAGTCATAGGGCCTTTGCAGACTGTCAGAAATAGTGCAAATTGAGTCCACTTTAAATTGAGGCACTGACCTGGCTCAGTGCTAGGGAATCATGAGAATTGTATTTTTTTCTGAGATATTGAGCTTTCTCTGTCAGAGAGCTCTGGTGCCACAATAAATTACAGTTCCCATGATTTCCTAGCACTGAGCCAGGGCAGTGCCTCAATTTAAAATGGACGCAATTTGCATTATTTCTGGCAGTCTGCAAAGGCCCATAGTCTAACAATCAAACCACTGAATCACGTTAGCTCTCATTCCAGATAATTGCTACTAAATGAGATCTTGAAATAAAACAGAAATTGCAGGTATCCGACTAGCAATGATAAGATTAAATTATTGTGGCTTTTCAGTCAGATAAAGCTTTAATGCTTGTTGGTGGATGTAACCCATTCCACTCTGATCTTTGTGTGTACATTTTCCCTATTTAGAAATGGTGATTGATACAGCAAACATTTTTCCATCCATGTTGTTTTCACACATATGCAGTCATGAATCCATTGTATCCAGTTTCCACATTCATCCATCTTATAATTTATTTCATAAAAAACCATGGAAAAATGTTTATTTGAATGACTATTACATTTTCCCCACAAAATATTAATTTCTGAACATATAGTCCCAAAATACAAATTTCTAAATACATTTTAAATATAAAGTACTACACACACACACACACACACACACACATTTTCTATCAACTATATCATAAGATTCAGAGACTGGTGAAGGCTAGTAGGGAAGTAGTCTGGACACTGTTTTGGAAGGTGTAGATCAAGTCAAATCATATCACAATATGGAAAGGATGAATTTCTTAGGTATTCCTAATTAAAGCATACCCTCCAACCTACTGTATGCCAAAACAGAGTCATTAGTTTGTCATTAATATATTTATATCTATGTCCTATTATAAATACATGTGTCTGTGATATTATCTAAATAGAACAGATAGATCTTCATCACTGACACTAGAATGAAAAATATTTGCATATAATCAACATGCCGTATTTCCCTAAGCAGCATATTATTAATGTTAAGTCTATTACCTCTCTGGCAGCAATAATAGATGACACTGGATAGGCTGAGGATACTTTATAGCATCAAATATTTTCCAGCGGAACTACTGAAAGTGATAATTCTTAGTAAAAATGAACTTCAAATGCAATTACGGAAACACCCTAGGCTATGTCGGCATTTCCATTAGAAGCTTCTTGTTTAAAGGATTTATATCCTGGCCATAAAAATTGGCTTTGGGATGAAATTTATTGTAGAAACTCAACATCAAGGGGGCTGTTTCTCTCACTAATTTTCAAGTTAGAACCTTTCATCAATTGTTTTAAAGTGAAAAAAAATTGGGCAAGTAGTAATGAAGGATTTTTCTTCTTCCTGGAAGAAATTGTTGCTTTGCCTTTGCTGCACTTAAAGTGCCCTCTACTTTAAAATTCACTGAGACATGGTTTGTGTCTGAAAAGCTGGACAAAGACTTTCATTACATTCTAAATTCCTCCCCCCAAATATTCCAATGTTCTGTCTTAAACTACTACATATTTGAAAGTTAGTGTTATCATTGTCAACCTTTTCACCAACTAAAGCAACATGAATTGCAATAGATTGCTAAGCCATCATTCATAATAAAAATACATGGCCTACTTTGCCTAACACAACTGTCACCTATCTAAACTCCTTTTAGAGTTCTGTTTGGTCTGATGTTCCAAAGCAATGAAAACACATTGTCATGCACCACAGAAAAAGCCAACAACTCTGAATTATTTACACAAGACACTGCAGTAAGCTTTACATTGCAGCAAAGAAGATGCTGTTTTCATCAAACTGCTGATCTCTTGGAGCAAGACATTACTTGACACACAGACATGTGCATACACATTGCACTTGGAATAACTTAGTGCATGGTCTGTTTTGTACCTATGTACTCTTGCTAAGAATGTGGATGATGGAATGCCACTTCCACCCATAGGTCAGAAATGATTCCTGGTATTTTTAGGGTTTTTAAAAACAATCCTGAAATATTGTATAATTCTCCATTGAACTCCAAGAAGAAAGATGGAGTTACCAAATAGTCTCCTACCCAAAGGGCCTCAACAGATGGCACTTTGCACTGTCTTGGAGGCAGGGGAGGGGAGAGGATGTCATGACGGCACACATCATTACGCATGGGAGAGCCTCGGCCCCAGGCCTCCACTTCCCAGGGTGGCCTATGGCTGTCCGTTTGCATCCCCCCTAACTTGATCCAGAGTTTCCTAACTGCACCATGGTGGCTTCCTCAAGTATCCTAATACCATTGCCTGGATTGGATTTTATTTGTGTTCATTTGAATGACTTTTTCCCCTACAGTATGCCTCTCTTCTCAGCTTCTTATACACAATAATCCTCAACATTTAGTTCAATACTGTCTATGTGGTATGATTTTTGTGTGTGCTGGGGGTGCTAATAGATAGACAATCCTATTTCAGAGCACATTTTGGTTAGATTGACCTCTTAAGGTGCATCTACACTATTGAAATAAATCAATTTGACACCACCTGAAATATTATAGTTCCATCTTACAGAATCCTGGGATTTGTAATTTTCTGAGGCATCAACACTCTTTGGCAGGGAAGGTGAAGACTCTGTAAAACTACAAATTCCAGTCTAGACATACATCACTTAAAGTGGTGTCAAACTTTATTATTTCTACAGTGTGGATGCACCTTTGGTCCCTACTGTCTGTATCACTGCTCTTTCTACTGTGTTCTTTTATACTTAAAGAAAGTCCTGGATTTCTTCCTAAACTAATTAGGAGCTTTTTAATAAAAACAATAATGGGGAACAAGTTTCTCAGAACAATTGTTCTTTATTACTAATGCTTCCTGAAGAACACATCTATAGTAAAGAGTTGGTTGTGTTTTTAAAATCTTTTTTTCGCCTTTGTGAAGTAACACATTCTCAGATGGAAGTGATGAATGTGTACTTCCATTTTTGGTGACCATTTTTGTTTTTCCAGGATGCTCCTCAAACCCTCAATGCTCTTCCAATTATTTTGTGGGCCATTTTTCAGCCCCCATATTGCAAAAGTGGCAATACCTACCACAAAATGAGCACTTTCACTCTCTCAGCTTCTTTAGACCCACAAACTTATTTCCAAGTGACTGAAAAACAGTCTCAAATGAAATTGTAAAGGATTATGCATCAGTTCCATTTTTCTGTATGAAGGTACAGATTGCCAGGGGTTCAGTGTCCCCCCCAAAATCTAACATCAGCTTCTCAAAATTAGAGAAAAATGTACCAGGTTCAAAATAAATTATGTAGAGTCACTTATTGCCCAAATTACAGTGCTGCTTGGGTGTTCAGATATGTTTCCCTTCAAAATGTGAGTTAGGAACAGAGTTGTGGCCCCATCATTAATGTTACAAATATGGCATGTTCCCAGATATTCATAAATATGTTTGGTCCATCACCCCAGGAATGAAGCTCCCATACTATTATGATTCCAAATTTCAAAGAGCAGGGACAGGGATCTTTCACAAGTCCATGGACTGCATTTACTCCTGAGGACTTCAAAATGTATCAACTTCCTTCCCAGTACACCTACCCATGTACTCCGCAACCTGAACCATTTATTGTCTCCATATATCATGTGTTAATCTATGCAATTTATCACTTTTGAAACAGACATGTTAAATAACATATTGACAATACAGTTGAATAACTTTTTTTTAGTAGTTAAAAAACAGTCAAATGAGCTAAAGTTACAGGTTTGGGCTAATGTTAATTTAATTAAAAAAGAAACAGTTGGTTCATTCCCATAGGAGGTAATTGGTGAGACATTAATGAGTAAATTGATCTGTTCAAATGTTATGCAGAAAATTAAATTAAAACAACCATAGTTGCACAGTGTAATTATATGAGTCAAAACACATCTTTTCTTACAAGCTGTGCACTGGTAGATGTTTGAACTTTTTTCCATATATATTAAAGCACAGAGTGTTACACATGGTTTACATTGAACTGAAAAGCATATAATCACCTGTTGTCTTCAGCCATTCTAAATCTGGTTCAAAAGTATCCCAAATACCAATTTACTCTCCAAGGACATTTAAATTCCCTTTATGTTAACTCTATGTCATGTGCTTCAAAGAAAGCAACCTGACAACTTTTATTACACATTACACATTCCATTCTCTTCTGTGCAAAATATTTTAATGGTTGACTTGGCTCTGCTTTTTAAATAGATTGATGAAATGTGTTACAATGTCAGTAAATGGTCATTTTTCAGCTCTTAGTGCTTTTTTTTTTTTTTACTCTAGTGCACATGAGTGTATATAAAGGATGGGGAATGTTTTCAAAAGGTGATTTTACTGTAACTCCCATTAGTATTAGTATTACTGAATTTATATTCCATCTTTTTCTGAGTGTGAAACTTCAGAAGGTTTATAACAAACAAGAATAGTGGAAATTGAAAGCATACCTAAGTTAAAAAGCAATTAAATTATCAAAAAAATAAAACCAGTTAAACATTTACTACGTTCCTTGAAGTTGCACCTGACTTATGATAACCCTATCATGGTTTTTTGGGCAAGATTTGTCTAGAGGAAGTTTGTCATTGACTTTTCCTTAGGCTGAGAGCATATGACCTGCCCAAGGTCACCCAGTGGGTTTTATGGTTGAGTGGGGAATCAAACCTTGGTCTCTAGAGTCATAATTCAAGCACTCAACATTCAAACCACTATGCCATGCTGGCTTTCATAAATCATTAAATACAAAGAATACCAGTTTAACACATTATACAAACCTGGTTTTCCTAAAATTAATTCTCAGTGTCCTGCCAGGATAAAAAGTTGTTCACCTGCTGAGGAGAAGTAATAAGGAAAGTGTCAATCTAACCCCTCTGGGAAGGGGGTTCCAGAGTTTGGATGCAGCCATGGTGAAGGCCCTCTCTCATATTACCCACAGCTAAATCGTTCAAGGTGGAGGAACAAAGATAAAGCCTTTCCCAAAAGATCTCAGAACACAGGCAGGTTAATAAGGGAAAATATGGTCCTACAAATAATCTGGACCCAAGCCATATAGGGCTTTATACATCATAGCCAGCATTTTGAATTGTGCCTTAAATTGAAAAGACAGCCAATAGAGCTGTTGAAACAAGAAAGCTGTATGTTCCATATTTACAGCTCCAGTAAACAATCTAACAGCAGCTCTTTGGACTAGCAGAAGAACCCTCTGCAAAGGCAGTCTCGCACTCTGCATGTTACAGTATTCTAAATGGGATGTGCCACCATGGCCATGCAAAACATCTCAAGGAAGAGGTGCAGCTGACAGTATTGGCCAGGACAGGGGAAGGAGGAGGAGGTTTTCCAGGCCAGTTTCTGAAAAAAGGAGAAAGAGAAGGAGGCTTTGCAGGCAGTTTCTGCCAGGAAAAGAGAAGGTAAAGGAAACTTTCTAGACCAGTTCTTGCTAGGAAAGAGGAAGAAAGCAGTTTCCAGGCAGCCATTTCGAGTGGGTGAGTTTTTAAATTCTTTTTAAAAACACTTGGGGACAGGGTGACTGTTACTCAGTGGGTGGGGCTTTGTTGAGTCGCATTAGCAAGGGGGTGGGCTAGCCAGTTAGCTCTATATAACTGCTGTCAAAGGTGCGCGCCTAATTGTTGAAAAGTCATCAGCAGACTGTAACACTGTTGTTAGTGAGGGATTTTCTTTGAAGAGGAAAGCTGTAATCCTCTTTCAGGTACTAATTAAGACTTAGTATGGACACTGAAGGAGCTGCTGCTGTCACCTGCAATACCTGTGGGATGTTTGTCTTCTTACCTACAGATATGGGGAACTACACATGTTCCAAGTGCAAGTTGGTAGCCCTCTTGGAGGAGAAAGTGCAGCAGCTGGAGGCGCGGGTAGCTACACTTCAACATATTAGGGAGCAAGAGGCTTTCCTAGACAGAACGGAACAAACGGTCTTGGACAGAGACCACACAGAGGAGGTCGCTTGGGAAGAGAAGGTCACATCACACACAAAGGAGGTAGAAAGTTGGAGGAATATCACACACAGAAGTAAGGAGACCAGTTATCGTTCTGGGAGCTTGCAGCTACAGAATCGATTTCAAGCTCTTTCTCTCATCAAGGAGGACAAGGAAGAGCAGCATGGACAGATTTCAGAGACAGAGCAGGGGACCCTGGGAGTTCCACCACAGGGAACAGTCAGTGCTAAGCCTCGGAGGAGGCATGTGGTCATGGTGGGGGACTCCTTGCTGAGAGGGACAGAAGCAGTGATTTGTGGGCCTGACAAGATGTCTCGGGAGGTGTGTTGTCTCCCTGGGGCAAAGATCCGAGATGTGACAGAGAGGTTGACAAGACTGGTCAAGCCTACTTACCAATACCCCTTCCTTTTGGTCCATGTGGGAACAAATGACACAGCAAGACACAGCCTTCAGAACATCAAAAGGGATTATGAGGCTCTAGGTAAGAAGCTGAAAGAAATGGAGGCACAGATTGTCATCTCATCTCTTCTGCCAGTTGAAGGGCATGGTCCAGGAAGAGAGAGGAAAATAGCAGATGTCAACAATTGGCTCCGCAGATGGTGTCATCGAGAATGATTTGGATTCTTATATCATGGGCTGCGGTTCCATGAGGGCAGACTCCTGGCAAGGGATGGGTTGCATCTCACGCCAGTTGGAAGAAATATTTTGCCAACAGTCTCAAGAATTTGATCAGGAGGGCTTTAAACTGAGTTATGTGGGGAAGGGAAACAGCATCCTGGAAGACAAAAGGACTGGAAAAAATAGTCAAACTGTCATAGAGGAAAAAAGGCAAACAGTACAGGGACCCAACAGTGGGAGGCAAAAAAACATGCACAGGCAGCAAGTAAAGGGGACACATGGTCTTAGATGTCTCTACACTAATGCACAGAGCATGGGAAATAAGCAAGATGAACTTGAACTCCTAGCACAACAAAGCAAATATGATATAATAGGCATCACTGAAACCTGGTGGGATGAGCCTCATGATTGGAATGTAGAAATGCAGGGGTATAACCTCTTCAAGAGGAACAGGTCAAACAGGAAAGGAGGAGGAATAGCATTATATGTCAGGGATATTTACACCAGTGAAGAAATCCAGGATATCAGTCATGGAAGCCAGGTGGAGAGTATCTGGATAAAAATTAAAGGGGAGGGAAACAACAGGGATGTTAGTGTGGGAGTCTACTACAGACCCCCGACTCTGGCAGAGGAATTGGATGATGTCTTTCTAGAACAGATGACCACACACTCAGAAAGGAGACATATAGTAGTGATGGGTGACTTCAACTATCCTGATATTTGCTGGAATTCAAACTCAGCAAAATCCTCAAGGTCTAGCAAATTCCTCACTTGCCTTGAAGACAATTTCATTGTCCAAAAGGTGGAAGAGGCAACAAGGGAGTCAGCTATTTTGGATCTGATCCTAACTAACAGGGATGACCTAGTTAATGGGGTGCAAGTGGTTGGATCTTTAGGTGGGAGTGATCACGTTCTCCTGGAATTTATTATACAGTGGAAAGGAGAAGCCAGGCATAATCAGACACGCATTCTAGACTTTAGGAGAGCTGATTTTGATAAACTTAGGGAAATACTGAGGGTGATTCCATGGTCAGTAATACTAAAAGAGAAGGGAGTTCAAGATGGATGGGAGTTTCTCAAAAGGGAGATACTGAAGGCACAATTTCAAACAGTCCCAATGAGGAAGAAAAATGGGGGGTGTCTCAAGAAACCAGGATGGATGACTAAGGAACTTGCAACTGAACTAAGATTTAAACGGAGCATGTACAAGAAATGGAAAAATGGGGAAATCACCAAAGAGGAATTCAAACAACTAGCTAGCAAGTGTAGGGTTAAAGTCAGAAAAGCTAAAGTGCAGAACGAACTCAGGCTTGCTAGAGAGGTTAAGAACAATAAAAAGGGCTTTTTTGGGTATGTCCGCAGGAAAAGGAAGAAGAAGGAAATGGTAGGGCCACTGTGTGGAAAAGATGGCAAAAAGTTAATAGGGGACAGAGAAAAGGCAGAATTACTCAACACATTCTTTGCTTCAGTCTTCTCAGAAAAGGCAAAGGGTGCTCAACCTGAGGATAATAGAGCAGAGGACAGAATAGGAGAATTTCAGCATAGAATAAGTAAAGAGATAGTACAAGGATACCTGGTTAATCTAAATGAATATAAGTCTCCAGGACCAGATGAATTACATCCAAGGGTATTAAAAGAACTGGCAAATGTAATATCGGAACCATTGGCAATAATCTTTGCGAACTCCTGGAGAACAGGAGAAGTCCCAGTGGACTTGGGGAGGGCAAACGTTGTCCCCATCTTCAAAAAGGGAAAAAAAGAGGATCCCAACAATTATCATCCAGTTAGTCTGACATCAATACCAGGAAAAATTCTGGAGCAGATCATTAAACAGAGAGTCTGTGAACACCTGGAAGGTAATTTCATAATCACAAAAAGTCAACATGGGTTTCAGAGAAACAGGTCATGCCAGACAAATCTGATCTCTTTTTTTGATAAAATTACCAGCTTAGTAGATGAAGGGAATGCTGTGGATATAGTATACCTTGATTTCAGTAAGGCCTTTGACAAGGTTCCCCATGACATTCTTGCAAACAAGATGGTAAAATGTGGCTTAGACAAAGTAACTGTTACATGGATTTGTAATTGGTTGACTGGCCGAACACAAAGGGTGCTCAACAATGGCTCCTTTTCAACATGGAAAGAAGTGACCAGTGGGGTACCACAGGGTTCTGTCCTGGGCCCAGTGCTATTCAACATCTTTATCAATGACTTGGATGATGGTATTGGGGGTATAGTTATCAAATTTGCAGATGACACCAAATTGGGAGGAGTAGCTAATACCCCAGAAGACAGGATCAAAATTCAAAATGACTTGAACAGACTAGAAAGCTGGGCCAAAGCTAACAAAATGAAATTCAACACGGAGAAATGTAAAGTACTGCACTTAGGGCGGAAAAATGAAAAGCACAGATATACAATGGGGGACACCTGGCTGAACGAGAATATGTGTAAAAGGGATCTAGGATTCCAGGTGGACCAGCAGTTGAACATGAGTCAACAGTGCAATGCAGCAGCTAAAAAGGCCAATGCAATTTTAGGCTGCATCAGTAGAAGTATAGTGTCTAGATCAAGAGAAGTAATAGTGCCACTCTATTCTGCTTTGGTCAAGCCTCACCTGGAATACTGTGTCCAGTTCTGGGCACCACAATTCAAAAAAGATGTGGAGAAACTGGAGTGTGTCCAAAGGAGGGCAACTAAAATGGTGAAGGGTCTGGAAACCAAGCCCTATGAGGAACGACTTAGGGAGCTTTGGATGTTTAGCCTGGAGAAGAGAAGGTTAAGAGGTGATATGATAGCCTTGTTTAAATATTTAAAGGGATGTCATATTGAGGAAGGAACAAGCTTTTTTTCTGCCGCCCCAGAAACTAGGACCCGGAACAATGGGTGCAAGCTTCAGGAAAAGAGATTCCACCTCAACATTAGGAGGAACTTCCTGACAGTAAGGCTGTTCGATAGTGGAACACACTCCCTCGGAGTGTGGTGGAGTCTCCTTCCTTGGATGTCTTTAAGCAGAGGCTGGATGGCCATCTGTCGGGGATGCTTTGATTGGGAGTTCCTGCATGGCAGGGGGTTGGACTGGATGGCCCTTGTGGTCTCTTCCAACTCTATGATTCTATGATTCTATGACACACAAGCCTAAAGTGTGTCATTGTACTCGTGACTCAGGGTTGAATCCAGGAGCACACTCAAGTTGGAGACTTGATTTCTTCAGGGGGAGTATAACCACATCCTGCATTTCAGATGGCCAGGAGCACCTCTGTTACGTCTGAATTAAGACAATGAACAGGTTTGATTTTGACCTACTCTTTGGAAAAACCAACAGACTCGTTTTGCTCTATTCTGTGATAGGGTTGGAAACTGTCATGTCTACCTGCCCTAGCCATTTTATCTCTTTAGGGATTTAGGAATCACCTAAAAGCCATGAGGGATCTATCCAGATCCATAAGCCTTTTATGGTGGACCATCCTAATAGGTTCCCCACCCCTTCAGAGGTTCTCCACTGAGTAGTGATCTGTTCATGATAATGGAACTATAGCCAGTTTTTCCACTCCTGGATCATCATTAAACAACCCAACAAAGAAAATGAGAACCAAAGTGTGCCCAACAGCTTGTGTAGGGCCAGATACCACTTGAAACATACCAATGGTTGTCATGATAGACATGAAATCCTGAAATGTTCCTCCTGACATGGCAGTCTCTTTATGGATAGTGAAGTCCCCCAGCACTACAAGCTGAGACGATTCCAACATGAACACCAAAGCCACCCCAACGAGCTCACAAAGAGAGACTGTAAAGTAATGATGTTGCTGGTAAACCAGCAGAACCCCTAATCTGTCCTTGCCACCCACTTTCACATTCCTCCACTTGAACCCAGAAAAGTGTGAGCTAAGGCACCTTATGCAGATATAGATCAGGTGATTGTGAGGTATAATTCCTGAAAAATCACTGAAACCCCATCTTCTCATTTTCCCCAAATCTTGCCTGCTGCTGCACAGCAAACACAATAGACAAATCTGGGAGAGATTAATTCTTCCAGCTTCATTTTATGAGGTCTTTGTGATATAGTCCAGGTCAGCACAGTATTCACAGTTATGAAGTCTTGAATAACAGTGTTATTTATTTATTTATTTATTTATTCATTAATTAATTCATACATTCATTGGCCTGGTATTCACCAACATCCTTTTCTTTTTTGAACCCAGGGGTATGTAGCCAAGGCTATCCAAGATGTCTGAGCTGGAGAAAACTACCATCCTATTCCTCTTTCCCCCTCTTAAGGCATTCCTGTCTTCCCTTTTCCATATCTCCATCTCCCCTGCACAAGTGTAACAGGGCTGAAATCCAGCATCTCTTTTTAAAATATTTTGTAAGACCCTGGCTGACTACAAATTAATATAAAATATACAAAATCCTTCCCCTTCCCCTCTCTAGACTTGTGATCCTCCAAAATGGTCCCCCCCAAATTACCAATTCCTTCTTTGTTGTTGCCCCTTCAGCATTATCCTTAACTGATGGTGAACCCACCCCTACTGGAGCCTAGCCTTTATCCACCTGCTTTCCCAACAGCTACAGGTGGGGTGGTTGACACCTGCTGGCAGAAACTGCTGAGTCAGCTTCATGGGAGAATTTGTGAGTTTGTAATTGTCTCTAGAACTCTCCAGGATTCTCACAAGTGCAGCATCACTTAGAGAGACTTGGAAATGGTGGTGGCAGCAGCAATTGAATGATGTTACTTGCTTCTCTTTTGCAGATGCTCTCAAGTCTTCCTCTCCTTTCTAGAATGCTCCAGGCCTATAGTCCAGCCTTTATCATCCTGCTATTACCATTGGCTATGCAGAATAGGTTTGATGGGAGTTCCCATCTAAAACAGCTGAGGAACTATGCATCCTTCATGACTTCTGTTTGTGCAGCCATTTGTTGTTGTTAACTGCCTTCACATCAATCTCGACCAATGGTGACCCTATGGATGAGACATCTCCAAGCCCCCTTGTCCTCTACTGCTCTGCTCAGTTCCTGCAAACTCATATTCATGGTCTCTTTAATAAAGCCCATCCATCTACCATGTGGCTTTCCTCTCTTTCTACTTCCCTCTACCTTTCCTAACATTATTGTCTTTTCCAATGATTCATGCCTTCTCATGATTTGTCCAAAGGATGCCAATCTAAGGGGGGAAGCAGATGAGTGGCCATGGGCCGCCCCAGGAAGCTGCGCCGTGGGACCGAGACATCCCCATGCCTCGGTCCCGAGGTGCACCTTCGCTGCCCCTGAAAGGAGTGCTAAATTGGCGCTACTTTCAAAGTCGCCGAAGGTGCACCACAAAAGGCTGCAGCGCACCTTTGGCGACTCTTCCGCCGCAGCACATGCAAATGCTGCGGCGGGAGGTCCTCCTCAGAGCGCCGGCTGTGCAGAGGGCCGGCTACTCCGAGGATGACCTGGGGAAGGGGTTTGGGCGCCGATCGTGCGGCTGCCCCTCCCCTTCCCTGCTCCCAAGACGGCCCAATTAGCCGTCTGCTTAGCCCCTCTGTCTTGTCATCTTGGCTTCTAGGGATATCTCTGTCTTGGTCTGTTCCCTCATTTGTTTGGCTGTTCATGGAATCCTCAGCACTCTTCTCCAGCACCACATCTCAAATGTGTTGATTTTCCTCCTATCTTCTTTCTTGACTGTCCAGCTCTCACATCTATACTTGGTAATAGGCAATACGATGGCTTGTATGATTCTAACTTTTGTACAGAGTTGTATGTCTTTGCATTTTAGGATTTTTTTCTAGTTCTTTCATAACTGCCCTCCCCATTCTTAATCTTCTGATATTGTGGCTGCAGTCCCCATTCTGATCAATGTTTGATCCCAGATATGAGAACTCTTTTACTATTTCTATTTTGTCATTGTCTAGTTTGAATGTGTGTAAGTTCTCTGTGGTCATTATTTTTGTTGTATGTTCAACAGTAAGCCTGCCTTTCCACTTTCTTTTTTGATCTTCTTTAGTAGTTTTCCAGGTCTGTGAGGTTTTCTGCTAATAATATGGTATTGCCAGCATATCTCAGATTGTTGATATTTCTTCCCCCTATTTTCACTCTTCTTTCTTCCGTGTCCAAGCCTGCTTTCCTTACAGTATGTTCTGCATATAACTTGAAGAGATAGGGTGATAGGATGCAGCCTTGTTTGACTCCTTTGCTAATTGAGAATCTTCTGTTTCTCCGTGTTCCGTTCTTACAGTAGCCTCTTGTCCTGAGTACAGATTCCTCATCAAGATTATCAGATGTGTTGGCACTCCCATGTCCTTGAGGGCATTCCATAGCCTTTCATGATCTCTCATGAGCCTTTGATGTAGTCTATAAAGCACATGCTGATTTTCTTTTCGAACTCCCTGCTATGCTCCATCGTATATTTGCAATCTGGTCCCTGGTGCTACTTTTTTTCCTGAGCCCTGCTTGGACCTCTGAGATTTCTCTCTCCATGTGTGGTTGGAGTCTGTGTTGCAGTATTTTGAGCATAATGTTGCTTGCATGGGAGATTAGTGCTATGGTCCTATAGTTGCTGCAGTCTCTTGTGTCCTCTTTTTTGTTGATGATGATGTATATTGATAACTTACAATCTTTTGGCCATTGTTTTGTTTTCCATATCTGTTGACACATGTTGGTTAGCACTAGAGTTGACACTGTGCAGCTATAGAGATTTGTAAATGTTTCTGTACTGTTTCTCTATCAGAAAGGTGTGCCATTGTGCACAGTAGGGGCTGGTGCAGTAAAAAAATCTCCATGTTTTAATTTGAACTTTACAGACATTATCCAAGCTGATGAAACATATTTCAAAAATAGGTTCCACAGATGTGATATCTCCTTTAGAGTTTGGGTGAAAACCTTGAGTAAATCCACTGCTCAAGTGAAATGGAAGTAACCAATTTTCATTGACTCCATATCTTTTCAGGAAGCAATCCCCATACTGGGTGCCAAAAGAAATACACCATGAGCATTTTATACATTCTAGGAAATGAAATGTGGATTGATAATAACATCCATGGACACACATTTAAGTTGTGCATTTGTGTATGAGTGATCTATTCACACTGCACTGTTTTTGGATGAATGCAGATGTAGATGGATGTCAAAATTAACATTTCATTCTATTTTATGAATACATTGTACATTTATACTTACCTTTAATATCACTGGACATTTTATACACATTCCTTGAAGTTTAGGGTATTCCTCAATCCAGCAAGGAAAATTAACATGCAGAATCAAGGTTCCAACCTCACAGAAATGCATGGACTTACATCTATATCCACAGTGGACTTTAGTGTCCAGTCTACATGTGGACACCTACTCTTTTGTCCACTCTAGTATGTGGACACTTCACATGCTCTAGAAGCATGTGCAATTACATGGGAATATGAATAAAGTCATCTGCATCCATATAATGGAAGTCACTGCTTGTGTGTAGATAAATCTCAATTGCAGCTTGTGTATCATCTGGAAGTAACCTTTAAAAAAAAAAGCATGCTGAGTTTCACTTCTTTTGTGAACAGATTTTGGCAAAAACTTAGAGAACCAAAATATTTGTAAATGCAGCTGTGGAAACTGTAGATATTGGCTGATGAAATTAGGGTTTTTTTTAAAAAAAATGTATGAAAGTTTATTAGTATTTGCATTCTCAAGAATCTAAAATTGAAAGCAGTTGGGAACTATAGAAATATACAATTCTAATTAAAAAGCAACATTAAGTCATTCAGTGAATCTTGGCACAGTAATTTATTGAAGATATTTCCCTTAATGTATAATGTACATGTTAAAAAGTTAACTCATTTCTGAGTCATACATTACACATCACAATTACCACATTTAATGCTCTTCCCATAACTGTCACAACCAGCAGCCATTCAAACAAGACTACAGAAGAAAAAGGCAACACTGAAAACAAGTTCATCTCATCAGGCCTACTCAGGTCTTTCCCTCCTTTCTCTTCATCTCATTTTTCTTTTGTGTTGTGTCTGCTTTACTTGTAAACCTGTGGAAAGGAATGACATATTTGAAATGGATGAATGTTAGCCATCCCAGAGAAAGCCAGCATAGTGCAGTGCTTTCATTGTTGGATTACAACTCTGGAGACCAGGATTCAAATTCCTGTTCAGCCATGGAAACTCACTGAGGGACCTTGGCCACACTCTCTCAGGCTCACATAAAGGCAAAGACAAACCCCCTTGAACAAATCTTGCCAAGAAAACCCTTTCACAATTTCACCTTAGAGTTGCCACAAGTCTGAAACAACTTAAAGACCCACAACAGCAACAACAGTAGCAACAACTGCCATTCCTGAACCTTTTGTGACTGATGACTGGGAAAAAGTAGCATAAATAAGTAAATACATATAAACTCTAATTGACACTAGGATTCTTAATTCACACTGGGATTCCTTGTGTATGTGGGTGTGTGCATATGTTTGTGAAGTAACTTGTTGACTTATGGTGACCCCATGAATTTCATAGAGTTTTCTTAAGTAAGAATATTCAGAGGTGCATTTGCTAGTTCTTCTACATCACCTGGTATTCATTAGCAGATAATTAATTTATGTGCAGCAGTCACACTGTAAATGGGTAATTCCACCCATCATTTTCTTTTTAAGACATTGTTCTCATCCCCCAAAATAAATGAATGTCTCATCCACTTTTTGAGGGAGAAAATGGTTCCATGGATATGTGAAGAGAGAAGACAGTTGGTCAATCACTAGCCTTTTAAAATATGTAATTTTAAGCTTTTTCAAATATATAATTTGAGAGGCAAAATAGCTGATAGGAAACATCAAGTGACTAAATATAAAAAGGTCATTTGTTTGTTTGTTTTTCATGTTCATACATGTGGAGGATAGATGAAATGGACTATGAGCATGAAAGGAACAGTGACCTGACATAGATGGATAGGTCCATTAGTTACCTTTCAACCCTCACAGTTTTAGGACAGATTATTTGGAGGGATGAGGTATTCTTGTTTATTTACAATGTTTGAACTTCCAGATTAAATGATTCTGACAGATTAGCATATTTAGATGTATAATGCCATTTTAAGAAAGGAAATGGGTCCTAAACCCACAGAAGGAGGGTGTGGTTTCTCTACTGTTTAAAATTTTATCTTCAGTCCTGGCACACTAACATCCCATATCTAGTCAGGGCAAAGTTTTAGGCTCAGTAGGTGGTGTCAGCATGAACATCTAGCCAGAGTTGTTGCTGAGTAAAAAGGGATTAGATTCATTGCAGTCATTGTGGCTTCTGAATGGCTTGCAGATTAATACTGCAGAGGCTTTTGATGTGACATTTGAATCAGGTCAGTCAATTGAAGTAGTGTCCAGAGTTCCATTTTATCTTGTGTTGCTGGATGAATTTCAATTATGGTACTGAAAAAGGGAGTCACTTTGTGTGTCATCTCTTATTTTATTACATTGAGCAGGAAAGCATTGACTGTTGGGTCCAAATGATAGCAGAGGCAGAGAGAGTGTTCTGTAAGTATAATAGAAAGATAACACAGGCACAAAACACACAGAGACACAAGCACAAACATACAGGAACACACATATGATGGCCTTGATGAGATCATAATAGCTTTACTTATCATGGAACATAGTATCTGGTTGGGCCATTTTGCCATTAATTGGACCTTCCCGAAATAACTTCTGCCTCGAGGGGAGATGAGTTTTCATTTCGTCCCTATTGTTGCCAATTTATTGTTGTATTGTTGTATTGTTTTTTATCGTATTGTTGTATTTTAATTCTTTAAAGTTTAATTCTGTTTTAAGGGGATGGGAGGGTTGGATTGTGGAATGAGGGAATGTTTTAATTCTGTTTGTTTTAAAATGCTGTAACCCGCCCCGATTGCCACGCAGAGGGGCGGACTATAAATAAATTATTATTATTATTATTATTATTATTATTGGGATTGTAATCTGTTTTTTAATAATAAATTTTATTAAATAATTGCAGCCAAACCACATAACAATAACAAACATAAATACTAAAAATGTTCTATAGTCCTCAAAAAAGAAAAAAAGAAAAAGAAAAAGAAAAACAACAGAAAAAAGACACATTACATAGTATGCATACAGAAAACAAATAAACAATATATATTTAAACATACATATACATTAAAAGACTTCTCAGCTTAGTGAAGCTTAGATATTACTTAATACCTTTTTCCATAGCCCTCTTATTCTCTTCTCTTTTCCAGCTGTTCTTAATCTCTTCCATTTCTGACTCATGTATAGTTCTACTAGGTCAATGGCCTAACACGTTTTCATAAATTAATTCAACACTTTGAATTCCCCAGCTATTGCTCTATGTGGTAGTCCTAAAGATCTAATGTTATTTTAATATTCCATTGATCACTTATAAATTTTGTTGCCCGGTCCCAATTTTCTAAATTTTTCCCTTGCTGAACATTCCTTAGGGTGCCTGTTAACTTGTTTATTTCTATCATGTCTAATGTTTTTTCTAACCATTCCTCTGTTGTTGGAATGTCATCTTTTTTCCATCTCTCAGCTAGTAATAATCTAGCTGCTATTATCATATAAAATAAAATATTTTTGTTTCTCGACTCTACTTGATCATCAATCATCGTCAGAAAGTAGATTTCTGGTTTCATTTGTAATTTGATGTCCAATATTTTTTCGATTGCTAAATGAATATCTTTCCAATATTTCTTAATTTTCGGACATGTCCACCATAAATGGTAGAGAGTACCTATTTCACTTTTACATTTCCAACAAGAATTATCCACCTGTTTATACATCTTGGATAAACAGTGAGGCGTGAGGTACCATCTATAACAGGGGTAGGCAACCTTATTGAGCTGGGGGCTGGGTTGCTGTCCCTCAGACTATTGGGGGGGGCCAAAGCACCAAAAATAAATAAATAAATAAATAAATATTTTTTAAAAATAAAAAATTTAAAAAAAAATATGCATGCACACTCTCTCAGCCCCAGAAAAGCCATGACAAAACCCCTGTGGAGATTTTGCCAAGAAAACCCCAAGAACAAGTAATAACAACAATAATCAATATCATCATGGCGGGCGGTGGCAGGACTGGCCTGGGGCCGGTCCAAAGGCCTCGGGGGACTGCATTCGGCCCCCGGACCTTAGGTTGCCTACCCCTGATCTATAATGTAATTTATATATATTCTCTCTGATGTTTTGTGCCACTGAAATTCTAATTGTTTTTCTCCATACCGTCTCCCACTTTTCCAAATCCACTGAATAACGTATATTTTGGGCCCATTTCACCATTGATGATTTGATTAATTCTTCCTCAGTTGCCCATTTTAATAATATCTTGTATATTTTGGATATTTTTTTCTTATTATCTTCTACCAATATTTTTTCTAAATCCGTTTTTTCTTCTTTTATCCCATGATTTTTAATTTCCTGTTTAGTTTTTTCTTTCATTTGCCTATAAAGAAACCAATGGCAAGGAATGCCACTAACATTTAATTCTTCTTGAGATTTTATTTTACTTTATGTTAAAAAAAATCATATCCCCAATTGTTATCCATCTATCATTCATTATATTTTCTCTTTTATGTGATGCCTCATGTCCAGGAAAGCTGCCAACCCGTGGCTGCTAAAGACAGAGGCCTCTTCCCAGACAGCAACCCAGTTGCAAATGACGTACCAACAAACCAAGAGTTCTGAAAGTCAGGTCCAGAGAGCACTCCAAAGTTCAGGGTTATAGCGAGCAGGTAGTCCAGAGCCGTTCCAAAGGTCACAGGGTGTAAGCAGTCTAAAGTCAAGCCGAGAGCCAAGAGCTTTCACTGGGGAATCCAAGATAAGCCTTGACAAAGAGCTTGGCTTTTCCCAGCTGCTTATCTAGCCTCAGCTCCTCTCCTCCAGGTGTTTCTCTTTAGCTGCGCGTTTCTCAGCTAGCCTTCGAGAATGCCGCAGCCCCTCCCTATCTGTTCTCCTCTGAGCAAAGGTAGGGATTTCAATCTCTTGCTCCTCTGCTTCTTCCTGGCATGAAACCTCTGCTGGGGAAAGGCTTTCTGCTGGGGAAAGGCTAGGCTGCTGAGGAGGGAGGCTAGGATGCTGAGGCAGGGGCTGTTGCTCACTGGGTTCCACACAGCTAGGTCCAGGTTCAGCTAGGTCTATGGGGGCTGGTAGCACCAAGCTAGGATCAGGCCCCACATCCTCCCCCTCAGAGTCCTCCAAGTCCTCCACCTGGCTGTCCCTGACACCTCATGAGGCAAAATCCAATGAGGTGTAGTAGGGGAGCATCTCTTTTTATACATTTTCCAAATATTTAATAGAGCTCTTCTGATGAAATGGTTGTTAAAGTCTCTGTTTGCCTTTTCTTTATCAAACCACAAGTAAGTGTGCCATCCAAATTTCAAGTCCTCTCCCTCCAGGCTTAACAATTTGGAGTCTCTCAAAGTTACCCATTCTTTAAGCCATACCAGGCAAGATGCCCGGTAGTAAAGTTTAAGATTTGGAAGTCCAAATCCACCTCGATCTCTACAGTCATACAAGTTTTTATCCTTGATTCTAGGCTTCTTTCCAGCCCAGATATATTTCAAAATTTCCTGTTGCCAATCCTTAAAGACTATTTCATTATGTATCACTGGAATTGCTTGGAAGAGGAATAGAAATCTGGGCAGCACACTCATTTTTATTGTAGCTATTCTTCCCATAAAGGATAATTTTAGGCCTTCCATCTCATCAAATCTTTTTTTTTTTTATTTCGATCCAATTTTTTATAGTTATTTTAAAATAAATCCACATTGTTTTTTGATATAATAATACCTAAATATTTAACCTTTTTATTAATCTCAAACCCTGATTCTGTCTTTAATTTCTTCTCTTCTTCTTTTGTCATGTTTTTTGTCAACATTGCTGTTTTATCATTATTTATCTCAAGACCTGATAGTTGGCCAAATTCTTGTATTACCATCTTGATTCTTTTTATACCTTCTAATGGTTCCTCTACCATTAGTACTATATCGTCAGCGAATGCTCTAATTTTATGTTCATCTTTTCAAATTTTCAGACCTCTAATTTCTCTATTTTTTTTATACTATCAATAAATACTTCGATAATACACAGAAATAACAGTGGAGATAGGGGACACCCCATGTCTTGTTCCTCTATGGATTTCTATCTCTTTTGTCTTCCCCCCATTAATTATGATTTTGGCCTTTTGTGTTTTATAGATTTCTCTAATCCATTGAACAAATTGTTTACCTAGTCTCATTTGATCCAAAATTTCCATCATGAAGTCCCAATTTACACAATCGAATGCTTTTCTAATATCCAGAAAAAATTAGCGCCACTTTTTTATCGGGGTGTCTTTCTGCAAATTCAACCGAATTAATTATAACTCTCAAATTATCTTTCAATTGTCTTTTTGGCAGAAAGCCACATTGCCCTTTTCTTATAATGTCTTTTAGGGTTTCTTTTAATCTGGATGCTAAAACTGATGAAAATATTTTATAATCTATATTTAATAGAGATATGGGTCTGAAATTCTGAGGCTCTAATTCTTATCTTCTTTAGGGATTAAACAAATATTTGCTTCTTGCCAAGATTGTGGGACCCTATTCTCTGGTATAGAATTTACTGTATTTTGAAAGGGTACTGCTAGTTGGTCAAAATTTACTGTATTTTGAAAGGCTACTGCTGTTTTATAATATAGGGAGGTAAAAACCCATCTGGACCAGGGCTTTTATTTATTTTACAATTTTTAATTGCTTTCTCAATTTCTGGAATTGAAATTGGACTATTCAGTTTTTCTTTTGTGTCTTCCTTGATTTGTTTTATTTCATGATTTTCCATAAATTTGTGCAATTCTTCTTTATCTATTCTCTTTTCTTTATAAATTTTAGCATAATATCTTTGGAAGATGTTTTTGATTTCTTTCTGGTTAACTATAGTCTCTTCTGCTTTTAAAATCTTATTAATAATCCTTCCCCCCCCCCTTTTTTTTTTTAATAAAAGTGCTAACCATCTCCCAGGTTTATTATTGAGTTTGTCTAACCGATAACAATTTCTTCTTCATTTCTTCAGTGAGTATAAAGTTTAATTGTTTTTTTAATACTCTAATTTCTTTTAGTATTTTTGTTTTTTCTTTACCTTCCTCTAATTCTTTCTCCTTTCTGCCAATTTCGTTGTTTAATTCATTATTATTTTTTCATTTTTTTCCTCCTTAGTTCTATATTCTTTTTCATGAAAAACCCCCACATTACCGCCTTACCTGCCTCCCAGACCATACCTATTTTAGTTTCACCATTCATGTTTTCCTTAAAATATAATTGCAATTTTTTTTTTAGTATCTTTTATTATCATCTCATTCTGAAGTAATTCATCATTAAGTCGCCATTGGAATTCATAGATTTTATTGTTATAATTTAAAATGATGGGGTTGTGATCTGTTATGTTTCTAGATAAGATTTCTACATTAGTTATATCTTTACTCATATTTATTGAACTCAAAAACATGTCTATACTTGAAAAGGAGGAATGTCTTTCTGAAAAAAAGTGAATTCTTTTGCTTGTCCATGTTTTTGTCTCCAAATATCTACCAATTCGAAGTGGTCTAACAGCTCAAAAATGAATTAGGAATTTTCCCTTGTTGTTGTTTTATTTCTTTTTTAGATTTTCTGTCAATTAATAATAATAATAATAAAATTTATTTATATACCGCCCAATGGTTGCCCAAAATTAATGGATTTATTACCCCATCAATATCACCCATCATTATAATTCTTTCATAATTAAATTTCCCTAGTTCTTCCTTTAAGTTTTTGTAAAATTTATCTTTGTTTTCCTGGAGTCCATATACACCCACAATTAGAAATTTTTGTGAGCTCATTTCTATTTCTACACCTATATAAAATCCATTTTTGTCTTTGAATACCTCCTTCGCCTGTATTGAGGTCTTGACATAAATCACCACTCCCTTTTTTCTTTTCTGAGCTAATGACATAAATTCTATCCTTAACTTCTTATTTTTAAGTAGTCTTTCTTCTCCTGTTTTTATTTTAATTTCCTGATGGCAGATGATTTCATATTTAATTTTTTTCCAAATAATGATAGATTTTACTTCTCTTCCCTGCCAAATTCAAGCCCTTTACATTCCATGAAAAAAAATTCATTGTTTACCAGATTGTTTATTTTCCTATCCTGATGAACTTTTTCTTTGTTCTCTTATATCTATTTTACCTCGTTATTTATTATTATTACTTTTCTCTTTGTTATTTGTTTTGTTTTTTGTTTTCCTAATATTTAACCTAATTCTCAAATTTCTTGCTGTACCCTATTCTCCTTCTTGGACTAATTCCTCTCTACTGTCTTTTTTTTTTTGGGGGGGGGGGGTTGCAGACTGCCAGAAATAGTGCAAATTGAGTCTACTTTTAGGGTTAGGGTTAGTGTTAGGGAATCATGGGAATTTTTTTTTCTGAGACATTGAGCCTTCTCTGTCAGAGAGCTCTGGTGCCACAATAAACTACAGTTCCCTTGATTCCTAACCCTAACCCTAACCTTAAAAGTGGACTCAATTTGCACTATTTCTGGCAGTCTGCAACCCCTTTAGTTTTCTTTTCATTATCTGGATCTTCTTCTTCTTCTTCCTCAGGTTTTTCTTCTGATTTCTCTTCTTCTCCCTCATCTTCCTCTTCTTCTTCTCCTTTCTTTTCTTCCTCTTCTTTTTGTTCTCTTACCAATGTTAAATTCAAATTCCCTTCTGGGCTTTCATTATATCTATATCTTTATTCCTAGCTTTTTTGCCCTATTTCTTGCTTGTTTTTTACTCCAGAAGTCTTTAGCCCTTTGAACTGAGTCAATTTTAATCCATCTTCTATTCCATCTCAGGGAAATTCCCTCTGTTTTTTCCCAGCGGTATGTTATTCCATTTTTGGTTAATTGATTAGTTAAAAAATTGTATTCTCTTCTCCTTCTTAAGATTCTCATAGGGATATCCCTATATATTTTCACTATACTCTCTCCAATTCTTAATTCATTTTCAAAGTCTCTCTGTAAGATCATATCACAAACCTTCCTTCTTCCAAATTGAATTATTACATCTCTTGGGAATTTCCTGTCCATTGTCCAGGCCGAATTCACTCGGAAAATCTGGTCAGTCTCCCAATCTATTAAATCTCTGTTTAATCCCATGATTTTTACAAGAAGTGGAACTATTTTCCCATATAAGTCTTCATTTCTCTCTTCCTTGAGACCTCTAAGTTTCAGAGAATTCTCTCTCATCTTTATGTCTAACAAATCTCTCTCATTTTGTGCACTTTCTTGGTCTGTTGTTACTTTTTCAGTCTGCTCTTCAATCTTGGTCACTTTCTCTTCTAACTTTACTTTATTTTCAATTTTTCTCAAATCATTTGAAATCTGTTCCATTGTTTTTTAAACATCCTTAAGTTCATTTTTCATATAATTTCTTAAATCTTTCATTTCTTGTTGCCAAATCATTGTCATCTTCTTAAGTTCATCCATCAAGAGAGATTGGTCTGATCCTTTATTTAAAGTTTCTATAGAAGCTCTTCTTTGTGCTTGCACCTGTGATTGTGTCTGTGTGCTTGTCCTCACCACCATTATTGACATTCTGTTAATTCTTTTGTTTATTTTTGTTTTACTTTGTTTAGTCGTTTACTTAATTTGTATATTGTTTCTTATCTAATTATTTAATATTCCCCTTTATTCTTCTATTTTATTTTAATAACTCTTTATATTTTTATTTCTTATAAATTTGTTATTTTCTGAAAAACTTTACAGTTGCGCTATTATTTCCCCCCCTTTTAGTTCCCCAAACAATAAGAATATCTATTTACTAAGTCTAAAGATATTAGATCTAATATTTTCATTTCTTATATTACTATCTTCCTTCATTTTCTCTCCTTTCATTCCTTTTTTTATAATCCACTTACACTCTTCCTTCCCTTATTCCTTTCTTTTCTACTCTTTTTCCTCACTTACTTTCTCTCCCTCCTCACCTGACTCTCACTTCTTTTTTCTATCTTTCCTTCTCTCTATTTATTTATCAAAGCTTATATTTTGTCTCTATGTGTTTTTATGATCCTAAAAGATTTTAAATAATATGTCTATATTAAATCTATATTACTCTAATAGAATAGCTCATCCAAATTAAATGCTAACTAATATGCCAAGTACTGATAATAATAAAAAAATAGTATAAACAGT
Source organism: Phrynosoma blainvillii (assembly GCA_026167975.1). Lineage (NCBI taxonomy): Eukaryota > Metazoa > Chordata > Lepidosauria > Squamata > Phrynosomatidae > Phrynosoma > Phrynosoma blainvillii. The sequence continues at coordinate 199,477,931 of JANUYF010000003.1, forward strand.
CAATGTTTTCCTTAATTTTATCTTAACAGAGCTAAAGTACAATGTTCCCACCTCCTATGAATCTTTCCCCTCCTAAACTTTAATTTACCATTTACAACCCAATATTATGTATATTCTGCTAAAGTTCTTTATATCAAATGGAAGCTCTTGATAATCAAATATAATAAATATGACTTCTATTATTGTGTAAAGATCTAGTTCAGTGTTCAAATAAAGTTGTCAATAAAAATATACAAATAAAGTTTTCAGTAGAAAAACCTTCTAAAGAGATTTATAAAGAGATCAATAGAGAAACTTAATGAAAGGTTATATGAGATCTGTACCCAAAAAATATAACCCTAATAGAGAATTAACTTAAAGCAAGCTTATATTCCTTATTGAAAATTATAGAGAGACCAGAAATCAATTTACAATTTGTCTTCTAATATGAACGGTAATCAAACAGTTACAAAATTAAATATTTATCCTGGTTGATATACTATTTTACAAACATCAAAAATTCTATGCTTCAATATGTAAACTCCCCCCCCCTTCTTTTCTTTGTCTTTTACTGGAACATATAATCAAGTAATTTTTTCAAGGTTGTTGACTGTATTTCTGCCCCGCTTGTGTCCGTTCTCTCTTCTTATCTTCAATTCTGAGTCCAATTGGCCTTGAATCAATCAGTGCTTGAACCAAAGACAATTTCCAAGGATGGTATCCAAGCTAATTTTAGATCTTTTATTCTACTTAATTTCCCCCCCCCCCCCGAGTGTCTTTTATATCAATTATTTTTTACACAATTACCTTTCGCACTTCCCACTTCAGTTCTTTCTTGCTCTATATTCAAAAGGGGACTATCACTTAAACATCCTCAAAAGTGGACATCTGTGTTCCAACTTTGTCCCAATTATTGTCTCTGCAGCCTCTACCCTGCTCCTCTGTCACTGCGTGATTTGAGCACCGCTGGTTTTACTCGCCCAACTTCCACACCTGTTTTTTAATTGTCTTTTACTGAGTCTTTAAGTCTTTAAGTCTTTGCCCCTTTTTCCTCCGTTAGAAGAAGCTTAAAGATGGAAAATCCAAAACAACCAGTCTATTGATATATATTTAATAGACAAGTTAATTCAAATGACGATCTTGAGCTCGGTGACTTAAATCTGATATTTTCTTTCTTTAATCTCCCAGCCCATTATGGGATTCACTTTACAAGTCCCACTCATTCAGAAGTCTGCAACTCACTGCAGATAGATCTATTAGAACAGGCTTTCACTTTCATTCTTCTCCCCTCCAGTGATTCTCTTCATATGCAACAAAGTTACTCTTTTTTCAAGTAGAAACTCTTAAGTAACAAAAGGTTTAATAAGCTTCACTTAACCCCTTTTTCCTGAAAGATAAAAGTAGCTCTGGCGGCAGCGCTATCAGCAACTAGCTGTTTACCGGCTTTTGGTGGTAGTCACTCCTCGATCTCCTCCACCTCCATCCATCCATCCTCCATCTCCGATCCTCCGATCTCTGATCTCAGATCTTCATTCTTCATTCTATCTATATTTGTTCTTCCTAAGAGAACTGGAGGTGGGTACCGACCTCTGTGGAGCTTCTCCGGTTCTTTTCTACCAAAAAGACCCTCCAAGCAGCTCCTATCTGGCCACTCCCTGCCAAAACCTGGTCAGCTAGGTGCGGAGCCTGCAGAAGCCTTGCTCACGCCGCCATTGCCAATGCCGGAAGTGGGGATTGTAATCTTTCTTTGATGGTGTTATAAAAGACTGTGCCCCTGTCTGCCCTGGTGAGGATACTATGGGGGCAGCCCAGAATATCCTGGCTCTGGAGATGCCCAAATAGCTCCCCATTACAAAGGTTCTGTGTTCCAATACCAGGACACATACGTCCTGCTGAGCCTCCTGGCATGCCAACCACCACCACTGTCACTTTGCTCTGCATGCCCTGTGAGGATAACATATTGGGGTGTCTCATTGAGTCCTCAGTGCAAATGACTGGCAGAAGAAGCAGATGAGTAAAAAGTAAAGTTTTTAAATGCATTTTAATGGGGATTTACCCCAGTTCTGATGCTGATTGGGCCAGACATTATCTGGCCTGTTCAAACCAGATCCTGGGTTTGGGCTTTGTTATCATCCGGTCTCTCTGCTGAGAGGATGGGGGAGGACCCTTTATTTGGCCCATGCAGAAAGGGTCTGTTCCACAGTGTGATCTTTGGTTTGTTTTAAATTAGCTGAGAAACGCACACACCGCACACTCACCAGGGTGAAGTCATCTGAAGGTGCATCACTAGTATGATCATGCTGTCAGATGTTATGTATCACTGGTTACCATTGATGTGCCACTAGGTTTGGAAGAACTTCTCAAATATGTGAGGGGAAATCATGTTGAATGAAAACAGAGCAAACTGGAGGTTTTGGTGGTGGGTAGTAAAGCTAATTTGGGTGAAGACATTCAACACATATTGGATAAGGCTACACTCCTATAGAAGACTATAAAATGTCTTCTGGAGGTGCTGTTAGATTAGGAATTATCCCTAGATGTCCAGAAGGTCTCAGTAGCTAGCACTATTTTCATCAGATTTGGCTGGTTAGGAAAAGAGTAGTTTGAATTACCCATGCAATACATCAGAGTGCACTTTTGAGATGGTCTCTGTATAGGACTGCCTTAAAAACAGTTCAAAAACTCTAATGGTAGAAGATGTCAGTGCAGGTAGGACTCAACTGGTGAGATTCTAGTATACCAATTTTACATCAATATCATTGTTTACCAATTAATTTCTGGGTCTGATTTGAAGTGCTTGGAATACTTTTTAAATTCCCCAGTGGCCTGAGACCACATTTTTAACTTACTTAGTTCTGTCATCCATGTAAAGTTGTCTGATTTAAGATAAGGATATAATTCTATAATAATTTCATTCCTGAAGGAAGCAATGAGTAATTTTAATAATTTTATTCCTTGATTACCATGGTTCAATGTTATGGAATTCTGTGATTTGTAGTTTTGTGATATATTTAGCGTTCTCTGTCAGAGAGTTCTCATGCTACAAAAGACTACGAATGCAAGATTCCATAGCATGCAGCAATGACAGTCAAAGTAGTGTCAAACTGCATTATTTCTGCAGTGCAGGTTCATCCTTGATCACGTTGCAACTGAGGATTTCTTCCCAAAAAGGGCCAGCAAGCTCCTCTTGTTTTCAGTTTAATTTTTTTAAAAAATATTGTACACCACCTTTCATCCCATCTTGGGACAAAGCCAGGCTATAAAATAAATAAATGAATAAATAAATAATAAGGTAATTCATAGTCCATAGTCCCCTGGGGTTTGTGTTACAGTAGATTCTTGTAGTTTTGTTGCATAGGTCATATGATTGTATAAGGTTATATAAGATTGTATAACTCAGTATAAGGTTGCCTCTGGTTTGGGAATTCATCTTAGGGAAATTATGTTTGAAAATTTTCACAAGGAATCAAGGCTGATGTATTTATTCTACAATATATATAACTGAATAGCAGGGCCCTTTATTAGCATGCAGCAGAGCTGATGATTCCAGGCACATTAAGCAGTACTAGCAAAAGAGACAATTTTTAAAACCCCAAATTGCCTGGGGTCTTTCTGATAAAGGAGACAAACCTCTCTCTTTTTCAGTTCAATTATAAACACAGTCATTTGGGGTTTTAAAAATCTTTTTGAAGTACAATCTAAATGTAAATGTTCAAGAATATATATTTTTAAGTGAGCAAGAGAAACTTCAAGACTAGGGCTGTTCATTATGGAATATGTATTTCCTATTAGACAGTTAATGAAATGGTTATGAAATATTCACATTTATATATGTTTCATCGGGATGAAAAAGATGGGCAAAATAATCAAGGTTTCAGGCCGGCTTCAAGGTGGGGTGTTTAGATGACAAACACGTTGAAGCCAGCAGGAAGGCATCCTCTAGCCATCTTATGTGGAGAAAAAAGTTAAAGATATAGGTAAAGGTATTCCCCATTGACAAGGTTGTCAAGTTGTGTCCAACCATAGCGGGCGGTGCTCATCTCCATTACTAAGCCATAGAGCCAGCATTGTCAGAGACTACTCTGTGATTATGTGGGCAGCATGATTGCACAGAATGCTGTTTATCTTCCCACCAAAGTGGTACCTATTTATCTACTTGCATTTGCATGCTTTCAAAATGCTAGGTTGGCAGAAGCAGGGACTAGTGACAGGAGCTCACCCCATCATGCAGCACCCGGGCTTTGAACTGCTAACCTGCCGATTGTGCAATCAACAGAGTCAGCATCTTAACCACTTGAGCCACTGCATCCCTATGGGGAAAAAAGCCACTTCAAAAAGAAGCTGATTTTTTCTACTTCTTCCAGGAAAGTGCACACCTTCACATGTACATACAAATACACCAATGTCAGTGCATCTCTAAAGGGGCACTCTTTCCAAACCCTAATCCTAATTGTGCATGTAAATGCCCAATTGCAGGACTGCATTTAAAAAGAGCAGAGTTGCCACACAAAAGTGGTGGGGGTGGCAATGTCCAAAAGAGAAACTATGCAACCTCTCATGTAGATAAATACAACATACACAAAACAGACAGTCAAAGAGGGGGCATAGGGTGAAGGAGGGGTGAAGGAAGGCATGATTGTACCTTGCTGGAATCTGCATGGGTACACCTCTGCTCTGATGCCGTGTCCTGGTAAAGTGCTGCACAAGCAAATGTGTGCAGGTTCACAGGAATGGTCATGCAATGAGTTAGCAGTTGCCAGAAGTTCACCTTGTGAAGGTGAGCAGGGATGGTAATTTTAAAAAAAGTACTCAGCAGTGCAGCATAAAGCCATGCCGTGTGGTCACCTTAGGAGCCAGTGGTGCGGTTGGTGGAGTTTCAATGTGGTTTCAGAAAAGGCAGCTTCAAACTATTTTTTCCTGCCCATCTTTTTCTCCCCATCATCATGGTGTGCTTGGATTGACTGCCTATAGCATATATAATTGCATTACAGAAATAGGGCCCTTAAAAAAGTGTCATAATATTTTGTTCAAGGTAGTAGCTAATCCATTCTGCTCACCTTCCCTCAATGTCTTCTCTCTCTCTCTCTCTCTCTCTCTCTCTCTCTCTCTCTCTCTTTGGTTTTCAAAAATTGGTCAGCATTATGTGCCATTGAATAAATTCAGGGGCAAAGCAGACCACCATGAAAGAGTGGCTCTGTGCTGCCCCTGAGAGTAGCGGATCAGGGCCATGGCAACCCCACACCATGCCCCTTTCTGGCACTTTGCTGGCCTAAAAAGGGCCAGCAAAATGCTGCTCTATTTTAAAGCAGCAAAAAGCCGCCTTGCCATGGTGGCAGTGGCTTTTTGGAGTTTCTTTGGCACAGTACATCTAAATGCTGTGCCAAAAAAATTGTGTGACACGCCCCTCCATCTGGTCAGGCAGATGGCCTGATGCTGGCATGGGGGCATGCAGCATGCATGTGTGCATGCAGCGTGTGGTTGCCACACCCTCACTCTACTCCAAGGCTGGCATTTAATGCTGGTCTGTTCAGCCCCTCAGCTGTGAGATTTGGGGCTTTTTATTCTGTGTCTTTGTGAGAGTGTGTGCTGAATCATACCCATATTAAAATCTAAAATTTTTACATTGATTTTAATGGGACAGTTCTCACATCTGTCCCCATAGATATTTAATAACAATTGTCCAATGTCCACAACAATGTGACCTATCCAGAAGATGAAATTGGTCCCACTCCTGAATGAAATGAAAAGGGTACAGGAACCAATTTTATCTTCTGGATAGGTCACATTGTTGTGGACATTAGACAATTGTTATTAAATATCTATGAAGACAGATATTTCTGTCCCCTCCTTTGTAGGGGGTTAGTTAGCACTTCCTCAACATTGAGTTATCCTTGAACCAAAGTTAGAGTTCCTATTCCCTGGGATTTTTTTTCTTCTGCAAACTTCAGGGTTATACAGAGTCTGATTATACTTTTGTCTTCAAATGGCTAATATAGTTTTAACTACATCTTGTGAGTATATGATTTGAACTGAAAATAAAAATGCATTACCTGAAACATTAAACATAATTTAAGATCTCTTTCTGTTTTATTTCATTTAGGGTAGACTCAGTGTAGATCAAGTGAACATGTGGTCAGGAGAAGTTTAAACCTTGTCCAAACTGGATTTGATTTGATTTGATAATCCACTCTACTACACTAGGATTTTAAATGCCAGCACTGCATGCCCACCAACTGTCCCAATTTGGCAGGGACCATCATTAATCCTCTGTTCTTCTCTTTCAGCTATTTTAAAAATGTCTCTGTTTCTTCCTCCTCCCACTGTCCCTCTTTGTCCTGGCTTACATCAATTGCTTCAAACTGAGTTTGAAGTATATAAATCATTTCCAACTGAGTGACTCAGCAAAGAGGGGAGGGAGAAAAGAAGATGTGCAAGAGGAAGGGGAAGGGGAGGGGGTAGGTTCTTGCCCTTTCTGTAGGATCAGGCAAAAAGCAAACTACTGCAGCTTCTCCTAGTTTGTGCATTTTTCCTCATTAATATTTCTTGTCATCTTGACCACCCTCTGATGTTGTTTGGCTACACATGTCCCAGTTTTCATCTGTGAAATGAAATAAGTGTATGTGTGTGTGTGTTTGTGTGTGTGTGTGTGTGTGTGTGTGTGAGAGAGAGAGAGAGAGAGAACTTTTGAATATCATCAACAACAATAGTAACAGATAGCAAAAGGCTTGAACCTCCCCTACCCATCCTGGTAATATTTTTAACTGGAGCTCTACACAATTGGTTTAGAGCAGTGATTGCTAAACTTTAGTTCTCCAAGTGTTTTGGACTTCAACTTCCAGAAGACCCAGCCAGCTTGGCCAACCATCAGGAATTCTGGGAGCTAAGCCAGGACCAAAGTTTGGGAACCACTGGTTTAGAGTAAAACAGAAAAGTATCTTAAACTGATTGAGGCTTGCATACCATATTATAACATTCAACCCAGAAGGAATGCTCATGACATACATGGCAAACCCACAAGTTCCATTTGTTCTATGTCCCAAACATGACAATATTTTGCTATTCAGTCAGTTTATTTTTGAATGGGCCATTGGGTCTTGTAGGATGCCATTGACTTGTTGCTAATACAATCTTTCCCCACTGATTTTTTTTTTTAAAAAAAAGGAATTAAAAACTGTATTAAAAATGCAGACCAAAACCATGAAGATTGATTAGGTCAGTCTATCTTTTTTGACATCAGGTAATTTCTTTTATCCAAATTATCACTGCCTCTATTGTCCTACATTATTGCCCAGAAATGTCACCATCATTTTAATTTGTATGTCACCTTCAGAATCAATCTTGGAGAAAATATGGGATATAAATATATATTGTGGTGGTGCTGATGAATTTGTATAGCAGCTTATTTACAAATGAAGGTAGCAATGTTTTAATCAGGATCAAACAAGATCTAAAGTTCAATTATGTTATTCCTCATGAACAATCATCCCTTTGTCCTTTGCTTAATTCATATTTGACTTGTGATTTTTCAGGTTATCTGTACTCACAGACACACTACTGCTTTTTCCTGATGCCAGCAGGGATATACTGATTGACATCAAAAGTGACTGTAGTTTGGTACAGCCAAGTAACAATCAAAGCAGTATGCCGTCCTCCCTAAACATTATGGTTGGCTAATTAAACCAGCATGTGTATTGCAATTTGAAACTTTGCCATTTTTTACAGGAGTACATATTCCTCAGAGAGCTCTAAATACTGCCTAAACAAAGCCATTTTTCACTCTGGGGAAGGAAGATAGAAGCTAATTTCTATCAATTTGAGAATGTGGCTGAAAGCAAAGGTCTGTTCACCATCTGTGGCTAAGGACCATAACAAACAATTTCCCTTCCCCACCTAACAACAGATCCCTAGCCTCTTAAAAAGCAAGTCAGAGCAAAATAGACTTCAGTTCTATGTGAAAGGGAATATATGCTGCTTAGGTGAGCTGTGATGTCAATTTTGGTTTTAATCTTTCAATATTCAGTGCCTTACTATACTTTTCATCCAGCTTTTCTTAGCTCAGTTACTCAAATCACATTGTGGGCCTAATAAAATCAGATTGGCAGCCTAAAATTTCTTTTTTTCTTTCCTCCACTTTTAAGCAGCACTTAAGAAAATGCCATTGGAAAAAAAGAAAGAAAGAAAAACAGGTAGCATGCAAGCTGTGAGTGCATTTGTAAGAACTTCTCTTTTGAAAAGTAGAATCTTAACTAGATGGTCAAAAAGGTGCAGAAGTTTAAATCTTGTAATATCTCCCAAGGTTCCAAAGAAAGTTAAATGGATTTTGGGGCTTGGAGAAAAGCATTAAAAGATTCTAAATGCATTTTGAAATTATGGGAAATGACAGAAGGATGCAATTAGCATCACTGACATAGGGGGGTTGCAGACTGCCAGAAATAGTGTGAATTCAGTCCACTTTTAGGGTTAGGGTTAGTGCTAGGGAATCATGGGAACTGTTATTTTTCTGAGACATTGAGCCTTCACTGTCAGACAACTCTGATGCCACAATAAAATACAGTTCCCATGGTTCCCTAACTCTAACCCTAACCCTAAAAGTGGACTGAATTCACACTATTTCTGGCAGTCTGCAACCCCCCATAGTTGACTGCTCAGATGTGACATTTAAAGCACACCTTCAGATTAGGTTTTACTCCTGCTTTCTGCAGATTATCCTGAAAGCAACTAAACATTGATTGTTTTTTCTTGTTTTGTTTTCCTTAGAACAAACTTCATACATACACTGCTTATCAACCTAGTGAGAGATGGTGGGAACAGCAGCACCACAGTCATTTCCCTCTTTTGTAAGACAGAGTTGTATGTGCCAAATAGCTAGACCGGTATATCCTAGTTACAATCTTGTTTCAGGCATAGTTACATTACCATTTTGATTCAGCTGCAGTATGGCTCCCAGACCTAAAGGCCAGGCACTTCGCTGGTCTATATGCAAGGGAGAGGAATATCACTACATAAGAACTACCTTGAAAAGTGAGGGTGTATGTATTTTCCTTATTGGTTATGCATGGTGTTTTTTTAAATTATTATTATTTGAATGCCATACTCTGAGTAACTGTAGTGGATGCTTAAAACATCATGCTTACTAACAACACTAGAAGCAAATCCTTGTTGCACCACAACCTCCCACCCTCTGTAACATCACAAGCCTTCAATTATCAAGTTTTTGTCTATAAAATAACAAGGTCTGGGATATTGCTACACTGATAATCCTAGATGCCAATCCAATGGGAATAGGGGAATTGAGGACCATCTTGTCCTTAGCCCAATGCAGAAAAATGGCTTTAGCCAATTCTGTTAAGTTATGGGGAGCTGTGCAATTGAGATTTGTCCTAGGATGTCTGCACTGTAGAAATAATGCAGTTTGACACCACTTTATATGTCATGACTCCATCCTATAGAAGCTTGGGATTTGTCATTTTGTGAGGTATCAGCACTCTTTGGCAGAGAAGGCTAAAGTCCCTGTAAAAGTATGAATCCCAGGATTCCCTAGGATAAAGCTCCTGACTTAAAGTGATGTCAAACTGCATAATTTTTACAGTGTAGATAAAACCCCAGTCATAACTGAGCAATCCTATATAGCAGTGATGCAGTCCTTCCTAACCTATGAATCTTTTGCTTTGTGCTCACTACTGCCCCAACATAAGAAATTCCATTTTAGTTTCTCTTGGTTTCTCATCTCCACTTTTTTTAGTTGTTTTTCTTTTATTTGTTTACATCAGTTTGAAACTTGAAGAAGAATATTTCCATGAGATTCATTTGAATTTTTGGACACATTTTCTGTAATACCATACTTTAGCATGCAAACCAGTCTGAGATACATAGATGATAGATAATGAGACAGTAAACTAAAGATAGAGATAACAGAGACAGAAAGAGAGAGATGCCAGATAGATAGATAGATAGATAGATAGATAGATATTTGCAACCCATTTTCCTAATATAATGCTGATTTCCATGTGTTTTCCCCACTAATATGCACATTTTGGAAGATTTTTCCACCTGCCATCCCAATGGAAAGCTTTATCGCAAAATTTTGAAAACTGCACATAGCACAGGATGACTGTATTGTAGTTCATACATTGACTCAGGAATTTGATTAGTTCTTATAAAAATAATATCTGGCTAAAACTGTCCTCCATCCTGAAACATCTTCTTACATCCCCATTTCATTTTTATTCTATTGAGAAAGAGAGAAAACAAAAGTTTTTATTAGGCATTATCATTGAAGACTCTATATGTGGGCTGGTTTTCTATGCACAGCTCACAAACATTTTCAACAGTCTGTTTTGATTAATAAATGAACATAAACAGAAATAAATAATGGAAAGTGAATGTAACATAAGTAATTTTATGAAAATTAGCATTACTAGGGAAAAAAAGAAAAATGAGTGATTAATTCACCTTTGCAAAGAGTCAAGAAGAATGTCAAGCCACCAGACACATTCACCTACTGAAGGAGCAGCATGAGTATACCATTTAGTCAAATATGCATGTGGGAAGAGCAATGTGTGACAACATCGATTTGAATATTTTATGATAGGAAGTGAATATGAATAATAAAAAAAGCAAAATAATTGACATTTTCAAATGCACCTGCCTGATTTGAACAATTCTCTTATGTACAAAATTCCTGAATTTTGGAGAAGAACCTGACAAGTAACTGTTAAAGAAAACAAAAAGAATATAATTACAAGCTGAAAATTATGTGTCCAATGTAAAAGGTGTGTGTGTGTGTGTGTGTGTGTGTGTGTGTCTATAAAATTAACAGAAGTAACCTAATATTTATATTGGATAATATGAGAAAGGATTATCAGAAAGACAGTTTCTGATAATTCAACACATGTCTATTATGAATAAATGTGATATGAAGGCAAGAAACAATTTCTGTCTCTTTAGCTTCTCAAGCATCATCATGCCTGAATACACGTAAATGTTCTCATGAAAAGCAGCATCCTGACTTTATTTCAGAAAGCTAGGAAAGAGGAATGTCATCTTTTGCAAATAAAAGTAGCACTTTGCCCCTTTTCATTAAAAAGTCTTTGGCTTTTTTTATTTTGTTGAGGAAAACAATTAATTAAAGAACTGGGCATGAGTGCATTGCATATGTGTATTCATTGCAGATATGTATCCATTTCATTAGAAAAGAATCTGGGCACATCTCCATCTTGCCTGTGCCAACTTATTTTCAAGAACCTCATCCTCTCCCCCCCCACACACACACATTTCCCCCTATTTTTAAACCTGGGTGGGGGGTTTTTGGACACAGAAGGAGAAGAAGAAGAACCAGACACCTCTCTGTTGTGGCCAGGCACACCTTAGAGATGCAAATATTTGCTTAGTTTGTTCATACATTTGAAAATGGGGGATGTCAAGTTTTCTTCCTGATAGCTGAAACTTCAAGGTTTTTTAACCCACATTTTTTTTTCTAAATATACTTTTTGGTTAAAGTTCAGGTTTAAAATGATTTTAATATCTGAATGAAATGCAAATAAATAAACAGAAAGAGAGAGAATATGGAATATGTCTGACAATGTCATACAGAATGAGCTGACTGCAATGTGTAAAAAAAATATGCACATTGAGCCAGACTTGTACAAATACTGGACAAGACTGGATGATAATAGGAAATGGCAAAGGAAATGTATTCCATTCACATCCACAGCATTTGTGCCTATGAGCCAAGTTGCTTTCTTTTGCCCATGTTTCCAAAACCTTTGGAACCAGAGGTGAGCTTTCTATGTGTTCCAAACTGCTCTTCCATACTTATCTTTGGCTTAACAGACATGTCCTGCAAATTTTGGCTCTGCATTTTGAGAAGGAGCAAGAACCTATGCTAACAGATGGGTATGAATATTAATGTGAAAGAAAATTATATACATCATCTAAGTTTCATGGGCAGCTCTACCACCCTAGAGTGATGGCATGACATGTTACTAGCAGTTCTTGTATTCTAATGAATATGGATTTTCTAATACAGCATTCACAAAACTACAATATGTTCCAATTTAAAATACTGGGGATTTTCACTATTGTTTTCCAGATTGTCATTCTTTGGTCTACCAGTCTAAGCAAACCAAAACACCAAAATAAAGACAGGTGTATTCAAGATTCATTCTCATTATCTAGCTATGAATATTTATTTAACAATATTTCCCAAAGACTTCTGGCAATAAACCACAGCTACATGTTACAGCTTTGTCATTTCCATTTATAATTTGGCATGACTCTGCCTAAGAAGCAATATGGATAACTAGGAATGTCTTAATGGTACACATTTAATGCATGCCATTGTTTATTAGGAACTGTTCAGTGACAGAAAGCAGAAAATAGGGCCTTGTCAAGCCAAAGCAAGTCTTGTTGTTATGTGCCTTCAAGTCATTTCCAACTTATTACAATCCTAAGGTAAATATATCATGGGGTTTTCTTGGCAAGATTTATTCAGATGGAGTTGGTCGTTGCTTTCCTCTGAGGCTGTGACTTGCCCAAGGTCCACTGTGTTTCCATGGCCAAGTGGGGATTTGGACCCTGGTCTCCAAAGCTGTAGTCTCAAACTACACCAAGCTAGATCTCATTGATCCACCTAACTTTTTTAAACTGATAACTGGTCACTCACCATGATTTCAAGAAACACCTGTGCGGTATAGTAGTCTCAGTGCAAATTAGAATGTCAAGGGATTCATATTTAAGTTCCCATTGAGCCACGAAACTCATTCAGTTGTCTTACCCACTTCAAAGGCACCCACCCCTACCTAAATTTACCAGGGATTGAAATTGGCACCTCTTGTGTACAATGTATATGCTCTATTACTATTGATCCTTAAGCTCTTCATTTAAGTTATTGTCCAGCCTTGTTTAGAAAGGGAAGGCAACTGAATAGGCCTAGACAGAGGTTCAGAGTTAATGCTGCAGTTTCACAAATTTTAGGTCTATAACTAGAAACTGAAATTAATATATTCTTCATCTACTGGAACAAGGGTGCATTTACATTGTAGAAATAATGTAGTTTGACACTTTAACTGCCATGGCTCCATCCTATGTAATCCTCTGATTTGTAGGGCCTAAGCAGACTGCCAGAAATAGTGCACATTAAATTGAGGCACTGCCCTGGCTCAATGCTAGGGAATCATGGGAACTGTAATTTATTGTGGCACCAGAGCTCTCTAACAGAGAAGGCTCAATGTTCCAGAAAAAAATACAGTTCCCATGATTCCCTAGCACTGAGCCAGGGCAGTGCCTCAATTTAATGTGCACTATTTCTGGCAGTCTGCTTAGGCCCGTAGTTTTGTGAGGCTCCAGTCCTCTTTGGCAGAGAAGGCTAAAGACCTTGTAAAACTATAAACCCAAGGAGTCCATAGGATAGAGCAAAAGGTACGTAAAGTGGTGTAAAACTGCATTATTTCTATGGTACACAAACACCCCAGCCTGTTTCAAATGTGCCTTCTGGCCTTTGCAAAAAATATAAACTTTATAGTTGCAAGTTGGAGTGAACCCCCCTCAATGAATGGAGGATACAGACTGAAGATCACATACAAATTTTGGGAGATATCAGCTAAGATTTCTGTAGTTCCTAGAAACAGAAGCAAGCATTTCAGGGAGGAAGAAAAAAGAGCATGTTTTTTTTTTTTTTTTTCAGAGAGTGATATTACAACAAAGAGTGGTAGGAAAATGTACAAAATGTATTCCATGGCTCCTATCATATTGTTTAAACTACAAACTGTAGCTTTCAGAGCTTTCATACCAAATGCATGCATGCAAGACAAATTGCTAGAATTACATAAACGTAATAAATTATATAATTGAGTTAACAACAATTCAACACAGATAAGAAACACGTTCTGTAGTATAGGTTTCCACATACACGGAAATATTCAAACCATTAAATGATTCAAAAATATTTTTCTATACATCATATCATTGTTCATGATTCACATGCACGCACACAAACAGCAAGTTCTAACCAAAAGTGGTTCAGGAATTCAGCTCAGTAAAATAGTACTTACTTACACACAGAGAGCAGCATTTGGGTTCCAATTCATTGCTCACATAAATCTTTCTTGGTCAACAGCTGACTTATTTACCTCAAGCAAAATCCAACTCCTAGCTCTTAGAGATAAGCCTTTTCTTAGCAATAGGATTTCTCTCCAGCTTTCAGCCAGACTGAGATCATTCAAGTCAAGCAGTTCACAGTCTTTTAATGTCAAGTGTGATATGAGTGTGGCAAAATAATATTTAATCCAGATCAGTCTTTAAGACTGTATGACCCACCAAACTGAAGGCTTCTCATGTGCAATCACCTAACAGTCTCTTCCTTATCTTTTTTTTAAAGTGTGGATCAAATGATATATAGTTTAGTTCCCATATGTTGCTAATATAGTATTTGAATAGAGTGTCCTGGGTGTGTTGTGTTATTGGCTGAGAGAAAATAACTTTTCTAATGTATTCTGTCACTGAAGCCTTCCATGACAGTATAGTCAATGAATCAATCAACAGATGTATCAGTTTGGAAAGAAAGCTGCAATGTCATATTTCTGACCAACAGAATAAGCTACACTCCAGCTTGACCCATCTCCTACAAAGGCACATAGTTCTGTTAAGGAAGAATGCTCTTTGTTCAGTATGGTGGTCAAGGGCCACATATTCTGTCATCTTCCTTTCCCAGGCTTTCTTACAACCAACTCTCACCATAGGAGCTTATCACATGGGGTAAATCTCATGAGGAAACGGGGCTTTAAATTAGAAAAAACCCCACAAAAGCAGGTGTTTTTCAGATGACATCACTGTTAAAAGGTTAATCCGAAAGGAAATTAGACAAAAACTGCTTCTTTTTATTTTTGGAAGATCCCAAAAGTAAAAAGAAGCAGTGTTTGTCTAATTTCCATTCGGATTAACCTCCTTTTAACAGCGCTTCACTTTTCACACAGGGCAGAACGGGAGAAATCCCGTTCATTGAAAGCTTCTGCTTTTGCGGTGTTTTTTTCCTCTTTTCTTTAAAGCCCGTTTCTGCACGGGGCTCCCCGTGTGATAAACTGAATAGAATGATATAGTTGGAATGTCCTCAAATTTATCATCCAGTGCTTTTGATATCACAGTGGAATGCCATTGATGACACATTTTATTATCAGTTGTATGTTCCAAATTGGGGCACAGGATTCCAAATTGGGAAATATCCTGTTGGCTGCCAGTTGACATAGCTGAGGACATGGACTGGAGTCAAACACATGTTGCATGGGGCCAGATATAATTCTTATTGATAAAACACAGCTTGGGTCTAGACCAGGGGTAGGCAACCTTTCCCCTTTAAGGGCAGAGGGACTTCAGCTCCCAGAAGCCTCAGCCATGTTGGCCAATAGTCCCATGTTGGCCAATAGCTCCTGAGATTCTGGGAGCTGAAGTCCCTCGGCCCTTAAAGGGGAAAGGTTGCCTACCCCTGGTTTATAGTGAAAGGTTGTAGGGTATTTTCAAGGACAGGGGTAGGCAACCTTTCCCCTTTAAGGGCCGAGGGACTTCAGCTCCCAGAATCCCAGGAGCTATTGGCCAACATGGGACTATTGGCCAACATGGCTGAGGCTTCTGGGAACTGAAGTCCCTCGGCCCTTAAAGGGGAAAGGTTGCCTACCCCTGGTCTAGACTATCTGAAAGACCAAGGCTATCATTCTAGATCTGTTACTTAGTAAAATATATTAAAAGAGGTGGAATTGCTATGAGGATCCTTCTTCTGACTGTTTCATCAAGATTTCTTGTGGGAGGGGTACAAACATCAGTCTGTTGTATTCCAACTGGCAGATGAACTAAGTCCCATCACTTGCAGTGGCTAATGTCAGGATAAGTCAAGATTTTACAATCCTTGTATATTCTCTACACCGTTGAATATGAAGGGATCATGAACATCAATTAGTAATAGATGCAAAAATTCTAGGTTACACATTCATAACTCCAATCATGAATTCTAGCCCAGAGCTTCCTATAGTTTTGTATTTTAGTTTGTCTATTTTTTAAAAAAAATGTATTAATACTTTTTTTAAAAAAATGCACTTTGTTTTAAATGGTTGTAAACCACCTTGCCTGAGAAGAGTGTTGAGGATACTGTGGACAGCCAGGTAGACAAACAAATGGATTCTTGAACAGATCAAGCCCAAACTCACCCTGGAAGCCAGCATGATTAAATTGAGGCTATCATACTTTGGCCACATCATGAGAAGGCATGGATCATTGGAAAAGATGCTAGAAAAGGTAGAGGACAGTAGAATTAGAGGAAGGCTACATGCCAGATGGTTGGACTTAATCAAAGACATCACAGGTCTGAGCCAGCAGGATCTGAGCAAAGCAGTGGAGGGTAGGGTGTCTTGGAGATGTCTTATCAACATGGCCACCATGATTCAAGGTTGACTCAAAAGGCAGTTAACAACAAAGCCATCTTGAATCTGGTGCAGGAAGAAAGATGAGATATAAACAAAATACCCAACCAACCAAGGTGGAAATTCTCCCACTAAGCATAGAAAACATAGCTGAATTCTGTAATACCCAGAACAGGAGTATTTAAATGTGTGAAACATATGAATGTCTGCTCTAATATAAGTTCCCATGCAAGAATTTATCAGACTGCAATGAAGACCTTAGGTCTATGCAGCTGCTTGTAGCCTTGAAATACCTTCTTACTTTTAATTCCTGATGACAGGTAAGTACAGATGAAACTTATAGGCCAGATAGGAAACACCCCATGATCCACTTCTGGTCCCCATTCAACACATCTCCAACCTTATTCTAAATATATCTCCCCACCACCACAATCTCTGATGAATTGGTATATTGTGGATAAATTGATGGAGCAAATAACTGTGTTTGCAGAAAAAGAAGTGGGGGAAAGATGGTGGCTATTAAGTACCACATCTGCATGGGAGTTGTAGCTCTTCACCTCTGGCTCTAACTCTCCACCTTGTTATGCAGCAGAGCTGACCAGCTTTGATCAGTGGTTGATGCTTCTTTCCCAAGCAGCAGAGTTTCAGAGAATAGGCTGAAGACCCTGACAAACTCTCCAAGCCTTCTCACTCTTCTTCCTGAGATGTCTCCAAACTTCTCCAGGATTCTTCTGGCTCTTGTATCTTCCCTCAAGACACCAGACAACTCAGTAGTCTTATATAAAAGATCTACTTTATTTTACTATATACATAAATACTATATGCCCTACAAATCACAATATCTCCAAAACTACACCACACTACTCCATAATGTACATTAGCAAACATTGCAATTTATAGCCATTGTTAGACACCACCCACCAGTCAGTTTCCACCCAGTGGGTGTGTACATACATCTTGATTGGTCCACATAGATCATCCCATACCTAAGACCAACCCAAGTGTTTCATCACTTTACCTTGACCACTTAATGAGTCTCAGGTGTTTGCAATCTATCACAGGTGTTCTCAATATACCTTCTATAACTTTGTCCTTGGCTCTCAAGGCTTCTTAACTATATTATCTTTTTTCACCTGTGTATCTTCCTGATTGCTCCTGCTTAGTCACTTTGACATTCACATACATATTTTTATTTCTATTACTGTATATCCCATGTTGCTTTTTCCTTAACAATAATTTCACACAGGCACATACCTAAAAAGAATCTCAACAATCACAGTTTAAGAAGACTTAATAGGTGTATGTATTTCACAAGACCTTCTCAGAATAAGGTTGTATACAGTAAAGGCAAAAAGCTGTGGATAGAAAAAAATCACAAGACTAAACTGATTGCATACAAACTGCTATTAAATGTAGAAAAAGAACCATATGCAGAACATGTGTGTGCTTATTTCATTTATAGTATTTATTTCATTGACAGATAAATTCCTCTGGACAAGCTATGCTAATTAAAGGTTGACTTGTACAGCATTTTTAAATCTAATTAAAGGTGGAATCACACTGCATCTTTTACAAATTATGGTGTCATTACTGAGGCATATTTAACTGCAAATTAATTTGTATTGCTTTTAAAAGCAAATCTCACTGTAACACTCCCATATGGGGTAGATTAGAGATAGTGAACACTGTTTCAGAAATTATCTGTTGTTAATTAATTATCTGTGACTTCATGAAAGGAAGGGTGCATTTATGTTTTTGCTGTTGTATCCTTTAAGGATAGAAGAAATGGTACATAAATAATAATGCCTAGCATTGAAGAACAACTATATATTACAGCAAAGATACTTATACAAACATTGTATGATTTTTTAAAATTATAATACTGTCTTCATATTGCTGATACCAAAGGGGGGGGGGGAGAGGTTGGTTGTTATCTCCACTTTACAGTTGTATTAGTTTCATAATCTTTTAATTGTCCTGGTTTCATCTTAAGGAATTCTGGGATATGTATTTTGGTGGAATATGTAGAAGTTGGGGATTATTGCTTGTTATTAACTAGCCGCAAGTCAATCCTGAGTCCTGGGGAATACCATGGCTTGTACAATTGTAACTTTTGTTCTCAGCTGTATATCTTTACTCTTTAGGATATTTTCTAGCTCTTGCATAGCTGCCTTCCCATTCCTAATCTTCTGATTTTTTTTTTTTTTTTTTTTACTGCAGTCTCCATTCTGATCAATATTTGACCCAAGGTTTGATCCTCCCTTTGCACTTTCTTCCTTGATCTTCCTTAGCAGTTTTTCTAGGTCTGTGATGTTTTCTGTTAGTGGTATGTTGTCATCAGCATATCTTAGATCATTGATATTTCTTCCTCCTGTCTTCACTCCTCCTTCTTCTATGTCCAAGCCTGCTTTTTGTATTATATTTTTTGTATACAAGTTGAACAGATAGGGTGAAAGAATGCAGCCTTGTCTGACCCCTTTGCCAATTGGAAACCACTCAGTTTCTCCATATTCTGTTCTGTTCTGACAGTAGCTTCTTGTCTTTAGCACAAGTTTCTCCTCAAGACTATCAGATGTAGTGACATGCCTATGTCTTTAAGCTCATCCCATAGTTTTCCATGGTCTGGGGTTACTGAGGATTACAGCAGTTTAATTTTGACTTGTTCACAGATGTTCAGTGCACCTTGGAAACTCTAGTTTAGCATAATGGAACAGACATCCTCAGCAGAGAAGTCTAAGTGCCACAGCAAACTAAATCTCAAGATTTCTAAGAATTGAAATGGTGCGAAATGGACATAACAGTATGAAGCAGATACACTTTTAGTGGCTATGATTTGCCTGTCAGATTGCTTCTCTGTCTACTTGTAGAGACAATAGTTAAGATAGGTTGTCCCCAGAAACTGACAGAGCTTATTCAGTTCCTGAATTTCTTAGGCAGTGATGCAAGAGCTTCTGATTATGGCTTTGTCATTGCCCTAGTAGAGAAGTCAAACTGGCAGGGATGCCTCCCAGAGCTCTACTTACATATGTCACCTTCATAGGAACTCATTTCTCTCAGGAGTAGAAGCAACTGATTGGGAGAAGGTGTAAGGAATGGTGATAGAAAATTTGAGCCAAACAAGTCTGAAAGCTTATTTGTGAACCACATGTGGCAGTTAAAATGCAAAACAAAAATAATGATGATAAAGTTTCCATGATAAAGATTGACAGGTTGCTTGATAGGGATATCACATGTATTCTGTATGCCTGTATAATGTGTATTGTAAACTATTCAGTTGGACAAGAAAGGAAGCAGCTCTGGCCTGAATAATTTGATGCCAGATAATTTCACATAATAATTTTAGACAGTAATTTTGCAAAATAAATTTGCACCATTGTAGAAGGTCAGTTAGTTAATAATAAATTATTTTAATCATTAAAAACATGTTCTAGCACAAGGATTCCTGGATGTGACAACATTTCTTAACTTTTTCCCCCTTTTAAGTTTCTGACCTATGTGATAGATATTCTTTGGGTTCTGCCTTGATTCTGAGCTTGTCATTACATTGTAGGCTTGTAGGCTCAGACTTAGATTTTATTTATTTTTGAAGTTTTAGAATAGATTTATTGGATATACAGAATAATGTACAATTTCTGACTAATTAGTTAGTGACTGTCATTAGTAAATTCATATGCTTATCATCATCTAGCCTCCTTTTTATCTTTTTCATTCCACTTTAGCTATTGCTTTTCAGAGTGCCATGGCTGTTGTAAAGGGAAGGGGCATAAATGGCTAAAATTAGAGCTCAAGTGTAAGGCTCAGCAATGTACTTGAGGATCCCTACTCAACTTATATTTCTACTATAACCTGAGCAATGAGGCAGCTAATATTGCTATGATAAGACTAGGAAAAATGCCAAATCCCTATCAGGAAGCACATGAAATGCTCATAAAATATTCCTAGTCCACTAATTTATTTGAATGATTCCCATTGCCATTAAAAGAAATCCAAGAGTCTGGACAGATCAAGTCTATGTTTTTGGAAACCTTAGAATAATCTAGAATTCAAAATGCTTTGATAATTTTACACAAAACCACACCAAAAAGGGGAACTGTATTATAGCTGACATTGGTTCAAGAAGGTCATGTCATTATGACACTTATGAATTGTGACTTCATGCCACCTGAAATGTTCAACCAACAGAGCCCCCTGTCTCACCACTTCAGTGTCATTTCTCCCTCTTCTGCTTGTTAAAATACAAGGCTAAAATGTTATGAAAACTAAAATTGAAAATGGAGATATCATGAATGCTGTATGCTAAAAATAAATTTTAAAAAATCCTTCCTTCCTTCCTTCCTTCCTTCCTTCCTTCCTTCCTTCCTTCCTTCTTGTGGCCAAACTTTCAATTTCTTGAACAGTGGTGTTGGGAGTGGGGGATATAGGAGATAACAGCTTCACTCATCATTCATTCTGTGGTTTGTTGTAGATAGTTCCAAATTGTTGACAGCAGATGAACAACGTGCTCATAATGCAAGTGCTGTACTATTCATTCTTCCCCCTTAGTGTAGTGGTTTGAGTGCTGGACTACAAACAAGGGTTAAATTCCCAGTTTGGTCATGAAACCCACTGGGTGACCTTGGTCAAATCACATGCTCTTAGCATTAGGGGAAGACAACAGCAAACCTCCTCTAGACAAATCTTATGAAGCAAACCCCATGATAGGTTAACCTTAGGGTCATCATAAGTCATAAATGACTTGAAGGCACACATCATCATCAACAACAATTATGCACAAAGTAGTTCAAACTGCATGTTAATAGATTTACTGAATTCTTGCTCCTACCCTGATTCTAACAAAATAGTGAGAATTTTCATTATCCATAACAATAGCACCATCAATAAGATCATTCAACTAAATAATAACAGTCTTTTGTGGTACAGATAACCACAAAATTGGGTTCTCTCCCCCCCTCTCTTTCTGTTTAAATAAAATTTTAGCAATTTTATTATACATGTTCACTTGATGTTATTGCTGTTATTATTTTAAGGGCCTATTACATGCAAGCAAAACCATGCTCAAAATTCTTCAACATAGGCTCACAGAAAACCTCACAGACCTGGAACACCTACTAAGGAAGATCAAAGAAGAAAGTGCAAAGGCATGCTTAATTCTGAACATAAAGAAAACAAAAAATAATGACCACCGAGGACCTTCACAAGTTTAACCTAGACAATGAAGAAATAGAAATAGTAAAAGAATTTCCATACCTGGGATCAAGCATTGATAGAAATGGGGACTGCAGTCAGGAAATCTGAAGAAGACTAAGAATGGGGAGGCTGGCTATGAAAGAACTACAAAAGATTCTAAAATGCAAAGATATACAACTCAGCACAAAAGGTAGAATCCTACAAGCCATTTTATTCCCTATTACCATGTATGGATGTGAGAGCTGGACAGTTAAGAACTATGATAGGAAGAAATTCAATTCAATTGGGATGTGGTGCTGGAGAAGAGTGCTGAGGATCCCATGGACAGCCAAAAGGACAAACAACAACAACAACAACAACAACAACATTTATTTCTATCCTGCCCCTCTTCAGCACAATTGCTGAGCAGACTGGAAACCTCCCTGGAAGCCAAGATGACCAAACTGAGACTGTCATACTTTGGATACATCATGAGAAGAGAGGACTCTTTGGAAAAATCAATAATGCTGGGGAAGGTGGAGGGAAATAGGAAGAGAGAAAGGGCCCATGCTAAATGGATGGACTCTGTTAAGGAGGTCACAGGTATGAGGTTGCATGATTTAAGCAGGGCAGTGGAGGACAGAGGGTTTTGCAGATGTCTCATTCATAGGGTTGCCATGAGTTGAGATTGACTCAAGGGCAGTTAACAACAACAAACAAAAACACATTTCTCATCAGGACTATCAGATGTGCTGGCACTCCCATGTCTTTAAGGGCATCCCATAGCCTTTCATGAGCTATGCAGTCAAAGGCTTTGCTATATTCTATAATACACATGCTGATTTTCTTTTGTAATTCCCTGGTGCACTCTCTTAGCCATAGTATGTTTAAAATGTGATCCCTAGTGCCGCTTCCTTTCTTGAACCCTACTTGGACCTCTGGGATCTCTCTTTCCATGTATGATGGGAGTCTTATGTTGCAGAATTTTGAGCATGATTTTGCTTGTGTAAGAGATCAGTACTATGGTATATGGTATATATACCATATACCATATGATATATGGTATGAGGAATCTATACTCAGGACAAAAGGCTACTGTCAGAACAGAACAAGGAGAAACAGAATGGCTCCCAATTGGCAAAGGGATCAGACAAGGCTACATCTTATCACCCTACCAGTTCACCTTATATGCAGAACATATTGTAAAGAAAATAAGCTTGGGCACAGAAGAAAGAGGAGTGAAAATAGGAGGAAGGAATATCAACAATCTAAGATATGCTGATGACACCATAATACTAGCAGAAAACCTCACAAACCTTGAACAACTACTAAGAAAGAGATAGTAAATGATCTGAAAAAATGGGAAGAAGAATGGAAAAGAAAAGGAGACAAAAGATTACAGATAAAGGTTAAAATGCTTCAACAACAATTAAAATTGTTTACAATAAAAGAATTGGAAAAAATTAAGGATGGCAAGACAAAAGAACTTTGAAAGTGGGAACAAAACAGGTAAATTATTAGCCTTTTTCTTTTCTCATTTGATAAGCAAGCCACTTACCAGGCTTGTTTGCTCCTTCGAATTTTTTCCATTTTATGAAATTAATTTTCTTATCTAACTCATGGGATAACATTAAAGAAATTTGCTGTTGTATTGCTTTTAATTCTAGAGTTAGTTTTTTACAATTGGTTCTTTCAAGTAGCTCCCTTTCTTTACTCATTAATTTTTGCTGTAGATCATTCATTTTTTATATATAGTTTCTTTAGTTCTACAGATTTCTTAATTAGTTCCCCCCTAATCACCACTTTGAATGCTTCCCAAACAGTTTCAATAGATGTTCCCTTCCCCAAGTTCTCAGCAAAAAAATTGTCTATCATTACCTGAATGGTTTTATCTATATACTCCTTATTGAGCAGATCAGATCTTAATCTCCAAGAAAATTGTCTAGGACTTATTTCAATATTTGCCTCAATAGGGTTGTGATCTGATAAAACTCTTGGTTTTACCTCTATTTTAGTAATTTTTGGTAATAGGCTATTTGAGGCTAGAATCATGTTCAGCCTAGCCCATGATTGATGTGAGTCAGAAAAGAAAGTGTATACCTTTTCCATACCAAGCTTCTCTCTCCACACATCCCTAATGCCAATTCTCTCCATAAATTCGAAATATTTTTTTGGGAGTTTACCCTGAGTAGATTTAATTTTTTTAAGCGATTTCCTATCCAAAAGAGGGTCAAGGACCCCATTCATGTCTCCCATGGTAATACAAGCATCAAAAGTTAGCTTTTCAACTTTATTTAATAGAGATTTTTTTAAAAAATCCTTTCTTTTTCTGCGGTCCATATATTCCAAGTAGCAGAAGAGTCATTCCCCTGATTTTAATTAATACCTCAACAAAATGTCCCTTCAAATCACACAAAACTTGATTTGGAGTGTAACTTGCATTAACATACATGGCAACTCCTTTCTTTTTCTTTGCCGCGCTAGATACAAAAAGTTTTCCTAAACTAGGTCTTTCTATTAGTTTGACATCATCCTGCTTAATCTTTATTTCCTGCAAGCACAATACATCGCTTCTGAATTTTTTGACATATTGAAATATTTTTCCTCTCTTGTCCCGCCTGTTTAAGCCCTTTACGTTCCAGGACACAATATTTAGGCCAAGCATAGTCAATCCTCTATGTCTGACTATCCTGCACTTAAATCTAGGTTTTGACTATCGCCTAAATCCAAGTCTTCTTCTAATCTGAGATTTTTTAAGCTCCCTATTGTCGTTTGTCCTTCCTCTACAGCCGTCAATTGTAAGGGCTCTATAGAAGCATCACCTGGGAAATTTCTTATAAGTTGTTCATCTCCAGAAGGAAATACTTCTTCCCTAACTTGAAAGTCTGCTCCCTCACATGGCTGCTTACTCTCTACCAGATCTTTTCCCTTATTCTTTTCCGGTGATTTGTTACTGTTCTTGTTTTTGTCTCTGGTGTGATCCTTCCTAAGAAATTTATGGAATTCCCTTGCCTCCTTTATAGAGTTGACTACAATTTTTTTCCTTTGGAACCATAAAATTAGACCTTCCGGAAGCCTCCATCTATAGTTAATTTTCCTATCTCTCAACTCTAGAGTAAGAAAAATATATTCTTTTCTTTTCTTAATTATTTCCGGAGGCAGGTCTCTAAACAGTTGAAGCTCTCTCTCCCCAAATTTAATAGGTCTCCTTTTATGATTAAACCAAAGAGTATCCCGTGCATATTTTCTTACAAATAAAATAATAACATCTTTCAGGTTATTATTTTTCCTTGCTATATAGGAGTTAACACAGATTATCTATTTCGATTTCACAAAAGGCAGGGTCCTTACTCAGGTACACACTTAACATAGTAACCACCTTCTGCCACAAGTCTTCGTTTTCTTCTTCCGGTAGCCCTCTAATTTTCAGAGACCTTTCCTTAATTTTCACCTCTTTCAAGATATTGGTTTCTATCAGAATCTTTTGCTTTTGTCTAACATCTTTCAAATCTTCTTCAAAATGGTCATATTTTTTTTCTATAACTTCCATTTTGTTTTGTATTTTGGCTACTTCGGAGGACATTCTATCAATCGCTCCTGTGACTGCCTTAAGTTCCTCCTTTATTTCTCTCTTTAGATCAGTCCTCAGGTCTGCCATTTCAGACCTCAGGGCTTGGATTTCCCTCGATAAATCCATACGGATTTTCCTTATTTCCTCCATTATTGCCGTATTCCCTTCACTCCCCTTGGCTTGATCTATAGAAGTTCTTCTGGTGCTATTTTGAGCCTGGGCCTGTGCAAGAATCTGAGCTCTAGTCTTTGTTGCCATGAAATATACTCTAAAACACCAGAATCCAGGCTATTACCCAAACTCCCCCAACCAGTTACTTCAAACAAGTAAGTCAGAAACCAACCAAGAAAAATAAAGAGATAAAGCAAGCTGTTTTACAGTACATATATACATTAGACTTATATTACATGCAGCTCAGCTATTTCCTAAGTTCTTCTCCTCAAAACAAAATACAAGCCTTTCCTAATGAAAGAATTCCCACTTCTCAGTCAAAGCAGTCTTATATGATTTTATCCAAAATTAAACTATATAATGAAACTCCAGGGCTTGGCTCCGAAAACAGACAGAAGCTGTAGAAATCTTCAATCGAAACAAACAACAACTTTACAGTCACAATCAGAGAGCTATAGTATTTCCACAGTAGTTTCTTGTTTTCTTATTATCAGTCCGTAGTGTGTAGAAGAAAGAATAGGATGCTTTCGTGGCTGTTCAATTTTCAAAACACAAGTTTTGAAGCACAGAGTCCTGGTGGTTGAGTAAATCAGGCTGCCTGGCAGTAGCAAAGTTGTCCCAATATTTGAATAGCCAAACTTCTTATAAGTAATGAGAAATGGGCTGTCTGCCACAAGCCCCAAAACTCCTTCTGAACCCTGAATTGACCACAGAGACTGAAAAAGGGCAATGAAGAACCAGTACTGAATTCCCTGAAGCTTAATATGATCTGCAGGTTAACTTCTAACGATAATAAAATATGTCCTCCTCTGAAGCACCTGCTTTACCAATCATGCAGCTTTTCTGGGCTCAGACTGGCAGCAAAGGTCCATGAAACAACTATTTCTGTAGTTTCCCAAACAAAAGCCACAGTGTTACGGAGTTTCCTCCAGTTTCCTCCAATCCTTCTAACGTGCAGAGATCTTTCTCCTAATAAGGAACTTTGAAAACCAATTTAGTGGCACACAAAGTACTTTCTTTACTGGAAGAATGGTAACAAAAAAAGCTTTCCTTAGCAGCAATCAGAAAAGTAAAATATGAACACCGGGGAAAAACTTTGGAAATTGGATTGGAGAAATATATAAGGAACAAAAAGCCCAACTAATAATAAATGGAGAGAAAATAGAATATATAAAGATAAAAAGGGAACAAGACAGGGGTGTCCCCTGTCACCACTGTTGTACATAATGGTATTAGAAGTACTCAATAACCGGATAAGAAGAGACATGGATATAAAAGGAGTAACATCTAAAGGTCATTCTTAAAAAATAAAAGCATATGCAGATGACTTAGTTTGCTTCCTGGAAGACCCCAACCAAAGTATAGGGAAATTAATGCAAATATTTCAGGAATACAGAAAAGTTACGGGACTTAAAATCAATAATGAGAAAACTTCAATTATAACTAAGAATCTGCAGAAAACAGAAGAGGAAGAATTAGAAAAAAAATATCTAGATTTAAGATAGAAAAAAAGGAAGATATCTAGGCAAATATTTGACAAAAAGGAGCTTGGATTTATTTCAAAATAACTATGAGAAAATATGGAGAGAAATAAAAGAAGACATGTTAAGATGGTCAAAATATATCTCTTTTCTAGGGAAAATATTGGTGATAAAAATGAGCATCTTGCCAAAATTTATGTTTTTATTTCAAAATCTACCTATTATCTCTAACAATAAGTTCTTGGACAGATGGCAAAGGGAGAGACTGAAATTCCTATGGGAAGAAAAAAAGGCAAGGATTGAATGGAAAACTCTAACAGACAAAAAAGAAAGAGGTGGATGCGCTTTACCAGACATTAGATTATACCAGGGGTAGGCAACCTTTCCCCTTTAAGGGCCGAGGGACTTCAGCTCCCAGAATCCCAGGAGCTATTGGCCAACATGGGACTATTGGCCAACATGGCTGAGGCTTCTGGGAGCTGAAGTCCCTCGGCCCTTAAAGGGGAATGGTTGCCTACCCCTGGATTATACTATCAAGCCTGTGCACTAGATTGGCAAGAATAATGGATTAAACTAAAAGATGAAAGAACATTGAATTTGGAAAAGGATAATATCAGATTTGGTTGGCATAACAGAGATTTTGAACATCATATAATTAGAAGATCCTTATTAAAAGTTTGGCTTAAAATTAGGATTTTTTTTTTATAGAGGACTACCAATGTGGGTGTCAATGCAAGAAGCATTCTTTAGTAGAAACAGAGATAGAGAACCATGGACCAGATGCAAGGATTTATTGGTAAAAGATAAAAAGAAAAATTTCAGAATGAAAACAAGAGATCAATTAGAAAGGGAAAATATAAATAATAAATGGTTCTTATATGCCCAATTAATGGAAAGATTTAAATCAGATATGAAAAATCAAGGAATAACAGAAGAGAAAAATAGCATTGATAAGGTAGTGATGGAAGAAGAAATAGGGAAAATATCAAAATATTATAAAATCTTAAAGGAAAGAGATATGGAACAAGAGATAATTAAACATGCAGTGATCAAATGGACACAGGATATCAGGGAAAACATTCAACTAGAACATTGGGAAAATGCATGGAAAACCATGAATAAATTTACTTTGTGTCAAAATTACAAAGAAAATTTTGTAAAAATGATGCATCGGTGGTATCTATTCCCTGTAAAAATTAATCCCATATACAAAACCGGGAAAAAAAATTGTTGGAAATGCCAAGAACTTCATGGAACATTCTTCCATATATGGTGGAGATGTGGAAAAACAAAAGAATATTGGGAAAAGATACATGAAGAGCTGACTCAACTCTACCCCCTGAATATGACAGATGGAATAAAGGAGAAAAAATATATAAGAATAATACTATATATGGTGACAATTGCAAGGATTTTATTTGCAAAATACTGGAAGAAAGATAATACCAACAACTGGAGAATGGAAAATAAAATTAAGAGAAGCCATGGATATGGACATGTTGACAGCTACCTTGAGAGGGAAATCAAAAAGGGAAATAGAAGAAGAATGGAACAAGGTGATAAAAATGTAGGAAAACGAAAGTATCATTAGAACGCTTAAAGAATGGGAATACAGAAAAGAGTAAAGAACAGTTTAGAATAAGGAAATAGCTTGACTATATTGGATTAAAAAGCTTAACAATATAAATAAATAAGGAGAATGGGTCTAGATAAGGTAAAAAAGGAAAAAGTAACTGGAGATAAACAATAACTTTGAAATGATAATAATGTGTAATAAAGGATAAAAATAGGATAACAACAAAAATAAGAAAAAATATAGGATTTGTTATACATATTTGCTATTTGTTATTGATAATCTTTGAAGTTTGATGAGATTAGAGTCCTTCATAATGAAAACAAATTAGAGGAAATGTGCAAAGCTGAATTAAAGAAGAAAACTATAACCTGTCTAGGAAGTTCCTTTAAAGCCAAAGTTAAAGCAACATTTGGCCTTTGCAGACTGCCAGAAATAGTGCACATTAAATTGAGGCACTGCCCTGGCTCAGTGCTAGGGAGTCATGGGAATTGCATTTTTTTTTTCCTGGGACTTTGAGCCTTCTCTGTCAGAGAGCTCTGGTGCCAGAAAAAAATACAATTCCCATGATTCCCTAGCACTGAGCCAGGACAGTGCCTCAATTTAATGTGCACTATTTCTGGCAGTCTGCAAAGGCCCATTGTTAATTTAGGATGTATTATATGTAATGTGTGTTCAAAATGTGTTATATATTTGTCTAACTGTGTTATATGTTTTATATGTATAAATGTTTTATATAATAAAGTCTATAAAAAAAACAAAGAAGAAAGTGCAACGGCAGGATTACTGTTGAATATAAAGAAAACAAACAAACAAACAAAATGACCACAGAGAACTTACATAAATTGAAACTAGACAATAAGAAATAGAAATAGTAAAAGAGTTCTCATATCTGGGATCAAATATTGATAGAAATGGGGACTGCAGCCAGGAAATCAGAAGAAGATTAAGAATGGGGAGGGCAGGTATGAAAGAACTAGAAAAGATCCTAAAAAGCAAAGACATACAACTCAGCACAAAAGTTAGAATCATACAAGCCGTTGTATTCTCCATTACAATTGATGGATGTGAGAGCTGGACAGTTACAAAGAAGATAGGAAGAAAATCAATTCATTCAATATGTGGTTCTGGAGAAGAGTCCCTGGAAGCCAGGATGACAAAATTAAGGCTGGCATAGTTTGGACAAATCATGAGAAGACATGAATCATTGGGGGGAAAAAACAATAATGGTAGGAAAGGTGGAGGGAAGTAGAAAAAGAGGAAGGCTGCATGCTAGATGGATGGACTCTATTAAAGACAACATGAGTTTGAGTTTGCAGGAGTTGGGCAGAGCAGTAGAGGACAGAGGGTCTTGGATATGTCTTGCCAGCATGGTTGTCATGGGTCGGGATTGACGTGAAGGCACTTAACAACAAACTAGTAGGAATAAATCTCTACCATATTACAATATTAGTACTTCAATGCAGTGTAAAATAATTTAAAACATGACAGTAACAGTAAAATTACAATACACTCACCCACAAATATGTGGAAAAAAGGCCTTTTTTATAGCCAGTTAGAGCAGGGGTAGGCAACCTTTCCCCTTTAAGGGCTGAGGGACTTCAGCTCCCAGAATCCCAGGAGCTATTGGCCAACATGGGACTATTGACCAACATGGCGAGGCTTCTGGGAGCTGAAGTCCCTCGGCCCTTAAAGGGGAAAGGTTGCCTACCCCTGAGTTAGAGACTAGTTTAACTGTCCTAGCTCAATGCTAGGGAATCATGGTAATTCTAGTTTTTTCTGAGATATTGAGCCTTCTCTGTCAGAGAGTTCTGGTGCCACAATAAACTTGTTAAGGAAAATGCAACATGGGACTTACAGTAATAGAAATAAAATGTGTATGTGAAAGTCACAGTGATTAAGCAGGAGCAATCATGAAGCTACACAGGTGAAAAGGATAATGTAATTTGGAAGCCTTGAGAGACAAGGACAAAGTTATAGAGTGTATATTGAAAACACCTGTTATAGATTGCAAACACCTGAGATTCATTAAGTAGTCAAGGTAAAATGATGAAATACTTGGGCTGGTCTTAAGTATGGGATGATCTATGTAAACCAATCAAAATGAATGTACACGCCCACTGGGTGGAAACTGACTAGTGGGTGGTGACTAACAATGGCTATAAGTGCAATGTTTGCCAATGCATATTGTGGAGTAGTTTTGGAGATATTGTGGAGTGTAGAGATTGTGATTCGTAGGGAATATAGTATTTATGTATATAGTAGAATAAAGTAGATCTTTTATATAAGACTACTGAGTTGTCTGGTGTCTTGAGGGAAGATACAAGAGCCAGAGGAATCCTGGAGAAGTTTGGAGACATCTCAGGAAGAAGAGAGAGAAGGCTTGGAGAGTTTGTCAGGGTCTTCAGCCTATTCTCTGAAACTCTGCTGCTTGGGAAAGAAGCATCAACCACTGATCAAAGCTGGTCAGCTCTGCTGCATAACAAGGTGGTGAGTTAGAGCCAGAGGTGAAGAGCTACAACTCCCATCATCCCTGACAATTTTGGTGTCACAATTAAAGTGGCCTCAAGCTGGATCATTTCTTGCAGTCTGTTCAGGCCCTTAGTCACCAAATGCCTACACAAATAAAAACACTGTTGCCTGCTGGCAGAAAGTGAACACAGGTGGTCAATCTAGCTTCTTATGGCAAGGAATTCTACACCATGGGTGCAGTCCCCAAGAAGGGTCTCTTTGGTATCCACACTAAATATACATGTGATGGTGGTGGGATTGAGAGAAAAGCCCCACCCCCAAGAAAGTTAAAACTAGGCAGGTTCATATAGCCCTGCCTCCAACACGCTGGAAAGGGCCCATGTGCAGAGGCCCCTAGAGAGATACAGTATTTCAAAAAGTCTGGAACCAGGATCTATAATACTTTATAAATCTTAAGCATCACTTTGGATTCTACTTGGAAATGGATTGGTATCTAGTGACATTGTTGTAACAAATGAATTATGTATTACCAGTGATCAGCCACAGTCAGCACTCTGGCTGCAGAATTTTGGATCTCTGACATTTTGAAACATTTTCAAAAGATAGCCTCACATAGAGTACATTACAATAATTCAAATGGGATGTAATCAAGGCACCTCTGATATAGCCAGCTCTCCCAGAATCTCGAGGAATAAGTGTAGCATTTGCACTAGTTTTAATTGTGCAAATATACTCTTGTTCACCACCAAGATGCAGTGGTTCAGCAATTAAGACACTGACTGATGACTGCAAGATCGGAAGGTGTTATGGTTTTCTGTGGGCTCAGAGCCAAACACTGCAACCTTGTTCTGGCTCTTGCACACAGAAATCATCATTGAAGGTCTTCTGTATCCCCTTCCCACTCCTGCAGAGCTGGATAGGACTCTTTGAGATCACCTTTTTCCAATAGCTGCCACCACCTGATGAATTAGACTTAAGTTCATTCCCTTGGCAACTTATAGACAAGAACTAGCTGAGCCAAAGGCATGTGAAAAAGGAGTGTGAGAGAGGCAAGGTACTTTAAACAAAAACTTTATCCTAACTAAAGAATTCTAGAGCAAAGGATATTATTACATGCAGGACCCCTTGTCCTGCAGGCACAGAGAAATGTAAGTTACAGAATACAGTCATTTCAGCCAAGCGAGTAAAATAACCAAAAATCCTAACCCCACTAACTAGTACATGTTCCTAATCTTACTTACAGCTCAGATGAGATTTGTAATCCTTGATGTTTCTGGACAGCTGGGAGCCCAGACAGCCATTGTCCAGCTCTACAATCTCCTTAAGGTCTGCTTCAGGGCACACAGCCCAAAAGTAGATAAAAATAAGACTCAAGCGGACTCAAGCCTCGTGTTGCAAGGCTTTTAAAAACTTTTCCATAGAAGTCTCTCAAAGATTTCCAGTTCTGCCCAACTGCCCCATCTCATTGTCCAGTTACCATCCCATCACCTGTGATGTAAACCCTCATTAGAATGCACCTCCCTCCAACCTTAACGCTTTTTTGTCTAGGAGAAGTCCTCTGATAAATGGAGGATCCCATTTATCACAGCAGGTCAGCAGTTGGAGGCTCAAGTACCATATAATGGAGTGAGTTCCCATCACTAGTCCCAGCATCCCAGCCCTCCCTCCACTCCATCCGACATCATCTGGGGGAGAGATGCAGGCCTATCTCCATTGGGCCTAGTCCAAGAAGAAGAGCCCTCCCTCCACTCCATCCGACGTCATCTGGGGAAGAGATGCAGGCCCATCTTCATCGGGCCTAGTCTAAGAGGAAGAGCCCTCCCCCCACTCCATTCAACGTCATCTGGGGGAGAGATGCAGGCCCATCTCTATCGGGCCTAGCCTAAAGACCATATCCCACGGGGGCTGAAGCAGTCGCATCCCCGTCCCTTCGCGCTTCCTTACCCAGAAAGCAGCATCATCCCAGCATCATTCAGGTCGCGGGAAATGTAATTCCCATTTCGACCAGGCATTCAAAAGAATGGGGATGATGCCTGGATGATGCAGCATCATGCTGCATTGGGATGGGGATGCGAGCGGGTTACCTGCGACGTCGTGGGATCAGCCGGCGACAGGAAGCGCAATCGCACGGGGATGTGGCCAGGATGCGACAGGGATGGGCGGGGTCTCCCTGCGACATCGTGGGATCAGCCGGGGTAAGGAAGTGTGATCGCACGGGGATGCGAGTGCTTTAGACCCCCGTGGGATAAGGTCCTAAGAAGAAGAATCCTTACTTTTTAAGGGGTGAGTGGGTTTCGGGATTTTTAGGTTCTGTTTACATTGTATTAACATATCAGTATGGAAATTTTAATGTTGTAAGCCACCCCAATTGCTCTGCAGAGGGGCGGGATGTAAATAAATGTATTATTATTATTATTATTATTATTATTATTATTATCTGCCAACCTTGCAGTTTGAAAGTATGTAAAAGTGCAAGTAGATAAATAGGTACCACTTTGGTGGGAAGGTAACAGTGTTCTGTGCAGTCATGCTGGCCACATGACCCACAGAGCAGTCTTTGACAATACTGGCTCCTTGGCTTCGTAACAGAGATGAGCACTGCCCCCTACAGTCAGACATGACTTGACAACTTTGTCAAAGGGGAAACCTTTACCTTTTATACCACCAAAACCTCAATATTCAGTATCAAAGAGAGCAGGACCTTCTCAACACAAGGGTTTTTTTGGGATGGGATAATATAGTTGTCCAAGTAACCTGGACCAGTGCCATATAGTATTTTATACATCATAACCAAAAATTTTAATTGTGCCCTCAAATAGACTGTCAGTACCATTGCAGCAAGGAGGGAAGGCAAACCTATAAGATTTGTTTGGAGGAGGTTTGCATTTGCATTCTTTAGCTAAAATATTGTGACTTGCCCAAAGTTGCCAGTGGGTTTCCATGGCTGATTAGGGATTGAAATCCTGGTCTCCAGAGTCCAATGATCAAACCATTACAGCACAATGGATTTTTGTAGAGCATCTTACAGTAATCCCAATTGGAACATAACTAAGGCATATTTCACCATGGCCAGACCTGGTGTATCAAGGGGCATAAGCTTTAAATGTGCAAAAGTTATACTGGCCACCACATATATATGGGCTTCTAATTTCAAAGCCGAGTCCAGGAGTACACCCACAGGAACTGTAATCCCTCCAGCAAAGCTGAATCCCTGTTCCCTGATCTGCCTATCAACTGGCTACTTATGTCTTCTCTGCATTAAGCTTCAGCTTGTTTGGCCTCAGTCCATTACTGATAGCAGGCACTGGTCTAGAATGAAAACTGCTTCCTTGGAATTAGATGGAAAGATGAAATAGTGTTGCATGTCATCAGCATAGTGCTGATACCACACTCCAAAAGCCAGACCATCTTTTCCAAAGGTTTTTAATATATGTTGAAAAACATAGAAAACAGAAACAAGCCTTTTGACTCCACAGCTAACAGCCAGGGTGTCAAGCAGGAAAACCTCAACACCACCTTTTGATTTTCACCACCTCAAGAAGGACTGAAACCACGATAGGACTGAAGGACTGAAACCACTATACATTGGTCCTCCATCCCAGAAAAACAGCAGAGTTTATGGATTCAAAACCTGGTGAGACATCCAGCAGAACCAACAGAGAGGATGGAGGTCATGTATGACATGAAAACTTGTGAGTTATGCTGGTTCAATCAAACTCTTAATTCTTTAAAACCTGCTAGATTAAACAAAGCAGAAGACCATTTCATGACCAAAGGACACCTATGATGCAGCAGTTTAAAAAGCCAATGTGATTTGAGGCTGCATCAATAGGAGTATATTGTCTAGATTGAGGGAATTGATAGTACCACTCTATTCTGTTTTAGAATACTGGAATATTGTGAATTCTGGAATAATGTGGATACCTGGAATACTGGGTCCAGTTTTGGATACCACAATTAAAGAAAGATAGTGACAAGCTGGAATGTGTCCAGGGGAGAGTAGTCAAAATGATAAAAAGTCTGGAAACTATGTCCTATGATATATAGCTTAGGGAACTGGGAATGTTTACTTTGGAGAAGATAAGGTTAAGAAGTGACATGATAGCCATGTTTAAATATTTGGAAGAATGTCATACTGAAGATGGAGCAAGCTTATTTTCTTCTGCTCCAGTGGCTAGCACATGGAGCAATGCATACAAACTACAGGAAAAAGGATTCCACTCAAACATTAGGAAGAACTTTCTGACAGTAAGAGCTGTTCAACAGTGGAACACACTCCCTCAGAGTGTGGTAGATTCTCCATCTTGGGAGGGTTTTTGTTTTTTAAAAAAAGGCTGGATGGCCATCTGTGGTGAGTGCTTTAACTGCACTCCCTGAATAACAGTGGGTTGGAGTGGATGGCTCTTCCTACTTTATGTTTCCATTACTCTATTAGAAGCAGAATTCAAAGATATAGCCATGTTAGTCTGTAGAATCAGTATGTAGAAAGATCTTGTAGCACCTTTGAGACTAACCGAAAAAAGAAGTTGGCAGCATGAGATTTCATAGACTTAAGTCTACTTCCTCAGAATGCATCTGAAGCTGAATGCATCTGAGGAAGTAGATGTAAGTCTACGAAAGCTAATGCTGACATCTTTCTTCAATTAGTCTCAAAGATGCTACAAGTTCTCTCTATTAGAAGCAATTTATCTACTGGGCAATGAGACTACTGGGCAGGGTCACAATGTGAGAATCAGAAAGACATACAATTTCTGACAACTTTTCAGACATCATGTAGCTTTATTTGTCTTTGGGGATATTTAATTTAAAGGAGGGATGTGTGTGTGGAGGAGTCAAAAACAAGTTCGAATCTTGACATCTGAAAGTGTAACAAATTTTATTTGGCAAAAACCTTTGTGGGATTAGTCTACTTGATTGGACACTTTGTTGTAACTGAACAATTAATGTTTCACAATTTATGTTGTTTTTGTTTTCCAACACCCATTGGTCAGAAAACTGTGCTATAGAAAAAACATAAAGCAAAAATATTCTAGCATTTTATATCTTTATTATTATGTTTAAGAGATTCATATATCTCTTTCTTCAGGAGGATTTTCTCTGCAAACTTGCATTGACATTTTCTGGTATTGTGAAGGTTTTGAGTGCTTGTGAGAACTTATTTTGTAAATAGTGTAATGTCTGCCTTTACAGCTGTTCATAAAAAAGAAAGTGTGCCATACAGGACATGACATATTCCACAATGACATGACATATTCCATTGGCAATATGCATATAAAATCTCCTAGGTCTGATTTACCTTATTCAAACTGCTATTTTTGTTAGTGTCTTTTATAATCCTATCCTTCTGAGTTTGCTACCTATGTATGTACTCTGTTTAGGAAAGGATGAAAGAGATTAGTCTTGTGTAGTCTTTTGCTTCTTTCACAAACACTCCATCCAGGACATATATAAATCCATGCAACAAGGTCACTACAATGGTACTTTGCCCACAAAATGCTCCAATTTGTGCAAAAATAATTTGCATAATGTCTATAAAAATCATAAAAACAAAAACTTGCAAAAGATACACAATTTTTCCAGCAGGGAGAACAAATGTGGATATTTTTCATTTTCACATTCAAGAATGAGATACACTAAGATTTGCATCCTTCCTTTGGAGTAATTGAACTGTTTCTTGCTAAGGATGCTTGTCTTCATTTTCATCTAGTCAAACACTGAATGAAGCCTGAACCTGCACCATAATGAAAATTCAGAAGAAAATGTTCCCATTCACACCAAGTACGCATATCAAAAGTTGTGCTTGGATGAAAAATCTTCATTGCTAGACTGCAGTGTGCTTTTGTTTTCATGGCATCTGCAATAGAAATAATGAGGGATAGTATCCCACTTAGGGAAAAAAAATCATGTTCGGGTCAAAATAAAAACAAAGTGTTCTTATAGATAGCAATCATATCCTGCTAATGGAGTACATATAGTTTGGTATATGAACCCTGTCTGAGACCTACTCATGGCCAATAAATCACATCTTCCATCTGATAGCCTTGGAGGGGGATGAGCTTCTCTAGATACATTGAAAGACCTATTCTCTGTCTGGAATATAAACATTATGGGCAGCCATATAAATTCATTGTAAAAGTTAACACCCACTATGGGTAGGAATAATTTTCCAAATCTACTCAGGATCATTTTAACCAGATGTCAAACAGCATATGAAAACACAGATGCTGTTACTAGGTAAAGTCTCATTGACTTTAAATAGAACAAGTAGTTGTTGTTTTTCCCCTTCAGTGAAAATCCCCATATGAAGAAACACCATAACTATAAAATAAGAGCTTGTTCTAACTTCTTCACTGAAGCTGTTGTTTTCTACTTTAACAGCAATGAGACTGGGTGTCATTTCTATCCCAGATTGTTGCTCTATGGAAACACACTGGGATGAATTAATAACAGGAAAGGATAAGTGTGATGCATTTAAGCCACTGAAATGCTCCTCTTTAATTAAACTACCCTTTATCAGAAAAGTGAGCAATTTAAATTACCACAGATGTTAAGCTATTCTCTGCCTCTGTTCTTACCATAGCTAAGTTTTGTGTACAGTCTTTTCCAGATTTAAGTTGCTGTTTTTATACTTGCTGCTACTATTTTACTTGACCTGACCTTAAACTTGTGTAACATCACAGTGCCTAAGAGAATGAGCCAGTGACCTGACCCTAAAATAAAGTGTCATTTGTATCTGTAGTGTTCTATAAATTCTGACTGAAAGCAACTGATAACACAGTCAAAGGACATGTTTGTTACCCCATTGTGAGGTGTTATAACAATGATTATATTTGTTAACTGTCATAAACAGTTGCACTGCCAAACATTCAGGGAAAGCTCAGATATTATTCTTACTAAATTGAGTGGCAACCAAGCCATTGACTTTAATAGCATAGATAAATGGCAGACTGAACTATATGTCTCTGATGCACCATTTTTCTTTGCCCCAGTCCATATATTTAAAATGGTTTCACTGATGCTCATATAGGGAGACAGGCACCCTCCTCCAGCATGAGCCCAATATATTTTGCTACTTGGAGATCAAAACCCATTACTTTCCCTGACATTTGTGAATTTCTGCTATACAATTCAGATACCTGTTCTTGCCTTCATTTATAATCTTTTCCCACAACAATAGCATTTCCTGAAATAGATTGTTTCACTGTGCTGCATGACACAGGTAGTCCTGTTCACCTCTACATAGTACATCTCAAGGAATGTGTGAAGCACTTCCTGTACATGGCATGGACAACCAACCCTATAAATGGGCACTAGATTCACACCATCAACCTTGCCCATTATTTTAAAGATGAAAACAAAAAAAAATGTTTTCATATAGAATTCATATAGAATATGAAGTGGAACACAAGACAGTAATATTGCCACACATACCCTGATCACTGTAAAGAATACTACAATGTAATTTGATGATGCAGCACTCTAAGATACTGCCTCAAAGATATTGCAGGACAACACCTTTAAGAATTTACTGTCTTAGGGGCTATGCAGATGAGCAAAAATGGGTGCTTTGAGGGTGACTTGTAGGTGTGGCCTTTAGATGACATATGCCTAAAAGTCTCCAGGAAAGCACCCTCTAGTTGTCGTATGCTGAGAAAAGCCGCTCCAAAAAGGAGCCGCTTTTTTCTGCTCCTTTGGTGAAGATGTGCACCTTTGCATGTGTCTATGTATGCAGCGACACTGATGCGCCAGAAAATGGCCATATAAATGCACTGTCACACATGTGGTGGAAGTTGATTCGGTGATCCAGAGCATGCGCCCTACAATGCAAGCTTTAATTTAAAGCACCCTATCCTTCCAGGTGTGAATGCACTGGCACAGGTACGCTTGAATATTAGAACCCTAACCCTAACCCTAATTGTAACCCTACGCATGCACCCTAGCAACTGTCCTCTGTTATGACAATAAATGCATTCTGTTGGATGTACTCTTGCTATCAGCATATACAGAAGTTTGCATAAAAGAGACTATTGTGACCTCTTCTGTGCAGGTGTGCAGGTGTGCATAAAGCAGCAAAAAGCAAAGCAGCTTCATTTATATACCGCTTCATACCACACTATGCAGTATCTAAACAATTTAAAACTGTAAGCTCATTGCCCCCCAACAGCTGGGTACTCATTTTAGTGACCTTGGAAGGATGCAAGCCTGAGTCAAGCCTGAGAC
This sequence comes from Phrynosoma blainvillii, assembly GCA_026167975.1. Taxonomy (NCBI): domain Eukaryota; kingdom Metazoa; phylum Chordata; class Lepidosauria; order Squamata; family Phrynosomatidae; genus Phrynosoma; species Phrynosoma blainvillii. The sequence goes on from JANUYF010000003.1 coordinate 199,516,970, forward strand.
CTGGTTAGTATTGAACTCCTAACCTTGTGATTTATGAGTGAGTGGCTGCACTACAGGCATTTAACCACTGCACCACCAGGGCTCCTGGTGACCTGCACACCACTTCCTGACATGATGGGGGGGGGGAATAATGTTTGTCCATGTGTCCTGTTGACCATGTCCCTTGCATGATCACCAGCTGCATGTATCAAGTCTGTCCGCACAAACCTGCATTGCATGTTCTTCTCTCCTCCCCCCTGATCTGTGTGGGAAATGTTTTGTGGAGGAGGATGGAGAGTCTTTTCAGTTGACAAACCCATTCCTTCACCCCAAGGGGGGCACAATCAGACAGTGTCACCTGTCTATTGCACCCACTCCTTGGGGGGAAGCAGAGGTCAGTGAATCTTTGCATGATATGTGGGTATATGACAGAACCTGTGCAGGTGCATAGGGATGCTGAACTTCAGTCATCTTTGTACACAGATAGTGACAGACTGTATACCACCCTATAATAGGCCCTGTGCAGATACACAGGAATGCTGAACTTCAGTCACCTTGGTACACAGAGAGTGACAGACTGTATACTAGTCTATGACAGGTCCTGTGCAGTCACGCAGGGATGTTTTCCTGCACAGATGCACAAGTGTGGAGAGATATTCCTGTGCACATGCGCATGTGTTTGAGAGAGAACAACAACAAAAAAATTAAAGCAGCCGCTGCTGGTCCATGCAGTTGCTCCATTTCCCTTTGCAGTGTCCTTGGGGCTGGCAGTGTGGTTGCTGGGTCTTCAATACAACCTCAAAAAAGCTGCATTGACTCCCCCCAGTGCGGTTGCTCTGTCTCCATTTAGGGCAATCTCAGGGCAGGCAGTGTGGTTGCTGCAACTTAGGGAAAAGGCAACTTCAAGTCACCTTTTCCTGCCCATCTGCATAGTCCCTAAATTACTCTCTTGGTATATAAAATTCCGTAATATCTCTGATAAATACCAATGTAATCCCCATGAGTATTGACTTGGCCCAGTAGGTGTAGAAAGCCTAAGGAAGGGGGGATGCAGACAGGCAGCCCTGCCCCCCCCAAGAAGCGGAGGATCGAGGTCGAGGCTGCCTGACACCTCAGCCTCAATCCTCCCTTTCGCCGCCTGCAAAAGGAGCGTTAAAATAGCGCTCCTTCCACAAGCCGCGAAAGGGGCATCGCAAAAGGCGTGGCACACCTCTTTGGTGTCTCTTCTGGCTCAGCGTGTGTGGATGCTGAGCTGGAAGGATGTAATCGAAGCACCTGTCATGTGGACAGGCTGTCGCTCTGATGACGTCCTCAGGAAGGGGATGGGGCACCCAGCGTCTGGCTGCTCCTCCCCTTCCTTGCCTCCAACAGGCCGCAAAGGGCCCGTCTGCAGAGGCCCGAAATGGCTATACCTGTTGGTTGAATTCAAAAGGTGAGAGAAAGCTGGAACAAGAGAAGACCTGCAATTTCCAGGGCTCAGGAGCAGGCTTTGAGTCAGTAGTTGCATGTTCACTTGTGTATTTAGGAGGGAGCAAGAGTATATAATCAGTAGTATAATTTCTATACCACATGTACTTCTATTTTGTTTTTGTTTTTAGGGCTTTAAAGTTGCATGAAATGTTGCAAAATTACTGAACAGCAAAGGCAGAAATCCTGCAATCAAGTTCTGTATTGGCACCTCACTGGATACATGATCTTTTGGGACAGTGTATATGCATATGAAGAGCCAGTATGGTGTAGTGGTTTGAGTATTGGACTTTGACTATGGGAGGTCAGGGTTTGAATCTCCACTCAGTCATGGAAATCACTGGGTGACCTTGGGTAAGTTACATTTTCTTTTTTCTTCTTTTAATTAAATTTTATAAAATATTCTATACATATAACAAAATAACAAACATTCATTCCAACATATATATATATATATATATATATATATATACAAAACAAAAATTTACAACATTTTAACACACATAAATCACACTAAAATTACATATCTTTAATGCTTACTCTTAAAGGTAAGTTACATTTTCTCAAGTCTCAGAGAAAGATATGGCCAACCTCCCCTTGAACAAATTCTGCCAAGAAAACACCACGGTAGGTTTTCCTGAGGGTCACTTTAGGATGAAGATATATTGAAAGACACACTGCCATAAGGTTTGACATACAGATACCAGTCACATACTGTGGCCTACCAAGTTCTTGACAACACACCTTCACTGTCCTGCCTACCAAGGCTTGGTAGCTGTCAAATCAGGACAGAACATAGTCTGTTCTCTGTTTATCATACATGACCAATAAATCTCATTCCATTTGGTGCAATATAAATTGTATGGGTCTCTTATGACATCAATAAAAGAGAAGAAAATGATTGTTTGGTAATTGTATGACCATTCGACAAAGAGGTGAATTATGCCACTGAAACTGTTTGTGTGTGTGTGTGTTGGTTTATGTGGCAAATATAGAGGGGTTGCAGACTGCCAGAAATAGTGCAAATTGAGTCCACTTTTAGGGTTAGGGTTAGTGCTAGGGAATCATGGGAATTGTTTTTTTTTTTTTTTCTGAGACATTGAGCCTTCTCTGTCAGAGAGCTCTGGTGCAACAATAAAATACAGTTCCCATGATTCCCTAACCCTAACCCTAAAAGTGGACTCAATTTGCACTATTTCTGGCAGTCTGCAACCCCCCATAGTTTACCAAGGGCCTTTGCAGACTGCTAGAAATAGTGCAAATTGAGTACACTTTAACTGCCCTGGCTCAGTGCTAGGGAATCATGGGAATTGTATTTTTTTCGGAGACATTGAGCATTCTCTGTCAGAGAGCTCTGGTCCCACAATAAACTACAGTTCCCATGATTCCTGAGCACTGAGGGCCTAAGCAGACTGCCAGAAATAGTGCACATTAAATTGAGGCACTGCCCTGGCTCAGTGCTAAGGAATCATGGGAACTGTAATTTATTGTGGCACCAGAGCTCTCAATGTCCCAGACCAGAGAAGGGTCAATGTCCCAGAAAAAAATACAGTTCCCATGATTCCCTAGCACTGAGCCAGGGCAGTGCCTCAATTTAATGTGCACTATTTCTGGCAGTCTGTTTAGGCCTTGAGTCAGAGCAGTTAAATGGATTCAATTTGCACTATTTCTGGCAGTCTGCAAAGGCCCTAATTCAATCCAGAAATCATTAATTTAATGTGATACTGATTATGAGTTAATTTATCTGTGCAATCAGTATGGTTCCTATGATTAAACAGCAAACCCTTTTATCACCTCCTTGACAGCATCTGTGACATGTTTAGTTCTGGGATGAAGAGGAATTTTCTGTCTGGTCTACTTTCCTACCTGTGGCTCAATGTAGATCTGCTAATATAAACAAAACAAATGTTATAAAAACCAGCAACAGCAAGAATATGTTTTGACTCACGATGTCACAAAGCTCAGGATGGAAAAGTATTCCAATATTGAGGATATATGTTGGCAAAATACATAGTCCTAAATTCAAGGATACTTCCATGTTTCATTATAAATTCATCATCAACTGTACTATGGTACCAAACCACAAAACTTTGAGAATGAAAGGATTTGAGAACAAAAGTATAAAGAAGACATTTTTGGAGAGGTAACACAAAACAACATAACATACCTTTAGACCCAGCCTTTCTTAAGCTGAAGAACAGAATTAAAATAAATTTTGTTCTGAAGTTGAACTATGAACATATATTTACATGGACACAAAGGCAAAATGAAAGAAAGATTTTTGGAACACATCAAATAGAAATATGACTTTTATAATAGCTGTGAACAAAAAGAACCAATTTTGGAGGTCATGGCAATAGAAGTAGATAACATATAATTTATTTTTATTTATGTGATTAAAAATTAGTGAATTTAGAAAAAGAAATCAAATATCCAAAAGCTGGGTTCTCTATTTTCAATTGCACTTATTCCCACATAAGTATGTACATGACTGGTGCCTTAGTTCCCACCTGCATTTCCCCCCTTAAAGGGTACAGTATGCTATACAGTCATCCCTCAGTATTTGTAGGGGTTACAGGAACAGGACCCCCACAAATATGGAAATTCCGTGAATAAGGTGAGACCCACCCACCTCCCCTCTGATGCTTTGAATGACTGTCCAAAACATGAGAGGGGCCAGAGAGAGCTCACCTGGCTCTTCCCCTGCCTTTCACCGGCTCTGCGAGTCAGTTAAAGGGACTGGAGGGCAGGGGAAAAGAGGCACAGGCACAGGCCTCCTTCTCCTCATCTCCCACCCTCATGTCCCTTTAGCTGGCTACCCATCACCAGCTGAAGGGATGGAAGGAGAGAGGGGGAGGAGGAGGAGGAGGCGCACACCAGCCTCTCTTTATCCCCTCACCCATCTGTCCCTTTCCATGGCCATCTGAAGGGACTGGTGGGTGGGGTGGTAAAAAGAACTGCAAATAATAAAAAATGCGAATCTGAAATCCACAAATCTAGAGGGATAACTGTATTTATCTCATGGCATGTCAAAAGAGTTGCATGTGAAGCCTCGCTCCTTTAACAAGAAAAGCTCCCCAATCTGTGGAGATTTCAATGCAGGTAAGTGCAGATGTACTCCTTGTGTAACCCCATTACCTAGTATACCATATGGTGAGACACCCCAAGTGAGACACAGGCAGGATCAGAGCATTAACAGAAAGGGAAGGAGTAGGAGATAAAGGGATATCACATTTGAAAGATTAGCCAAGGGCACAAGAAAGATGGCACCAGAGCTCTCTGAGAGAGAAGGCTCAAGCAGACCAGGGCGTCGGGGATGCCCTGGGAAGGTGCGCCGCGGGATCGCGGCAGCCGCACCACGGCGCACCGTCAGCGCCTCTGAAAGGAGCGCAAAATCAGTGCTCCTTTCAGAAGACAGGGAAAGTGCACCCTAAATGCGCCGGGTGCACTTTCCCTGGCTTTTCCGCCGCAGCGTGTGCGGACGCTGCGGCGGGAGGTTGCCCTCGGCGCGCCGGTCATGCGGAGGGCCAGCAGCTACGAAGGCAACCTCGGGAAGAGGAAGGGGCGCCGCTCGTGCGGCTGCCCCTCCTCTTCCTTGCCTCAGAGACGACCCTATTGGTCGTCTGCTGAGGCCCAATGTCTAAAAAAAAAATACAATTCTCATGATTCCCTAGCAGTGAGCCAGGGCATTTAAAGAGTACTCAATTTGCACTATTTCTAGCAGTCTTCAAAGGCCCAAAGATGGCGGAACTCTATACTGCTGGCCAAGACTAGACCAGGTGCTGACTGTGGCACAGATTATGAATTACTCATAACAAAAATAAGAGTAAGAATCAAGAAGAAAACAAAACCAGTGAATATACCAAAATATGATCTAAATAATATCTCAACAGAATTTACTGATAATAAAAGAAACAGATTCACACTACTTAGCATAATAGACTGCGAACCAGAGGAACTATGGTCTGAAGCCACGGACATAATAAAATAAAAGAATTCAGACAGACACTTTCAATAAACAAAAAGAAAGAGAAAAAAACATGGATGACAGGAAAAAAAACCCACTACAAACAAAGAAAAAAAGAGAAGAAAAACAAAAAGGAGATAGGAATAAACTACCGCATTTTCCGGTGTATAAGACGACTTTCTAACCAGGAAAACCTGGAGTTAAAGCTGGGGGTCGTCTTATACGCCGGGTATAAGGTTGAGGAGGTTGAGAAAGACTCCTCCCACAGAGGTGGGAGGAGGGAAGGAGCCCGGGAGAGAAGGAGGAGGAGCAGGAAGACCGCTCTGAGGCTGGAAAAAAAGCCTGGGAGAGGAGGAGGAGGAAGAGGAGGTACTTCTTCTTTCTCCTGCCTTTCCCCCCTCCTTCCCACCTTCCCTCTTTGTCCTACTCATCCTCCATTTTCTCTCCCTGCCTTTCCCCCCATCCTTCCCACCTTCCCTCTTTCTCCTACTGGTCCTCCATTTTCTCTCCCTGCCTTTCCCCCCCTCCTCCCACCTTTTCTCCTGTCCTCCTGTTCAGAAAGGGTTTGCCATTGCTTTTCTCCGAGGCTGAGACAGTATGACTTTCAAGACTGTTGTTGTGTGCCTTCAAGTCGTTTCTGACTTTTGGCAACTCAAACATGAACCTTTTGTGGGGTTTCCTTCACAAGGTTTGTTCAGAAAGGATTTTCCATTGCTTTTCTCTGAGGCTGAGGGAGTGTGACTTTCAAGACTGTTGTTGTGTGCCTTCAAGTTGTTTCTGACTTTTGGCAACTCAAACATGAACCTTTCCTGGGGTTTCCTTCACAAGGTTTGTTCAGAAAGGGTTTGCCATTGCTTTTCTCTGAGGCTGAGAGAGTGCAACTTTCAAGACTGTTGTTGTCTGCCTTCAAGTTGTTCCTGACTTTTGGCAACTCAAAGATGAACCTATCCTGGGGTTTCCTTTGCAAGGTTTGTTCAGAAGGGGTTTTCTGTTGCTTTTCCCTGAGGCTGAGAGAGTGTAACTTTCAGGACTGTTGTTGTATACCTTCAAGTCGTTTCTGACTTTTGGCAACTCAAACATGAACCTTTCCTGGGGTTTCCTTCACAAGGTTTGTTCAGAAAGGGTTTGCCATTGCTTTTCTCTGAGGCTGAGAGAGTGTGACTTTCAAGACTGTTGCTGTGTGCCTTCAAGTCGTTTCTGACTTTTGGCAACTCAAACATGAACCTTTCCTGGGGTTTCCTTCACAAGGTTTGTTCAGAAATAGTTTTCCATTGCTTTTCCCTGAAGCTGAGAGAGTGTAACTTTCAAGACAATTGGATCTCGTCCGGCAGGTCATTCCAGAGTTTTGGGGCGACAGCAGAGAAAGTCCTGTGGGAGGTTGCCGCAAGCCTGAATTTTTTGTCTGCCTTCACGCGTTCCTGACTTTTGGCAACTCAAAGATGAACCTATCCTGGGGTTTCCTTCGCAAGGTTTGTTCAGAAGGGGTTTGCCATTGCTTTTCTCTGAGGCTGTGAGAGTGTGACTTTCAAGACTGTTGTTGTGTGCCTTCAAGTCGTTCCTGACTTTTGACAACTCAAAGATGAAGTTATCCTGGGGTTTCCTTCACAAGGTTTGTTCAGAAAGGGTTTGCCTTTGCTTTTCCCTGAGGCTGAGAGAGTGTGACTTTCAATACTGTTTTTGTTGTTGTGCATCTTCAAGTCATTTGCAACTGATGATGACACTAAGGCAAACCTATCATGAACCTATCATTTCTTTCCTATGTGTTTTTTCAGACAGGGTTTGCCTCTGCCACCCTCTGGGGCTGAGAGAGTGTGACATCTAAGATTGTTGCTGTTGTATGCCTTTGAGTCATTTCCAACTTACAGCAAACCTAAGGCTCATAGTGTTTGCTTGGCAAGGTTTCTTCAGAGGGGAGGTTGCCATTGCCATCTCCTAAGTCTGAGAGAGTGTGACCTGCCCAAGGTCACCCAGGGGGATTCCATGGCTGAGCCAGGATTCGAACCCTGGTTTCTAGAGTCATACTCTGATACTCAGGCAGGGTGACCAAATGTCTTCAATGCAAAGGAGGACAAGTCACTACAAAAAATGTAGGACATACAAGAAAAAAAGGTAGAGAAAGTTAAAAATCCATGCTTCTTAGCTGTGCTCAAAATGGAGGATGTTTTAATGGTCAAAATTGTGACTTTTAACCTTATCATGGGTTTTTCTTGGCATGTTTCTTCAAATGGGGGTTGCCATTACCATCCTCTGAGGCTGAGAGTGTGTGACATGGCCAGGTTCACTTACTTGGCTGCAAATTGTACATACCCCAGAATGCATCACCTAGTATATTGGCAGTCCTTCCCCCCAAAACTTTCTCATTTCCCCCCAACCATCTCATAGCTGGGAGATGGAAATAATTTTTAAAGCAGCATTTATGGTAAATCAGGACTATTTTTGAAAAAGTATGGTCCAAAATACACTGCAGAAATAAATGTTAGGGAACACGTGGGAGCTGTAGTTTGTTGTGTTTATAAGTGACAGTTTTTCTGCTAAGTACCTGCATGTCATAAGCATTTGAATTAAATTTGCCATGTTGAAATCAAAACTGATGTTTTTAAAATTTTTATTTGGTGTGTGTTGGAGGAGTGGGGTCGTCTTATACGGCGAGTATATCACAAACTCTGTATTTTAACTGGAAATTTTGGGGGTCGTCTTATACGCCCAGTCGTCTTATACGCCAGAAAATACGGAGAATTATGAATGCAACAGTACAATGGCTTGTGCGGAAAGATTAAGAAAATGACTAGAATGACTAATGCAGAGAAATAGAAGAAAACAACAAAAAGAGATATATTTCACAAGATCTGATAAATCAAAGGAAAATTCAAACCAAGGAGTGAGACGATCTATGACAATAAAAATAACATAATTCAAGACCAGGAAGGAATAAAAAAAGTTGGATGCAATACACAGAAGAATTATACAAAAGAGATGACAAAATGAAGGACATGTGGAATGAAGAGCCATATGAAGATGAACCCCATATTCTAAAAAGTGAGTTGGAAAATGCAATAAGAAAAATAGCAAAAAACAAATCACCAGGAGAGATGATATTCCAATTGAACTGCTGCAATCCACATTAACAGAGTCAACTCTAGTTCTAACCAACATATGTCAACAGATATGGAAAACAAAACAATGGCCAACAGATTGGAAGCAATCAATATACATCTCCAGCCACAAAAAGGGAGACACAAGAGACTGCAGCAACCATAGGATTATAGCACTAATCTCCCACACAAGCAAAATCATGCTCAAAATTCTGCAACATAGACTCCAACCATACATGGAAAGAGAGATCCCAGAGGTCCAAGTAGGGTTTGGACAATTAAGAAAGGTGATAGGAAGAAAATCGATTCATTTGAGATGTGGTGCTGGAGAAGAGTGCTGAGGATTCCATGGACGACCAAAAGGATAAACAAGTGGGTCCTAGAATACATCAAACCGGAAACCTCCTTGGAAGCCAAGATGACAAAACTGAGACAGTTGTACTTCAGACACAACATGAGAAGAGAGGACTCTTTGGGGAAAAAATAATGCTGGAGAAGGTGGAAGGAAGTAGGAATACAGAAAGTCCACATACTAGGTCACAGGTATGGGGTTGCAAGAATTAAGCAGAGCAGTGGAGGACAGAGGGTCTTGGAGTTGTTTCATCCATAGGGTCATCCAAAATGACCCAACTCAAAGTAAAGTCACAATTCTGGCATGTTTTCACAGTTCTGGAAGTTCCAGGTACACTCTTAATGGTTTCACAGAGGGCTTTAGGATCCCCTGTACATCATGAAGGGCAAAATTAGTGAAGAACTTAATGTGAGTCAGATATTGGTCCCTCATGCAGAACTGCCAATCCCTAATTTGAGACTATCACCACTGAATGTGATTTCTAAGAAGGCTCTGGCTCAGCACCGATTTATACACAATCACACTTTTCCTAAGGAGGCATCTGTTAATGATGTCTTTGATTCAGCCCTATGCTCATAAAATATGCATCTTTTGACAAGGCAGTTGCTATTATTTGGGCCCTAAATTCCAGGTCACACCTGACAAAGTGTGATATAAAATCTGCATTCCATCTGCACCTAGTCCACCTAGATGATTTCTGTCTCTTAGGTTTCAATTTTGATAGTGCCTACTGTTAAGGCTATAGGATGCATTATATTGTGCTATGCCTTTGAACAATTCAGCACATTCCTTGAATGTTACACCGTAAAATGTTCTGGAAACTCAGCAATAATGTATGATTTAATTTTTAAAATAATTATTATTTGGTGGAGGAGCTCCTTCTTTGACATGTTGGGATACCCATAGGGCTTTTCAGGGCCTTACTCTAGAATTTGGAGTTCCCCTCACTCTTAAAAAGAAAGAGGGCCCCTCCATCAAACTCACTTTTCTTTGTATAGAACTAGAAATGTTCTAGACATCTTTGGTTCTTGGGAAGAAGCTGGAGGTTCTACAGCAGGTAACTACTGTGAAGAACAAAAAGAAGGCTAAGCTGCAAAAATTCAGCACTCACCTTAATGAAACCACCAGAGAGGTGGTTCATTGAGCTCTTCTCTATAGTGGTTGTTCTTCAGGGCATGTGACTTTGCAAACAAGTCAGTCACTTTTTGGCGCAATATCTCTATAGTACCATAAACAGTTAACACTCAGAGTTCTGAGTCCCCTTGCAAGTCCTGAAGGTTCCCCTCCACTCTACTCCATGCAAGCTCTGGAGGTTCCTGCACACCTTTGGATGCTTGGCAGATAGATGTTGATCATGTCATCCTCCTATCATTAGTCCCATCAACTTGCAAAGCTCACTAGCACAGTCTGCATGTCTTCTGGAGCTTTCTTGAGTGAGCCAGCCAGCTGGCCAGTGGGAACTGAGGTAGTGCTACATTTCACTGTACACCTAAGGAGATCAGGCTTGTCTGCTCGAACCATCAGAGTTCAACTGTCAATGTCCCCTCTTCCTTAACTTTCCTGCACATTGTCTACTGGATGAGAATTCTATGAGCATGTAGCTCATTGGTAGTTGTATTTGAATTAAAGATATGGTCATCCCATTTAACCCACATCACACTCTATCTCAGTAAAAAGCTCACCCCTGATTCCTTTGTGGAGGAGGCCATAGCTTCCAGGTCACACCAAGCAGCTGCTTGGGGAAGACCTGGGCCTGGGTCTTGTGATGGTTATGCCATTGCAGGATTTCAAAACTAGATGCAGTATGATTCTGTGCTAGATTTCATGTAAAATCTCATGAAACTACACATCTCAAGGGACTTTCTGGGTCTTAGGCAGGCTTATATGACACCTCATATATAGGCCTGCAAGCTTGGTAGTCAGCCATTAGTCTATCACACATTATTTCATCCACACTTTGAATGTGTGTTTTTCTTTTTCTGGGCATGTTGACAGTCATATATCAATGTGAAGGCCTATGTGAAGGATTGTGTTTACCCTGTAAGTGGTCCACAAATGAAGAGGAATCCTCAATCCTAAGTGAAATCACAGATCTCTTGTTGCATTCAGGATTATTTATCATATAACTTTAAAAGTTGGGATGATGCCCACAAGATGAAGTTATGGTTAATGTATTCTACAAGTAAATTGAACAGTTCCCAGTATAGTGGATGGTTCACAGATCTCTAGGAAAGCTAATTGGATGCTATATTTCATGTAAATTGTGTTTACGCATAAGACAACACAGGAGTGACTCATGGACATTAGCCAGTATTTACAAAAACATACAAAAAAGAGGAAGGAGGCAACCAAGTGCTAAATATTTCCCTTTGTACTTCTCTTGATGTATGTGATTAAATTTCCAGATTTCCCAATTGATAAGTTTGAACACCTCCTGCATTTTTTTTAAATGCAAGTCTGGCATACCTTCCAGTGTCATATTATTTCCATAAGAACAGATTCTATGATCAAATGTGAGCCATATTTTGTTAAGGAAAATGCAACATGGGACATACAGTAATAGAAATAAAATATGTATGTGATAGTCACAGTGACTAAGCAGGAACAATCATGAAGCTACACAGGTGAAAAGGATAATGTAATTTGGAAGCCTTGAGAGCCAAGGACAAAGTTATAGAGTGTATATTGAAAACACCTGTTATAGATTGCAAACACCTGAGATTCATTAAGTGGTCAAGGTAAAGTGATGAAAAACTTGGGTTGGTCTTAGGTATGGGATGATCTATGTGGACCAATCAAGATGTATGTACACACCCACTGGTGGGTGGTGTCTAACAATGGCTATAAATTGCAATGTTTGCTAATGTACATTGTGGAGTAGTTTGGTGTATTGTGGTGTAGTTTTGGAGATATTGTGATTTGTAGGGCATATAGTATTTATGTATATAGTAGAATAAAGTAGATCTTTTATATAAGACTACTGAGTTGTCTGGTGTCTTGAGGGAAGATACAAGAACCAGAAGAATCCTGGAGAAGTTTGGAGACATCTCAGGAAGAAGAGAGAGAAGGCTTGGAGAGTTTGTCAGGGTCTTCAGCCTATTCTCTGAAACTCTGCTGCTTGGGAAAGAAGCATCAACCACTGATCAAAGCTGGTCAGCTCTGCTGCATAACAAGGTGGAGAGTTAGAGCCAGAGGTGAAGAGCTACAACTCCCATCATCCCTGACATATTTTTCCCCATTCTGAACTTCTCTCTACTTCATTTTAGCTGTTAACTAACAGAATGTGGCATTTGTTTGAGCTCCATTAGACAATATATGTTCCTAAATACTGATTGATCTCACCAGGCAAGTACTCATCATTCAGCTTCAGGGTTTGTTTGTTTGTTTGTTTTTCTTGCTGGTGGTTCTGATTTTGGGGGTTGTTGTTGTTGTGCTATTGTTCCTTTTTTCTTTTCTTTTCTTTTCTTTTCATTTGCCAAGAGAGAAGAAATGAAAGGTGATTATAATGCTGCAAATATATTAGTAATCACAGGCGTATATAAAAGTTTTTTTCTCTTTTTTTCTTTCGGATACTGATTGCAATTATATGCCTCTTTTAGAGGGGTTCTTGAATGATGATCTCTACCCTACATTCCATACTATAACATCTGTGCTTATTTGTTCACTTTTAATTCCCATAGGTAAATAGAGACCCCAAGACTGAAGCAGTCCCCTGATTCCTGTTAGCTTACCTCACAGGTTGAAGATGGCCAACTATTTCAGTCATGGAAGACATGTAGTGCATTCCTTTCCAGGCCAAGTCTTCAGTTTCAGAAACTTTTTGCTTTGCATAGCAATCTAGTGTGGCCTTTAATATCCAGCTTGATAATGATCCAATCCCTGGTTGTAGCCAATTTGATTGGCATCTTGCTTCAATGAGCCTGTTGGAAAGCTAAGCCCAGAGTCACATGATCAAGCTGAACTTTTTGTCATCAGCTATATCTAGGCAAATAGAATAAAACAGAATAGAATAAAGATGTGTGTGTGCAAAGTGAAGACCATAGGCCACATGCAGCCCTTGGATGCCAAAGTCAGATATCTGAAACCCACTAAAGCCCCCAGATCCCTATGTTTAAAAAGCCCAAAACTGGTGGGTTTGCTTGTTCCTGTAAACATCAAAATGATTAAAAACTCCTACAAAGTACAACAGGTTTGGCCCAGCCCACAAGGACCTTGAAAGAGCCTCAGAAGCCAAAACAGAACAAAACAAAGGATTTTTTTTAAAAAAAGCCTTAACACAAAACCAGCCAAAATTTCTGTTTCCTTCTTGACCAAATTTAGAGGTAATGGGGGAAACTTGGAAGGGGGAGCTTTATGGTATGGGAGGGGTTTGAGGGGTGTAGAGAGAGGTGTGTGGAGTATTTTGATCCATTTAGGAGGTTGCCTAGAATTTAAAATAAATTTGAAGTCCTGAGGTGTACTAATGCAACCTGCTAGAAGAAATGGGGATAAAAAAATTGCTTCCCCCTCCACAGTTGCACCCCTGTGACTTAGGGACAAAGCAGGTGGCACAAAAGGTCTGTATCAGGACTGCACCACCACTGTTTTCCTCAGGACCATGGTAGCCGTATGCACGCCAACTCAATCTGGGTTGCCTCTGCAGTTCTGAATTGAGAACCAAAAAGGAGCAGTATTTTACCACTCTTTTTGGGGCTGATTCTTCCAGGATGAGCCACACCTGGAGTGGCTTCCAGCCATATCCAGGGCATATGTCATCTGAATGCCGCACTCCTAACACAGCCCAATCACAGCACTTTGGGGCTGTCTGTTTGAGGCCTCAGTCAGACCCATGAATGGAGTGTGGAAATATTCCATACAGCCCAAAACTTGGTGTCATATGATAGACAAAAAAAGAAAACTCTAAATAAACTACTGAATATGTTTTTGGTATGAGCATGAGCAAATCAAATTCTTTTAGCCTCAGAGAATGGCAAAGCAAAACTGCCTCCAGGCAAACCTTACCAAGAAAACCCATAATAAGTTCACTTTAGGGTCACAATAAGTCGGAAACAACATGAAAGCACATACACACAAAATGTCTACTGTTTTGCCCTTTATCTTAAATTCTAATTGAAGTTATTTGGCAAATCTCATTATGTCTTAATCCTTTTATCCCTGTACTTTTATACCAAAAACTGGGCAGAATCCTGTCTATATACAAGGCACTGGTGGCCATAAATGAAGTCAGGCATTGGAAAAAACAGGCTGTTCAGAACTGGCAAATTTTGCTGCCATCTCTCACTGCAGCTGCATGACCTCAGAAAAAGTCCATGTGTCATGCACCAACAGGATTCTGGCCATTATTCCACATCAGAAAATTGAGTGAAGACTTTTTTTTTTTTGCAACCAATTTAAATATGCTCTCACAACCATGGTGTATTGGAAGGTCAAATAGCATCACTTTAGCTCTCTCTTTATCAACACATATCAGTGTAATCAGTGCCAGAAAGGTCAAGATCCTTGAAACATTTTTTCCTACTGAATATTAATTACATTTTTTCATTGCAACATTATTTCTGTGTTTATAAACTGAGTTTAAAGCAAAACAGTGCTGTTTCTGGATAACAGAATTTACTGGTGCATAAAGTAGAGATTGTTGCATAATAGATAACTAAAAATAAAAGCCAAGTTTTAAAACCTCCAAGTTCCCCTGCATGGATGAATTATGTCCTTGCTGAATATATTACATGACACAATGCAAGTTTCTCAGCATGCCTATTCTCCATTGGTTTGACCCTAGAGCTCAAACTCTTTAAAATCAGAAGCAGCCTTGGCAAAAAAGAAAAAAAAAAACAAGGTTTAATTCATTTGACTCTGGTTACATTATTTCTCAGAAGTGCACTTAAAAGTGGTTATTCTAACAGTGAGAGAATTGAGGAAATGTTTTCATGTGGCTGAATTAATGTCTCCTAGTAGAAAAAAAAGAGAGAGAGATTAGCTACACTTTAAAATTATTTTATATTAGGAAGCAGCTCTAATGGGTTGGATGAGGAAAAACAGATTGAAGTTGAATCCTGACAAAACGGAGGTACTTGCAGTGATGGGCCCGAAACCAGATTTGGGAATGCAGTCTCCAGTCCTGGATGGAGTCACACTCTCCTCTAAGGACTGTGTTTGCAGTCTGGGGGTGCTCCTTGATTCGTCGCTTCACATGACTAGTCAGGTGAATGCGGCGGTCAGGAGTGCCTGTTATCAGCTTCGGCTGATACGCCAACTGCGCCCTTTTCTGGACATGAGGGATCTGGAAACTGTGGTACACGCCCTGGTAACCTCACGTTTGGATTACTGTAACACACTCTACATGGGGCTACCCTTGTGCCTAACCTGGAAACTACAATTAGTGCAGAATATGGCAGCCAGGGTAATTACGGGAACATCTCGGAGGGAGCACATAACACCGGTGCTTAAATCCCTCCACTGGCTGCCGATTAGTTTCTGGGCGCAGTACAAGGTGTTGGTTTTGACCTTTAAAGCCCTACATGGCTTGGGCCCATCTTATCTGAGGGACCGCCTCTCCCCATATGATCCCCCCCGTGCCCTACGGTCCTCTGGGAGGAATCTGTTACAGCCAGTAAGAACTAGGCTGTCCCAGACCTCCCAGAGGGCCTTTTCCGCAACCGCCCCCAGACTTTGGAATGGCCTGCCGGATGAGATTCGTCTTATCACTACTCTTGCTGCCTTCAAGAAAGCAGTAAAGACTGATCTCTTCCGGCAGGCCTTCCCAGAATAACTTCAGCTGGGAGATATGTTTTAATCTGTTGCCCTGATTCCATCCTTTGCTCTTATTTATTTTTAATTAATGTGGCATTTTTTAAATTTGATTGTGTTTAATTCTTTTTAAGGGGGTGGGAGGGTGGGGGATTATGGGATGAGGGATTGATTTTTAACTTTCTTTGTTTTAAATTTGTTGTTCCCCGCCCCGATTGCCACGCAGAGGGGCGGGTTATAAATAAAAATTTATTATTATTATTATTATTATTATTATTATTATTATTATTATTATTATTCCTATCCCAGGAGTTCCATGACACAATGTTACTTAAGTGTCAGATGATCCCAAAGTATGAAGGCAAAGCATTTGAGGATGGTAGAATAGAATTAGAGAGAAATAGCCCTGGCAGAGAAGTTGACCCTGGCCTTGTTAGAGGGACTGTGAAACAAGATCATATTGTAGAAATATGGCTCACATACTTTTCTTAGAAAACAGACAAAGGAGCATTGACCTTCACACCACAAATATCATTTTGGAGAGATACACCTCCCAGGACTAATCAGAAGAAGACTAGGACCAGAAAGGGCAGCTATGAAAGAACTAAACAAAATCATTATGTGAAAAGATATAAAACTGAACATTAAAGTCAGGATTGTCTAAACTATATTTTTTTCCATCAATGTATGGATGTGAGAGCTGGACAGTGAGGAAATCTGACAGAAAGAAAATCAACTCATTTGTGATGTGATGTTGGAGAAGAATGTAGAGAATACTATGATGACCAAAAAGACAAACAAATGATGCTAGAACAGATCAAGTCTGTGCTCTCCCTGTAAGCCAAAATGGTTAAACTGAGGCTGTCATACTTCAGCCACATCATGAGAAGGCATGACTCACTAGAAAAAACAATAATGCTAGGAAATGTGAAAGACATTAGAAAAGAGAAGAAAATACATATAAGATGGATAAACCTTTTTTAAAACAAACAAACAAACAAACAAAAAACCTCTGAGCCTGCAGGATCTGAATAGAACAGTTGAGGAAACGGGGTCTTGGAGATGTCTTATTCATGAGTCACCATGAGTCAAAGCCTACTAAAAGGCAGTTAACAAAAAAAGGTCAACATTAACCACTCTTTGACAGAATTATTTGTGTCATCTGTTTTTCTGTCTAATTGTTTACAGAAACACTTATTATCATCAGGACCAAGAACATTGTAAAATATACCAATATGAGAAGTAAGAGAAAGGGAAGACTTGGCAAAGAGGTAATAATATAGATATGGACATTTTAATTGACCAAATCTAGCATATTGTGCATCCAGAACCTCACTGAAGGGAAAGGTGGTACAAATATGTCTCAATATGTACAAAGTAGTTGTTTACTACCCTTTAATTGTGTAGAAATGAGAAAATATTTATCAGTAAGAATGATTCTGTAGTCCAGTCACAGACAACTCTGGCTATCCACTATGTTCAGGACTGTAGCATGCATAATCCCTCACCACTAGCTATGTTGTCTGGGGCTAACTGGAGTTGTAGGTCAAAGTATCTGCAGGACCATATTGCTCATCTCTATTGCTGACTAGGAATGTAAAGTGCTTGATGAAAAAGTATGTCTCATTTATCAAGATGTACTACCAACAAAATGATGAAACACAGCAAGATTATTTTTATTTTGCAAATCACAGTTAATACTTTTCACAAAACATTTGCCGTAAATTTAAATTTTTATTTTTTTTAAAAAAGACTGGGGCCTCTTCTTTCTCCTCCCAAAGTTCCTCAGCCTAGTCACACCATCTCTTTTGCTAAGTTCCAGCATTTTAAAGGGGCACAGGCAAACAGCATGGCCTGTTTCTGCTATGCTTGGGGAGCAGTGGTGTCACCTGCATATAAGGTGTCACCTGGTGCAGCCCACACACCCCTAGTGATGCCCCTGGTTGAAGTGGGGGAAAGGTATCTACAACAGAGGAAATGTTAGAAACTTCAGAGTTATTAAGCTGTTAGGAATCTCAAGGAAAAGCAGATTAAGCTTCACCAGAACATTTTGACCCTACCATTGACTGAGGGCCAAAGCAGATGGGACAAAGGCCTCTCCAGCCCCAATCATCCAAGGTATGTGGCAACCAGATCACCCACTCCCAAAGTGGGCCACCATTGTGGTCCCAAATGGGCCACAGACAGGAGCAGATTGAATCTGCTCCTTTTACTGGCAGCCTTGGGCCACCTTAGCTGGCCTTGGAATGGCTTCCAGCTGCATCAGGGGCAGTGGCCAGAAGCAGCTCTATTTGGCCCATTTGTTTTGGGCATCACTGGCAGTTTCCACTAATATGTTTGCTTTAGTGTCACACTGCCCAGTTTGACTGCTGGTCATCTTCACTGGCATGGTGTTAAATAAACTGTCTTCACTTTACCAATAGCACCATCCTTGAATTCAAACTGGGGATGGATAGGACTGGTGCCCCCTATAATACTAGTTATCCATATTCTGGGATTGTCTTAGAACTGTAATACATTGTCACTGAGGCTACTTCTGGAAACTATTCAGAAACAGTGATACTTTTTGCAAGTTTGCAACTGATTGGTAAGAGCATATCTGACCATCACAGAAAAGATCCAGTGGCTCCCAGTCCATTTCTGTTGACAACTCAAAGCAGCAATCACACACACACACCTGCTTCATATGGAATAAGGTCTTCTTGGGAGGTTGGGTTTCATGATGACAAAGTAAAAGGGGTGGCAATGAATGAAAGAGCCTTTTACCTTGTGTGCAGAAACCTACCCCAGAAAAGGTCACATGGTTCTAACATCATTGTCCTTTTGAAACCAGGTAAAACAGTTTTATACTTCCAGGCTTTCAGCATTGATTTTGTTATTGTCATTACTCTTTTTACATGGTATGTCCCTTATTTTGTTTATGTATTATTTATATTACTTTTCCAAGCCACCTTGCAAATTCCACCAATGGGTTCTGTAGAAATATTGTAAATACAAAGAAATGCAATAACTATATTCATCAGGACTAAGTTAAATAGATTAGTTTTACAAAGTCTTCCTGCATATTTTGAATAGAGAAGAGCAAATTTAATTCTTTGATTTAGCTTTCTAATAACACCTACAAATGTTGCAGTGGTAATTCAGTTCAGTTCTGAAGAGATTTTTGCATTGTTACAAAGCAAATATGACACTTACAACATTTTGTGCTTCAGGTTCCAAGGATTAGAATTTAAGACCATTTTTTCTTTTGAATTCTGCAGGAATTCAGGAGTTCATTTTGTGATCTTCAGTCAAAATAAAATGTTATATTTTATTTAAGCCTTTGTCCACAAACCTTTTAAACACTTACATGGGTGTAAGTAATTTTTTAAACCTTTTTTATAGGTCACAAATATAAATGTTATAAGGAGATGGAATAAATTGGTACTGCTTGGATAAAGAGTTCACAGAAACAAAGCATGGCTGCTTCAAATAATTGGGAGAGGGTTGCCACATAAAAGCTGTTTAGTATTTAGATAGCTGCTTTCCTAAGGCCCCATTCATACTATGAAAATAATCCAAGATTAGTCTGGGTTTAATCCTTGTTGTTCACACACATCCCAAATGCACTCAATGCACTTTTTATTGGGGGCAGGAGTGGCAAACAAAACCTTAACCTCGGATATTTGATACCAGTTTTTTCCAATTTTTTCTGAAAGATCCACTTCATTGGCAGTGTGAATAAGCTTCCAAATTGATTCAGATCGTTCTGTATCGTTCCTTCAAAGGGAGGAAGCTTAATTTTAACCTAAAATGATAGTATGTGTGAATAACACTAGTGTCAAAATAACTTGAAGAGATTCACGAACACAAAATGGGAATAACAAACCCAATATGCATCACCGTGGTGATCCACATCTCCTCAGGACAAAAAAGTCCTCTTAGTGAAGTGACAGTGAAGAAAGTTAACACAAAGAGAATGAGCCTGGTTGACAATTGGTGCTGAGAAAGAGCTATGTGTATACCACAGACTACGAAAAAACCCAGATTTATTAGTTTCAGAGCAAATCATGTCTGAACTCTCAATAGAAGTCAAAATTACTAAACCAAGGCTTTCCACCTTTGGTGGAAATGTAAGATGGTGAAGCAATATTGGGAAGGTATAAACACCACTATGAATGCAATGTTAAAAATTAATTTGAGTTTTAACCCTCAGACATTTCTCCTAGGTATAATTACAGATGAAAATCTTGAAAAAAGTTTGGGAAAATAATTTTTTATCTTATCTCGGCGGCAAGATTAACTTATGCTTCGAATTGGAAAAATAAAGATATTCCAATGATCCAAGACTGGTTCAAGAGAATTATGGATATAATTGAAATGGACAGATTGACTGGCTTATTTAGAGGATTTGGTTATGATACCTTCAAAAAGGACTGGGAACTGGTTATTGAATATTGGCATCAATTGGGGGAATTAGGCTGTATTACTGCATTTACTTAAAAGAAACTTTGTGATTGTTTTAGACTTGTACACTGTAGAAATATCTATAAAATAATTATTAATTTTCGAATAGTGTTAAGTTATATTAGGATAATTGTAATAGTGTTTGTTTTTTCACGCACTGCTACTAGGAAAAAGAAAAAAAAGTCATTTTATATCAGATGGTATAAAACTTTATTACTCTTTGACCTATAGGAGTTAATGATCACCGGCTAAATTGCAAGATGTATCTAGTAAGGAAGTTGTTTTTTAATGTTAAGTTTGTCAGTGTGATAATAGTTGGGTTTGTCTTTTTGTTTAATTGTTTGTTTTTGTTTTTATAATCTAATAAAATTTTCTTTAAAAAAAAAATACTAAACCAAGGCTTTCATTCTTTGGGCATATCATGAGATGATGGGACTCTTTGGAAAAGATTATAATGATGGGAAAAGTGGAGGGAAGTATGAAATCAAGGAAGCCACAGCTCTGATTTACAAGATCCTGTGCAGGGCATTTGATGACCAAGGCTCTTTGATGGCTCTTATTCATAGGGTCACCATAAGTTGAAGTTGACCTGACAGCAATCTATCACCACAACAAATTTAGATATCACTTTTTCCTACATAACCAAAGTGCGCAACACTTTATCATTTTAAACATAGGAAAAAATACATATCACACTATTCTTACATTTCCTCATAACAAAAATACAGGGTTTGATGGGGGATGTCTATAAGAAATTGTCACAAAATAGGAAGAGATTATATTTCTCCTTAATATAAATGGTTCCCTTCAGATTATCATTATGATGCTTCTTTTCTTCTCTCCCTCCTTCCTATGAGCCATGCCAGAGAAAGACCTAATTAATAACTAAAGAATACCTGCAGATGATAATGTACCTTTTAATTCTTCCCTGGGGCTGCAATTATTGTTCTGGATCCAAATCATGGTCCTCTAGAGGTCAGGATGTATTATTAGAAATGACTCAATGGATTAGAAATAAAGTTTTTTTAAAAAAGAATAAAGGACATCAAGAACACTCAATCCCTCAGTCTAAAAGAAAGAGTGGAGGGACATGTGTGTTTCTGGTGGCACCCCAGATTGGACTCAGAGTCACAAGGCCTGGATTAGGAGACCAGTAAGAGTGTTGTGAGATGATAATGTAGCTTTGGGATAATGAAGGAGCCTTAATTGCAGAGAAGGGCTGGGCTAGTGACATATGCCACATTCTATTCACAGAAAGTCCCAGAGAAATAATCCTGGCAGAAAGAGTGGAAGAAATCACAAATACCCCTGTGCCAGAGATCTATAGATTCAGAGGAGAGAAACCACATGCCTGATCGGATTCCAGAACAAGAACAGAGAATGGAAATCTTTTTTCTCCCCAGAAGTCCATGAATCCCATGGGTTACATAGTCAGTAGGCATCTTGGCTAGAGAATTCTGCAAAATGTATCCCCAAAGTATTTTTTTAAAAAGTCTGTGAGCTCCTTAATTCCAGTTTTCTTGCAAAAAGCCAGGCAGCAGATGGCCCCCAACATCCCCTCCAACTCTCATATCTGTTTTTAATGTAGCAGCATCCATGTCCATAAAGCAATGGAGAGTATAAACAAGTGACAAATCATTTTCCAGGTGCTTTAGATGCTTTATGTGTATGAGAAGGAAGAAAAGGGGATATGTACATGAGTAAGGTTAGAATGAAAGAGTCAAAGGTTAAGGAAAAAAATTGTGTGAGCAAATGAAGTTGCACGTATATCTTTATTTACTCATTATATTTCTGAAACATTTTTCAGCAAAATATCCAGAGCAAAGTATATGTTTAATTTTCACCTGAGGAACAGAACAATGAAGTTTGCCTGAAAGCCACATGAAACTCTTTGATGAAGGATTTTAAGGGAAAAGAAAGATGATGGCACAATTCTCCTTCTATTCTCTAATAATCAGAGCAAGAATTGTCAAATGGTCCACTAGAAATCTTCTCCACATGCATTCATGTTGTTCTTCACATGTACCGAACACCTTTCATACTGCACACTAATTGTACAATCTGTCCCAGTACAGTTGTACTGTCTAGACCTGCTAGTGGAGTATAACTACTTTGTTGATGCAAGATCCTTTGGAGCAGGTTCTTTCCCCTTAAAGGCAGATATAATTAAATTATATTTTTCATAGGTGTGATAAGCAGGAGTCCTTCTATTTATCAGAGCCTTCTCCCCAGATTAAAAAAAAAAAAGTTTAAATGTGGGAGGAGATCCAGTTATATTTTAATGATGTTCAGCAACATGTGTTGAGATAGCAACTGCTCAGTGAGATGGGTAGTTGGGCAGAAGCACAAACTTTCAAGATGATTCTGAGTAGGTGGTTAAAAAGCCTGGGGGCGCTCTATCTCAGGGCTCTCTCTGTAAACATTTGAAGATTAAACAAAGGAATATCAGGAGGGGAGCTTCATTGGGAAGGCTAGTGAGAGCTGGACAAAGGAATCCAGGCTCCCAACTATCCTATGAACATCAAGAACTAAAAATCTCATCTGATCTGTGAGTAAGATTAGGA
The DNA here is from genome assembly GCA_026167975.1 of Phrynosoma blainvillii. Taxonomy (NCBI): domain Eukaryota; kingdom Metazoa; phylum Chordata; class Lepidosauria; order Squamata; family Phrynosomatidae; genus Phrynosoma; species Phrynosoma blainvillii. The sequence goes on from JANUYF010000003.1 coordinate 199,539,584, forward strand.
AACTGTATTAGCCAGACATGTTAGGATTTACCTTACTGTGTACTTATACTTTCTGTCTGTGGCTGAAGAACAAGATGGTTCTTCATGTAAAGAGAAACCTCTTTTGGTATAGAATTTCCTTACTTAGAATAAACCTTGTTTTAAATGTGCTCTGTCTCTATCACTCTCCTTTTCACATGCCTTAGTTCAGCCTGGCCTACTCCAGGATTTGGGACATGAAGAGGCAGATCTGCAATATTATAGGCAGAAAGTGCAAGTGGAATCTCCAGGGATGTCCTGTTCTCTTGCTGAAGAGGAAGCACTTAACTGGTGGTGGTAGCAAGAGTTAATTAGATAAGAAAGGTGGTCTCAAGGGGTCCCATTGAGCTCAGCCAGGAGAAGGCAGACTGATCCAGAAAAATCTCACAATAGGTAAGAATATTATTCTTTTTTTTTTTTTTTTTAAATTAAAATAAATCTGTAAGAATATTATTCTGAATAGCAACAGTCCACTGATGTTCTTCACAGATTTGGAAAAAGGAGAAGTGGAAAGTATGTCCCCTCCTCCCCAATTCTACTGGACTGAAACTGATATAAGCCTTCACTATTGACTGGCTAGGCTTGCTGGAAGTTGTATTCCAACAATGTCAAGGAGAAACAATTTATTCCCAATCTTTGATCTATAGCTTGTTCATATGCATTTGAACCCCTGTAAGAGAGGACAGCCTGCCCACCTCAACTGTGGGTTTGCTATCCATGGATCTGAGCATCCATGGATGGCAAGCCCCATGGGCCTTAATGGAAGTGTGTGCACACAGTTCTGGCAGTGCGGCTGAGCATGTTGGCGCATATGGGACCTGAAGTCCATGCATACAGAAGACTGGCTGCTAGGAATCAAATGCCACAGGAACCTCTGGAAGTGGTGCAGAGTGAAGAAATCCTCCTTCTCCCACAGAGTTTCACTCACTACACCTGAGTTCTCATGAAGAGGCTTTAATCTTGGTTGCAATATTTACAAGTACTTTACAGCAATAGGTTACACAAACTGACATAATGCTCCACCATCATCCAATATTCACCAAGGTTTTGTACAGTGGCATACAACCCCTTTTGCAAGGGTTCACTCTAAGCTCTGGACAGACTTTTTCCAATTTAGATAGACTTGTAAAGCTAGCATGTCCCATCAAACTGTGTAAATAGTGAGCACAATCTGAATGAAGTGGGACATTCTGCTTTTGTTATCATGTGGTAGAGCTTATTCTTTTTTACCCCTTTTGTACAAATAGACCCATTTGATGAAATTGTGCAACCATCCCTTTGGAATGACACTTGATACCCATCAGATGTTAGGGATGACACACTTACTAAACAATTCTCTAAATTTGTTCCATAAAGTACATTATCAAATATCCTGTCAAAGCTGGGAATGTAAGCAGATCCCATCTTCTGAACTCTGCTGGGAACCCCACCAGCAAGATATACAGAGTTCACTGGAGCTGGTTTCAAGTCCTTCAAAAACTTTAGACTATTGACTATGTGATGTGTGGCCACACTATCAAGCAACCAAACATCCCCTGGAGTGTTTGCCTGTTGTGCAAAAGCAACACTCCCTTCAGCCTGAGAAGCAACCCCTCTCCGTCCTTGAGGTTTCTTCTTCCTCCACTTGGGAGAAGTTCCCTTCTGTGCTGCTGAAGACATCCAACACTCTCTCTGGAAATGCCCCATCTTTCCGCAGTTGAAATAGTGTCTCTCCCTGCAGACTGCTGCTCTCTCGCCATCCAGTGATGTGGGAGACATCTTTACATTATGGACTGGTGGACTAGCTTCCTCCTTCCCCTCAGTACTCTGCAACCTAGATTTGTATTCACATCTCTGGAGTTCTTCCAAGATCCTTGCTGACACAGGGTCCAGGTTCAGGTCTTTCTCTGTGATGCTCTGCAAGCTGCACATCAAAAAACCACATTCCTATTAGGATGTATGCTTTTTGGCATTCCTCAATTGCCACACCTCGGACCTCAACTTATGTAAATAAGTCCTGCATTCTGCTGAGGTTTTTGGTTACAGACTCACCCTCTTGGAGTTTGCTACTGTACAGGCTTTTCACCCAAATCATCTTAGATACTGAGCTTTCAGACTCGTGCACTTCTCTCAATGCATTCCATATCTCAAATGCAGGTATTTTACTTCATATGTGGTTTAACTGGCATGTTTCTAGAGTAAATAGAAGAGTAGCCCTTGCCCTTCTGTCCTTTTCAGCTTGTGAAGCTTCTGTAGGTGTCTCAACCACATCCCAGAAATCTTCTCTGGTCAATAAAGCCTCTGCATACACTGACCACGAGGCATAATTGTTAGCTTTCAGTTTTTCAAACTGGACAGCTTTCTCCATGCTTTCTCATTGTGTGCTGCAATCCATCAATGGCAAACATTCTCTTGGTAGACCTCCAACTCAGCTCTGATAAAGCCTTGCAGGCACACACAGGCTTTAACTCTTTTTCTGCCAAAATCTCTGACTTACTGGAGAACTTTGGCTGAACATGCACACATCAGAACTTATGCAGAGCTCAGAACATTGTCCTTAGTGGCAAACTGGGCCTGTAACCCTTGTTGGCGCATATGGGACCATCCACATGCATGCAGAAGACTGGCTGTCAGGAACTAAATGCTACAGAAACCTCTGGAAGTGGTGCAGGGTAAAGAAATCCTCCTTCTCCCACAGAGTTTCACTCATGACAGCTGAGTTCATACGAAGAGGCTTTAATCTTGTTTGCAATATTTACAAGTACTTTACAGCAATAGATTACACCAGGGGTAGGCAACCTAAGGCCCGGGGGCTGGATGCGGCCCCCAGAGGCCTTTGGGCCAGCCCCAGGCCGGTCCTGCCGCCACTGCCGCTGCTGCCCCCGCCCCCCTCCATGATGATATTATTACTTGTTCTTGGGGTTTTCTTGGCAAAATCTCCACAGGGGTTTTGCCATGGCTTTTCTGGGGCTGAGAGAGTGTGCATGCATATATATTTTTAATTTTTAATTTTTTATTATATTTATTTATCTATTTATTTATTTTTGGTGCTTCGGCCCCCCAATTGTCTGAGGGGCAGCAACCCGGCCTCTGGCTCAAAAAGGTTGCCTACCCCTGGATTACACAAGTTGACATAATGCTCCACCACCATCCAATATTCACCAAATTTGTGTACAGTAATAGATCCTCCCTTATATACACACTCTCTGCCTGTGATTTTACTCCAACCCCCAACCAGTATGTCACACAGTTTCCTGTCACATGTGTACCATGACTTTGCAGTACTGAAGCTTCATGACACTGCTTCTTACTGAGGTGCTATCATCTTCCTATGACTCAGCACCTCTCAATTTTGCACACTCATCATGGCACCTTTTGAACTCAGGTTACCTTTCTCCTTTGTTCTCCATTGCAGCATCTGTGATATTTTCTGCTCTAAGTGCAAATTCACCCTGACAGAGCATATGTGTGCTTCCAGTAAAACCCATGGGACTTGTGATCCCAGGTTTTTTTGGCATCTGCATGTGTGTGTGTGTGTGTGTGTGTGTGTGTGCATGTGCATTGTTGAGGTATGATGACAGTGTAGGATCTAGCATACACACATGCAGATTAGATGTACCTAGGCAGGAATGCCCAGAAGCTAGTCTTCTGTGAAGAGTCTTGCTCCAGATGGCACAGCAAAAAAACCTCCCACATGCAGGTGCTGCTTTCAGCTTTGAGAAATGAACGGCTGCACAGCAAGGCTTCACTCAATGAGGGCTTTAATCTTTGTTGCAAATATTTGCAAAGATACCCAGAGTACTGACGTTTGTCTTGAATACTCACAGCTATACAGACTAACAAAGTGCTTCACCAACCACCAACCTCAACTAATCAATAACAGAAATTCTGACTCTCTCCCATATATAGGTGGTCTTCTTAGTAACATGTGACAGCCATGCACTAATGAAGCCTGGCTGGTTTCATCCCCAGTGCCTGTTGTATCAGGACTGTTGCATCAGACCTCCCTTGATGTATACCTTGCTTGTCCCATCCACTGTGCAACCATCAGGTCTCCCATGATACACAGCTTGCCAAATGCTGACTCATGCTCCTGACACTTGAACTGTAGTAACCCTGTTGCTCCAGTTCCTTTCAGTGGCCACATCCATGTCATTTTCCAGACCAGGGTGCCACATGGTCTTGCCATGTATGTCAGGAACAGGACCCCCACAGATACTAAGGACCAACTGCATATACTAGGGATGGTAAACACTGAAACTGAACACTGAAATAATTTTTCATCCCACTGCTTTGAGATACTCAGGATTTTCCCCCACTACAGTGATGGAAAACTGCACAATTTTTCTGCAAAAGCTTTGCAACTTCTCTGGAAAAGTCCTGCCCTGACCTAAGGAGAGGCCACTGTTGCAGTGGATACCTGGGAAGTGGCACCTGCTGTTTGTTTCTCTCATTGCAGAAGCAGGCAGAGCCATCTGAGGGTCACGATGCTAGCCTGGATCATGAGACTGGGCCAGGGGCCATTCTAGCCCCTGGCAACCAAGTGAGCAAGTTGGCCTCCAGCGCTCCATACTTTGGGGAGGCCTCATGGTTTGGCCTGCCTGAGGGCTCAGTTGGCACAGGTAGGTACAGGATCTGAGGTGGGATGGGGAATGGTGGTGGTGGTTGGGGGTGTTCAGGGCCTTGGAGGAGGGTGTAAGGGGCAAGCATGGGGGGAAGATGGGGGGCATGAGTGGCAGGCATCTATGAGGAGGAGAGGGAGGTGATGGGATCAAGCCCGGGGGGGGGAGGGTGGGCACTAGAGGAAGTGTTTTGGTGGATTGGGCCCTCAGGCATGGCAGTGTACTGAGGAAGGTGGCAGGAATGAGCTGAGGGGTAGATGGGTACAGGAGGCAACTGGGGACCGGGGGGCCCTGGGCACTGATGGAGAGGCTGCAATTGTCTTCCCTTTCACACACTCACTCACTCCTTTTTGCCCCTGCATCCTCCTCCCTCACAGCCTCTGTTTCTCTTTTGCCTTTCACACATCCTTTTCTCCTGTTGCTGGCTGGGCTACCTTTTCTCTCCTTTTTGCCCTTCCATCTTGATATTCGTTCTTTATTCCCATTCTGTCTCTTGTTTGCAATGTTTGATCACTCTCCCTTTCCCACTCCCACCCACCTCAATTTTACATCTCCTTCAACTTCTCCATTTCTGGTTATCAGTTTGGAATCTTACCTTCCTTTTCCCACCTACATTTTCAGCCTGCCTTGTTTCTGCTAACCAGCCCTAACTTCTGTCTCTCATCAGGAAGGAGGCTCTGTTCATGAGGAGTCGGCACAGTGAAGGTTTTTGAAGCTGCCCCATTCATCCTTTCCCTTCAGCCACTCTGCTGCCTCGTGTCTGAAGCCCCCACATCTCTTATTGTGTGATATTTCTTTGTTATTTTTTTTCAATTTAACCTGCAGATTATTGCATTAATTTATATGGATTTAATTTTTTTGTTTGTTTTTATGTTGGTTTAATATTTTTTTGTTTGTTTTTATGTTGGTTTAATATTAATTTTGCTTATTATTATGTCATATTAATTTATGTCATATTTAACTTTTATAATTTGCTTGTCAATGTTGGACTATTTATTTTAGCTTGCTCATTGTCCTTCATTTTCCATTTTATTTATATTATTCTCTACATATTCATCATTCTCTATTATATTACAGTAGGCATTTTAATTAATTTACTTAATGCTATATTATTTTAATATTTATTTTCAATGTTTTTATTTAATATTTATATTATTTAATTTAGATTATTTTCCTATTAATTCTTTTTTTAATGGTTTTTATTAAAGAAGTATAAAAAAAACCCAAGATTTGAAAAAAAGCTAAAAATACATACAATCCAACAACTAAAAAACAGTACACACTACACAAAAGTTGTGGAACATAGAAAAAAAAAGAAAAAAAAAGAAAAAAGAATATATGTGAATAAAAAACACACAAAACATGCTACATAGACATGATTCCTGAGCTGTACATTCAGTTCTTAAGAATCTACGATAATATCTATAACTCTTTTAAAAATACATTCATACATCACAAATTTATATCAACTAAACTAAAATTGTCAATCTGGGGTTATTTTTCATATTATTTAACTTTCTAATGCTTGATTATCACTCTATTATAAGAGAAAACACACAAAAATAATTGGAAGTACAATTGCCAAATCAATTTCTAATATGTACGTTATGTATATATATTTATATCTAATCCATGATTACTGGAACATCAATCAATTCTAATTTGTAAATTACAAATTTTATTATTAGAGTTACTCCCGTCTAGTCCTTTAGTTATCCCATGGAGTCCTCTGATTAAGATCTATTCTGTCAATGCAATACTACTGTACTCATTACCATGTTGTTGTAAGTACTTCGACCATGGTTCCCACTCTTTATAAAACCCAGATATTGTTTGTGTTTTCCTTATCTGCGATAACTTATTCATTTCAAAGATCTCGTAAACTTTGACTCTCCATTCAACCAAAGTAGGAGTTTCCTTCTTTTTTCAGTACGTAGCATACATTAATCTGGCTGCTACTACAATCAGGAAATTTAACTTACCGTGTTCTTTCTCTAATTTTTTATCACCAACCATGTTTAACAAATAAAATTTGGCATCCAGGCAGGCATTAATATTAAAACAATTTCTATTCTCTACATGAATCATTTTCCATGTTGTTGTTTTTTTGTCTGTTTTTTGCTGCTGAACAGGTCCACCACATATGAAGTGTGTGCCCAAGTCAACCTGACATTTCCAACAGGTCGGGTATTCCCTTTAAATATCTTGGCTAATTTGAATGGAATTAAATACCATCTATACATGGATTTATATAAATTTTCCTTTATATCTACGCTGGGAGTGTATTTTAGCTTTTTTTTTCCAAATCAGTTTCCATTTTTCTAACTGAATAGGTTGATTTAAGTCTTGTGCCCACTTAATCATATAATCCTTAATTGTGATATCCTCTAAATCCCAATTTTGGATCAATTTATAATATTTCATTATCAATTTAATTGAATCTCTTTGCAAACATTTTTCAAAGCCTTGATAAGCAATGCCAATCTCTTGAAATTTAATATCGATTTTAAACCTCTCTTTTAATTGTCAATAAACAAACCAATTACTATTCCAGTAATTCTTCTTGTGATCTGATAGTCCATTGCCCATTATCTTCTTTTATCAATTCTTTGTAGGTCAGCCATCTCTTTTTATTATATATTTGTTTTTTCAATACTCATAAAGGCAATTTAGGGCACCATCTTTTTTATATATTTTACCTACACTCTCAAAAGGGATTTTCATATGAAATGATCCAAAAAGTTTCTGTCACTTTTCACCTTATCATAGAATCAGTATGCATGAAACCCAAATTGCAGATCTTCACCCTCTAAATTTAGAGCTCTGTTGTTCTTCAGTTTCAGCCAGTCCTCCAACCATTACAATACACAAGCTTCGTAATAACATTTTAAATTCGGTACAGCTAACCCGCCTCTTTCTACAGAATCATATAAATTATACATTTTAACTCTGGGTTTTTTTATTGCACCAAATAAAACTAGATATGTCATTCCACTTCTGGAATGGTCTATCGTTATGTATAATAGGGATATTTTGGAAATAATATATCAATTTAGGTAAAATGACAATTTTTACGGCAGCTATACATCCTAGCCATGATAAATTTAAATTATTCCATCTTTTAAATTTCTCTTTGATCATCCAAATTTTCCCATAGTTATTTTTGAACAAATCCGAATTTTTAGATGTTAACTCAATTCCTAAATATTTCACTTTATCTGCCTTCTGAAAGCCAGTGCAAGTAGTTATAGTTTCTGCCTCCCTATTTGAAATATTTAATAACATCATTATGGTTTGGGTTTCATTTATTTTATATCCAGATACTTCCCCATACTGCTTAAGTATAGACATTAATTTTCCCATAGAGTCCACGGGATTCGCAATGGTCAAGACAATGTCAGCAGCGTATGCCCTCAGTTTGTAATTTTGCTTCCTCATTTCAAAACCTTTAATTAGACCTTCATTCCTAATTTGATTTAAGAGGACCTCGAGGGTGACAATAAATAATAGCGGTGCCAATGGGCAACCCTGTCTTACCCCTTTTGCAATTTTCAAAGGATTTGATTTTTCACCGTTGACCAAAATACGTGCCTCTTGCTTTGTGTAAATCTTTTTAATCCAATTTATAAAATTAACACCAACATCCATTTCTTCAAGAACCCCAAACATGAAATTCCATCATATGTTGTCAAAAGCTTTCTCCGCATCTAGAAAAATCAATGCCAGTTTCCTATGTAATTTTTTTTGATGAATTTCAATTAAATTTAAAACATTCCTAAAATTTTCTTTTGTTTTTCTATTTGGGAGAAAGCCATTTTGATCTATTTGAATCCAATTGTCTAATATTTTCCTAAATCTTTTAGCCAATATGGCAGCAAATAATTTATAATCCAAATTTAACAAAGAAATAGGCTGAAAATTACTCGGTTCTAAACAATCCTTATCTTGTTTTGGACTCAAGGTTATATTAGCTGAATTCCATGTTTGTGGGATCTGACCTTTCAGTATTCAATTCATTGTATCTCACAGGGGTGCACTTAGTTGTAATACTCATTTGTAAATCCATTTGTAAATCCATTTTCCTATTAATTCTGAGTTTTAATTTTTATTTTATTTTTCTCAGCTTGCATATTACACGGCTCATTGCTTTGCATTTTATTTATGTTAGTCCATTTTGATTTGAGTTGTATATGTTATTATAGTTGGTGGTTAACTAATTTATCCAATCCTTTATAATTTAATATTTATTGGGAATGCTATTATTCAATATTTATATTATTTAATTTATATTATTTTTCTATATTCATTGGGCATATTATTCACCTGGCATATTGATTTTTCCTACTTATTATCTCTCACATATTTACCTGCATATTTACTGTTTTTCATTCTATCTATATTATTTTGTTTATATTCATTATTCTCCAGTTTAATTTAATTATGTGGCTTTTATTTAATTTTGGCTTTATTTCTATTATCATGGAATGTTTTGATTGAGAATTCCTGCATGGCAGGGGGTTGCACTGAATGGCCCTTGGGGTCTCTTCCAATTTTATGATTCTATGATTCTATTTACTTTAAGCCATTTCAATTTTTTTTGTCTTATAGTGTGACTAATTTATGTTATATGTTGATATGATATTTGTTGGTCTTAGTTGTGTGCAGCTCCCCTACTCTTTTGGGAGCAGGCACCCTGCTGCTTGGGGCAAATGTAGTACTTTCAAGTCCACACTGTACTTGCTCTTCTATAAATTTCCCTTCTGAATTTTACATCACTCTTGAATGCTGTTTGTTGGTGTCAATTGGTAAAGTTTTCTGCCCATTATGTCAATTCCAACTTGTCCTGTCATGGTTATTAGGTCACACTTTATTGCACAGTAACACGTTTAGTTATATTATTCCAGTGCTTAATCCATCATCCATTTAATATGTTGTAATACTGGTGTGACACTTTACCAGTTCTTGGCTAATAATAATAATAATAATAATAATAATAATAATAATAATATTTACAACTACAACAAAATCTGGTCCCCCCCCTTAAAATGTTATTGGATGTTGGTGGGGGGTCTAGAAGCATACACCCTCGTATTGCATGATTTGTATGGGTATGGGCACTATAACTGGTGGCAATTGTAGTGGCCCATGCTGCAGATATTATGCTAGGTGACACCATAGCTTCTCTTTTCATAGTGTCAGATAACACTCAGACGTAGCTCCGAGGCTGGTTGGGTAATGACCTAAGCATTCACTGCATTAACAGTTTATTTATTTATTTATTTATTTATTTATTTATTTATTTTACTGAAACATATTATATTGTAATGTTCTGGGGAGCATGATTACACGAGACAGGTACTGCTGCACTTATGTCTGCATATGGTCATCACCATGCTTTAGACTATGCCTGGGTTATTATCGCAGTTATTAACATATAGGATATTCTGAGCGAATCTCCAATTGGACATTGCTGGAACAGCTAGGCACAAATCTGTCAAGACTGGAGCAAGGGATCTGGGAATCGAGGTGGACCACAAGTTGAACATGAGTCAACAGTGTGATGGAGCAGCTAAAAAGGCCAATGCAATTTTAGACTGCATCAGTAGAAGTATAGTGTCTAGATCAAGAGAAGTAATAGTGCCACTATATTCTGCTTTGGTCAGGCCTCACCTGGAATTCTATGGTTGGGGTGCTGAGTGGATCACACCTAGTTGCAGGATCTGAGGTTTTAGGGCAGGGGTAGGCAACCTTTCCCCTTTAAGGGCCGAGAGACTTCAGCTCCCAGAATCCCAGGAGCTATTAGCCAACATGGGACTATTGGCCAACATGGCTGAGGCTTCTGGGAGCTGAAGTCCCTCGGCCCTTAAAGGGGAAAGGTTGCCTACCCCTGTTTTAGGGCATGCCTCTGTCTGGAATTCTGGTTTGGCACTAATTCAGTGGGCATGGAGCAGACCCTTGGCCTATGTTATAGCGAGTGCATCCCTCATGCCATCCGTATTCATGGGACACTGGATACATTTATTTCTGTACCCTATTATATGATCAGAATTTACTTAAACAACATTAGTCTCTAAGCTGACCTATTGAGCTCAACGAGACTCATTTAATATAGTCATAACCATTTGATCCCATGATGGGCAAGTGGCTCGGAACATATTTCCATCAGGGCATGATCAGCTCTATAGATCATAGTTGGGCAACTAATGATTTTGGTTATGTTACTGGTGCATAGCTCTCTTCATCACAATTGTGTTATGAGTTGCTCAGGTGCTGGCATTGGCTCACTGTGAGTTCATTGGCATGCAAGGTTGTCAGGTTCAAGTTGTCACAACTGGACAGTTAGGACATGACATAGGGCGTGAACGATCAGTTTTGCTCATGCAGTATGTATGGTCCCCTGGCCTCTTTCATTTGTTGAGTGTGGTTACATTACTTCCTTCCAGCACACAGCTTGCTTTGTAGTCTTGGTTGGGCAAGCTATTCTGATGCCAATTCTGATACTGATGTTATTGGTGTATAGCTCTCATCCCAATTGCGTGGGATGATATTTATTGCTGGGGTTCTGGCATGTGCGGTTGTTTTTTGGATATTTGTTTTGTCATAACTGAGCAGTTAGGACATGACATATGGTGTATATCAGGGGTAAGCAACCTTTCCCCTTTAAGGGCTGAGAGACTTCAGCTCCCAGAATCCCTGGAGCTATTGGCCAAAATGGGACTCTTAGCCAACATGGCTGAGGCTTCTGGGAGCTGGAGTCCCTCGGCCCTTAAAGTGGAAAGGTTGCCTACCCCTGGTGTATATCATCACTTTTGCTCATGCAGTACGTATGCCCCCCCCCCGGCCTATTACATCTGTCAGGTGTGGCTTTGTCACTTCCTTCCATCACATGGCTTGCTTAGCAGTCTTGGTTGGGCAACCAATTCTGATGCTAATGTTATTGGTGTATAGCTCTCATCCTGATTGTATGGGATGATACGTATTGCTGTAGTGCTGGCTTATGCAGTTGTTTGGACATTCAATTTGTCATAACTAGGCAGTTAGGACATGGAATATGGTGTGTACCATCAGCTTGGCTTGGGCAATGTGTATGGTCCCCCGGCTTCTTTGTCAGGTGTGGCTTCTTCGCTTCCTTCACACAAATTGCTTAGCAATTTTGGTTGGGTTACCAGTTCTAATGAGGGTAGTGGAATATATTTCAGGCTAATCTTGGTTGGAAGCTCTGGGAGGTAGGCCTGGCTGGCACGACCAGATAGTTGGGAGGTTGCCTACAGCACACACTGGCTCTTGTGGCTCTCTGCAAGTTTCAGTTTTGTTTCCTGTAGTAGGTGTGGTCCCCCTGGCCTGGCCTCCAGTTGGGTCATTTGCAAGTGCAGATTCCTTTGGCACAACCAGACAGGGATGTCTCATATGATGTACACTGACTGTGGCAGCCATCCAGCCTGCAAGTTTTTATTTTATTTCCTGCAGCAGCTATGGTCTATCTGGCTTTGCTCCTGGTGGGGTCATTTCAAAGCTCACATGCCCAGTTGGAACATCTGGACAGTTGGGATTTTTTTCAGACAATGCCCACTGGCTATGGCAGAGGCCCAGTGAGTTTTAATTTGTGGCAGCTATGGTCCCACCTAGTCTCTTAGAGAGGCTCCCACACGTTCTTCCAATACCTGTCCTCATGACTTGTATGCTGCCACTAGGATTGTCCAAGCCATTGCATTCCCCATCATCATGTACAAATGTCAGAGCTGGACAGTGAAGAAAGCTAATAGAAAGAAAATCAACTAATTTGAGATGTGGTGCTGGAGAAGTGTCCTGAGAATATTGTGGACAACCAAAAAAATAGAAACAAATGAATCCTTGAACAGATCAAGCCTGAACTCTCCCTGGAACACAGGGTGACTAAATCGAGGATGTCATCATGAGAAGGCATGACTCAGAAAAAAAAAAATACAATGAAGCTGAGAAAGGTAGAGGGCAGTAGAATGAGAAGACACCAGATAGTTAGATTTCATTAGGGAAGCCACAGATCTCACCCTGCAGGACTTGATTAAATATTTGTATAGGACTTTTTGAAGATCTGCTACAGGGATGGATGAGTCTATTTGCAGTCTGTATCACTTACATATATACTCAGGCTTAAGCCTATTCTGTCTTGTTACTATTTTTTTTCTGCCATAAAAATCTACACTTAAATATTATTTTTTTAAAAAATGCACATTCTGTCAAAAATGCACATTTCTAAATGCATTTTCTTCCAAAACACACATTTTGGGAAGCTAATTTTGATACCACAACATAACAAAACCTGGGGAGAAAGTACTTTTGAAAAATTTGTGGAAAAGTGCAAAGAGACAGTTTTACATATTGATCTGGGAGGGACAAATCAGGTCATTTTGTGTCAATATTTTCACAGATCTAGCTGATCAGAAATTCTGCATCAGGAGATTGCTGCATTTTATTTAAAACCAGAAGCATTTTTCTGATGGTGAAAATGCTATGAATATCAGCTTCATGTTTAGATGTGTGTGGGAAGGGAGTTAAGGACCCAGTTCAGACCAAACTCTTTGCCACTCGCTGTCCTTCACTATATGAAAAGCCTCTTCTCCCAAGAGAGGTAACCGTGACAACAGCTGTTTCCATTCTCTGCCCTTTCAACTGTTATGAAGATGCTGCCATTGCTTGTCATTTTTACTCTGTCACTTGATGTTTCTGGCTTTGCCTGTCAAGCTCAATTAGCTTTGGGTGATACTAGAGTCAATATGCTTGGACAGAAGCGTGGAATGTCCCTCTCCATCAGAAGCCCACATAAACTAGGAGAAGGGACTCTGACACTTGATTTCATAATGTCAATCAGTTCTCTTTGAAAAGTTTTGTTGTTGTGGTTACTTTGCAATAGGGCTGCACATGAGAAAAGATGGAAGCATTGGTATGATTTTGGTTCCAAACTGGAAGGAATATTGTTGGAATATGGATGGGATATGCAGTCAAAGTGGAAATGTAGAGATGTGTGTGAAAAAATCTCTTCTGAGAAAAGTGTCTAAGGAAACAAAGAGGACTCAGCCTGAAAGTGGTTTAAAGTCAAAACAATTTCACACTGAACAGGATAACAAAAACTTTGGGCCTGGGAAACAGGATACTGGAAGGTAAACACATGAGCTCATCTGGTTTGCATGGGAACCAGGTCACATGGGGAGTGACACACATCTAGGGGCTGGTCTAGAGGCTGGGATATAGCTGATCATCCTATCATTATGTAGGTTGACACTCAGGAGGTGGAGTTCTGGGATGGGCCACGGGTTTCTTTGTTCTCCTTTTTTAAGTACTTGCTTTGCTTTCAACTGAACAACAACATGTTGTGATCCTATGGTCTTTACCATTTGCAAGATGGATTGTACATAGTTCTTTTCTGTTTTTACTATGCAATAATAAAGCTTTGCTTTGGATTTACAAATGTGACTTCATGGAAACAGCATTTCCAGGATGGCTGGTGAAAGGATGGCTGGTGAATCTTCTAAACTCTGCTAACTCTGCTACATTTACATCACACAAATAAACAAATATTTGTGCACTTCAAACCTCTATTATCATTGCAGTTCTTCCTTTCCCCAAAGCAAGTGTTCAGATTGCATAGTGGAGAGATGGTATGAGGCCTTCCATCAGTCATAAATGTTAACTGTGAAATGAGAGCAAAGACAGGCATGCCTTCTATGGAGCTTATCACATGGGAACCTATGTGCTTCCATCCCAAAAATCATTAAAGTGTTCACATCCTGGAAAAGCACTCAAATGCACAATTGTTTTTTCATACACAGAGCACAACCAAGTGTTAAAAGCATATGTGAGAAAGTGGGTAGAAAACACATTTGGTTTTCAGATAGATGTGGACAAATCCCATTGATGGTTTCGAAATAACTTTTTTGCACATGCACACAGAATCAGTAGTTGCATCACCAGAAGTGATGCTAAAAACTGTCATTCCCAAGTGCATACACACACATGCACCAGAGAGAAGGGAAAATGGGGAGGAAGGATGAGGTTTCCATTTGCAAACTTCAATAAAACAACACAAACCACTCACAAACACACACACACACACACACACACACTCCAGAGGGAAGGGAAAATGGGGAGGAAAGCACACTTTGCCCCAGAAGCTGTGTATGTGTGTGTGAGAGAGAGAGCCTACTGATGCTTTAGAAGCATAAAAGGCTGCATCCTCGGGCTTCTGGTTGGTGCGGTGAACCGACGAGATGCATTTCAGACCTCGTCCATGAGAAACCATCTTGTCGTAGGTGAAAGGGCTGCTTTTTTCATCTCTTTAGCAGTGAAAACACCCCTCTGGTAAGGGGGGTTCAGATGGTAACCCCCAGGTTGCTGACTTTTTTTTTCCTCGGGCAGTGGTGAAGAGAAAAGAGGGGGGAAAGAGGGGGGAAAGAAGTGGTGTGGCTGGTAATTGGGGAGGATCCCCTATCGCCCACGATTTTCCTCGTAAGAGGTAAAAGGGACGCCACCAACTTTTAAATTTTTAAATTTTTGTATGTGGTTGAGAAAGGATTTGCTTTCTTTTGGGGCTGAGCACCTAGCCAAGTTTGATGTGGCAACACTTCCTTTGGCATTAGAAGACTTAATCAGCTTAAGAGGGTGATTATCCCTTTATTATAGACAAGAGTTTGCTGTTGAAAGGACTCTTAACTAATCTGGTCCTCTGTGCAAGGATTTATGTCTTTTCGTTTTTCCTTTATTTTTCTGGTTACTGGAAATTAAGTACTAAGAAGAAGGAAGATAATTTAACAGCTATACCAAACAAACACAATTAATTACAGCTGTGATTGCTAAATTGCACTTATGAAATCAGCTTGCAAGAGACTCTACTGGGAGATGAGAGACCTCCTGTTCTATCAAATGAGTGGGAGTTGTGGAAGATGCAAAGCCCCAATGGAGTTGTAGTCCGTAGGGGGAAAGAAGAGAGCTCCCCACAACACGGAATTGAATGGTTGCCTTGGATATTTTTCCCTGGATTGTCGGGAGTGGCAGTGTGAAGCAGCTGGAACTGACGGGGATTCACCAAAATGTTTGTGGAGTCTCTCTCTTCCCACTGATTGTTTTGCTTAGTATACTGGATACAACGTGCTGGGCTTAAATAGTTTCTTCCTGTGCTTTTTGTTTTGCCTCCTTTTTTCTTCTCTATAGTGGTTTCCATCTAGGGAGAACACTTCTCCGAAAGAGCTGGGGGGATATCCCTCCCAGAGAAATTGAACTTATAGACAGGAGGCGGCACTAATATTTTGCGGAAGATCACTCCAGCAAGATTATATTTGCAAGCAAACTTTGGAAAGTGAACTTTGGGAATGACTTGGGGGAAAGACCTAAATGTATGTGGTATGGTCTGAATGTTCCTCCCTCTTTGTTTTTTTTTTTTTAACTTAATTAGACACTACTGATATTGTTCTAATTTATTTGGACATTATTGCTTACTGTCTACTGTTGTGGGTCCCTTTCTATCAGTTTTGGGTTATTACTGATGGCAGACTGTTAATAGAAGAACTGCCATTAGATGGCAGCAAAAACTAGAGCACAGGAACAAGTACAGGCTCAAGCACAAGGTAGTAGAAGGTTCTCTATAGACCAGAATAAGGGCACAGAAGGGAACATGGCGTTACTGGAAGAGATGAAACGGATCCATATGAATCTGAGTAAAGAAGTTTAGGATTTGAGATCAGAAATGGCGGAACTTAGGACAGATTTTAAAAAAAGAACTAAGGGATGACCTGAATGCAGTGATGGGGGCAATTGATAGAATGTCGGTAGAAGTTTAAAAAATAAAAATAAAATGGAGAGTATGAAAAAAAAAAAAAACAAGAAAAATTTGAGGGAAACTTGAAAGATATTAGGCAGAAACAAAAAGAGTTAATTGAAAATAATGTTATGAAAGAGGTAAAAGTTAGGGAAAGGTCCTTGAAAATTAGAGGACTACCAGAAGAAGAAAATCAAAATATCTGGCAGAAAGTGACAACTATGATGAGTGACCATTTAGGAAAAAATCCATCCCTTTGTGAGATGGAAGTGGATAATATGTTCTGCCTGAATTCTTACACAGCCAGAAATAATAAAAGCCCTAGAGATCTTATTATTCTGTTTGTAAGAAAACATACAAGGGATACCCTTTGGCATACTCACAGGAAAAACCCCATTAAATATGAGGATATGGAGGTTCAGCTTTTCAGGGATTTGCCCCCTGAAATCATCAAAAAGAGAAAATAATATAATTTCCTTACCTCCGAGTTGAGGGAAAGAGGGATTAATTATAGGTGGAGAATGCCAGAAGACCTCAGTTTGTGGTACCAAAAGGAAAAAAAAAAGTCAATTCATTAATGGATGCGAGGGAATTTTATAAGTATCTTAGAAAAAATCAAAGAAAATAAAGCAATAGGAGAAATCCTAATCCACCTGAGAAAGATGACGAGAGAAGGTCACCTGAAATACTCAGAGATAAACTAGGACAAGACTCAGAACCCCAAGATATAAAACAGAAAGGCCCATTAGATACAGAACAAAAAAGACAATCACCTAGAAATGAGTCTAAAGACATAGGAAAGACAGGACTCTTAACAGAACAAGATACAGACATTCTTAGACTTGAAGAAAAACTGGAGTTAGGTGAGGAACAGAATTTAGATACAAGTGGAGGAGAGTCGGATACTATTGGTTTCTAGAGCATGAATGATTTAAACATCTTATAATGGAACGTGAAAGGATTAAATGGGTGAGATAAGAGGGGGGAAATCTTTCATTATGTAAGCAAATTAAAGTGTGACATTCTCTGTTTCCAAGAAATAAGAATTAGAAAGTGTGATGTTAAATTGTTACGAAGACCTAAAATAGGAAATGTCTTTATTTCTGCTGGAAAGGAAAAAAAGAAAGGAGTTGCTTTGTATGTTAGCACAAAATATGAGGCTGTGGGGGAGTCGAATGACCCAAAAGGCCACTTCGTGTCGGTTCAAATTAAGATAACTGGAATGACTTTTTTGTTATTGGGCATATATGGCCCTCATGAAAATAAGGGGAATTTTTTTAAAACATTTACTAAATAAAGTGGAAAAGCTTAATTTTGAGGCCTGTATCGCTATGGGTGACTGGAATGGGGTCCTCGACCTGATACTTGATAGAAAATTACAAAAGGAAAAAACTAACCCCACTCAAGGCAAACTCCCAAAAGAATTCTTTGAATTTATACAGAGGCTGGGTATCCGAGACATATGGAGAGAAAGGTGTGGTCCTAGGGAGGAGTACACCTTCTTCTCCAATCCTCACCAATCTTGGGTGCAAATAGATATGGTTTTGGCCTCTATTTATATACTACCTAAAGTTACTCAAATTGAATCAAAACCTATGGTTTTATCTGATCATAAGCCAATACGAGTGAGTATTGGATTAAGGCCCAAACAGTTTGTCTGGAGGCTTAAAACAAAAATAATTGAGAAAGAGACAACAGTCAAAAATATCCAGGATACAATTCAAAACTATTTTAGAGAAAATTCAGGCAAAGGCACAGGCTCCGAGTTAGTATGGGACACCACAAAAATGGTCATCAGGGGAGTCTTGATGAAAATATCTTCCGAATTAAAAAAATAACACTCAAAAAAATTAGTTGACTTACAGAAAGAATTAGATAGACAAGAAAAAGAACTCAAAAAAACCACCCAATAATAAGATCTTGATAACCGAACATAAAGCCACACAACAACAAATTTCTTTATTATTAGCAGAGGAACTTAGGAGAAAAGTAAATTTCATGAAACAGAAAAAAATCGCTGGAGCAAATAAACCAGGAAAATGGCTCACATATTTGATGTGAAAAGAGCAAGAGAAAAAGCAAATAAACTTTTTAATGGAAAAAACACAAAAATTTATTGATCAAGAATAAATCAAGGAAGTCAACTCTAACTTTTACAAACAACTATATAAAAAAGAGGAGAAGGTAAATTTAGAAATTATAAAGTACTATTTAGAACAATCTAAAATTGAACCTTTTGATGAAAATCAAAGATTAAAATTAAATGGTAAAATCACAATCCAAGAAGTTAAAGATGCAATTAATCTTATGAAGTTAAAAAAAAAAAATCTCCCAGGCCCGATGGATTTCTGACTGAATTCTGTAAGAAATTTGCAGTGCAATTAAGTGTACCATTAAATGAAATGTTTAATGAAATTGCGAATGGCTTGATAAGAGCCCCTATGTCTTGGGCCCAGACAGATATTGTTCTTCTACCAAAAAAAATGAAAGACAGAGGGAATATAAGAAATTATAGACCCATCTCCCTGCTAAATAGCGACTGCAAAATCTTTGCCACTGTTCTAGCTGAAAGCTTAAAAAAGATACTTAGGTCATGGATACATACAGATCAGACCGGTTTTTTACCTTCCAGGAGGATCACTGAAAACATTAGGTTTGTTCTTAATTTAATTGAATTTCACGAAAGGAAAATTGATAAGAAACTAGCCATGATCTTCCTTGACTTTGAAAAGGCATTTGATAAGGTAAGCTGGCCTTTTCTGATTGCTGTATTAGAAAAAATAAATGCAGGAAATAACTTTATCAACTGGATAAAGGCAATTTATGATAAGCAGGAAGCTCAAATTCTTGTAAATGGTGAGAAAACTATGAAAATTCATATTGAAAAGGGAACAAGGCAGGGCTGTCCTCTGTCCCCACTACTTTTTTTGATTGTGGTAGAGGTTCTAAATATTAATTTAAGAAATGATGAAGATATAAAAGGTGTAAAGTACAAAGGCCATGAGTTTAAACTTAAGTCCTATGCTGATGATCTGTTGATAACAATATCAGAGGTTGAGGATACTATAAAAAAAGTACTAATGCAACTGGATAACTTTTGTTCTGTGTCGGAACTAAAAGTGAATAAAGACAAAACAATAATTTTATTGAAAAACATCACTCAAAAAGAAAAAGATATATTACATGCCCAAACAGGTTTTCAAATTGAAAAAAAAGTGAAGTACTTAGGAATTATGATTACAGGGAAAAAGGTAGACCTATTTAAAAATAACTACCAGAGACTGACTTCTGACATCAAAAAAGACTTGAACACCTGGGGGAAATTAAACCTTTCATGGCTGGGGAGATTATCGGCTATAAAAATGAATATTCTCCCTAAGTTTATGGTTTGTTTTTTTCCAGAACCTCCCAATTATTGCTAATGCCATACCATTTAAAAACTGGAATAAAGAACTCTCCAATTTTATTTGGCAGGGCAGGAGACCTAGGGTGAGACTAAAAACCCTTCAGGATACAATAGAAAGAGGTGGTATGGCCCTGCCGAACTTACAATTATACTATGAGGCCAACCATTTAAATTGGCTGACTAAATGGTTTCAACTCAGAGATAAAAAAAAAAAAAAAAAAAACCCTAGCCCTGGAGGGGGTAGATCAGAGATTTGGGCTACATGCCTACCTCTTTTATCAAAAGCAAAAAGTGCACAGAGACTTTTTGAACCATTTTATAAGAAGAGCCCTATTGAGAGTATGGAACAAATATAAAGAGAGAATTTGTCCCAATATACCAATTTGGGTGTCCATTCACGAAGTGTTTTATGGGAGAGAAACAATTCATTATGACAATTGGATTCCTGATCAAGATTTAATTAATATTGACTTAAATGGCAAACATGAATTTAAAAACTTAGGACAACTTACAGAAGAAGGCTATACTATGGGTTGGCTCTTACACTGTCAGTTGAGGGAAAGATTTATGGTAGACATAAAAACAATAGGTATAAGAACAATAAAAACTGAATTTGAGGAATGTATGTTATTAGACAACCCAAAAAAGATTGTGTTATATTATAAATGTCTGCTAAATATTGATCAGGAAGAAGAAGTTATAAAAGAATCCATGGTGAAATGGACTCAGGATATGAACCAAAGCATAGAATTTGAGCATTGGGAAAGAGCCTGGGCTAAGGCTCAGATCTATATGGTATGTTATGATTTAAGAGAGAATCTTCTCAAGATGCACCACAGATGGTACATGACGCCTGCCAAATTAGCCAGAATTTACAAAGGCCTTTCAGAAAAATGCTGGAAATGCAAGAAGGCCAAGGGAACCATGTATCATCTGTGGTCGAGATGTAAAAAAGCCCAAAAATATTGGAAAAAGGTTCATAGTGTTGTGGAAAAAGCTTTGGGAATCAAAATGAATATGGACCCCAATCTGTACCTATTAAACATCATTGTAGACAAAAACTTGGAACTAAACTATTGAAATTGTTATTCTATATCACTGTTAGTGCAAGGCTGGTATATGCACAACAATGGAAATCTGACCTAATTCCGCATCAAGAGGACTGGTTACGAAAACTTCTGGAATTGATACAAATGGATAATATGACAACAATGTTGAGAGACCAAGACTAGGAAAAATGCAAAAAGACTTGGCAGCTGATTATTAATTTTATTAGTGATAGGAACAAAACTTTGTAGAGTAAAAGTATGATAGATGACCAAGCAATATGATTTTTATAATGTTTATTTGGATAATGTATCTACAAAGTTTTGTTCCTATCACTAATAAAATTAATAATCAGCTGCCAAGTCTTTTCACATTTTTCCTAGTCTTGGTCTCTCAACATTGTTGTCATACACAAATAAGACAATTTTTTTTATTTTTATTTTTATTTTTTTTATTTTTTTGCAATAGTGAGGAATAGTGCTTAAGTTTTTACAAGCAGACTGTTTATACTTTTGGTTTATCTGTAATCGGGATAGGAGGTGTCAAAGGATATTGCTGGTTGAATGACTTTGCAAAGGACTCAGGAAGTCACTGAGGGTTGTTTTTCTTTTTCTCCTTTTACCCTCATTTTTTTTCACATTCTTTTCTGTTCTCTATTCTTTTTTTCTTTTTAGCCTTTTCTTTCCTGCTTGGTTATGGATTTTTGAGTAGCTATCTTTTTTCTGTCAAGAGTATACATGCATAGAACTTTTATATGTTGTATATTCTAAATGTTTTTAATAATAAACATTTAAAAAAAGGATGCATCCCTCTCGGCACAACAAAGCCGCAAAGAATCATGGGAAATCTTTCAACAAGCACAGAAATGGGGAGATCCCGCAAATAACTTTCATACTTTAGCAATTGCACAAAGAAATCGAATTTGTGATTGAAATAGAAATGAAAACACAGTATTTTCTTAAAAATGACTACTCCCTGATTCATGTCACTTTCTGTTCGGATTTCAAGTAGTTTGCACTCAGCGTCATCTGAAAAACAATTGAGCAATTGTGCCTAATACCCTGGATAACCCCAAATTCTGTCCAGTTTAAACTTCCAATTTTCCCCATGTGATAAACTCCTATGTGTGTTAGAAAGTAATTTGAACACTTTTTTGATTCAGAAGTACTGAAAATGTGTAAAGCCTGCTTTATTTACAGAAGTGTGTGTAAGAGAGAGATGAGAAACATAAGTATGATGGAAGACAGTCACTGTCGTATTCCTTCCAATAAATAGACAATCACACACACCAACACCACAGATCTTGGGATGGCTGATTAAGGAGGTTTTCAGAAGAGAGATCACCTGTTTAATAGCTGGATTTCAGACCTTGTTTTCCTGCAGATGTCTTCAGAATAAGGTTAAGCCAACTACTCTACTGTCCTCATGTTAGTGATTATGTGACATTGTCATGGAACTTCTTAAGAGTCAGAACAATGTTTCTTGTCCTCCTGTAACATCACAAGGTTTTCAAGTATTGCTATTGAAAACTCAGGACCTGGAGTAGTCCTTACCTCAGAATCTTAACAACAAAATGACAAAAAACAGCCCCTCAGAAGGCCTGTTTGGCAAAAAAATAAAAAAGTCCCTCGAATGAAGGTTCTGTCCCTCTAGTGATCTCTAGTAACCAGTGACAGTTTTTCTTTTTTACTCTAGAGCAGATATTGTCCACCTTTAGAAAATGTGATCCACATTCATTTGCACATAATACCTTGAAGACCACATACTGATGGAGGGTGGGGCTGAAGCCAGAGGTGGACAGAACCAATAGCAAAAGTTGTCAAACCAACCCTCTCTCTCTCTCTTTCTGTATGAGAGAAAGATATTGAGAAACACCTCATTTTATCCCCCCCCTTTATCTCTTCTTGCACCTCCCCACCAAGTTAAAGACTTCGATCACCCTTGCAGATACTTGAACTTCCTGAAGGTTTTTGAAATTAGCCAAAGGCTACCTGAGAACATGCAGCCCTCGAGCTGTATGTTGTCTACCTGTGCTATAGTAGGTTGCCTCTATTGTTCCCAGAATTTATTGAGGGGTACAATGGTACCCCAGCTACTAAAATTCCAGGAACATTTGTAATTGCCACTGCCAAGTCCATGAAAGTGTGGCAGCAGCATTAAAAGAAATGAGCTGGAAGGAGGAAATAAAGACACTGATCCTACCATAACCTTCCCTTTTTATTTACTATAAATGTTCCTAAATGAGCTTCCTCCTTAAACTTTCTCTCACTATAGAAAGAATGCACATATGTCAGTTTTAAATGTATTCCCAATGTGACGTTTAGTTTAAATCACCTCTGAGTACGTGTGGTCCTTTGGATTATATTCATACATAGTTCAGAGCCAAATCTGCCTCTAAAACACTTTTTAAAAAATAATCAAAAGGTCATTGAGAAACAACTCAAAGTTGACACAAATGTAGAATAAGGTATAATTTGTCTTTCAAGAAATACTAATTATAGGAGAATTCAACAAGAAAGGAAATCCTGTTCTACTAAATAAATAAATACAGAGAACATATAAGCTTTATACATTCTCAATTTGTTTGATTTTTTTTCCAGTTTTTAATTGCATACAGCAGGGGTAGGCAACCTTTCCCCTTTAAGGGCCGAGGGACTTCAGCTCCAGAAGCCTCAGCCATGTTGGCCAATAGTCCTATGTTGGCCCATAGCTCCTGGGATTCTGGGAGCTGAAGTCCCTCGGCCCTTAAAGGGGAAAGGTTGCCTATCCCTGGCATACAGCATCATAGTTGGACTTTGTTGTTCTTATTTTTAATTAATGTACAAACTGAAATGAAGGGTTTGCTGAATTTCAAGCTTGCAGACCTCAGCAAATTTGAAGAGTACAGCAGTTTTTACTGTTGGAGAATCCATTTCTTTTTCTTTTTCCTTTCTTTTCCTTTTCCTTTTGGCATTATTGTGTGGGAAATTTGACTTTAAATATTTCCAGAAAATACAAGTGAAATTTTTATTTTTTAAAGCACCATTGTTCTACTTGCAAAGGAGAGAAAGGGATGTACAAAGAATGCTTCACTGAACAGTATTTCCAACAAAACAACAACAAAAATCCTGTGAGCGCACTAAACCAGCTTTACTCCTGCTGGTAATGTTGGAGAATGTTGCAGAATCAATGGTTTAACACAATGAAAATCTGCCCTATCATTAAGCAGAATAAGACTGCTGCCCTAGGTGACAAGTCACCCTTTCTGAGAGCCTGTCACACCCCACTACCTGCACCACCTAAACTAGTCTTCTGCCTTCAGACAAAGGAAAATGGGGCTGCCTGACTTACCTGTTTGCTCAGTTGCCTTAGGGAGAGTCTCTGGCCACTGTGCCTCCTCTGGGCCCTGGCACTCTCCCATCTGGCATTTGGATGGATTAGGGAGGTGAGGATTGGCTTCCAGGGCTGGGGCAGGTAGTGCTTCCAGCTCAGACTTGTGACTACAACTCCTGGCATGCAGTGGGAGCCAGATGTGCTGCCCTATTGGCCAGCACCAGGGAATAGAGGCAGTTGGATTGAATGGGAGGCCAGGAGTGGGTTTTCCAGGTCTCCCTGGTTTCTGATTGGTTCTGGGGCCTACAAAAGGTCTTGTGGCTGGGAGAGATGGTGCGATTACCACGTGGCTCTCAAATGGACCACTCTATTCCAGCTTGGGTCCAACCAAGGGAGGAGGGCCTAGACGAGGGCCAAGGGGAAAGCTTGGGAGAGCAAAGTGGAAGCCTGAGAGGCTGAGAGAGAACAGAGCCAGGTGGTGGTGGCCAAGTGGATTGGGCCCCAAGGAGTCCAGCAAGTCCCACAGCAGCAGGTCAGTGCCTGCCTCCCCCCAGAGGGAACACAGCAGGCCCAGGAGAGTCTTGCCAGGCTCCATAAAGACACCATGCCCCCTAAATAGGCTAAAGGTGCTGGGCTTACCCAGCCTATGACCAGAGGTCAAGCTGGCCAACCAACAAAGTCTTGGGCTGACCTGGCCTCCAGGGGAAGATGGCAGAGCCCTGTAGCACTGGCACAGCACCCTGCTGCATCACCAGTGGTGGAACCCATGCCAGTCTCCCCTCAACTGCCACAACAATGCAACAATACCTGTTTCCCCCCCCCCCCCCACTGATGCTACAATGCCTGTTTCCATCTCAACTGCAGCAGCAATGACTTGTTCCCCTCCTGACTGCTGCATCCATGCCTGTCTCTCCCCCAACTGTGGGTGAAGAAGTGTTGGTGGGTTTCACCTGCACTCTCGCAGCTTTCTTGGAGCAGGTAGGGCTTGCTGGTGCCTCACCTGCCACCAAGCCGAACACTGCGACCACCCACTCAAGTCCTGGCTAGGTGAATCATGGAGAGCATGGTCAGCCTAGGAATTGGAGGTTTGCATGCTGGGAATCCTTTCCTGGCAGCTCTAGCAGCAGCAGATCATCCCACAGCTCATCCAGCAGTAGTAGCAGCTCCAACAGCATGTCTTCTGGTTCCGGGGACAGCTCCAAGTGCAAAATGTGGAAACACAGGTGCAAGTCAAAAAAGAAGACCAAAAGGTCTTGCAACAGAGGAGTCAGGGGCACAAGGGACAGGGATGGTGAGTCTGCTAACCTGCCCCTAGGCAGGGAGGACTACTGGTTGTAGAGTTGGTTTCAGGTCTTTGCCATTTTCTTGGGGGTGGTTTCCATGGCTTACCTAGAAAGGGCATGACACCTGGTAAACCGCATGGTCAATGTCCACAAGGCACATACCATCGCGGGCGATGCCACAGCTATTGCCTATGACACTGTCTTACATCAGTGGGCTTCCCAGAGTACACTGACAGGTAAGATCTCATCAGCAATGACATTTGGTTGCTGGTGGTTGGTCCCCATGTCCAAGGGAAGGGATACTTCTCCAAATCTTCCAAATGGGAGGGAAAAGGGACACCCGCAGGCTCATGTGTTGGGAGTTCAACCTGGAGAAATGTGTTTGGGCCCATTGCAAACTTGAGCACTGTATGTGCCCACATGCCAAGCTGATGTGTTCACAACCCTCCAGTTCACAGTAGCCCTTTTGAGCAGGACATCCCATCCCAGCAGCCGCCAGTAAAAAAAATGAAACCCCCAGCACTGGGACCAGAAGTTTGGGAGGTCCAAAATGAACATGTCCAGGCTGCTCGGCTGTGTTTTGGACTTGCCCCAATACTCATGTGCACAGTGGTTTTGTTCCCACTCCTCAACAACTTTCAGAGAGGAGGCAAATTTTCTAGCAGAAGCCTTCACCAGGGGCTTCAGAATCCCAGTGGTGGGCCCGTGGGTGGCTTCGGATGCCCAGAATTTAACATCAGCCTGGGATATGCCTCAGGTCCTCAAGTCCAAGATCCAATAATAATAATAATAATAATAATAATAATAATAATAATAATAATAATAATAATTTATTTGTATACCGCCCTGTGGCAAGCCCTTTCCCTGCTCCACCTATGCCAAACCTCAGGGTTTCCCCACTTGGGTAGTCCCCAAAAAGGCTCCAGGAGAATACCACCTCATTCACCACCTATCCTACCCCCTGGGGGCATGAGTTAATAATGCCATTCCCCTGGAGCTTTGTTCTGTGCACTACACCATCTTCAACCAGGCTGTCAGGCTAGTCAACATCCAGTCATCATTCTGACTGTTGCCTTTCCACCCTGATGATTTTTGCCTGTTGGAATTCAAATTCAAAAGACAGTGGTAATTTGACAAGGCCATGCCAATGGGTTGCTCTGTCAGTTGTGCAGTGTTTGAGTCTTTCAGTTCCTTCTTGGAGTGAGAGGTACAGTGTCTTATCCCCACTGGTCAGCCAATAACTTGATGACTTTTTGTTCATTGGTGAGGCTGGTGATTATGGTTGTGCCAAGCCTTTGTCCATGTTCCAGACTTTGGCTGCTGAGCTGGGTGTTCCACTTGCAGTGGAAAAGACTGAAGGCCCTTCCACATCTCTCATGTATTTAGAAATCCAGTTGGATTCCATTGCCGGCATCTCCCGCCTGCTGGAAGACAAGCTCCACACCCTCTTCATCATGATTCAGACCATCCTGTCAGCTCACAAAGCAACCCTCAAAGAAATTCAGGCAATTTTTTTTCTTGAATAATTTGCAACCAAATTTAATTTTGATGAGATTCACAAAGTTTATTTCAATGTAAGGGGACCCCTCAATTTTGCTTACATGGTGGTTTCCCCAGGTAGAGCTTTTTGTGCATGGTTGATCAGAATCATGGCAGAGGTCAAAGTACCACACCACTACATCTGTCTTAACAGGGCATTACACAGGACCTCAACCTGTGGGAGGGGTTCCTTAAGGATTATAATAGGGTCTCCCTGTGGCAGCATCCCTGGGATTTGAGTCAGGGTCTCCAGGTTCATTTTGATTTAGTGGGGAGCCTGGGTTTTGGAGTATTTTTCCAGGGGCAGCAATATACCTAATGCTAGCCCACCCACTGTGCTGAGGGGGAGATCCTCCGAGACTTCACCTTCCTTGATTTTTTTTTTTAATAAAATAAATTTTATTTCATATACTTACATTTACATACATACCTAAACACATACATATACAAACACTTACATACAATTACGAATACTTACAAATACAAATACAAATACAAACGTACATTCTGCTATACATATAAATTCATTCTTACATCACTATCATCTCGTAAATAAGATAAAATAAAATGTGTATGTCAAAATTAGAATCTTTGTTATATCTATATTTTCATGAATGTTCAATATTTCTGTACTTCTTTATGTGATTCTACTGTCACTTGTATCCTTTAATTTCATTGTCAGCTTTTTTTTTTTCTATCTTGTAGTCTTGCTATAATTTAGGTAGTTTTCCATCCTCTTTTTTTACCTATTATCTCCAATTCTGGCCATACATCTTCTATATCTTTATTTTTAAGGTTTGCAGTGAGTTTATCTAAAGTGGCAGCTTTAAATAATTTAAAATACCAGTCTTCTTCTGTTGGTATCAGCTTTTGTTTCCAGTATTGAGCGTATGTTATCCTGGCCATCGTAACCATATATAATATTTTCTTTTCTTGTGTCTTTCTAATTGTCATGTTTATATTGGTTGCAATATTTAATAGAAAGAGTTTTGGATCTTGTTTAATATCAATCTCTAGCATCTCTCCCATTGTAGTTGCAATCATACTCCGGTATCTCTTTGCTTCATGGCAATTCCACCACATGTGGATAAAGTTTGCTTCAGGATGTTGGCATTTCCAGCACTTTGTATTACCTGTCCTATACATTTTATGCAGTTTAGCTGGTGTGAGATACCATTGATGAAACATTTTTAAATAATTCTCTTTCAAATTCTGACAAAGTGTAAATTTATTGGTAGCTTTCCAGGATTTTTCCCATTGTATTAGTTCAATCAGTTCTTTAATATTCTGCACCCATTTGATCATAGTATTTTTGATCGTTTCATTTTCTAAGTCTCTGTACTTCAAAAGTTTGTAATATTTGGTTATATGTTTATCTTGTTCTTTATATATTATTTTGTCTATTTCATTTATATCTTTCTCTATTCCTGGGGATTTCATATCTTCTTTGAATTTGGATTTTAATTGGTTACACACAAAAAAAATATTTTTATATCCTTTTTCTGTATAGTATCTATTGTTTTAAATTTATATAAGTTCTTAATGTCTTTTTCAATCACATTTTTATATAGAATCCATTTCTCTTCCTTAATTCTTGTTCTATGGTAGAAAGCTTCCTGTACGGATACCCAGGTAGGTATTTTTTTGTAAAATTGTTTTTTGATTCTGTTCCATATTTGTAGACATGCTTTTCTGAATCATTGATATTCAAAATCTTTATTAATAGTAGCTTTGTTGTACCACAAATAAGCATGGAAGCCAAATCTTGTATTGCTGCTTTCAAGTTCCAACAGATTGTCCTTTTCTAACTTTATCCATTCCTCAATCCATATCATACCACAGGCATAATAATATAGTTTTAAATTAGGAAGTGCCATTCCTCCCTTATCTTTTTCTTCTGTTAATATCTTCCATCTGGTTCTAGGATACTTTCCTCCCCATAAGAATTTAGATAGTTTTCTTTGCCAAATGCTAACACAGTCTTCTTTTGCGATTATAGGCAGATTTTGGAATAGAAACATGAATCGAGGTAGGATATTCATCTTTATAACTGAAGCTTTTCCAGAGAGTGATAATTGTAATTTGGTCCATCTTACTATGTCTGTCTTGATCATGCTCCACATTTTACCATAATTATTTTGAAAGAGGTC
This sequence comes from Phrynosoma blainvillii, assembly GCA_026167975.1. NCBI lineage: Eukaryota > Metazoa > Chordata > Lepidosauria > Squamata > Phrynosomatidae > Phrynosoma > Phrynosoma blainvillii. The sequence continues at coordinate 199,568,728 of JANUYF010000003.1, forward strand.
TATATTTCTTTTGGTTATTGTGATACCTAGGTATCTTGCTTTTTTTTTTTTTTTGGAAGTCAAATCTTGATACCTGTTTTAGTTCTTCCTCTTCTATTGGTTTTATATTCTTTGTTAGTATTATAGTCTTGTCTTCATTAATTTTAAAACTGGAATATGTACCGTATTCTTTTATTATTTTTATTAAGTAATGTAAACTTTCTTTTGGTTCTCCTAAAAAGCAAATCAGGTCATCCGCATATGCTTTTAATTTAAATTGGGCATTTTTAATTTTGACACCTTTTATATTTTTCTCTTCTCTTAACTTTGTATTTAATATTTCCAAAGTTAGTATAAAGAGCAGTGGCGACAACAGGCAACCTTGTCTAGTACCTTTTTCAATGTTTATGTAGTCTGTTTTTTCTTCATTAATTAATATTTGTGCTCTTTGCTCTTTGTATATTTCTTTAATCCATGAGTTAAATCTGTCTCCAGTATTCATTTTCTCTAGAGTTTTTAATAGAAAATTCCAATTTACTCTATTGAAAGCCTTTTCGGAATCAATCAGTATTAGAGCTAGTTTTCTATCGCTATTATATTCAAAGTGTTCTAGAATATTTATTACTGTTCTTATATTATTTCTAATATGTCATCTGGGTAAAAAACTGTTTTGATCTTCATGGACTATTTCCGCTAAAATATTTTTTAATCTATCTGCAATGATGGAAGTAAAAATCTTATAGTCAGTATTAATAAGAGAGATTGGTCTATAATTCTTTAAATTCTTCACATCTTTTCCTTCTTTTGGTATTATTGTTATTAATGCGTCTTTCCATGTTTTTGGTAAACCTTCTGTATGTATATTATTTAATCATTTATATAGTGGTGTTAAAATTATCTCTTCCATTTTTTTGTAATACATTGCTGGGAATCCATTTGGACCCGGAGCTTTCCCCAGTTTGAGTTTTTTTATTGTGTTAGCTATCTCTTCTGTTGTTATTTCCTTATTTAATTTTGCTTTTTGTGCTGCATTAAGATCTGATATCTTCTGTTTTTGTAAATATTCGTTGATAGATTTTTCTTCTTCTTCTTCTATATCTTGTTCTTTTGTTTATAATATTTATAATTTTTTACAATATTTTTCAAATTCTTTTTTGATATTACCTGATCTGTAATATGTTCATTACCTATTACAAGTTCTGTTATCAATTTTTTCTCTTTTTCTTTTTTTAGTTTCTAAGCTAATAATTTTCCCGCTTTATTGCCAAATTCGAATTCTCTTTGTTTGACATATTGTATCTTTTTTGTAACTCCTTAATTATGAAAGCATTTATCTGTTGTTGCAAAATTTGAACTTCGATTTTTAATTTTTTGTCACCTGTCTGTTTCCTCTTTTTCTTTTGATTTCAGTTGATTTTCTATTTCCTTTTTCATCCTCATTTCTGATTTTTTTTTTCTTTTCAGCTTGTATTTTCATAATTACACCTCTGATAACTACTTTGCTTGCTTCCCATATTATTGTATTTGAGGTCTCATTATTTGTATTTACTCTGAAGTAGTGTCTTAGTTCTTTCTTCATTCTATTTGTAGTTTCTTCTTCATTAAGTAAGTTCTCTGTCATTCTCCAAGATAATTCTTTGTTTCTGTCTCTTATTTTCAAAATTATCATATTATGATCTGAAAGGTTTCTAGGTTCTATACTCATTGATTGTACATATGGGAACAGTGTTTTTGTAGTAAGAAAAAGATCTATTCTAGATAAAAATTTATGTGATTCTGAATAAAAGGTGTATTCTTTAGACATTCCATATTTATATCTCCATATGTCAACTAATTCATGTTCTTTTTGAAGTTTGAAATTTTTTTTGGATAATTTTCCTTGATTTTTTCTTATATTTTTCATAGTAGAGAATCTATCTATTTCCGGTTGTATAACTCCATTGAAGTCTCCGAGCATTAATATCTCATTATATTCAGTTTTCTTTATTACTTTGTTAATTTTTGCAAAAAAAAAAAAAAAAGTTCTTTCTTATCTGATGGTGCGTAAATTCCGACTACCAGACATGTTAATTCTTTTAATTTTACTTCTAATGCAAGCATTGATCCTTCATTATCTTTAAAGACTTCTTTTGTGTTATATTTTTGTTTCACATATATTACAATACCTTTTTTCTTTTTATCTTCTGTTAATGAGTAGAAACATTCTCCTAACTTGGAATTTTTAAGATACCTGGATTCCTTGTTCTTTATTTTTATCTCTTGTAGACATACTATATCTCCTTGTATTTTTTCTAAGCGATGAAATATTAAGCTTTGTTTATACCTATTATTTATTCCTTTGACATTCCACAATATTATTTTGAGAGAAATTTAATCAATTATTGTCTTATTGTCTTTCTATTGTTATTTATTGTTGTTGTTATTATTGTTCCACCCCTTCTACCCCTTTATTTTTAAACTTTATTGTTTTGCTTTGTTTTTGTTTATTTATTGAATTATATTGAAAAGTCTTTCAGTAGGAAGAAATAATAATTTTTCACTATTCTTCTTCCCGACCCGTTTTCTCCTCTTCTTCTGAATCTGTAATAGGTTCCAGATTCGGGTTCTTCTCTTCTGTCTTACTATCTTTGCTATCTCTATCTCCTATTTCTTCCTCATCCTTATTTCTTTTAGCCCTCCATTCTCTTCTTCTATGTAGTTTTTCAGCATGTTCAGCGTCTGGATCTCTTCCTTTATATATATTTTTTCTTTTAAAATTATTTTTTTCCATTTCTTTAGCCTTTTCCAGATTGTCTATTTTATACCTTTTTTGTTTGTAGAACAATGATAAACCTTCAATTCTTTCCCATCTGAAATCCATTCTTAATTCCTGAAGTAGGTGGGTAAGGAATTTATATTTTTGACGCTCCATTATTAATTGTGGTGGTATATCTTTAAATATCTTTGCTTCTACATCTTCAATTATGAGTTTCTTTTCATAGCTTCTATGAATTATATGGTCTCTTGTTGAAGATCTAACAAAGCTTATTACAATGTCTCTAGGAATTTTGCATTCTTTTGCTTGTGAGGAATTAATTCTGAAGATTTTGTCCAGGTCTAACAAAAGCTGTTCCAAACTGCATCCTAAAAATTGAGCTAGTGATGGCATAATTCTTTCTTTTAGATCTTCATTTCATCTTCCAATTACTCCTCTAATCTTGACGCATTTTTCCTGATAATGTAATTCATTTGTCCATTCTCTGTAATTATGCTGTTTTTGTTCTTGTCATAGTTCTGTCATTGTCTTCTCTAATTGTAAGGTTTTGTCTTTATTTTTTTCTACTTCCTTTTGTGTTTTATTTAAATCTGATGTTATTTTACCTATCTTTTTACTTAGTCCATCCAGATCTTTTTTTATTTCTAATTTACTGTCTTTAATTTCTTCTCGTAATTCATTGCAAGCTTCCTTAAGGTCTTCTTTCATCTCATTCCTCATTTCTTTCATCTCTTGTCTAATCCTCTGTATTTCTTCCAGGACAAGCATATTTGGATCTGTAACTTTTATTGTGTCATCTGTCGATGCTCTTCTTTGTGTTGTAAATTGTAGTTGTGTTTGCGAAGAGCTTTTCTTTGCTGCAGCCATTTTTTCTAATTTGTCCTTTAAATGTATTGTGCAAATGTCGTAAAATAGCAAAAAAATATTAAATGAAAATTGACATTAATACAAGCCAAATTATTCTATCGTACAATGTTCAACTTATATTTCTTTATAACATATATTATAATATATATGTTTATTTTTAATTATGTCTTAGCCTCTTATTACTGGTTATGCACATGTATTATAACCTTACACATCCATTCTAGTTTTATTTCCTCTATTCTTATAGTTCATCAACATTAACCTTAACCAAATATCAATTTTTAGCCTTTTCTTCCAATTATTAATTTAATAATTAACATTAGATGCTATTGATATATCCCAAAATTATTTATATCCTCTGGTAAACAAGCTCACAAAAACTTAAATTGATAACTTAATATAATTCTCTTCATACAAACATTTAATATTTTTAAACTATCAGAAATCTTTAAACTATCAGAAATCTTCAAGAATTCATTCATACATATATTTAGCTCATTACTAATCAATTTCCACTTTAATTCAAATTATTTAAACAATTATCAAATTATAATTCAATTAATATATATTTTCTTTCTTTATAATTAAACTTATTCTGTTATTTATACAATTCCTTGATTTATTAGCTCAGTTCAATCTTACTTTCTTTTTTCTTCTTGATGTTTCCCTTGTGTCAATAGAAAATAAATTTGTTGTTGTTAGGCTATTCGAGTGTCCTTAAATTTCTTGACCTTTTTATTCCCTGTGTATATTCTTCTCTTGTTCTTTCTTCATATATCATATATATATATATATATATATATATATATATATATATACACACACACCATACATTAACTCTGTTCATTTACAGTTCAAAAATTCAAAATAATATATAATCCAATGATATCTAATACAAGTCCATTATTATTCAAGATATTTTTCTTTCTTCTGAAAACTGAAAAAATAACAAAGAAAAAAGGATCTTTTACTTTTTTAGATTGCCCAAGTTCACCACAATGCAAAGTATATTTTTCTGTTCCCACAAAAGGACAGATAAGGATGAAGAGAATCTTTTTTGAGTTTACCACAGTTCAGAATGTCTTTCTTTTCCAAAGAGGAAACAGTAGGTGTTATAAGAGATCTTCCACTGTTTCAACATTTTAGTGTTGCCCAGCTGATTCTTGTTTAAGCCAATTAGTTACCTAATGGCGCAGTGGGAATTAATTATCTTGTAATACAAGAGGGATTTAATCTTGTTATCTTGTTATCCCATTGTATATTCTTCATTTTCTATATTGGTGGTTCTAAAATGTCTCTATTATATTTCTATAATATTTGTAATTCACTATAATAATAGTCATTCTTTTCAGTCTACCACAATTATAGCAAATTGGAAAAACCTCTTCTTGTGACTCAGGTTTCTCCCGGTTCATGGGGTCACAGGCATCTCCGAGGCACAGGTTTCTAAGTGTTTATTACTACAAGTGAGTAATCACTTTGTTAGAAGTGATTACCCTTCTCTGTTGCGATGTTATTTGTGCGGGTTTTTTTTTTTTTTATTAAATTTATTTGTTACACAAAACACACACAAAATTACATTCATACATACATACATACTCCAACAAACAAAAACAATTACAAAAACAACTACTAAAACATCTTCCTTTCTTCTAATTCTTCATACTTTCACTTAAATTTTAACATAGCTTCCTGTATGATTGTTTACCTTAGTTTTGACATTAATTTGTAACCAAACAAGTACCCTTATTATATATATATATTTTAGAACAAATCTTAATTAAAGTCATCTTTTAATACTTAATACATTCAAGATATTTGACTGTTATCTTCACCATAAACTAAATAGAGCTTAGTTCCATCTCTTCTATTATCCATTGTTTTTATTATTATTATTATTATTATTATTATTATTATTATTTTCTAATTCCCAAAATTGTGCGAAACATTGCCAATCATTTTCCACCTCTTCTTCTGATTTCCCCTTTAACAACGCTGTTAATATATCCATTTGATAGGCATCCCATATTTTTTCCTTCCATTCAGTGTTACTCGGTATTTTCTTTTGCTTCCACACTCTAGTTTTGTGCGGGGTTTTGATGGTCGCTTTTCTGTGCCAGAGAGTGGTTAGGTTCGACCCTCTGCACCTCTTCACTGGATTCCTCTCGCTAGCTCCGAGACACTGCGGCAGCTGGAGCAGATCCAAAACTCTTCAAGATGTTTTCTAAGATTTTCTTATGTTTTATGTTTTTCTTTTGTGTCCGAGGGTCAAATCGATAGTCCCCCTTCACTGGACGACTAGGGATGGGTAGAAATTGTCCCCATCCCCCCCCCCCAAATTTCTGCAAATCTCGGAGGTAGAGTTGCGAGTCTTTCACCCCCTCGTCCATCTCCAAAACCTCTGCACCGGAAGTCCGCCTTCCTTGAATTTTTTCCCATCATTCCAGTGGTCCATTTGTGGGGAAATGCATTTGCCAACAAAGCAGTTTGCTTTTGGTGTGACAACCAGTCAGTAGTTAGGATCCTAAACCACCAAAGTTTGAGCAGATCATGCTCCTTGTTTGCCATTTTGTTTTCCTATGCCTCCACAATAACATCACATTCAAAACTCATTTCATGCCTGGCCTCAATAATAAAAGGGGGCTCAACAATGGCTCCTTTTCAACCTGGAAAGAAATGACCAGTGGGGTTCCACAGGGCTCTGTCCTGAGCCCAGTGCTATTCAATATCTTTATTAATGATTTGGAAGACAGTATTGGAGGTATAGTTATCAAATTTGCAGATGACACCAAATTAGGAGGAGTAGCTAATACCTCAGAGGACAGCATCAAAATTCAAAATGACTTGAACAGACTAGAAAGCTGGGCCAAAGCTAACAAAATGAAATTCAACACGGAGAAATGTAAGGTACTGCACTTAGGCTGGAAAAACGAAAAGCACAGATATACGATGGGGGACACCTGGCTGAATGAGACTTCATGTGAAAGGGATCTAGGAATCCAAGTGAACCACAAGTTGAACATGAGTCAACAGTGCGATGCAGCAGAGAAAAAGGCCAATACAATTTTAGGTTGCATCAGTAGAAGTATAGTGTCTAGATCAAGAGAAGTAATAGTGCCACTCTATTGTGCTCTGCTCAGGCCTCACCTGGAATACTGTGTCCAGTTCTGGGCACCACAATTTAAGAAGGATGTGGAGAAAATGGAGCGTGTCCAAAGGAGGGCAACTAAAATGGTGAAAGGTCTGGAAACCAAGCCCTATGAGAACGATTTAGGGAGCTGGGGATGTTTAGCCTGGAGAAGAGAAGGTTGAGAGGTGATATGATAGCCGTGTTTAAATATTTGAAGGGATGTCATATTGAGGAGGGAACAACCTTGTTTTCTGCTGCTCCAGAGACTAGGACCCGGAACAATGGATGTAAGCTCCAGGAAAAGAGATTCCACCTCAACATTAGGGGGAACTTCCTGACAGTAAGGGTGGTTCAACAGTGGAACACACTCCCTCGGAGTGTGTCTAGGACCCGTGGGTGCTGGAAGCATTGCAGTGTTGTCATTGTGGGGGCAATGCTGGATCAGCATCCCCCTAGTGATAAGGGGATTAGATACTAACAAGCAATCAACTGCTTGCTTGAGATGCGGACATACAATCAACCAGTTACCCCCTTGTCATTTCAAAGCGTGGCCATGACCAAGCAATTGGGTTCATCGATCAATAGGTGGGTTGGTCAATGCCAGATCCAGAACTCATGCTTTGGGCCAACCCTAACTGTCAGCAGTATTCAATAAAGTTGTGGCCTTTTTCCTTCCAATTGAGCTCATTGTGGTTGTTCCTTGCAGCACCTCCCTATCCCCAACAAAACTAGTGTTCACCATTCCATTTACAGGCCAGATAGGTATTTGAATTATGTTTCATCACAGGCTGATTACGCTTTGATTGTGGAAAAAAGTCTACATGAGTGGGCACATGGCACAATGTGTGGTACACAAATACTTCTCCAGCAACATTTTGCACTTCTTGTCTTACATTTGGGACAACTACTCCTCTGTATCTATTGCCAAGGCTAATCAGAATGGTAGAGCAAGCCCTATATTGTACTATTAGATCGGTCTTTTACTAGCTAGCAAGCTGGCTGACTCTCCCCCTTTCCTACCTTGCCTTGCTTTGATTGCCTTCATCATGGAAATACATGGATCTATTACAGGAAACGGGAGGAGAAATCATCAGTTCACCAGGATAGCCACAGAGCAGTATGATTAACCCCTTCTCCATAATGTAAGGTATTACGACAGAGAGAAAAATATTATTCCTGCGCATGTAAGCCACTATAGTTCAGTTTCTAGGAAGGAAACAATTTGACAAAGTGTTCTCATTTAGTCTAATCAAACCATTTATATGCCCATTACAAACAAAGAACTGTCTTTGCCATTCAGCTTATGCAATAGCATTGTCTGAGCAATCCTATTCATAGGGAAATTAAGCTCATTAAAATATATGATGAATAAGTAGATTATATAATGGACTATCTGGGATAAAATAACTTTGATTGGAACTGAATGATAAGACAGAAAGTGGGGTTTTTTTTTAATCAATTTGTATAGTACATTTCTAAGTCAAATTCCAAATTTATATGGAAGCTATGTCACATTGACTACATCTATCAGAAGAATAGATTCCTTGACTAGAATCTAAATAGGATGCATGCAGCACAGGATGTGGGCTAAATGCATATACTGCAGCAGTATTGCTGAACCTAAGTAATTGGGTTTGGTCAGTGTTTACATGAGAAACCTCTCTGTAGAAGATGATGGGCTATAAATAATTATTTAAGTATAACCTTTACCAATAACAACAAAAGATGACAACAACAACAACAAATGAGTCCATATCATAGAATCATAGAATAGTATAGAATTGACAGAACATCTTCATTATATGATTTGTGGATATCTTTCCTCGGATGACCACCTGAAAATTGCACCTTGTTTTTGTTTGTTTGTTTGTTTGTTTTTGTGCCTACTACATGAAGTTCTAACCCCAAAACATAGTTTCAAAAATATTAAGAAAGCCACTTTGGTACATATAAGAAGTATAATCAGATTGAGATTAGTAAACAACAATCAATCCAGTCTGTTTCAGCAAGGGAACTTAAAAAATCCTCTGTCAATTAGATCAATTGAACTTATGCCAATTATAGGTTATATCTGTCTTTGGTTGGAGCACACTCAGTATTTAAGATCAGAGGCAATGGCTTATTTATATGTGTCCCTGCTTTCTGAGGTATGGGGGGGGGGGGGAGGCATTCTCCAACCAATCTGGGCCCCAGCCAGCTCCCAGGGAGCACTGGGAGCTGTTCCTATGTCCAGATTGGCTCCCTGGGCCTCAGGTGGGAGGGACTTCTGGCTGTCACTCAGGACTACAACTCCCTTTGACCTGAAGGCAGCCTCCCCAATTGGCTAAGAGGCCAGAGGGAGGCAGGATTTCTGCCCACCCCTAGACTTGATTGGTGCATTGACCTATTTAAAGCCATGTGGCTGAGGCACATAGCACTATTCCAGCTGGGTTCTCTCTAGAAGAGAGCCAGGAGCCCAAGCATAAAGCAAAGCCAGAGCAGGCAAGCAGAGGTGGCCTCCGCAAGTATTTGGACCAGGCCCTGTTTACTCATGGCAGCAGCAGAGTGGCAGTATGCTGCAATAAAACAAAAGGCCTCTTTGGGCTGGACCCCCGATTCAAGCTGGTGGCAGGCCTCCACCTACAGGACAGGGAAGCCTAGGAGGAACTTGTGGGACCACCAGACAGTGCATGAGACTGGGCAGTGCCTGAGACTGGGCAGTGGTGAGTGCCATACTATGCCCTCCAAAAAGACAAAGAAGGGATTTGGGACTATGAGGCCTATGACCAGGGGGCAGGCCAGGCAGGTCAGGAAATCATGGGTGGATCTGGCCCCCAAAGGGAGGAAGAAGCAATCAGCCACAACACCTGAGGCCTCTCTGGCTTCATCTACACCTTCAGGCAGGGAAGCGTTATCCTGAGTCAACAGGGAGGGGCAAAAATGGTGCCCTGTGCTGGCAACAGCTGCCCTACTGCCTCTCCACTCCTAGGCAAGGAGATGCTAGCAGGTTTCAGTCACACCTTCTCTGCCTTTGTGAAGCAAGTTGGGCATATTGGCTCCCCTACCTGCTCTTGGGCCAAGCACACCAATGACCTGCTCATCCCTGAATGGGAATAGTGGTGTGGCCAAGCAGAGAAGCAGAGGAGAGCGTGCTCAGCATCCTCTCCAGCAGTATCAGCAGCAGCTCATCTACAAGCAGCAGCAATAGCTTGTCCAGTCGCAATTCCAGCACCAGTTCCTCTTCCAGGGCCTTCCTGGCTAAGCTTAAATGGAATAAGCAGAAAAGAGAGTGTGATGCCGGAGAAAAGATGAGGAAGTCTCAGAGCAGCCGAGGCAGGAGGGGCAGGATGGTGAGTCAACTGATCCTTCAGCCAGGGAGGACAATTGGTTGGGGGGAGTTTTGGTCCTGGGTTTGCCTTCCTGGGCCATCAGGTGCCGATTGAGGTGCCTAGGAGTGGGGGGGGGGTGTGACGATCCCCAGGCATCTGCCTTCCCCACTTTCACTGACAATGACTACCCCCCCCCCCCGGCCTTCACCTCACCAGCAAGGTTAGGAACCTCATCCTTAGGAGATACCATGCTGATGGTTTTATCTTGATAAAAACCTTGGGGGAGGAGGGTACTACCCCCAAATCCAGCAAAAAGGGAAAGAGGAGGAACAAAGTGGACCAATGGAGTGCAATTTCACTTACAAGAATTGGCTGTTGAGCTATTCTGTTTTCATGGGGGTGGTGCTCATGGTCTATCCAGTGGGCCTCCCAGTACAGCAATGCCAAATGGGACCTCATCAACAATGCCATCTGGCTGGTTGAGGTGGGGCCTCATGTTAAGGGGAGGGGGGATCCTGCCAGGACAGCTAGCTGGGTGGGAGAAAAAGGATTGTCACAGACTGTTGTGCTGGGAGTTCAACTCGGGGAAATGTGTCTGTGCCCACTGCATGTTTGAGTATTGTTGAGAGCTCTGCTTGGGCCCCCATGCTATATTGACCTACTCCAGGCTGGCTGATGCCCAACAGCCTTTTCAACAGGGACACCCCAGCCCAGCAGCCTCTGGCAAAAAGGATCTGGATATGGATCTGGGGGTTGGAGGTCCAAAAATATCAGTAACGTTACCAATACCAATACCTAGCTGTATTTCAGCCTCGCACCCATGCCTGTGTAACCTTTTGCCTTATTGTCACTCCTCACCCGCTACACCAACAAGAACGCAGTCGCCTTCTTAGCAGATGGATTCAGAATCCCTGCTGAGGGTCCCTATTGGCCCTGACTGGCCCTGATGCATGGAAACTCAAGTCCACTCTATACAAGCCACAGGTCCTCAAGAGCAAAATTATAAAAGTGCATGAGCCTGGCAGGCCCCTCTTCTGCTCCGCCCATGCCCAATCTGCGGGTTCCCCCCTTGGTGTGGTTCCTAAAAAAGCACAAGGTGAATTTCGCCTCATCAATCACCTCTCATACTTTCTGGGAGATTCTGTCAGTGATGCCATCCCCCCTGAGCTTTGCTTGGTGTGCTATGCTTCCTTTGATAACGTAATCTGGCTCATCCAGGCATGTGGATGGGAAACCCTCTTGGACAAGTGTGACATCCAGTTGGCTTGCCAGCTGCTGCATGTTCACCCCAATGACTTCTGCCTCTTGGGTTTCACATTTGAGGGTCAGTGGTATTTCGACAAGGTCATGCCCATGGGCTGCTCTGACAGCTGTGTGGCTTTTGAGACCTTCAGCTCCTTCCTGGAGTGGGAGGTAAAAGGCCGTGCTATTTCCCCTTTAGTCACCCATTATCTTTATGACTTTTTGTTCATTGGGGAGGCTGGGTCAGATGGCTGTGCCAAACTATTGTTGACTTTTGAGGCACTGAGTGCCAAGCTAGGGGTCCCATCAGCAGCTTAGAAGACTAAAGGTCCCACCACCTCACTCACTTACCTAGGATTTGGTACTGGGCCTATCTTGTCTGCATGATGAGAAACTCAGTGCCCTAATCTCCATGATACAGTCTATGTTTCAGTCCAAAAGGTCACCCTCAAGGAGACCCAGTCACTTTGGGGGCACCTCCATTTTGCTTGCAGAGTAGTTTCCCCAGGCAGAGCCTTCTGTGTACAGCTGGCCAGGGTCATGCCGGGGGTCAGGTTTTCACACCACTGCATCTGCCTCACCAAGGGCAAAAGAAAAAAACTGAGTTTATGTGAAGGATTCCTCAGGGATTACAAAGGGGTATCCTTGTGACAATGCCCTTGGGACTTAGGACAGGGCCTTCAGATACACTCAGATGCTGTGGGAAGCCTGGGTATCAGGGTCTTTATTCAGGGCCATTGGTGCAACCAGCATTGGCCAGGCTACTGGGAACAGGGAGGGATCCTCCAGGACCTCACGTTACTGGAGTTTCCCCCCCCCCCCCCAATTTTGATGGCAGTCCACATCTGGGGTGATACCTTTGCAAACCAAGAGGTTTGTTTTTGGTGTGACAACCAAGCAGTGGTAACAATCCTCAACTGCCAATCTTCCAAGTCCATGAGGGTGTTACAACTGGACATCCGCCATAATCTTTGGGTTTGCATGATTTTATCCTATAGCCCTAGACAGAACTGTAGATAAGCCAGCATTGACCCAAAAGTAGTTAGACCATGTATGCAAGGCATTGAAATGAAGATCAAACAGCTAGTTTAGGAGTCACTATTAGGAAACATTCATGCCTTTATAAAGAAGGAAGGCTAAGTGATTTATGGCCCAGGATGTTTTCTGCCAGGGCTAGGAAAGACCCATTGTCACCTTTAAATCTATCTATATCAAGCAATCTTTGCTATATAAATTTGGAATCTTTTGAAGTGTGATAAATAACCTTTGCCTAGGGCTAGTTTTAGTCTATTTAAAGACCTTCACATTCTTTGTTCAGTGTGCTCGTTGAAATTCATGCTGACTCCATGTCACTTTGAGTCTTCCAATGCTAAACTCCTTTATTCCTGAATTCTTGTGAGCGTGCAAGAGTGAGTGGTTGTCTTAGTGTGTGTTTCAAATAAATTTGCAATTCATTTGAATACAATTTGCCTCTGTTAATTTACTACCCCTAGCCCCTCCCCTGTATAAATTGGGATGTAACCTGGATAATTAAGTGAGGTAATTAAGATTCCCCTGGTCCAAGATCATGTAATAGGGTCATGCTCCTGGTCTACCATTTTGTTTTGCTGTGCCTCCGCAACAACACCATGTTCAAGGCCCATTTTATGTCTGGCCTTGAAAATAACATTGCAGATTCTCTTTCTCATTTTCAGGAGGCCAGGTTCCATCAGTTTGCACCTGGAGCAGATCCTTCACTCACACCTTTCCCAGTGGAAATATGGGAAGTTGGAAACTTGCTGTGATGGAGGGCATCTTGTCTTTGCTGGCCCCAGCCACACTGAGAGCATACAGGAGAGCTGTTTCCAAATTTCCTGCCCTTTTTTTGGGGGGGGGGGGTGTCAGGCCTCCAGCTACACTGGCCTGACCATTCCTGTACCATCCTTCAATTCCTTGTATGGTTGAAAAAGTCTGGCATCACATCTTGCACCATGTCAGTCCACCTGGCTGACATTTCCTTCTTTTTCAAGGCTGGAGGATTCTGGGACCTGTATGCATCCTTCTTGGTCAGGAGGGTCCTTGAAGGCTGTAGGAGGTATAGCCAAAAGTTTATATGGGGAATTTTATTTAGCTCAAATTGAGAGGGGGTTGGCTACAAGGACCCTGCAAGACCATCTCCCATGTGTATACCAAGAGATGGGGGGATTATAAGAATTGATGCGGAGGCAGTATCCTCAAATTAAAGTATTAGTTATTGAAAAAATGGAAAATCACACAACAACAACAACACACAAACTCCTGCAGGGCTTAGGAAATCAAGGCTTAGGTTGGAATAAATACCGAGGCAGCACTACGGCAATACTTACTACCGACAAAGCCTTCTCCAGGATCCAATTGGGTGAAGTGGTGTGAGACACAACCATTCCAAGACCATGGGTTGAACGGAAGTGTCAGGAATCAGTTCAGAGAACAGAGTGACACAGGGTCCCCCTGAACTCAGACTAGCAACCCTGAGAAGAGAAATCCAGGGGTTTTTAAGGGCTCAAACTGGTCCCTGGTGAGGTGCTTGATTGATCGGCTAAAGTCTAGACAAAGGAGTTTGATTGTTTGGCTATAGCTTAGACAAAAGTGCTAGATTTCCTGGGTAAACTAGTCTAGTCTGGCAATATTCAAGAGAGATGGGAGTAGATTAAGGTGTTTGGCCAGCTCATCAGGTGAGACATCTTGGCCATTATCACCCATTCCTCTGATTATGGAGGTGATGATAGTCCATTTGCAACTCCCACACTATCTGCTTGGCTCTGGGGTTTGGGAATTTTCCAGCCTTCCAAGTGACCTGGGCATGACCTATCTGTCCTGTTATGGAGGCATATAGAATCTGCTGCAGAGTACATCTGGGCCATGTGGAATTCATACACACCAAAATTCAGAAAAATGCACTTTTGGTAACAGAGGACATCCCTTAGGAGGGTGGATGGGAGGAGATCCTTATGCTTTAAACTTCTTCTCAGGTTCACTTGGCAGCTCAAGCAGGTCTGGCATTCCAGAGCCTAGGTCTACCTTTTCAGATGGTATTGGTGTTTCATCTGGTCTTGTAGAATGTCAGACTGCCACCAGAGGACATTAGAGGACAGTCTTTCTATATTGGGGCTGCTACAACTATGCCAGGATGTGTCCAGCTGGTGGACTCTGTCAAGAAGTTGGGCAGGTGGAAGTCTGAGGCATTTGCAGACTACATTTACCTGAGTTTGGACTCTTGCTTGGGGCAGCTTCTGAGGGTGTAGAAATAGAGATCCCCTAGTTGGGGGGCAGGTACAGCTTTCAGGATGGTTGGCAGAAGGTGGGCCCCCTGGCTTTTGTGGTGTTAGTATGGGTGTGGATCTGATGGGCATGGCTTCCTGTGCTGCGGAGCACATGACTGGGTGTCCATCAGGGACCTGGGGGTGCTGGGAGCATGGAGGTGTTGCCATTTTGGGGTAAGTCCTGAACAGCATCCCTCGGTGACAAAAGGGGTGAAGATGTGAACATGCAATAAATTGCCTACCCCCCTCCCCCTTTCAGTCATCCTGAGGCTCGGCCATGACCAGGCAATTTTGGTTCATCAAGCAACAGGAGCTGGTCAATGCCAGATCCAGACCCAACCATTAGAGTTGGTTAATGACAGATCCAGACCCATGCACAGCTCAACCCAACTCAATAAAATTGTGGCCTTTTCCTTCCAGTTGTGTGTCATGATGTTTCCTTATTGTGACACCTCCCCTTACCCTGCAACTCCTAATTAGCCCCATGTCTTCAGATGTGGTGGAGAATGTTATTCCACTGCCAGTGCTGAAGTAAGTTTCACCTGCCAGTTCATTTGGAACCAAAATGTCTTCAGCCAGCCGATTGCATGCTTTTCCCCTTAAGCTTAGCTTAAGGGCTAAAAAAAAAAAAAAAAAAAAAAAATCAAACCATGTAGCTGCTAAGATCCCAAGGTATGCAGCTGTAGAAGTACCAACTAGTAGAAAGGCCCTCATTAAAATCTCTCTACTATCATTTCCCAGGCTTGCCTTAGGCTGAACCCAAAGGATGCTCAGCAATGGCTCCTTTCATCTTGGAGAGAAGTGACAAATGGGGTGTCACAGGGTTCTGTCCTGGGCCCACTGCTATTCAACATCTTTATCAATGTAGTCCTAGTAGACTACAAGTTGAACATGAGTCAACAGTGTGATGCCACAGCTAAAAAGGCCAATGCACTTTTAGGCTGCATTAATAGAAGTATAGTATCTAGATCAAGGGAAGTAAAAGTGCCACTGTATTCTGCTTTGTTCAGGCCCACCTGGAATGCTGTGTCCAGTTCTGGGTATCACAATTCAAAAAAAAAAAATGTTGAAAAACTGGAGTGTGTCCAGAGGAGGGTGACTAAAATGGTGAAGGGTCTGGACACCATTCCCTATGAAGAACGACTTAGGAAACTGGGTATGTGTCATGGCCAGCCAGGCTGAGGACATGGAGAACTCAGAGGATGAGTAGGCTAGGTTCTAGCTTTGCTCTACCAGTTCCAATGGAGTTGGCTGAGCCTGGACCTAGCTCTGTTGTACTCACTGAAGCACAGCCTCTGCCTCAGCAGCCTAGCCTCCCCCCAGCAGAGTTTCAAGGCCTGAGGAGATACCTACCTTCAGACAGAGAAGGACAGAAAGGGTGTTCCTCCGGTGTTCTCTGAGATTATATGAACCCTGGGACCTACATGTGGTTCATGGAACACATTTTCACCACCCTTGGCATCTATTATGCCTTTAGAATGGATAGAAGAGATGGAACTTTCCACACTTGCCATATCTTTAAATATACCTATTTTCTCTCCTTTATCTTATGATTAGTCATCAGATAGTAAATGTATACTTGATTTGCAAACCTGATTTCTGAGACGCAAAACTTGGCTGGAATTTATCAGGAGAAACAATGGATGCAAGCTACAGGAAGAGATATTCTACCTCAATATTAGGAGGCACTTCCTGAGAGTGAGAGCTGTTCAACAGTGGAACACACTTCCTCGGAGTGTGGTGGAGTCTCCTTCTTTGGAGGTATTCAAACAGAGGCTGGATGGTCATCTGTCGGGAATGCTCTGATTTTGAGTTCCTGCATGGCAAGGGGTTAGACTGGATGCCCCTTGTGGTCTCTTCCATCTCTATGATTCTATGATATGGTAATCTAAAATAAAGATAGTCAGATTTCCTGACCCCCACACACGCGATAATACATGATTTGTCTACATTTTTTTTTTTTTGGAACTGAATATCTTTTTTGTACATATTAATATGCCCATTGTGGCTTGCCTCCCAATCACCCCTTCAGTTACTTAAAGTATGTTTTCCCCAAAGAGGTGCACCTTTTCCCCTTAGATTTGTTTAAAAAGTGTGTTTTTATGTATTATTTTCCTCATGAATCAGGATGGTTAAAGTACAGCCTGTGGGCCACATGAAATCACACATATCAGCGTTGAAGGTGTTCCAACTTCCTATGTCCTCATTTTTGGAAGTAGAAAAAATTAAAAATGCTGAAGAAAACTCCATATCCTTGAGGAGCTGAGGATTTCCCCCCATGTAACCCCCCCTCCCCGCACAACATGTTCTAGGTTGAAAGTAGTATTTTCTCCCACTTCAGCAGTGACTTCTGTTTATTTTCTGGTTGAGAAAAAGGCCTCTTCTGTGCCTAAATCAAGAGGTAACTTGAAATCATGTCAGATTAAACTCCCACAGTCCCTAGAGTGAGTGATGGAAGCTCAGCATGATGACTATGATGATACATAGAAGTGGTTTTAGCTGTGTTTTATAATGTGTAGCCCCCTCCATTGATAAATAGACAAATTACTGATCCCTCATGCCTAAACCAAAGAAGACGTTGTATAGCTTTTATGGGTCTTCCATATCTGTTACTTTCATTTAAAGCAGTCACAGAGAAAATTAGATTGGGACCACAGTACCCAAGGAGGAAATTTCATCTTTTCATTTCAAAAATCTGCTTCCAAATCTGCTTCCTGATCCATCTTCAGTTAAAGGGTCTCAAGTAGCAGAATGAAAAAGTAGAGCTGCTACATACTAGTCTTCATGGCTCAATGGTCTA
Source organism: Phrynosoma blainvillii (assembly GCA_026167975.1). Classification (NCBI taxonomy): domain Eukaryota; kingdom Metazoa; phylum Chordata; class Lepidosauria; order Squamata; family Phrynosomatidae; genus Phrynosoma; species Phrynosoma blainvillii. Next base: position 199,586,090 of record JANUYF010000003.1, read on the forward strand.
TAATAAGGCAGCTTCATAAATTTATTTTTTCCATCCTGGATTGATCCACTTCTGATGAATTCTTTGCCATGATGACAAGCTGTTACCTTCTCTGTCACCACAAGCTTTCATAATCAGAGTGGTTCTGTTTATAGTAATGCATTCATTTGTTTGCTTGTGATGTTTCTATCCAGCCTTCATAAGATATAATTCCAGGGCAGCTGCATAGATGATCTATTGATCATGGTTTAGTTTGGGCAGAGAGAGTAGAATTAACAATAATGTATGTGCAGATATTCTCTGAAACAATAACACAAGTGTCTACTTGGTTCAAAAGGCTGAAGTCCTTTTGTTCCTTGAACAAAATAATATAAAGGTAAATACAATTCTTCTCTGGTAGAATTGTCTTGCTAACAAATTTGCCACTTTCATAGTGTGAATGTATTAGGTCATCAAAATGCACCATATGTTGCCTCAGCACCATATGCTGAACATAGACAAAGAATAGCTTGCATCATGAAGCAAGCACTTCTTGGCATCTGTTTTGAAATCATGTAATGGCTTACTGAAATTAACTGACAAGTGCATAATGAGAACCCCATGGTAAAGCAAGACAGACATCTTTGCTACCTGTTACAATTACATAAACCTCAAATGATTTTTGAGCACTCCAGTGTGGTTAACTCAGACACATGCTGCTACATGTGTCTCTGGAGCCACTCATCAACTGCAAACATAAAAATAGGTGCAATTAACAGGTGCATTTTCAGTTGACTGAAGTAATTTGATCCATTCAAATAGTGCAAATTGAGTCCACTTTTAGGGTTAGGGTTAATGCTAGGGAATCATGGGAATTGTTTTTTTTTTTTCTGAGACATTGAGCCTTCTCTGTCAGAGAGCTCTGGTGCCACAATAAAATACAGTTCCCATGATTCCCTAACCCTAACCCTAAAAGTGGACTCAATTTGCACTATTTCTGGCAGTCTGCAAGCCCCCAGAGCTACTTTTCTGAGAACAATTGCTGCAGCTCTTTGGAAAACTGCATCTACCGTAGTTTTTTTGTCAAATATGTCTAATATATGATAATGGAAAATCCTTTCCCCCCCCCCCCTTCCTTTTCATGTACATTTTCTGGACTTTGCTAGAAAGGAAAGAAGATGGAGAGGTACATTCTCAATGCTGTCAGGTGTGGTGTTAAGAGCTGGTAGGAATGGGATGGTAGCCCTCTTCAGTAACTCAAATTTTAATTTATTTAAGGGCTTCTATTCCAGGTAGACTTCACATTTTCTGAACTTCTCCTAACCCAGGCATGGAGAAATTCATGGGACAACCCTACCACATAGGATCGGCTTCAAGTGCATGGTGGTAATCAAGGAGGCTACCTCAATGAGGAGAAACACATGAAAACACCCATTGTCATTACAAAGACAAAAAGGACAAAATTAGTGATGATTTTGCTGTTGATTGAGGTGTATGAAAGCAATGTTTTTGTATATGAGGAGTTGGTATACTGATTATCATAACTACCTAGTGGATTAGGACATTAGCATGGGTGAGTAGCTACAGAAACAGGATCCTATCACTGATAAATAGCTACCAGATCTGCATCTTAGCCCTATAGGATTTGAATGGTGGATTGGATGGGAAGCTTCAAGATCAGTACAGAGGTGAAGAAAGTGATTGTTGCCTTCAGGCTATGTCCTGGACAAGTGATTCATCTTTCAAACTAGAGATCAATAGTTTTAACTTCCAACCTGTCATAGTGGAAGGACTGAGTGCAGATATTTCCCTCTTTCCAGCACCAAATGTCTCTTTTCAGAAAGTCTGCTCTGTCTGGGGCTGTCTGTCTCCTAGTCCACTCAAAAGTGGGAAGGCTGCCTTAATCAACAAGCTGTGGTTATTGTCCTCAGTTCAGATGGTATGGAAGGGTATTCATAGGATGCCTCTTCCTTCTGGCCATGTGAGTACTGGGAGATTCACTCCAGGAAATAACCTTAAATTCCATTTAATTCCATTAATATTTATTTTCTGGACTGAATCTCCCAGTACCCAGATGATCAGAAGGAGGGCTCCAGCTGCTGAACACCCTTCCATACCATCTGAACTGAGGACAATAACCACAACATATTGATGGGTGCAATTGAGGCATTAATTTACAATAGGTTTGAGAGCTCTGGATTCCACTGTAAATAAGTTGTGCATATTTAAAAATTGGGGAATATGCACAAATTTAATAATGTATTAGTATTCTTACCTTGGCATTGGCAAGGTAAATTGGCCAATTTAATTAAATTCTATTATGTTCATCTGCAAGGGCACTGTTAAAAAATAGCCTCAAGATTAGTATTTGGGGAACTGCACTGGTTAATATTTCTCAGCTGAAAATTTAATGAACATCTTTCTAAATTAAATAGTCATTTTTGGGGGTATTCAATTGTTATTAGTCTTTCTACTATAACTTCTGATCTTCCACTTCTCCTTTCCCTATCCCCTTCATCCATAATTTTAGGAATATTTTCTAGTGACCAAGAAATAGTGATTATGCACATGATAAATGTCCTACTTCCAGTTCTAGAGAGACAATGCTCATACATTACCCAAACTACAATCAACAAGGTTTTCCTATAATTAAAAAGCTTGTTTTTTGATAGTTCATTGTTATACCTTAAACTGTGTTATAAGATTATCTTTCATTAAATATTCTCTTGATGCAATTGATACAACAACTTGAGAATACTTATTAAGTCAGGGTTGTACAATGTTGGTTTCCTTTGCTGCACACAACTACCATCACTTGACAGTTTAGCCAACAATGAGGAATGGAGGGATTAGTAGCTTGTCAATATCTGGCAAGTCACATATTTCCTATCACTGGTTAATATAGCTTCTAACAGAAAGTGATAAAGAACATGAGGAAAAGCCTTGCTGAAACAGGGTATGAGTACAAATACTTCAGACATAGGGAAAATGGTGGGAGGTGGAGAGTGACAATGTTATAAACTAAACTAAATATATATATCTTCTTTTGTTTCTTTGAAATACCAAATCAAAATAAATGCTGCATTGCAGAAGATGACATAGAACATAAGGAAATGCCTTGCTGAACCAGAGCATGAGTCCAGTCTCTTCTTAGTTTTAGGTTTGCCCAATACTTCAGAAATTTCAGCTGGTAGGTATAGGATAATAACTGATAAAATATAAGCCTATATCTTTTAAAACTATATGGGCCTGTTACAACTAGAGCATGTAGCATTGCATTTGACAATAAAGACATTGATGCTAACTTTTAGTCATCCATTGTTATTAACATTAAGATAATGAATTGGTTTGATTTCTTGGAATTGTGTTGCTATTTAAAATGGGCTTGAAATTCTAAATCACAGATGCAATTATGAATGTGTAACTATATATCAAAATAGTTGTCCCAACTCCTCAAAGCTACCTTAACAGTTATATCAAGGAGCTGCATCAAGTCATGAAACTCTCTCCTTTCCTACCAGCAATTTACAGTGTGAGCAGGAGATACAAGGGTGCTTCTGATTGTTGCACCTCACATAATTGGCCTGAGAGTGTATGAAACATAATCTTACTGCCAGCAGAACAGAATTCCAGTGCTTGGTGCAACTGCTGGCTGCTAAAGTAGATTAAGGGGTTTATTTGTGGTTGTGGCAATAGTGTTATGATAATAAACATGAATACCAAACAATTTATGAATGCTTAAGTCTATCTTATGCATTCATAATAGCTTAACAGGATGCCAGACATAAGAATTTATCACATGGAAGGCAAAGTGCCCAAATCCCATGCAGAAATGGGATTTAAAACCTGGGGAAAACCTGCAAAAGCAGGTTGATTTTCAAACACATCAGGGTTAATTAGCATTAGTGCGACATTAACCCGGACAGAAAGTTGACAAAACGCACCACTTTTTACTTTCAGGATTTTATGATAGTAAAAGGCAGCATGTTTTATCAACTTTCTGTCCAGGTTAATGTTGCGTCAATGCTCATTAACCCCGATGTGTCTGATAATCAACCTGCTTTTGCAGCTTTTTTCCACTTTGTGTCTGGGTTAATGTCAGGCATCATCTGGAAATCAATCCACTTTTGCGGGTTCTTTCTCATAAAATCATAGTTGGAAGAGACCACAAGGGCCATCCAGTCCAAACCTCTGCCATGCAGGAACTCCCAATCAAAGCATCCCCGACAGATGGCCATCCAGCTTCTGCTTAAAGACCTCCAAGGAAGGAGACTCCACCACACTTTGAGGGAGTGTGTTCCACTGTCGAACAGCTCTCACTCTCAGGAAGTGCCTCCTAATGTTGAGGTGGAATCTCTTTTCCTGGAGCTTGCACCCATTGTTCCGGGTCCTAGTCTCTGGAGCAGCAGAAAACAAGCTTGTTCCCTCCTCAATATGACATCCCTTCAAATATTTAAACATGGCTATCATATCACCTCTTAACCTTCTCTTCTCCAGGCTAAACATCCCCAGCTCCCTAAGTCGTTCCTCATAGGGCTTGGTTTCCAGATCCTAATACTGTGATGTGGTTTAATAACTCCATCTATTGTAACGTCTATAAAGATAATCTACATAACTGATTAACAGCATCAGTTTGGACACCTAAAAATATTAGCTGGTATGCAGGACCTTCCGTCTTTTCTTGAGCCAGTAGAACTCCCAGCTCCTTCACCAAGTCCCGTATTCACTGGGAACCTTATTTGGCACAACACCAAATTGTTGGGAGACTGTATAGACAACTCCTGGAAGATATATTATATCAAGGATGAATAGTGGCTTGTCACTGTTCTTCTCCATGCTACAAGAATGGGATCTCTTTACTTCTCTGAGCAACACCTTGCTTCAATCCTTTCAAATAATGTATTTTGTATCTTTGCCAAGCATGTAGCTGGGAAGGAACAGGGAGGAATCTAAACACTTAGCAGAGATAGCAATTTACCTAGGTGGAGAAATAACACATGGCTGGGAAGGAACAAGGAAGAATCTAAACATGTAGAAGAGATAGCAGCTCAGCTAGACACAGACAGAATGTGCAGCCAGAACAGCATAATAAGAAATCTAAAGATAGCAGCTTAATCAATGACCTTGAAGTGGTGTTGGGTTCAAGGATAACACCTGTGAAAATAATCACCTGATTGATGGCCTTAGAAGAATATAGTAGGATTGGCATAATCTTGAGGAAGAAAATCTATAAAACACCCAAGAAATTGAAACAAGTTTAGAGCTTCAGCATAGACCTTCATTCCTGAGGTGACATGTCCCTTGATGGCTACAGAAGGGGTGCACTCCACTCCTATCTCTCCAGGGCTCCCAGCAGCTGAATGGGGGTGTTTGCTTGTTATGATTTATGTATATTCTTCTGTATATATTACTGACTATATAATAAATCAAAAGACTTTTGCAATCACAACAGGTGTTTTTAATTGTTTACGAATCACAGAAAAGAATCTGCTTGCCTTTGGCAAAACAGAGACCCTTAAGGTGGTGAACTAGGAGATAAAACAAGGGACCAACTACCCTCCCTTCTGAGACCTTTAAGCTAACAATTAGCTTCAGATTTCTAGACATATAAGGGCCACAAATCCCATGAAATGGAATCCTAACACCTACCTTAAACCTTTCCCTCAAATAATATGCTGTCTCCTGATCAAGGTACAAGTACAGCAAAGCTGATAATTTATGAAATGTAATGGGACTGGGCCCCTTTTGGAGATGGGGGAGCATTTCCTGTTCCCTTCTTATGCAATTGTTCCCTGTTACTCCCAAAGTGAGCTCTTCCTTTGGGACAATTCTGAAAAGAAGGGTGCATTCTTTCCATAGATAGAATGTTTGTACTTGAATTTACGCACGTGCCATGCATGTGTATCCTGAAACCTAATCTCCCAGCACAGCAGCTTCTGCTGCTGTCCTTGTGCAACCTGAAACCATACTGAAGCACTGCTGTATGCTTTCTGTACAATATTACTACTGTGTAATTGCTCATCCCATATTGGGTGTGCAGGGGCTGTAATCTTCATCCACAGCTGCAAATGTATATGGTCTCACCTGAAGATGGGGCTAACCACCACACTCATACAAAAATCCCTCATTGTGAAGTAACCATGAAGGAAAGAAGGAAATGATGTATGTGTTGAGAGAGGGGAAAAAAGCTTTTCACTACCTTATCCAAGTATTGTGTGTGTAATGAGTAAATTAAAGGAGTTAAAAAGAAGTTTATGGACACTCCCCAAAATAATATACAAAAACTAAAAACCGAAAGCAATACAAATTAATAGTTTTATCAAATGTTACACTACAAATTTGTTACCTAACAAATTCTAACAACCTAAATTAATTAATTCGACATAGTATAGGATTAGCTTCAGTGTTAATCAGGAGATCTATGAGTAAAGTCATGTTAGGAGTGTAAAAATCTGATTCATTATTCATTTAACAATGAATGATTTCCCATCAGACTCTGATGGCTTTATACACCAGTTTTTGTTGTTCAAATTTTTATTTATATGTCTTACACATAAAGCATAATAATAATAATAATAATAATAATAATAATAAATTTTATTTGTACCCCACTCCTCTGTCGAACAATTGAGGTGGCTTACAGTAGTTAAAATTCCATACAATATATTAAAATACAGTCCAACATCCCCAAATCTCTCCCACCCCTTAAAAAGGAATTAAACCAATAATAACATTAAAACATGATAATTAAAACATCAAATAAAACAAAATCATTAAATAGATAGACAACAGTAGACAGAGCAGCGATTGCAGCCAAAGATGGGGAAGAAAAGGGGATGGGGGGGATAGCATTGTTTTTGTTTCATTATTTAGTATAAGTGAAAATGCTGCTTCTGTGTCATTTATCTATCATGGCTACTCACTTTTGATGAACCTGATATCTTCCACAACTATATTTTGTACAAAACTGAATTGGCTCATAAAACAAATCTCTAGTGTAAAGGTCACCAAAACCAAGGAATACAATTAAGCATTTCTTTTCTTTTCTTTTCTTTTCTTTTCTTTTCTTTTCTTTTCTGGTAGGCTCTTTATCTTTAAGAGTTTGTACCACAAGCACTTTAAGTGCTGTACCTCCATCTTATGGAATTCTTGGATCTGTAGTTTTGCAAGGACTTTAGCCTTTTCTGTCCAAGAGTCCTGGTGCCTCACAAAACTACAAATCCCAGGATTCTGAAGGAAGGAACCATGACAGTTAAAGTGGTGTCTAATTGCATTACTTCCACAGTACAGGTGCAACCTTAATCTTTTCCTAGTTTTAGATTGTTTGACTCATACTTTAGTAACATCCTGTATAGATTAATAAAATACATTTTATTGGGGACAACTCTCAAAAGACAACTCAGAAATTGTCGCTGATTCAGAATGTTAAGGCATGGATGATAGTGACAAGAAAACAAGAAAGCATCACCTACCATGAACTATGAACCTTGAAATTATTTGATTCAAAATACTCTTAACTGACATATAAATCCTAGTGTGGAGTATGTCTCCAATACAGACATATTGTTGCTATTGTTGTTAACTGCCTTCACATCGATCTAGACCCATGGCGACCCTATGGATAAGACATTTCCAGCCCCCCCCCCCCCCCCGTTCCTCTACTGCTCTGCCCAGCTCCTGCAAACTCATATTTGTGGTCTCTTTAATAAAGTTAATCCATCTAGCATGTGGCCTTCCTCTCTTTCTACTTCCCCCACCTTTCCTAATATTATTGTCTTTTCCAGTGATTCCTGCCTTCTCATGATATGTCCAAAGTACGACAGTCTAAGGGGGGATGCAGACGGGTGGCCATGGGCCACCCTGAGAAGCGGAGAATTGGGGCCAAGGCTGCCCCATGCCTCTGCCCCAATCCACCATTTTGGTGACTGGGAAAGGAGCACCAAAATGGCCCTCCTTCCCCAAGCTGCGGAAAGGGCACTGGAAGAGCTGCCGTGTGGCTTTTTTGCACCTCTTCTGGTGCAGCATGTAAAAATGCTGCACTGGGAGGATGTCATCAGAGTGCTCCCCGTGTGCAACAGTGCACACTCTGATGATGTCCTTGGGAAGGGGTTGGGGCGTCCAGCTGCTCTTCCCCTTCCCTGGCTTCAAGACGGCGCTTTGCGCCATCTGCAGAGCCCCTAAGCCTTGTCATCTTGACTTCTAGGGATATTTCTGGTTTGATCTGCTCTAAGACCCATTTGTTTGTCCTTTTGGCTGTCCATGGAATCCTCAGCACTCTTCTTCAGCACCACTTCTCAAATGAGTTGATTTTCTTCCTATTTTCTTTCTTGACTGTCCAGCTCTCACATCCATACATGGTAATAGGGAATACGACGGCTTGTACAATTCTGACTTTTGTGCTGAGTTATATGTCTTTGCATTTTAGGATCTTTTCTAGTTCTTTCATAGCCACTGTCCCCATTTTTAATCTTCTCTTGATTTGCTGGCTGCAGCCCCCATTCTGATCAATGTTTGATCCCAGATATGACAACTCTTTTACTATTTCTATTTCTTCATTGTCTAGTTTGAATGTGTGTAAGTACTTGGTGGTCATTATTTTTGTTTTCTTTATCTTCAACAGTAAGCCTGCCTTTGCACTTTCTTTGTTGATCTTCCTTAGTAGATGTTCCAGGTGTGTAAAGTTATCTGCTAGTTTTATGGTGTCATCTGCATATCTCAGATTGTTGATATTTCTTCCTCCTATTTTCACTCCTCCCTCTTCCATGTCAAAACCTGCTCTCCTTACAATATGTTCTACATATAGGTTGAACAGATAGGGTGATAGCCTTGTCTGACTCCTTTGCCAATTGGGAGCCATCTGTTTCTTCATGTTCTGTTCCGACAGTAGCCTCTTGTCCTGAGTACAGATTCATCATCAGGACAATCAGATGTGTTGGCACTCCCATGTCTTTAAGGGCATTCATAGCCTTTTGTGATCCATGCAGTCAAAGGCTTTGCTATAGTCTTAAAGCACATGCTGATTTCTTTTGGAATTCCCTGGTGTGCTCCATTAGCATCGTATGTTTGCTGTGTGTTCCTTCATGCTTCTTACTTTCCTGAACCCTGCTTGGACCTCTGGGGTTTCTCTCTCCATGTATGATTAGAGCCTATGTTGCAGAATTTTGAGCATGATTTTGCTTTCATGGGATATTAGTGCTATGGTTCTATAACTGCTACAGTCTGTTGTGTCTCCTTTTTTGTGGATGGGGATGTATATTGATCACTTCCAATCTGTTGGCCATCATTTTGTTTTCCGTATCTGTTGACATATGTTGGTTAGCACTAAAATTTGCTCTGACAATATGGATTGTTACAGTTCTATTAGAATATCATCTGTTCCTGCAATCTTGTTTTTTGCCGTTTCCTTTATTGCAGCATCCACCTCAGTTTTTAGAATTTGAGGTTCATCTTCATATGGCTCTTCGTTCCATGTGTCCTTTATGTTGTCATGTATTTTATAAAACTCTTCTGTGTATTGCATTCATCGTCTTTTTATTCCTTCCTGGTCTTGAATTATTTTATTTTTATTGCTGTAGAGTGTCCCGGTCCTTGGTTTGAACTTTTCCTTCATTTCTCGAATCTTGTGGAACAGGTCTCTCATTCTTCCCTTTTTGTTGTTGTCTTCTATTTCTCTACATTTGTCATAGTAATTTTCCTTATCTTTACACACTAACCATTGTACTATTACATTCATGGTTCTAAGTTTATTCCTATTTTCTTTTTGTTTTGTTTCTCTTTTTTCCTTTATTGTGAGAGGGGGCGAGTTTGGGTCGCAACAGTTTGCAGCAACTCAGAGTACCATGAGCAAAAGGAAGAACTGTTGTGAAAACAGTCCAAGTTCTCCCTTTTTTCCCCAAACAATGGCTGCAAAACAACCAAAAATAGAAGAATTCTTCAATAGAATACAAAACATTACAGTAAGCAAAACAAAGGCTTCTCCTATTTTCTCAACAGCACCCTCCAAGCCAGTAGAATTAAATGAATTGAATTCTCAAATCAAACTTGATACGCAACAGCTGTCAGATACATTATCATTATTGTTGACTTCTGTTAGGGATGAGTCAAATGAAAATGAAACTGAGAATATTAATGACTCTCTTTCTGGATCTCTGGATCATTTAGGGGGGTTGCAGATTGCCAGAAATAGTGCAAATTGAGGCCACTTTTAGGGCTAGTGCTAGGGAATCATGGGATTTTTTTCCTGAGACATTGAGCCTTCTCTGTCAGAGAGCTCTGGTTCCACAATAATATACAGTTCCCATGATTCCCTAACCCTAACCCTTAAAGTGGACTCAATTTGCACTATTTCTGGCAGTCTGCAAAGGCCCTTAGTTAACTCTCCCAATCCCAAGGGGAATAAACTCAAAAGTAAGATACATAAGAATTTTGAAGAGACTTCCCTGGGAAAGTACAACTGAATTTATGGCCAAGCAATGCCTTCTTACAGCTCGAACTGTTATTGCACTGTTTGATCAATTATCTGACATTACATACAACTTAGACATGCTTAAAAAAGATTTTAAAGCTTTTTTCTTTAAACTGACTGCTGCTGCTATGAAACAAAATGCAGAAGCCATGGGAAAGGGAAGGATCTTAGATATCTGCCCAGTTAAAGGGCAAGTTATTAGAGGAAACCAGACTGATAAAAGCAAAAAATAACATAACGATAACAGTATCAACAGAATTCAACCCTCTGACAAAGGGTGTCCTTTGAGGTGATCTTTGGTAAATAAAAATGCATATTAGAAACACAGAAGGTTGCACTCTGTATTTCCCTGAATAAGATCAACATGGGACGATCAAAATTTCATTAGGGCAACTCTTACACTGTTACCAAAGACTGATATACCTAAATGCTATCGAATGGCTTCCTACAGTGCAAAATAAAAAATGGGTTTTATTATCATTTAAACAGCCTACTATTCCAGCTATGATATTGAAGATGAGACCATATTTGGCATCTTTTCAAATCTTTCCCACTAGAGTGTTTCAAGTGCAACAGTTAAACCTCTTTTTAATTCTGCTGTACTTAGAAACATATTTTCCACTAAAAATTCAACAGAAGCTACCATTCCCCCCCCTTTCACAAAACTCCATGACTGAATTGTCCCCATTCTGAGATAGATGCTAATTCCCAATTCCAATGAAAGCAATAGTGGAACAGAGATTTGAAACTGCCCACCATACTATTAGCTCACCATACTATTAGCTGTGATCCAAACTGTTTCCATGTGCAATTAACCATGAAGGACAATCATATGACATAATGAGTACCTTATTATGTTCCCCTTCCATTACTATTAGCAATTTCAGGGCTGGGATTTGTATAAGACTCTGGTTGACTCCACTTTTCCTCAATGTGCATTTCTAGTCCCACTGTGGGTTTCCCATAGCTGAATTTAGAAGATGTTAGTACAGCCAATCACAGATCTCCCATGTAATGTCTAAAATTCTGAATGGAAGGTATCTCTAAACATCCAATGTGCAGGTAGGACCTAGCATACCCAAATACTGGCCCATTTAATTCAAATTTGAATATCTTCTCTCTCTCTCTCTTTCTGTGTCAGTCTCAAGAATTCTTCTAAAAAGCTGAACACAAAGAAAGATTATTCATCAAATGAATGGGAACTGGGAAACGAAATTGTTCTACACAGTGGAATGTCAGCTTTTCGGACAATGGATGTCTTTGAAACCAGTCCTTGCTCACAGTGCACAAGGAGAAGGCTAAGCTTCCATTGTCTGGAGGAACTGTATCTTAAGTGTTCAGTCATTAAAGTTATGCCAAGGAGATTACAGCAATTTATTCTTCAAAGTATCTTCTCTCTGACAGCATATTATCAGTGACAGAAAATACATTTAAAAATAAGGTAAGGCACGCCACATGATTGCCATGCTCAGTCTATTTGGCACATCTTCCATGTGTCGGGTCCTGCATATGCTTGAATTTTCTTCTACTCAGAAATCCCTCAGAAGATGAAGGAACAGAGCATTCTGTATATTGCTTCCCATCTCACCATCTAGGTCAGTGGGTACCAAATTCAGATTTATCCCTTCTTTAATAGCAGAAAGTGACACAGGCCTTACCTTGCAACTAGGCTTGTCAGATCTCAGGGACTGGCCCCCGGTCTCCTGTTTTTGTGAGTTACCTCCAAGCAGAAGACAAGGATGACAATTCTCCAGTTTTGGGGGGTTCAGTCACAGGAAAAAGAAATGGGCTGTATGCAAATCTTCAGCTCACAAGTACAGTAGCAGCTTTCTACAATTTGAAAGGTTTATTTTGTGTATACTACAACATTCAAAGACTCTCCAGGTGGTCTATGTATATACTTAGCCTCCTTCTTCTCTCCCAGTCACTGTGACACCTTCTGCTCCTCTCTGCATCCAACTTCTGGCTAGACTCAAGTGAGCTACATTAAATGTAACTTCTCTCTCTCCCTCTGGTTTTTGAATGACAAACTATGAGCAACTGTGGTAGATACTTAAGGCATAATACTATAGACATCATGAGGGAACATCCCCAAGTCATATGCCAATGAGAGGATCAGAGTGTTTCAAATTATCATAATATGGCTTAACACATTACTGAAACTCCAGCTGGATAGAATACTGAATGGTATGTCCTCTACATATTGAAAACATGAATTCATTCAAGGGCATCATTACTAAATTCTTCTTTCTGTCAACCCAAAATAATATATGTAGGGGGGTTGCAGACTGCCATAAATAGTGCAAATTGAGTCCACTTTTAGGGTTAGGGTTAGGGAATCATGGGAACTGTATTTTTTTGTGGCACCAGAGCTCTCTGACAGAGAAGGTTCAGTGTCTCAGAAAAAAATACAGTTCCCATGATTCCCTAGCACTGAGCCAGGGCAGTGCCTCAATTTAATGTGCACTATTTCTGGCAGTCTGCTTAGGCCTGTAGTTGTATATCTTATGAAAATGTGATGAGATATGGTACTGTATAAAGTATTGTAGATCACAGTACTCAAAAAATTGAATGGAAATAATCATTCTGCCAACATTATCATTTATTCCATCTTTTGGTATATGGAGCTAGAGTTTCCATAGGTTATCATTTTAAATCAAAATTTGACATGGAATGAATACTTAGTACTATGGTTTGAGGACTTATGGTGATCTTTAAAGCTCTTCTCTTAAATGCATCAAAATATTTTCAGTTGCTCTATTAGTTGTTTTTTCCCTGAAATATAAAATCATAGACCATCCAGTCCAATCCAGTCCAGGAAAACACAAAACACTCCCAACAGATGGTCATCCAAATTCTGTTTAAAAACCCTCCAAAGAAGGAGATTCCACTACATTCCAAGGCAATGTATTCCACTGTCTAATGGCTCTATGAATCTAATCTTTCAAAGGGAGAGAAACCCCATCCAGAACATGCTGTGATCCCAATCCCAGGTTGTGTTTCCTACTGATTAGCCACACGTCTATCTTGTCTGGATTAAGCCTCACCCTGTTCACCTGCATCCAGTCCTTTACTACATTCAGACAATGATTCAATACTACTACAGCCTCCTTGGCATCAGTTTTAAAGAAGAGAGAGGGGGGTTGCAGACTGCCAGAAATAGTGTGAATTCAGTCCACTTTTAGGGTTAGGGTTTGTGCTAGGGAATCATGGGAACTGTTATTTTTCTGAGACATTGAGCCTTCTCTGTCAGACAACTCTGATGCCACAATAAAATACAGTTCCCATGGTTCCCTAACTCTAACCCTAACCCTAAAAGTGGACTGAATTCACACTATTTCTGGCAGTCTGCAACCCCCCATAGAACCAGGTATCATCAGCATACTGATGACACCCAACCTCAAGTTCCAGTGATCTCTCTCAGAGGCTTCTTGTAAATTAAAAAAGCATGGGGGACAGTATTGACCACTGTGGAACCTCACAGGCTAAAGGGCAACAGGGCAAACAACAGTCCCCCAGCATCACCTCTAGGAATGTTCAGCCAAGGCAGGCAGAAACCACTGAAAGGCAACGTCCCAAGTCCCATATCAACTAAACAACCCAGAAGGACATCATGGTTGATTGATTAATTCCAATCAATCTAGTCTATGTAGGACTAGATTTAGTATTCATGCATACACACATTCACACAGGACTGGATTGAGCATTCACACATACACACTGGAGGGGGAGGAAGAATCGAGGTCAAAGGGAACATTAAACTGGCTGGTATTGACAGGAGTATTGTCTTTTCTATTATGTCTTGACACATATCCAAAGTGAAGGGATGAAAGTAGATAAGAAATAATGATTTCTACAGCATCCATGGGACCAGTGGAGCACACCAAGGTTAATGGAATTAAAGCATGGATTAAATTCATGAATAAGGAGCAGTTATTGACATTGAGAGAGGAGACACCTGGGCTTTTTGTGGCATCTCTGAATTCAATATGATTAAACCTGCAAATGGGGTGAGCCACAGCAAAACATGGGAGCTCCAAAAGGCACATTTTCTACATTTTCTAAGCTTCAGGGAGATAAAGAACTTCATAACATTATAGATACTATTATATATCCATGCATTTCATAATTATCATACTCAAAATATGCACAGCTTGTAATTTTCAAAATCCTATACTGATGAAGGGCTTTCTCTAACATATACAAGCTCTTCAGCTTGCAGTGGCTTACCAGCTGACAAGACTGAAACCATTAGTTTCCATGGTTCCTGGGGAACTTAACAAAGATAAAACATTATTGTTCTACAACCCATTTCTGTACTAGATGCCTCCTTGGCCTTAAGCAGATGGGGCAAAAGGAGTGGCCAGAGGCCACTTCCACTCCAATCTTTGTGGGATCATAGTGACCAAATGCTACTGTCCCAAGGCTGGCTGCTGCTGCAGTCCTGAATGGGCCACAGTAAGGAGTGGATAGAATCTTCTCCTCTTGCAGCCAGGTTTGGGCCACCTTAGGCAGCCCTGGCATGATCCCTGTGTGGCTTTCATTCAGTTTGGGGGCATGTGTCATCAAATTGCCACACCCCAAATCACACAGAAGACACTCTTTTTTTGCCCCTCTGTTTCGGGTTTTCTTAGGACCTTTACAGACTGCCAGAAATAATGTAGCTTGAGGCCACTAACTGTCCTGGCTCAATGCTAGGGGATCATGGGAACTTTAGGTTTTTCTGAGACATTGAGCCTTCACTGTCAGAGAGATCTGGTGCCACAATAAACTACAAAGCCCTTCCTCAGAATTACCCTGGTTGGTTGAGAGTAGTGGTGCCAGTAGATGTCAGGCTAACATGATTGCTCCTCTGTGACTGTCAAGACAGATGAGAAATATCCTCCTCAGTGTTTTGGGGGCTGCATCTGCACTGCAGAAATAATGCACTTTGACACTGCTTTAACCACTGTATCTCAGTGCTATTGAATTGTTAGGACCTTTATTTGTAGTTTATTACAGCATCAGAGTGTTCTGACAGAGAAGGATAAATGCCTTGTTAAACTACAAATTCAGAATTTCATGGCATTATGTCAAACTACATTATTCCTGTAGTGCAGATACAGCCTCATTGAGGTGAGGCAAAAAGCATTGCAAACTCTACTCCCCAGGGTTACCTGATGGGGAAAGAAGGAATCTGGAAGGAAGAAGATCCAGATCTTAATAACTCTGTACAGAAATCTCTATGGTATCTGTACGCTTTCCCCTAAAGAGCAAAGAGCAGCTCCATTGGGGAAGGTGGGACAAGGTTTAAACAGTTTCCCTCAGCAATACCGATTTAAGATTAATTGGTTGTAATTCTCCACTATATGTTCCTTCTTAAAGGAAACAATGAGTAAATTTCATATTTTTCTTTCCTTTGTGAAACAAATGTTGAAAACCATGTAGTTTTAGAAATTTATTCATAACTCAGGATTTATTCTGCTCAAATTCTACATATAGTCTTTTGCACAGAAAACAACACTTCCTTCACAGAAAAATCTGTTTCCTGTGCAGGAAATGTTTTCTGTATAAATGAACCAAGTGAAAATTTTCACAGATGAAATCCGCTATAACTACATTTTTTTTTTTTTTTGAACAGGAAACAGTATTTACTGTGAAGGAAATAATATTTCTGCATAGAAATATTGTTTTCTTGTCAGAAAATACTGTTTTCTGGACAAAACAACTATATGCAATTTTTGCCCAGAATAAGTCCTGAACTCTGAAGATTCTCATCAGTCCAGGATTCTTCTCATTAGGTTCATATCAGCAAAAAAACACATTTTTCAATCATTGTGTGAATATGTCTAAACATTGTTTCATCTCTAGGAATGGGTTCCTTCCTGCTATTCCATTCATAGGAGATTCATGGGAAAATCAACAGTGTATTTCCCATATCAGATCAATTTGTGCACTTAATTGCAGTTTGTAAATGTAAAAAAGAGTGCACAAAGTGCAGTTTGTGGACCACATGTAATCCAGAGGTCCATGAAGCTCACCCGAACCCACCTTCACCTCAAAGGTTCTCAAACACCCCAGTTTTGGGGCATGGTCCTTTGAGTCGATTTGTTATATATGATGTGATATTGTCATATTTTGCAAGAGTACTTGCCCAAACTACAATAAGGACGGCTAGAAGTCCCCAAGTGTCAATTTGCCTCACCCAAGCCACTGATTGGCCATAGGGTTGCTCCTGGGCACCACCCACCTGCCTTTGTCCACTTGTTGAAGATTAAGCAGAGTTCATCCTTGTCTGTGAAGGGACAAAAATTGCTTCTTCTTCTCTGTGTACACAAGCACAGAGGGACTGCATTGCAGTGCACCCCTGTGGCCAGTAAGTGGTTAAGGGACAGTGTTGTACCAAGAAGCCTCCATCTGGGATTGTGCATCTTGGTATAAAGAAGGAACTTTAAACCACCACTCCTCTGGCTCAATGACAGAGGTTTAAACTCAGTGATTGATCCAATTTGATCATGATCTTCAGAAACTAAATTTTGTTTCATTATGAAAATAATATCCTAAATTAATATAACTCTGTATTATTATTATTATTATTATTATTATTATTATTATTTTCAAAAAGCTGTTGTCTTGTCATTTTTTGAATGAACTGATGGTTCTTTAGAAACAGATTTATTTTTTTACAGCATGGACTGTGGGGAAAAATAATAATTTCAACATTGTTTTGATAAGAAGTTGGCCAAGACAGGCCACTTTGGCACAGTCAAATATCTTCTTGAGAAGTTACTAATCCTCTTGCATGATCTGAACGGCACTGTGGCACCCAAACACCAAATTGTGTGTGTGTGGTGTGTTTTCTTCTCCTGCTTTGTTTTCCTGATTTTGCTAGTCCATGTAACAAGGCAACATTTTGTCACCTTTTTTTTTTTTTATTCTGAACATTTATTTTAAAAAATGCACAAAAAATGCTGTTGAAAATGTATAACATCTTCCATGATTCACACACACACATACACATACAACCACAATTTTACAGTAAGAACATTTTGTTGTCCTAGAATTTGCCATGTGATGATGAGCTAAATTAGGACTTACGTCCCCAGTCAAAACATTACAATTAAACAAGTTATGATTTTCTGTTACTTATTTTCTTCTGTGTCCAGCCTGTCAAATGTGTATATTGTACCACAATTACCATTTCCAAGGAATTTTCTTTTTTTATATCTTTATAGTTTTGGTATGGAGACTCAGCATGGTGTAGTGGTTTCGGTGTTGGACTATGATTCTGGAGATCAGGGTTCAGCTCCCTGCTCAGGTGTGGAAACCCATTGGGTGACCTTGGGTGACTCAAACAATCTCAGCCCAAGAAAACCCTCTGATAGGTTCTCCTTAGGGTCACCATAAGCTGGAAATGACTCAAAGGCACACAAAAACAACAAAGCTTTGGTATGGAGAGAATGTTTATTTATTTATTTATTTATTTACAAATTGATTTTTGTTTTCTTACTGCCTGCCCAAAGCTTGCATTTTCAAAATCCAGTGCTTCACACATTAACATTTAAAGATACATATTATTGGTGAAATGTTCGTGGAAATCTGATATCTTGTTGTTACATTAATTATGGAAGAGATACCGGGAAGATATTATTGGGCCAGGGCCAATTAAAATAAAACAGTTCCCTCGTTAATAAAGGGAAAATGTACTCCAAAGGTAAACGAGGAATGCATAACTTTACTTAAGGGAGAACTCAGTTCTGTACACATAACTGTAGATTCATTATTTAGGAAGAAAATGTATTAAAATTTATGAGCATCAGACAAGAGGAAACCTCAGACTAATGGTATTCTTTCTCTTCTTGAAAATCCCAGTCTTCGAGAAGAAAACTGCTAGGAAATAAAGAAGGAGAGATGCTGAGTTTTATACAGCATCAATGAAGAAGGGTTATAAATAGGATATAAAGCATAAATAGAAGGACAGGGAACAAAAAGCAACTCAAGAATTGTAAAGAATTTGAGTTGTGTTGGTGATAATACCTTTTTTTTCTCAATTGAAGTCATAAAACCAAAGTGGATTTAGTATAGTGGATTTAATAAAGTAGGCAATCACTCTGTTTATGTAGGATAGGGAGATAACTGAACCAGATTTAGTTTCATGATGAGTGATGTCTGGCCCCAAAAATTGCTAGTCATGGGATGGACAATTACTGTGGTTGGAATAATAGTTTTAGCAATGGGGCATGAGTAGGCTGTTCTGGGACAGAGTGTGGCTGATGGACAATCAACCACATTGTCCCTTTTCACAATATCCTTTGGAGAGGAAGCCAAATTGCTTATTGCTCTGGTTGAACTCTGTAATTCCACAAACTAACCTGCTGCCTGGTACACTCTTTGGAATAAATACAGAAACACTTGACTTTGCTGCATGAATGGAGAGCAGCAATTTTTCTCCAATAATTTATCTGCAATCCATTCAGGTAATCTAAATCAATACAATTCAACACATTTTTCTATACTTAAGAAAACAAGCCATCATCATTATTTATTAATATAGCATCCAACACTATGATTCTATGCCATCAGTGTACACAGGGCTTTACAAGAAAAACAAAAGAGTTCCCTGCCCTCAGCCATACAATCTAATTAAGATGTGGTACAAAAGGGAAAAAAAAAAGAAAAGAAAAGAAAAGAAAAGCATAGTAGTGTGGCAGGAAATTAAATCCAGCAGATGCTGTCTCTTCTTCCATGGCAAAGACATTGACAATTTGGATGGTGGGAGGACTTTTCATCTGCCTCTGGACCTAGGCATGATGGAGCTAAATATTTGTTTGCTTGCTTGTTTGTTTGTTTATGAAAACAGTCATTGATAGCTATTTCAAATGACTCTTCAATAGGCAGAAAAAGGTATAATAGCAAAAGCAAAGCTTGGGGAGAAAATACTTTTTGGCTCTTGGAATTCAGGGAAATGTAGCCTAAAAGGGCCAGCATGATTTCAGATTTGGACTATACTCTGGACCAGGGTTTGAACATCCCACTCAGGCATGGAAGCCCACTGTGTGACCATGGGCAATCCCACTCTCTCAGCCTCAGAGGAAGGCAAAGACAACCCCCCAAGTTCATTTTGCCAAGAAACCTACATGATGTTTTGCCTTAGGATTGCCATGAATTCAGAAATTACTTGAAGGCACACAGCAACAACAACAAAGCAAGCTTTTCAAACCCTAATCACTAGATATCTGAAATAACACTTGTCTGTCAATCCCATCTTAAATTAGTCAATGATATGCTCCAAATAGGATATAGGTTGAGTCTTCCTTATCCACAATACTTGGGACCAGAAGTGTTTGGGATTTTATTCATTCATTCATTCATTCATTCTTCATTTCTGAATGCCTGTATTTGCATTTATATACATAATGAAATAGCTTGAAGATGGGAATCAGGCCTAAACACAAAATTCATTTATGTTTAACATATACTTTACAACATAGTTTGAAAGTAATTTTATACAACATTTTTAATACTTTTGTGCATGAAAGAAAATTTGTATATACTGAACCACTTGAAAACAAAGGTGTCAATATCTCATCCACCTATGATTTTTTTTTTTTTTGGTTTTTGAAATATTTCAGATTTCAGAAGTCTGGATAAGGGATACTCAACCTTTATAAAATACAACCTGACACAAATTTGTAGAATAAAATCCATAAATGTGAAGGATATGTTGTTTAAAATTCAGTTAATGTGTGTTCCTACACAGCCCTGAGCTTAGAACATTAGGTTTGAAAATTAATTCTAATGTTAAACATTAGATACTGAGAAAATAATTCATTGCCCCCAGGACTAATATTTGAATTTGTTTAATCTGTTAACTCATCAACAATTAACTTCTTAAAGAAAACAATAATTCCAGGCCAAACCAGGGGATTTACACAAAATGACACAGAGGCTGTCATTATTGACCCTTGAAATGGTGGGAGTCCAATATATCCAGAAGGGATTAGTCTAGAAAAGCCTGACATAAAGTATAACTCTCATATATCTTATATATCAATCTGTTCAATTGAGCTTTCTCACTGTAACACATTCTTTATCAAGTATGTGATGTTAGAGCATCCATATGCTGATGATTTACAACTTTAGGAACTCCTCACCATTGACTATGCTGACTAGGACTGCTGGAAGTTGTAGTCCAACCACTTTCCACTTGATGACACTAGTTCCCATTATAAATGAACTAAAAAGTCAGTGGCAACAAGTACCCAGCACTGTGTAACCAATAGGTACACAAAAAGGGTTGGATGTGACTTGGTGGGGATGCAGACGGGCAGCCGTGGGCCATGCGTAATGCACCATGAGTAATGGCACATGCCCTGATGACGTCCTTGGAGAGGGGTTGAGGCAGCTGGCGTGCAGCTGCCCCTTCCCTTCCCCGCCTCCAAGACGCTGCTTTGCACCATCTGCAGAAGCCCTTAATTCTGCATAAATATGACCATGGAATTGGCTTGGTGACCAAAACTTTTGTTTCCAAATTAATAAAACCAAGCCCATGAATCCCCTCAAAACAAGTGACACACTGAATGAGGGGACAGGTGGAAAGCAGGAAAAAGAAGAAGACCTCCCCCAATCCATTCTATTTTACCCCGGGATGATGTTTTCCCCTATTTTTAAAATTCTTCTTCAGGTGTCCATCTCATTTGGTTCCCAACAATTATTTCAATGGGTTTCCAGAACTGTTCACTATTTCCAGAGGCAGTTTCTCACTGTTTCAGTTTAGCTTGTCTACCAACAGAACCATATGCACATTTCATTTCATTTCATTTTTTTATTTTTTTGGTCTCCTTGGGTCTTTTACCATTCTACTGATTTTTGCCAGAGGAATAGCCATCCATACTAACAAATTCTAATAAATTAATTATTCAAATGCAGAATTAATTTTGGTGTTAATTGAGTAATCTACTGAGTTAAAAATAAATGCTACAAATATCTAGTGAAATAGTATGAATTAATAATAGTATGAATTAATCAATGAATTAATTAACTGGTTGCTTTAACCTCTGATAGGGCCAGAGGTTTTCATTAGAGTAGCAGAGAGACAAGGCCGCATAATGGCTATTGAAATAGAGGGAATGAATTTATCCAACATGTTTTCCTTAATTCCATATTCTCTAAACCAACCAGGACAGACTTTGTTTAAATATATTTCTACATAGAGATTGTCTTATTTACGCACTCTAGATACAGGTACATATATAATTTTGATCATCCTCTAGAGTTGGAAAACAAACAAGTACAAAACAAACAGATGTAAATTACTAGTCTTGGAGATTTCAAAGGTATGTGCATATAGTAACAGAGAGAGAACTGTCTTCAGTAAGGAACCTGTTAGAGCCCAATACTACTGAAAAGCTTAGCCATTTTAAATAGTTTATTTCTAATAGCAAATGCCAACACACACACGATTCTTCTGAACACACATCAGGGTAGACAAATACCACTTCCAGAGCTAGCATGTGAAGCTACATAGTCCTTCTTGAATCATATTAGTGTTATGTGTTTGCTCAATGACACACAATCAGCATGGTCAACTCTGACAACATGGGTCCCTCCCTATCATATTCCAAAGATAGCACTAACTGTCTGTTTGGTAGAAGCAAGTGCATATCTCCAACACAAAACAGCTGGGTATTGCTACTCATTCTGAGGAATGAGGTTTTCTTCCCTCCCCTAAAATGTACAGGATGTCATTTTTATCACCACAGTTCTCCAGACTCAATGGGAAAATCTGGATGTGCTAAAGATGAAGAAGGTAAGAGTCTGAGGAGCTATTTACATGCATGGAAAAGAAATATACACACAGCTGGGAATCTCTTCATAGTTTTCAGCCACTACACCTCTCTGAGTTGACAAGGCAAGCTGCTTCAAAAACTGAGCAGCAGCTTGCCTGAGCAGATGTGGAAGTTCTGGCAAGGAAAACTGCAAAGAAATATGCAGTGATGTGCAGTATGTTTATACTCAGGCACAGTGCTTCTTTGGATGGAATGTTAACCTTGGTGTTACTATTGCAAACTAGCTCAGCTCATCATAAGCTAGCCAGTCTGGCCAGTACTATTTCAGGATGTAGACAAGGAATTGCATAGTAGAATTTTCCTCTATTCATAAACATTCCCTAGTAATAGAATACCAGAACTGTTCCTAGTAATCTGAAATTAGCAGTTGACTGTAATTTTCACTGATTTTATTCCATGTGATGTATTTTACTTTATCTTGATCACTCATTTTTGGTCTACTTTATATAAAACCATAGGGGATTGTGCTTTAAATAAATAAATAAAAAAAACCCTGAATGACCTAATATCAAGGAGAAGACAGGATTAGAGGACACCTCTGTAACAACTGGTGGGATGTGTATACTGAGAAGCACTGAAGTACAAGAACCTCCAACTGCAGTCTAAAGTGTTCCAGACCAAACAAATGTTCTACCTCAGTGAAAACTTGGCCACAGTCTACATGGATACTTGAAGGGTTTTATTCAGTCTCAGTTTTTAAAACAAATAGATCTGATTTGCATTTTCTAGAGCAGGGGTAGGCAACCTTTCCCCTTTAAGGGCCGAGGGACTTCAGCTCCCAGAAGCCTCAGCCATGTTGGCCAATAATCCCATGTTGGCCAATCGCTCCTGGGATTCTGGGAGCTGAAGTCCCTCGGCCCTTAAAGGGGAAAGGTTGCCTACCCCTGTTCTAGAGTAATATATGGGTGAGTATGCACTTGTCATTCCATTGCCACACTTCTCTGAATTTTGCAAATTTGTTCTGCGATATCTATCTATCTATATAGTATAAATATATAATTTATTTGTGTGGGAAGGGGAAGCTGACTCAGAATGAATGACATGACATGCAACTGGCAGGAAAAGGCCACAACTTTATTGAATATAGCTAACAGGTAGAGGTTGGCCCGAATGATGAATGGGCCTGGATCTGTCATTGCCCAACCCATCTGTTGTTCAATGAACCCAAAAGGCCCAGTCATGGTCGGGCATCAGGATGACAGAAGGGGTGACCAACTGGTCTGAAATCCATCTCTCCACCCCTTTGTCACCAGGGGACACTGTTCAGGAGTTGCCCCTGCACTGGCAACACCTCTCCACTCCCAGCACTCCCTGGTCCTTTAAGGAGTCCTGATCTGTGCTCTGCAGCCCAGGAAACTATGCTCACCAGAACCCCCGTCCATGCTACCACCCCCAAAAGTTGTGACAACACCCCATGACAACCTTGAATCCGCCAAGGGTGGGAGGGAAGAACTCTTACCCAGAGCTCCTACCACCTTGAGCTCTGGCTAGCAATGGTGCTGCATGGTCTTAAATAGGCTCGCTGGCCAATGGGGGCCAGTGCCAGGTGGAAGTCCCACCCCTCCTCATCCTCCCCACCAATCAGAGAGGCCGATTAGTCAGATGGAGTGGGACCTCCAGCTACACAGACTGTTGGGGCTTGTGGTCTCTGTTCTAACACCAGAAATCCTGCCTTTGCCCAGCATGCTCAACTAATCCAGAGCTGCCAAGCTGCCCCAGTGCACTCTGGGAGCCAGCCACCCACCCAAGCACACCCAGGAATCACTGCATTGCTACCAGCTCTCTTCCCTGCAACTCGGCTGACCCAGTGAGTCGGGTGGCCACATTTTTAGATAGATATACCCAGAATGGACAATTTTGTGACAAAAAAGTGGTGATGGTGGGAAGCAATGTGAAATTTAATGTTCCCAAAAGTTTGTAGATTGAGTTAGAAATGAAACTGAATGGACATTTGAATGAACACATTGAAAACTGGCACAGATATATCCATTTGTAGTGATCTCTGGCCATTGAGGACATTTTAGTCACTTTCCACAAAAAGTTTAACATGCACTTTCCATAGAAATAGGACAAAAATTCATGGATATGTGGATCTTTGCCTGAAATGCAGGCTACGTATGTGAAGACTCATGAAATAAGAAAACATGCAAAGATTTAAGAGATAAATTTAAAAAACCTCAATGTGTTGATATGAACTTCTGTAAAGCCTTGAAAGTTGCACCTATATGTGTTAGGATTTTTTTTTTAAAGATCTAAAACAAGAAGCTTGTGTTCTAGTCTATTTCTTGTGAATTCCTAGGACTACCTGAGGTACTTTTAAACCCAGGTGGTTCCCTCCTCTGCTTCTTTTGGGACTTTCCAATACAAGCAGGGCCTAACTGATGGATATTGTGAATTGGGGGTATGGCCATCACTAAAAATAAGGATAAGAAGTTGTTGTTGTTGTTTTTTAAAAAAATCATGAATGAATGAAGCCTGAGTGTGGGTGCAAATAAAGGTAAATCATAATAAATCATAAAAATTTCTGGGAATATTGCCCATCTAGAGGAGTCTCAAGATAAGAGAAATGCAGATCACATAAGGCCTTGAAAGTATACACTTTACTCTGTACTCTCTGTGCCAAGGCAACCCAACATGGGATGTATATTGTATGAAACTACACTTCTTTCTAATCATTACAATTGCTTCTCTTCCTCATTTAAGAAAACCAGCTTTTAAAAAAATCTAGTACAACATCTGAAAGTATAATTTATGTACAAGTCATTGAGCCAGGCAGGAAAAAAAATCTTTGAAAGGCTTTGTATCTATACACACCAATTTTGTTTTGAAGATCTAAATGATATTTTCCCCATCCTGAAGCCAAAGTATTCCTTGATAGCTCCTGACATTACCAAAGACTTTTTTATTCCCACTGTCCAGATCAGTTGAAATTAACCCAGTATTTTCTGAAATTAAATTTATTTCTATATGGCTGGATATCCATGTTATACCACAAATAACTAGTTGGCCATTGTAGGAAACTCAGGTCCAAGTCCACTGCAGAAATAATCCAGTTTGGGACTGCTTTAACTACCCTGGCTCAGTGCTAGGGAATCCTGGGAATTGTAGTTTATTATGGCATGAGAGCTTTCTGACAGAGAAGGCTCAATGTCTCCCAAAACTACAGCTTCCAGAATTTCCTAGTATTGAGCCAGGCAGCCAAAATGGTCTCAAACTGGATTATTTCTACAGTGTGTTTGGGAGCACAGTGATTGTTTCTAGCACACAGATTTAACAGAGATCAAGCAAGGGAAAGAGGAGTGCAAGCAATAAAAGAAAATCATGCTATTGCTTAACTAGTATAATATTGCTGAAGCACTTTAACACCTTTATTATAATTCCTGAATTAAAAAGACCTGAGTGGAAACTGGTGAAAGTCAATTTATAAAACACTGCTTCAATCTAGATGTGATACATAATCAGTGGGAAAGAGCAGAGGGGAAACCCAAGGTGTGTGGGGCTGTGCAGGAAACCCAGGGTAGCTCAAGAAAGCGTTTGGATGCAAAACCATGAATATGCTGATAAAATCAAAGCAAAATAAATAAATAAATAAAAATCCTGAGAATTCTCATTATTTCCAGAAACTTTCCTATCTTCTAGATGAGCCCATTGTCTTTTCTTTTAACATTGTTTGGAAGAATGTTTATGTGACCACCAGGTTACACAGGATTCTTCTCCTGTCTTTTTCTAAATAGTTTGAGGTTTTTCTTCCCTTGGAAATATTTATCTAACTCTTGGTCCTCCCATCTTCTTCACTTTCTTTATTATTTAGTGTTTCTAATATTCTTGGTAGCATGTTTTTGATATTGTTACTTAGGGATTACTTCCAGCCACTCCTTTGTGAACAAAAAGAAAACCACTTTTATTTAGAGAAAGAACTTATGATGGTATCTCTTTTGGTAGTTGGTTCTCAAAGCTTGTGGTTACAACATGTACATCAGTTCATTTGCTATAAATTAACTAGTTATCTCAATAACTTCAGTTACACTTCAACTGTATTTATTTCTTCCACTAAAGCTCATTCATTAGGAGCATAAATCCTATGAAACTCTAGCTTTATTCATAAGATACAATTCTACAGAATAAGGTGGCTATGAGCCTTCCCTTTACTGGCTCCCCACTTCTCCAATATTTTACTATTTTAAACTGATTTAAAAGGATTTCTTTTGTCCTTTTAAAAATCTTTTCTCCTTATATAGGAATCTGAATCCCATTCAGGTTAAACCCTTATTTTCAACTAGACTCCTGGCACATCTATGACACAAACATCCATGTCACTGGACTTCCTTCATTCTTTTAAACCTTTCTACCTAACATGGGAGTCTGAATCCCATTAAGATACATATCTACTTTTAACTGCACATCTGGCAGTTCTAACTGCTCTCAGCAGTTCTTGACACACTCCTACCCTCTCAATGGCTCCTCCTCCTTTTTATAGCCACTTACTAGGTAGGCCCCCACCCTTTTGCCAGCCTGTCTCCAATTGGCTGCTCTGAACATTCCATTCTGCCAGTGTCTCTCCACAATTTGTCTCTGGACAAATCAAAGTATGGAATCATTCTGATTAAGTTGAAAAGAGACATTTCCACAGTTCCATTTTGCAAAACCACAGATCATTACTGCATTCTCTTGCTAATGTTACAGAGAAGAAATGGGTATATAAACTCAGATTTTATTTGGTCATTGGTACCCCAGAGTGGTTTGTCAGTTTACATAATTGAACACAGCATGAATCAAGTCTGCTAAGATTGCATTTTTCACTTTATTCTGTTGCTTTTACCTTTCATACATAAAAAAACCCTAGTGATTTTGAAAAGCTAATTTAAAAGAGGCGATACCCCCAGGTGTAAAAAAAAAAAAAAATCTGGAAACAATACAAACATTGTCTTTGTGTGGAAACAAATCAAATATTGCCATCACCATTCAATACTCTATTTAATAATAACATCAGCATGTCTTTTCAAACTTATTTCCTCCTGATGCACATGTTTCTACGACTCTGGATTCATCTGTGCTTTAAAAATAAGGGTGTTAGATGTCACTTTAGCTGTCATGGCTCCATTCTATTGAAATCTGGGATTTGTAGTTTTGTGAGCTACCAGCAATCTTTGGCAGAGAAGGCTAAAGACTACAAATCTCAGGGTTCCATAGGATAGGCTTCCACACTTAAAGTGTTGTCAAACTATAGGCCTAAGCAGACTGCCAGAAATAGTGCACATTAAATTGAGGCACTGCCCTGGCTCAGTGCTAGAGAATCATGGGAACTGTATTTTTTTTCTGGGACATTGAGCCTTCTCTGTCAGAGAGCTCTGGTGCCACAATAAATTACAGTTCCCATGATTCCCTAGCACTGAGCCAGGGCAGTGCCTCAATTTCTGGCAGTCTGCTTAGGCCCTAAGTCTCCATCCTTTGTGAGGCTACATTCCCCTTTTGTAAGTGAAGGACATTGGATTTCTCAAGAAGCCTTCATGCGTTTGCATCAGGGAAACTTTGGGTGGTGTTGAGGTAAAACATGCCAATCCAGTCCAAATTTAAGAAGAAGAAAAATGTTACCTTTGTTGAAGGTTATGTATTTGGACAATAAGAAATCTAACTAATAATCTGTGGTTATTTTTACTAGTAATTCTAGTAGAATTATTTAGTGGGAACTATAATGATAGAATAACATCTTTTTCTATCTTTTTTCCCCCTTCTTTTCATGACAGTTAAGATTTGGGGGTCAGAGTCCTACTGTGTTTTAGTTTAAAAAATTCATAATTTTCCCTTTCTTTTTCTTTTCTTCCCTTTTCTTCTCTCTGTTCTGTATGCATTTTCTTAATGTATATGATTTTAATTTTGTGTATACTAGGTGGCGGCGGCAGCAAGCGGAGGCCGCGCTCCAGGGCCCCACCCGCTCCTCCTCCTTCTTCCCAAGCGGCGTGGGCCGTGGCGGCCGAAGAACCGGGCTAATAAAAGCCCCCAACAAGCCCGCATTTGTGCGGCGGCGGCAGCAAGTGGAGGCTGTGCTCCAGGGCCCCACCCGCTCCTCCTCCTTCTCCCCAAGCGGCGTGGGCGGCGGCGGCCAAGCGGCCGAAGAACTGGGCTAATAAAAGCCCCCAACAAGCCCGTATTTGTGGCGGCGGCAGCAGCAAGCGGAGGCCGCACTCCAGGGCCCCACCTGCTTCTCCTTTTACCCTTCAAGCGGCGCGGGCGGTTTCACTGGGCGGCGGCAGTGACAGGGAAGAGGTCGCGTTCCAGGGCCCCATTCGTTTTTTCTCCCTTATATTGGGAAATTGATGTATTTGGGGCTAAGGAGAGTTCTTAACTCCCCAACTAGATCTATTTTGTGGTTTGGTAGCTGGTCTTAAGTTTAGGACTGTATTGTCTATAAGCATTTTCTTGGTTCCTAGACTGGTCAAGAAATCAAGCCCATTTGTAAGCCTCCTAACTAAATAAATAATGGGGAAAAGAAAACGAAGAAAACAGTTAGGTGGGAGTCCAAACTCCATCCCCCAAATGAAATTACCAAAACAGCCAAGAATAGAGGAGTGCTTGGCGGGCAAGGGAAATGTATTGAAATCTAACCCCATTCACACTACTAACAGATTTGAATCCCTGGTAATCAGCACACAACTAGAGCTAGGGGAGGAGCAACCGCTGGAGTCTTCTCCAACTCTAAATGTTAATTTGTCTGAAAATAATGGTGAAGATCGGGGTCTCCATCTTAGCTTGATAGATCAACCAAGTAGTATTGGTGCCAGTTGCAGGGTTCATGAAATAAATCATAGAAATACCCAGTCATTTGCCAAAAATGTGAAGAACCAGAATGAGGAACAACAATCTGGGGAGAACCCAATGCAACTTATGATGAAATACTGCCTAATCACCGCACAAACTGTTATTTTTATAGCTGAACAGTTAGCCGAGCTAAAACATAAATTGAATATGTTATCTGGAGAAATAGAGTCGCTGGAGCAAAAGGTACTTGTAAGATCTTCCTCCAGTCCCCTCTGTATAACCAACTGCGGTACTAATATATCCAAGTCGAATAAACATGCCCATGCGCCTGTTCATGTAGATAGGACTAAAGGAAATGATGACAACCTGGAACGAAGAAAGTTACTCTCAAAAACAAATAATGTGTGGGCGGGGATCCTGCCGCTAGTGAACCAGGGACATTCCAAAGATGATATAAAAAATAGCAAAAAACCTGCAATAGATAACTGTATATTCCAACCGGAAAGGATCGTATTAAATGTCCATAGGAATAGAATTAATGATGGTCGGTGGTTTTCTAAGAGAGTAATCAAATCTTCCTTGGGAAAACTTCTTCACTGCCAACTAGAGCAGATTGATCTAGACTCGATCGAATGGCTTCCTGGGACATCAAATCTAACCCGAATTTTATTGACTTTCAGGTATTCTACCATACCTTTGATGTTACTCAGGATGAAGTCCTATTTAGCGTGATACCAAATTTTCCCTATTCAAGTCTTTCACGATCAAAGAATTAAGCCGTTATTAGTTGACTCTAGAGCTGTAAAGGGGGTTATTTCCCCTGTATCGATCCAGAAGGATTCGGAAGTTGAGAATCAACTCAGCCGGTGTCAGATGGAGGACAGCTTCATAGATGCTTTTGGCTTACTTCCAAGAGAAGATCAAGATATTATTTTGCTTAAGCTGGAAACACTAAAACAGTCTCTAAAGAATACAGTAATATCTACAGAGCCGCTGATAGATTTGGGTTCTCCAAAGCCGGTTGGCTGTGATCCACCCATATGTACGAATGAATTTTCAAACCAGTTACATTCAATGTCCAGAGTTAGTGATCCTTTTGATCTGTTAAGGGTGCCTGACTTCACTTCGAAGGCTCCTATTGAATCTAGATCTGAGGTGTGTGGCCATAAGTTGCAGTGCGAGGATTTGGTGAGATTAGATATAACTCCTCTGACGAAAACTCAGGTGCAAAGTCAATCTCCTGTTAACCAGACCCCAGTAATAGAAGAAAGGGCAATACTGCATTGGGTCCGTCAACAGGAAGGGGGCGTAGGATCTACAAACTTGACGGATATCGAGAGAGAAGGACAATTATTACAACCTCAGTCTTGTCCCATCATAAAGCTAAAAGGTGACCACCTGAATAACAATTGTGTTTTTCTAGGTAGTATTGATAATATTGTAGTAGACAATTTGGAGGAGGATATAAACCCCAATTGACTAGGGGTGTCAGCGCATTACTGCTCCTCTTCCTCTGATCTAGAACAGTCTGGTAATGGGGATGATATTCATATAACCACATGGAATGTGGCAGGTTGGAAAGAGGGTGTGAATAGTGATTTACTGGGTTTTCTTTCTAAGTTCGATATTGTTGCTATTCAGGAAACCTGGCTATCTATAGATGATGAACCCATAAAACTCCCGGGATTTAAAAGTTGGGATATCCCTGCTCAAAAAGTTAAAAATAAAGGGAGAGCTTCAGGCGGTCTGTGTACTCTTATTAGGCAAGAATTGCACTGGCAAGCTGAGATTTTGTGTATTGGGGCCAAACAATCTCACTTCTTAGCTATGAAATTTAAATATAAGTGCTTAGAACTGATACTGATAAACGTATATATTCCATCGATATCATCCCCTTTTTTTAATACCAACTTATGGATAAGTTTAGAAATTCTATTGGATGAATTAACAGTTAGATACTCTAGCGCTATAATAATTCTTCTAGGGGATTTCAATGCCAAAATTGGGCCTTCTCTGTATGATTTTGCCAAAAAGAATAATATCCCAAATGAATTTTTTGATAACCACCCTCAATGGTATTCCAGAGATAACAAATGTAACAGTGCCGGATTGTCTCTAGTTTCTTTAATCTTTAAATCTAATCTCCAAATTATGGGTGGCAGAGATGGAGATGATTACTATATATATCCTTACACATATCATGCAACTAACTCTAGTAGTGTTCTAGATTTCATTTGTGTGTCCAGAAATAAAGTTGATCTGTTTTCTGAGGTAGATGTACACCCAAGAGGGGAAAGTGACCATCAACCCGTGAGTGTAAAACTTCGGGGATCATCAGATCGTAGACCAAGTTGCAGGGCAGACAGTTGGTTGGCAAATAATCAAGAGGTGAGGCAAAACGGCAGACTTAGATGGGCCAAGGTGGATACTACCGCAATAGCAGGGAGTCTTAGACTTGAAGAGATGAATAATTGGGCTAATATAATGTGGTCATCTTCTGCAGAATGGACATCTGTCTTCACTGCATTCAATAACATATGTCAAACATTAAAGTGTCATCTGACAACCAATTTTGTTATCAAAAATCATCGGAAAGACTTCTCCTCTTGGTTTGACACGGAATGTAGTATTCTGAAAAAGAAACTGCGGGTAGCATTGAGGGCAGCACAGAGGAGTACCTCTCGTGAAGCACATACTAAGATGTTGTCCCTTAGGAAGGAATATAAAAAATTAATTAAACTGAAGAAACAAAATTATGTCGCAACAATGTGGGCAGGTTTAGAGTTGGCTGCAAAGAATCATAACTCAGCTATATTTTGGCACTCTGTGACAGGAATTCTAAGGGAAAGAAGATTCCCACATGACATCCCTATACCCGCTAAGGAATGGGAAACTTACTTTAAAGGATTATTTTCTTCTAATAATTCTATTGAACATCAGCAAATTAGTGATGATCCTTTAGCCTTCGAGTCCTTACCTAGTTGGCCACCAGTCTCTGTAGATGAGATCTTGTCTATTATCAATGGGCTAAAAAACAATAAAGCTCCAGGGGAGGATTTTCTTCCAGCAGAATTATTTAAACAATTTAGCAACTGGTGGGCACCTATCTTGGCAGGTCTTTTTACATATATAAACAATACTTGCCAGGTTCCAACTGGTTGGAAAATGGCTATAGTTGTCCCCATTTATAAAAAGGGGAACAACAAAGACCCCTGTAATTATAGGCCCATTAGTTTGATAGACATTGTGGCCAAAATCTACTCTAGGATCCTCCTGAATAAACTTGAAAGATGGGTTAATGAAAAGGAAATTCTAGCTGAAGAACAAGCGGGCTTTAGGCAAAATCGATCCACTATAGATAATTGCTTCATCTTAAATCATCTGATTGCCAAATCTATTAGCAAAGGAAAACATCTATATGCAGCTTTTATTGATTTGTCAGCTGCGTTTGACACTGTGAATAGAGAGACTCTTTGGAGTAAGTTAACTGCTCTTAAAATAGAACTAAGACTCCTGTTACTTATCAAAGCTCTGTATGCTGGCACATGTTTGAGGGTGAGATATGGGCTAAATGGAGCCCTGTCAAATAAAATTGACACATACAGAGGGGTACGACAAGGGTGTTTATTAGCTCCCTTGTTATTTAATCTGTACATAAATGATCTCCCAGAACAATTTAAGGACTTAGCATTTCATATGCCTCGTGTCCTAAATACTCCGTGCAATATTTTGCTTTATGCCGATGATATGATTATGTTGTCATTTTCACAAGTGGGCATCAGAAGGATGTTAAGAAAACTTAGCTGTTATTGTTTGAACAATTCTTTGATTATTAACAAAACTAAGTCAAATATAATGGTTTTTGGTAAAAGTCCACAGAGTCACAGATGGCAACTTGAGGGTGAACTAATTGAACAAGTAAAGTCCTACTCCTATTTGGGGGTAACATTCAGTGAGAATGGATCTTGGACATCCCATCATTATAAAAGTTCACAGAGAGCAAAGGCACGGATGAATCTTATTCTCAAATTAAAAGTTAATAAATACCCAGGCTCCTTAGACCCAATACTTAATGTGTACAAAGCCAAGATTACACCTATGTTGTTATATGCAGCGGAAATTTGGGGCTCAAATTCCATCGCAGCTGTAGAATTAGCTCAGTCGCAACATTTGAGAGCTATCCTGGGAGTGGACAAAAGAACTTCTGCTGCTGCTGTAAGAGCGGAATTAGAAATTTACTCTATTCATTCCGTTGCTAAAATCAGAATGTTTAATTATTGGTGTAAAATTAACGAAATGGAGTTAAATAGATTACCTAGATTATGTCTATTAGAACAGTTGGACTCCCAATTGCAGTCCTCATGGGCAACCCAATTGTTAAACTTTGTTAAGAGTTGTGGCTTACCTGCAGATTGCTTTATGTCTGGTCAAGCAAGAAAGGGTGT
The DNA here is from genome assembly GCA_026167975.1 of Phrynosoma blainvillii. Classification (NCBI taxonomy): domain Eukaryota; kingdom Metazoa; phylum Chordata; class Lepidosauria; order Squamata; family Phrynosomatidae; genus Phrynosoma; species Phrynosoma blainvillii. The sequence goes on from JANUYF010000003.1 coordinate 199,619,542, forward strand.
TAGACAGAGAATTTTGGATATTGCGGCCCAAGAACATATAGCTACACTCAGTAGGGTAGGTAATTTGAAATGGCTGAGCCAACACAAACGGTCCTTTCAAAGGCCATCTTACCTAAAAATTCAGATCCCCAGACATCTCAGAGAGGTATTTACTCGGGCTAGGTTTGATCAACTAGATTCCATGGTAAGATATGGAAGATTTCAGGGTATTCCTTATCATGAACGAATTTGCATTTGTGGGGACCAGGAAATTGAAGATTTATCACATATCTTGTTTAAATGTAAACTGTATCAAGCAGAAAGGGATCAATATTTACAGCATTATATCAAAAGAACAACATTTTGGGATTCCCACATTAGAGTGTCATACTTTATGAGTGGTCAAAATCCAAAAATTTCTGTTGTTACTGCTCAGTTCCTTCATAAAGCATCATTGTTAAGATCTAGATATGTGGGGACGATTGGGGTTAATTGCAAGGGTGATGAATTGATATGAAAACTGCTGAAGAATGTATCTGTCACGGCTACCTCCCATTCTAATTTTAATTCTAACTTTAATTTTGATCTTAAATCTTAACTTGACTTGAATTGAATTTAAAGTTGAACTTGAATTCTAATTTTAATTGTAAGTATAATTTTAATATTAATTTTATTTTATATTGGTTTTTAATTTAAACTATAATTATAATATAAACCTTAATTGTTTATTACTCTATTATACTTCCATATAATTATGGTTTTTTGTTTGTTTGTTTTGTTTTTTGTATACTACTATACCGTTTAGCATTTTTTGCTTCACTTTCTGCGTTTTTTTTTTGTTTGTTTGTTTTGTTTTTTGATATGTATAAGTGATATTCAACTGATATATAATTGGTACACAATTGGTATATGTTCCGGTTTTTGTTAGTCTTGTATATGTTTTTATACTTTACATTTTATATAGTATAGGAATTGATTATTGTCTTTTGGATTATTTATAGTTTATTATGTGTATTTTATTATGATCATGATATTGTTTTTATTATTATTATTATGTATTTGCTATTTTTAAATGGCCCTCGGGCTACTCAATAAACTTGTTGTTGTTGTGTATACTAAAATCAATAGTTATTTATTGCAAAATAAATTACAAAAGAATAAAGCAAAGACTAATAAAAGATAAAACTTTTGTACCTGACCCACTGCTTCAGTGATACCACTTAAAATGGTGGCATTCAACCTCTGCCAAAGTTAAAATGAAACAGTAACTCTTACCAAAAAAGGAAAAAAAGAGGAAGTAGTTTTGCTAATCTCACCACTAATTATGATCTCTAACTCTGGCAATGTTTTATTTTTGAGAACATGACTTCTTTCTGGAGATACTGGGTGAAATCCCCCTTCAACCAACCTGCACAGCTATTGTTCAGATGAGAAACTGGGGTTACGTAAATAATAGCAAGATTAATTCTTAGTGGCTGAAATCACCACAAATAACAAGAAGATGTGGCTCCTCACATGGAAATGAATGTTATCATTCACTCCAATGGTAAAAAATAAACCTGTGAACTTGAAAGCTCCACAGTACAAAGGTTGAAACCTGTCTGCCCCAAGTGGTGCTACATAATCCAATACCATGACCCTGTAGAATGATAAAATGTGCTTACTTATGCAGAATTTATGCTGAACATATTGTATCCTGCAGGGGTCCTTGTTATAAACAATATTTCACAACCTAACCCAAACCCAAACCCATGCCACTCATCAGAGCAGACATTTTTGTAGCTATTGCATAAAGGTACAGAAAGACCATAGTCATCATATTCCTTCATAGTAAGCTATAGGACAGAGTACAGTTTTTTTAAAACAAACAAACAAACAATTATACATATATACACAGTTTAGGATTTATGGCAGGCTCTGTTATCAAGCAGAAGACACTCAGTGTGAGGTGGGATTACTGATAGAAGACAGCTAGTCGTTCCCCACTCTTGAGGAACAGAACTGTTCAGACAGTTTGACCCTCAACTCCTAAGGTGACTTGCTGACATTAGATGTGGTGGAGGTGGCCAAGTAAGATTCAACTGCCAGTCCAGTTGGTTTCTGTAGATGGAGAAGCCATTTTGTTCCATGCTACAGGTAGCAGATTTTCTTACTGGCCCTGTTAGTATTCATAAGTATAGTGCTGCTTATTATATCCTAAGCATTTAAATGCAGTTGTTGCAAAGACTGAGGGGGGTTGCAGACTGCCAGAAATAGTGCAAATTGAGTCCACATTTAGGGTTAGGGTTAGGGAATCATGGGAACTGTATTTTATTGTGGCACCAGAGCTCTCTGACAGAGAAGGCTCAACGTCTCAGAAAAAAAAATAAAAAAATTCCCATGATTCCCTAGCACTAATCCTAACCCTAAAAGTGGACTCAATTTGCACTATTTCTGGTAGTCTGCACCCCCCCTGAGTGAATGTATAAGTTAAGTATAATTTTCTAGCTCTTGGATGCTTAATGTTAGAAAGTTACACTTAAGTTGAGGACTTAAATTTAATCATTAAGCATATAGATATGCTTAATGTTTAAATTTAAGTCCTCAACTGATTCTGTTTCACCATGTGATTGTGGTTACTTTATCAATTAAACAGCACCAAAAACTATCAACCATGGCTGTTAGAACCACTCTCAGACCATTCCCTGGAGGCTATTTTCTGTTAACCAACATAGCTCTCATCTGAAGGAAGTATAGTAACTTGAATGGCTTAGATTTTCTATACTTTTCCAGAAATGTCCGTCAGTTCGAGTTTTGTGAATTGCCTATTGACTAGACTTCAGGGACAAGAAACAGATAAAAGTGCATTATCAATTAATTTCAATGTATGTGTATTGAGGGAGTTTGCTTTCTCTTCTTTGTAAGAAAGGAGAGAGGCAATAAATCATTGCTGTCTTACAATGAGATCCCCAGATATTTATGCCATCTGGTGCATTGGCTGGGTTCCATGTCAAAGGGGTTCAACCAACCATCTTGCTTATCTTGGATAATTTTTTTCTGTCTCTTTTGTTTGTCTTCTGTAAGCTAGTAGTGCCTTGTTTATCTGTTTTGTCTATGCTGCAAAACTGCCTTTCTGGAGCAGCATTTTTTAATGTTTGGAAAGTACTGAATATGGCTTTATATCTTGCTCAGGAATTCAGCTTTATAGAAAAAGCAGCATCACTTGGAGTGACTTGGTAGCTGTATAATCATGGTTATCTAAAGTTATTTGGCACACTTCTCTCTCTCTCTCTCTCTCTCTTACACACACACACACAAACACATGAGTGACAGTGAGTTTAGTAACCAGAAGCACATCAGTGGGTATCCGCCCCCCGCCCCCCCAGTCAAAAGGACAAAGCAAGAGAAGGATGCAGTTGCTGAGTTCCAGCCTTTATCTTTCTGGATATAAAAAGGTGAAGTTTTGAGAATTGCTTGAAGTGGAAATATTTGGCAGACCAGTGAGTTTTGAATTTTTTCTACATAAGATAATACAATGCATGAAGGCTGCACATACATGAAGAAAGAGGGAAATACTTCCTGTCTCTGCAAAACAAGCCTCACATCAAGGATTCTAGAATAGCATCCTTATGGAGACAAACTACATTTCTAAGTACAGAAAGAGTGAGAGAGAATTTGAACAGAGGATTGGGCAACTTTCTTCCACATCCAAAGATAGTCCTCAGTGGTCTGAGTTCTACATTCATTTGTATGAGAAGGGCAATATGTTGTTCCTTGGGGATCTGCAACAGGGGAGAACGCTCTATTAGACAGCCTGGTCAGAGAAAGGGACTTTGGGCCTTTGCAGACTGCTAGAAATAGTGCAAATTGAGTCCACTTTAAGGGTTAGGGAATCATCGGAACTGTATTTTATTGTGGCACCAGAGCTCTCTGACAGAGAAGGCTCAATGTCTCAGAAAAAAAAAATTCCCATGATTCCCTAGCACTAACCCTAACCCTTAAAGTGGACTCAATTTGCACTATTTCTGGCAGTTTCCAAAGGCCCTAAGTAGATGCTACTACTTACTCCAGGGGTAGGCAACCTTTCCCCTTTAAGGGTCAAGGGACTTCAGCTCCCAGAATCCCAGGAGCTATTGGCCAACATGGGACTATTGGCCAACATGGCTGAGGCTTCTGGGAGCTGAAGTTCCTCGGCCCTTAAAGGGGAAAGGTTGCCTACCCCTGACTTACTCCATGGCAAGTAGTGACAGAGGGAATAAGAGTTATGGTGGACACCATGACACACTTTTGATGAAGGGTGGGGAAGACTTTGGAACTGCCTTATTAGGTCCTAAGACCCAGGTGGTGTAGGGAATGAGTATACCTTGGAAGCCACCCTGAAGGCTTTGCCCTCACATTAAGTCCTGTGACTAGAGGTTGGAGAGTTCTTCATATCTGCCTTCCAGCAGAAAATAAAAAAGGAAACAACCCAACTAATTAGTGGATTAAACAGGTTCTAGGTTAAATAAAATGATCTTTATTCATAAATTTGAAGTAAGTCTGGAAGCACCTTCTCAAACAAAACATCAGAAGAAGTATTATGGTTGGACTAATAGAATGTCACATATTACTACTTAATTTGGAGGGGAGAAACCAAATAGATACGCTTTGTGCAGAAGGATACGGAGGTAAACAATTTGTCATCTAAACCTAAATAATATGAACATGCAAACTGTCCTGTCCCTGAACACAACAATCTTGAACCTCAGTCAGTAGTTCTCAGCAGGTGACTGGCAGAGCCTGCAGTCAAGGAAGAGTCAGGAAATAAGAACAGTTCAGCAGCAGAGGGAAAAATCCAAAGAATGTCAGCATTTTAAGGGACAAGAAGTATTTAATTGAAACAAATGACTCCTCATAAGTAAATGACTTCTCAAAAGGAAGACACCTGTTATAAATCTCAAGCAGACTACAGTTGCAGTTCAGTGGGCCTCTGTCAGATCATTCATAAGACTTCAGGCTGTAGAAACTGCTTAGAGTAACATATTTTATTTTATTTTACTGGTTATTGGCATTCCAGAACTCCTATCATGTTTTGCTTGCTTATATTTGTCTCTGGACTCTGTCTTTCAATCTTTCTATATACTTTTAGGCTCTCTGTATCTGCGGAGCTGCCACCCGCAGATTCCAGCATCTGCAGATGGCAAGCCTGTCTGGGGAGGGAAGAAGAGAAAGAGAAAGATGGAAGAGGGAGGGGCTGCAGTGGAGGTGCTGGTGGGGAGGAGGAGGAGGAGGAGGAGAAAGAGAAAGAAGACACTCGGCCAAGACAAAGGTATGGAAGGGGTGCCCCTTACTTCCTTCTCTTCCCTTCCCTGTCCCCTGGACCCTGCCTGTCTGGGAGGGTGTCTAATCCCCTTCCCCTTTCCACTGCCCACCCACCTGCCCAACCCCCACCTGGCTCTTTTGCTTCTTCCTTCCATGCTTCCCAGGCTGTACATTCTCTGCCTCTGGGTCAGCCCTTTATAGCACATGGTGGAGCACCAGGTATGCCAGGAAGTATAGCTTTCCTTCTTCCCCGGCCCCTCCCAGGCAGAGGGAAGAAAGAGATCCCGAGGAAGAAAGATGGCAGCCCTTATTTACTTGGTTGCTCCTTTGTGGGCTGGGAGGGAGGCTTCATCCTCATCCTTTCCCCCTTCCCTTCCCTTCCTCAGGTGCTGGTCCTTTTGTGGTCTTCCTCCACAAGGCCAGGAAGGGGCTCCGTATGGACCCCCAACACCACCACCCCGTGCCTACTGATGAATAATATCAGGTGATTTATGCTAAGGTGGCTGGCCTGGCTGGGACCGAATCAGGATCAATCCTGACACAGTAGAGGCAAGTGGGTTTCCAGAGGGAGGAAGGAAGGAAGGAAGGAAGGAAGGAAGGAAGGAAGGAAGGAAGGAAGAGACCAGCGAGGCGGGCTTTGGGTAGCTGGGCTGGCAAAGTGACATTGGGCCTTTGCAGACTGCTAGAAATAGTGCAAATTGAGTGCACTTTAACTGCCCTGGCTCAGTGCTAGGGAATCATGGGAATTGTAGTTTTTTTCTGAGACATTGAGCTTACTCTCTCAGAGAGCTCTGGTGCCACAATAAACTACAGCTCCCATGATTCTCTAGCACTGAGTTAGGGCAGTTAAGGTGGACTCAATTTTCACTATTTCTGGCAGTATGCAAAAGCACATTGTCCCAATGGGACTTGAGCATCTGCAGATTTTGGCATCTATGGGGCAATCCAAAATGGATCCCCTGTAGATACCGAGAGCCCACTTTAGCTCTGGCAGAACTTGTCACCTGGTCATGATTCTTCTTGTGTTAGCAGTGTGCTGGCTTTGTGAGACTTTACAGGTGCTGAGTTCCTGACCTTGCTCTTGGGACTGTCAAAACTGCCCATTTGCTTGTTGAAGCCTTGGTTGTTTCATTCCTGGACTAGAGCATGTCGAGTTATCATCTGTAAATGTGATCTGGCATTGTTGAGATAGGAATGTAGGTGAAAGAAAGAAAATAAGAATTTTTTTCACTTTGAGAAGTCTGGGCCAAGTTAGGCTAATCAGGACAATGAGTCATCCTCTGAAGTATCTTCAACCTTCATGTCAGCTCTTCCTCTTTGAAAGAATGAGGCATCATTCACTTCACTTGGCTGGCTCCTCCCCAAGGGTGATGCATTCTCTAATATTGATATTAGCTCAGAGAACATTTGAAGAGCAATTTTTTCCCCATTCTTATCCATAGTAGTGATTCATTCTTATCTATATTAAGGATAAGGCATTTGTATTCTCTCAAATTTTGATGAGATTTCATTTAAGTACTGAAAACAAGCTTTTTGAAGAAAACAACAACACATAAAATAGATTTTTTCTCTATTAGATTATTTAACACTTAAAACTTGTTTTATTGATTCTGATTGCTTTGTAAGCACATTGGAGTTAATACTCATGAATGTTTTATAGACAGAATGAACGATATAAAGAAATCTCATTGTAATCCACTGATTTCCTTGGTAGGATCACCCTGCTGATATGTTGAGTTGAAATAGAAACAGCACTATTTTGATTTAAGTAAAAGCCAATTCTGGAACCATGGCACACAGAACTGCAGGAAGGAACAAAATGTGCTGAGTCCTGAGGGAGGAGACCTGTTTAAAGGTTGTGGTGCACAGCACCATGATGCTAAGCATGAGGGGGCAAAGCCAGAGTGTTTATTAAGTTCTGTCCACCCTTTCCAATTCATCTGTGGATCCAATAATTGAGGAGGGAGGACAGATGAGAGCTGGGAATGAAGTAGTGAAGTTCTAACATCATCCTCATGCTTTGTTAACAGCATAGTAAGAGGGATGAGTGGCAGTGGTCTCACTGTCAACCCTGGCTGTTGTGGTCTGTGATGACAGAAGAGAGTGTTAGGGAGATTCCTTGTGGTCTCACTTGTGTATGCTCTTGTACATTTAACTATTACAAAATCTCTCTGTACCATAACACTGTTGTGTTATCATGCATGAAAGGATGTTCACAGTTGGGGCATGAATTTCTTATGAGTATATGCAAGACATTTTTCCTTCTTGAGCATTTCTAATGCTTACATACACACATAGTTTGATGTACCTTTTAGAAGGAGCTAAGTATGCCTGTGTTATAGATCAATAACATCAGTGACAGATATCTATAGTTATAGGTATTTCCACACAGTTGAATTATGTTAACTGAACATGAGAAGAGAGATTTATAGGATTTATAGCAAAAAGGGATGAGAAAGAGAGAGAGAAAATAGCCTCAAGTTCAGGCTGTGAAATTTTCAAAGCAAGCTGAGTCCTTTCTTGGTTTCTAGATCAGTACACACTGAGCTGGCTTTGTCGATTTCAAAACATTCTTCTGAGATAGATATAGATATATATAGTGCACCACATTGCTTGACCCAAGCCTTGCTACCCACTTACTTTCTAAAAGAATAAAAAGTGCTGTGAGTCAGAATCTTTTTATACTTAAAGATCTATATTACATATCACTGCAAAAGTTTTGCTTCATTTCCAAGAAAAGAAAAGAAAAACCCTGACAGATAATACTGCACAACAGGGAGGAAAAACTTGTATCTGGGGCTTTCTGGTTTTACAAAGACAGATAATAACCCATTATAGCTTTGATAGCATTCTAATACAATGCTGGTTGTTCTTTTCTCCCAGAGTAGCTATCAACTCGGTGAAAAGCAGTACTTTGAAGATATTCCAGCATGGCTTGAACTATTGAATTCAGCTGTCAACATCACAGCAAAAGTACATTGCATGGAATTGTAATAAAAAGATTTATCATCTTGAAAAATGGTAAGATTCTAGCTGATTTTGTAAAGCCATGTTCCTCTGTGAACTGTGCATTGTAGTGAGATTTAAGCCATTTCATACATTGCATGTTCAGAGATTTATTTATTTTTTACAACTGCACTGAAATTTGATCTTTGTGTGACTTTGCCTGTATACAATAGCATTCCCTGCTCTTCTATATTCCTCATTTTGGAAGCTGTTAAAGTTGACCTCACTGGCTATAGACACACTATAGTATTTAAATACTATTGGGTAAATCCAGCTGCTAACTTCAACTAGAGCAGGGCCACTGAATAACTAGAACTTGCATGTGTGAACTAGAAATGAAATGAGCATGTGACAATTTCCTAAACATGGTCAAAATTTGGTTTTCCTGATCACCCAGACTACATTGGTGGGAAGGGGAAAAAAGCACTTGGAAAGTTCCAATAATTTGCCGAAATTTCCAGCTGTTGTTTTGAACCCAGGAAAACATCACAACTTGGGGTCAATGCACACTGGCCATTTGGGGTGGCAGAGAGCCACCCTGGGAAGTGGCGGATTCGGGCCATGGCAACCCCACACTGCGGCCCCGATCCTTCCTTTGGTCACCCCTAAAAGAGAGGCAAAATGATATAATAGGCATCGCTGAAACCTGGTGGGATGAGTCTCATGACTGGAATGTAGAAATAAAGGGGTATAACCTTTTCAAGAGAAACAGGACAAACAGGAATAGAGGAGGAATAGCATTATACGTTAGGGATATTTACACCAGTGAAGAAATCCAGGACATCAATCCTGGAAGCCAAGTGGAGAGCATCTGGATAAAAATTAAAGGAGAAGGAAACAACAGGGATGTCAGTGTGGGAGTCTACTACAGACCCCCAACTCAAGCAGAAGAACTGGATGAAGCCTTTCTGGAACAGATGACCACACACTCAGAAAGGAGAAATATAGTAGTGATGGGTGACTTCAACTATCCGGATATTTGCTGGAAGTCAAACTCGGCAAAATCCTCAAGGTCTAGCAAATTCCTCACTTGCCTCGAAGACAATTTCATTGTTCAAAAGGTGGAGGAGGCAACGAGGGAGTCAGCTATTTTGGATCTGATCCTAACTAACAGGGAAGACCTAGTTAATGGGGTGCAAGTGGTTGGATCCTTAGGCGGGAGTGATCATATCCTCCTTGAGTTTATTATACAGTGGAAAGGAGAAGCCAGGCATAGTCAGACACGCATTCTAGACTTTAGGAAAGCTGATTTTACTAAACTTAGAGAAATACTGGGGGTGATCCCATGGACAGGAATACTAAAAGAGAAGGGAGTTCAAGACGGATGGGAGTTTCTCAAAAGGGAGATACTGAAGGCACAATTTCAAACCGTGCCAATGAGGAGGAAGAATGGGAGGTGTCTCAAGAAACCAGGGTGGATGACTAAGGAACTTGCAACTGAACTATGTTTTAAATGGAAGATGTATAAGAAATTGAAAAATGGGGAAATCGTCAAAGAGGAATTCAAACAAATAGCTAGCACGTGTAGGGGTAAAGTCAGAAAAGCTAAAGCACAGAATGAAATCAGGCTTGCTAGAGAGGTTAAGAACAATAAAAAGGGCTTTTGGGGGTATGTCAGTAGCAAAAGGAAGAAGAAGGAAATGGTAGGGCCACTGTGTGGAGAGGATGGCAAAAAGTTAACAGGGGACAGAGAAAAGGCAGAACTACTCAACACCTTCTTTGCTTCAGTCTTCTCAGAAAAGGCAAAGGGTGCTCAACTTGAGGATAATGGAGCAGAGGACAGAATAGGAGAATTTCAGCACAGAATAAGTAAAGAGATAGTACAGAAACATCTGGTTAATCTAAATGAATATAAGTCTCCAGGACCAGATGAATTACATCCAAGGGTATTAAAAGAACTGGCAAACATAATATCGGAACCATTGGCAATAATCTTTGAGAATTCCTGGAAAACAGGAGAGGTCCCAGCAGACTGGAGGAGGGCAAATGTTGTCCCCATCTTCAAAAAGGGGAAAAAAGAGGATCCCAACAATTATCGTCCAGTTAGTCTGATATCAATACCTGGAAAGATTCTGGAGCAGATCATTAAACAGAGAGTCTGTGAACATCTGGAAGATAATTTCATAATCACAAAAAGTCAACATGGGTTTCAGAGAAACAGGTCATGCCAGACAAATCTGATCTCTTTTTTTGATAAAATTACCAGCTTGATAGATGAAGGGAATGCTGTGGATATAGTATATCTTGATTTCAGTAAGGCCTTTGACAAGGTTCCCCATGACATTCTTGCAAGCAAGTTGGTAAAATGTGGGCTAGACAAAGTAACTGTTACATGGATTTGTAATTGGTTAACTGGTCAAACGCAAAGGGTGCTCAACAATGGCTCCTTTTCAACTTGGAAAGAAGTGACCAGTGGGGTGCCACAGGGCTCTGTCCTGGGCCCAGTGCTATTCAATATCTTTATTAATGACTTGGATGACGGTATTGGGGGCATAGTTATCAAATTTGCAGACGACACCAAATTAGGAGTAGCTAATACCCCAGAGGACAGGATCAAAATTCAAAATGACTTGAACAGACTAGAAAGTTGGTCCAAAGCTAACAAAATGAAATTTAACACGGAGAAATGTAAGGTACTGCACTTAGGGCGGAAAAACGAAAAGTACAGATATATGATGGGGGACACCTGGCTGAATGAGACTACGTGTGAAAGGGATCTCGGAATCCAGGTGGACCACAAGTTGAACATGAGTCAACAGTGCGATGCAGCAGCTAAAAAGGCCAATGCAATTTTAGGCTGCATCAATAGAAGTATAGTGTCTAGATCAAGAGAAGTAATAGTGCCACTCTATTCTGCTTTGGTCCGGCCTCACCTGGAATACTGTGTCCAGTTCTGGGCACCACAATTCAAAAAGGATGTGGAGAAACTGGAGCGTGTCCAAAGGAGGGCAACTAAAATGGTGAAGGGTCTGGAAACCAAGCCCTATGAGGAACGACTTAGGGAGCTGGGGATGTTTAGCCTGGAGAAGAGAAGGCTGAGAGGTGATATGATAGCCATGTTTAAATATTTGAAAGGATGTCATATCGAGGAGGGAACAAGCTTGTTTTCTGCTGCTCCAGAGAGTAGGACCCGAAACAATGGTTGCAAGCTGCAAGAAAAGAGATTCCACCTCAACATTAGGAGGAACTTCCTGACAGTAAGGGTGGTTCGAGAGTGGAACACACTCCCTCGGAGAGTAGTGGAGTCTCCTTCCTTGGAGGTCTTTAAGCAGATGCTGGATGGCCATCTGTCAGGGATGCTTTGATTGGGAGTTCCTGCATGGCAGGGGGTTGGACTGGATGGCCCTTGTGGTCTCTTCCAACTCTATGATTCTATGATTCTATGATTCTATGAAAGGACAGAAGTGGTCACATGGCACACTAATAAGAATCTAAAAAACAAGGCCCAAATTAAGTCCTAGATATGAAGACCAGGAAAAGGAAGGATAATATGGGTGTTTAAAAGTCAAACCAATTTACTATGATGATATTTTGGTCACACTCTCATCAGAGGCTGAGAGAGTGTGACCCATTGACATAAACAAAACAATGGTAGGAAACAAGCCCATATCTATGGTCTAAATAAAACACAAAAACCCCCAATATGGCACACAGGCCTTTAATAGACCAAGGCCCCCAAGTCTCAAAGGGAGGTGAGCTTGGAACTCTAAGGACAATAGACAAACAAATGGGTTGGTAGAAGGAGAACTGTTAGCACTCAATATAAAGAACAGGGGCCCTATGCATGGTAAGGCTATGGAAGCAAATCCCCACTTAAAGGAGAAACACCAAAAAAAAAAAAAAAAAAAAAAAAAGAAGGATAGAGTATTGTTAACCAAAAAGCAAAAGATATCAAGAACAGTCCCTTAACCCCCAACTGGAATAGGTACTATTCAGTTCTCAGAATGTAGAATGGAGCAATAATAATAATAATAATAATAGCACCCAAGCATGCCCAGGTATCCCCAATCCTCAAACCAAGCTGCATTCATTGTCAGAGAGACCACACAGCCAGGAAATCAGGTGACACAGAAAGCAGCCAAAGCTCAAGCCACCAACCAGCTTGAGCAACAAAACTGTAAGAGGAAGAAGGGCAGGGGTGCCAGCCATATAAAGGCTGAGCTCCACCCCAATTCTTTCCTCATTGTGGCAAAAACATGTCACCCTGTAAGCACATCTTGGGCTAGCCAACACTCCTGGGACATGAATTTCCTACAGTTGTGAACATTTTCCAGAATAGTTACTTTCCATATTACTCACAAACCATCGAAGAAGGTTAGGATATATGAAAAAGAGAGAGAGAGAGAGAGAGATTATATCTCAACTATCCAGCTGACAATGCCTTTTCTGCAATTTATAAATTGTCAGGTGGTGGGTATGGGGGGGATATGGCTGTTTTGTGCAAAAAACAGTATTTTATACATAGACAATAGTATTTAATATTTCTCTACATAACCATTTGCTATACATAAAATGCTGTTTTCTGCTCAGAAAAAGGCTGTCTTATGTACAAGAAACTGTGTGTGAAATTTGTGTAGAATCAGTCTCTAATTGTGAGGATTCTCACCAGTGCAGTGATGTTCTTGCCAGGGCTTCCTAATATTCCAAGCCATTTGTTTTTTAACCAGTTCAAAAATATTTTTGAAATATTGTTGCCATCCCTAATAGATAAACTGTGGAAACTGATGGAAGGAATTAATTACAAGTAACTGCTAATTGAAAACTATATATATATATATATATATATTGAAAAAATTGAATTTTCAACATGAAAATATGGGCCTCTGCAGACGAGCCCAGAGGGCCAGCCGGGGGGTAAAGGTGGGGTGGGCAGCTGCACACCGGCCACCCCAACTCCACACCGATGCTGTCCTGATGCCACATGCTGTTAACGCATGGCGCACACATCAGGACGTCCTCCTGGCGCAGTGTTTAAACACACTGTGCCAAAAGGGTGAGGAAGAGCCACGGTGCCAACTCTTAGGGCAGCCTTTGCCGCCCCTAAAAGGAGCGGCATTTTGCTGCTCTTTTTGGGGAGGCAAAAGGAAGGATCGGGGATGCAGCATAGAGTTGCCACGGTCCCAATCTGCTGCTTTCTGGGGCGGCTCTTCAGAGGCCCTATGTTGTGGGGGAAAAACAGTATCTATAGTACAAAATCTACTGTCTTCTGTGCAAAAATGTAGAAAGTTTTGCACCTTTTTTTTTTTTTTTTGTAAAAGAATATCCCAAACTGAAAAATGAAGGGGGGGGGGAAATACTTGACACTTCAGCTAGGATAATTAAAAACTGTGAATATTTTTACACCAATGTGTACACACACACACACACACACACACACACACTTTTTATATTCTGAGAACTTTGGACACATTGTGTAGAATCAGTCTCTAATTGTGGCAATTGTAGGTAAACAGGATCCAAACTGATGCTGCTGTTGTGTGCCTTCAAGTTGTTTCCAACTCATGGTGACCCTAAAGTGAACCTATCATGGGTTTTTCTTGGCAAGGTTGTTCAGAGGAGGTTTACCACTGCCTTCCCCTGAGTATGAGAACATGTAACTTGCCAAGGTCATGCTGTGAGTTTCATGGTTGAGTTGGGAATGGACCCTGGTCTCCAAAGTTGCAGGCCAACACTCCAATCACTATACCACAATGTGTGATAAAATGATGATCATGTTTGTTCTCAACTGACTACAAAATAGTGATGTAAAATACTGGCTTTATTCTTCCCAAATTTGAAGAAAGCAGGACTCTTTAATTGTTGTTCCCAGCTGCTCTGTGAAGCAAGATAATTTCATTGGCTCATCTTACCCAAAGTTCAAAGGGTGCTTCCACTAGCTTATCTGAATCTCAGAGAGTGTGACTTGCTCAGGCTGCTCTGCTTCACATTACAATACAATCCTCCAGGGCAGGGGTAGGCAACCTTTCCCCTTTAAGGGCCGAGGGACTTCAGCTTCCAGAATCCCAGGAGCTATTGGCCAACATGGGACTATTGGCCAACATGACTGAGGCTTCTGAGAGCTGAAGTCCCTCGGCCATTAAAGGGGAAAGGTTGTCTACCCCTGCTCCAGGGGCTTTATTCTGAGTAGACCAGCATACAGTAATGTTTACTCACAAGTAATGCCCATAGTGAGGTTTACTTTAGAATAAGCAGGACTATTAATTTCATACCCTTTCTGACAGCCATAATGGAACTAAAAGGCAGAGGAGAGGAGTTGTGTTATAAAAAATAAGCACAATGGGACAGATTTCCCGAGCCAAGTGTGGATAAGATTTCATTTTCACTGCATGCACTCCAGAGGAAAAGGGTAACAGGTGATTTAAACCAGATTTTTTTTTTTTTTATGGAAGCAGAATTAATAGCAGCACCCTCTTCTGTTAAGACCCTGTTTGAATGGTTGTTTATGTAAAGTGCATAACCCTGCTCATTGAATTTTCCTTTGAAATTCTTGTCCCATCACTTCATTTGCAAATGATGTAAAGTGAAAATTGTCATCCCTTGGTTGATCAGGTGCTATATTTCACACCTCAGAAAAAGTCTAGATTCAAGCATCAGGAAACCAAAATGTCTCATGTTTGATGAACCTTTGTCACATCTCTACTGTAAAATCTATGTCCTTCACCTCTTCTTCATCACATATCCTCTGTCTCACCACAAACAGCTTTGTTGACTGAATATGTGTGATGACTGAATTTGAGTCTCATTGCCATATTCATTGTTGGTAGCTTTAAGCCAATCACTGTCCCTAAATTTTGAACACATACACAAACACAAACACCTGCCTGCATCTATTCAAGATCTCTGTCATTATGAGGAAGTATTGTATGTCACTGGCAATATTAATTGTTTGTTATTGAAAAATTATATTAAAGTTCAGAACATTTTCAGTTATCAATTCCTGTTCTGCATTCAGTAGGGAAATATGTTAAAAGCTGTTTGTTGCCAAGATGATGACAGATAAATCCACACAATTACTATCTTCAATACAATTCTAAATGTTTCATGGGAAGCATTATGCAAAAAAGTTATTTATTTTGATTTGAAAGAGAAGTTGAAATACCTTATAAAATGGGGCAAAACAGACTGGCAAACTAAGCAGGTTTCAGGTTGGGTTCAAGGTGGGGCATTTAAATGATTTTGAAGTTGTTTTGAAGTCAGGTGGAAAGTGCCCTCTAGCCATCTTATGGAGAAAAAAACCTTCTTCAGAAAGAAGCTGCTTTTTTCCGCTTCTTCTCAGAAAGTGTAAACCTTTGCATGTATGTATAAATACACTAACGCCAGTGTGGCTCTAAAGGGGCATTCTTTCCAAACCCTAACCCTAACTGTGCATGTCAATGCCCCATCGCAGGACTGCATTTAAAGGAATAGAGTTGTTGTACACAAATGGTGGGGGTGGCAATGCTCAAAAGAGAAACTATAGAACCTCTCATAGAATCATAGAGTTGGAAGAGACCACAAGGGCCATCCAGGAACTCACAATCAAAACATCCCTGACAGATGGCCATCCAGCCTCTATTTAAAGACCTCCAAAGAAGGAGACACCACCACTTGTCAAGCAGCTCTCACTGTCAGGAAGTTCCTCCTAATGTTGAGGTGGAATCTCTTTTCCTGTAGCTTGCATCCGTTGTTTCAAGTCCTATTCTCTGGAGCAGCAGCAAACAAGCTAGCACCCTCCTCAATATGACATGCCTTCAAATATTTAAAGAGGGCTATCATATCCCCTCTCAACCATCTCTTCTCCAGGCTAGATATACCCAGTTCCCTAAGTTGTTTCTCGTGGGGCATGGTTTCCAGCCCCTTCACCATTTTAGTCGCCCTCCTCTGGACACGCTCCAGTTTTTCAACATCCTTTTTGAATTGTGGTGCCCAGAACTGGACACAGTATTCCAGGTGGGGCCTGACCAAAGCAGAATATGAGATGAGTACAACATACAGAAAGCAGAGTCAAAGAGACGGCATAGGGTGAAGGGGAGGCGGGGATGAAGGGAGGCATGATTGTACCTTGCTGGCATTTGCATGGACACACCTCTGCTCTGATGCCCTGTTCCAGTGAAGCACTGCTCATGCAAATCTGTGCAGGTTCACAGGGATGGCCATGCTAGCAGTCCACCACTGCAGAGATGCACAGGGATGGTGATGGGGACAGTAAAAAAGAAGAAGTACCCAGCAGCACAGCTTGAAGCTGTATGCACTCCAGCCGCCTTGGGAGCCAGCAGTGTGGTTAGTGGAGTTTCAATGTGGCTTTGAAAAAGGCAGCTTCAAGCCACTTTTTCCTGCCTGTCTTTAAACTAAATTTCACACAAATTGCAGTTATCTGCATAATAAGTACATGAAAATATGAAACTTTTGAAGCTTATCAGATTGCACATTAAAAGCTTTGTCAAACTATGTTGGGCTTGCTATTAATGCCCATAAATAAATCTCATTTCTAAAAAAAAAAATGTTTGGTTTATCTTGATCTCTGATTCTAGCACAATCTTTAGTGTGCATGTGTAGCTTACAATATACATACTATTCCAAATCTCCAACAACTCTCTATTTTGTTGAAAAGGTATTTCAGAACAAAATCATTTCCACCATCTCAAAACAGTAATCAATGTACATTGCTATGCAATGGTGTAATAGTACTTACAGAAAGGGAAAATAGATGTTGTTCTTTGTTTTTACAAAGGAGCTGACATAGTATGGCACACTCAAGCACTGGGAACGAAGCCTGTTGAGGAGAAAAGTACATAATAGGATGTCATTGTTTGTAAGCCTGAAGACAGCACTAGGTTCCATCATATTGCCATATGAAATGGTGAAGTTTATGAGCTGTCAGACTGATAGAACTTTGCTGGCCCAAACAAGCCTAAAGTTACATGAGGGAGGGATGGTGGGAACAACCAGTGTGGAAAATATGCTCCCCATGTGCCTCTGAAAAATGTGTATCTATTTCCCTTGAACATATTTTGTCATTTAAGATGATTTTTTCTGATAGTGATCTATACCCTACTTGAACTGACATAGCTCCCTGTGGTTTTCCATTTTCATTTACTTCAGCTCCACTTAACTACTGTCTAATGTCAGCATTGTCAACATCACAGTGACTGAAACAGCAAAAAACAGGAAAATGGGATGACCTTCATATGCATACATTGCGTTTTTATGATTGCAACTGCAGGTAACCTGGTAATGCTTTGCCTCTGAACCTGAAATAAAATAAATAAATAAACAAGCTGGATCATCAAACAGGCTTCACAAATGGCAAGTACATGGTTCTTCAGATCTTTTATTTCCATTATAATTGCAACATAATGATTGTGACATCTTGTAAAGCAAAGCATCTTCATTTATATACTGCTTCATATCACACTATGGGATGTCTAAGCGGTTTACAACTGTAAGATCATTGCCCCCCAACAGTTGGGTACTCATTTTAGCAACCTCAGAAGGATGCAGACCTGAGTCTAGCCTGAGCCCTGGCTAGTATTGAACTCACAACCTTGTGGTCTATGAGTGAGTGGCTGCAGTACAGGCATTTAACCACTGCGCCACCAGGGCTCTTCTTGTGCCCTCTTGTCCAAGTATGGAAAGAGAATATCCCTCATCTGAACACTGTTTATGATGCCAATAAGACATTCAGGCTTCAAGAACTCTGTACAACTCTGGAAAGCATCCAATCTGACCCCTGGATGTCTTATTGACATCATAAGCCCTAAAACACACCTCTCTACCAAAAAGTACCCTCCTCAGTTTCTGGGTTGCTAGGCAGTGCATGATCATTATGGGATAGGAGTATGTGAACTGTTACCAAAAATGCATTTTTCTGAATTTTGGTGTGTGTATGAATTTCACATGGCCCAAGATGCACTCTGCAGTGAACCTCAAGTGCCTCCATGGTAAGGCAAAGAGGTCATGCCCAAGTCACTTGGAAGACTGGAAAATCCTCAAACCGCATAGTTAGGCAGATAGTGTGGGAGTTGCAAATGGACCATCATCACCTCCATAATCAGAAGGATGGGTGATAATGGCCTAGATGTCTCACTTGATGGGCCAGCTAATGACTTAATCCTCTCCCACTTCCCCTTGAATATTGCCAGACTGGATTACCTCACATAGGCAGTCTCACACCTTTGCCCTACAGCTAGTTTTATCCCTTAAAACCCCTAGATTTCTCCCCTCAGTGTTGCTAGTCTGAGTTCAGGGATACCCTGCATCACTTTGTTCTCTGATCTAGTTACTAGCACCTCCGTTCATCCTGTGCTCTCAGAATGGTTGTGTCTCACACCCCTTCCTCCAATTGGACCCTGGAGAAAGCTTCATCTATAGTGAATATCACCTGTAATTTTGCCTCAAAACCTTTTCCAAGCTAACCCCTGATCTTCCTGAGCCTTGTATGAGTGTGTGCATGTTTGTGCATTGTACGTGTTGCCCTTGTTATTAATAAATCAGGATTTTAATTGGAGAAGCCTGTCTCTGCTCCGTTTCTCGAATCCCCTGGTCTGCTCAGTATACATATCAGGAGGCGATATCCGCAGAGCTGTCGTAGCCAATCCCTCTCGTAATTTGAGCTAATTATAAATTCCCCTAATAACACCCTTGGCTACAGTTTAGTCGTATATGTGCTCTAGAAATGTGACCTGCTAATTAGTGAAACTCTGGTTATGTAGAAATAGGATGCTATGTGATTATCATATGGAAAAGTATATATGCATGAATGTCTGTTTCTTTTTGTGTGTGAGTCTTTTGGGTCATGAGACACCTGAAGCAAATAAAACTACAATTTATCCTTCCCCCTATGTAGATATTGGTTTAATCACATGGGAGTTATGAACACTTTTTTTAAAAAAAAAAAAGATATTAGTCTCAAGCATGCACCATGGGCCCTATGAATTGCAGCCACTAGTGCCATTGAGTGTCATATGGTATTTGTTTGTCCTTCAAGCATATAGGTGCACAAGTGGTCAGATGTGCTTTCGATCCATTGCACCAGTGAGCCATCAAACACCCCATGAAGCGAGCATGCAACAAACATGACAGGTCACCAGTAACGCAATGGATGTAATAAACTGGCCAGTAACAGGGGCCATGGCGTGAAAGGGGGCATGTATGGTGTGCCTCCATAATTGTGCTTTGCCAATGTGTCACCGAGAGCACTAATGCACTGTATGGGCAGTGTATCACTTGTGCAATTGTGTGGTCAGTATGGGGTGTCCAATGGGATGGCAGCTAGCTGGGACAAAAGAGGTAATTGGCAGTCGCAGGCAGTGTGTTTGTGTGATGGTTCACATATATGGGAGGGTGGCAAAAATAATTGAGTGATCCAGTTTGATGCCACATGGTGTTGACTACCTATGGGTGTTTGACCCACCTTGGGAGTGGACTATGCAGACAGTGGTAGTTCCAGCCAAATCAGGAAAACTTGGGAACAGCCTGGTTTATCCTCTCCATCTGCTCAGCCCCTGACAAATGTAATACATAACTATTATTGTGTGAATATTCTGCCCTTTAAATTAGAGATGTGTATGGAAAAAAAAAATCATTTTTTTTTAAATTGCTATTTTTATTTAAGCTCTTAGAACTGCCACAATTTTTTTTATTTAATTTTTATTGAAAATACATACATATAAAAAAAATAACACATACTTACATTTACACAATAAACACAAAACAAACACAAAACATTACAATTAAAACAAGTATACATATAAACATAATAACATAAATTCATCAAATCTTGCTTATCTTCTTTCTTCCTCTTCTGGGTGTGACATCAACACTAAAAACAAAAGAAACATGGACATACAAACTTCTGAACTTCAACTATTGTTTTTAATAATATTCTTAAATCGACTTCAACACAGTCTAATGCACCTTTCCCAGCATTATTGTTTTTTCCAGTTAGTCCTCCCATCTCATAATGTGTCCAAAGTACGACAGCCTCCATTTGGTCATCTTGGCTTCTTGGGATATTTCTGGTTTGATCTGCTCTAGGACCCATTTGTTTGTCCTTTTGGCTGTCCCTGGGACCAGCAAGGCTCACACTGCACTGAGGGTGGATAGATGGGTCACAGATTAGAAAGAAGCACTACATTAAGAGTCAACAGGCTTAAATAGCCTTCTCAATTGTCCCCTATCACATGGCATGGCTAGACCAATCAGGCCAAACTGATTTTACCATCTGGCCTCTCTTCATGGAGGCCAACAAAGAGGCTTCCTCCCCTGCATGGCTCAGGGATCAAGTGTAATAAAAATTAGTTCTTACTAAGATGTCCCATTCATTTCAATAGGACTACTTGAAATAAGACTAATATTGGATTGAACTGCATATTCAAGTGTAGGGTATACATAGTCAGAGTTCCAAATTGTACTGCTAGATAAAGCAAGTACAAAGCTTCCTTTTGTAGGTGTTTCTATTTCAACATAGGAAAGATGGTGGGACTGATGATAAATCAGACATTGTGATCAAGGGAGCAAAACTAATTAGTACGATTATCTTCTCTTGTTTGTGATTCCAATTGCATGAGGGAAATACATCCTTAATTGAGTTTTAGTATTAATGTTTCCTGCTGGACTGTGTTTAATTACTGCACTTCTCTGTGTTCATTATGACTTTTTACTCTGTTTATTGCTATTAAGATTTTATTGTTACATTGTGAATACTTACAGTAGGAACCTATGAATATTAAAGATATGTCAAGTACTTATCCTTGTTTATCTTAAGCCCCGACATCTTTCCATAATCGTGTATAACATTCATTAATTGTTTTATACTTTTGGGGGGATTTTCCAAGAAACAGATCATGTCATCCATGAATACTTTTATTTTAAAGCTATATCCTTTTAACATCCTCTATTTCTGGATCTTCTCTCATTTTATTAATTAGTACTTCTAATGCAATTACAAACAGCAATGGTGACAAGGGGCAGCCCTGTCTAGTGTCTCTTTCTATTTTAATAGTCGGTGTTTTTCTTTGTTGACAATTATTTGAGCTTTTTGCTCTTTATAAATTGCTTTTATCCATCTCTTAAATTTCTCTCCCATCTTCATTCTTCTAATTATTTCCAACAAAAAGTTCCAACGTAACCTATTAAAGACCTTCTCTGCATCTTTCCTGCCATCTTTCTTTCATTATAATGTTCATAATCTTCTATAATATTCAGGACAACTCTTATCCTTTATATGCTAATTTGGTATAAATTCATTTTGATCTTCATGTACTGTTTGTTTAAGTATTTTTTTTCAATCTTTCTGCTATAATTGAGCTGAAGATCTATGTAGTCCGTATATCATTCTCAAAAAAACAAAAAAAAAACAAAAACAAAACAAAAACAGAAATTTTAGCTATTTTCTTCCTCCTGTGAGGAAGTCACGGGATTTTTGAATGCAATTGACAAATCAGGACTCACTTGAGCAAAATCCTCATGTGGTTATTTTGTGCAGAAACGAGCATTCTCTGCAAATATATTGTCATGTTACTATGAATCCATAGGAGCCTGCCATCAAAGTGTTGTGTCATGTTCCTATGAATCCATAGAAACCTACCATCAAAGTGCTGTGTGTGTAGGGGGGGGGGGGCAAACAGATGTGACAAAGAAATTTATCACACAGAGGCAAAGTCTCCAAATCCTGTGCAGAAATGGGATTTAAAACCCTGGAAAACCCCCACAAAAGCAGATTGATTTTCAGACAATAGTAATAATGCGACATTAACCCAGACAGAAAGGTGACAAAATCCTCAAAATAAAAAGAAGCACATTTTGTCACCTTTCTGTCCAGGTTAATGTCACATTATTGCTCATTAACCCCAATGTCATCTGAAAATCAACCTGCTTTTGTGGGTTTTCCCCACTTTCTGTGTGGATTAATCTTAGATGTCATCTGGAAAACAATCTGATTTTTCAGTTTAAGTCCCATTTTTGCACGGGATCCCACCTGTGTGATAAATTCCTATGATGTTATGATGATATAAGATGTGACTTTGAGTGTCATGATTCTCATAGGACTCTGACAACAAATTAGTGTGAATGGTGATGGGTGAAAATCAAAGGAAGTTGCAGATTGGAGCAGATGACTGTAGCAGGAAAACGGGGGCTGTTTATGACTGTTAATGATGGTACCTTCCTTTCTTGGGAAAAGGTGGGAAGATAGGAATTGAAAAAGGGGCAAACTTTAAAATGCCCTTTGAAGTGGCACAAATGGTACTGGCTACAAGTGTAGGGAGGGGCTGGACAAAGGATTTTTAAAGTGTTCTTTAACTTGGAAAAACTCAAAGTTGATTCTAACCGTTGTGGGGTAGTTTTGTGTGTCTTAGAATCCAGAATAAAGCAATAATTACTTTCACTACAATGCTGTCCTGGTTCTTCAAATCTTCAGCTACCAAACATGACATCTATCAATAGAGGAAGATTTATTCCAGTGCAGAAAATGTTATTTTCTCAGCAAAACAAAAACATGTGAAAATTCTCATCAGTCCAGGATTCTTTTTGGAAGGGTTTCTCAACAGTCAAAAAACATGTTTTTGACAATTTTAGAAATTATTATCTAATCTTTTTTTTTTTCCTATCCCAACATAATGATAATAATGTACACTTCTCTCTAATTCTGGATTGTTGTTTTGGTGTTTTTAATTGGTTGTGTCACACAAAACAGTTTGCCCCCAACCAAAACAAAACCAGTTGGAGTACCATATTTTCTGGCATATAAGATGAATTTTTAACCAGGAAAATCTGGGGTTAAAGTTGGGGGTCGTCTTATACACCAGGTATGAGGAGGAGGGGAGGAGGAAGATAGAGGTGTGAGGCGGGAAGGAGCCGGGGAGAGAAGGAAGAAGACAAGAAGGAAGAGGAGGTCCTCCTTCTTCTCTCCACACTTTCCCCCCCCCTCCTCCCACCTTTCCTCCTGTCCTCATGGGCTTCCTTCTTATCCCCATTGCTTTCCCCCCCTCCTCCCACCTTTCTTCATGGGCTTCCTTCTTCTCCCCATCGTTTCCCCCCACACACACCTTTCTTCATGGGCTTTCTCCTTCTCCCCATTGCTTCCCCCCCTCTTCCCACCTTTCTTCATGGGCTTCCTTCTTCTCCCCACCGCTTCCCCCCCAACTTTCCTCCTGTCCTCCTGTTCCTCCTCCTTCTCTCCATCTCTTTTCCTCCACCCCTCCCACCTTTCTTCCTTGTCCTCCTTTTCCTCCTGGCCCAGGAGGACATGTTTAAGGTGTGTGGGGGGGAAGTCTGGGAGAGAAGGAGGGTTTCCTTGGCAAGGTTTGTTCAGAAAGGCTTTGCCATGAGGCTGAGAGAGTGTGAGTTCCAAGACTGTTGTTGTGTGCCTTGAGGCTGAGAGTGTGAGGCTGAGAGAGTGTGACTTCCAAGACTGTTGTTGCCATTCTTTTGTACCTTAAAGTCGTTTCTGACTTTTGGCAACTCAAAGATGAACCTATCCTGGGGTTTCCTTGGCAAGGTTTGTTCAGAAAGAGTTTTCCATTGCTTTCCCCATGAGGCTGAGAGAGTATGACTTCCAAAACTGTTGTTGTTATTGCTGTGCGCCTTCAAGTCATTTCCAACTGATGCTGACACTAAGGCAAACCTATCATGAACCTATCATTTCCTGCCTATGTGGTTTTTTTTCAGACAGGGTTTACCTTTGCCACCCTCTGAGGCTGAGAAAGTGTGACTTCTAAGATTGTTGTTGTTGTATGCCTTTGAGTCGTTTCCAATTTACAGCAACCCTAAGGCTGCCCTATCATGGTGTTTGCTTGGCAAGGTTTCTTCAGAGGGGAGTTTGCCATTGTCTTCTCCTGAGGCTGAGAGAGTGTGACTTGCCCAAGGTTACCCAGGGGGATTCCATGGCTGAGCCAGGATTTGAACCCTGGTTTCCAGAGTCATACTCTGATACTCAGACAGGGTGACCAGATGTTTTCAATGCAAAGGAGGATGAGTCACTACAAAAAAATGTAGGACATAAAAGAAAAAAAATGTAGAGAAAGCTAAAAACAATAATATAAATGTAAATCCATGCTTCTTAGCCATGCTGAAAATGGAAGGCGTTTTAATGGTCAAAATGGTGACCTTTAACCTTATCATGGGGTTTTCTTGGCATGTTTCTTCAAATGGGGGTTGCCATTACCATCCTCTGAGGCTAAGAGTGTGTGACATGCCCAGGGCCACTTCCTTGGCTACAGATTGTGCATACCCCAGAATGCATCACCTAGTATATTGGCAGTCCTTCCCCCCAACACTTTCTCATTTCCCTCCAACCATCTCATAGCTGGGAGATGGAAATAATTTTAAAGCAGAATTTAAATCTGGACTATTTTTAAAAAAGTAAGGTCCAAAACACACTGCAGAAATAAATGCTAGGGAACAGGGGATCTGTAGTTTGTTGTGTTTATAAGTGACAGTTTTCCGGCTAAGTACCTGCATGTCATAAGCATTTGAATTAAAATTACCCAATTGAAATCAAATCTGATTTTTGAAAAAAAAATATTTGGTGTGTGTTGGTCAGCGAGTATACACACCTTACCACACATACCTTATACAGCGAGTATATCCCAAACTCTATATTTTAACTGGAAAAGTTGGAGGTCATCTTATACGCCCAGTCGCCTTATACACCGGAAAATATGGTACATCATAATTTTTTAAAGGTTTAACATTTTACTATTCCCTCAATTGCTGAAACTTATCTCTATATTCATATATTTCTCAGTAAGACTATAGAAATGCCTATTGGGTGGTTAGGGCTCAAGGCTTTTCAGGTCAAATGTTGTTCAGTAATAAGCAAAAAGAACTTAATGCAAGCTTGATGATAAAAGAAAAAAAATCAAAGTGAAACAATTTTATTATATTATAGTGTAGGTAATCCTGACCTTTTTCTTTAGGAGTGAGGATTACAAGATTAAAGGTTTTAACACAATAGATCTCTCCAAATCTCTTGTCAATCAAATCTAAATTTATCTCTTCGATGAATTTGCTTGCAAAGCTTAAACACTTAACTTTTTAAAAATTAAGCTTTGTTTTTATGAGTTCCTGCCATTTAATTGCAATACACAATGCATTAACCCTAACTAATGATCGTTCACTTGCCAGAATCCTCTGTGAAGTCCGCAGAGACATGTGTACATTCTTACAGGATATTTTTTTTTTAACAAACTTTTTCTGGAGTGGTCTTTCTAAACAGATTCAAACATTTTGAATGCTTCAATAGTATGCTGTTCTACTGTTATATTTTTGAATGCTTATCTTTTAGTACTGCTCATAAATTACCCCTTTGTAGTCTTCCCACACCTGTTTGTCAAAACTCATTCTTTCCTGATCCATCGAAAGAAAAGCCCAGAACCTCAAAGTCCCACTGGCAAAAAACAAAATGCAGGCTTAATGCCACATTTCACTAATTCAACCCCAACTCCATCTCTGCACACCTCCTGAACTGCTGCCTCAAAAGATGTATAACTCCACAGGAATGGCATCATAGATGGACTCACCCCTAGGATAAGACAAATGATGAATACATCTATATTCACCATATGCTTTATTGGGAACAACCCCTAGAGGTGACATCCCACTGTGGGAGATGTAAAAGGCCTACAATCCTTCCTACTGCCATTTTTTTAAGGATCGTATCCTTAACAACACATTCCAATCCAAGTACTGAATGTAGATTCTTAAATCAAAAAAGGGTACTGAATTCCTTGCAATGCAATTTGAATTCCTTCCTAAAACACTTACCTCAGATATAGGGCTGCAACTTGTTCTGGGTAAAGCTGTAAAAGAACCCCCAATCAATCCTATTTAATTGGGCTGGGCCCCATTTGAAGGTGGAAAGGGCACCATTTCCCACTTGCCTGACTGCTGATCACTATGCTCACCTGCACCTTTCAGTTCATTCCAAAGGAATGCAAACCTTTGCTAACCTATGGTATAGAGGTTTCAATGCAGAACTATGGCCCTGGAGATGAGGGTTTGATTCCCTGCTCAGCCATGGAAATTCACTGGGTGACTTAGGGTGAATTGCACACTCTCAGCCCCAGAAAACCCCACAATTGATTGTTTCAGGGTCACCATAAGTCAGAAATTACTTGAGAGCATACAGCAACAACAACAACAGATGGAACACTCATGGTGGAATTTGCAAGGCTGGCAAGAGCAGCCCCCAAATTCCCAACACAACAGTCTGTGCTGCTGGCCACCTGCAGCCTGCAACTTATTGCTATCACTGGCCTGTGTTAATAATCTACATACACAACTGTGGCTGCATCTGGTCCCAACTGAGACAGGGTTAATTGCTGCCTTCACATGAAAAACCTTATTGTAAAGAAGCCAGGCTGACCCTGAGACTTCCATGTAGACCTTGTAAATAATATCCATATATGGGAGGAGTGAAAATACTCTCTATAGCTGTGCCCTCACATAGATGAAAAACCCAGGCAACCAATTTCCCATGTTCAGCTCCTCTTTATCTTTTCCTTCCAAATCATGATAAAGAAGAGTGAAGACATCCACATATTCACAACACAGATTTTGTCCCTAGTGGCCTGTAATAAATGGTCCCTCAAGGGAATCATCTGCTCTCTATATGGAATAGCACCATAAAGTATTGTATTGTATCTGCTACTAGCAGACTGCTGCATACCTCCTATATCTCCATGAAACCATTGGGTAGGCACATATACCTAGGTATACATGCCTCTCTTTCTCTCCTCCCTGCCCCTGTCTGTCTGTTTGCCTCCAGCAGCTATTATAATACATCTAAATGGCAATACCAGTAATTCATACTCTATAACATCATTTTAACATTATTAATTTGTTCCGTATATTTGAGATAAGCATATTTAACATCCATTAAATATGTTACTATCTTTAAATTATTCTCATTTTCTATATTTCCCCAGAAAACAAAGACAACACACACACACACAGAAGAAACACACCAGAATAATAGAATCAAGCAAATGTCTGAAAGCAAAGCCCATTTCAAACAACTGGCAGACATTGTTTTCCATAATATCTCATATGTGTATCTCTTTTTCTACACACTAATAAAACCCAAATATCTGTTTTGTTTGACAAATATTTAAACTGCGTTACTCTCCAAGAACTTTAGCAAGACTTATAACTCTAATACCATATAGCTAGCTTCCTTCAGATTTTGTAGATCAAGGCATTTTGAAACTGAATTTTATTTTGATTAATAAATTAGTTAAGTTAAGGGCACAATCTCAAAACACAATCTTTTGACATAATTGACTTAGGTTTGCAGATGAGTCATTTAAAGGCTAATCTACTGGAGTATGTTTCATAAATGACAGATGAGAGAAAATTATTTTAAAGGGATATTTAACAATCCATTTGAGCTTCAAATAGAAACATCAATTTATTTTTAATATTTCCATTGTTAAATTAAATTTTGTATCCCATTTTTATATAAGAATCTCCAAACTCCTGATGCATCTAGTAACAGCAGCAGTAGTAGAAGTAGCAACATGATTAAGGGTCGAAACAGATGGCCCATTAAAGCCAGCTTCCAGGCGTCTTGGGAGTGTGGTATTTACATGCCACACACTCCAAAGCTGTGTGGCTGCCCAGATGTGGGTGGCTTGAAGATGCTCCGGCAACATGGTGTTTACATTGTTTATCCCATTATTTATGGGAATGGTATTTTTTATATAAGTTTGAAAAACTCTCCCTTGTCTCACTATAGGTAAATATACTGAAAATCTAGTGTAGAACCAATGCACTTTCCCCATCCCACCAAATTCAATAGTTTCTGGAGGAGTCTTGCCCATTATAGCTTCTCATGCCACGCTAAGCAATGATTGCCAAGGAAGATTGATAACAAAAATCACCACTGTGACCTGTCAGAATGAAAAGGTGGGGAGGACAAATAATTGTGTTACTATAGAATGATGATAAAAGCTGTACAATGAAAACTAGTGATAATCAGAACTTAGTTCAGAACTCATTGCAGCATATTCATAGTTTGAAGTGGACAGCAGTTTAGAAGCATATCTCTTTCATGCTGTTTTTCCTTTTAGCATGTAGATTTAGATGGCAGGAATGATGTGAGGGCATGGGTTTCTATTTGAAATTGTTGTTTGGTTTATTTTGTGTATATTAGAATATGAGGTAAGAAGCTGTTGGGAGAAAATAAGAAATTTGAAGTGAATTCTGATTGATGGAATGTTTAAAGAGATGTGCATAAGGCTAGTGAATCACAGTTGGCAAATGCCAATAGGCAGTTCAGTTAGCTTAGAGTTTGAGAAAAGTCAAATTAGAAAAAGAGTTGAGTGGGATTTGAGTTAGACTAGGGTTGGATTGAGAGAAGAGAGTCTGGGTTCAGTGGTTGGTAAGGATCTGAGTTAACTTGAGATGAATGTGTGTGGGAGAGTGTGGTAATAAATGCAAATGTAATAAATAAATAAATAAATAAATGCAAATGTAATAAATGGGATGTGGTGGCTCAAGTGGTTAAGACACCGACTCTGTTGATTGCAAGATTGGCAGGTTGGTATTTTGAGACTCAGGTGCCGCATGTTGGGGTAAGCTCCCATCACTAATCCCAGCTTCTGCCGACCTAGCAGTTTAAAAGCATGCAAATGCAAGTAGATAAAAGTACCACTTCGGTGGGAAGCTAAACAGCATTCTGTGCAATCATGTTGGCCATATGATCATAAAGTAGTCTCTGACAATGCTGCTTGTCAGCTTAGTAACAGAAATGAGCACCACCTCCTACTATCAGACACAACTTGACAACCTTGTCAACAGTTAATACCTTTACCTTTAATAAATATATAATCTGGTGTGATATGTTTAACTTCTATAAATAACTATTTGTTTATGTTTTTATAGACTTTTGGCCTCTGGAAAAGTTATCTATTTATCAGAGAGCTTGGATTTGGGGGGGAAAAGATGTCTGTGGTTGTAGGCCTTTTAAATATAGTGTTGTGGTTTTCATTGATGATAGAAGTTGTATAAATCCTTATAGGTACCTTCAGGATATTTAAACATTCCACAAAGTTGGTGTCACAGAGATGGGGATAAGGAAAGCTTTCACTTTTGGTAATGACAGTGAAAGCCATATAAGTCTTCACAGTTGATGGTTAAGGTGTAAAACCCCATATTTGCACTGGCACAAAGGACACGAGACACCTCTTTTGGGTTTAAACAGGCCACAACATTTATTTAACTGTACAGGGTCTAATGATAAACAATAAATAACAATTTGTCAGGTGTGTAAGTGAAGGTGTATCCACCCAAGTGGGTGGTCTTTCACCACACGTGACAAAGCAAATAAACAATCATCAGTAAATCAACAAATAAACAAACCCCTCCCCCGGAAATGACATCATATTACATCATATGATGTCATGTAGTTTTCTGACGTCAAGCATTAAGTGCCTACGTCATTTCCTGTCAATTTGTTTCATGCCAATTTTCTTTCCCAATTTTAATTAGCCAAATTAAATTATTCTGTGGGGTGGGGGTCATTACCCGCCACAAAAGGGGGTCAGCCCAGCTAGGCACACCCTCTCCCCCCCCCCGCAGATCGCCTTTTCCACTTGGTCAGCGAGTGCATCTACATACATCTCTGACCCCTCCGAAGAGAGGTGAACCCCATCCGCCCTGTACAGCTGCAGCCGATCAAGCTTAATGCCATGTTCCACCAACAACATTCCCAATTTAGTAATGTGTTTGGCCACGTAGCAGTTGAGCGTCAAACAGATTCAAATCCTCATGAATGCCCCTTGTGATTCTAATATGGTGATTCTGGGCCACTATCCCTGCTGTGGCCCTATATAATCTAGCACAAAATGCTCGTCCTGGAACTACAACCCTACAGGCAAAGTTCAACAGACCTGTAAAAGATTGAAATTCATGAAGGGTAGCTTTTTGTTTCTCCAACATGATCTCGACTTGTTGCTTCATGGCCACCAATTTCTCATTGGGCAAATGAGAAATTCCAACTATAGTATCAATCTCAATGCCCAAAAAAGTAAGCTGAGTGTGTGGCCCCTCTGTCTTTTCCTCTGCTACAGGCACACCAAGCTCCTGCATCAGTTCCTGAAATTGAAGTAAAGTATTCTGGCACTGAGAAGAATTAGGATTTCCAGCAATTAGAAAATCATCTAAATTATGGGCAATAGCTCTATTACTAGTTCTATTAACTGCACACCAATGAAGAAAAGTACTGAATGTCTCAAAAGCTGAACAAGAAATAGAACATCCCCTTGGCATAGCTTTGTCAAAATAATTTTTTTCTTCAAACTGAAAACCCAGTAGGTCAAAATCATCTGGGTGTACAGGAAGGAGTCTAAATGCAGATTTAATATCACATTTAGCCAACAGGGCTCCTGTGCCTAAGTTCCTAATCATCTTAACAGCTGAGTCAAATGATGTGTACTTAACTGAAGTAAGCCTGGGGTCAATAGCATCGTTCACTGATTCCCCTTTAGGGTAAGATAAATTATGAATTAGCCTAAATTCTCCAGGGGCTTTTTTAGGCACTACACCCAATGGGGATAAGCACAGTGTGGGGATGGGCAGCTTATCATGGGGTCCCGAAATTCTCCCTGCTGCTATCTCCTTAGCTAACTTATCCCTTACCACATTCGGCAAATCCCTTACAGAATGAGCATTGGGTGCAAAACGATAAACCCTAGGGCCTGTATAAGGGATGCAAAAACCTACAGAAAAACCTTGAAACAAATATAAAGCAGCCTCTCTGTTAGGGTAAACTTTTAACCATGCCTCCATGATATCCAATTTAATTGATGATGGGGCCTTTTCCCCCAGGCGACACTGGCTGTGGGACAGTGCCCCCTCCTGTTCGCTTACCTCTAACACAGGAATTTCCAGGGTGGCCACCCCCACAGGTGTTACACTTGTGGTCTAACCTGCAAGGTTGTCTTTTACACTTGCTGGCATTTAAATCCCAGCATAAACCAAACTGCCTTTTTTCTCCCATGGCAAGCCTCGCATTTGGCCCTCTCAGCAAGGTAACCATCGGGACAAAGCTGTTGTCACATCTGCTCAAGATGGAGGCCCCCACCATAACATCAGCCCAAAGCTCAGACTGCACATGCCTCCAAGATAAGGAGCGATCCTGCGCCACTCTCATCCTAAATTGTTCATCATATTGGAGCCAGGTTGCACCCCTTGAATTATGGTGGCAATTAGTATACAATTTTATCACTGTCTCCTGATATTTAGAAAAGTCAGGAGATCTAAGAGGCTCTTTTTCTTCTATAACACCCCTGTAAATGGTGAAGCCCATAATCCAATTAACAAAATTGCGCTCAAGCTTAGGGCGTTTGAGCATCTGAAACCCTTTTGGCAAACTAAAAACAATCCAATCCTTCACCATAATCCTTGGATCAGGATCCCTGAAAGTCAAAGTAAATAAATCAATGTATTCACCCTTCCAAATCCTTTCCTTAGTGGAGAGAGGAAGGTGAGAACCAAGGGGTATAGACATACCAGCGTAAGGAGTAGCTTCCACATTCCCAACCGCTCCTGGCAACAGAGGAGCACCAGAAATAGGCACCAATTGTGTGGTGCTAGAAACAGCCAAAGACTGACCACCCTGTATCCGCATGTCAGAGACCTGTGAAGTTGTAGGTGCCTGCCCGGATGCACTGAAAGCCACAGGGTTAGGCCTTTCCACAGCCACACTCTGCCCAACATGGCTATCTGGAGCCCATATCAAGGTAGGCCAATTAGCAAGTGCAGTATTAGGAGACAAACCTGAACCTGAAGCTTGCTGGGAAGCTGCACCACCTCACCGCAGCGGTCCCCCGAAGTGTGGCCCCACAACAGTTCGGATGTCCAAAGCAGCAGAGGCAGCGCAGCCTGATCGCCTCCCTGATCGCCACCGGTCTGCTCCATTGCACCACCTGGAAGAACCACCCCCTGTAAGAGGTTGTATAAATCAGCCATGATTGGCTGCCCAGACACAAGGGGAACCACACCCTGTGTTGCTAAACCTGGGACTCTTTGTAAGAGGTCCCACACATCGGCAATAGTGGGGTGCCCGAGCTCCACTGCTGAAACCAACAACTGGCCCGGTGTTGCTACAACTGGCTGAGACTCAGGTGCCACCACTGTAAAAGATGCTTCGAGGTGGAGGCTGTAGCCTGTAGTTCCTTCTGTGTAAGTTGGTTGCAGAGCACCACACAAGCCTGAACAGTTTTCCCCAGTTGTGCAACTTGGGCAACTATCTCATCTTCTCTGCTGCTAGACTTAGATGGCCTTTTAGAAGCAGAGTGACCTGCAGTAGGTGTGGCTGAAGCCGTGCGCTGTTTAGATTGGGCCTTACTGCGTGGCATCCTGAACTCAGTCAAAATGACACGGGCCCTGACAAAATCACCCAACCATGAATGATTACCACCACGCCTTAGCAGGCTACCCTTTCCCAAGTCTCACAAGAGACACCACAGCCAGGAAGCCTCACTGGCAAC
Source organism: Phrynosoma blainvillii (assembly GCA_026167975.1). Lineage (NCBI taxonomy): Eukaryota > Metazoa > Chordata > Lepidosauria > Squamata > Phrynosomatidae > Phrynosoma > Phrynosoma blainvillii. The sequence continues at coordinate 199,652,280 of JANUYF010000003.1, forward strand.
CACCACGGGAAAGGTGTCCACTGAGGGTCCTATGCTGAGCCCTCACCCAAAGACAGCCGTCTTCACACACTCACCACTGGGGAGAAGTGCAGCCAACCCTCCCAGACCAGCGATGGGCCCCGACCTTACCAGATCGAGTGTCTCTGGGCATGAAACAGGTACTGGGTCCCCGCACCTGGTGAGGATGTCTCCCGCAGAGCCCTCCTCAGGTGTAGACCCCCGAGAATTGGGTATGTGGAGGTTCAACAGGTCCAGAAGGCCAGCCTGAAGGCCTCACTCGCTCCCCCCCACGGGATTCTCAACGAAATACCTTAGCCCCCGGAGCAGCGAGATAAAGTAGTATAATTAAGTACGCCAGAGCTGAAACAGCAAAAGCCAAAAAGCACGCTAGGCCAAAGCCAAGCAAGCCAAAAGCAAAGAGCGGAGCGATGTTACTCTCTCTGTCTCAACTCTAAAATGGCTGCCTGCACGTGGCAGCACAGAGCTATGAATAACAAAATCTCACCCCAATTTTCACAAATTGCTAAACTTTGCAAGACTTGGTTTTAAACCAAACTTATTGGGCAAGGCGCGCAGGTGTTCTTATTCTCCCGTGCGCCTTGACCAACCAGGCGTCTCCTGTCCTTATTTGGCCAGCACAACAAGAAACCCCTCCCAACTTGTTGTGGGGTGCCTTTGTCCACAGTAGTAAGATTGCCTGATAGGAATCCTCACAGTTGGTGGCATTGGTGAGGTTGCCCAAGTGTAGGTCACACCGTTAGTGGGATAAGGGATGGAAAATATATATTTGGTGATCACAGCTGGAGAATAAAGGGTGGAACCCTCATATAAAGGGTGAAAGCTCCAGAAAAAGCATCACTGAGAGTATAAACACAAGAATGAGTGGCAGCTGGTAGCTTCTATGATAACTCTAGGGCTGTTGCCACACTATAATAATAATAATAATAATAATAATAATAATAATAATAATATCCCGCCCCTCTGCAGAGCAATCGGGGCAGTTTACAACATTACAATTTCAATACAGATATATTAAACAGAACATAAAATCCCGAATCCCACCTATCCTTTAAGAAGTAAGGGTTCTTCTTATTCTAGGCCCAATGGTACTGGGCCTAGTATCTCTCCCCCAGATGACATTGGATGGTAATGGAGGGAGGGCTCTTCTTATTATTTTAGGCCTGATGGTGCTGGGCCTAGTGTCTCTCCCCCAGATAACATCGGATGGTAATGGAGGGAGGGTTCTTATTATTATTTTAGGCCTGGATGGTGCTGGACCTAGTGTCTCTCCCCCAGATGACATCGGATGGTAATGGAGGGAGGGCTCTTCTTCTTATTTTAGGCCCGATGGTTTGCAGTTTGACATCACTCTAATGTCATGGCTCCATCCTATGGAATCTTGGAATTTTCAGTTTGTTGAAGCACTGCAGCTCTCTGACCGAGAAGAGTAAATATCTCACAAACCACAAATCTCAGAATTCCATAGCATTTAGCATGGAGGTTAGAGTCATATCAAACTGCATTAATTCTGTAGAGTAGATGCAAACCTATCCTCAGCATCTTTTATAGTTCAGACTAAAATTTCTTCAGAGTATATTTACTACCCAAATTAAATGGAAGCAATCACTGACAGGTTCAGGACTATGAGCTCAAACAGTCATGCCAAGATTGAGGTGTCTGATCTATGCTGTATGTGCACTCCAGATTGTTTTTACTTCCAGTTGTTCCCAGTACAATTATAGAGATGCTTTGTTAAGCCCCTGCATATATGGGGTTTAGCTAAGACAATGCTCTAGGGATAGGGAGCCTTCAACTTTTACATGTTTTTGACTATAACTCCCATTGTCTCTTACCACTTGTTGTTTTAGTTAGGACTAGTGGGAGATGTAGACTAATACTTCAGCTTGCTCCAAGGTTTCCTACCACTGTAGTACTGGATTTTAATACTAAAAGTTAATCATATTGTATCATCAATGGCATTCTTTTCTTTATCTGAAAATGTCCTACATGCTTTCCTAAGCACAAGACTTAGCAGGATGGCTCTCCCTTCCTTATACGAAAATATTTAATGCCTTATTAAATCCTTCACAGTGTGGAAAAGCCTTGTTGATACAGATGACTTCTGAGGTTATTTGTTCCTTTGTGTCATTGCCAAGACATTTGGGAGCTCTGCCACCAGTCTGCATGAAAGCAGCCTGTAACCCACATAGTGGGTTTTGTGGTTAGGGAGAGGAAATTGCACATAATTACACTTTGGAAATAAGCAGCTGTTGTTCAATCTGCAGTTCCTCTGACGTTTATGCATGTTTTGTGATGCCATAATCAAGTACTTCTATTGAAAGTGTGTTGGCTCTAACTTTCTCCCCTAAAAGCTGGACAGCAATGTGGGGGGTGGGGGTGACATGCACTTCCCCTTGTTGGAAAATGATAAATGTACAATCATGTTTGAACATATGACTTTTTGCCCTGAGGGTGTGTGCCAGAAGCAGAGGTTTGTATTTTTTCTTTAACATGACTTTCCCCTTAGAAGCTCAAAGTTGCCCATATGGCTCTTCATTGATCCATATTCTGCCCACAACAGTCATGTAAGGTATGCTACACTGAGCATTAGTGAGTAGTCCAAGAGCATCAAATGAACTTCATGGCTTAGGAAGGATAAGTAATTGGAATTCTAATCACTATATTGCATTGTCTCCCCAACACATAGTTTAACAAGTTTAGAAACATAATAGCTCAAAACATGTAGAAATTGTGACTAAATATACAGAATGTATATTGAATCACAGTTAGAATGATTCACATGCTGGTCCCAAGTATTCTTGTTCTTGTGCTTCCAAGTCACTTCTGACTTACAGAAACCCTAAAGCAACTCTATCATAGAGTTTTCTTGGCAAGATTTGTTGAGAGGGGATTTTTCCTCCTCTGAGCCTGAGAAAATGTGACTTGCCCAAGGTCACTCAGTGAGTTTCCATGGCTGAATGGGAATTAAAACACTGGTCTTCATGGTCAGATCAATGGTCAAACCACTACACTATGCTGACTCTCAATTTTCAAGTATATATAAATCTAGTGTCTCTTTTAGTCCTGACTAGAGTAGATCCATTGAGTCCATTAGACTTTGTGTGTCAACCCAACATTCAATAATTGATTGACTGGTCCAGGTCAACAGGGTACCAGCCATAATAGGTGGGAAGTTAATGTCAATTCATTCAGCACCTCCTGAATTTGGGACATTTTCTACTATGATGCTTAAAGTAAAAAAACTACTGAATTTTTTTTTTTTTATACTTCATATCTAGCAAATATCAGATACTAGTCTGACAATGAAGAGATATTAGAAGCTCTGCACATATTGATATTCTTACAAAGTTTACAAAAATAAATATCCATTCACATTCAGCTACCTAGATAATAATTACAAATTTCAGATATAGTTTACAAAATTGGGTTGCAGTTACTTTTGAGCTCTTTTACTACAAATATCAATTACCGTACACTGCCATTGTCTGCAAAGGAAGTGTGAAAAACACATTCCACAGGAAGTATGTCCTTCCCAAGGACTGTTTTTGATGCTCCCATGGTCCACCAGAACCTCCCAAAAATGTTAATGCTTTATGAAGCACAATGTTTTTGCCCCCAAATGTTCCCCAGAAGGTATGGGCAGGTCAACATTTCAGGACTGTTTTAGGGCCAAGAAAGGCATTGGGGGGGGGGGCAGCAAAAGAATCTGAAGATTCATTTACTAGCACCCTGAAGATATCGGTTTCTTCTTCTTCTTCTTCTTCTTCTTCTTCTTCTTCTTCTTCTTCTTCTTCTTCTGCTTGAGTTTGTCCTCAGTGTAAAACGGCCAGGGAGGGGGCAAAATCAGAGCAACATTGGTGCCATATCCTGGGAGGTATGTGCATTTGGTGAGATATATTATGCAAAAACCAAATTAATAAACCAAATAAATTAATTCAAAAGCCAAATTAATATCTGGCAGGAAGGTTAGAATGGCAGAGGGAATTGGCCATCAAATGTCTTCTGTAGTGGAGAAGTTCAAGTTCAACTTTATTACAGTCATAGACCAGCACAAGCAAAATAAAATAAAAAGATACAGAGTAAAAGAAGATAAAAGCAAGTTAAATGCAAGGTAAAAACAGTATTTAAAAATCATTTTTAAATCCAATCAAAATCAAAATTAAAATCCAGTGTAGGAGGGCAAGATTGGCATTAGCCTACTGTGAGATCATTGCCTGATGGATTTTAACTGCAGCTGCACAGAATCTGGTAACATATGTTATATTTGGGTTGGTGTCCAAAAGCAATAATAAGTATAAAATTGACTGATGTGTCCTTGATGTTTATACAATAGAGGTGAGATAAGGCTGAGATGGATATCCCTGTAGCACTAGAGTAATATGTGTTCTGTTGTCTCTATTTGGTCAGAGTCACAGAGGCGGCCTAATTATTATTATTATTATTATTATTATTATTATTTGTATACCGCCCTGTGGCGAACCAATCCGGGCGGTTGACAACAGTAAAATATAACAAGAGTAAAATATAACATTAAAACATTATAATCCCTCCCCCCCTTAAGAAAGTATTAAACAATATAACAAATTAAAAACACAGTATCAAAACATAAAAACATAATTAAAACAAACTAAAAACCCTGGTGTCCCTCTGGAGATCCTCAACCATCACTAAAGATGGGGCCACGGGAGGAATGAGGGGATCAGGGAGCTGGGATGGTTAATCTGGAAAGGCCTGCCGGAAGAGATCTAGGGAATCATAGGAACTGTAATTTATTGTGGCACCAGAGCTCTCTGACAGAGAAGGCTCAATGTCCCAGAAAAAAATACAGTTCCCATGATTCCCTAGCACTGAGCCAGGGCAGTGTCTCAATTTAATATGCACTATTTCTGGCAGTCTGCTTAGGCCTATAGTCTATCTGAGAAGGGGATCTTCTTATATCACCCTTCAAGAACAGCTGAGGGGAGGGCATGGCATCGTGCCTAAATAAAGGCTCTCCAGTATTTCAGTACTTTGAGTTTTGCTAAGTATGCCATGTGTGATGCCAAGTATCTGTTGGAGTCACTAAGAATAAAAGTTGGGGCGCTAGTTAGGTTTAGCTGTCTCTCTATATCTATCATCCATTATTTGATGGTTGCTTTAGCCTTTTCATATCCCATGCTGAGCAAAAGATCTGGAAAGAAGCTCAATGAGTAGTGGAGAAGGTGGCCTTTTAATCCCTGACACCTGTCCTGAATGCACAATAAGCATAACAATGCCTAGAAATATAGAAGAATTGAATACTAGGACAATAGGTAACACAGATGAAAAACAGAGAGCTTAATCTAATTTACTTATTTAAACAGAGGTAAATTAATTTTATCTCTAATCTACTATTTAATACTAACTTGACTGAAGTACTGGTGATACAAAAGAATATGGTTTTGGCTATGACCCTCAAAAACATTTCTAGTTATATCTGAACTCTTTTCTTACATCTTCAATGTCACATTGAGAATGGAGCAAGCTTATTTTCTGCTGCTCCAGACTCGGACATGAAGCAATAGATGCAAACTCCAGGAAAAGAGATGCCACCTCAGCATTAGGAAGAACTTCCTGACAATAAGAGCTGTTTGACAATGGAGCACACTCCCTTGGAGTGTGGTAGAGCCTCATTCTTTGGAGGTTTTTAATCAGGCTAGATGGCCATCTGTCAGGAATGACATGATTGTATAATCCTGCATTGCAAGCAGTTGGACTGGATAGCCTTTGAGGTATCTCCCATTTCTATGTATCTATGGTTTTACCTCCCCCCCCCTTTTTTTTACAGCAAACAGCTCCCCAAATTTGTTTCAAAATTCCATTATAGGTTAAAATTGGTAGCTGCTTTGTCAGAAAGAACACCAGGGAATTAAAAAGACACTGAGGATGCATCCACACTGCAGAAATAATCCAGTTTCATAGAATCATGGAGTTGGAAGAGACCTCAAGGGCCATTCAATCCAACCCCCTGCCATGCAGGAAAACACAATCAAAGCACTGCTGACAGATGGGCATCCGGCCTCTGGTTATAGACCTCCAAAGGAAGAGATTCCATCATACTCCAAGGGAGTGTGTTCCAGTGTTGAACAGCTTACTGTCAGGAAGTTCTTCCTAATATTGTGGATAAATTTCTTTTCCTGTTTTAACTGTCATGCCTCGATGCTATGGAATCATGTGATTTTTAATGTTGTGAGACATTTAGCCTTCTCTGTCAGAGAGCTCTGGTACCACATCAAACTACAGTTCCCAGAACTCCATAGCATTGAGTCATAGCAGTTAAAGTGGCATCAAACTGAATTATTTCTGCAGTGCAGCTGCACCCTATGAGAACTATAATATGTGGAGAATACCCTAAGAACACCACAAGAACAGTACAAATAAAATACACTGGACAATCTCAAATAGCTAAAAGGCCATATTAACCACGCAGCCTTATTTATATATAATCCGGTCATAAATCTAATTCAGTTCAATTGGACATGCAGGAATAGTAGGTATAATACATATAGAATTTCATCCTAAGGCTGGAAGATACTAGAGGGAAGAGACTGATAGAATTCATTTGTCATTCACACTACTTTACTTGTTTCATAAAACTTCTAGTAGAAAAAAAATGTCTAAGCCTTCTTTTAATTGACCAATAGCACTCATCCAGTTGGCCCTAAAAGTTTCCATTCAAACTCTATTTGCTATCTCTGGTTGTTCTTATATGCTGGACCATGCATGAGAAAGTTAATTTGAAATAAAGTCTCTCTCACATTCTCTTTTTATAGGCCATCAGATCACTTTTTTATGTACTATGAGGATAGATCAATAATTCCATCACATTTTTAAAGAACTGCACTTTATAGACTTTATGAATTATCTCTCAATAAGCTCCTAAAGCAGAAATATTATAGGACAATTAGAGCAAAATGTGAGTGATGACAAATTAGATGTGTTTGCATGGCCCATTAACTAGTAGCAACAATCATGGCAGGATGACAGCTTCCGGGGTTCTCTGTTTAATTTTCTCATCATTTGAGACCATTATGGCTAGACATACATAGTGTATATAAAAGTAGTAAAAATAATAAAGCATATGCAATTTCAGCCCCTTCATTTATGGCAACAGATGCAATGAACTAGTAATATTAAAATAAATGGCTGAAATTAAGGAGAATAGTATAATACAGAATTAAGGGCAATAGGATATTTAAGCCAGACTGCCATCTAGTGAAAATTGTTTTGTGGACAAAAGAAACTGTATATCTAGAAATAATGTTCTAAAGATTAGTAGTTCCCAGACATTTGTGGGATTTTGCTACTGTACACTCCAGTAAAATAGATCAAATCTTTGTGAAAAGAATTGGAATTCAGGTGGTTATCACAAAATCCATTCAGAGGCTTTCAATGGAAATTAGTCAAGATCAGTTAGTTTGTTATTTCCTTTTTTCACGAAAACTTACAAACTCACCAAATCAAATGTAATGTAATAGTCGAGTATCCTCAGGAAGATGATTTTTTTTCAGAGGTAAAATAAGATGATGGCTAAAATATAACAAATATGACAATGGCAAAGCCTCTCTGAAGAAAGTTGCCAAGAAAGCCCTGTGATAGATTCACCTTAGGGTCACCATGAGTCAGAAATGACTTGAAGGCACACAACAACAAAATAAAAAAGAAGAGGCCAGAAACCTCTTGGAAGAAGAGCTATCTTCTGCATCTCTTTCATCAGCAATAATAAGGGCCTCTCTTTCACCTGTTGGCTCTAGAACGCAGATGTTTCCTCCTACATATTGACTCTTTACTTCCTCACAGCATTTTGCTGCAGTGTCAGTAGGCTGGTCTTCCCCAACTATTATTTACTTTTACTATCAATGTCCTTCAAACCCTGGTCTTCAGAGGCTTATAGGCTTATCACACTCTTTAAAAAGTGACTTAGCCCTGCCAGGATACAGTCTCATTACAGGTTGCAATCAGAAATTATCACACTGAAAAATGCTGCTGTTTCCACCAGGCAAATGCAACCTGACTCCCAGCCACACTTATCTTGCTGCTTTTCAAAGATGGCATGCTCCCATTTTAGTAAAGTGACAGGCTAAGAGCAGCTAGGATCTGGGTTGCAGTCACCCAGCAGCATTTTCCAATTGCAACCAGTAATGTGACTGTATCCTGGCAGGGGTAAGCTTTTTAAACAGTGTGATAAACCCCATAGTCTAATATTCAAACCACTACATTCTGCTGATTCACCACTGAAAACTAGGACAGATATGTGAGGGCAGTGGGGCAGAAGCACTGACACTAGGGATGAAAAATATTGTTTTCTCCCACATTTAATTTTTCTCCTAAATTTTGTTAAATTCTAATTTAAAAACACACATTTCTCACCCATTCTTTAATGCTCCTGTTCACAGCAATGGAAGAACCATGGCATGGTGGTTCAGCCATCCACATCAAGGATGTGTGGGTTAATAAGAGTTACTCTGGAATGCTACTGTCATAGTCTTGACAAACTAACAGTATTTTTGATATAATTGTTATATTTTGTAAAACATTTTTTTTGTTGTTAACTGTCCTCAAGTCAATCTTGACCTATGGTGACCTTATGGATGAGACATGTCCAAGACCCCCTATCCTCCACGGCTCTGCTTAAATCCTGCAAACCTATACCCATGATCTCTTTAATAGTTTCCATCCATCTAGCATGTGGCCTTCCTCTCTTCTTACTTCCTTTCACTTTTCCCAGCATTGGGGCATTGCAGATAGGCCTAAAGAACTGGTCTGGGGCTGGAGTTGGGGCAGGGCAGCTGCACACCGGCCACCCAAAACCCAGCCCAATGCCGTCCTGACACCGTGCACCCATACAAATGGTGTCAGGATGCCCTCCCAGTGCAGCGTGCAGACATGCTGTGCCAAAAGGACATGGAAGAGCCATGGCAGTGGCTCTTAGGGCAGCCTTTTGCTGCCCCTAAAAGGAGCAACATTTTGCTGCTCTTTTAGGGGTAAGGGAGGATCGTGGCCATGGTATGCGGTTGCCACATCCCTGATCTGTGGCTAGCAGGGGCAGCCCAGAGCCGCCCATCTGCGTAGCCCCATTATTGCCTTTTCTAAGGACTCATAATGTCTTCGAAGTACGACAGCCTCAGTTTGTTTATTTTGGCTTCCAGGGAGGTATCTGGCTTGATCTGCTCTAGGACCCATTTGTTTGTCCATTTGGCTGTTCACAAGATCCTCAACACTCTTCTCCAGCACCACATATCAAAGGACTTGATTTTCTTCCTATCACCTTTCTTAACTGTCCAGCTCTCACATCTATACATGATAATAGGGAATATGATGGCTTGTATGATTTGAACTTTTGTGCTGAGTTGTATATCTTTGCATTTTAGAATTTTTTTCTAGTTCTGTTTTCTTTATGTTCAACATTAAGCTTGCCTTTGCACTTTCTTCTTTGATCTTCCTTATTAGGTGTTCTAGATCTGTGAAGTTTTCTGCTAGTATTATGGTGTCATCTGCATATCTTAGTTTGTTGATATTCCTTCCTCCTAGTTTCACTCCTCCTTCTGTGTCTAAGCCTGCTATTCTTTTATGTTATGCATACAAGTTGAACAGATAGGGTGAAAGTATGTAACCTTGTCTGACTCCTTTGTTAATTAGGAACCATGGAACTGCATGTATTGCAGAATGGGCATTATTGTACCTCAGCTTTACGGCATTATTCAGTAAAACCCCACTCAATTCATTATTGCCCCTTATGTAAACATAACCAATAGGTTCTCTTTCAGCAACATATTTCTGACATTCATTGAACACATCCACAGTTGTTATTGTACCTGTCAAAACAAACAGCTCATAAATACCACCAAATTCAAGGATTTTCACTGACTTGACTTTTGGGAAAGTTTCAATAAGGAAGGAGTCTCAGAAAAAATGAATACCTTTGTCAAGATGTTTCAACACATTATAAGCCTCCTACTCAAGAAATGAGAAAGAATAATAAAGGTTACAAATCTGAAATGGAGATTAATCCATTTGGACAATGCACTCTGTTTATCAATCCTTAAGCTTCAGAAAGTTTGGGCAAGTTGAGACACTTCAGACATGGCTGGAATATAACTCCTATTACCCTTCACCATTAGTTATTCTGGCTAGGGCTGATAGATGTTGTATTCCAATGATATATAACACCCACAACTTGCTGACCCAACAATAAATAAATATATAGACTTCACAAAAAATAAAGTTCACACAGATTTTGTCCTTTTCATTCTCAGATATGTATTTATAAGTCTGTCTTGCTGGTTATTACAAGCATGATAAGATCTGGGGAAAAGTTCTAGCAATTTTATTCTCACATGATGCTTCGGTGTAAAAGGAAATAAGAAACAAATGGATATTCTGGTTCCCACTCTGCTGACTCCAAATCTATGCTGAACTTCTCTTCCAAACACAATTATTGCAATACTGAAGCAATTTTTAAAGTCTTAAGTATTTCCTATAACAGTTTGTGCTTATAATTGACTTCTTAAGTTATTCCTTTTACTCTTCACGATGGATGATCCATCATTATTTTTTTCAATAAAATAAATGAAACAAAATAACAGGGAGTCTTTTTTTTTAAAGAATATTTGGTTCAGGTATGCTGTGTTACTTTGACTCTATAGCCATATAGACATCACTAAACGTCTCTGGTTCACTGACACCTTGTTCTCTACAAATGTAATTGAATACCACCCAGGCTTTAATCTATGATGCATTGTAAAATGGCCAGAATGCAGACAGCCTGGTTAATGCTGGTCACAGAACTCCATATGGTTGCTCAGTCAGATGTTGTTGTTTTTAATTATATCTGATAATATTGCCTTCAAGGCAAACTGAGCAAAGCTAAATATATGTACCATATTTGGAACATCAATAACAAAAATATTAACCACTCCACAGAATGTAGGCTGCTTACACAGTAACATCACTGAACTACAAATATCTTGTGTACTTCTCTCAGAAATACAAGGTCAAATAGTGTTTGTAGAAATACAGAGCACAAGAATCTAAGCCTTCACTCTGAATAATTACAGGCACTGTTCAATAGATAAATACATTCAGATGATTTGTTGCACAAACAGTAGGCCTACATGTCCCATGTGGTAAATGTTTTTTGAGATTGAATGCAATTTCTTTCTTTTTTCTTTTTTTTTTCCTGGAGGGAAATGGACAATGTCTGATTGTGAATGCATTTTCAATAGCAGTTAAATTAAAAGGACTGGACAAAAATTGTACTAGACTTCTGTAAGCTACTTATATGGTAGTGCCTTGTTTTGTTTTCATCCTAGCAAAAATAACTGAAATTTATTTCAGTTCAGATTAAAATGGAAATCTAGTGCCAGATCCAAGTTTTTCAACCCAGAATATATAATTATTATTTTGGGGGGTGGGTGGGTGGAGGAGTGGTTAGCACTAGTTATCTCTTGTTTTATCCTTCTTGTGTAAACATACCAGATTTCCATTTCATTGACAGAGGTTTCAATCTGAAAATAAATGTTTTTTGTGAAGGGTACTTTGCATGAAACATGTTTTTTTAACCAAAATATTGCACACACAAGATATTTTTTCCATACACACACACACACACACACATGCAAAATTGTTGGGGTGGTTGCAACCCCCTCCAGTCATTTTGTACTAAGAAGCACATGGTCATCGGGGGGGGGGGGAGTTCTCTCTCTTCCCCAAAGGCATTTTTTGTGCCTTCCTGAAAGGCATGTTTTTCTGTTAATACTTCCTAGATAGCCATTTTTATTTTTTTTATTTTTTTTGGGGGGGGGGGAACATTACTGTTTTGCATAAAGAACATATAATCTGTACCCAAAAAGCCCCATCTGGCTACCTAGAATGTGCATTTTTGCATGAAAAAAGATTTTTTTAAAAAAATATTGCAAAACTGCTTTGAACATGGGGGCATTTTGTGTGTGTGCACGCAAGATCATACATTTGCTGCGAAAATGCTGTGGAAGGCTACATCATGATATTGAGTCATGCCACTCCTCATTTGCATCCAATAATACTTATAAGGTTCCACCATATCATGAGTTTTCATACCCCTGCTCTAGATTAGTGGAGGTTAATGAGGCCATGGAGGTCCACAATATGGTAGCATCATGACATCTTTTTTTTTTTTTTAAAAAAGCTTTTATTATTATTAAAACAACACATAACAACAGACAAGACATTACAAATTCAACATCAAATTAGCTGTTAGAATATTCTCCCAGTTTTTTGGGCCATATAGAGGAATATCTGTAATATTTGTTATGTTTAACCTGATCTGGGTGTCTGTGATGTTTAGCTATAGATGGATGATAAGTAGTCATGAAAACGATATGGAGATATTTCTATATACCACTTTAGGAAGTTTTTATGTCTTAATGTATTTTATGTTGGTTTTTGTTTGAGTTTGTAGTAGATTGCTAGACTTAGATGTATGTAATGTTGCATGGCATCTTGTAAATATATCTAAACTGAACTATGGGGAGAGTAGAAAAAATGTCATTGGGTGATTGCTTTTTGTGCCAGCTAGGTAAAACTGTGATCTTACTAAAAGGCATTATAATCTAAGAAGCCAACAATGCCCCCAGCTGAAGTAAACCATCTGTTGGTTGCCAGAAGTGGTGTGTGGTGGCAATAGTAAAAAAAGGGAACAGATAGTATCTGTAGGATGACATTTTTCACATACATATTTCTCTTGTTGGCAATATTCTATTATACCCTTTCCCCACTTTATCACTGAGAATCTTTGTGATATCATATAACACTGCAACAGATCACAATTAATTAAAAAAATGATGGGTTGAATGTGACAATCATCATTAAAACACTATTTGAAATGTTCTTAAATAAGCTGAATCAGCTCAGTATCATTTCATTAAGGGGGAGGTACAGTATTATTATGTAGGGATGCAGTGGCTTAGTGGTTAAGATGCCAGTTCTGACAATCAGAAGATCAGAAAGTTGGCAGTTCAAGGTCTGAGTGCTTCATGATGGGGTGAGTGCTTGTCACTAGACCCAGCTTCTGCCAAACTAGCAGTTCAAAAGCATGTAAATGCAAGTATATAGGAACTACTTTGGTGGGAAGATAACAGTGGTGCAGTTATGTGGCCACATGACCACCAGAGTAGTCCTCAGACAATGTTGGCTCTTCAGCTTAGTAACGGAGATGAGCATCACCCCCTACAGTCGGTTACAACTAGACATTCATGTCCAGGGACTACCTTTACTTTTACCTTTGCATTATTTATTTATTTATTTATTTATTTATTTTCAGGGGGTTTAAAACTATTTCAAAAGTATTGCACATAAATTTCCACAATTCTATAAAGAGAATAAATATTTGCTGATTTTCCTTGAAGAAATAGAAGAGCAAAAACCAAACAAGAAAAAAACAACTGCTAAGCACCCAGTGCTGTTTGGTTAAGCAATTAAACTAATCCACAAATTCCAAGTCAAACCGTCTACAAGCTCATTAAATATTAATGTGTGGCAAACATGAAAAACAAGTTTTAAGGTTCATTTTTAAATGGGTTCCCAAGGTAATGCTTATGCCAACATTGCTCTGAGTGTTTTCTCAAGCATGACATAATATAGATTCCACATACTTAACCTACAGACTATAAATGTCAAACAAAAACATTTGCTAAAGATCTCATTTGTGTTGTTATTCTAGATTTCATAATTTCATCTTTCTTATTTTCTCCTTTTTTTGATTGCACCGCCCATACAGTTCAAACAGAGCACTGTGGTAGTAATGAGAAGTTTTCAGGAATTTGTTTCTCTTGGTCTTTACAAATAAATTATACAATTTATATTTATTGTTATTCATTATAAAATGATATGAATATTGGACACACCAACCACACCATAACATTGCTACAATAAATTAAAAACAGGATTCATGTCAATAAATTCTGGCAATTAATATAGGACATTCCAGCTTGGACAAAATTGTCAACATCATTGCTTTCTTTGTTTCACTCTAAAATGGTTTGCCAATTGCAGGGCAGGTGTGTCGATAGGATTGGCCTGAGGCATGGATCAGCATCTGGCATTGACCAACCCACCTGTTGATCTATGAACCCCTGCCTGATCAGAGCCGGGCTCAGGGATTACAGAAGGGGTTTCTGAACATACCATAGCCTGCCCCTTGTCACTGAGAGACCTTGATAAGGGGTTCACCCCCACTTTGGTGACTCCTTCTCCAGCACTTGTGACAGCACTATCCACAGACTGTCTGCAGGAGCTACCCGCAAACAAGGGTGGGCGGGTGGGGAGATCCAACCTGGAATGGTGGCTCTGACTGGTGTCACAGCCAGAAGAAGCGCACCAGCCAATCAGTGGGGCCTGGAAGTCCTACCCCTCCCAGCCACTGGCTGGGCCAAAAACCCAACCCATGTGGTGGCCCTGGCCAATGCTGAGCTACTTCCACCCCCTCCCCCATGCAGCTTGGGAAGGAGAGGCCATGGGGGCAGAAGTCCCACCTGCCCCAACCAGCCTGTGCAATGGTCAAGGACAGAAGGCCACCTCCCACGGACTGGCACAGCCAATCCCAGGTTTCATCCAGCTCCAGCGCTGCCAGGGAAGGTGAGGCACCAGGGCTGGAGCAAGGCAGCATGCTGGCTCAGTAAGTTAGGTGGCCACACTTTTTGCATGATTAAAAATATGACATAGACTTTTTTTTCAGTTTTGCTTTGTACCACAGAGAGTTAAGTACTTAACCAGATTATCTTAGAGGTAGCTATTTGTGGGAGGTGTAAGGAGAAATAATATAATTTGGATAATGATTTTTTTTGTTTTGTTATAGTGACTATTCTGACATAATTTCCAACTAAATGATGAATCAAAATACATAAAAGATCAGAACCAATGTGGTATAGTGACACTAGGATTTGGTATATCCAGGTTGTCATTCCTACTGAGCCATGGGTGACCTTTAGCCAATCTTTCAATCTTTTCATCTTTAAATCTGACTTACCTTATAAAGTTGTTCTTGTTGGGATAGAGTCACAGGGAAAATGTATAATGTGGGATATAATAGTGACTGGTCAACAAAGGGTCACTGGCAATCATGATGACAAAGCACCTTTCCACCTGGTGCTGAGTCATGGGAAGTGACATAGGAAGATGGTCACCAAGTGCAGTAAAGCACTGCAAAAGGCTGCAAAACTGCAAAGTCACCCTGGTTGAGTAACAAGTGTCACTGTGACTCAAGAGGAAGAGGCAGGGCCAAAAGGCCACATGGAGCCCTGGCTATATAAGAGAGGTGCCTCAAGTAACAGTGTGGATCATGGATTGTCGTTGATTGTTGTATATGTTGGTCGGTGTTGGTGTCGTATGCTAACCTTGTATATAGTGGAACTAAGATTAAAAGTCTCATCAGTGAGACATCTGTCTGCAATGTCTCTTCACTCATTCTGGAAGGGGAGAGGTGCTTCTCCAGCTCACAAGCTGCTGCCTGCATCCCAGAAGGTGGTGATTCTGGTGCCAAACATTGACATGGTACACCACACGCTGCGTAACCATGCTAAAAATTCTGAGGATCTATGAACAAGAGTAGTGGTTATGGGCATTTCTTGAGCTCACTGCAAATAGGGTGGAATATAAAGAGTCCTGTCTTCTGGACAAGAGAGATGAGCCTTTCTTCTCATGAAGTGGCCAAAGTAATACAATCTCAGTTTAATGCTCTTGGATTCCAGAGAGAGTTCAGGCTTTATCTGTTCAATGATTTGTTTGTCTTCTTGGCCATCTGTGGTAGCCTCAGCATTTTTCTCCAACACCACATATCAAATGAGTTTATTTTCTTCCTGTCAGCTTTTTTCACTATTCAGTTTTCTCATCTGAACACGGTGATGAGAAATGCAGTGGTTTGGATCCTTACTTTAGTGTTTAGTGTTGCATCTTGGATTTTTAGGTTCTTGTCTAGTTCTTTCATACCTACCCTTTCTAGTCCTAGTCTTCTTCTAATTTCCTGGCTGAATTTGGGACAGTGGTTGATACAAGGTAAGGGAAATGTTAAACTATTTCAATTTCATCATCATCTAGGTTGAAATTATGTAAAAAGAAGAAGAAGAGAAAGAAAGAAAGAAAGAAAGAAAGAAAGAAAGAAAGAAAGAAAGAAAGAAGACAGTAATGTAAAGAAAGGGGAAGGGTGGTAGAAAGAAATGAAGACCACATACTAAATGGATAAACTCAATCAAGAAGACAATGATCCTGAGCCTGAAGGACATGAGGAGAATGGTTGAAGACAGGAGTTGAAGTCAACTAAAGGACAGCTAACAACAACAATAAAGAGAGCTAACCAATCAGAAGTGAGTAACCCACTTTATGCTGCCACCAAAGCCCCCTGATAATCACCACAATGTTCTTAAACACTGTTTTGTTATTTTAAAATGGCATGTTTTTCAGGCATTTCTCACTCAAAAACCAAGCAGAAAGCCCCCTAAATGTGTAGCAACTCTACACTACCAGACAACCCCTCCACATTATACTTCCCCCCAAATTACCTCCACTTTTATCATAGTCCTGTTCAAATAAGCAGTGACACCATGTCATTTCTGGTCAGCACATTGAGTTGTACTTCAGTGTTTGGATTAGTTGTGGATAGGGTGCAGCTTCGAGTGGGTCTGAGTATGATTTGGCCCTTGGTCTCCATGCCATTACTTTCCCCAATGTAGCTAAATACATATTTTGTTAGACAAACTATTTGAAATATGCATTTAAATGGAATTCAAGACTTTTTAAAAAAAAATACAGATTGATGCAGAGACAGAAATACATTTTAACATATGAAATGGAAGGACATCACAGATTGCTGCAGACACAGGAACACAGATATTAACTGCATATGGGTGAATACATGCTGAAGTGATGTACACATACCAGAAATAAATGGATTTGCCTATCACTGATGCAACTAAGCATTACATCACACATGTCCATATAGTATTATATATATTGAAAAGGAGAACAAATGAGCTTGCTCGTCCATCAAGCGATGTTACTGTGTGAAACAGATTCTACTGCTTAATATATGTAAGACTTTTTCGCATTATATTATCTTTTCCTTTATTATTTTAATACCAGAACAACTGGATCCCCTCCCCCCTCCTCTTCCTCCTACTCCTTTTTATTAGGCTTTCTCAAAGCTCTGTGGAATCCTCTTTTGTCTAGCAAAACTTTTGCTTCCCACATCTGTGTGTGTGTGTGTGTGTGTGTGTGTGTAATGGTTGCATTCAATTAACTTCAACAAGCTTTTGCATTGCAGTATTTTCAAAACCTTCTTGCTATGCATTATTAATATTACCTCATCAAAGGCTCCAAGAGATGTCTTTCTATTTTAAATGAATAAGCAATAGTTAGTATAACTTAAATTTGAAATGGAATGAGCTTCTGGGACAGAGACAGAAGAAGAAATGATTGTAAGGAGAAAAAAGGCCAACTGTATCAAGAAACAAAAGGCAGTTGTTTAGGGAAACTAAGAATTCCGAGGTCCTATTATTTTCATAGTGGGGATCTGTGGTTTAATTAATGACCATCACTGGCCATAATCTGTAGAGATGGAAAGAATCAATGCTTCAGGTACTAGATTAAACAACTTCCTGATTCCTGCCTTGTTATATCTCCTACCCTGCTGTTAAGAATCAAGACTGAACAGGCTGTTCATGTGTGCCACCACCTATGTGTTTCATTTAAAAATACTTTGTACTGATATGCCACCACCTGATCAACTACTTTGTCCAGGAGTAGCAAGTGTCTGAAAACAGTGTTTATTGTGGCAAAACTAATGATGCCAAGCTAAAAGTGCAGAGCAGAAATGAGCTTGAAATGTACTGCAGCACTGTGTCTTTTCAGCCTTCCTTCCCACCCCACCAGCAAATCTAAATCAAGTTGATAGAAAAGTAGACACAAAGGTGAAGAAATTTGTGGTGAATTATATTCTGATAGGACATTGAGTTCTTGTACTTAACATTAGTTGTGAAGTAGCTGAGGGATGTGTTTCAGTATTCTGCCTTTTATTGTACAGTGATCTTTCCAGCAACCTGTAACCTCCATAGCCTCCCACACTTGAATGAAATCCCAAGGGGTCATAATGTAGCCCTTCCTTAAATCAAAGGAGAAAGTGCAGACAATTAAGGAGACTGAAGACTGATGAAACAATATGTAACAGAAGGGGAAGTGGCACTTCACTACAGTAAGATAAATTCAAAATAAAATGAAACTAAAATAAAGTGCATGTATGTGTACACATATGTATACAAACACCCAGAAAATGAGATAGAAAAAATGAGACAGATGGTCTTTAGGAAAATGGATGGCAATTTCAGCACATCACTGTAAGGTGTTTAGGAGTAAAATACTAGAGGGAAAAATCAGGGTGGATATATATTAAATATAGATATAGTCAGCATTTTTTAAAGACTTTTGCTATTGTTACCTTATTCAATAATTATATAAATGGCTTTGGCAGCCATTTTTTACTCCAATAATGATTGGGATTTGGTCACAGCACTTCCTTAGAAAATTCTTTTCAAGGATTCCCCCCCCCCCTTCATTTTCATTTCTCTAAGGTTGGGAAAGCTACTGAAAGAATCCTTAATATAAAATAGCCACTTGAGAGGAGAGGAAGGGGGAATCTTGCCCTTCCCCATAGGCAAACCCCTGTAGCTTCTCCTAAATTGTCTGTTCTTCCTTGGCTATATTCCTTTGCCATCTTGACTATATTTGGATGTTGCTTTGTTACTTGTATCCCAGTTTTCATCTGTGAAATTTTGGAGGGTGTAGTTGGTATAAATTCTTTTGACTGCATGATTTCCATTGCTGTGCAACCACAACTAAAAGCTCTGGATTCAGTAGTGTATTCACAAATGTCCTGGGGCCCAATGGCTACTGAATCCCAGCCAGGAGAAAGAGCAGTTACAACATGCTTAGCCTCTCCTTCTCATTTTTTCATTGCCAGGCTTCATAGGAATATTAGTTGCTGTCTCTTAATTTTAATTTGTTTTTTCTCAAATAATTTGTTTCATGAACAAGGTTGAAGAACTTACCATTAGAAGAAATACTCTTAGAAGAAAGATGGCACTACCAAACAACTACTGACATAATCCAATATCACACACAATGACAGAATTTTAGCAAAACAAACAAGCAAACAAAAAAGGGGGAAATTAAACATCAAGTATATGTTAAGGCTTCAGAGCATGAAACCAAATTCATCAAGCAAGTTGGCTTGTATTTACATCAACTTTAAACTTTTTTAAAAATAAATTTCTATTCTATACATAAACACAATAAAGAAGCACGGATATTTAAACAAGAGAAAGATCCCTCCATGTTGGGAGGGGCCTTCTTTTGTTCCGGCCATTTTGGAGGCTGATGCCGTGATTGGTTGGGAGGGCTGGGAGTCCTGCCCTCCCTTTGGCTCCCAAACAATTGGGGGGATCTCACGAGATTTTGGTCAGGATAGTCTCGCGAGACTGGATAGTCTCGTGAGATTTTGGTCGGGATTTGGGAGCTTATTTAATCCCCCTCTGCCACGTGGAGGCAGCCATTTTATTTTTGGCAGCCGAGAGAGAGCATCGCTGCCAAGTTGGGGAGAGCTAGTGGGACTTGGGTAGTGGGCCTGGTTTCCCACTGGGGCTTATTGGTTGGTGAGCACGGTGCTGGTCCCTGCTTGGGGCATTGGAGCACCCGGGGGCTTGCTGTTCTGGGGAGGATTTTTTTCCCTCTTCGGTTTGCTGACCACGGGGAGAGGTGGGGTTCTTGTCCCTGTTTGGGACGATTTGACCATCAGGGCTTGTTGAGTTGGGACGGGTTTTTTCCTTGTTGGTCTGTGACCTATGGAGGGTTTGTCGTCCCTGCTTGGGACACTGTAGACATTTTTTTTGTCCCTGCTTGGGGCTTGTTAATTAAGGAGGAGGTTTTCCTCATTGGTCTGGGACTCATGGAGGATTTGTTGTTCTGTTTAGGACACTATAAACCTTTTTTGTCCCTGCTTGGGGCACTGTAGCCACTGGGGCTTATTTGATTTAAGGGAGGAATTTTTCCTCATTGGTCTGTGACTTGTTTAAAGGGTTCTAGTCCCTGCTTGGGATGTTATAACCTGGGGCTTGGTAATTATAAAGAGGGAATTTTGTCATCATGCCATGGAGCAAGTCCCAATCCAAGCAGCGTGCGGCACCTGCTGGATCTGGCACCAGCCAGTTGGTGCCTAAGCTTTCAGCCAAGGCCCAGGGTCATGAGAATGAGATTGTTGCCCACCTGGCTCAGTTAGGACATACAATGCAAGCATGTGTGGCTGTTTGTGAGCAACTAGCTCAGAGGGGGGTGCAGGGTGGTATTTCTGGAACCTCGGCCCTTCCAGCCTCAAGCGCAGGATCCTCAAATGAGGAGCAAGTGGTGGGGCTACACGCTATACAGGTGCAGGAGGTACCCTCACCTGGCATGACAGTAGGTGACACATCACATGATCCAGTAGATGCTACAGCTATGGAGGGCAGGCAGCCAACTGTAGCTGATGTGATGGAGCTTATGAAAAAGGGTCCAGGTTTGGTACAGCAGGGAGCAGCAGCCTCTGCATCTGTGCAGTCTACATTGGCTGATTTGTATAAGGTAGTACAATAGGCGGTGGCTTCAGGCCAGACCAGCGGGCCAGCTGTGGTAGCCCCAGAAGTACTGAGCAATGTGGTGGGAGGTGCTTCCTCTACCCTGAAGCATAACAGCTGAGCCCCAATTGCATCACACTCAGTTGGAGGTGCTCAAGCATCAGTGAATATCCCACAGCAGCCGGCGGGCTTAGGTGTGTCTACTTTACCTATCTCCTTGGGGTCTTGGCCAGCAACAGTATGGGCACCTGGTGTTCAAGCTGGCCAGGGCAGTGAAGCTGAGTGTTCACCCTCAGTTTCACTAAGCACACTCTCAGTGGTGGCTGGGGCGATTCAGACTCAGGTAGCAAGGGTCCAGGTGGAGCAGCCCTTGGTGGGCAAGGTAGGTGAGACCAAAGGAGCTGCTACAGTAGGAGTCTTAGGTCAAGTGGGGGTGGAAAGAATGGCTGATTGCAACCCTTACGCAGGTATGTCCACTCCTTTAGGCTCCCATCTCCCATTTGCAATGAAGGAGTGGATTTGGAAGGGTGAGTTTATTGATCTTTTTTCTTTAACATTCTGTGACCCAGAACCAAGAATTATGGTGAAAGATGGAGTTGTATTTAGTCAACCCAAGGAGTTCGAGGCACACAAGTGACTGAAGTCAGAGAGGAATTTTTTGAATTGGATAATGGGGTTTATAATTTATAGGGGTATCATTGAGGAACAGGAGCCTTTAAGGCAGGGGTAGGCAACCTTTCCCCTTTAAGGGCTGAGGGTCTTCAGCTCCCAGAATCCCAGGAGCTATTGGCCAACATGGGACTATTGGCCAACATGGCTGAGGCTTCTGGGAGCTGAAGTCCCTCGGCCCTTAAAGGGGAAAGGTTGCCTAACCCAGCTTTAAGGTCTCTGGATTTATCCAAGTATCAGGAGATAATGATAAAGGCATACATTAACTGTCACTTTAATTCGAGAGGGTCTGCTTGGCTTCAGTATGACGAACAATTTAGGATGCGTGCCACTTTGGATTGTTCCATTTCATGGCAGAACGTACAAGCTGAGCTATGGGTGGACGTGATGGTTGGTGCCTCCCCTTCAAGCAGGTTTGACAACGGCTTCGTGCCTATGGTCACTCAGCCGAGAGGGCAGTATGTGAGGCCTGGCATGGGGGAAAAGAGATTATCAAGAGTCTGTTGGGAATTTAATGCAGGTAAGTGCAGGTGGCAGACCTGCAAGTTTGAACACCACTGTAGCACCTGAGGAGGGAATCACCCCAGCACTTCCTGCTTCAGAGGTAAGCAGACCAGAGCTGGAGCCGCCCCACAGGCAACCCCAGCTGGAGGGAAAAGCACCAACGCCCATTAAGTTGGATGTTTGAACTGCTTGGTTGGGGGTTTATCCTAAGCAGGATTCTGACCAGTATTTACTTGATGGTTTTACACAGGATTTTCACATTCCATATTCTGGTTTAAGAGTTTATCATTTTGCACCTAATGCATGTTCAGTGAGGGAGTTACTGGGGATCGTTAGGGACAAGCTGGCAGCAGGGAGGATATCTGGGCATCATAAACAACTGCCAATGCTAACATTACAGTTGTCACTGCTGGCTGTGATACCCAAGAAGACACCAGGTGAGTATCATTTAATTCACAATCTTTCTTATTCCAAAGGGGAGTCTGTGAATGATGCTATTGACCCAGCGTTGGCATCTGTGAAATATGCATCATTTGACTCAGCAGTGCAGATGGTTAGAGCCTTGGGCAAGGGAGCTGTTTTGGCAAAATGTGATATAAAATCTGCCTTCAGGCTACTTCCAGTAGACCCTGAAGATTTTGACTTGCTGGGCTTCCAATTTGAGGGAATGTACTATTTTGACAAGGTGACGCCAATGGGCTGTTCCATTTCTTGCTCAGCTTTTGAGAAGTTTAGTACCTTCTTGCACTGGTGTGCGGTGAAGAGGTCTGGCAATTCTGCAATTACACATTATTTAGATGACTTCCTTTTTGCTGGGGCCCCTGGCACAGAAACGTGCTGGGACACTTTGTCAGCTTTTCAAGTTTTGACGGATGAGATGGGAGTGCCTTTGGCTAACGAGAAGACGGAGGGCCCTGCCACCCGTTTAACCTTTTTGGGCATTGAGCTTGATACAATCGAGGGTTTATCTCACCTCCTGAATGAGAAATTGGACCTAATGAGACAACAGGTAAGGGCAATGAGAGGTAAGAATAAGGCCATATTGCATGACTTTCAATCTCTATCAGGTTTGTTGAATTTTGCTTGCAAAGTGGTAGTTCCTGGACATGTTTTTTGTGCTCGCCTATACAGTGCCACGAGGGAGTGTCTTCCCCCCCCCCCCCATCACCACATCCACATTAACAGCGGGATACGTGAGGACCTGAAGATTTGGGATTCATTTCTTGATGAATTCAATGGTGTATCATTCTGGAGGAGCGAAATGCTCCTAAAGTCAGATTTTCAGGTTCATTCTGATGCATCTGGAGCTCATGGTTTTGGTGTATACTGGAAGGGGCAGTGGGCGGCAGGGAGTTGGCCTCAGGTTTGGGAGAGTAATGGTTTAACAAGGGATCTTACCTTTCTCGAACTGTTCCCTACTGTGGTTGCAGTTCATCTTTGGCCAAAGCAATTTGCTCAGAAAACTGTTTGGTTTTGGTGTGACAACCAGGCAAATAGTTCATGTTATCAGTTCACAGAGCTCTAAGTCTCTAAAGGTGATGGCTTTGGTTAGATCTATGGTATTACAGTGTTTAAAATACAATGTGTTGTTCTAGCTGCACCACATGCTTGGCCTGTTGAATCCCATGGCAGATGCCCTTTTGCATTTTCAGTTTCACAGGTTTCAAGAGCTAGCTCCCGAAGCAGCAGCACAGCCTTTGACAGTACTGGTCCATCTGTGGAACCTTGGAGGATAGAGATTGAGCAGGCTATTCTGCACTCCATTGCCCCTTCTACATGCAAGTCATATCAGCTTGCAATGAGAGCTTTTAGACAGTTTCTTGTGGCTGTGGGTGAAATCGAGGTTTGGCCCTTGAGGGTGGAGGTTATACTCCACTTTGCAGTTCATCTCAGACAGTCCAGGTTGTCTGTGGTTACCATTAGGGGAAGGTTGGCAGCACTGGCTTTTTACTCCCGGGTGGGAGGGTTTCCGGATCCCACTGTATATTTTAGGGTTCAGAGAGCATTGGAGTGATGGTCTAGGGAGCTCCCTGTGGCACTCGATACCCGCATGCTGGTGACGGATGCAATCCTTATACAGATTTGGCATTCCCTCCAAGTGGTGTGCTCCTTGCCTGAGGAAGTTACCTTGTTTCGGGCTGCTTTTTCATTTTCCCTTTCTGCTGCTACCAGAATTAGTGAGCTTGTCTCCAGTTCTTGCTCTGATACATCAGGCAGGGCACTATTGTTATTTGATGTTCAAGTTTTGGAGCTGGGCTTACATTTGTGTTTTAGGCATTCAAAGACAGACCAGTTGGCTAGGGGTCAAACCATAGTCTTGTCCAGGGCTCCCAAGGGCCAGATCGGCCCAGTATTAGCCTTGACAGATTACCTCAGACTGCACCCAGCATCCCCTGGTGATCAGGATTGATTTGCCACATCTGTACAGGGGTGATGGGCTTCATCTCTCCCCGGTAGGCTGTGATGTATACTTGGATTCCGTTGTCTCTCATATTAAATGGGTCCTTCTGGTGGTGGGGGGGAGGGGATGTCAAGCTAGGCTGTCCCCCTCCTGTGGTGGGGCAGGGACACACACCCCCCGAGGATAATTGGATATCTGTACTTACAATATTTGGTCAGTCAAGAGGGATGAATGGTTTACATCATCAGCTTAAAAATCTCTTACATCATCAATCATAGAGATGATGTCAAAATTTGGACGGGGGGATGATTCTATTATATGTTTAGCAACTTGTGTGAGACCCTTCTTGACATATGCTTTGTTGGAGGCGTGACTTATCCCTGATGGCTTGACATGATTATGGTGAGGATTGCATCAGGAATTATGGCATGCGCACATACACATGTGTAAAGAAGGAAGTTATAATAAAGTGAAGAATTTTGGCTGTAAAGTTATTGTTTCAGACCCTGTACAGATGAACAAAGTTGTGGCCATTTTGTTATCCAAAAAGTGGCGTTCGGACTTCTTTGTGCCAGTGCAATAAGCTCATACAACATTACTAGCAATTATATAATTTGAGGTGTGTTCATAATTCTTTTCTGTAACATTATTTCCAATTTCCCCCACAAAATAAATCCCTCTTATATAATATATTGTATTAGTTTGCATTATAATAAAGCATATAGGTGTTAACATTATTCTTCCTTAAGTTCAGATAATTACAATATTCATCCCCATATTTATATAATTATTCAGATATTTGTAAACTGTGCAGTATTAAATTGTTTTGTTTTTTTTTTTTTACTTTGCATACTCTTAATAGAATGAAAATTCTTTATCTTTCTTAAGTTTGTTAATTAATATTAAACTAGATCTTTCTTAACTAATTTAGTTTGGATATAAACAAAAAATAATAAATATATTTCAGTTCTTCCCCAGAGTGTCAAAAATTTCATTTCTTAATATTATTTGTTTTGATTTCAGATATAAATTGGCTCAATCTTCAGCTGATTGTTAGCACCCAGATTTAGGTTTGTTTTGAGGACCATTTCAGTTCACAGAAATTTAAAAGTAATTACCAGTCTTTATCTCATCCTTAGTTTGGTTTGTCCTTCAGTGATACAGTCACCTTATCCATTTCCATCATGTCTAGACATTTCTTAAGCCAGTCATCAATTGTTGGTGCACCATTCTCCTTCCATTTTTGAGTGTAAGTCAGTCTTGCAGTGGAAACAGTATAGAATATATTTTAAATATTTCCTTTCTTCTCTTCCTTCTACTATATTTAATAAAAAACATTCTGGTATCATTTTAATTGGTATTTGGATTATTCATTGTAATGTCATGTGAATTCCTTTCCAAAATTCTTTAGCTACAGGACAATTTCACCAGACATAAGTGTCCCTTCAGATATATATATATATATATATACTCTTAATAGAATGAAAATTCTTTACCTTTCTTAAGTTTGTTAATTAATATTAAACTAGATCTATATATTAAACTAGATATATTATATTAAACTAGATATATATTATATATTAAACTATATATATATATATATATATATATATATATATATATATTGCCCAGTTTCAGGTTCCATATCAATCTTCAGTAAGAGTTTATGAAGTTTGGATATCGATAGATTTTTGTAGTCCCAACAAAATCTCATCTAATTCTGTTCTTCTTTTACTAATCCCTAATTTAAATTCCATTTTGAATCTTTCCTTTAATTGACAATATGTAAATCAGTGGCATGTGTAACCGTCTTCTTCCAATTTCTGAAGTGATTTCAATATTGAGGTGTCTCCTTCCCAATTCAGCAAATCTTTATAATTTAAACACCTTTTTTGTTGTGTTGCTTGACCAAACCTCAATGCTTCCTGAGGGGACAACCAGTTCGGTAATTTGCTATACAATTTTTGTTTGATTTTAGACCATACTCTTAACAGTGGTCTGATTATATGATCATTAAATTCTTTGTTGACTTCTGCCTTATTGTAAAATAAATATCTGTGCCATCTGTATCTTTTATTAAATCCTTCATTTATCCAATCTTGAATCCAATCTATACCACAGGAATAATAGTTTCAG
Organism: Phrynosoma blainvillii; assembly: GCA_026167975.1. Lineage (NCBI taxonomy): Eukaryota > Metazoa > Chordata > Lepidosauria > Squamata > Phrynosomatidae > Phrynosoma > Phrynosoma blainvillii. The sequence continues at coordinate 199,678,659 of JANUYF010000003.1, forward strand.
ATCTGGAATTCCAAACCCACCCCGCTGTTGGGATCCTTCATTATTTTCCATCTTATTCATGGCTTTTTTCCAGCCCAGATGAATTTTGATATGGCAGTCTCCCATGATTTGAAAAATTTATCATTAATTACTATTGACAGGTTTTGGAATAAAAACATTAGTTTTGATAAGATATTCATCTTGACTGATGAAATTCTTCCCATGAGTGACAGATTTAAAGTTGTCCACCTGTCCAGATCCCTTTTTATTTCTTTCCACAAGACTGCATAATTGTTATCAAAGAGTGTAGAATTATTTCTAGGCAAAGTTATGCCAATATATTTCACCTTTCTACATATTTGTAATCCAAATTTTCCCTTTGTAACTTGTTATCTTCTTTTATTGACATATTAATAGTTATTATAGTTGATTTGGTCTTATTAATTTTAAGTCCAGCAAAGATTCCATATTTTTGAATTATCTTAATTAAATTTTTAATATTCTCAATTGGCTCTTCTAAATTGATTGCCAGATTGTCTGTGTAGGCTCTTATTTTATAACTATGGCCTTTAATTTGAGCCCCTTGGATTTGTTTATCATTTCTTATTTGATTAATTAAAATTTCTAACATCCAAATAAACAATAAGGGGGAATAATTGGTGACCCTGTCTGGTCCTCTTTGTAATTTGCCAATTTTTAGTTTTTTTATTGTCATGATTTGAGCTGATTGGTTCTTGTATATGACCTGTATCCAATTTATAAACATATCACCAAAGCCCATCATTTTCATTGTCTCTATCATAAAGTCCCAATTAATTGCACTGAAAGCTTTTTCTGCATATAAAAAATATTAAAGCTGCTTTTTTCCCTGGATTTTTTCCCCATAATATTCTATTAAATTTATCATTGTTCTTATATTTTGTTTCATGTGTCTTTGGGGTAAAAAACACATTGATCTTCTTGTATGATGCCTTGAAGTATTGTCCTTAGTCTTTTAGCTAATATTGCAGTGAATAATTTCTAATCTAAATTTAGCAGGGAAATAGGTCTATGATTCTGGGGGAAAGACACGTCAATGGGGGGTTGCAGACTGCCAGAAATAGTGCAAATTGAGTCCACTTTTAGGGTTAGTGTTAGTGTTAGGGAATCATGGGATTTTTTTTTCCTGAGACATTGAGCCTTCTCTGTCAGAGAGCTCTGGTGCCACAATAAAATACAGTTCCCATGATTCCCTAACCCTAACCCTAACCCTAAAAGTGGACTCAATTTGCACTATTTCTGGCAGTCTGCAACCCCCCCTTTGTTTGCTTTAGGTATAAGAGTGATGTTTGCTTTTGACCAGGAATCTGGTATGCCTTTTTGTTTTATCTCATTAAACAATGAATGAAAAGGGAGGCTAAGTTCATCCTGTAAAATTTTTATAATATATTGCTGACAAACCATCCAGTCCCGGAGCATATATCAAGTATATATTAAGGCTTCAGAGCATGAAATCACATTCATCAAGCAAATTGGCTTGTATTTACATCAACTTTTCACATCAACTAATTTCTATTTCAATTGTAATATAGGGGGGTTGCAGACTGCCAGAAATAGTGTGAATTCAGTCCACTTTTAGGGTTAGGGTTAGTGCTAGGGAATCATGGGAACTGTTATTTTTCTGAGACATTGAGCCTTCTCTGTCAGACAACTCTGATGCCACAATAAAATACAGTTCCCATGGTTCCCTAACTCTAACCCTAACCCTAAAAGTGGACTGAATTCACACTATTTCTGGCAGTCTGCAACCCCCCATAGTGAAAGATAATGTCAGTCCTTTTGGGGATATAATTGCAACTGTTCAGTTACTTTTATAGTTACAATAGCCATGGCCTTACTGCTTAAGTGTGTTTTGAAACATTGAGTATTAGCTTGTAGCATTATGTTTTTGTTTTGTGTTTTTGTGACAAAAAATAAGTAACACAGATATTTAGAACATCTTAAGCAATAAGAGATAATTATTTTAAAGCAATGTTGGCAATGTAGACTTTGACTGCATAGATCACAAAAAGCTATGTCTTGCTCCTAGAAGAATGGAGGTGTCACAACATCTGATTTTCTTGATGGATAGCCTCCTCTCAGGACAAGAGGCTACTGTTAGAACAGAATACAAAGAAACAGAATGGCTCCCAATAGATAAAGGGGTAAAGCACGTTGCATACTATCACCCTATGTATTCAATTCTGCAGAAAATATTGTTTGCACAGCAGCCAGGAGGAGTGAAGATTGGAGGAAGGAACATTAACAACCTAAGATATGTAGATGATACAATACTACCAGGAGAAACCAATAAGAACCTGGAACAATTACTGAAGATGGTCAAGGAGGAAAATGTCAAGGTAGTTTAATGCTAAACATTAAGAAAAATATAACAATAGAAGAGCTCTAAGAATTCATCCTAGACAATGAAAAAAAAATCAAAATAGTCAAAAAGTTCCCATACTTGGATCAAATATAGACCAGAAGGAAGGCTGCAGCAAAGAAATCAGAAGGAAGGTAGGAATGGAAAGGGCAGCTATGAAAGAACTAGAAAAGATACTAAAGATATAACTCTGAACACTCAAGTGAGGATAGTCCAAGCCATTGTAATCCCCACCGCAATGTATGAATGTGAGAGTTGGACAGTGAAGAAAGCCATTAAAAGGACAGTCAACTCATTTGAGATGTGTTGCTGGAGGAGAGTGATAAATATATAGTGGATGACCAAGAAGACAAACACATGGGTCCTAGGACAGATAAAGCCAGAATTATCCCTGGAATCATGGATTACTAAATTGAGACTGTCATACTTTGGCCACATCATGGGAAGGCATGATTCCCTAGAAAAAAACAGTGACTCTGGGAAAGGTATAGGGCAATAGAAAGAGAGGAAAATGGTTAAAGTCAGGAGCTTATCACACCAATAAATAACCCAGCTGCTCCCCAGTGGGATACAGTCAGGTTGTGGGATGCAAGGGGGAATTATCACACCAATGTTGCCACTGATTCCACCAGGCGAGTGCAACTCAGCTGTATCCTGGGTCCCAGGCACACTTCAGAGGTCACTTTTCAAAGACAGCAAGCTCCTGGTTTTGAAAAATGACTTCCAAAGCATGCCTGGGGCCCGGGAATCAGCTGGATTGCACTCGCCTGGCGGCATTGGTGGTGACTTTAGTGTGATAATACCCACCTGCATCCTGCAACCCAACTGTATCCTGTTGGGGAGCAATTGGGTTATTTGTTGGTGTGATAAGCTCCTCGATCATGGAGGCCATGGGCCTGAGCCTACAGGACCTGAGTAGAGATCAACTTGAAGGCAGTTAACAAAAACAACAACAGGTAGTCTAGGGTGATAGCAACTAGTTAATTTTATAAAGTTATGTGTTGTACTTTTTGAAACTTTCCTCCCAAGTCTCACCACCTACTCACTCTGTTTTTATTTTCTGTGTTCAAACTGGTGCTTGCCCAGAGAGTTCTTCAAACACAGAAATTGCCTTCAAACTGAAGAATGTAATTTATGATGCTGGATATATGGGTATTCATCTGTGTCTGTTAATATTTTATGAGAAGCATTAACATGGCTCATGGTGGCTTAGGAAGTAACTATAACTCTATTATGAAAACATCTGAAAATTCCTGAGATTAACAGAATCTAATTTACCTAACAACCATCTGGTAAAATTACCATAGGTATGTGGGTCAAATACTAAAGAAATGTGATAAACTAATTTCCACATCTTAACATAATTTTCCCAAATTCATCATGAACCCAGATCCCATTTTTTTTTTTGAAAATCTTTATACTGGATTATGACTTTAGAAAAGAAAAAAATACACATACAAGAGTTGCTAATGAAAATTTGGAATAAGGGTAGAAAATGTACACAAAATTACTTTATCAATTGGGGAGGAACTTGAAAATGGGTACATTTGGGGGGAAATGTGCACACAATGAATATGCTCCTGTAATTTTTTTTTTAATATATAGAAAAAATATGTATGAGTTTCCCTGTAGAATAAATATATAAATAAAAAGAGAAATGCAGAATCAAAACAAACTTACTACTTACTACTGTGCATTTCTAAACTGCAGAATGATCCAGCTTGACACCATTTCAAATGTTATGGTTTAAAGCTATGGAATCCTGGGATTTGTAGTTTGTTGTGGCAACAGGCCTCTCTGACAGAGGGCCAAAAATCTCACCAAACTACACATCCCAGAATTCCATAGTAATGATAATAATAATAATAATAATAATAATAATTATTATTATTATACCCCGCTCCTCTGCATAGCAATTGGGGCAGCTTCCAACATAAAAATACAGCACAGTAAAATCAACCCCAAACCCCAAACATTGAGCCATGTTTGTTAAAGTGGTGTTAACTGTCATTAATTTTGCACTGTAGATGCAGCCTACAGTGTATCCTGGGTGAAAAACTGTTAAATTCAGCTGTACAATATTGTCCATCTTTGTTTGGTACAAACAGCAGTTACCTCACCTTCTTTCAAATTTTCCAATGAGTTAACCTTAGAATCTGATGAAAAGATTGTCCATAAAGTAGTATGTCTACAAACCGAGCAAACAAACCAAACATTGACAAATTTCTGGTAATCTGCTGTAAATTGGAATCAGGAAATTAATATTTATTTGTACACATGATATGTTTCTTTAAGATATTAGTAAAAAAAATACAGAGGACAACAAATGATGGCAACTTCTGGGCTATTCAGATCACATGGATATTAGGCCCACAACTTCATTACAGTATTTCCTGTCCAGCAAGCCCTATTCTCTAAAGGTACCAGAGCCTTTCCAGTCTTGGAATCCAAGCAGGATCAGCCCTGGTTAGTGTGTCAATGAACACCTGGTGTTGTAGCCTATATTCTGGAGGAAATGACTGGCAAAACTACCTCTGACTATTCCTTATGAAAGTCATGGGGTTGCAAAAGGTTAACAGATGACTTGAAGGTCCATACACATACAAAATCTCTACTCTATACACTGTGAAGTGTCTATATACCATATACAAAGTCAGTGTTATTCTCTTATATAGTAAACTGAACTTTGTGTGCTATGTTTGTATTATGGCATTGAACTTTGCTTTCTTCAGCAAAGCCTGTATGATAAAAAGAAATAAAATGCTTTTATTTGAGAATCAAGAATACCCATTAGTGAATACTGGCTGCCATCTGCTGTTCAAATTGGGAACTACTTTCCTGATATTAACCAAAATTGTTTCTTTTTTTTCTTTTTCTTTTTTGAATTGGAGAAGTACTGTTAGTGATGCTAACTAGTTTATGTAACTTCTAAAACTATTCAGTACACTTATGAAAAAAGTTTCCTTTAAAACTATGGGTGCAGCTGAACAAGCATTTAGTGTTGATTCTCCAGAATAGAACCTGGACTTTTAAATCATTTGTGAATATGATGAAGTACTCATTCATGTGTAGATGATTGGGTAACAAGGGGCCTTTACAGACTGCAAGAAATAATGCAGCTTGAGGCCACTTTAACTGCCCTGGCTAAGTGCTAGGGAATCATGGGAACTGTAGTTTAATGTGGCAACAGAGCTCTCTGACAGTGAAGGCTTAATGTTGCAGAAAAAAATTCCCATGATTCCCTAGCACTGAGCCAGAGCAGTTACAGTGGCCTGAAGCTGCATTATTTCTGGCAGTCTGGAAAGGCCCAAAGTTGTGACAGAGGAGAAATTCAGTATTCATTTAAATGGTAGTTGTGTGGGATTCTCAGTGAAACATAAAGTGGGTGGGACTCTGATTGTAGCCTTCAATACAATAGGTGGCACGTGTGCCAGAGATGACATGTGAAGCCATTTTCACTGGCATGGAGGGTGGGGAGGAGGAGGAAGAGGCATGCACCTGTTCCTCCTCCTTCCCAACTCTCCCCAGCCTTCAGCTGCCTCTCCAGAAACAGCTGAAGGCCAGGGATGGTGCAAGGGGAGAAGGAGGAAAGGTGTGCATGCCTGCTCCTCCTCCCCAACCCTCCCCAGCCTTCAGCTGCTTCTCCAGAGACAGCTGAAGCCAGGGATGGCATGGGGGAAGGGGGAAGAACAGGCCTCCCCCTCACCTCTCTGGGCCTTCAGCTGTCTCTGGAGAGGCAGCTGAAGGTCCAGGAGAATGGGGAGAAGAAATCCCACCCCAGAATTCCTGCCCCCAGAGGGCAGAAGTCCCACACCCAGCACTGGGCAACACACGGTGCTGGCAGTCCTTTTAGTTTGGGCACTCAGCCCCTAAAAGGTTCACCATCACTGCACTAGAGCTATACTCAACACTGGTACAACAATTTGATACCACTTTAGCTACGATGGCTCTATCATACAGAATACTGGGATTCATAGTTTGATGAAGTACTTAGACTTCTGTAATAGAAAATTATTCTCCATTCCTCTGAGTTACAGCACTACAACTCTCTAGTAGAGAATTCTAAGAACTTCTGTTGTTGCTGTTGCGTGCCTTCAAATTGTTTCTGACTCAAATGGTTTCTGACTGACCCTAAGGTGCATCATTCATAGGGTTTTCTTGGCAAGATTTGTTCAGAGGAGATTTGCCATTGCATTCCTCTGAGGCTGAGAGAGTGTGGCTTGCCCAAGGTCACCCAGTAGGTTTCATACCACTACATGACACTGTGTCTTTACCAAATTAAAAATACCAGGTATATAGTGGAATTGCTATACGTGTGCAGATTACATACATGTGGAACTGTACTGCATTCTGAGGAATAAAATAGAAAAAAAATGTTTGTGATATTTCATAGAACATGTTGGTCTCCTCTTTCTCTCCAGCTGAACAATATTCCTTAACAGTTTCTCTTGGTAAGGTTCAGATTTGGTACAAACATGAATGTTTGTCAAGGGTTGTATTACACATTCTATCATTCTGGTGTTCTTTCCTTCTTTTTTTGCCCTGCATTGAAAAGCTTTAAATGACTTTTGGGACTCCAAGGGAAAAGCGGGCTGCATGAATGGGTTTTCCTATGTATTTGTTTACACAACCTTGGCCATTATAAAATTACTGAAGAGATTAATGGGAGCTGTTGTCCTTCCATTTGTTACAATTTAATTAATCCCTCCACTTGCTTTGAGACTGAATATTTGGATCATCCTGTTAATTAGCCCATCTATTCTCTTTGAGTCTGAAGATTTGGATCATCGTGCCGAGGTTTGTTTCAAAATTAAAATTCTGTTTGGGCATTTGGAGTTCATTTCTTTTATTTAATTCAACTGCTGTTCATTCCTTATTTTCTGTCATCTGCATTACAATAGGAGAAAGTGACTCACTAGCATGCCTTGGCACATAGCCAACCAGACAGGATCCACCTCCCTCTCTCTATTGTGTTTTGTGAGTGTGCACATGTTTGGACTATTTTTGTCATCCAGAAAAGTGCAATCAGGTGAAGCTTTTTTCTCTATTTGGAAATCTATGTGAGAGAATTAAAGAAGTATTTCAATATTTTACAAGGTGGGCAGGAACATCTGTTAAGATCCAGTTGGATGAGCTCTGGACCAACAGAGTGGAAATGCATTTTGTCAGGGCCTGTCGACTGGGATACTTTTCTCAGCTGGTTTCCTCATTGTTAATCTTTCAGCAATCACATTCTGTGTCATTGCATGGTCACGGACATTTCTAGTCACATCTCAGAGATTCTAATAAGTGTATGTACTTCAGGCTTCATGGCAATAAGGAAAGCGCTCCCTGTCACCCCAGTCCTGTGGCTGGCTTTTTCCCTTTAGACTCAACTGTAAATAGTTTTAGAAAGCAAAATAGTTATATTTATCTGATGACTAATTTTCATATCTATCATACCAAATCATACAATAATTATCACATATCATATCAAAATGATCCATTTTTTTTCCAATTTTCCCCGCAGTAGCAAAATCAGGGTCAATATCAAACAGCAACTAAAATGTTGTCAGAGGTTATAGACCCTAAAGAAATAGTTTACTTACTTTCTGTGCAAGAGAAATTCTAGCCACACTAACAAGTTTACCAAGAAGAGGCAGGAGCTACCTCTTGTTGTCTAAGGGACCTGGGACCTTGTTGTCTGAGGGACCTATCTTGATCAGATAGGACAGAGAGTGAAGTCCTACACATGCCTACTCAGAAACAAGTTTCTCTGAATTCAATGGAATTAAATAGTTCCAAGCAGATATGTTTGCAGTTTCAAGGCAGTTTCTTTGCCTGCTGCATTCAAGCGCACACTGTATTAATTTGTCTATTTTTCTTGTGAGCAGAGTTATCATGTGTCCTGTTACTCCTAGACCTTGCTATTTTCTCTTTATGTCCCATCTTTTTTTAGTATTCTTTGTCCTACTGAAACTCATTAATGCAAGGATGCATGCTAATTTATGTATGTCATATTGTTTTGCACACAGTTCTACAGTACAATCATGATTTTTTTTTAAAAAAAAATGCAGAGCTTGAACATAACTACCTATGTAGAGTTACTTGTAATTGATGCATTTTATTCTGATCCTGAAGGTATAACTTCTTTATAACATGACTATAATTTGAGATAGTTCCATACATTTCACAATGTAACTATGATTGGTGGTAGCTGGTTATTTCCATGACAGTGGAACAGTGAATCTGTTCTGGGTTTTACTCTAAACATATACATTAAAAAAAAAAAAAAAACTATCCAGTTTCTGAATCATTTATCTAAAACAGGTTTAATAACTTGGATAATTCTTTTACAGTTCAGACTGAAATTCAGAATGGATTAACATCCCCGTTAACATGGAGGCAACTAAGTACCATTGACTGAAATGAGGATTGGATCAAGTGGACATGAGACACCTCCTGTTGTCCCTGGACATGGCACGTCTCTGTGTATTTATGTTCATAATAAAATTGGACTAGGTGGCTCTTTGTGTTTATGCATGCATTTATGTATGTATTTTATACACTGACTTTCTTCCAGCACATGCTTACAACCAATAAAAACAGACTATAAAAAAGGGGGGGGGGAACAAAAACAAACAAAGTAAAAACCACCAAAACCCTATTACACTGTACTACAAAAGTTAAAAAAAACAAAACAATTAAGTAATAATTCTGTTAAAAACACCACTGGTCAGCTCTATGGACCTACACAAGGTCCTAACAATGATGCTACAGTAAAAGGCTCTGTGGATGAGCTTTTTGTACCATTTGTGTTTACATTTATTTATTTATTTATTTATTTATTTATTTATTTATTTATTTATGGCTTTTTACCATCTCACAACCTACCAGGGCAACTGAAATGATGCACACTGGGTAAAAACACCCACTTTTAAAACATTAACCAAATAAATGAAAACCAGTCAAAACACTCCACATTTCTCTGGCTTCCTCTTCATCTTATTGTGTGTCTTCAAATCATTCTCAACTTATGGTGACTCTGAGGCAAAACTATCACAGGGATTTCTCAGCAAGATTTGTTCAGAGGGGGTTTGTCATTGCCTTCTTCTGAGGCTGAGAGAATGTGACTTGCCCAAGGTCATCTAGTGTGTGTCCATGGCCAAACCTTGGTCTCAAGAGTCCAATGCTCAAACCATCATATCACACTGGCTCATTATGCTGGATACTGACTATCAATCAGCTGCACTGTGGATACTGGAGATTTATTCTTGATCATGCCTGCTCTAGTAAACAAATGATGCTATTTATACATTGGTATCTAGGACAATAGCATTTTAGGTTTTGCTTCCATTGTCTGTTGTGGTCTATCAGCTACCATCTAATTTGCATAGCCCCTGGGTCATAATGTAGGATGGGGAAAATTGTGTACATTGACTTGACATCTGAGTCTTTTTCAAAGAAGTTACATATACTTATAAAAAAATGTGTCAGAGTGTTCTTCTTTGTAATATTATTGTGGTATATTACTGTGGTGTATTGGTATATTCCAGGCATGGAAATTATGCAGTCCTCGAGATCCTGTTGGACTACAACTCTTAATAGCCCTAGCCAGTATAGCCATTGGTAAGAACTGCTGAGAGTTTTTAGAAGTCCTCAAACCCCCATCCCTGTAGGGTCTCTACAGACTGGCCCAAAGGGCCGGCCTGGAGACAGAGATGGAACAAGGCAGCGACACGCTGGCTGCCCCTGTTGAATTTGGATGTGATGTGAAATGCAGCAGAGCTCAGGATCCAGCTTCCTTCATCAGCCTCTCCCATGGTACTTGCATGAAGACATATTTTGTAGATCTAAAGTAAAGCTTTATTGTTCCATAAAGAAAACAAGAAAACAAAATATACAGTCTATCTTGCTGGTGGTAAAACACTATAGAATCACATCTTGCTGATGCTGTTGTAGAAATACAGCAATAGAAAAAAAAATACAAATCCATGTTTACAGATCCAGGTTTAGGTTGTTGTAGTAGGTGAGGAGTTGATGATGATACAAACACATTGTATGCGTATATAAACAAGGAGAACAAAGAAAACTCTTGGCCCTTCCCATACTCCACCATCTGGGTGTTAACCTTATGATGATTGGATGATGTGCTTTAACCCATCCTCTAGCTGTATGTCATCCCCCCATGTGACTTCCTTCCCATGATATAGAACCCCGTTACCATCAAATGTCTTAGCACCCTTCCTTTGCCACAAAATAAATGTATGCATTGCATTTGCCTGCAGGATACTAAATGTCAAATGGAAAAGCTAACTAGGTGGGGCTGCAGATGGGTGGCACAGAGCTGTCCCGGGAAGCAGCGGATCAGTACTGCCGCTACACCACGCCACGGCCCCAATCCTCCCTTTTGCCACCCCCCAAAAAGCAGCAAAATGCCACTCCTTTCAGGGGCAACAAAAGTGTGCCCTATCTGTTCCCAGGCTCAAACGTGTTTGTATTATTCTGCCCTGTGAGCACATGTTTTGACTCCAATCCACCTGCTTAGTCGAGTCATCTTTGTTTTCAGTAGACACTGTTCCCATAGGAAATTTTCACACACACATCTCTACATTTCTACTTTGACTATATATCCCATCCATATTCCAACAGCCCCAACCCTACGCCAATGGCGTCCTGATGCTGCACGCCATTACCATGGTGTGCGGCATCAGGATGCTCTCCTGACATAGTGTCCTGACATGCTGCACCAGAAGGGGTGATGAAGAGCAGCACACCGGCTCTTAGGGCACCCTTTTGTAAGGAGCGGCATTTTGCTGCTTTATGAGGGGGCGGCAAAAGGGAGGATTGGGGCCATGGCATGGTGTAGCGGTGGTACTGATCCGCTGCTTCCCGGGGCGGCTCTGTACCACCCATCTGCAGCCCCAAGTATTTAGCTTTTCCATTTGACATTCAGTATCCTGCAGGCAAATGCAATGCATACATTTATTTTGTGGCAAAGGAAGGGTGCTAAGACATTTGATGGTAATGGGGTTCTGCACCTGCAGGGGATTGTGAGGTCTCCTTGGCATCCCCACCACCCAGTACTCCACATCCCAAGAGAAAATAATATCTAATAAATACTCACTATCTGTAAATCCATGGAACATATCCATTTTACACTTTTAATTCTTACTGAAATACAAAACAAAAGCTAGTGTTTGTTCAAATTTGTTTTTCTTATAAGTTGTTCCTGCTAATAACATCCTAATGATACCTCCTTTTCCCCTGTCCCCTCTTTTACAATAAAAAGTTCAAATGTCAATGAATTAATGTAGGCCCCTTAATTATATCCATGCATTTATGAGCATTGTAACTTAAGAAGGGGCCATGTTTTCAACCCTGTAAAGCTCTGCTTTTCTAATCATGCTGTTCAACAGTCAAAAGCATCTTGTGTTGCTATGATATACCATCCCTCTCTCCTCCTGTTTAAATGTTTGAAAGTGTACCATGTTGAGGTTGAAGCGGTCTTATTTTCTGATGCTCCAGAGCAGGCCTGCACAACTTGGCAGTAGGTGGGGGCCAAAATTAAAATAGGCTAAACTTCTTTGGGCTGCAGATAGGTTTTAATTAAATATTTATTAATTAATATCATTAATTAATAGTAATTATTAATAGAAATAATAATTAATTGATATTAATTCCATCCTTCTCTGCTCAGTCCTCTCAGGAGAAAGCTGAACAGCAGAGCAGCCTTGCCTGTCCTTCTCCTCTTCTACCTGGACTTCCCCTTGGGAGAAAGCTGAGCAGTGGAAGAGCCTTGCAGGGTGGTTGTTTGCCCATCCTTCTCCTCCTCCACTGCCTGGCCTTCTCTTCAGGACAAGGCAGGGTGGTGGAGGAGCCTTGCAGGGCAAATGTTCACCTGTCCTCCACCAGTCCTTCTCCTCAGGAAAAAGCCAGGATGTAGAAGAGCCTTGCAATGCAAGTGTTCATCCTTCCTCTCCCCCCCCCCCCCCCGCATGCCCTCTCCTCAGGAGGAGGCTGACCAGCAGAGGACCCTTGAAGTTGTTCCACATCCTTAGGGGCCACCCAAAATCCCTTGGCGAGCTGCATATGGCCCCCAGGCTGTATGTAGTGCAGGCCTGCTCCAGAGAATAGGGCCCAGAACAATGGATGCAAACTACAGGAAAAGAGATTCCACCTCAACATTAAGAATAACTTCCTGACAGTAAGAGCTGTTTGACAGTGGAACACAGTCCTTCAGAGAATAGCTGACTCACTTATTTAGGGACTATTTTTAAAAGAGAGGCTGAATGGCCATATATCAGGGATACTTTGATGATGTATTTCTGCATGGTGGGGTGGTGGTGGTTGGACTGGATGAGTTTTTTGGGGCCTCTCCTTTGCCACCACTCCATTGTAATTTTCACCTCACAGCTATGCAGGGGGTAGCCCTTCATTTTTCAGCCCCCCTATGTTTGAAGAGATAATGGAGGCCCTCCACACATAGAAAGGAGGCAAATGGCTTTGAGAGACTATTTTATTCAGTTTGATCACAAACAGAACAGATGTTCAGAAAATAATCAAATTTCTCACAAATTACAAGTTTATCAGCATAATGTAAATAAACCTTGTCTTTGGGTTTAATAATTTTTTCTAAAGCTTGGGATGGAAAGACAGAATTTATAATGAACTTTTGTATTTGTACAGACATCACGAGATGTCTTGTATTTAAACATAAACAGTTTAATGCCACAGCATAAGTAATTAAGAAATTTAAATATTTCTGCATATCCAACTTACAACACAAAGATTTTAAAACAGAATCTATATATGCTTGGTCCCAGAAAACGCAAATATGATTTTCTTGGTTTTCTTGACCTTCTAGGAATGGCAAAAAAGGACTTTTAGTTTTTATTTTATTTTATATTTTTTAATAGGGAATACATCATTATTTTAAAAAGATTGTTCATAGCACTGCCATTTATTTAGAAGGAACAAGATCTTCTTATTTGATTCTTAGCTGAAAATGGCTATTCACTTGCTTGTGAGGTGGGCCTGTGGAGGCAAGAAATTCAGACACATAGCAGCTACAGGTTTTCCTTTTGTGTCACAAAGTGTTGATGCCTGAAAAATAATGTTAAAGCTAATTTAAAAACAATCATATTTAAAATAACTGGCCTTTTCAAAAGATTACTCTTTCCCCAATCATTCCATACACATACCTTGCTCACATAGTCTCCCTTGTCCCCCAAAGAAGCAGAGCTTTGAGAATCCTCTTCTGTTTCATGGCCAGTTAAAAACAGCTGCTTAACCACCTCTGGCACATCCTCTTTGCTTTCCAATTTCTCCTGCTTTCTCAGATTCTGTGTCTTTTTACAGTAGGGGCATCTGCGGGATCAAGGGGTCTCATGGGCATCACTTCTGCACAGTTCTCCATAGCAGCTATGTAGAAAAAAAATGAAAGGTAGCAGAGGCGGCTAGGATGAAGCTGAGTCCCCCAGGACCTGTGTTCATATATCCTGCACAGTGAGGGTGGTACCTACATGAGAGCTCATTGGTCAACTTAATATAGTAGATGGAGTACACATTAATAATAATAATAATTTGTTTATATCCCGCCCCTCTGCAGATACAATCGGGGCTGCTTACAATAATAAAACATCACAAATATATAATCCCAAAAACCCTCTCACCCCTTAAAATAGTATTAAACATCATAAAATTAAAACAATAACAAACAACAAACGCTCAATTGTACTATTAACAAAAGTATAAAAGGAAAGCAAACAGCCAATAATGGGTATGGCAGGGAATAGGGGAAGGACAAAGCTTGCTCTTCAGTCCAGGAACACTAATCAGGAAAGGCCTGCCAGAAGAAATCCACCTTCACAGCTTTTTAAAAACTGTTTAGATTGGTAATATGATGGATCTCATCTGGCAGGCCATTCCATAGTCTGGGAGGGGTTGCTGAAAAGGTCTTCTGGAAGGTTTCAGACAGCCTAGTTTTAATAGGCTGGAGCAAATTCCTCCCAGAGGACCTGAGTGCATGGGGCGGGTTGTATGGAAAGAGGCAGTCCTGAAGATAGGTTAGAGCCAAGCCATGGGTGATGACCAACACCTTGTACTGAGCCCAGAAACTAATCGGCAGCCAGTGTAGTGATTTTAGAACCGGTGTTATGTGGTCTCTCCTAGATATACCGGAGACCAGACTGGTTGCCATGTTCTGTACTAGTTGGAGTTTCTGGACTAAGCATGAAGGTAGCCCCATATAGAGCGCATTACAGAAATCAAGACAATAGGTTACCTTCGCATGTACCACAGTTTCAAGATCCCTTACTTCCAGGAAAGGGCGCAGCTCAGCCAAAGCTGATAACAGGCACTCCTGACCATCACATTTACCTGATTAGTCATCTAGAGCAACGGATCCAGGAGCATATTTAGAGAATATATAATGTGATTACAACTATATGTATGTATAATGTTGTGATGTTTAAAATTGTATTGGTAAATATGCTTTAAAATAATGGTAGATAGTATAATGATCCATTGGGTGATGGTAAGTATAAAAACTGATAGAATATTTAAAGTTAAAATGTGATAGTTCCATACTCATTGACACATACAAGCTTAAAAGGAGCTTATATGTATCAATTATTATTTTTAAGGGTGAAGGTGTATGGAGAGCTGCAGAGGGACCAGCCTAGCAACAACTAATAGGAACAGAGTTGGCAGAGATGGGCCAGCCAAGCAACAACCAATAAAAAGACAACTGGTGACAGCCAATCACAGTGAAGGCTGGAGAAGATAAATAGGGCTATTGCTGAGAGGGAGAGTTAGATAGGGACTGTTACAATAAAAGTCCAGAAGTGAGGGACTTAGGGGCTTTGCAGATCGATCTAAAGGCCTGGGGTGGAGTTGGGGTGGGGCAGTCACATGCTGGCTGCCCCAACTCTACTCCGATGTCATCTTGATGCTGCATGTCTGTCCACATGGCATGTGGCATCAGGACGCCCTCCTGGTGCAGTGTGGGCACCAGCTTTTAGGGCAGCCTTTTGTCACCCCTAAAAGGAGCGGCATTTTGCCACTTTTTTATGGGCAGCAAAAGGGAGGATCAGGGACATGGCTTGTGGTTGCTGTGGGCCCAATCCACCACTTCCAAGGACAGTTCTGTGCCTCCCCAAAGGGTGGGTATGTAAGGGTATGGCATGATCTTGTAGGAGTAGAGTCCAGTTGTGAGGGACTCATTACACATACATAACTTCAAGTGAGGGAGATACTGTGGGGAAATATCATGTGGGATGGTAATAGCTGAGAGGCTGGTTTAAAGGTTAAAGAAAGTAACCCAGATTAAGGACTGTGCGTGAGTCCTGAGTAACTATTGATCTCTGAGGAGAGTAGTGTGAAATAAATTGAACCTATAACAAAGTGGTAACTAAGAAGTAAAAGCTTAAAGGGAAACAAGTCACAACATTGCATGAAGTAACAATTGTATCAACACCTAATAATATATAGTGTTTAAATCATCTTGTAAATAAAGTTCTATTTTTATTTTAACAAAAGCCTGTCTACAGTTTGAGTGAATATCCACACTACTAGTATTAAAAGCATTTTTAAACAAAGTCCAGAGAAAAAGTTAAAGGGTCCGAGACAAAGTTCATGACCATTATAAGAGAAGTAGTGGGTGGCTGTGTGTTGCCCTTGACAAATTGGTGGCAGAGATGGGATGAGAGAAACCCATAGAACTGCCATCTGGGGAAAAGAAGTTTGGTGAAGGGGTGTTCTTCACAGTCACTACTGGGGGATTTTTTTGGGGGGGGGGTGAGGGACCCAGTCAACCTAAATCAGATAAACAGAATATAAAAAGAGTCTGCTCAGATACTATTGCCCATAGATACTATTTTTGGTCATGTTTTTCCCTATGAAGAGGAGTGAAAAAAGGGACATGACAAAAAACGAGGAGATGAAGCTCCCTGAAGTCACAAAGAAGAGCAACTGCCAGTCCGTGGCAGTTGACAATCCCTGTTTTATGTGGTTTTATTCTTTTTATTCTTTGCTGCTGGTTTTATCTTGATTTTGTTTGTTATATTCTGTTTTAGTACAATATTCCTTTGTTTCTATTTTTCATTGTAAAATATTACAATGGTGTTATTGGGTATTTTAAAAGTTCAATAAATAATTGCATCTACAGTTATGAATGACCCTATAACAAAATCTGGAGAAAAAAAAGAGGGAGGGATAGAAAGGAAGGAACATTTCTAGAACCATTCAGTTTTGTTGCTTATCACTGTGAAAATAAATATTTCTTCTACACTAGCAGGTGCATCTGCTGCAGCTGACAGTTTGTTGCTTGTTGATTGAGGAGAATGGTGTTTTTGTCCTTCCGTTTCACCTAGAACTGACACAGATCAATCACTCTAATGCACAGGCAGTCCAGCAGTATCACCGTCCCCCAACAGCAAATACACATTAAACAGAATATCATGTGCATACTTATCAGTTCAACCAGAATGAATGTACAATATTTAGGATATTTTTTATTTTATTTTTTTAAACACCATTTATTTCAGTTGGGGCATATATAGGACATAAGAAGAGTTGTTTTGGAGAAATCCAGTGCTTGCCAGTGCAAACTAAAGGCCATCTAGGTCAGTATTCTCTTTGCAACAATGGTCATCCACATGCTACAATATGTTCCCAAATAGATCGTAAAGGCTACATGTGTTTCTTCCTGTTTCTGGCAGCATGTTACACTGTGTATTATCCTGCTTCTGAACAATGTGGCTGACATCCTGTTAATGTCATAGACAACCATAAGACCACCTTATTCCTGTGTAAGTATTTTTTAATCATTGCACACATTGATGTTTTGTTCCACACTCTGTATCAATGAAAACCTCCCAATTTACCATTGTACTGCAATAGTTTCCCACCACCCCATCCATGGCCGTTCAATTAATAATGGTGAGCTTTGGGGATTGGAGCAGCATCTGGCTATGCTCTGACAGTCCTCCCCACCCCCATAACCAGCCACATACTAATGATAATCTGCTGAAACCTGTGGAGCACCACAGTGGATGTCAGTGGAAAATGTCTTTAGTCTGTGTTCAGATATGGGGGTGAAAAGGACTGTCAGAATACAACAGTGATTCCTCATGGTGGCAGGGAAGCCATGGTAGAGCTCTGCACAGAGAACATGTATGCTATACTCAGCCATGTAGGATTTGAGCTGTTGTCTCCATTTAGAGATCACTGCTTATAATTTTGGATAGGCTTGTCCTCTGCTTGATTGTTTATTTAAAAGTGAGCTAATCTAGGAGCGATCATCATTTCTTGATAGAATTGCATAATTATGTAATTAGCTTTAAATTTAGTTCTTAGCCTCCTGAATGTGGAGGAGCATAGAACTGCCACCCATTGGATTGCTTGCAAGCACCAAGATAGATCCAGTAGCTAGTCTCGCTTAGAGGAGACTCATTGAATAAATCATGAAATAGTGGGATACGAGTTGGATTTATTCCTCAAATATGGTGGTAATACATCAGAGGCTTTATGTGCATGATTTTGTAGCTGGTGGGCATGACTTTTACACATTCTTGCATGAACGCATAAAAAAGTAACAGTCCTTGAAAAGTTATAGTCAGTCCTTTTTATCTGTAAGTGTTCAGTTTTGAATCCTGCTATGGATGGCAAAAAATGTGGGACCTCAAGTCCCATTCTTCTCAATAGTGGCATGACACCTCATGCAACTGAACTGATGCAGCCATGTGCACATGCTGCCATTGGGGAGAACAAGGCAGAGCCATCTGTGGATGCTCCAATCTGCGGATGGCAAGCCTGTGGTTGGGAAGGTCTGACTGTACTTTCAGAAATTAATAGAATAGCATGCTAAAGCTATCAATATAGTGAGTAAGATGCTGTACCCCAAAGGAATTATTTCTGGCTGTCATCCTGGTCACAGACCAGTATTCCACTGCCCCAAGTACACAAGGCCAGAATTTCCTGCACTGGCAGTGAGATGGACTGAAGATCAATTCAGGGGCCCCTGCAGATTTATGAAATTTAAATCCTTCTTCCCCCCCACCCCCCAAAAATAATATGGTTCAAGATAGCTTACAATAATCCAACAAAGATGCAGCTAAAACATTAATTTACAAAATTTAAAAAGTAATTAAACATCAGTATTATTTAAAAACATGCTTAAAAATGTTAAAGCACTTAAAATATTTTTAAAACATAGTTCTATCTGCAGGCAGTAATCTCATAGATTTAGGAGAATATCACACATAACTATCCCCAATGGGATGAACATGCACAGAAACTTGCTAGAGAGGTCCATCAGAACTGAGGAGCCTTCCAACCACAACCTGTGGCTCAGGTGACCTCTGTCTATCATGAATTAAGACCACTTGCACAGTTCAAGAGACTGGGCCTCCATCTTGTTGACTCTGTCCTTGCAGTCTAAAGATTGAGTCCTCCTCCCTGCTGTCTCCTATGACTTTGATACAGAAAGAAATTGATGAACCACCTTTCCCATCTGCCATGTATCTAGCAGATTCTGGTTTTCCCACAGCTTCCTCTGGAACCACTGTTGTTGCACTGGAACATGCTCCTTCCCCTAACCTGAAGGAATTGTTAGAAAGTTCTTATGTATCTTGGCAAAAGGTAATTCCTGCTGAGATGCAGAAACAGTACTTGTTGTCTGAAGTTGCTCCTCCTTTATTCTGGGAACATCAACCAGTCTCTGCCCAGCCTCTACTCCCTTGGCCAGAGCTGGTACTGAATTGTCCACTGGGCTGTGCACTATTGGTTCTTCCCAGGATGTTTCTGCAGTTTGCAATGCTAGTGTCTTCTCAACTGCATTATACTCTTTTGGCAGATCAGCAAGGCCACCCTGCCCCTGACTCTGCTCATTGTTCCTTGGGCTGCACTGTGCTGAGTCAGGTGGGCTGAACACAGAGCACTGAATAACCTGTAAGAATAACCTGGAAGCTTTCCCAACTCCATGGAACTGCTCCTGGACCTTCCTCTGACTTCTCAACTGTAGCCTTCTGCATCTGGACAAGTTGATTGCCAACTGAGGATACATCTGCACCCATAGGCTTCTCTCTATCAGGTAGTGTCTGTTGTTGAACAGGTTGAAGAACATGCTGGGTTTCCACCTGGGTGTGCAGAATTTCACTTGTACCACTTCCAGTCATTTCCTGCCATGGAGACATCAGTGAGGTTCTCCTCAGAGTCTGGTCCCCCATCTGGGGGTGGTTGCTGTGCCATCCGTGAGTTCTTCAGGTTGTGATCTGGCTGCATCCTAAAGGTTCAACACTTGCTGATTGCTCACCAGTACCTCTTCTTCTCCTTTCAGGAAGAGTGCATCTAGAGGAACTGTAGAGTCTGGCCTCCTGACTGAAGTTCTGCTTGACTCTCACTTTGGCTATGGTTGTGTATGGCTTGATATTTGGTCTACCTCATTGCTTGATTGACATGAAAAAACAAAAAATAATCATCTCCCAATATTTCAGCCAAACCTGAATCCCTAATTTTTTTTTTTAAAAAAAAACAACCCTAAAAGCCAAGACCTTGCTGTTTCTCAGCTTCTCATTCTCCCAACTGCTTCAACGGTCTCTCTCCAACCACCATCCAGAAGGTTCCTTTCTAAGAGCCATCTGATTGACTGGTTGCCCTCACACCACTAGTGATGTCATCCTCCTCACAGATTCCAGTACCTCCTCCCACAGCAAAAAAAGCCCTGATAAATGGAAGGACTCCCATTTATCACAATGTCTTAACCACTAAGCCATACATACTTATTATTTCCAAAATATTTTTTGCATTCATTTTTGAAGTGTATTTGTGTGTGTGTGTGTGTGTGTGAAAGTCTTATTTAAAAAAAGCAATTAAAAATAATAACACCACTCTTAAGGTAATGAGCAGTGGTCAACATGTCACTATGGAAAGACAACAAATAGCACCTTTTTTTTTTAAAAAAAATCCCAGTTTGTGGAACTGATCCAACTCTTAAGGTAATGAACAATGCTCAACATGTCCTATGGAAAGACAACAAATAGCACCTTTTAAAAAATGTCCAAGTTTGTGAGACTGATCCAGTCTTTTTTATATGTTGATTTAATTCCTGTGTTTGTTTTCTTGTTTTAATGCTCTGTCATGTGTGAGCTTTGATAAAATATACCGAATGAAGAATCTTCAGCCAATGACTACCTTGAGATGTCCTTCTGTGATTCAAATTTCTGATCATAGAACCAGTGGTTTGTGGTAAATGAATGTGGCTGCCAGAGATGAGCAAATGTGAAGGATGACAATGATTAATCCATCCTCATCCATTACTTCCCCATAGATGACACTGGTGTTCCCATCATGACTGGAAATGGAACCACTTTTTTGCCATTTTTGTGTGCTTGTGGGGATTGGGAGCCATGGATTGTGGGGACAAAACTGCCTCACTTAGAAGTGGTTTTTTGACATTTAGAGCTCCAAAAATGGACTAGGATTGGTGGGGGAGCTCTTTGGAAGTTATAAAACAGAGTTCTGCGACCAAATGCACCCTTCATATAGATAACATTGTATATTTTTGTCCTTTGTCATTTCACATGCAGTCAGCCATAATGTTTGTTCTGTCCAGCTTCTGCAACATTTTGAATTCATATATTTCTTTCCTGTAGAATTTTATCAAATGTACACAGTTTGTACACAGTTTTTCCCCAATGCATGGTTGTTGTTGTTGTTTGTAATGTCTCCTAATTTTAATACCCCCCACCCCAAGTAATTGAGGCTGTAAATATACTGCCAAATTGGAATATTTGTTTAAAACAGCATATTAATGTTGTGAATGTAAATTAGATAGTATAAATTAAATTAGATTTAATTAAATTAGATTTAATTAAATTGGAGAGGCTCTCCTAAAACAGCAGAACAAAATATTTTTTTCTCCATCCCCCTTCCACAAGGTGCCCTAGAGAAAGTCACCACTTTCTATTTGGATATCTATTGGGTAAAAAAAAATGAGGGAAGGGAGAGAAACTAAAACAGGAATGATTTCACAACATATTTCTGTCCAGAAAACTGTTTGAAAATTAAATAGTAACATGCCAGCTTATGCTTTTTCCACTCAGAAATAATTCCAACTATATTAATGGTACTTACATCCTTTTAAATGTTCAGAATTTCACTATTAGGCTGCAATCCTCTGTCTGTTTACCTGGAAGTAGATTACACAGAGTTTATCTTACAAGTAAACATGAATACAATTGAAACTAAACATATACATTAGTTTTGACATTTTCCAGCCTTATAGATGATGTTGCATACAGACCTTTTGTGTCCTAAATGTAAAGTTCCAGATTGCTTGGACATAATTCTGATTCACGAAAAACCATAGTTTAAAAAAAGAATCTCCTTTATGCATGGAAACAGTTTCCCTATACAAAGTCCTGAACTAGAGTTGCACTGGGATAATGATGACAAGAATTTAATACATCCAGTCCAAAGACACCTCCCCTCATGCACACACACAAACTCAGACTAGTCAAAGCACTCTCTGATCAATGAGATCAAATACTGAAAACAATATAAATGGCCAAGCAACTCATCAACTTACTCAAGTCAGCATCCATCAGTGGTATCTTTTGTGACCTCCAAACAAAGTCACTTCTGTACTAAGAGATTATTTAAATCATGAAGGCTTGTTAAACAGCAGAAATGTGAGAGCCCCCAAACCTCCACTAAACAAAGAAATCCTGGAAAGCAAAGGCAAGCGAAGACCAGAGTATTAACTCCAGGTGATATATATGATATATATGAAGAAACCTTGAAAAGGACAGACATCTATATAAAGGGAAAACTTCAAGAGTTGAACAATGAGGGGGTCACCAGATCAGTTCAGCAGCTTTGCTTAGATTTATGTTTTTTTTTTTTTGTTTTGTTTTTTTGAGGTCATGATTGGCACTTTCCATCCTCCTCTGAGAGCTTGATTGTCCATGCAAGCCAAGGCTGAATCTCTAAAAATTTAATGAGTAGACTTTTTCCCAGGCTCAGTTTAACTGAATCAGCTTGCTTTGAAATAAAATTGTGAGAAACTGGAATGCTAACACCCCCCCCCATTGATAGTACTATCATGTTTAAATTCTGTATATTTCAGCCAGACTAAATTTCATACATAACTTTCCCCCTGAACTCAGTAGTACTAGATCCCTGGCAGATTATATCCCTACCACATAATGATTTTATGCTTGTACATTATGAAAAATACTAAATATAAGAAGGGGGGTATCTGAAACAGCATGTCCCAATCTAGAACCCACCAGATTTTTGTTATTATTATAGCTACCATCATCCCCAACCACCATGACTAATCAGGAAAGCACCTCAAAGTGGGGAAAATGAAGAAGGGAATCAGAGCCCACAAGGTAAGGAGAGATGCTAAGGGATAGAGGGATAGCTTGTGCTATTTGTTATGTACCATAACCACATTGGCTAGGGTATTTGAACTGGACAACAATGTAGTATCTCCTATACTAATCCTATGTTAGCTGGACTTCATCTTTTATTTCTTGTAAGAAGAATGGCCCTCCATCCATGCCATCTGACATCATCTGGTCTCAGAGGGAGCAAAAGACAGGCCCAGTTCCATCAGGCCTAGCCAGAGTAAGAAGAAGGATCCTACCTCCAGTTCCTCAGCCATGGTCCAGGCCTCAGAGGGAGAGAAGAACTTCTGGTCTTATTCCTCTTCCCCATTACCTTCTCCTTTTGTGTCATGTCTTTTTAGATTGTAAGCCTGTGGGCAGGGAACTGTCTAATTAACTATCTGTATGCCGCTCTGAGAGCCTTTGTGGCTGAAGAGGGGGGTATAAAAACAATTATTATTATTATTATTATTATTATTATTACCCCACTTTTCAGCCACAAAGCTCTTATGGATGCAATAAAACTTACAGAACAAATTAGTTTGATTAACATTTTAACATGGGTTTATATTGTATATAGCACTTCTGGCTTGAAATAGAAACTGAACCTCATTTATCCTTTACAATTTGGATTAATTTAAAAGTTGTAATGCAGTTATCTAGTCAAAAACATGTATAAAATACATACAAAATATTTGCATTGTTGAAAAGAATATGAAAACATTTGGGAGATTACTTGCAAACATGTTCACATCAGACAAAATTGCACAATTAATGCAAACTTTAAAAAATGTTAAGGATGAAGTGAATTTAAGATTTTTTTAAAAAAAATTATCAATGTTCAGGGTGAAGTGAAGTTCAGCCAGGAAAAATAGCAATAATGTGGGAGAAACTGAAATTGACAGATCCAGCCATCTCTAGTTATTACTCTTTACCCTTTGCCCAGCTGGGAGTGAGTCCCATTAAATTTAGGGCCTTTACAGACTGCCAGAAATAATGCAGCTTGAGGCCACTTTAACTGGCTCAGTGCTAAGGAACCACGGGAACTGTAGTTTATTGTGCCACCAGAGCTCTCTGACAAAGAAGGCTCAATGTTCCAGAAAAAAAATATAATTCCCATGATTCCCTAACACTGAGCCAGGACAGTTAAAGTGACCTCAATCTGCATTATTTCTGGCAGTCTGTAAAGATAATTTTGGCAGATGAAGGGTGGAGAATTTTCTGTCCCTGGACTCCTTGGGGGCTATATGGACTGCCCAAAAGACCTCCCAAACGCTGATTGAAATACCACTTGAAAAAAGCATGGCATTTGGAGTTGTCAAACAGTGTGGAGGATCTGTGATCTCTTTAACAATTGATCACCACACCTGGGGGTTTCAGGACAAACACTTATTTCATTTTGTTTTGTTTTTGGCCAATTCATGAAGTAAGGGCTGCAATTACTGCTTTTCAAGGAGCCTAAGGCCTCAGGTCCACCTTTTGACTCTGCCTAGAGTGGAACTACATAGAACAGTTCTGTAAATTAGATAGGTACCCACAGGAAGTTCCCTGACAGCACATAAGGAGTGTCTGGGCGCCCCATAACAGCCCATAGATGGAGTCTGGCAATTCAGAGTTAATGTGTAGGTCATTGTATATAGTTTTTCTGATTGCCTTGGGAGACAAAAGCCACATGAGGAGTTCCAAATAGATACTCCTAGGGAATCCAAAGGTGTGCTAAGGTACTATGCCCTGCATTGTGCCTCATTGGTGCCTCTGAGAGTACACAGATGCTTTATGGAATAACTCCAATAGAAAGCCTTGACAGAAGGGAGAAGTCAGGAGATATGACTTCAGATTCCATTGCCCATGCTTTCATTCACACAGACTGGGAATCTTTCCAACAAGAAAAAAGACTCTGAATGTACTCTGGGATTGCGTCTGTACAAACTTTTTATTTTGGAGATCTACATGGCATTTTCCCCATTCAGAAATATTCCCAGGGAACTCCCAACATTATCAAAGACTATTCATTCCTAGTCCCCAGGTCAGTTTAAATTAATCAAGTATTTCCCGAAATGAAATTTACCTCTCTATAGCTATTTGCATTATACAAGAATTAACCAAGATGGCCACCATCAAGCAACAAAGCCCTCTGGGAGGTAGCCACAAGCCTAGATTTTTGAGGCTGCAGCAAATTCCTCCCAGAGGACCAGAGTGCCTGGGGCGGATTATATGGGAGGAGGCTTGGACCCAAGCCATTTAGGGCTTTAAAGGTAATAACCAATACCTTGCACTGGCCCCGGAAACTAATAGGCAGCCAGTGGAGGGACCTTAGTACTGGAGTAATATGGTCCCTCCTAGATGTTTCTGATATTAATCTGGCCGCCATGTTCTGCACTAGCTGTAGTTTCTGAACCAGGCACAAGGGTAGCCCCAGGTAGAGCATGTTACAGAAATCTAAGTGTGAGGTTACCAGCGCATGAATGACAGTCTTGAAATCCCTTACTTCCAGAAAAGGGTGCAGCTGGCGTATCAGCCGAAGCTGATAACAGGCACTCCTGACTGTCACATTTACCTGATTTATCATCAGGAGCAACGAGTCAAGGAGAACCCCCAAGCTGCGAACACAGTCACTGGAGGAGAGTGTGACCCCATCCAGGACTGGAGGTTGCAGCACAATTCTTGGTTTCAGGGCTGGTACCGTGAGCACCTCCATCTTGTCCGAGTTCAGTTTCAATCTGTTTTTCCTCATCCAGCCCATTACCACCCGAAGACATTCATTGAGAGAGGAGACGCCATCAGAATTCAAGACCGATGAACGAGATACAGAGAAATAGATTTGGGTGTCATCAGCGTATTGATAACACCCAGCCCCATAATTCCAAATAATCTCACCCAGCGGCTTCATATAGATGTTAAATAACACTGGGGACAGGATAGCCCCCTGTGGAACCCCACAGGTAAGCTCTCTTTTGCTAGAACAGCTGTCCCCAAGCAGCACCCTCTGAGACCTACCCGAGAGGAAGGACCAGAACCACTGCAATGCAGTGCTTCCAATACCTAACCCCCTCAGGCAGTCCAAGAGGATGCTGTGATCTACCATATCAAAAGCTGCTGAGAGGTCTAGGAGCACCAACAGGGTCACACTACCCCTGTCGATGCTCAGACACAGATCGTCGGTCAAGGCAACCATGGCAGTCTCAACCCCAAAGCCTGTCCTGAAGCCGGTTTGAAATGGGTCTAGATAATCGGTTTCATCCAAGACAGCTTGGAGTTGAAGGGCAACTGCCCTCTTGATCACCTTGCTCAAAAATGGCAACAAAGAGACAGGTCTGTAATTACTCATATCCAGGGGATCCAGGGAAGGTTTTTTCAGAAGCGGCCTAACAGCTGCTTCCTTTAAGCAAGATGGAACATGTTCCTCCCTGAAGGATGCATTGATGATATCCGTGAGGAATCTCCTCAATGCATCCCTCCCCCCCCCCCCCGGACGGCCAGCCAAGATGGGCAAGGGTCAAGAGGGTAAGTTGTTTTCCTCACTCTACCAAGCAGCTGTCCATGTCCTCGGTACTCACAGATTACAGCTGATCCAGAATAACATCATTGACAGAGTCGTTGGACACCTCATCTATGGTTTCTGCTAAAATACTGGTGTCTAAGTCGGCTCTTATCTGAGAGATTTTATCTGCAAAGCAGGCCGTCGTCGGGTTAAGTAAGGGATTTGGTGCAGGAGATGCCTGCGTCAGCTCCCTCACCACCCTAAACAGCTTTGCCGGATGGGACTCTGCAGACGCAATATGTGCAGAGGAGAAAGCTCTCTGCGCTGCACATATTGCCTCCCGATAGGCCCAAATAAAGTTCCTATGGTGAGTTCTGTCAGATACGAGTCAAGTCTTCCACCACTTGTGTTCTAGTCGTTGTCCAAACTGCTTCATCCTCCTAAGCTCTGGTGTATACAATGGCTTATGGTTTGAAGCAGGATGGCAAGGACGTTTGGGAGCGATCATGTCGATAGCCCTGGTGAGATCGATGTTCCAAGTATCAACCAAGACATCGACAGGGTCACCAGCATTCCCAATCATTAAACCCTTTAAGACTTTCTGGAATCCAATTGGATCCATTAGCCTTCGAGGGCGGACCTTTCTAATGGGTCCACCATCCCCGGTGGGACAGATATAGGCTTTAAGTTTCATCTTGACCAGGAAATGATCCGTCCATGACAGAGTGGAGGTACTAGTAACCTCCGCCCATGGATATTCCTGTTCCGTACTGAAGACCGCATCGAGTGTATGAGCAGCACAATGTGTGGGCCCAGCAACCAATTGGAATAGGCCCATGTTAGTCATGGTATCCATGAACTCCAGAACCACACCTGTTAAACTTTTAACATATAATTCCAGAATAATAATTAAAAGTGATCTGTGGAGATTGGTGAAAGTCAGTTTCTGAAATTTTGCCTGAGTCAACATGTGCTACATTCTTGGGGATGGGGGGAGGGGGAGGGGAAGGAAATCCAGGATATTTCAAGAAAGAATTTGGATGCAAAATCATGAATATGCAGGTAAAATCAAAACAAAAAGAACTGGAAATTTTCAATATTTCCAAGGACATCCTCCCCTCTTTTCTGGATAAGCCTAGGGACAATGTATTTAGTGTAAATACCTCTACAATGTTCCTGGAATCCTTCCTGTATCACACCACAAGAACTATTCTAACCCATGGGAAATTGGATACCTTTACTAGAAAATAAAAATATAAATAAAATTTGAGAGCTTGGAGGGTAACTTTTAAGAGGACTGAACAGAATTGGCTGCAGCCATTTATATTTGAGCAGTAGTGGCAAGATGTCACTGTTTAGTTATGCCTTCAGCACATCATAATATTAATTCATCTTAGAAGTAACTAATTTCTCTTTTTATTGTAGTCATTTCCCTCTTTCCTCTTTCACTTTTAACAAGACGTTTTATCCTTTTTCTGGGTTAGAGCTCCCCTTAGTGGCATGTTTGCAAGATGCACTCAGGTTTCAGGAATTAAGATTTTGCAATACAAAATAATGGCACAAGTGTTTTTTGTTGATAAGTGCTGTCAAGTTGACTTTAGCTTATGAACTTGTGAATGAAAGACCTGCAAAATACTCTGTCATCAACAACCATGCACAAGTCTTGCAGATTCAATAATACAGCCAGGCTTCTTCTCTTTCCCACCTTTGGATTTCTGGGACTGCAACTTTTGTTTGGGTTAAAACATTATCACACAGAAACCTATGGTTTCCCACCCAGTAAAGGTAAAGATTTCTCTTGACATGAATGTCTAGTCATGTCCATCTGTAGGGAGCAGTGCTCATCTCCGTTACTAAGCCAAAGAGCCAGCATTTTCTGAAGACGACTCCATGTTCATGTGTCCAGTGTGACTGCATGGAACGCTGTTACCTTCCCACCAAAGTGGTACTTATCTATTTGGATTTACATACTTTTGAACTGATAGGTTGTCAGACACTGCGAATAGTGATTCATCCCATCATGCAGCACTTGGGCCTCAAACTGCCAACCTTCTGACCTTCCAATTGTCACCCAGATCGCCCACCCAGTACCTCCTCCAAAATGATATTCCCAATCCTTTCCCATGTTTGGCCTAATTTGATCATTTCCCTGGAGGTCTCAGTTTCTCTCCCCCGATCAGAATCTTTTCTCTTTTAAATATAACCCCCAGAAACTCTCTCACACACAAGGGGTCTTTTTTGTACAGCCACAGGTGTGCAATTCCTGTTACATCAAAGAGAGAGAGAGACATGCCCACACACATAGAAATATAAATGAAAATGGTCATGTATTTTAAAAGGTGTTCATTTAATCACAGGTCCTGAAAATATAGCCTCCCAGCTTTCTGCCTTTCTGCCTTTTCTTCCTTGGGACATTGGAAAGAGAAGTATAATGCTTCAGGACAGATCAGACTGATGTAGCTGCTGCCTTTCATCACCAACAACTTACTGAATCCAAAGCTTTGAGTAACAAGAAGAGCAGTTGGTAGAGTTAGTGAAATAAATGTCTTTTAACTGTAAGACTGGAAAACATATTTCCAGACATGTGAGGGGAGGGAGATACCAAAGCTGCATTATTTTGACTGGAAAGAGAGGTTGGGTGGGAGAAGCAATGAGCAATGTTTTGCCATCTTCAGTTCTTTGAAAAGTTGTGGGGTGATCATTTGCCACTTGATTTCTTTTTGTATAGACAAAAAAAGTTTAAAAGTTTCTTAGGCTATTTGCCATCTCAAAGTAAAGGAAATCAAATTGAAACATTCAGCTCTTCTCCTCTCAATCACTGGGGGTAGAGTGAGGTTTCCCAGCTCAAGAACGTAAGTGAAGGGCATCTATGCACACCGATATAACACCAGCTGACAATCCAAAATTGTCAAAAAGTAGAATTTGACTTTGACACTAAAAACTGTAGAAGAACAATAGTGGAAAAGAAGGTAATGATATATTTGTTTCTAAAAGAAAAACTTTCCAAATAGTCTTCAGCCAGGAGATCAACAAAAGAGAAATGATGTCATGTGAGAAGTCCCAGACAAAGACACGATCATCCTACTGTAATTGTGATATACCTTCCTCATGTGATAAGTTCCTATGTCCTCAGCACTCTTTCCAGCAGCACATCTGAAATGCATTGATTTTCTTCCTATCTGCTTCCCTCACTGTCCCACTCTCACACCCACACATGGTAATAGGGAATACAATGGCTTGTATGATTCTCACTTTTGTAACATACAGCTTAGAATATGTTCCCTTACTTGGAGCAAACAGTAAGGAGGGAGGCATGACAAGAGGCAGAGGTTAGTGATGGATAAAACGAAGCTTTGGATGTGTCTTGAAAATAGAGGGAAACTATGCAAGACCCAGCACTGCCACACCTATTTTCCCTCCTACTGAAAATTTTACTAACAAACTCCACTAGCTACCATGGATTAGACTGAACTGAATAATAGTTTTGGCATTATTTTTGAAAGAAACATCTACCAACATCTATCCCAACTTGCATGAAACCATCTTCATTAGGAAATGCTGACTATTCCCATCCCCAGCTCCAGGCCTGGAGGATTATCCTGCAAGGCTGCAGCCCTATGACAAGTAACTAAAAAACTCTCACCAAAACTCAATAGGGAAGTTACTTCTGAGCATACACATATGGGATTATAGTCTCAAGGAATTATAGAGTGTGTTAAAATTTAATACATATGAGTTCAAGTGTTATCATTTACTATTAAAAGGGAAGACAATATTTAGTGTATTATTTTTCACTCTTTACAGTAGTACATTACTCTTAGAAACAAAAAAGACTTTATAAGAAACCATTACTTTTTAGCTTTGTTAGTTAAATAACTTTTATATTGGCTTGTTATATTTCATTGCATGTGGGAGAAGGATGTGGGTTTATTTATTTATTTATTTTGATACTATTGAGATATGCACACATCCAGAATTTGAAATGTTTCAATGTGGGACTGTGTATATGCATCCCTTCAGACATATTTGGTCTACCTCAGAATCTGAGGTCATTCAAGGAGAAGTAGTTTAATTCCATGAAATTTTAGGAGTGTTTTTCTTTAAATTTCTGAGGCAAATTTCATAAGACAAAGACAATTGTGCATGTGAGGATATGTTTACAAAAGTTACATGCTACATCTCTGCTGTTACCATTCATCCTCAAAATGCAGTTAGGTATCAAATGCTCAGTGAATCAAGCAAACTAGTTCACCCCAAGCAAATGTAGACTTGGCTAGAGCTTTCATTCCTACTAGTAGAGGCTCAGAAGAGATAGAGGACAACTGATTTCAACTGCTAGAGCAGACCGTTGAATCAATGGGATTAACAGAAGTGTTTAGCAATTGATTTGACAGGATTACTCTAGTGGATACTAGCAATTTGTTTCAGAATAAGAGAGGAATCATGCGGCTTTCTGGATGTTGTTGGACTGCTCTAGCCAGCATAACCAATGGTGAAGAATCCCAAAGTTCCAGTCTGCCAGTATCTGGAGAAACTAATGATTCCCACACCTGGTTTATATATTTTCACATGCATATCAGTTCTACATTTACATGTGTCAGTTAGAAACCATAACATACTTGTTTAGAATTCAAAGACATAACTGTGTTAGTCTGAAATCAGTAAGCAAAGGGATCTTGTAGTACATTTTAGACTAACTGAAGAAAAAAAAACTGGTAGCATGAGCTTTTGTAGACTCGAGTCTAACTTCCTCAGAATCAAATCTACAAAAGCTCATGCTACTAGCTTCTTTCTCTCAGGATATTACTAGACATGGCTTCCAAAGTGCAACTACACAAACAAGAAGCAGCATTGGCTATACTCATTGCACAACAACAGCTCTGACCCATAGCTGCACTGTCCCTGGCCCATTCATTCTCACTGAACGTGGAAACCCATGAATGGCCTGGCAAGCATACATGTCTCCAAGTGTAAAATGTCATTCCTGAGCAGTTGTACAACTGCAAGTCATGTAGTTTCAATGTTCCCTTCTCCCCCCACTTGCTATTCCTGTTTGCCTTTATTTTTTCTGTTTCCTAAATCAAAATTAAACAACAACAAAAACTTAAACCACAAGTCCAAAGCTCTGGTATTGTGTGAAAAAAGTGGTGGTGTTGGTGATAATGATGATGATGATGATAACAGAAGAAGAAGAAGGCATGCTGGGTAGGGCATAAGGAAGGAAAGGTGAAGAGAGAATCAGGAAGAGAGCACGGTGAGGGAAATAACCCCAATTGTCCATTTGAGAGAATCTGTTGTGATGGCTGTCTTGAAAGCAGTATGTTCCCATTTTATTTTTTCTGGTATGACTGCTGTGAGAACAGGGCTCATGAGGAAAATGCATCAGTTGTTCTCAAAGATCCCTTTGCATATTTTTGTAGAAATAAGCCACTCTCTTCTTTTCTACTTCCCCATTGTTTCCACAGTAGCTTTGCTGAAACACCAACAGCAATAGCTGTTTAATAAGCTCTTGAAGGTAGATTCTAAAAGCAGAAGAAATGATAAAAGACATCCTAAAACTTAATGCAATCAGAACAAATCCTAATCTTTATCCACATCTTTGCAATTCTGTAAACAAAACCATCCCAGCCCACCTTCATTTTTATTCTCTGTCTTCTTAAAACTCTTCAGCAGCACAATTCATATTCAAGTGCTAGTTTTTCAAGTCAAATGAAGGTCCTTTCCAGAGGATGTTTATCTCTATGATGTAGAAATTTTTGGACATGTATTTAACAATAAGAAATATAAGAGGCTACTGAGGAAAAAAGGCCACTGTCAGAACAGAACATGGAGAAACAGAATGGTTCCCAATTGGCAAAGGGGGCAGACAAGGATGCATCCTTTCATCCTATCTGTTCAACTTGTATGCAGACCATATTATAAGAAAAGCAGGCTTGGACACAGAAGAAGGAGTGAAAATAGGAGGAAGGAATATGAACAATCTAAGATATGGCACTATAATACTAGCAGAAAACCTCACAGATCTGGAACACCTACTAAGAAAGATCAAAGAAGAAAATGCAAAGGTGGGCTTAATGTTAAACATAAAGAAAACAAAAATAATGACCACCAAGGACCTTCACAAGTTCAATCTAAACAATGAAGACATAGAAATAGTAACAGAATTCTCATACCTGGGATCAAACATTGATAGAAATGGGGTCTGCAGTCAGGAAATCAGAAGAAGATTAATGGGGAGGATGGCTATGAAAGAACTAGAAAAGATTCTAAAATGCAAAGCTATACAACTCAACACAAAAGTTAGAATTATACAAGCCATTGTATTCCCTATTATCATGTATGGATGTGAGAGCTGGACAGTTAAGAAAGATCATAGGAAGAAAATCAATTCATTTGAGATGTGGTGCTGGAGAAGAGTGCCAAGGATCCCATGGATAGCCAAAAGGACAAACAAATGAGTCCTGGAGCAGATCAAGCCAGAGATCTCCCTGGATGCCAAGATGCCCAAACTGAGGCTACTGTACATCAAGCACATCATGAGAAGGGAGAACTCACTGGAAAAAACAATAATGCTAAGAAAGGTGGAGAGAAATAGAAAGAGAGGATAGCCACATGCTAAATGGATGGACTCTATTAAGGAGAACATGGGTATAAATTTACAGGATGTAAGCAGAGCAGATCAAGCCGGAAACGTCCCTGGAAGCCGAGCTGACCAAACTGAGGCTGTCAAACCTCAGACACTTCATGAGAAGGGAGGACTCATTGGAAAATACATTAATCCTGGGAAAGGTGGGGGGAAGTAGGAAGAGAGGAAGGCCATATGGTAGATAGATGGATTCTATTAAGGAGGTCATGGGTATAGGGTTGCAGGAATTAAGCAGAGCAGTGGAGAACAAAGGGTCTTGGAGATGTCTCATCCATAGGGTTGCCATGAGTCGAATCAACTTGAGGGCAGTTAACAACAACAAAACAACAAATAGGTCAGGAGTCCACTTTCATATGCAAGCTCATAAAGCTGCATGGATAATTCAACAATAATCTAATATATCTGGTAGCTTTAAAGCAATCTATTGTAACTATAAAAGAGGGAATCAGGTTCTGAAAATTCTACAAGCAGCCTTTTGATTTATTACTTCTCTGATAAGACACAGCCATTTGGATAGAAAATATACATTGGAAGTTACTCAGTGAGTCCTGGAGCCAGTGCAGTAGTTTTTGAAAGCCTCTTGTGATTTATTGCTTTCACATTCCCACTGCATACTGGGTGCATTTACTTTTCTAAACATTTACCCTTTAAGAGGCAATTTGTCAATTTAAGTATAGAACTAAGTGTTCTTACTATTGCCAAGTGAATGGCAAACATCTGGCCCCACAGCTTGGCTTTACAGAAGATCATCCCATATATCTGTTTAGTTCACTTTTGTAAGGTGCATGTTTCCCTTTCCCCATTCTAAACTTGAGCAGACAAGAAGATATCAGTGACCAATAAGAATTCCATATTTGAGGTGCAACTCAAATCATTGTTGGAATGGGAGTTTGGGGGAATGCTGGGAAACCTTTCTAGCTCAGCCCCACAATTGTTTTCAGTATGTGTGTGTGTGTGTGTGAAAACAATAAAGCAATTTCACCTTTGTTCTAAAACAACTCACGAACTCAAAGCCAATATTCCAGAAGAGAAAATTGTCAGTAGGTGATCTTCAGTAATCAGAAACTCCTGCCTAGTTTCAGCCCTGGACTGACAGCTCCCCTGAAGGGAATCTCCAATATCTCCAATCACTACCAGAGACATCAGGGATGGTTTGGCTCCCCACCTCTTCTCATCATTCTTCAATGTGAGGAAAAGGAAGAAGGAGGGATTGGCTGAGTTCCCTTCAAGTCAAAGCTCAGCAGGACCTACAAGCACTGCAGATTAAGAGCAGGATTCAAACCAGTGTTTTTATTCCACATATTTCTTTGTAAATCTCAAACAAGGACACTAACCTGAAATGTTTCAGTGGCAATTCTTGGAATATTTTTGAATTACCTGATCTCCTTCCTCACTACCATTCCCTCTTCCTTTTGTGTCATATCTTTTTCTATTTTAAACCTGAGAGCATGGAACCGTCCAATTAACCATTTTTAAGCCGCTCTGAGAGGCTTTGTGGCTGAAGAGTGGGGTATAAATACTCCAAATAATAAATAAATAAATAAATAAATAAATAAATAAATAAATAAATGTTAGTTCATCAGTAACACTAAAATAAGTCTTTGAAATGTGTTGTTCACATTTTATCTATGTAATAATCTAAAGACTTTATCACATGGGGTTTAAATCTGTGAATATCCCTCAAAAGCAGGATTGTTTTCAGATGAAATCAGCATTATCCTGACATTAACCCATGAATAAAGCTGTTAAATTGTGCCACTTTTTATTTTCAGGATTTTCGGGCTGTGTGGCTATGTTTTCCTCCTCTGGATTTTCCTGAAAATAAAAAGTGGTGTGATTTGTCCACGTCATCTGAAAATAATCCCGCTTTTGCAGGATAATTGTGGGATTTAAACCCCTTTCATTCATGGGATGTGGGCTCTTTGTCTCCCATATGATAAACTCATAAGACTCCTCGGTATGGATAGGTACAATACACAAACAGAGAGATGGGAAATAAACTAAACATATAGGGAAACCAGTTTTTACGCAAGAACATGAAAATGGCTGCTTATATCTAGTTTTCTATAGTTTTATGGATTTAATGTCCAAACATAATTTCACTGCAATACATGATTTTAATAATTCAAAAAAAATCTGTTCGGACTGGGCATAATTAATATAGAGCTGCAGGGTTCATCAGAGAACAGATGTTGCAATTAAATGTGTTTTCCTTCAAAGCAATAATAAAAAAAAAAAATCTGTGCAGCAGCTGATACTCTCCAGTGTTTCATTTTCAGAAATTGCAATCCCAAAGCTATGTTATGATGAATTTAAAAGAATAATTGTGTTGTTCAGCACATTACAGGGGTTGTGTTCCTAGTATGCTGATTATATGGAGCAGTGATCAGATGGAGGGATACATGCCAATCAACAATTCATTCGGAAATGTTTCAGTATGCCAGCTGTCCTCAGCCAGACTACAGCAAAATTGTTTTAATTGGAGAACAGTAATCACATTGGTTTGGGGAGGTCTGTATCTTGAGTACATCCAAACACACAGCCAATGTTAGCATAGGCAATTCTAAAATGCTTCTGTGTATGAATTTGAAACTAAAAATAAAATAAAAAATCCTTTATTCTTGAGCAGCAAATGTTGCCATTTCTCTGAAGATGCCAGCCACAGATGCTGGCGAAACGTCAGAAAGAAACTCTTCTAGAACATAGCCACACAGCCCGAAAAACCCACAAAAACTTTGCCAAGTAAGTTTTCTTACTTTTGTAATTGTTATTGCATCATGTTTCTATCCAAGAAAATTAGAAATTAGAAACACAGAGAAAATTGAAAACATTTTATCAATACACTGTTTATAAAGGCAACAATGCTATTACTGGGGGAGAGACATTGCGGGGGGCAGGGAGAGATAACCTTTTCAGTCATCATCTCATGGAAGATGACCATAGAATGGATTTTCCTGTTTGAGCAATGAAAGATCTGTTCCTAAACAAGGACATTTGACACTGACACACACACACACACACACACACACACCAGGATGTAGAAAAGTTACAGATGGAGTTTCTCTGATATAGGAGCTGCTGCAGCAAGGGAGAAAAGAGATATTTTTCTGGACTTGATCAGGGTCTCTAGATGACATACTATGTAGTAGTAAGATGTAGAATTTACTATCTTATTATATTCAAAGCCCTCCAGTCCCCACAACATGCCATCAGAACAGAGTGAAAAAACTAGCTGTTGTAGCTTATTTCTCTCTCACTGGAAACCACATACAATTGGCCTTCAATATTCTCGTGCATGCTTAGGGGTACAGGATCCCCATGAAAGGGGGGGGGGGATATGAATATTGCAAACCATCAAAGCATGCATGCTACAGACTCCAGTAACAAATGACAGCCAATCATTTGCTTTCCAGTTTTCCACCACAACACCTCACCCAGATTTTAAACCCCGTCCCTACCCATCAACTACCTTTCCACCACCATGCATGCCTCACCCTGATTTTAATTGATCCAGAGGAGGAAAAGCAAGTGATGGGCTGATGCAGAAATAGAGTGCAAGGGTCTGGACACCTATCATGTTCTTCAGTGAGAGAGAGAGAGTGGTTGGAATAAATTTTGGTCCCCAATCATGTTCTTTAGTCTAAAGGGGTGCAGTGAGGTTTGGACCCAAATCATCTTCTGGAGAGAGGTCTGGACACCAATCATGTTCTAGAGGGGGGAGGGAATGGTTGGGATAATTCTTGGTTCTCATTCATGTTCCTGAGGCTAAAGGGGTGCAGTGAGATTTGGACCCAAATCATGTTCTAGAGGGAGGTGAAACAAAACCTGCCTGCCCAGTCAAGAGGGGATGGGCAGAAAACAGAATTGGGGCCACTTTCTGAAACCACATGAAAAGCTGTGAAGGACCACATATGCTTTAGGACTCATGGTCTGAGATTCCAAAACAGAGTTTGACTTACACCTTCTAGAATCCCTCAGCTGGCAGATCCACTGCCCAGAAGAGTTTGGAATTAAAAGAGCAAACTTCCTTACCACTGTCCAAAGTAGCAATCTTCTGCATTCCTGAGTACAAGGCAGTATAAGTCAGGCTATAGCAGCAGCCATTCATGACCTAAAGTTCCTTATCTAACTAAAAAGATACACAGCCAAGCCTGCTTCTGTCTTGCCTTGTCTGGAATAAGCTTCAGTTTGTTTGCTCTCACCCTTTCTGTTACTGACAACAGATTTTGGTTTAGCACTGAAACAGCTTCCCTGAAGCTAGATTTTGAAAGCAGATCAGGGAAGAGGGATTCAGACTGTGATGGAAGGGGTTACACACCTGAAATATCAGGTTCTGATCTCAGGCATAGTCTGAAACTCAGATTTGATCTTGGATGCCGAGCTTTCAGAAGTGTATTCGTAAAGCTAGAACTAGTGCATCAGCTGCATCTGTTCCTTGAGATGTCATAATTGGCCATGGTAACATCTGCCTTAATTGTATCCTGGTTGGATTATTTTAACATGCTCTATATCGGGCTGCCTTTGGAAAGTATTCAAAAACAAAATGTCCAAAAAACTGTGCCTAAACTGCTGATTGAGGCTTGTTATGAAGAACATATAACCCCCCTGTTGAAACAGCTACATTGGCTAACAGTCCATTTCTGGTTAGAATTAAAAGTGCTGGTTATAACTTTTCAATCTGTATATGGCTTGGATCTATGCTGTCTGAAATACTGTATCTCTCTAAGTCTGAATTTTAAGATTTTTGGCAGAAGGCCTTTCCCACCATCATCACAGGCACTTTCAGTAAGAACATGGGAGAGAGCCTTCTCCTTCCAGATTATGGAATTACCTCCATGGGAGGTTCTGTTGCTCACTCTTTCCTTTCTTTTTATTAGCAGGTAATTAAGTTTTTATTCAGGCTTATAATTTATGTGCAAAGAAATGATAAAACTTTCTAATGGAGTGATATATTTTATTTGTTTCTATCTTTTTTATTTTAAAAAAAGTATGTTCTACTTGTGTGTTATATTGTTTTAACCTTGTGTTTTTTATCTGATCCATCTTTGTTTTTTTAAAGTCTTTTGTGTATCTATCTATCTATCTATCTATCTATCTATCTATATAAAAACTGTACCCTGTTTGATCCTAAAGTGTAAAGATAGACAGTTGAGCACTAAAGTTAGAATCACTCAAGCCATTATATTCCCCACTACCATGCACAGATATGAGAGCTGGACAGTGAAGAAAGGCAACAGAAAGTAAATCAACTCATTTGAGATGTAGTACTTGAGAAAATGCTGAGAATACCAAGGAGAGCCAAAAACACAAACAAATGGGTGCTTACACAGATTAAACTGGTACTTTTCCTGGTAGCCACAATGATGAAACTGGGGCTTTTGTATTTTGGACACTTCATGAGAAAGCATGGCTCACTAGAAAAGATGAGAACACTAGGGAATGTAGAAGGCAAGATATGAAGACTTCATGCCAGAGACATATCACATGGGGTCTGAAGCAGAGCTAATCCAAAGGGCATCCACAGCTAATACATATTATTTCCCCGTGTTTATACATGACGCTGCCCCAGAACACGGAGCTAATCCGTATTGTTTCCCTGTGTTTATACACGACGCTGCCCCAGAACACGGAGCTAGTCCATATTGTTTCCCCGTGTTTATACACGACGCTGCCCCTGAACTCGGCAGAACACGGAGCTAATCCGTAAGGAATAGAGAGATTTTGACATTCAGTTTGTCGGGGAAGTACAAGGGAGCCTTCGCATTCATTGTGCATTGGTAGGCGGGGAGAAAATCCCAGCGAGGGGAAGGGATTGCCTTGGCAAAAGGCAAACCGGATTGGAGAAAAGGAGAGGAGGAGGGAAGAGGGAGAGGGAGGCGATCTCTCTCTCATTTTTCCCCACCTACACGCCACTGTGGGCTGCCTTCCCTTCTCCAGTCCTCCAGCCCTCCTCCTCCTCCTCGGTCCCCTTGGCTGCCTTTCCTCCCGACTCCTTCCTCCCATCCTTGCCATCCACATTCTGCGACGCTGGCTTTTTGTGACAGGAGAGAAGGGAGCCTTCGTATTAATTGTGCAATGGCCAAACGGGCGATATTCCGTTCGTTTCACTATAGAACTTAATTTATTCCTACTTCGGTTATTTTTCGCTTATTCTTCGCTTCGTGGCCAGCGTTTGATAAGGTCCATAAACTGAATCAGGGAAGCCATTGGCCTGAATATAATGATCTAAGCAGAGTAATGTAGAATAGGGGGTCTTGTAGATGTCTTCTTCACAGAGTTGCCATGAGTTAGGGCTGACTCGAGGGCAGTTAACAGCATCAACAACAAGGTTCCTGGGATCGTGTAAAAGAAGAAACCCAGGATATTAAATCAACCAACCAATTAACCAGTCAATATTCTTGTTGCTGAATCAACACATGCAATAGAATAAAATGAGACTGAGGGGGTAGATTGACCATACACCTCAAACAAGAGGGCTAAATATGGGAATGCAATCTGAAAACATTCATGACATGCAAAGCTTCTTGGAGCAGGAAAAATAGCACACTAAGGAGGAAGTTCTAGCCCAGTTTTTTTTTTATCTGCTACCTTTGTTTTCTTGTTTTAAGTAAACCTTTCACATGAGGAACATGAAAAAAACCTAATCCACATTTTTGCAGAGATTTAGGGCCTTTACAGACTGCTAGAAATAATGCAACTTGAGTCCACTTTAACTGCCATGGCTCAGTGCTAGGGAATCATGGAAAGTGTAGTGTTTTGTTTTTTTTTTCTGAGACATTGAGCCTTCTCTGTCAGAGAGCTCTGGTGCCACAATAAACTACAGTTCCTATGATTCCCTAGCACTGAGCCAGGGCAGTTAAAGTGGACTCAAGTTGCATATTTCTGGCAGTCTGTAAAAGCCCATAGTCTGTCAAACTACTTCAGCACTTTGCTGCTTTGTTCTACTATATTTGTAGATCAAGGAATAAAATCTTTATAAAATTACATGAAAATGTAATTATAGAATGACATCTTTTGGCATTATTTATATTTCCCCAAACCTTTTAATGTGATATGATTTTAGTACTGTCTTCAGGGAATGTATTCATGGTCATCAAGCAGCAAAACACAATGAAATCCAAAATCCTCAAAAGAGAAATACATGTATTGATCAAACAACATGCAGAAGATAAGGCATGCAGACTTTTGAAGAGTCACTGGCTTTTTCATCAAGGAAAGATATTAAAAATAATACGGGAGAAGAAAAGGGATGATGCTGGACTCAATAGTGTTGTAAAATGACAGAATAATTCTTCTTAACAGCATCAACAAATGGTGGACAATAAAATTACTTTTCTCCCCACATGAAAAATGTGAAATAATTACAATGTCTCATCTCTAACAATGGTCAGCAATCAGCCATTCCAATCAGAGGCAGAAAACTTCTTTTGAAGCTCAGTCATTTACTTTATGGAATCATTGCAATAAAACCGCAGGGGTACAAGAGGGTGTGAAGGTAAAGCTGTCTTGCCAATGAAGTGTTGAGATTCAGTTTTGTCTACAAGTCCTATAGCTACAAGGGAGCTTGTAGGAGCTGTAGTCCAAACTTTTTACAAATTCTAATTTTCTTTCTCTACCCTGCTCTACACTGCATTGAATTAAGTTATGGAGTCCAGCTATTGGACGTTATCACACGCGGGTCTCAAAGCAGCAAGAAAGCGGTATGGAATCAATCCAGAACTATACTGGTATAGACCTCACAAGACGGAAATGGCTATCAGATGCAACTAGCATCATTGCGCAATTAACGAAACCGCGATAGATGTGCTCCTGGGAACCGTATCTGCCATTCACACACAAGTGAGAAGATCCCTTCGAGAACCGAGCAAGGATGTTCTTGCACATGCGCAGAAACAGGACAGCCACGGCTGTCACTTGCCGCGGCTGTCAAACACACCCCTTCCCAAGCCGGCACAGCGTTGGGAAGGGGGTTGTGTGACAGCAACCCTTGGGACTTGGGAGGAGGGCAGGGTCGGAGGATGCCTCTGACCCTGGCCTCGTCCCAAGGGAAGCCTGGTTGATTTCCTTGGGAGGAGGGCAGGGTCGGAGGATGCCTCTGACCTTGGCCTCGTCCCAAGGGAAGCCTGGTTGCTTTCCTTGGGAGGAGGGCAGGGTCGGAGGATGCCTCTGACCCTGGCCTCATCCCAAGGGAAGCCTGGTGGGAATGTAAAGAGGCAAGACGATTTCTATGGTGGGAATGTAAAGAGGCAAGACGATTTTGGAAAATGATTCAAATCAAAATCCTAAAAATTCTAAAGAGCCAGGTAACGCTGGATCCTTTAGTCTTTTTATTAAATATAATGAAACCAATAAAAGTGGATTTAGATAAAAAATACCATAGAATATTACTATATATCATCACAACTTCAAGAATAGTATACGCTAAATGTTGGAAACAAACAAGAATACCAACAGAACAGGAATGGGAACAAAAAAATGAGAGAAGCGATGGAGGCTGATATATTAACATTACTATTAAGAAATAAAACAAAAGAGGATATAGAAAGAGAATGGATGCCATATTTGAAATATTGGAAGATGAAAGAAATTGAGATATAAATGGAAGTCAGGTGAAAAAAAAAGAGGTATACATGTATACATGTATCTGTATATATAGATGGGTGTACAGGTGTATATAAATATATATGTTTAAGCGTGTGTATATGCATATATGAATTTATAAGTTCATTCACAGGAACAGATATGAATAAACACTGGGGTTAAAGGAAATAAAATAAGAAGAAACATAGTAATAAAAATACATGATAAAAAAAGGGTTTAAGTATAAGCTACTATTATACAAGGGTTAAGTTAAGGAAGTAAAAAAAATGTATGAAAGGACTACATAGTATATGATGAAGCTTAAATGTACGTGGTCATATATGTATGTAATTGTATTTGTATGTGTATTTGTCCAAAGTATATGTTTGTGTTGTCTTTTATGGCTATTTTATGTTAGTTTTTCTTTTTTTATATGGAAATAAAATTAAAAAAAAAAAAAAAACACCCCTTCCCAAGCCGGCACAGGGTTGGGAAGGGGTGTGTGTGACAGCAACCCTTGGGACTTGGGAGGAGGGCAGGGTCGGAGGATGCCTCTGACCCTGGCCTCATCCCAAGGGAAGCCTGGTTGCTTTCCTTAGGTGGAGGGTAGGGTCGGAGGATGCCTCTGACCCTGGCCTCATCCCAAGGGAAGCCTGGTTGCTTTCCTTAGGAGGAGGGTAGGGTCGGAGGATGCCTCTGACCCTGGCCTCGTCCCAAGGGAAGCCTGGTTGCTTTCCTTGGGAGGAGGCCAGGGTCCGAGCCCGGCCTCGTCCCAAGGAAAGCAACCAGGCTTCCAGGCTTGGGAAGGTGTGTGTGTGTGTGTCGGCTGTCACACACACACACACACACACACACACACACACACACACACCCCTTCCCAACCCAAGCCGGGAAAGAGAGCCGCTCTGAGGACTTCTGCTCAGAGCGGCTCTCTCAGCTCCAGGATACGTATCTGGTGATCAGACATACGGTGAAAGCGCTATCATTGCGGTATCATTTTGGTCGCGCACTTGTACTTCCTGAAGAAACTGGCATTCAAAAGAACGGGGATGATGCCGCATTGGGACGGGGTTGGGAAGGGGTTGTGTGTGACGTCGTGTGAACACACGGGGAAAAAAATGCAATAGGACGGGATTGAGTGTGGATTGGGTCTGCTTTAGACCCTGTGTGATAATGTCCATTGTTGTACTGCAAGTTCCAGCATTCTCTAGCTGGTCTAGCCAATGTGAGAAATGCTGGGAGCTGCAGTCCAACATTACCTGGAGCTTGGAAGCCATGCAGAGTCAGTCAGCCCTGGCTAGTACTTGGATGAGAGACCACCCGAGATTACCATGTGTTGTAGGCTAGCTTTCAGAAGAAGGTACTGGAAAAATCACCTTTGAGGATTCTTCGCCCAGGAAATTCACAGACCCCTATAGGTTGATGAGCTTCTTGAAGGTGCATGCAGGAATACACAGAATCCTAGAATTGGAAGGGTCCCCAAAGGCTATCCATTCCAACCCCTTTCTACCATGCAGGAATACAGAGAACCCTAGAGTTGGAAGGGATCCCCAAGGTCCATCCAATAAAGATCCATTAGCTTAACAAAAGAACAGCCTCTGGAAATATTAATAAAGGGGTAAGAAATATTAAATCTCCTATGAGTACCTGCCTCTGATTTGTGGCTACTTTATCTTGAGACCTTCATGGCATGCCTAGTACACAGGGAGGGGGGCTTACCATTGCCTTCCTCTGAGGCTCATGTCATTTCCCTCCCTTTCTCCTTCTGTCCTCTCATTCAGATTCTCACAGAAGAGAATGGGGGCAGGGGTGGGCCGGGGTTGGCTACCCCAGCACCTAACTAGGGTAGCCAATGCAGAAGGATGCTGGGAGCTGCAGTCCAACAACATCCAGATCTTGGGAACTATGCAGAGTCAATCAGCACTGGTTAGTACTTGGAGGGAGACCACCAGGGAATAATACTAGATGCTGTAAGCTAGCTTTCAGAGGAAGGAACTGGCAAAATCACCTTGGTGGATTCCTCACCTAAGAAAACTCTAGGAAATTCACAGGCTTCCCACGGGGTTCTTGAAGGTACATGTTTGTGCATGCATACACACACACACACACACACACACACACTTTATTATTTCTGCAGCCTCTGTAGCCAGATATCTAGCCCTGTAGTACCAGAGGGGCAAAGGGATGAGTCCTAGAGAGCACTGCTTTCATTTTACATAGAATCCTATGCATTTTCCATAGAGTCCCCAAGGACATCCAGCCCAACCTCCTTTGGCAATGCAAGAATTCATAGAATCCTAGAGTTGGAAGGGGACCCCCAAAGGCCATCCAGCATATGTGTGTGGTGTCCGCACACTCACTTTCAATTAGCACAGCTTCCATGATCCAGATATTGTTGGACTGTAGCTCCCAGCATTTTTCAGCATTGACTACGCCAGCTAGCGGATGCTGGGACCTACAATCTAACAATATCTGGAGAGCCATATGTTACAATAAGGTTATAGCTTCTATCTTCACCCTAAATGATACCCCTGACTCCTTCTCAAGATTTCTGGTTAAAGTGTCTGCAAATTTGCAAGTGTTGGAACCTCATCTTTAATGGGAACAATGGTACCATTGCCATCCACATTTCCCCTGAAGTGTTTTCTTAGATGAGGTGATTTTGCCAGTTCCTTCCTCTAAAAGCTAGCCTACAGCACCTAGTATTATTTCCTGGCAGTCTCCCCATCCAAGTACTAACCAGGGCTGACTGACTCTGCATGGGTTCCAAGATCTGGATGTTGCTGGACTGCAGCTCCAAGCCAAATGGGAATCCAGTCATTGCAAAAACAACAGCAACACACAATTTCAACATCTCATTGGTAAGACAGCTTTGTATGTGACTTGAGTGTGAAAATTAATACACTCTTGCACTCATGGCAAGAATACCATAAAACAATAAAAAAGTTTGGAGCAACGAATTTCAAAAGGAATTTCCCATCTCTTTATTTCATTTGCAATTGAACCATGTGAAAATTCTCACACCTATGCAATCATGTGGCAAATTTCTCGGCTTGTACATAAAACAATTAAAGGGGCTGAGAAATCACCAATTTGTGTCTTTAGTGAACCATGACGAATAATTGTCACATCACTATGCTGAAGTTACAAGTCTACATTTTCTCTCAGGTGTTATTTCTGTAGTAAGTTAAGATGGTGCAACGATCTCGGTGCAAGAAGACATCATTCTCCTTCTTGGCCATGTGGGGACCAGGGGCAAAAGGCAATAAAATCAGGTAATAATATTTCTTTTATTTTTTCTAATTATTTTATTTACTGAATTGTCATGATTACAGGTAAGTTTCTAACATCTATACATACATATAAACATTTTATACACTCAAACACTATACATCATAAATCATTATATCCAACTTCCATCTTCGAGGTAATA
Source organism: Phrynosoma blainvillii (assembly GCA_026167975.1). Lineage (NCBI taxonomy): Eukaryota > Metazoa > Chordata > Lepidosauria > Squamata > Phrynosomatidae > Phrynosoma > Phrynosoma blainvillii. The sequence goes on from JANUYF010000003.1 coordinate 199,723,554, forward strand.
ACATTTCAACTCCATTAGCAACAGAAGGGCAACTCCCCTTGAGTTCCACACTGCGTCTGTCCTGTGTCTTCAGCGAGTTCTCCATAATTACACCCAAAGCTTTTGTATGTCTATGGGCTTGTTTTCACTGGTAGGCATTGTTTTGCCCTTGGGAGGCTAGCCAAACCCTCAGTCCAGAGTTACAGCATTCCAAGCACTGAGAGAGAGAGAGAGAGAGCTTACCTTGTTCAGTTTTGGTGGAGTAGTGCATTTGTAAATCCAGCAGAATCAGGAAGCAAAAATCCAAGCTTCTAAAAGTTGAGCTTTATTGTTGAAAGAATAACAACAACATGCAAAGTAAAACACAGTCCACTATAGGATCACATCTTGCAGATGTGGCTAAACAAGAACAAAACTACAGATCCATGTTTCCAGATCTTAAGGCTACATTGTGAAGCAGTATAAACATACTATAGATCCATTGAGAAGTAAAGAGAAGAAAAAAGTGTGATCCAAAAGAAGCAAATAAAAAAAAAAATCAATGCCTAACACAAAGTTTCTCAGTCCAGCCCCTCTCCACCTTTTGGGTGTTAACCTTCAGGTTGATTGGATGATCTATATGTGATGTATGCTAATCCAACCTCTTGTTGTTCATTTTCCACCATGTGATCTACTTTCCCATAACAACTTTTTATTATTGTTTCCTTATGTAAACAAGGATGATTTCCCACCTAGTGGTTTCTCTATTGTTTAGTCTTTCTAGCCATCTGGACTGAGTTGTTTGTGCTCTGCCTAGAAGCTGTTCTCATGTGGAAAAATACAGACACACACATCTCTACATTTCACCTTTGACTGCATAGTCCATCTATACTCTGACATACCTCACCAAGTAGTTTGTAATGAAAACAGTGGTTGTTTAATGCATATTTGTCATGAGGCAGCAGTCAATCCAGTACAAGAGATTCAAAGGGAAAATCCAAATGAGTAGTTCAGGTCTAAGCAGAGTTCCAGACAACAGGCAATCAGTCAAGGTACAAGGCAAAAGGCATCTACCAGGCATGATGGATGGTTGCCACCCATACTAGATGAAAGGAGATATTGAGATATTTATAGTCCATTCATGTCTCATAGGTTTTCCCTATTGGTGGCATTCTTTCTGCTTAACCACAGAAAATGCTGTTGCCTCTCTTTCTCCTGGTATTTCTCTGTGGGAGTAGGCATTGGTAAGTTTAGCTCAGGTGGAGGGAAATTTTGCTCTGGGGAACTCCATCCCAATAGTGGCTACAGGCTCACCTCCAGGGGGCTACTGTAGTGGCTGCAGTTCTGGCATGTCCCCTGGGATCTCAGCCTCTTCTTCAGACACAGAGAACATGCCTGGATGCTGGAGGAAGGACAGCAGGAGTACTCTGTGCTGCCCCCAGAGTATTCTGGCCCCAAATTTCCTCCATTATCTTTGTTGTCTCAACAGTTATGACAAGTGGTTGTCTTCCCAAATGGTCGCCATTCATCACCCAGTGACACTACTGAGGTCATAACAAGGTGCCTAACCATGTTATTAATGTTGGGCACCTTCTTCTGACCTCAAAATGACTCACACCGATAGTGGTGGCACCAGGTAGCTCACAGAGGCCATGTAGAAAGGAAGCCACCCATTGTCACAGTGGAGTAAGCTGAAAACCCAGAGAAAAAAGTCAGGTTTTTAAATTCAGGTTAAGGGAAGGAAAGGCCTAATCAGGTATGGACATCATGAAGACAGTCAATGCTCAATTTGGGGTTTTGGCCTGCTTCATGTAAACAGGACACACTGGGCCCAGAGGGGAATAAATAACCCATGTAGTTAAACCCTATGATAATAGCTTATCTGCCATTGTTCTTCAAAATGTCATTCATTTTCAATATGATCTGCACTTTATTATAGACTCCAAATGCAAAGCTACTTTTATCCCAGCTATGGTAGGCATATTGCCCACTGTTTCCTAAGAAATAAAATATTTTTCTATGTTTTTTTTAAAAGAAGAAGAAGCTCCCCCTCTTATGCATTTATTAACCCAAGTACTTTTGTACCCTCTCAAGACATTGCTGCCATGTGTAACTTCCCAACTGAATATGTACATTATTTGTAGTATTATTCAGTAAGTAAGTGGTCTGACCTACACCCTTGAGAATGAGTACTAGAGTGGACACTATCAAATTCCTTAGCATAGAAGGGACGATGTTCTATAATAATAAAAGTCTCTTTGTGTGCTTGTTTCTCCACAATACTTCAAAATCATGAAGCCTAGATAGTCGAACCTTAGTATGTATGCTCAAAAAAACAAACAAACCCAGAAAGGTTTGTATCTCAGGTTAATTTGGGTTTCATATTGGATAAATTAATTTCAATTAAAATTAAAATTGAATCAGTTATTTGCATTATGCCATTAGGCCACTAGGTGGCAGAAACTAGGTTTCTTTTCAGGTTTGGTCCAAATACATTCAGCTGGTTTCAGATGGTGCACCAGAGGACAAGGCTGTTTAAATTCCTGCCCTTTCTAACTGTTGGAGCAAACAGATTATATTTTTATATGCCAGGTGCTTAGAGAAATATGCCTGTTTTTGACCAAGCTGTGTGTATATAGAATGAAAATTCCTTCTACCTAATCGGTGGTGGCAGAATAATGTGACAGTTCTAAGGTTCTGATCCACTCAGGTGCTAGTTCTACCAGATCTGAATGTCCATCAAAGTGAAACAAAGTCACAGGTGCAATAAAATTATGATTTATTGATTATATGAAGAGGCTGCAATAAAATCTCTTTTCAAAGGCAAAGACAGCTCATGCCCCTTCAGCTGATTGCAGCTGCTTTTTGTCACAACTGCTCTCCCATGGAGTCCATATGGTGAACCAAATACTGGCCAGAGACCAAATTCATCAGATGGACTACAGCCAAATACACCCCCTCAGGACCAGAGCATTGAGCTAATTTCTTGTTATCTCTAAATATCCCATCTCTTATGTTCTGAAAAGTGGTGACACTTTACAGACTGAGGGAAAGGGTCATTTCATTCTCAAAAAAGAACAATTTTCCAGGCATTCTGTGATGGAAAGTCCTTATCTGTTACAGCATGAGTTGAGCTGGCTCGGCTAGAAAAGCTACACAGTTATTATGTTATATATCCCTTAAAAAAGCATGTATAGGATGAACGTAAGAAGTTACAAATATTGTTGCACTTAGGCTACATCTGCACTGCAGAAATAATGCAGTTTGACACCATTTTAATTGCCATGGCTTAAATCTGTGGAATTCTGGGATTTTGAGACATCAGAGCTCTCTGACAGAGAAAGTTAAATATCTCACAAAACCACAGAAAATAAACAAACAAGTAACTCAGAACTCCATAGCATTGAACCATGGCAGTTAAAATGGTGTCAAATTGTATTGTTTCTGCAGTGTAGATGCAGCCTTTCTTCCTGAAAGTGTCTGCCCCCTTACAGGGAGGAATAGGCTTAAGGAGCCTTGTTGGGGAGAGAAAGAAAAAAGAAAGAAAGATAAAGAGTGGAAGATGTACAAGTCCTGTTACCCACTTGGCTGGAGTTCATTTGGATCCTAACCATGTCATTTGGTGCCTGTTTAACTTATTAGCTGGTCTGGTTCCCCAAATGACATCAAAGAAGAAATTAAAGGTGTATCTGCATTATATAGTTGTCATTTTCCTAAAACTTTAACTGCTATGTCTTCATTCTAAGGAATCCTGGGATTCGTTGGACCATGGAAAATTGTTTCTGTAATAATTTCAAGTTTGTGGTAACTTCTTTGTTTAGAGGGTCTTTTTCCCCCCCTAGTCATTGCCTTTGAAGTATCCCAAACTACTGGATCAGAAACACTGCTCACTTTTTGAAGACATTCAGTCTGGCAGTAAGGAGAAATATATTTAAATTACTCTGTCTACCCTATAGGGATGCAATGGCTCAAGTGTTTAAGATGTTGACTCTGTTAATTGCAAGATCTGCAAGTTGGTAGTTTGAGCCTGCATGATTAGATGAGATCCTATCACCAGTCCCGGCTTCTGCCAACCTAGCAGTTTGAAAGCATGCAAATGCAAGTAGATAAATAGGTTTCACTTTGGTGGGAAGGTAAACAGCATTCTGTGCAATCATACTGGCCACATGATCACATGATTACTAAGCCGGACAACGCTTGCTGTTCGGCTTAGTAACAGAGATGAGCACCGCCCCCTATGGTCGAACATGACTTGGAAACCTTGGCAACAGGAAATACCTTTATCCTTACCCTATAAGACCTAAAATGTACTGACCTGTGACTTAAAAGACAGCTTTTACCAGCAATATTTATAATTAGTTAGATGGCGGCAGGGACTACAATGACAAACTTGGTGATGGTTCAGAATTGTTTGAGGGCCTTGGCAGATGACTAATAGAGTCGTCTTCCGGGCCCGGAAGAGGAGGGGCAGCCGCACGTTTGGTGCCCCTTCCTCTTCCTGAGGTCGCCCCCGGAAGTGCTGGCCATCCGCACAGCCAGCGCTTCCGGGTTGGCCTCACGCCGCAGCGACCGCACTCGCCACAGCGTTTGAGGCAGGGAAAGTGTGCCCGCCGCTTTTAGGGTGCACTTTCCCTTAAATCTAAAAGGAGTGCCAATTTGGCGCTCCTTTTAGATTCAGCGGGGATGCGCCACGGTGAGGCTGCCTTGGCACCGCGGCGCTGCGGACCAGGGCGTCTTGGACACCCTCGTCTGCATCCCCCCTAAAAATTGATCACTTTCTCCAATAGTCATATAGGGCCTAAGCAGACTGCCAGAAACAGTGCACATTAAATTGAGGCACTGCCCTGGCTCAGTGCTAGGGAATCATGGGAACTGTAATTTATTGTGGCACCAGGGCTCTCTCACAGAGAAGGCTCAATGTCCCAGAAAAAAATACAATTCCCATGACTCCCTAGCACTGAGCCAGAGCAGTGCCTCAATTTAATGTGCACTATTTCTGGCAGTCTGCTTAGGCCTATAGTAGATCAGAGATACTGGTTGGAAATCTATCACAAATGGAATACATTGTTGGCTAATCCTAAATTTTCTGTCAAAATGATGATTGCTCTTTTGATGTTGTCATCAACAATATGAGGAAGATATCCTTTTTGAAGTAGCTGTTGCTTACGTTTGTTGGTCCTTTTGTGGTAATTTTCTCTCATATTACAGATGTCAAGAATGCTGCTCCATCAAATGAAATTTTTCTTCAATCCCCAAGTATCTAGCATTCCAGCAATTAAAAATTTCAGTTGAGCATTTAGTGTAGAAATCGAAAGAAAAGGAGAGGCAAAGTTATGGAATGTAAACACAGAAAATGTAAGGTTTCTAGGTGTTACTGGTTTCCAGTGTCTCGCTCTCTGTAATGCTATAAATTTGGGAACTGAAAGAAACTTCCATGGAGATAGGGAGGATTCCTAATTGTGGGGCCAAATCCTCCCTTCCTTCCTCATGTAGCTATACCACTGCACAAGAGGATCTCCAGTTTAGGTAAGCATGGACATCGTAGAGTTTATTGTGAAGATCAGTGAACATTTTGTGATTCTCAATCATGAGAAGGACATAAAAGAAAGGAGTTATGGATGTCAAGTGTTGGTAAATGAAAACTTTATTGATGGATGGATAGAGTTGATATATAATATAATTTTTTTCTAAGCATCTCTGTCCCCTCGTCCAGATATTAACAATAATATCAATGTACTGTCATCAAAAAAGTAGATGACCATAAGTAAAAATAAGTAAATTAAGCAAATAAGTAGTAAATGATCATACACCAAATTTATTGTCATTTATTAAGTTCTTTGTGTTAATCATTTGTGTGTGTATCTGTAAATATGCTATTTTACCTCATATTTTTGTCAATATCTATCTATTTAAAATTCTGCTAATCTCCATCCATTAAGCCACACATCTTTCACTGGTGCAGCCATCAAACAATCTCCCAATCAGAAATAAAAGACGTCTGTCAGCCCTACAGAAGTTGTGAACCCAACTCTGTTGCATGGGAATAAAATGTGAACAAATGGGACTTCAGATATAATATTGCAGCTGGGAATGGTCCTCCTATTCAGAACTACAGCCAGCCAGCCTTGATCTCAAGATAATACACTGAATTCACTGTCACAATCACAACCAGCTTTTGCAAATAATGCTCCAAAGGTGACCCAGAATTCTGTAGCCACTCAGTCCTCATTGGGCAGACATTATTTCCCCTCACTTTGGGAGAGGGAGTTACTCCTGTAGGTTTCTTATTCCTTGAAGCCTTCTGATCTCTCTCTCTTTCTCTCTCTCTCTTGGCTGAATAAGGAGTCATCCATTAATTATTCATAGAGTTACCCATAAAGGCCTGGAGTAATAGAAGCCTAGTTTGGACAGCTAAAAGATCGCCATATTCCTTTTCTAGCTTTTTCTTTCTTTAGACAAAGGACTCTTTTTTTCATGTTCAAATGGTGTACTGATAGGAACTGCATTATGCAACCCTGAAGTGACATTGTAAACAGAACATTTTATACCAATGATACACATTCTTATTCTGAGTGCTACAGGCACTCTCCTAAGTTGAAAATGTGCATTTTCTGTAATTTCAAGGGCTCATCTGATTCAGCCAATGGTACCACATTTAAAAGAAGTCTCTTAAATAAATCACAGTGGAAAACACATATAAACCACAAAATGAACAAACTAAAAGCACAAAGACTGAAATTGTAAACAAAAACATAGAATGAATGCATTCAAAGTGTCCCAAAAATTCATATCATAGCACTTGTTTGTTCCTAATTCAATCAGTCTTTAATTTGCCACAGGCCATTTTGACAACATATATAGAAATGCATGGTTTCCATAAAAAGGAAAAAGAAAGGTTAATCGAAACAAATGAGGTTCACCATGAACATTAAAAGAAACACAAAGTCAGCAAAAGGAGCAAATAGTAGAAAATAGCATTTTGCCAACCACTGTTAAATAGGAATTTTGCAAAATCCAATCATGCAATTGCATAATCCAAATGCACAACTGCAGAGCAATATACTAAACTGGCTTTTATCACTGAAGACAAACCTCTATAATAGAAAGAGGAATACTGATCTATATGTGCGCATAGAAGAAGAGGGGTCATCACAATTTCCAAATACCTTGTACTGAGCAAGACAAATGTGTGGGGGGATGTTATATAGCCTTCATTATTTACTCTCCCTGGGAAATCCTTGGAGATATATATATATATATAGAGAGAGAGAGAGAGATCCCTTCCTAATGTTAAAAAGCCCTCCTTCTTCTAACTCCCCCCCCCCTCAGTTGGCAGCCCTGTGGGTATTGTGATCCCACTACTGCCCCAATATGTGGTCTATCCGACCACTTTTATGTATACCTATAGGTTTACACTCCAATCTTAGTTTCTTTATTTCTTAGTAGCATAAATAAATCCAGGTTCTAACAAGCGTGTAAGTAAACAACAATAAAACTTTATTTGAATGATGGTTAAGAATGTTTTATTTCTTATGATGTTGCATTCTCTTGTTCTTGTAATACTTTGTTACATACTATTTAACTCTAAAGAACAACAGCTACTAATCTTTAGGACTCTCACACCATCCTTATTTACTGTGGTCTTTCCAACCTTATATCCACAGTAGCCCTCAGGCAAACTAAATCCCAGAAACTCCCTTACTTGGAGTTCTGTCCTAGAGCTAAGTCCCTTCCTTATTAACTTTAGCCCTCACAGTCCCTTTCTTCTGCATTGTTATCCATCCAGCCCTCACCTGACTTCAACTGTCAGCAATGGTCTTATTTAATATCTCCAGTCTATCATTTGATTGGCTGCTGCCAGCTCCCACTCTATTGGCTGTTGCTAAGGCATGTTCTATTCTGCCTTCTCTCCACACTTACTGATTTTATTGGACTGAAAGGAAAATACCTATATGTGCTGATAATATAGGCAAATGAAACAATCTGAGGTCTCGGGTCCTGTGGATCTAAGACTGCAGCCCTATCACCCTAGAAAGCCCTGTTTTGGGGGGCTGTCATTAGAAACACTTGCTCTTCTTTTCCTTCCTGATTTCCTCCTGCCGGTGGATCTTAAGGTTCAGACAAAGCTCCCAGGCTGCAGTCTTACATATGCTTACCTGGAATGTCCCCTGGCTTATTTCTGAGAAGAAATAGATTCTTAGTTTATAATCCTGTGCACACTTTCCTATGAATAAATTCCCAGAAAAAAATACTTCTGGGTTAACATTGATAGGGTTGTTCTAGCAGGGTCTGTGTTGATATCATTTGTATGGAATTGTATGTTTAGTCAGCATCAGCCTTGAGGCACTACAGAAGTAAGCACTATGACTGTAGATAAAATTTTCCCAAATTTTTACTGTTCCAGCAGTATATGATGCTGACAAATACTTGTTTACATTCTGACAAGTTTTGAAGAATTCATAGAATCATAGAGTTGGGAGAGACCACAAGGGTCATCCAGTCCAACTCCCTGCCATGCGGGAACACCAATCAAAGCACCCCTGACAGATGACTATCCAGCTTCTGTTTAAAGACCTCCAAAGAAGGGGACTCCACCGAGGAATTGTGTTCCACCAACAAACAGCTCTCACTGTCATGACAGTCATCCTAATGTTGATCTGGAATCTCTTTTCCTGTAGCTTACATCCATTGTTCTGGGTCTTATTCTCTGAAGCAGCAGAAAACAAGCTTACTCCATCCTCAATATGACACCCCTTCAAAGATTTAAACAAGGCTATCATATCACCTCTTAAGCGTTACTTCTCCAGGCAAAACATACCCAGTTCCCTAAGTCGTTCCTTGTAGAGCATGCTTTCCAGACCCTTCACCATTTTTGTCATACTCCCTTGGACACTCCCCAGCTACTCAACATCCTTTTTGAATTGTGGTGCCCAGAACTGGACACAGTATTCCAGGTGAGGCCTGACCAAAGCCGAATAGAGTGGCACTATTACTTCTCTTGATCTAGATATTATACTTCTATTGATGCAACCTAGAATCACATTGGCCTTTTTAGCTGCCGCATCACACTGTTGTCCCATGTTTAACAGGACTCCTAGACCCCTGTTGCACATAGTCTCGTTAAGCCAATCCTGTATGAATGCATTTCATTTTTTCTGCCTAAGTACAGTACCTTATATAATAATATAATAATAATTTTTTTATTTATAGCCCACCCCTGTGCAGGGCAATCGGGGCGGGTTACAACATTTTAAAACAGACAAGTTAAAACATTCCCTAGTCCCAGAATCCAACCCTCCCATTCCCTTAAAACAGAATTAAACTAGGAAAAAGTTAAAATACAACAATAAAATACAACAATAAACAATAGCACAAGGGATCAGAAAATAAAACCGAATGAAAACTCATCTCCCATCAGACAACAGTTATTCTGGGAAGGCCTGCCAGAAGAGGTCCGTCTTTACTGCTTTTTTAAAAGCAGCAAGAGTAGTAATAAGATGGATCTTGTCTGGCAGGCCATTCCAAAGTCTGGGAGCGGTTGCAGAGAAGGCCCTCTGGGAGGTCTGAGACAGCCTAGTTTTTATTGGCTGTAGCAGGTTCCTCCCAGAGGACCTAAGGGCGTGGGGGGGTGTCATACAGGAAGAGGCAGTCCCTGAGATAAGATGGACCCAAGCCATGTAGGGCTTTAAATGTTAAAACCAACACCTTGTACTGTGCCCGGAAACTAATTGGCAGCCAGTAGAGGGATTTAAGCACCAGTGTTATGTGCTCCCTCCTAGATGTTCCTGTGATTAACCTGGCTGCCATGCTTTGCACCAGTTGTAGTTTCTGGGTTAGGCACAAGGGTAGCCCCATGTAGAGCGCATTGCAGTAATCCAGACATGAGGTTACCAGAGCATGTACCACAGCTTCCAGATCCCTCATGTCCAGATAAGGGCGCAGTTGGTGTATCAGCCGAAGCTGATAACAGGTATTCCTGACCGTCACATTCACCAGTTGAAGTTCATTTTGTTAGTTTTGGCCCAGCTTTCTAATCTATTCAGGCCATTTTGTATTTTGACCTCTGGGATATTATGACCCACTCCTCCTAATCTGGCATCATCTGCAAATTTGATAAACATGCCCCCAATTCTTTCATTCATGTCATTGATAAAGAAGTTGAATAGTACTGGGCTCAGGGCAGAACTCTGTAGCACCCCACTGGTCACTTCTCTCCAGGATGAAGAGGAGCCATTGCTGAGCACCCTTTGGGTTCAGTCAATCAACCAATTACTAATCCACCTAACAAATGTATTCTCTAGCCCACATTTTACTATCTTGTTTGCAAGAATATCATGGGGGACCTTGTCAAAAGCCTTACTGAAATCAAGATATGCTATGTCTACCGCATTTCCTTCATCTACCAAGCTAATAATTTTATTTTTAAAAAAGAGATCAGATTAGTCTGGCATGACTTGTTTTTGAGAAAACCATGTTGACTTTTAGTGATTATGGCACTACCTTCCAGATGTTCACAGACGCTCTGTTTAATGAACTGTTCTAGGATCTTTCCCGGTATTGATGTCAGACTAAGTGGATGATAGTTGTTGGGATTCTCTTTTTCCCCCTTTTTAAGATGGGGACAATGTTTGCCCTCCTCCTGGGACTTCTCCTGCTCTCCAGGAGTTCTCAAAGATTATTGCCAGTGACTCTGAGATTACATTTGCCAGTTCTTTTAATATCCTTGGACGTAGTTCATCTTGTCCTGGAGACTTAGAGCCGATGCAGACCAGCAGTTTTGGCCAGCCTGGGAGTGGAGTTGGGGTGGGGCAACAGCATGCCAGCTCCCCTGACTCTGCCCTGATGCTGTGCACCCGTCCACATGGCACATGGCATCAGGGCACCCTCTTGGCCTAACGTGCATACACACTGCATGAAAAGGGTGCAAAAGAGCCATGGCAGCGGCTCTAAGGACAGCCTTTTGTCACCCCCCCCCCAAAAAAAGGAGTGGCATTTTGCTGCTCTTTTGGGGGTGGCAAAAAGGAGGATTGGGGCCACAGCATGTGGTTGCCACAGCCCCAATCTACCATTCCCAGGGGTGGCCCAGAGCTGCCCCAAATGGGGCAATTGCATTGGCCCTTAAATTCATTTAGATTAACCACGTATTCCTGTACTACCTCTTTACTTATTCTGTGCTGCATTTCCCCTATTGTGTCCTTTGCCCCATTTTCCTCAGGTTTAGCACCCTTTTCATTTTGTGAGAAGACTAAGGCAAAGTCTACCCCCTGTTAGAATTTCTCTATCTTCTCTGGGCAGTGGCCCTAACATTCCCTTCTTCTTTCTTCTCCTACGGACATATCCCAAGAAGCCCGTTTTATTGTTCTTAACCTCTCTAGCAATCCTGAGCTCATTCTCTCCCATCCATCCTGAACTTCCTTCTCCATTAGTATTCCTGACCATGGGATCACCCCCCAGTGTTTCCCTAAGTTTATTGAAATCAGCTCTCCTAAAGTCTAGAATGTGTGTCTGACTATGCCTGGCTTCTCATTTCCACTGTATAAAAAACTCTAGGAGAACATAATCACTCCCACCTAAGGATCCCACCATTTGCAAGGTCATCCCTTTTGGTTAGGATCAGATCTAAAATAGCTGACCCCTTCAGTGCCTCTTCCACCTTTTAGTCAATGAAACTGTCTTCAAGGCAAGTGTGGAATTTGCTAGAATTTGAGGTTTTGGTTGAGTTTGACTTCCAGCAAATATCAGGATAGTTGAAGTCACCCATCACTACTACATCTCTCCTTTTTGAGTGTGTCCTAGAAACACATCATCCAATTTCTCAGTCTGACTTGGGAGTCTGTAGTAGACTCCCACAATAACATCCCTGTTGTTTCCTTCACCTTTAATTTTTATCCAGATGCTTTTCACCTGATTTCCAGCATTTAACTCCTGGATCACTTCACAGGTGTAAACATCCCTGACATATAATGTTATTCCTCCTCCTTTCCTGTTTGGCTTCTTTCTCTTAAAAAGGTTATACCCCTCTATTCCTACATTCCAATTGTGAGACTCATCCCACCAGGTTTCAGTGATGCCTATTATATTATATATGCTTTGTTGTGCTAGGAGTTCAAGTTCATCTTGTTTATTTCCCATGCTCTTGCATTACTGTAGAGACCATGGGTCTCCCCCCTAGCTCCCTGTGTATAGTTTTTTCCCCTCCCACTGTTGGGTCCTTGCACTATTTGCCTTGTTCCCTCAATAACACTTTGACTATTATCTCCAGGCCATGATGTACTCCTGCCTTCCAAGATACTGTCTGCCTCCTCCACAGATTTTTGAGGCTATTGGCAAAAATGTTTCTGCCAACTGGCATGACATGCAACCCATTTCTTGCCAGAATTCCATCCTCACGGAACTGCAGCCTATGATCCATGAATCCAAATTAGTCTTGGTGGCACCATCTATGAAGCCAGTTATTCACATCTGCTGTTTTCCTCTCCCTTCCTGGACCATGCCCTTCAACTGGGAGAAGAGATGAGATAATAACCTATGCTCTTTCAGTTTCCTACCCAAAGCCTCATAATCCCTTCTGATATTCTGAAGGTTATGCCTTTCAGTATCATTGGTTCCCACATGAACCAAAATGAAGGTGAAATGGTCAATTGACTTGTCAAGTCTTGTAAGCCTGACTGTCACATCACAGATTTTAGCCCCAGGGAGACAACACACCTCCAGAGACATATTGTCAGGCCTACAAACCACTGTTTATGTACCCCTCAGCAAGGAGTGCCTTCACCACCACATGCCTCCTCTGAGGCTTAGCAGTGGCTGTTCCCTGCAGTGGTACTCTCAAAGTCCCCTGAATTGATCTTGAGGAGACATACACATAGTAGAACACATACATAATTGTACATAACATATAATATTTCCAAAATATATCAAAACAGAACTCTGTACAGGTGTAGCTAACCCTTGAATTTAAATATAGTATTTCAATTAAAACAAGTCTGGTCAATATAACAATGTATTCTCAATTTTACAAAGCACCCGAAAACAAACACACACATACAATATTTAAATTCATGGGCAAGTGACTTGTTTTTGTTTGTTTCTTTGTTTGTAAAAGAGGTATTTATGTTCAAGTGCTATTCCAACATAGAACTATAAGGTAGCCCACAGTTATGCATGCTTTGAATGTTCAATGGGTAATTATTATTGATTTTTTTTAAAAAAATTCTAAAATAGTACAAAGCAAGTTACCTTCACATGTGGAATTGCTGCAGGTTGTAGGAAATATTTTTAATATGAAATTTTGGTTTTTATTTAGAAATGCCATTTCTCCAATAGCATATTTGGTACTATATTTTGATTCTGCAATTGCTGACAGCATGTACACAACATTTGAACATTTACTGATTTGTTGTTCAATAGCATCCAATACGTCTTGCCAGATTCTGGTCATAATATGGAGTATGGTAGATGGGTATACATATTTGGTGAAAGACTGGCAAACTAAATCAACAGGTCTATTTGTATGTCAAATGCATTTATAGACATTTTCTGTGGAATAATTTTGTTTTAGATATAGGTTATCTGTAAGTGGCTGATCTGCTGAGTAATGAACACCCAAATGCTCCAACATTCAAGTAAATTTTATTCAGCCAGACATTGTATTGTGCCCCTGATTGTCCTTAAAACTTTTTGATGAATAAAATAAATAGTGAATTAGTGAGCAGTAGCAGTCTATGACCTTTATCACCTGTATGTGGATATCACTAGAAGGTGTCTCTAGTCAGTTGATTGATCCATTCAGTTCTGTATTGTGTATACAGCTGTAGACAGTAGCAAATTACCACTGGTGAAAAATGTTATTCTGAATCTTTCACAAAACATGCCCACCAAAAAGAGGGAGGAGGAGAAGGAGAAAAGGAAGGAAGGAAGGAAGGAAGGAAGGAAGGAAGGAAGGAAGGAAGGAAGGAGAGAGAGATATGCTGAAAAAAATTAGCACACTTATGTTACACTGTAGAATTGATAAAAATATCAAGAATAGAATAGAAAGAAAAATGTAAATTCTAATGGAAAAATGTATTTGAACTCCTTCTAAGCACAATGACCATATTGTTAAGTAAAGATCAATGCTGGGAACCATACTCATTGATTAAGTGTCTTCCCACCATCTCTCTCCCTCTCCTCACAGCAGATTCCTTCTCTGAGGTAATGTCCCCATGGATACAATGAGGTGGCTATATGGCTAAACATACAAATTAGGAAATGAAATATTCATCCCAAATAGAAGAGATGGAAAAGCAAACAGTAAAATATAGGTGACCCAAAGCAAGTGTTATTTGGGAAAACAAAAACCATGAGGCAGCTGCTCTGTGGTGCACTGGCAGTTCAGGAGATTGTGCACTTGTTCCATTGCAGTTCTTTTGCATTGCTCTTTTAAAATAGAGCTTTCTATATTCTTCAGAGCAACACAAAGCAAAAAGGGGGTAATATAGAAGGAGAAATATTTCATGATGATGTCATGCAGAAACCCTATTAAAAAGTGAGTGAGTATGACATGGCTATTCTTCAGTAGATTCCTTTTGTAGCAAAGCACCCTTTGTTAAGAAGGGGAAGAGGAGGTTTCCAGAAGTAAGACATTATAGAAACAATGTAAAGGGTCCTGGTTCAAATCTTGACTCTGATTCCAGCAATACATCCTGACAATGGTCTATATGTTGTTTGTTTATGGAACCTTCTGTCATAAAGAAACATTAATATTGTTAGGAAAGAGTAGAACAATTGACACATGAGACAGCTTCTCATTGTTCTGTGTGTTTAATAAACCTAAATGTTAGGGAGCCTAATGTACCATGCTGATGTCTTAGGAATTTCATTAATGTAGTAGAAAGACTGTCATAATTCATTCACTTCAGCTAGTTTATGTGTCATGGGCTTTTCTCCAGCTCATAAAATCAGCTTGCTTAACACTACACAGTGACTGATAGCACCAAAAATGACACTTTTTCACTTTAGGCAACAAGGTGACTTTAAAAAACACATACACAAACATATAAGTTATAGACGTCTGAGAGTATCTAAAATGTGATTGTTCTAGGGCGACAGCTGCAATATAAATAAACCTGTATCTGATGGCACCCATAATTTGAGGAAAAACCATGATAAAGCTTGGAGTTCTATAGTTATAATAAATTAACTCTGCTCTTGCAGGTTTAAAATGTTATAAAACTGATTACATTATCATTACAAATGTTAATATTGCTATCTCTTGTTCCAGTGGTTGAACTCGTATGGTGCCTTCATTCAACAAATCTCAAAGCAGAAAAATACATCAATGAATTTGACTTCTGAAGACCTCTTTCAGTTTCAACTTCTTGCTGACAGGAGAGAGTTCAAGGTTATCACTTGCTACATTCTCTGTATTCAAATTAATACAGTTAGGCTAAATATAATTCTAGTGAAAGATTAAAATTTTGTTTTCTCTTTGAAAAATGAATCTCTTGAAAGAAACAAAACACACACACACACACACACACACACACACACACACACACACACTTTCTCCATACTCTCTAAGCCCACATTTCAAAAGTAAGCATTCAATTTCAAGACACTTAGTGTTTATCCTTGTTTATTTAAGATATAAAATATTGTCATTCCCATGTCAATCTACCATGTAATGTCTTTCTGTTTTCATTTGAACTGTTTAAAATGTATCGTGTAAACCTATAAAGCAAATTACACTTTAGTTCCATGGGTTTCATTCGTAGGTAAGTGTGTACAACTTTTTAAGCAAATAAGCTAAGATCCCAGAAAAATTTGTAAAGTCTGTGATCCACGAGAACATAACAGTTATTATTTCTACACATCTAAGCTTAATTTAGCTTGCATTTATTGGTCTAGTTCAATCTAAAAATGTGCTAGCTGTTGTACTAGGAGAGTGCATATGCAAGCAATTGAGAGATCACAAAAGCCTGGAGTTAGTTCTTGTCATCTCAGCTTAAAAGGATTTGCATTAGCTATCTAGACGATTCTTTCTGCCCCTTAAAATAGATAGTACTGGACCAGATGAAACAGTGGTTTCATTCAGTAAATATTGATGGCTTCCAGCAGGTCTTCAAGCAAAATGCACAGCTGCTGCTAAGATATATAGGATGGGAGGGTGAGAGAGGTAGAAACAGAGACTTAGGGGGTGGGGGGTGGGGTTTCACCTGGAGAGGTAACACAAATCAAAACAACAAATCACAACTATACAATAATGGTTGGGTTGGTCAGTTTGCTATGTCAGAGTCTGCTTCAAATGAAATATATGTATAGCATATGTATAATAATAGGAGATAGACAGAAAGATACTGTGTCTCTGCTATAGTTCTAAGACTAGGGAACCTACACATGTAAAGTAGGCATGAATACTAAGGGGACTTGCGGATGTGCAACTCAACAGATATTTCATGTAAAAAATGAATTTAGTTATTAAGACTGTATGTAACCTGATGGAATATATTGAACAACTCGGTGCTACAGCTTCCCTAACTATAAGAGACAAAACTGGAGGTAGGCTTGGGAGATAAATATTTTTGCAGGGCCATTAGGCAGCTCTCTGTAGTGCTTTCCTTTGTATGGCCCCTTAAAATAATAATAATAATAATAATAATAATTTATATCCCGCCCCTCTGCCAAGCAATCGGGGCGGCGTACAACAATACAGAACTTCAAAACAATAAATCAAATTGAATCCCATCCCTCCTTCGCCCACCCACCCTTCCCCCCAAAACATACAGAACAAATTAAATAACAATAATAAAAATGTACAATTTAAAATACATATCAAATATCATGAGAGACAGAATATGAGCTGCTGTCTAGTCAGTTTTGTAGGGGAAAGGAAGTAAAAAGAAAGGAGGCAACGTGTCCAATTTTGACAGCTCCTTATTATTTTGTGGAGGGGTATGTGGAGGGGGGTGTATTAGAAGGACTAGTCTAACAGAAAAATCCAGGATTTTCTACTGCATTTATAGAGGTGTATCATAGAAGGACAATAGAGACAATAAAACTATTTCTCATTCATTTATGTTTGACAATCCACATTGGTTTTATTGATCTATTCCCAGCTGAATTGAGATAAGTGTCCTAGAAAGCTGGAGACCGGGAAGGAAAGGAAATGTAAGAGGAGAAGACAAGAAGTGGCACAGTGTTCTCAGCTAATTAAAGTAGATAAGTATTTTTTTTAAATATTTTCTTATTTTTGCATTGCAAAGGCAGTCTATCTAAAACCTAGGGTGATCTCCAAATTTCATATTGGCTTGGTAAGGGTGCCCTGCTGATGTCATCAAATCCAGACAGCTGGTCCAGAGATTCCAACTAGAGTAGCTCTCTAAAGAGGTTGCCATCATCCATACACTATGTCATTCTGATAATCTCTCCAGGTAAACTATCACATAAGAAAGTGCTCTGGAGTATCCCATTTCCAACTCTTCTATGGTGGCAAATGACAGATCAGGAAAGGAACTGGTTTGATTCTGTGGAGTGGCTATCCAGTCCCTCATTTTGAAGGATCTTAGAATGAGACATTGGCCTACCTAGCTTACACTTCAAAGAACCATTGTAGCTATTTTCCCCTGTGGAAAATCACAGCAGGAGAAAATATGTTTCCTCTTAAGCAAGAAATCAAGGAGGATGGGGTTATTGCAGACAGCTGGAAAATGTGTGTCCTCCCACTCCAGGTGGTGGGACATCTTGCAATGACCTTTGTTACCAGTCATATTATGGGAAGTGCAGTAACTCTACGTCATCCTATAGCACCCCCACCCCAGTATTTCATGTTGTTATATTGATTACACAGCCCTTACCTATATCTTTCCCTAGAGGATTCAGAATTCCCCCACACCTGTTTTAATTTTGTCTGGCACAGCCTTGAAGACCTGGCTGTCCTAAATAGAACCATGTCTATGTTCTGTATCTTCCTTAATCCATGGGGACCCTGCTACACTGATTTTGTATTTCTGAACAAAGTAATGACTTCTTATGGCCAATTGTTCCTTTATTTTTCAGAAGTGACTAACACATGATTTGGGGATGAGGGACTTACTTGACAACTACGAAAAATACTTAGGCACCATATGTTATTTTTTTAAAGAGTGAATTATTCAGGCAAAATTACTTGAGAGTCTCTGTGATACAAATGATACTGCAGTGTCAGCTGCACACCAATAAGCAACATGAAGTTCCTTTCTGAAGATACTGAGTATCTTATTATATTACAGTTAGAAATACTTGAAGAAAGTCTTTTCCTTTCCTCAAAGGATTTGAAAGAGATTCTTGTTATCCTGAAAGAAAATCTAGTGGTTGCATCAGAGCCTGCATATCTTGTTTTGTTTTGTTTTAGTTTTGGACTGCAATCATGTCCAGCTGCTGCAGGAGAAGGGGGCTCTTTGTTGACCTCTGTACTGCATGACAGGGGGCAACTGCAAAGACTATTTAAGCCTATTGCTCCCCTAGAGTGTCAGCTCTTCACTTTTTGTGATCCACTCACCTGCCCTCAGTGCAGTGTGAGCTTTGCTGGTCATCTAGAGACCAGGTAGGAATTCCCCCCATTACCTGGGTGTTTTTTGCCTACCCCATACTGTACTTGTTGGAAATGGACAATTTGCTCAGGGTGGTGTCATTAAATAGGTTTCCCTTGGCAGGTAGTGGGGAAGAAGATTTTTAGATCTGTGTGCACAGATCTTGGCACCCCATTGTGGTAGAGGGTTAGGGGGGATGCAGACCAGGGCATCGGGGACGTCCTGGTCCGGAGCGCCACGGGACCTCGGCAGCCGGACCACGGCGCTCCTGCGGCGTCCCTGGAAGGAGCGCAAAATCAGTGCTCCTTCCACAAGACAGGGAAAGTGCACCCTAAAAGCGTAGGGCGCACTTTCCCTGCCTTTTCTGCCGCAGCGCGTCCGGACGCTGCGGCGGGAGGTTGCCCCGGAAGCGCTGGCTGTGCGGAGGGCCGGCAGCTCCCAGGGCGACCTCAGGAAGAGGAAGGAGCGCCGCTTGTGCGGTGGCTCCTCCACTTCTGGGCCTCCAAGACGGCTCAATAAGCCATCTGCCGAGGCCCTTAGTCTCTGGAACTGCCTCCATGGGGGAAATGACTGGGGTGTGTGGGAAGGAGACTGCCCTTGGAGCTGATCTGGGGTTTACTCCCTCTTACAAAGTTTAGTGATTTGGTAGGGAGACCAGGTTTTGGCCTTCCAAAGTTGACTGGCCAAGGTAGCAACCAATGCCCTTTGGATTGCCCTCAGAATCTTGTGTTTTGCTTACAGGATAGCTGGGGTGGTGTTGTAGGTTGACATCTGGGCCTCAGCTGAACCTGCACAAGGTTGCTCCACCCTTGTTTATATTTTTGCTTATTCCCAGGCCTCAAATAGTTAAATAGATTTTTAGGTCAATAAAATGGCCCTTATTTAATCTACTTATTTGTGTCTGGTCTCATTATTTCATGGCTGGGTTGAATCTTTGTTGTTTACATGCATTTTAATGCATCTGATTAAGGCTTTTTTGGAGGGGAACATTGCCAAAAAAACCCCCACCTAACCTGGGGATAACCAGTCTTTTTTTTTTCTGAGCTTTCCTAAAAGATTTGTACTGTTGACTGTGTGAATAACTGATATGAATAGACCCAGGATAAACTGGGATAAAGCTCTGCATGCCTTGACAGTGTTTTGAATACATCCACATCTCCATTTTAATTTCCAGTGCTGACATTGTGAGCAGCAGAACATGCAGAGATGTGCATAGATGCAGCTCTGATAAAAAAAAAAAATAGAGTGAACAAAAATACCAGAATATGTGTGTGAGTGAGATTGGCATAATTGCACTAAACACAATGTATGAATGGCCTCCAAATGTGAAGCGCAATATTGGTTTCATTTGTCTCCTGAAAGGCTGCAGCAATGGTGGAAGTACTGAATTTAGGCATGAAAAATAAAATGTGCATATCTAGTATTGAGGACACCTATCCTGAGAACAACCTATGTTACTAGACCATTAGTCAAAAGTGTGACATGGGTGTATCAAGAGAACTATACCATCCGACTGAGGAAAATATTCTGTTTCAGTCAAATCACATCTGAAATGCTGTGTCCAGTTCTGGGCACCACAACGTATTGACAATGTGTCCCCAGAGGAGGCTGACCAGGATGGCAAATGATCTGCAAACTGAGTCCTATGAAGAACACTTTAGAGAGCTGAGTATATTTAGCTTGGAAAAGAGAAAAATGACAGGTGACATGATAAACAGTTTTTAAAATCTGAAGGAACATCACATAGAAAAGGAAGCAAGCTTGTTTTCTAGTCATCCTGAGACTAAGACACAAACAAATCAATCATATTACAAGATGAGAGATTCTACATAAACATTACAAAGGATGTCCTAGTGGTAACCTCTATTCCACAGTGGAATGGGCTGCCTCAAAACAGTGATGGCCTCTCTTTTTTTGTAGGCCTTTAAACAAATGTTGGATGGCCATATCTCAGATATGTTTCAGCTGTGAAACCATGAATGGTAGGGGCCTGGGCTACATGATTCAGTGAGCATGTAAGTGTGAATACTTAGGGGGGGTTGCAGACTGCCAGAAATAGTGTGAATTCAGTCCACTTTTAGGGTTAGGGTTAGTGCTAGGGAATCATGGGAACTGTTATTTTTCTGAGACATTGAGCCTTCTCTGTCAGACAACTCTGATGCCACAATAAAATACAGTTCCCATGGTTCCCTAACTCTAACCCTAACCCTAAAAGTGGACTGAATTCACACTATTTCTGGCAGTCTGCAACCCCCCTTACTTTAAACAATTATGAGTATGGGGGGTTGCAGACTGCCAGAAATAGTGTGAATTCAGTCCACTTTTAGGGTTAGGGTTAGTGCTAGGGAATCATGGGAACTGTTATTTTTCTGAGACATTGAGCCTTCTCTGTCAGACAACTCTGATGCCACAATAAAATACAGTTCCCATGGTTCCCTAACTCTAAACCTAACCCTAAAAGTAGACTGAATTCACACTATTTCTGGCAGTCTGCAACCCCCCTATGTCTAGTTTCATGTTTGGCAACAAAATGCACAGCAGGAAATTTAGTGCAGACACCAGATATGTAAGTGGCAAAGAGAGAGATCCTTTAATTCAGCTGAATAATATCCTTTTCATGTCCTATAAAACCCACAGATAGTTCTCAAAAAGAAGAGAATGATGAGAGGATTATATCTATGACTCATGGTTTTTGCCTTCACACAGTGAAGAAACCACCACTACTGTGGTGAATAAAGATTATTGTAAAGCACACTTATTTTATTATCACAAAAAAATAGTTTTGCCCCTGATTGAGATTTTTTGTATATTTTTGATGAATTTTCACGTTTGATTTAAAAATGTTTCAAAAAAGGAATAAAACATTATTTGTGGAAACAATATTTGTGCAAAAAGTTTTTGGAGGGGTTTGACAAACAAATTTGAAATGCTAGTTGCATGTTTTGGGGAAACAGATCTCTTCACATGTTGAGAAACTCTTATCATACAAAAGGGAAAAATACTTTTGACATCTTTCTGACCTCTTAAATTAAAAATTATTGATATAAAAGTTTGCCTTATTCCTTACCCCACTTCCCATTTTTCATCACTTATGATAAAATGGCACATCACGCTGCCATTGATACTGAAGTTATTATGTCATTCTAGGATTCAATGTGTGTCTGTATACATGTGCATACATATACATGCAAATGCTGAAAAACCTTTCCATGAAATAGAAAGATGGTGTATGGGGAGGGAGAGGAAACAGACTTCTGAAAAGAATTGTTTGATTATTTTCTCATGGGCAGAAACACCAAGAGGTTCTGTGAGTGTGTGTGTGTCTACTGATCTATCCATCTATATTTTTCATTGGCTTATTTTAATAGCAGAGTGCACAAAAATATCTTGAAGTCATTTTGGTGTGTAACATTGGGATATGTGTCATAAGATTTAAACCTCTGTGATTCTCTGCAATAAAGTGGAACCCTTCTCAAATATTTTCACAGTTTCAACACTTTCCCAAACAAAACAGTTATTTGTTGGCAGAAACAATGTTGATTTGGAACCAGCATGATGAGAGATACTACTAGCTCCTGGGAGCAGTAAATACTTGCATTTCTGAGTAAATCATTTTAACTACTGCTGATCTTGTACATCACATATTCTGGATGTGGACCCAAAGCAGATGGTAGAAAGGTATTTAACAGTGCTTTTACTGACACAACATGTCTGCCAATATTGCCTTTTCTATATCATAATATTTGTGTTCAACTAAAAATAAACTCAAAGTAATCCATCGATTTTGAGTGAAAGGTGGAAGCAAATATTCAGGGAGATCCTCACTGTAAACAGCTATCCAGAAATTTGGTCTGACAAATAATAATAAAAAAACCTTTAAAAACTCACATCTTTTGCTATTAACAAACTTTTTTTTTTTTTTTTTTTTTTTTGAGTCCCGTAGGTCTTACGGGGCCATTTGTGGCACAGAGTGTCAATAAGTGAAGGAAAATACTAAGTTCTGGGGATTTCTGGAAATAAAGAAAATAAGAATACTAAAGGGAACAAAACCAGTCACCAAGGACTGTGGATGGTCATAGATTGTTGACTGACTCTTCAAAGGATATAGAAAATGGGAGAGAGTAATGACACTAAGGACCACATTGCAAACATACAATAGCTAATAGAGCGCACTAGGGAATTCCAAAAGAAAATCAGCATGTTCTTTATAACTATAGCAAAGCCTTTGACTGCATACCATGAAAGGTTATGGAATGCCCTTAAAGACATGGGAGTGCCAACACATCTGATAGTTCTGATTAGAAATCTGTATTCAGGACAAGAGGCTACTGTCAGAACAGAACATGGAGAAACCAAATGGTTCCCAATTGGCAAAGGGGTCAGACAAGGCTGTATCCTTTCACCTTATCTGCTCAACTTGTATGCAGAATATATTATAAGTAAATCAGGCTTGGACACAGAAGAAGGAGGAGTGAAGATAGGAGGAAGGAATATGAACAATCTAAGATATGCAGATGGCACCATAATACTAGCAGAAAACATCACAGACCTGGAACACCTACTAAGGAAGATCAAAGAAGAAAGTGCAAAGGCAGGCTTGATGTTGAACATAAAGAAAACAAAAATAATGACCACCGAGGACCTTCACAAGTTCAACCTAGACAATGAAGAAATAGAAATAGTAAAAGAATTCTCATATCTGGGAACAAGCATTGATAGAAATGGGGATTGCAGTCAGGAAATCAGATTAAGAAGACTAAGAATGGAGAGGGTGGCTATGAAAGAACTAGAAAAGATTCTAAAATGCAAAGCTATACAACTCAGCACAAAAGTTAGAATCATACAAGTCATTGTATTCCCTGTTACCTTGTATGGATGTGAGAGCTTGACAGTTAAGAAAGATGATAGGAAGAAAATCAATTTCTTTCAAATGTGGTGCTGGAGAAGAGTGCTGAGGATCCCATGGACAGCCAAAAGGACAAACAAATGGGTCCTAGAACAGATCAAGCCAGAAACAACCCTGGAAGCCAAGATGACCAAACCTAGGCTGTCATACTTCACACACATCATGAGAAGAGAAGAGTCATTAGAAAGACACCCCCCCAACATGTCGGGAGGGGTTTCTTGTTATGCTGGACAAATAAGGACAGGAGACACCTGGTTGGTCAAGGCGTACGGGAGAATAAGCACACCTGCGCACCTTGCTCAATAGGTTTGGCTTAAACCAAGTCTCGCAAAGTTTATGGTTCTGCGAGAATTGGGGTGAGAGTTTGTTAATCATAGCTCTGTGCTGCCACATGCAGGCAGCCATTTTAGAGTTGAGACGGAGAGAGTAACATCCTCTGCTCTTTGCTTTTGGTGTGCTTGGCTTCGGCTTAGTGCTATTTTCGGCTTTTGCTATTTCAGCTCTTGCCTATCTAATTTTACTTCTTTATCTCACTGCTCTGGGGGGCTCAGGTATTTCCTTGAGCAACCCACATGGGGGGGGGGGAGTGAGTGAGGCCTTTGGGCCAGCCTTCTGGGCCTGTTGAACCTCCGCATCCCCAATTCTTGGGGGTCTACATCCGAGGAGGGCTCTGCGGGAGATGTTATCACCAGGTGCGTGGACCCGGTACCTGTTTCAGGCCCAGAGACCTGGTCACTCGATCTGGTAAGGTCGGGACCCACTGCTGGTTTGGAAGGGTTGGTTGCACTTCTACCCAGCCGTGAGTGTGTGAAGACGGCTGTCTTCGGGTGATGCCTCCGTATAGGACCCTCGGTGGACACCTTTCCCGCTGTGGTTTCCAGTAACGCTTCCTGGCTGTGGTGTCTCTTGTGAGACTTGGGAAGGGGTGGCCTGCTAAGGGCTGGTGGTGATCATCCATGGTTGGGTGAGTTTGTTGGGGCCCATGTCATTTTTCACTGAGTTCAGCATGCCACGTAGTAAGACCCAATCTAAATGGCGCTCGGCTTCTGCCTCACCTACTGCAGGTCACTCTGCTTCTAAAAGGCCTTCTAAGTCTAGCAGCAGAGAAGATGAGATGGTGGCCCTAGTTGCACAACTGGGCAAAATGGTTCAGGTTTCTGTGGCGCTCTGCAACCAACTTGCACAGAAGGAACTACAGGCTACAGCCTCCACCTTGAGTCCCAACTCTTCGGGTGTTGGTAACACTGAAGTGTCTCCTTTGGTGGGGGCACCTGAGTCTCAGCTGGCCGTGGCAACACTGGGCCCGTCGGTGGTTTCGGCAGTGGAGCTTGGGCACCCCACTATTGCCGATGTGTGGGACCTCTTACAAAGAGTCCCGGGTTTGGCGACACAGGGTGTGGTTCCCCCTGTGTCTGGGCAGCCCACCATGGCTGATTTATACAACCTCTTACAAGGGGTGGTTCTTCCAGGTGGTACAATGGAGCAGACCGGTGGCGAACAGGGAGGCGATCAAGCGGCTGCTGCCTCTACTGCTTTGGACACCTGAGCTGTTGCGGGGCCACATCCTGGGGGACCACTGCGGTCAGGTGGTGAAGCTTCTCAGCAAGCTTCAGGTTCAGGTTTGTCTCCTAACATTGCACTTGCTAATTGGCCTACCTCAGTATGGGCTTCAGGTAGCCAGGTTGGGCAGGGTGCAGCTGTAGAGAGGCCTAACCCTGTGGTTCTCAATGCATCTGGGCAGATACCTGCAACTTCACAGGTCTCTGACATGCAGATGCAGGGTGGTCAGCCTTTGGCTGTTCCTAGCACCACACCAATGGTGCCTATTTCTGGTGCTCCTCTGTTGCCTGGGGCAGTTGGGAATGTGGAAGCTACTGCTTACGCTGGTATGTCTACACCCCTTGGTTCCCACCTTGTGAATACATTGACTTATTTACTTTGACTTTTAGGAATCCTGAGCCAAGGATAATGGTGAAGGATGAGTTTGTTTTTACTTTGCCAAAAGAGTTCCAAACGCTCAAACGCTCTAAGCTTGAGCACAATTTTGTTAATTGGATTATGGGCTTCATTATTTACAGGGGTGTTATAGAAGAAAAAGAGCCTCTTAGATCTCCTGACTTTTCTAAATACCAGGAGATCATGATAAAAGCATATACTAATTGCCACCATAATTCAAGGGGTGCAGCTTGGCTCCAATATGATGAGCAATTTAGGATGAGAGCAGCACAGGATTGCTCCTTATCTTGGAGGCATGTGCAGCCTGAGCTTTGGGCTGATGTTATGGTGGGGGCCTCCATCTTGAGCAGATGTGACAACGGCTTTGCCCCGATGGTTACCTTGCCGAGAGGGCCGAATGCGAGGCCTGCCATGGGAGAAAAAAGGCAGTTTGGTTTATGCTGGGACTTTAATGCCGGCAAGTGTAAAAGACAACCTTGCAGGTTTGACCACAAGTGTAAAACCTGTGGGGGTGGCCACCCTGAAAATTCCTGTGTTAGAGGTAAGTGAACAGGAGGGGACGCTGTCCCACAGCCAGTGTCGCCTGGGGGAAAAGGCCCCATCACTAATTAAATTGGATATCATGGAGGCATGGTTAAAAGTTTACCCTAACAGAGAGGCTGCTTTATATTTGTTTCAAGGTTTTTCTGTAGGTTTTCGTATCCCTTATACAGGCCCTAGGGTTTATCATTTTGCACCCAATGCTCGTTCTGTGAGGGATTTGCTGAATGTGGTAAGGGATAAGTTAGCTAAGGAGATAGCAGCAGGGAGAATTTCAGGACCCCATGATCAGCTGCCCATCCCCACACTGCGCTTATCCCCATTGGGTGTAGTGCCTAAAAAGCCACTGGGGAATTTAGGCTAATTCATAATTTATCTTACCCTAAAGGGGAGTCAGTGAACAATGCTATTGACCCCAGGCTTAGTTCAGTTAAGTATACATCGTTTGACTCAGCTGTTAAGATGATTAAGAACTTAGGCACAGGAGCCCTGTTAGCTAAATGTGATATTAAATCTGTTTTTAGATTCCTTCCTGTACACCCAGATGATTTTGACCTACTGGGTTTTCAGTTTGAAGGAAAATTCTATTTTGACAAAGCTATGCCAATGGGGTGCTCGATTTCTTTTTCAGCTTTCAAGACATTCAGTACCTTTCTTCACTGATGTGCAGTTAAAAGAACTGGTAATAGAGCTATTGCCCATTATTTAGATGATTTTCTAATTGCTGGAAATCCTAATTCTTCTCAGTGCCAGAATACTTTACTTCAATTTCAGGAACTGATGCAGGAGCTTGGTATGCCTGTAGTGGAGGAAAACACAGAGGGGCCACACACTCAGCTTACTTTTGTGGGCATCGAGATTGATACTATAGTTGGAATTTCTCATTTGCCCAATGAGAAATTGGTGGCCATGAAGCAACAAGTCGAGATCATGTTGGGGAAACAAAAAGCTACCCTTCATGAATTTCAATCTCTTACAGGTCTGTTGAACTTTGCCTGTAGGGTTGTAGTTTCAGGACGAGCATTTTGTGCTAGATTATATAGGGCCACAGCAGGGATAGTGGCCCAGCATCACCATATTAGAATCACAAGGGGCGTTCATGAGGATTTGAAGGTTTGGTACTCCTTTTTGGAGACCTCACATTTATTTATTTAGGGTATTTCAAGTATTTATACCACACTCTTCAGACACAAAGGCTCTCAGAGTGGCTTATAGATTTGTTAATTTGACATATTTTACTCAATGTGTGTCAGGGTTTATCCATAAATGAATATATTTGAGTAAAACATAATTCATAGCATATTCACAATTGTTAATTAATTAATTAATTTTGTTTAAAAGAAATTGCTTATGTAATAATCTAAACAGTTTTTAAGGGAGTGCAAGAAGCCTTTTCAGGGATGGGACTGAATAAAAGGCAATAACTTAAGAGCATAAGATGAAGCATATTAGATCAGACCAAAGGAATAGTGATGGAAAGAATATTCATAGTAGAGGGAAAAATAATTGACCAGGGCTTGTCAAGTGCCCAGAAACCCTGAGAAGCACAATCCACATCAAGCCTCTTTTCTTCCAGTCTATGAATGGACGCAAGAATTTCTGCAAGAATCAATCATTTAAACAAGCATATCATGATAAAGGCTTACCTTGTCTAGCCCAACTAGATTTGTTTTTCTTTTGAGAAGCTCACAAACAGTAGATGAAAGCTGTTGCCCTCTCTTACTGATCTTCATTAGCACTTGGTATTCAAGGTAATCAGGCTGCCTCTGATAACTTGATGACATATATAGCCATAATGTAGCCATTATGGTGATAATGAGGGTCCAATGAGAATCAGCATTGTATAAAGATTTAAGTGTTGGACTTGAAAACCAGAATCAATCTCACTTGCCCATGGAAACACACTGGTTGACCTTCTGCAAGTCACAGTCTCTATGGGCGTTTTCACATGAGGCTTAAGGCAGATGCAATCCTACCTCCATCCGGCGTCAGTCCGGTTCTTTGTTCCATGTGTTCACACGACGTCACCCCTAGCCACGCCCTATCCAGCGCCATCCCTGGCGCTATCCAGCGTCCGTCCGGCTCTTTTAAATTCCGGATTTCTTGAGAAATTACACTCTTGCCGCCGGAGTCATGCCGCAATGGTGCAGGTTGCGCTGTGTGTGTGAACACGACATACCGATCGTGGAGCATTTCCAAGTTATGGCCCATGGTTCCCCGCGCCATTTCCCATGGATCTGTGAGGAAGCATCTTATGATGTGTACTTCCTGTTTGGATCGGGCAACAAACAGTGCGGGTAAACATGGTCCTCTCTATTAAGGCAATTTATTTTTCTTTTGGGGGGTATGTGCCGCCGCGCAACCAGGGGTTGGGGGGGAGAATCAATAGGGATGGTTTTGTTGCCCAGAATTCGGGGGGGGGAGATCTTTTTTGTTTTCTGATGTTTCTCTTTTCTCAGGTGTGGATACCTGGCTGCCAGCAACATGCCAGAGGCCGTGGTACCTGGTCGCCTATTCATCCTGCCGGCGCTATGGATGTGTGAGTGTTATCTTGATTTAATGTATTGCATGTATTCCTGGCTCATGATACTATTACTAGGGGCAGGACATTTTTTGTTGCCTGAGGAAAGGGACTAAGGGCTCAATTCTCATGTGGTATACTTTTATTGCCAGCATGGTGTGGTCGTTTGAACATTATTGTACTACAACCCTGGAGATCAAGCTTGAATTCCCCACTTGAGCATGAAAGCCAACATGGTAACCTTAGCCAGGTCACACTCTCTCAGCCCCAGAGGGTGGCCACAGCACAGCATACCCCCTCTGTAGCTTGGCAGAGGCGTGGGGTTGAAATAATAATAATAATAATAATAATAATAATAATAATAACCATGAGCCTAACATGACTCTCTGACAACAACAACAACAACAACAGCAACAACAACAACAACAACAAAGCCACTTCAGCTTTCAGAGCTGCATCCTGTGGGATCATGGGATTTGTAGTTTGCTGGGGCCCTAACGCTCCTTGTCTGACCGTTCTAAATGACCCTACCTAAACTGAAAATCCCAGGAATGTTTAGGACGGTTGCCATGGCAGTAAAATGAGATGGCGATTATATAGTGTGCATGGGCTTGGGATGGCCCTAAAAGCTGGGTCTTGTTGATTCGCACTTTATTTCTGTAAGGTGTTTATACCTTGCCTTTCTGTCTGGCTAACAGAGTGGCTTATAAGTTGTGGTTTTTGTCAGTTTTTGGGCCCCAAGGTTACATTTGCATATATATACTAATATGGACAGATTAGATAGATAGATAGATAGATAGATAGATAGAGATACATACATATATATACATATACATACATATATATATATATATATATATATATATATACCTGTATCTATATCTATCTATCTATCTATCTATCTATCCATATAGATCTACCTATGTAAAGACAGAAAGAAAGGGAGATAAAGAGAGAGGGAGAGAGGAATGGAGGGATAGACAAGTGTACAGATTACTGTGGCCAGTGTGTTACCTACAGAGATGGGGACACAGTACGCTATAACTCCCTACACATGCAATTTTGCTTTTTTTCTGGATGTCTCCCTCAAATTTCAGGTCATCTATATTTACAGCTTCATGTTTATATATATAATTTTCCTTATTTAAATTCCTGTTCTTTGGCAAGGTGGGGGAAATCCTGGACTTTAACCTACCTCGAGCACCAGCCATGCAGGAATGACCTTTCTATGCACCCCCCAAGGAGACCCTTCTTGTTGGTACGGTGCTGGAAAACCTGTACTTTGATCTACCTCTACCTCCTGCTATGCAGGAATGCCATTTCTATGCTCCCGCCCCCCACAGGTCCTGCCTGGCAGTGCTTCGATTGATGTACAGTAAAATGAAGTTGGCTCCTCAAAAGTCCAAGCACATGTCTCCATGCTCGGACGCCCTGTTCTGAGAGGGAGGAGTTTTTCTAATCATAGACTCATCATGGAGTTGGGAGAGACCACAAGGGCAATCCAGTTCAACCCCCTGCCATGCAGGAACTCCCAATCAAAGCATCCCCGACAGATGGCCATCCAGCCTCTGCTTAATGTTTTTTGTGATGTTTCCCTCTTGCTTGCATTCCACTTCTCTAGGGCCAGAGCTAAGAAACAAGCCATATCAAGACAAGGTAGTTCCCAGCACTGATTTGATAACTGCAACTCTTTTCTCCTTTTCACATTCTCTTGTCAAGAGAAAAAAACAACAACATCTCCCTTGTTTTTTGGCCCTCCATGGTATGCTGCTGCTTGCTAATATCCTGCACTGCTTTGATTGTGATATTTATGCATAATAGTGTAACAAGAGATGCTATTGCTTTTAATCTATTCCTGTGGTCCTTTCCAATGAGAAGCCTGCCTCGATATCAAGGAAGAGACCGGTCGCCGACGTCAGTCTCTGTAGTACAGTCGAGTAGCCATACTTCCGATTGTAATAGTCCTCCGCACTCGCCCTGGGAGGGTGGATTGGTATATGGGAGCCATCCAGCACGTCGACACAGTGGGGGAAGCCCAGTTGTTCAAAACCTTCCATGACCTGCAAGGTAAAAAGAAGGAAAATAGAGGAAAAGCCATTAAAAGCAGGGTAAGAGCCACTTGTTCATGCTCCCCATCTATGAGTGTCTCACAGGAAACAGCCTCGTCAATTGCCCAGCCGTGATTTAGTCCCCATTTGTTAGCTATGCACCCCACTGCTTTGGTGTCTGTCCAGTTATCAGCGTAGATGCTTGTGGCTATCCATACCAACATACATATACACCACAGAATAAGCTACCTTTCAGCTATCCTTAAAGCTCCCTTTGCAAAGAAATGCACCCCCGACACCAGCCCTTTCAGTAACCAGCTTATATATATATATATATATATATATATATATATATAGACATGCACACCCGCACACTGCACAAACAAGAGGCAATACCACAGAGGCAAGGGAGAAATTAGCAAATTACTAAATTGTTCCAAAGGAAGCCCAAAACCATGCCCCCCATTTTTATGTAAAACAGTCAGCTTATTGTACAGCAGTATTATTTGACATTATTATTGCAAAGCATAATTTAATTTAAAGGAAGCAGAGGCCAGGAACACAAAGGAAGGAGATGAACCTACCCGGCGATAGTCCCCAAGGCACACTGTTCTGGGAAGAAGTACTCTGTCTATGGCAGTGATGACCTCTATGCATATGATGTATGCTGTAGAAACCCCAATCTGGAAGTGCTGTGCCACTCTCCTATAATTGAGGGGGGCAGAAAGCCACCAGATGGTGATCGCCACCCTCTCTTCCACCGAGATGGCCCTCCTCATCTTGGTGTCCTCGGCCTGGAGGTGAGGGCTCAGAGCCTCTGCTATATCGAACAATGTGGATCTGGACATCCGGAAGTTTCTTATCCACATGTCCTCATCCCAGAGTTGCAGGACCTCATCTTCCCACCAGTTTCGGATGACTTGAGGCCTGACCCACCACCAGTGTGGACGGGGGACAGTGCTGGCATGGAAACCCCGGCCCAAGCGGCTTGGTTGACCTGAAATGCTCCATAACAACTCATGGGCTGTGCAGCCTGTGATGTCACGCCGCCTCATGAAGCCTTGCCCTGTGATCCTGCTCCTCCTTCTCCAGCTCTATCTGCAACTCACAAATTAGCAGAAGAGCAGACTCCATTCTCTTCAGAAGCGGCAGCTCTCTCGCACAGCAAAGGAATGGTGACTGGACGGCAATGGTGATAGAAAAGCAATAGCACTATAGCGATGGAAGTGATGAAAATCACATGCGACGGTCGTGGCGAGCATTCCTTTTTCTGCGCATGTGCAAGAACTTCTTTGCCGGATCGAGGCAGGGATCCTCGGACTTGTGTATGAACAGGAGTTCCAGTTCCCAGGAGCTTATCCATCGCAGTGTCGCTAATTCCGCAATGTTAATAATTGCATCTGAAAGGCAATTCCGTCATGCGGGGTCTATACCGGAATAGCTCCGGATGGATTCTATCATGCTCTTATGCCGCTTTTCTGCCGGTTTCAGACCCTAGTGTGAAAACGTCCTTAGCCTCAGAGGAAGGCAGCAGCAGTCTCTCTAAATAAATGGAACCAAGAAAACCCCATGATAGGTCCATTTTGCACACATCAACAATGAGCATTCAAAATATGGATTGTGTAACTAGAACAAAATGGGAAGATTATATGCCTAGACTGAAAATTACAAACCTGTGTGTCTTTTTCAATCAGGTAAAAAGAAACCCATGTACTGAACTAGGCACATCAATTTTTTCAGGTATAGATTTAAAAGTCCAGAAGACTTCTATCACAGAAACTCAGGCTATCTGAGGCCTTATGTTTGTAACCTGGGACATTGATATGTAACTTTATTGCAGTCATACACCAGCTGCTAAAATAAGAAAACAAAGAAACAAAACAAAAACAGGTAATTCCATTTTGCAGGATTCTTTATGAATTGCTTTGTATTTTAGTTCTACGATTTAGAGCCAGAGAACTCAAAAAGAGGAGCTCTCCTGTTACAGAAAAACTGGATTTTCAGGAGAAATAAATACTGTTTTGAGGAAAACTGTGTGCCATTAAAATATTTGAAAACCAGTACATGTTTGTAGTGTATAGACTACAGTTGAATTACATAATACCCTCCAGTTGCTGGGCTGTAACTCCTATCACCCATTTTCACCCACTTTCTAGGGATGATTGAAGTTGTTTCCCAACAGTATATGGAGGACCACAAGTTTCCCATGACTGTTATAGACCATGGTTCCTATGAGTATGGTTGGGACTTGCTAAAAAATATCTGTCACTTGGAGGGAGAAGAAATTTGCATAGTATTGTTTCCTTTTTTAAAAAAAGTAAGTATATTTCTGTTCATCGGTTAATTTCCTTTGTCATTTATCACATATCTGAAATGTGACCTGCAGTAACTTCAAAACTAAGTACATCTCTGTATTAAACTAATTTAATATGTGTTATGTCTTTCTGAGGGAATCCTTTCATTTCACCTCTTCACCATCTTAACAGGCATTCTCTGCAGACATCAAAGGGCAGTAAGCTTGGAGTCACATGGGAACCCTGAATTCAGTATTATTATATGATGTTGGCAGAGGGGGAAAAGCAAAAGATGAACAGGCTGCAATTTAAATAAGGTATTAAATTCTTAACTGCAAATTCAGTTTGTATCTCATTTGCTCCTTACCTCTTCAGACATACTATGTCTCCTCACCTTTTCAGGCAGAGGATGCATCTATTAGGGCTTCCTTAGCTGAGGAAGAACAAATTCTACTGCCAATTGTGTTTTATGGATTTGGGATATTATTGTACTTTACTGTATGGCCAACACAGCTACCCCTGAATATGTTTATCATATTCTTAAGGCCTAAGCAGACTGCCAGAAATAGTGCACATTAAATTGAGACACTGCCCTGGCTCAGTGCTAGGGAATCATGGGAACTGTATTTTTTTCTGGGACATTGAGCCTTCTCTGTCAGAGAGCTCTGGTGCCACAATAAATTATAGTTCCCATGATTCCCTAGCACTGAGCCAGGGCAGTGCCTCAATTTAATGTGCACTATTTCTGGCAGTCTGCTTAGGCCCTTAGTTACCCATGGGACAATAAGATGGGCCAATGATGTCTGGTTTGTTTATTCAGATATTTAGCCTAAAAACTAATAAGTCTATCATGTTACTGACTCTGGATTTTCCTTCAAAAGCTGAACACATGTGAGACTTCCCACCACACACACACTACATAGTGGGTGTGCATACAGATGATTTGGAATTCTATTTTAGTTTATTTTTTAATTATAATTTATCAAAATTTGGAACTTTCAACTGTGTGTGTGGGGTGGTGGTGGTGGAGGAGTGAAACTGCCCATGTCTAAAGGAGTGCTGAGTTCAAGTAGATACATCTTGTCCTGTGCAAGTGTCTGAGTGCTTGCTTCTAGTATACAGTGGGATTGAGTGTGCACACTCCCACAGAATGTCCCTGCATACCCAAGCAAAAATATAAACCATTGTGCATTTATCAGAACAAAAAAGGGGGCAGTATTATGTAACCACATTCATTTCAATACAATTACAGAGTTGAAAACTCTGGGATGAAAAACAGGCTACCAAGGCCTACTGTCCAATGTGAAATTTTGCTTGGAGTCTTTTCTGGGGGGGGACGACTATATGTTATATATATCACAGCTATGCAAAAGCTAGAGTAGCCTCAGATATAAGTAGAGAGGGGCAAATTTTGTCTTAATGCCATGCATTGAAAATACCCTTTCTGGAGCTACAGTTTCAGCTTTATAGGAAGATCTCAGTGGCACTACTGAAGTGTAACTGAAATTCACTGAAATGCAAATAGCAGCATCCAATTGGTATGGATGGAGCAGTGTATGGTGTTTTTGCTGGGATCATGATCTAGTGAGAAAGTTAAATTACCTTTTCCTATTATTTGTATCCAAACATTTAGCCTCACATGACCAACACATTTATTTTCAATTCTACAAAAGGAATATGATACTCAAATGCACAAATAATTGAAAAGCAAAAACGCAAAAATGTATACACAGCTGGGATCCCATCTAATGCTGACATGGGTAAAGCTCTGTCACCTTACTTTCATGGAGGTGAGTTTCCATCTGGGAGAAAGTGAGATGAAGTTCTTCTGTCATCCCCCTTCAGGCAATAGGTATCTTCACACTGCCTGGCTTCCACTGAACATCTCTGAAAAAACATTGCACAAGGAGATACTGGGTTACTTTTTCCATAACATTTGTTGCTGTAACCCAAAGCCACACTTGCACAAATCACCTGAGGATTCTGCCCAGGCTGTGCCTTTCCTAAACATATCAACAAAATGTGTTGTTAATTTCTTCAAAATTTGCTGATAATGTAAACATCAGTACTGTGTAACTGAGAGTGGGAATCATGTGGGATATCAATGAAATAAATAAAACCATGTGCTCCCATAGTTTTATTGAGCAGCAACTCTTTCTAACCCTCAACATTGCCTATGCTGGCTGCATGACCCCCATCCATGTTTTTAATAGTTGACAGATCCATGTTCACCAGTTTCTACACCAGAAGTAGATTGAGGAGAACCCATGACACCAGCTATAAAATTAAGCTCTGATGTCAATGAGCAAGAGACATTTCAAAGGTAATGCACCAAATCCTAAATCTGATTCAAGATTTTTTTTCCACATATCTCCCACAGGGACCCTCTACCACCAGTGAAGGCATTATTTAAAAATAGACCCCAGTAAATATATCTCATCTACTTTGATCCTTAACCATAGTCATTTAGGGCCTTTGCAGACTGCCAGAAATAGTGCACATTAAATTGAGGCACTGCCCTGGCTCAGTGCTAGGGAATCATGGGAACTGTAATTTATTGTGGCACCAGAGCTCTCTGACAGAGAAGGCTCAATGTCCCAGAAAAAAATACAATTTCCATGACTCCCTAGCACTGAGCCAGGGCAGTGCCTCAATTTAATGTGCACTATTTCTGGCAGTCTGCAAAGGCCCTTAGTCACAGCAGAACATCAGTATAAGCCAGAGCCAGTATAACCTGTGCATGATTTGTTCTGATATGATAATGAAATGAAGATGTATAGTTCTTTACTTTCTTACAGTAAATCTTTAAACACATTGTTTATCTGCTCCTCAGCTTAAAATCATACAAGGCTTATTAAAATTTGGTAAAATTGTGTAGGGAGTGCTATTTTACTTTTTTTAAAAAGAAGGTTTATATCATTTGTAAAGTGTGCATTTAATTATTTGAGCATATTGACTCCAATCTGATTATCCTTTAATAAAAAAAAAAGCACTCATAAGTACAAATTCCATTTTCTATGCAGCTTTTGTTAACTCAGCAAATGGCAGCTGTCCTACAGGGCTTTAAATTAGCATACCAAAAGGCTTTGCGGTGAACTATAATGGAATAATTGTACAATTTCTAAGTAAATGATCATTTTCCCTTTATGCTAAGGCTGCATTTTCTGTGACTATAGTAATGTTGGAAAAGTCAGACATGTTCCTTGAGAATGGTGAGATGAGGAAGAAGGGGAAGACTAATAAAACAGTTTTTTTTATGTTTTTTGGAGGAAGATAGATAATTTAGGATGGGTTGTGTTGATGAAACACATTATTTCATCTTACTCTAAGATTTGGATGGTCTTTGGAGTTGGAGCTGAAATTTCTTCCCCCACCTTCTCATGGGGAAGCTTCAACAACAATGATGAGGATTTCAAAGAAGTATCCTGTGGGTTTAATTTCCCATTAGCAAGGGTTTGGTTTGTATGAAATTTTTATTAATTTTATTAAGTATTAATTTATAATTACGATAATTTTTTACTTAGTTTTACATTGATCTTGATTTAATGGATTTTTAAGGGGGGGAAGGGGAATGTTGTTGTTTTACATTGTATTATTGTATATTTTATTTATCATGTTCACCGCCCGGATTGGTCCGCCATAGGGCGGTATATAAATAAAAAATATTATTATTATTATTATTATTATTATTAATATCAATCTACAGTGCATCTGAAGAACTGGACTGATAACCACAAAAGTTCCTGCAAAAATAAAATATCCACAAAAGTTCCACAAATTATCCACAAAAGCTCCTGCAAAAATAAAAATCCAATTAGTCTTAAATGTTCTGCTAGATTTTCCCCTCCTCCCTCTCCCTCCGCCCCCTTTCATTCTGCAACATACTAAAATGACTACAGTAGTACTCCTTATCCACAGACTTGCCATCCATGGATGCTGGGATCCATGGAGTGCAAGCCCCTAGTTGTCCCAATAAAAGCCTTACTCAGTGCTGTTGCAGCTGCTTCTGCCTCCACTTTTCTCCTCTTCATCCTCCTCCTCCTCCTCCTCGCAATTGCTCCTGCCACCCAAGAAAAGCAGCTTCTTCCAGATCAGGGCAGCTGCACATGGGGCTGTGAGGGGCTGTGTTGCCTCCAGCAGAAGCTGCTCTTCTCAGGCAGCAAGAGGAATTATGAGGAGGGTGAGGAGGAAGAGGATGAGGATGAGGAAGACTGCTAGGAGGAGGAAGAGGAGGAGGAAGGTGGCAGCAGAAGTGACAGCTGCAACAGCACCAAATAGGAACTTGAGCATTTGCAGTTTTTGGTATCCATGGGGGAGGAGGTCCAAAACAGATCCTCTGTATTTATTTTAAACCTACTACAATGGAAGGCACCAGATTTAACCAGATGCAGTGCCCATCAATATCTTCAAGAGGCTTGTCCAGGTACAGACAGAGATCATCCTTCTGAATGAATACAAACAGGAAGACATTAGACAAAGTACACAAAGGAAATATAAGAAGATCCACAATTTCAAGCATTAGAACTCTCACTATCGGGACATTTGAATATATAGACTCATATCTCAGACCCTATGCCACCAACAGTCCAAGCTATACATTTCAATAATTTCTTTCTGTGGCCTGTAGGAGCAGCAAGACAGCCAAGTACACCAAAAAGGTTGGGATCATGGGTAAATATGGTACTTGATATTGAGCTTCTCTGAGGAAGATGGTGAAGGAGATTTAAATTAACCAACATGCCAAGTACACTTGCTCCTTCTGTGGCAAGACTAAAACAAAGAGGAAAGAAGTGGGCATTTGATATTGTGGCTCGTGTAAACAGTGGCTGGTGGTGCCTGGACAAACAACAACACCTCAGCAGTAACAGTGAAATCTGCCATTAGAAGACTGAAGGAATTAAAAGACCAGTAGAAACATATTTTTTCCATTGCTGTATGTCTTTCTCCATTGTCTCAATTCATATGCTCTTTCACAATTTAAAAGTGTTTGTGAAGCTGAAAAACAACAACAATAATTTTCACTCTACCATCAATCTGGGCCAGGAACAATCTGCACAACAATTTTACTTTCTTTACACTATTATACAACTGCACAAGAGACTTCTAAGTATCATGTTGTATCATAAACCCATTCAATATTACAGGGGCCAGTAATATCACCCACAATATCAGAGATGCATTTACTTATTCAATGTCATATACACCATTCTGTGCCCATAATGCCTTCTACACTACATTAGACAAACAGGACAGTCTCTGTGAAAGAGGATAAGTGGACACAAATCTGATATTAGAAATGGCAATACGGGGGACATGGGTAGCCATTGATCATGGTAGATGAATAAAACTTGAGCAGGACAAGACCTCAGCTTTTACCAATTAAATGGAGTGAATTTCACCCAACTTTCAAGATCAAAAATACCTATCTGATGCAAAGAAATAAAAGGTCAGTAGATTAAGCAATTTTGGGTTTCTGCTCATCTCTTAAAGAGCCAAAAAACTCAAACAAAGGACACAGAGATGATACGAGGGAAGGGATGCAGAGGTGAGAGTCCCCCGACACCAGACCCATCATTTTCAGACCTCCTGGAAAGGCTTCTTATAAATTTAGTGCAGGACTTACAAAACTACTGGGCACTTGCCCTTGAGCCAGTGAACTCAAAGCTCACTGGCCTGACAGCCTGCATTGGAGATACAGAAAATACAGCTAATGAAGCTCTTGAACAGGGTCATTCTCATGAGGCCCACTTACAGGAGTTAGAACAAATGAATGACTATAGGCCTCGGCAGATGGCTAATAGAGCTGTCCTCAGAGCAAGGAAGGGGAGGGGCAGCCGCACGCTCGGCACCCCTTCCTCCTCCCGAGGTCATCCTCGGAGCCAGCAGCCCTCTGCATGGCCAGCACTCCGAAGACAACCTCCCGCCGTAGCGTCTGGACACGCTGCGGCAGAAGGGTCGCCGAAAGTGCGCCGCAAACTTTTGCGGCGCACTTTCGGCGACATATGAAAGGAGCGCTATTTTAGCGCTCCTTTGTTGGGGTGCCGATGGTGCACCACGGGACCGAGGCATGAGGATGCCTCGGTCCCGCGGCGTACCTTCCCAGGGTGGCCCACGGCCTCCTGTCTGCCGAGGCCCTATCTCACAAACAAAATACAGTATTTGAAGGACAGAAATAGATGCTTAAACATCAGAATTCAGGGAAGGAGCATCAGGACATGATTCCATTCCTCCTTACCTGGCTGAATAACACCTGCCCAGGTCTTGATCTCCTTTTGGCTGACATAGAAAAAGTACACTGGATGTCAGCTCTTAAACATAGAATCATAGAATCATAGAATCATCGAATCATAGAATCATAGAATCATAGAGTTGGAAGAGACCACAAGGGCCATCCAGTCCAACCCCCTGCCATGCAGGAACTCCCAATCAAAGCATCCCCGACAGATGGCCATCCAGCCTCTGCTTAAAGACCTCCAAGGAAGGAGACTCCACTACTCTCCGAGGGAGTGTGTTCCACTGTCGAACCGCCCTTACTGTCAGGAAGTTCCTCCTAATGTTGAGGTGGAATCTCTTTTCTTGCAGCTTGCATCCATTGTTTCGGGTCCTAGTCTCTGGAGCAGCAGAAAACAAGCTTGTTCCCTCCTCGATATGACATCCCTTCAAATATTTAAACACGGCTATCATATCACCTCTCAGCCTTCTCTTCTCCAGGCTAAACATCCCCAGCTCCCTAAGTCGTTCCTCATAGGGCTTGGTTTCCAAACCCTTCACCATTTTAGTTGCCCTCCTTTGGACACGCTCCAATTTCTCCACATCCTTTTTGAATTGTGGTGCCCAGAACTGAACACAGTATTCCAGGTGAGGCCGGACCAAAGCAGAATATAGTGGCACTATTACTTCTCTTGATCTAGACACTATACTTCTACTGATGCAGCCTAAAATTGCATTGGCCTTTTTAGCTGCTGCATCGCACTGTTGACTCATGTTCAACTTGTGGTCCACCTGGATTCCTAGATCCCTTTCACACGTAGTCTCATTCAGCCAAGTGTCCCCCATCGTATATCTGTACTTTTCGTTTTTCCGCCCTAAGTGCAGTACCTTACATTTCTCTGTGTTGAATTTCATTTTGTTAGCTTTGGCCCAACTTTCTAGTCTGCTCAAGTCATTTTGAATTTTGATCCTGTCCTCTGGGGTATTAGCTACTCCTCCTAATTTGGTGTCATCTGCAAATTTGATAACTATGCCCCCAATACCGTCATCCAAGTCATTAATAAAGATATTGAATAGCACTGGGCCCAGGACAGAGCCCTGTGGCACCCCACTGGTCACTTCTTTCCAGGTTGAAAAGGAGCCATTGTTGAGCACCCTTTGTGTTCGACCAGATAACCAATTACAAATCCATGTAACAGTTACTTTGTCTAGCCCACATTTTACCAGCTTGTTTGCAAGAATGTCATGGGGAACCTTGTCAAAGGCCTTACTGAAAACAAGATATACTATATCCACAGCATTCCCTTCATCTACCAAGCTGGTAATTTTATCAAAAAAAGAGATCAGATTTGTCTGGCATGACCTGTTTCTCTGAAACCCATGTTGACTTTTTGTGATTATGAAATTATCTTCCAGATGTTCACAGACTCTCTGTTTAATGATCTGCTCCAGAATCTTTCCGGGTATTGATGTCAGACTAACTGGACAATAATTGTTGGGATCCTCTTTTTTCCCCTTTTTGAAGATGGGGACAACATTTGCCCTCCTCCAGTCCGCTGGGACCTCTCCTTTTTTCCAGGAGTTCTCAAAGATTATTGCCAATGGTTCTGATATTACATTTGCCAGTTCTTTTAATACCCTTGGATGTAATTCATCTGGTCCTGGAGACTTATATTCATCTAGATTAACCAGATGTTTCTGTACTATCTCTTTACTTATTCTGTGCTGAAATTCTCCTATTCTGTCCTCTGCTCCATTATCCTCAAGTTGAGCACCCTTTGCCTTTTCTGAGAAGACTGAAGCAAAGAAGGTGTTGAGTAATTCTGCCTTTTCTCTGTCCCCTGTTAACTTTTTGCCATCTTCTCCACACAGTGGCCCTACCATTTCCTTCTTTTTCCTTTTGCTACTGACATACCCCCAAAAGCCCTTTTTATTGTTCTTAACCTCTCCAGCAAGCCTGATTTCATTCTGCGCTTTAGCTTTTCTGACTTTACCCCTACACGTGCTAGCTATTTCTTTGAATTCCTCTTTGGTGATTTCCCCATTTTTCCATTTCTTATACATGTTCCGTTTAAAACATAGTTCACTTGCAAGTTCCTTAGTCATCCATCCTGGTTTCTTGAGACACCTCCCATTCTTCCTCCTCATTGGCACGGTTTGAAATTGTGCCTTCAGTATCTCCCTTTTGAGAAACTCCCATCCATAGACAAGGTGCTCCCCCCAGGGACATAATTATACATTTTGCACATTATTAAAAAAAAAAAAAAAAGCACAAGTACTGAAGAAGCTTTCCAGTACCCCAAATCCTTGCCAAGGATTCCAGTGTGCAAGTATACCAGGACATCTCCCCTAAAATGCTGAGTAAACAACATGATTTTAAACCCTTCACCACTCTGTTTCAACAAGCAAGCATAAAATACAAATGCCTCAACTAAACCTCAGCTTCTTCACATATGTGAAGCCTTAGACATTAAGGTGCCCTGAGACCTTGAGAAAGAGGTGAAGAACAATGTCCCCTCTTCAGCTGCACCCAAATCTGTGCAACAGGCTGAACTATGGATGCCAGCAAGGCAGAGAAAACACAAGCAGCTTGGTGGTCCTGCAGCTGAAAGCCACACAGCCACACTGGCTCTAACCAACTTCCAGCACAGAAGACCTCTTCCCTGACTTTTTTTGATATCATAAAGTGAATGGTTAAGCATAACTACCCTTGCCTTACTCTAACCTCTGGTATCTTTCTCATCTATTCTTCACAACTTTCTCCTCCCCACCACCACCATCTTGCCTTTCTCCCTCTTCTCTGGTTTCCCTGCCTTAATCCTAATGACTGACAGCAGGCATCTTTGAAGGAAATAGTCTCCCTGTTCATTGTTCTACATTTGCAACATAGCCTTTTGCAAGCAAATAGCCTCATTCTAAATTTCAATTATATTATTTTAACTCTCTTTCTGCCTAAATTCTCTCCCACTCTTTCTGCCTAAATTCTCTCCCACTCTTCCTATTGGTCTACCTTCTGGTATCTTTCTCATCTATTCTTCACAACATTCTCACCCCCTGCCACCATCTTGTCTTTCTCCCTCTTTTCTTGTTTCCCCACCTTAAGCCTAATCATAGCAGCCATATTTGAAGGAAAATGTTTGCCTGTTCACAACTGTTAATTTTTCTACATTTGCAACATGGCCTTTGGCAAGCAAACAGCCTCACTCAAAATTTCACTTTTATTGTTTTAATTCTCTTTATACCTAGATAATCCTCTCCCAAACAACTCCTCACTCTAAAACTATCACTGAAGTGTTATCATCCTCTCTTTCACTCCCCTGAATGCAAATGGCTCTTGCAACTTTCCCACTCTAGCAGCATTGTTAATGTGCCATCATTTTCTTGTTTTGAATGTGCAATTGGGCTTTGATTTTTACAGCTTTGATACTCGCAGCTTTGATTATTCATGAGTTTGTTGCTGCATGTGTGTGTGCTCCTTCTTCTCTTCCTGAGGCCTTTCCCTTTGGGGGCAGGGGGAGTGTCCCCCTCCTGCCTCCCCTCTGGTGCCTTGGCTAGCTTGCCTCAGGTGCCTGGGTGCCTAGGGTGGGGGTGAGTGGTTTGTGTGTGTGCATGTGTTGCTCTCACTCATCTGATACCTTGGCTAGCTTGCCTGGAGTCTCCATGTTGCCTTCAAAAATAGTAATATCTTAACACCCATATTGTTAATTAACTCCTCTTATTTTTATACGAGTATCCTTATATCCTCCAATTCACCTTCTTCTCTTTCTATTTTTGATTAGTGAGATCTTGTCCCCCACATTGTATGCCAATAATGCTTACTGCCCCAACTCTAAAGAGGATCGCCATTCAATGGCTTGATTGAGATATGGGACTCTGCCCATGTACTTCCCCTCTTGGTTTGCTTCTGTTAATTGTTGTTTGTATTGTGTTATGGCTAATTGTTTGTACTTTTGGGCACTGGGATGTATATTTCTTAATCTGAAGTCTTATGAGTCCCCTTCCTCCACCATCATACTTAAAATGGCCTGGGTTTGAAGAGCATTGCATACTATACAGATAAGACAAACTTTGAAGTCTCTTCTAAGTGTTTCTTACTTAGAGTTTAATTATTGCAAATGTGGACAAAATTAAGATTGTCTATCTCAATATAAAAGGACTTGGATCCCCCCTAACGCACCTGGGTTAATAATTATTTGGGGGGGAAAACTTAAACCAAGCATTTTTTTTTTTACAAGAAACACATAAAAGGGGCATGGGAAATATTTTTGCACAATCGCCCTTTGAATCGCAATATACAACTGGAAATTCTAACAAATCCAGAGGTGTTGTGATATTGTTTGATAAAACATGTCCTTTTCAGGGACCCTTTGGGTTGTTATTTAATATTGAAAGGTATCCTGACCAACAAAATCTTCACAATGGCCACATTTTACTTCCCAAACAATGACCAACATGCTTTTCTGGCTTCTTTCCTACAAACCTTAGGGGATATTGCAGAGGGCAATATTATAGGGGGTAATGCAAATGAACTCCTAATTACACACTAGACAAATCATATTTCCCCAGAAAGATGAAAAAGAAAACATCACCAATACCTGATCTCTTAACTAGTCATGGATTTATAGACCCCTGGAGAGTTCTACATCCATCCTGTAGAGACTACACTTTTTATTCAAACACAAATTACACCTATTCTAGACTACTTCATCATTTCAAAATTATACCTTCCTAACATTGCTGATGAACAGGTAGAATCTATCATTTATTTAGACCATGCAGCCACAACGTTAACCTGGTACGTTGGACCTGATCTACCAAAAATGTGTATGTGGAGAATCAATCCATATCTCCTCATAAATGAATGTTTTAAAAAACAGATTCAGGATGAAATTAAACAAATTTACCTTGAAAATAGATCACTGGAGACATCTGAGGCCTTGTTATGGGATATCCTGAAGGTGGTCCTCAAAGACTTATTAATTAAGGAAGGGGCTACACAAAAGAGACTTAAAGGAGCCACGAGGCAAAGCCTCCTCCAAGAGATAGAAAGACACCCCCCGACAAGTCGGGAGGGGTTTCTTGTTGTGCTGGCCAAATAAAGACATGAGAAGCCTGGTTGGTCAAAGTGTGCAGGGGAATGAGAACACCTGGGCGCTTTGTCCTATTGGGTTGTCTGGTTGCTACTTTAAGTCTTGCAGTGCTACTGGTCTCACGAGACTTGGGATGAGAGTTTGTTCTTTATAGCTCTGTGCTGCCACATGGAGGTAGCCATTTTCGAGCTTGAACTGAGCAAGTAACATCGCTCAGCTCTCTGCTTTGGCTTTGGCTCGGCTTGTGCCTAGCGCTTACTTGTGGCCTTTGG
The DNA here is from genome assembly GCA_026167975.1 of Phrynosoma blainvillii. Classification (NCBI taxonomy): domain Eukaryota; kingdom Metazoa; phylum Chordata; class Lepidosauria; order Squamata; family Phrynosomatidae; genus Phrynosoma; species Phrynosoma blainvillii. Next base: position 199,767,897 of record JANUYF010000003.1, read on the forward strand.
CTGCATTGTGGTCTTTTACGGATTTCTCTTCCTTTTAAAGTGGGAGTGTTCAGGTATCTTCCCTGAGCATCCCGGTGGACTGAGCCTGCTGGGGCCTCCACATCCCCAATTCTCGGGGGGTTGTACACCCGAGGAGGGCCCTGAGGCAGGCATCCTCACCGGGTGTGTGGACGTGGATACAGTCCCAGCGCCACCCCGGCGACCCCAGTCTGGTAAGGTCAGGACCCCATCGCTGATTGGGAGGGTTGTTGCACTTCTCTAATATACTGGGAGAAGGAAAAATGACAAATAAAAATTGGAAAATACTATAAATCCCTAAGTACTACAAAAAAAATATAAAATAAAGTTCAACATATAGAACTGAATATATATATATATATTTATAAGTATATATTTTTCAAGTGTAATCTCCAAAACATATTTAAAAATAGTGGACTCAGACTATAATTTTCACAAGACCTTTTTTGGAAGTTACTTTAGGTTAATGGGTTTTGGGACATTGTGGCAAGAATTTTCATATGCACTTATCGAGTTACATTCTCCCACAATGTGTTTTTTGTATATGTTTATTCTTGTATCCTTTCTATTATTGCTGCACTGATTAATTATATTTAGTTCTCATAAATATATATACATTCAGTTCTATATGTTGAACTTTATTTTTTTTGTAGTACTTAGGGATTTATAGTATTTTCCAATTTTTATTTGCCATTTTTCCTTCTCCCAGTATATTAGATGTTCTCATAAGCCTCCTGTTCTGTTTGGTTTCTTGTTGCACTTCTCCCCAGCAGTGAGTGTGTTGGAAGATGACTGTCTTCGGTTTAGGGCTCCGCATAGGACCCTTGGTGGACACCTTTCCCCCTGGTTGGTTGCCAGTGGCTCTTTGCATCTCTTGAGAGACTTGGGAAAAGGCGGCCTTTTGGCCTGGTGGTAGTCATCCAAGCTTGGGTGATTTTGCTTTGGCCCATGTTCCATTCACTAGGGGAGGGATGCCATGCAGTAAGACTCAATCTAAAAGGCGTGCAGCTGCGGCTTCACCCAGCTCTGGTCAATCTGCTTCAAAAAGGCCTTCCCAGTCTACCAGCAGAGATGATGAGATTACTGCCCAGTTGGCATAACTGGGCAAAACAGTTCAGGCTTGTGTCAATCAACTTGCTCAGAAAGGGCTACAGGCTACAGCCACCAGCCCTATTGCTGGCGCTTCTGGTACCACCATCACAGAAGTGCTGCTTCCTTCCATGGCATCTGAGCCTGAGGTGATGGCTGCTACACCAGGTCCTTCTGTGGTTTGGCTGTGGAGGCTGGGCACCCCACTATTGTCGATGTGTGGGACCTCCTGAAAAGGGTCCTTGGTGTGGAAGCTCAGGGTGCAGCTGCCCCTGTGTCTGAGCAGCCTACTATGGCTGAATTATATAACCTCTTACGAGGAGTCGTTCTTTCAGTTGCTGGTGCAATGGAGCAGACCCGTGAAACGCAAAGAGGTGATCAAGCTGCTGCTGCCTCTTCTGTGCTTGACACCCGAGCTGTTGTGGGGCCACACTTCAGGGGACCGTTGCGGTCGGCTGGCGATGCTTCCCAGCAAGTTTCTGTTTCAGGTTTGTCTCCTAATATTGCACATGCTAATTGGCCTGCCTCGGTGCTCCTTCATTATCTGGAGCGGTTGGGCAAGTTGAATCTGCCCCTTACTCTGGAATGTCCACACCCCTTGGTTCACACCTTCCTCTTTCTACTAAAGAAAGGATTTGGAAGGGAGAATACATTGACTTATTTACTCTTACCTTTAGGGATCCAGAGCCAAGGATCATGGTAAAAGATGGGATTGTTTTCAGTCTTCCCAAAGAGTTTCAAGCCCTCAAACGCCCTAAACTGGAGTGCAATTTTGTGAATTGGATTATGGGTTTCACTATTTACAGAGGTATTATAGAGGAAAAAGAACCACTGAGATCTCCTGACTTTTCTAAATATCAGGAGATCATGATAAAAGTGTACACTAATTGCCATCATAACTCTAGAGGTGCGGCCTGGCTACAATACGATGAGCAGTTTAGAATCAGAGCTGTACAGGATCACTCTTTGTCCTGGAGACATGTTCAGTCTAAGTTGCGGGCTGATGTTATGGTGGGGGCATCCCCTTCGAGCAGGTATGACAATGGGTATGTCCCAATGGTTACCATGCTGAAAGGCTGAATGCGAGGCCTGCCACGGGAGAGGGAAGGCAATTTGGCATATGCTAGGATTTTAATGCAGGCAAATGCAAGAGGCAACCCTGCAGGTTTGAGCATAAGTGCAACACCTGTGGGGGTGGTCACCCCGGAGCTTCCTGCAATAGAGGCAAGCAGCCAGGAGTTGCTACTGCCCCCCGGCCAGTTTCGCCTGGAGGAAAAGGTCCCGTCACCAATTAAGTTAGACTCCATGGTGGCATGGCTAAAGATTTACCCTAATAATGAGGCTGCTTCTTATTTATTTCATGGTTTTTCCTTAGGTTTTCGTATGCCTTATACAGGTTCTAGGGTTCATTGTTTTGCGCCCAATGCTCATTCTGTAAGGGAGCTGCCAAACATTGTGAGGGAGAAATTGGCAAAAATAAATAGCTGTGGGATGGATTTCGGGACCGCATGATCAGTTGCCTATTCCCACCCTCCGTCTATCCCCTTTGGGTGTGGTTCCTAAAAAAGTTCCTGGGGAATTCAGGTTGATACATAATTTATCATATCCCAAGGGTGACTCTGTGATGATGCTATAGATCCTGGGCTTGACTCTGTTAAGTATGCATCATTCGACTAAGCAGTTAAGATGATTAGGAATTTAGGCAAGGGAGTCCTCTTAGCAAAATGTGATATTAAGTCTGCCTTTAGGTTCCTTCCTGTTCACCCAGATGATTTTGGCTTACTGGGTTTTCAATTTGAAGGAAAGTATTTTTTTGATAAAGCCATGCCAATGGGATGCTCGATTTCTTGTTCTGCTTTCGAGACATTCAGTACTTTTCTTCATTGGTGTGCAGTTCAGCGGACTGGCAATAGAGCCATATGTCAGAGTATAGATGGGCTATGCAGTCAAAGGTGAAATGTAAAGATGTGTGTGTCTGTATTTTTCCACTTGAGAACATGCTTCTAGGCAAAGCACAAACAACTCAGTCCAGATGGCTAAAGAGACAAAACAATAGAGAACCACTAGGTGGGAAATCATCCTTGTTTACATAAGGAAACAATAATGAAAGTTGTTATGGGAAAGTAGATCACATGGTGGAAGATGAACAACAAGAGGTTGGGTTAGCATACATCACATACAGATTATCCAATCAACCTGACGGTTAACACCCAGAAAGGTGGAGAGGGGCTGGACTGAGAAACTTTGTGTTAGGCATTGATATTATTATTATTTGCTTCTTTTGGATTGCACTTCTTCTTCTCTTTACTTCGCAATGGATCTATAATATGTTTATACTGCTTCACAATGTAGCCTTAAGATCTGGAAACATGGATCTGTAGTTTTGTTCTTCTTTAGCCACATCTGCAAGATGTGATCCTATAGTGGACTGTTTTTACTTTGCATGTTGTTATTATTCTTTCAACAATAAAGCTCAACTTTAGAAGCTTGGATTTTTGCTCCCTGATTCTGCTGGATTTACAAATACACTGCTCCACCAAAACCGAACACCATAACACATTATTTAGATGATTTTTTGATTGCTGGGAATCCCAATTCTTCCCAATGTAGGGATTCCTTATCCCAATTTCAGGAATTAATGTATGAGTTGGGTGTGCTCTTAGTGGAGGAAAAGACTGAGGGGCCAGATACTCGACTTACCTTTTTGGGTATTGAGATTGACACCATAGATGGGATTTAATGATTACCAAATGATAAATTGGTGGCTATGAGGCAGCAGGTTAGTGCCATGTTGGGGAAACAAAAAGCTACACTTCTTGAATTTCAATCCCTTACAGGACTCTTGAACTTTGCCTGTAGGGTTGTAGTGCCAAGACGTACATTTTGTGCTAGATTTATACAGGGCTACTGCAGATATTGTGGCGCAGCACCATTACATCAGAATCACAAGGGGCATTCATGAGGATTTGAAGGTCTGGGACACCTTCTTGGATCAATTAAATGGCACATTGTTTTGGAGATCTGAAATGCTGCTGAGGGCAGACTTTCAGGTGCATTCTGATGCTACTAGCACTCATGGTTTTGGGGTTTATTGGAATGGCCAGTGGGCTGCAGAGGCGTGGCCTTCTGCATGGATTGAAAGTGGTCTAACCAGAGAACGTTTTTTGAGCTTTTTCCCATAGTGGTGGCTGTCCACTTATGGGCAAGCCAGTTTGCTAACAGGACTGTCTGGTTTTGGTGTGACAACCAGTCGGTGGTTCATGTGGTGAATTCTCAGTCCTCTAAGTCTCCTAGAGTTATGGGTTTAGTAAGGGCGATGATCTTGCAATGCTTGAATTATAATGTGTTATTCAGTGCTCAACATGTTCCTGCCGTGCTTAACCCTTTGGTGGATGCCCTTTCTCGTTTTCAGCTCTCCAGGTTCCAGCACCTGGCTCCCGAGGCATCAACAAACCTGTTGGAGGTACCGGCCTTGCTATGGAGCCTTGGAGATTCACAGGGCAATCTTCAATTCTATCGCCCCATCTACATGCAAGTCCTATCAAGCCGCTTTAAATTTGTTTAATCAATTTTTATTGGATATTGGGGTGGATCAAAGTTGGCCGATCAGGGTTGACCTGATCTTACATTTTATAGTTTATCTTAGACAGGCAGGCCTTTCGCCTGTCACTATTAGGGGCAGGTTGGCAGCCCTGGCATTTGATTCTAGGGCAAGGAGTTATTTTGATCTTACCACAGACTTTAGGGTCAAAAGAGCTGTGGAAGGTTGGTCTAGGGAATCCCCTGTAACAAAGGACTTGCGATGGCCAATAACAGGCCCAGTCCTGGCTAAATTGTGGGAACAATTAGCTGATACATGTAACTCATCTGGGGAAGAGGCTTTATTTAAGGCGGTATTCGCTTTAGCCTTCTTCGCTGCATTAAGAATTAGTGAGATTGTGCCAGGATCTCGTAATGATCAATCTGGCAGGGCTCTTTTGTTTTCTGATATATTATCAACGGAACAAGGGATTCATATTTGTGTTAGGCACTCCAAGACTGATCAGATAGCAAAGGGTCAGTCTATTTTCTTAACAAAAATGCCTCTTGGGTAGATTTGCCCGGTAATAGCAATGGTCAACTATTTGAAGATTAGGCCCAATGTGGCGGGCTATCTTTTAATTCATCTGTCTTATATGCCCTTAACTCCATTTCAATTTAGGGCAGTGTTGAAGGAGACACTAAGGTAGGCTAATTTGCCCCAGGCCTGTTTTTCTTTGCACTCCTTCTGTATTGGGGCAGCAACAGCTGTGGCCACTCATGGTTTGAGTGAAGCCAATATTTGCAGAATTGGCCAGTGGCATTTCCGAGCATTTAAGTCATATGTCAGGCCATCAGGGAATGTGACCCCTAATTAGCCACGCTAATTTGTTTTGTTTCTTTTCAGCTGGTTTTTACTGTGGTTCAATATGGATTGTGGGCCATAGTTTGGTCTTCTGGGCAGAACGTCACCTTATGGAGCATCAACGTGATTCCACTCTGGGACTTTTGCACATTGGACCCACCGTGTGGTTTGGATGTGGGGAGTGCTTCTTCCATGGATCATACAATTGGCATGACTGCATCCGCAACCCCGGGTTTTGGTGATACACCTGGGGGAAAATGATTTAGTTAAGACCCCATGTTTACAGCTGGCAAAGCAGATTATGAGGAATTTGCAATAAATTTAAAAGATATTCTCGGGTGCTGTAATACTTTGGACTAAGCTCTTGCCACAGCGTAACTGGCCTGGAGCCCAAAAAGATGCGGGGATCAACAATGCTCATCACTGGTTGAATCGCTATGTTGCTAAGCAGTTCTTTAAAATGGGCATTTTCATGGTGGAACATGGAATCAAACTTGATTGGCCACAGTTGTACAGGGGGGGGGGGGGGCTACACCTCGCTCTGGAAGGTATGTTACAGCACTCTCCGACCAAATTCTAAAAGCTGTCTGTGGGCGGGGGGGGGGGAGGGTTTGTGGGGCATCTTGTGTCCTTTGTGCCAGTGCAAAAACACCCCCCGATGAGTCGGGAGGGGTTTCTTGTGCTGGCCAAATAAGGACATGAGAAGCCTGGTTGGTCAAAGTGTGCAGGGGAATGAGAACACCTGCGCGCTTTGTCCAATTGGGTTGTCTGGTTGCTACTTTAAGTCTCACGGTGCTACTGGTCTCACTAGACTTGGGATGAGAGTTTGTTCTTTGTAGCTCTGTGCTGCCACATGGAGGGAGCCATTTTCGAGCTTGAACCGAGCGACCCATCCCACCCACCCTTTATTAAGAAGCTATAAATTGTTACTCTCAGGCTTAGGCTGGTCGCCTTTGGGGCCAGGAGGGAATTTTTTCCTAGGGTGCTTCCCTGAGATTTTCGCCCTCCCTGAGATTATTAATCAAAATTGATTTGGGGAATGGGTCCTGGTGTAATATTTCATATTGTTGTTGTTATTGTTTTGTCACAACTTAAGGGTAGGGTCTATAATTTGAAAATTGTTTGTCTTGTATTTGGGGGATGGGTAATGACCCCCACCCCACAGTAAAATTAATCTGGCTATTTAAATTAATTGGGGTAAAATTGGCATAAGACTAATTTAAAGGAAATGACGTATGCAGTTAAATGCATGACATCATTAATTTGTATGATGTCATATGACGTAATATAATGTCACTTCTGGAGAGGAGGGGTTTGTAAATTTGTTGATATTATTGTTTACTTGTTTTGTCAAGTGCAGTGAAGGACCACCCATTTGGGGGAGTTACACCTTCACTTACACATGTGACAAATTTGTTAATGTTATTGCCTTGCAAATAGACCCTGTACAGCTAAATAAAAGTTGTGGCCTATTTAAACCCAAAAAGAGGCATCTCGTGTCCTTTGTGCCAGTGCAAAAGCTATCATTAGCTCATTAAAAAAAAAAAAAATCACTCGATTCACAGGTATTTATTCAACTCCAGAGATAAAAAGCAGAGATGGCAGCTCTTGACAATAGAAATATTTAAACTACCTTACATTACACTAAATCTTACTACTATAAATTTAATAACAAAAATTCTCAATTCCTCGCTAGAGCCATCAAGCATAAGTTAGGGAGGAAAACCATATTCACTTTCACTTCCTCTGAAGGGAGTATAGTGAAAGCTCCTGACAAAATTATGGAAGAAATTTTAAACTTTTATTCTAAACTATATATATCTGAACTGCCACAAAATTTGGACATGGACCAATTTATACAATCTCTAAATCTGAAAAAGCTCAAAGACTCTCATAAATCACTGTTAAACAAACCTATTCACCCCAATGAACTCAAAAAGACAATATCTAAGCTGAAACAGAATAAGAGTCCAGATGACTTATTGGGAGAATTTTACAAATTGTTATTTGACCAAATTTCACCCCATCTTATTAACTCAATTCTTAATTCTTAATAATGTTCCTGTGCTGACAAGTTGGTATAGAACCTGAAAAATTCCAGTCCAAAAAACCAAAGAGGAATGCCCAGAAACTATTTTTTTCTATCCTATTGTACTCCTTAATCAAGATGCAAAAATATTTACTTCTATTATGATCTCCAGAATAAATGAGTTTATTTTAGAATACATTGATCCTGACCAGGTGGGCTTCATGGCAGGCAGACACTTAGCAGACCCAGTCTGCCGGGTACTCAATATCATCCACCATTCCAACCAGCCAAAGACTCTTTTAGACTTATTTTCTCTTGATACTTTGAAAGTTTTTGACAGATTGGAATGGCCATTTCTTTTTGAGGTCCTTCAAGGAATGGATTTTGGAGATGACTTCATAGTAGCACTCTGCCTTATCTATGAGAAATCAATGGCCTCAATTCAACACCTTTTGCACTTTCCAGGGGCACCAGACAAGGATGCCCATTGTCACCCCTCCTATTTGCACTGACAATAGAGCCCTTGGCTAACATGATTCAGCATAATGCTGATCTCACTGGCCTTTGCATCAATCACCAACATCATAAGGTTCTGCTTTGTGCTGATGATGTGTTGATTTTTTTGTTGCTCCTGCTTTTTTATTGCATCTTTTTCTGCCTCTAAAAAAGACAATTAAGTCCTTTGGTAGTTACTCAGGTCTAAAAATTAACTTCAACAAATCCACATTAATGGCTCTAAATGCTTCATACCAACAGCAAAAATCCTGGCAGGACCTAATGGGCTTGCAACTTCGTCCCTTAGGTTTTTCCTATTTGGGAATAATTATCATGAAAGACATACAGCAGCTCATACCCCAAAATTATAACCCAGTAGATACATGGATGCTACATAAATCTAAAGAATGGAAGGCTTTAAATCTTTCCATCCTTGGCAGGATTGCATTAGTCAAGATGTTCATGATCCCTCAAATCTTTTACCTGTTTCAAACTACCCCATTGACTCCTCCCCATCTAGATTCAAGAAATAGCAAAAATTCATTGATCAATTTATTTTTAATAAAAAGAGACCTAGATTTCTCAAATCCACTAGACACATCACTTCCAAGAATGGTTGTTTGGCATCCCAGATATTGTATTATATTTCTAGGCCTTCCAACTCAGCCAAACTATTCAATTAATTGACAACAGTGTTACCAGATGGGTAAATCTAGAAGTTTATAATATGAGGTCCACTGAATTTACTTGCCTCTACACTAAAACTTCAAAACAGAAAATTAGTAGGTTATTGAATCTGTTTTTATCTAGCTCCCTACTCATCTGGCATAAATGGAAACACATACTAGCTCTGGACCCTTCTCCCATTAAACCCTCCTTTTTTTTTTTTTGCATCCTCTTTCTCACTTAGATGATCAATTCCCACTAATAAGGTTACTGAGAAGATGTGGATTCTACCACACCTTAGACCTGTTCTCTGGTGGATTACCAAAGCCCACCAACTCCATAAAACCTCCCTACAACATTATCTGGCTTCAAGTACACCAAATTGCTTCCTTTGCATTACACCTAACCTCAGCAGGAGAATCTTCACATCTGCTCTTCTTTTTTTAAACAAACAAACAAACAAACAAACTTTTGTTTGAATTCTGTTTCTCATACTAAAGGAATGGCAGCAGCTATCTACAAACATCTCCTGGAATGCACATATGGGAAAGGCCAACATATGCACTCATTTTGCCAAGAAGAATTGAAAACCATGATTTCAGACACTGTATGGGCTCATATTTGGTCTTCATCCCCATACAAATCCTGTTCAGCATGTGTGAGGGAGAATACTTTGGGCCTAAGCAGACTGCCAGAAATAGTGCACATTAAATTGAGGCACTGCCCTGGCTCAGTGCTAGGGAATCATGGGAACTGTAATTTATTGTGGCACCAGAGCTCTCTCACAGAGAAGGCTCAATGTCCCAGAAAAAAATACAGTTCCCATGATTCCCTAGCACTGAGCCAGGGCAGTGCCTCAATTTAATGTGCACTATTTCTGGCAGTCTGCTTAGGCCTTTTGAAAACCATCCATAGGTGGTATCTCACACCTGCAACACTGTCTAAAATGATTAAAACATTCTCTCCCAATTAATGGAGGGGTTGTAAATCTGGAGGCTCTTATATGTATATGTGGATTGAATGTCCTAAAGTGAGAAAATTCTGGGATGCATTTTTTTAAATCAAATTTCATGTATCACTGATCAAACTGTAAATTTCTATCCAATTTTGCTTTTGGTTTCTGTATTTGTTAAAAGAAATTCTAACTTGAAATATAGGAAACAGATAATTTGTCTTATTGCTGCTGCCAAATTAGAAATAGCCAAATGCTGGAAGTCGAGGGACCTCTCCATTGAGAATTGATGGTTTAGAATATCGAATATGTAGTTGATGAATTAACTGTCTGCTATGATGAGGTTTTGCTTTGGCATTTCAAGAAGACTGGGTGATCTTTATTTATTATGTTAATAATCACTTCCACTGGATCCAACCTCCAACTTTACAGACACTCTACACCAGGGGTAGGCAACCTTTTTGAGCTGGGGGCCAGGTTGCTGTCCCTCAGACAATTGGGGGGCCGAAGCACAAAAATAAATAAATAAATAAATAAATAATAAACAATATATGCATGCACAATCTCTCAGCCCCAGAAAAGCCATGGCAAAACCTCTGTGGAGATTTTGCCAAGAAAACCCCAAGAACAAGTAATAACAACAATAATCAATATCATCATGGTGGGGGGGGCGGTGGTGGCAGGACTGGCCTGGGGCCGGTCCAAAGGCCTCGGGGGGCCGCATCCGGCCCCCGGGCCTTAGGTTGCCTACCCCTGCTCTACACCGTGACAAGCCAGACTCTCTGGCTCTTGCCAAGAACTATTTTTTATTATTGTGCCTCAAAATAACTACTCATCAGGTACATTGTTTGGACCTTGTAGTTAATTGTTGTTGTTGTCATCATTGTTCTACAGACACTATGTGTTTTATTGTAAAAACTAAAAAAAAAAAAAAACAATTAGAAAAATAAATAAATGGCAATACCAAAACAGCAGCAGCAACAACAACACAAATAGTTGCAGAGCATTTCTACCTTCCTGAAATACAATTCGGGATTTACAGAAAATTACATAGGAAGAATAGAATAAGAAATAACTGAAATGAATTATATTCTCCAATTCCAATTCCAATTCATTATAAAGGTTTGAACAAAGATTATGGTTTCATGGTTCACCATATATATTATTACCTGAGTCCTCACTACTATAGCAAAAGGAGTCTCCTCAGAGATGGCTTTGACCCCAAGGGAAGTACTGCGCATGCATGTGCACACTCGCTCGCGCATGCACAGTACTTCCAGAGTACTGTGCATGTGCGAGTGAGTCACGGCTGCCATTTTCACAAACGAAATGGCAGCCACGACTCGTTTGCACATGCACAGTACTCTGTTCTAGGGCCCATTTGTTTGTCCTTTTGGCTGTCCATGGGATTCTTATTACTCTTCTCCAGCACCACATCTCAAATAAGTTAATTTTTCTCCTATCTTCTATCTTGACTATCCAGCTCTCACATCCGTATGTGGTAATAGGGAATATGATAGCTTGCATGATTCTGACTTTTGTACTGAATTGTATGTCTTTGCATTTTAGGATCTTTTCTAGTTCTTTCATAGCTGTCCTCCTCTTTCTTAATCTTCTCCTGATTTCCTGGCTGCAGTTCCCATTCCAATCAATGATTGATCCCAGATATGAGAAATCTTTTATTATTTCTATTTCCTTGTTGTCTAGTTTGAATGTGTTTAAGTTCTCTGTGGTCATTATTTTTGTTTTCTTTATGTTCAACAGTAAGCCTGCATTTGCACTTTCCTGATCTTCCTTAGTAGGTGTTCCAGGTCTGTGAGGTTTTCTGCTAGTATTATGGTGTCGTCAGCATATCTCAGATTGTTGATATTTCTTTCTCCTATTTTCACTCCTCCCTCTTCCATGTCCAGGCCTGCTTTCCTTACAATATGTTTTGCATATAAGTTGAATAGGTAGGGTGATAGGATACAGTCTTGTCTGACTCCTCTGCCAATTGGGAACCATTCTGTTTCTCTTTGTTCTATTCTGACAGTAGCCTCTTGTCCTGAGTACAAATTCTTCATTAGGATTATCAGATGTGTTGGCAGTCCCATGTCTTTATGATCTATGCAGTCAAAGGCTTTGCTATACTCTATAAAGCACATGCTGATTTTCTTTTGGAACTCCCTGCTACACTCGGTTAGCCATTGTATATTTGCAATGTGATCTCTGGTGCATCTTCCTTTCCTGAACCCTGCTTGGACCTCTGGGATTTCTCTCTTCATGTGTGTTTGGAGTCTATGTTGCAGTATTTTGAGCATAATTTTACTTGCATGGGAGATCAGTGCTATGGTTCTACAGTTGCTGCAGTCTCTTGTGTCTCCCTTTTTGTGAATAGGGATGCATATTGATAGTTTCCAATCTGCTGGCCATTGTTTTGTTTTCCTTATATGTTGACATATGTTGGTTAGCACTAGAGTTGTGGATTGCAACAGTCCTATTGGCATATTATCTGTTCCTGGAGTCTTGTTTCTACAAAATACTTCTACAGTAATGTTATTCTGAGGGTCAAGAAAAGATGAGTAAAATGTGTAAATCTGGATGGTGACTACATAGAGATAAGTTAACAACTACAAATCAAAACAAACTTTCTGTCATTTTTTGAAAAGGTGATAATTAAAACTTTACGATAACCCCTCATGTTACTATCATTTTACATTGCATATGAAGAAGTGGAGAAAAAGATAAAGATTTTCACTTTGACATGATTGTCTAGTCATGTCCAACTGTAGGGGGTGGTGCTCATCTCCGTTCCTAATCTGAGGGAGCCAGCATTGTCAAAGATGACTCTGTGATCATGTGGTCAGCTTGATTGCACAGAACACTGTTATCTTCCTACCAAAGTGGTACCTTTTTATTTATTTGCACTTTTACATGCTAGGTTGGCAGAAGCTGGGACATGTGATGGTAGCTCACTCTGTCACACAGCACTTGGGCCTCTATCTGTTGATCTGTCAACCCTACCATCATCAGAATCAGCCTCTTAATCACTAAACCACCATGTCCCTTAGTGGGATGCTCATGTTAAAATAAATAAATATATAATAGAAAGTAAATGAAAATAAACAAATAAAATAAATGAAGTGTAAGCTTATGCTATAATAATACTTTTTTTTTAACTTGCTAGATCTCTTCACACATACTCTCTGTTCCCCCCCCCCCTTTTTTTAATGGAGTCTGTTTAATGGCCTTGGATGAGCTATAACCTACATCTACCTATAACAAAATGAATTATGCCAAACAAAATCCAGAAGTGCAATGAATCTTTTATCTCATCTCCTTTTCCTTAGCAGGGTGTCTCAAGTATCAGGACACAGAATTTGCCACATCCCTGGGTCACAAAAAATGCAGAGCAGATTTCTACATCATTTAAATCATTTCATGTAGCCAGCGGTGAAATCCTTTACATGTTGACTCAGAATATGTCCAGGTCAGTGAGGTTTACACTCAGAAAAATGGGGAAAGGATTGCTACTCTTCTAAGGCACTCAGCCTTGTCAGTAAAGCTGACATAACTAAATAATTTAAGCAAAATATATTGATAGGATAAGAGCAGTGTTTTATTTTGATTGCTTCAAAGGTATAGCAATCATTCCAAGATGAATAACAAGATGTTTAACTCTAAGAATCCTATCTGTCAAATAATTAAAATTCTTGGAGGAAGCTCCACAGAGGAATTCCATGTTATTCAACCCTCCTCCTACTGAAATAAATGCAAAACTTTGGATTTAATAGAACTGATTTAATGTGTATTGTTATTCTTTTATTTAATTATTTTCCTTCCCAGAAAGAATGTACAGGAGGTCTCCTCCCTTGTTATCTTCACAACAATCATGTAGACTGAGTAGAGGTCATCTAGTGAACCTAATGGTAGGGATGCAAACCTGTACAAAACAACCAGGTGTGAATTTTGTGAATAGGAAGTCCCAAACTGCAAAGATTCTCATCAGTCCAATATTTTTCAAATATGCCTTTCTCAATATTTGAAAAAAACATTGGGCAAATATGTCTTTGAATTTGAAAAATGTGTTTTACAACCATTTTCCCCAAATATTTTGAAATATTATTTCCATCCCTACCTCGTGGAGCTCTGAGCCAGGGTTTCCTCAGTTCTAGCTTAACACACGAATAATCATTCTACCAAAATGACATTCAGCAGAGTGAATTTGACCCCATATTGAAGAGAATAGAATGGATGTGATGCTGTGGAAGCCCACATTCTGTCATTCAGAGCAAGCTGTATGGTCCAGTGCACCTAATTCATGCATAAAACCCAGTACTCTAAAATGGCTAATATTATGCTGAGCATACATAATAGTTTCTATGAATGCTTATAAATATTGTTCAGTAATTTAAAGAGAAAAAAGAAAAGAAAAACTGCAAGACAGATTCACTTTAATTGCATAACTACAGTTCAATCTTAAGTCAATTATGGACATGATATGATTTCTTTTAACATTGGCACTATAAATTATAATTTTATAATTTAAAAAAAATTGACAGAATTAGGGCTTTTCACACTGCACAAAGCCAGGAAAATGAGGATCATGTTAATGCCTCAATAGGTATGTACCATGATCAGGAATGAATAGTTTTGTTTAATGTCACCAATTGTGCTTACAAATTTAGGCTGCATCCACAGTGCAGAAATAATCCAGGTTGACACTGCTTTAACTGTCATGGTGCAATGCTATGGGATTATGGGAACTGTAGTTTTGTGAGATATTCAGCCTTCTGTGTCCTCTGATGCCACAACAAATTACAATTCCAGAATTTCATAGCACTAAGGGCCTTTGCAGACTGCCAGAAATAGTGCACATTAAATTGAGGCACTGCCATGGCTCAGTGCTAGGTAATCATGGGAACTGTGGTTTATTGTGGCACCAGAGCTCTCTGACAGAGAAGGCTCAGTGTCCCAGAAAACAAATACAATTCCCATGACTCCCTAGCACTGAGCCAGGGCAGTGCCTCAATTTAATGTGCACTATTTCTGGCAGTCTGCAAAGGCCCTAAGTCAAGGCAGTTACAGTAATGTCAAATTGGATTATTTCTGCAGTGCAGATACAGCCTTAGCCTCTAGGCACCCACACTTTGCTGGATCTTTCAGGCCAAAATCTAGATGAGGAAGATTGAGTATTGGGAACACCAAATATGTTCCACCTTTTCCAGGTCCTCATTGTTTTATGAAAAAGGTCATGTTGAATGAAATATAGTGAAAATGTGCAGAGTGTGTGCAGGACTGCCATTCATCAGCTCCATACATCTCTGGATCTGTAGGTCCCTGTAGCTTGCAGCAATCCATCAAACCAGGCCAGAGATCTCTTCAAAAGAAGGTTCTTTATTCTTCAGTTGCAGAATTAACATGATAAGTATTTACATTGTAGAACATTCATCATACAGGCAGAAGACAAAGGAGAAGTCCATGGCTAAGCCCAGCAATCCACTCAAGACAAAGCCTCCCTCTCAATTCAGTTCAGTAACTCCACCCCCAGGCTGATACCTTTATAGACATTTGTTAAACAGCTTCTAAACCCAGCCTTCTTCCTGTGTCTTGTTTCATGTGCCCAGTGGTTCTCACACACTCTAATGACCTAATTTGTTTTCTCTAGTATCCTGTGTTCTCAGACACACTGACCTTGGCTAAGTTGTTTTTGTGTAATCCACCTGCAGGCTAAAACTTTTACAGCTAGAACTTTCCCACATCTGTACATTTCCACTTTGACTACAAATCCCAACAGGTCAGCCTGACTATATTACTAGAGGAATTTTAATGTGACTTGATTAATAACTCCTTCTTGCTCACCATCAGGATTACATGAATACTACTGGCTCTGTGTTTCCCCAGTGTATTTAGACATGGGTCCCAGATTTAGAAAATATGAGAAGAACTGCTTTCACTAGAGTTTTACTAATCCTGTTGAAGGAGACTGAATACCATTTCATACATAGAACTGTACCATGGACATTATGTGCATTAGTAACATATTACCATAATAAAACAAAATAATAAAATATGGTATATGTGATGCCATTAGTATTTGTCATGGGTTAGTGTATGTTAAAATCATACATTCAGGAGCTGTTGTTGTTGTTGCATGTTTTCAAGTCATTTATGGTCATGGTGACCCTAAGGCAAACCTATCATGGGGTTTTCTTGGCAAGTTTGTTTGGGGGTGGGGGGGTGGGGTCTGCCATTGCCAACCTCTGAGGCTGAGAGACTGTGATTTGTCCAAGGTCAGTGGGTTTCCATGGCTGAGCAGGGATTCTCCTTTTTTCCAAAGAAAGAACAGTTGGTTTATTTCTCTGCAGCTTCACAACACTCATGTAATATATGGTAGATAGAGAAGCAGTTACTGGACCAAGGTCATATTGTGAATCTCATGGTACATGAAGACTTTAACCTGTGAAATTTGTTGCATGGGAGATTTGAAAACTGCCCTTCACATCTTTTGCAGTAACAAAGTAATATGATCCAAGTGTGTGCTAACAATTTATCATTTTATCTAGACACCCCAAAATCTGCTACCTGAAGTAGCTCCCTCACTTTGCTTAATGAAAGAACCAGCCTGAGTATATATCCTATACAGTGATCATTTCTTTTAGCCTCATTATGTAATTCTTATTTTTCAAGATGATGTAGAAAAAGTCATTGTTGCTTGAAGGGACAGTTGCATGCCTGAGGGCCTTTGCAGACTGCTAGAAGTAGTGCAAATTGAGTCCACCTTAAGGGCTAGATTTAGGGTTAGGGAATCATGGGAACTTTATTTTATTGTGGCACCAGAGCTCTCTGACAGAGAAGGCTCAATGTCTCAGAAAAAAAAAAATATTCTCATGATTCCCTAGCACTAACCCTAACCCTTAAAGTGGACTCAATTTGCACTATTTCTGGCAGTCTGCAAAGGCCCTGAGTAAGCTTTGTTTTGAGTGACATTTGAAGGATTAACTCTAAAATGAGGGTGGGGAAAACCTTGCAATCAGAATCCCATTTGACATTTATTGACACTTATTATCATTTTACAGTGGCCTAGTGCAAGGCTGTGGGGCTATTGATCAGTTAATGATGCTGCACCAATAACCAGCATAACTCCACTGGAATATGTTCACCTAATATCAAAAGTGTGTAAAAGGCTGGTATATCTATTTATATTATTGTGGCTTAAACCAGAGACAATTTAAATCTCTCTGAAATATCATGCAGAAAGTTATCATTATGTATCATTTTGCAATCATGGAACTGGATATGTGCCAAAGGATGTTCCCTGTGTATACAGTAGGGATGTAAATTGTTGATTATTTTATTCTTACAAGTAAGAACAAATAATTTCAAAAAGTTTCTTCCCTCTGATAAGACTGAGTTTTTTCACATTTTTTAAAAAAGTTATTAACTTTAAAAATATGATCAGAAAGAAAAGAAAAAGAAAAGAGAGGAAAGAAAGAAAAAAGAGGGGGTATATATTACATGGACAAGGCTAGACATATGATTGTGGTGGAGCAGTTTGAGTATTGGACTACAACTCTAGAGACCAGGGTTTAAATCCCCACTCATCCATGGAAACCCATTGGGTGACTTTGGGCAAGCCATGTTCTCTCAGCCTCAGAGGAAGGCAAAGGCAAACCCCTTCTGAACAAATCTTGCCAAGAGAAACCCAGGATAGATTCACCCTGGGGTTATCATGAATTGGAAAATATTTTAATGTACACAGCAACAAGGCATATACTGATATAAGATAACCATTTTGCTAAAACACATGCTTTTGGAGTTGACATCTAAAAAAAAATACACATTTGTGTGTTGCTAAAGCTGTAAGATCTTCAGAATGTTATTATTGATTGAGAGATGATGGATGTTTTAACTTTCCAGCCTTGGACTATAAGTCTTTTTGCAATAGTAAAAACACATGTGATCCAACAATGGAGTTTATCTCATGGGATGGATCTCGTGCAGAAACTGGATTTAAAGTGCAACATTTTCATACAATGTTTGGGGTTAACCTGAACAGAAAGTATACAGAAGCTATTTGTTTTTCACACAATGTTGGTGTCAAGGAGAAATAATGCATCATTAATCCATATGGAAAGTTGCCAAAACACACTCCTTTTTAGTTTCAGGAACTTCCAAAATTAAAAAGAAGTGGATTTTTGGCACCTTTCTATTCAGGTTAATGTCACATTATTTCTCCTTACACAAACAAATCTGAAAAACAACCTGCTTTTGCAGGTTTGTGGTGTTTTTTTTTTTTGGGGGGGGGGTTAAATCCTGATTCTTCACAGGATTTAAGCAATTTGCCTCCATGTGATAAACGCCTTATAAAGGGGTATTGTAAAGTAATAATTATCACCCAGAAATTATTATGGTATATTGATGAAATTTTGTCAGTGTCATCTTGTCATGTTGAGAAAATCAGCTCATTGTGTTCTTTATTTTTTGTGGCAGGTTGTGCCAGAAGTGACTAAAGTGTAAAATCGTCATAAAGCTCAATCTGCAGACTTCTAAAATAACAGTATTCCATGTAAATCTGGATGGTAACTAGAATCATAGAATCATAGAATCATAGAGTTGGAAGAGACCACAAGGGCCATCCAGTCCAACCCCCTGCCATGCAGGAACTGCCATGCAGGAACTCCCAATCAAAGCATCCCCGACAGATGGCCATCCAGCCTCTGCTTAAAGACCTCCAAGGAAGAAGACTCCACCACTCTCTGAGGGAGTGTGTTCCACTGTTGAACCGCCCTTACTGTCAGGAAGTTCCTCCTAATGTTGAGGTGGAATCTCTTTTCTTGCAGCTTGCATCCATTGTTTCCGGTCCTAGTCTCTGGAGCAGCAGAAAACAAGCTTGTTCCCTCCTCAATATGACATCCCTTCAAATATTTAAACATGGCTATCATATCACCTCTTAACCTTCTCTTCTCCAGGCTAAACATTCCCAGCTCCCTAAGTCGTTCCTCATAGGGCTTAGTTTCCAGACCCTTCACCATTTTAGTTGCCCTCCTTTGGTCACGCTCCAGTTTCTCCACATCCTTTTTGAATTGTGGTGCCCAGAACTGGACACAGTATTCCAGGTGAGGCCGGACCAAAGCAGAATAGAGTGGCACTATTACTTCTCTTGATCTAGACACTATACTTCTACTGATGCAGCCTAAAATTGCATTGGCCTTTTTAGCTGCTGCATCGCACTGTTGACTCACGTTCAACTTATGGTCCACCTGGATTCCTAGATCCCTTTCACACGTAGTCTCATTCAGCCAGGTGTCCCCCATCATATATCTGTACTTTTCATTTTTCCGCCCTAAGTGCAGTACCTTACATTTCTCTGTGTTGAATTTCATTTTGTTAGCTTTGGCCCAGCTTTCTAGTTCGTTCAAGTCATTTTGAATTTTGATCCTGTCCTCTGGGGTATTAGCTACTCCTCCTAATTTGGTGTCATCTGCAAATTTGATAACTATGCCCTCAATACCGTCATCCAAGTCATTAATAAAGATATTGAATAGCTCTGGGCCCAGGACAGAGCCCTGTGGCACCCCACTGGTCACTTATTTCCAGGTTGAAAAGGAGCCATTGTTGAGCACCCTTTGGGTTCACCCAGTCAACCAATTACAAATCCATGTAACAGTTACTTTGTCTAGCCCACATTTTACCAACTTGCTTGCAAGAATGTCATGGGGAACTTTGTCAAAGGCTTTACTGAAATCAAGATATACTATATCCACAGCATTCCCTTCATCTACCAAGCTGGTAATTTTATCAAAAAAAGAGATCAGATTTGTCTGGCATGACCTGTTTCTCTGAAACCCATGTTGACTTTTTGTGATTATGAAATTATCTTCCAGATGTTCACAAACTCTCTGTTTAATGATCTGCTCCAGAATCTTTCCGTGTATTGATGTCAGACTAACTGGACGATAATTGTTGGGATCCTCTTTTTTCCCCTTTTTGAAGATGGGGACAACATTTCACCTCCTCCAGTCCACTGGGACTTCTCCTTTTTTCCAGGAGTTCTCAAAGATTATTGCCAATGGTTCCGATATTATGTTTGCCAGTTCTTTTAATACCCTTGGATGTAATTCATCTGGTCCTGGAGACTTATATTCATTTAGATTAACCAGATATTTCTGTACTATCTCTTTACTTATTCTGTGCTGAAATTCTCCTATTCTGTCTTCTGCTCTATTATCCTCAGGTTGAGTACCCTTTGCTTTTTCTGAGAAGACTGAAGCAAAAAAGGTGTTGAGTAATTCTGCCTTTTCTCTATCCCGTTAACTTTTTGCCATCTTCTCCACACAGTGGCCCTACCATTTCCTTCTTTTTCCTTTTGCTGCTGACATACCCCCAAAAGCCCTTTTTATTGTTCTTAACCTCTCTAGCAAGCCTTAGTTCATTCTGCACTTTAGCTTTTCTGACTTTAACCCTACATGTGCTAGCTATTTGCTTGAATTCCTCTTTGGTGATTTCCCCATTACACAGAAAGAAGTTAACAACTACAAATCAAAATAAACTTTCTGTCAAAAAAATTTAAAGGTGATAATTAAAACTTTACAATACCCCCTCATATGCCATGATGATTTTGAAGGGACACGTTTTCATGCAACAGCTCTTGGAAAAATAGTTTGGAGCACTGCAAGTGAAAGAAATCTTGCTGTATTCTTAAGGGAATCACTTCGGAAGCATTTGAATGTGGGAACATATGACATAGTCCCTTGTGCACATTTAAAACTGAATATGGCAAACAGGAGCAGAAATCAAGCTAAGTCCATGTGGCCTTCCTGATCACGGCTATGGTAGCATACCTGGAAAGGCAGAGAAGGGACCTTGGAATGCTATTCCAGAATCAGGATAGGTCGTCACTTATTAAATATGAGTTTGTGGCTCTCACTACAAAACACCTACATAGACTGGGCTGTGGGGTGGACAGGCTTCATGACACATGCTTTCTACATAAGGACTGTATCTACTGCAAAAGCCATAGGGCTGGCCAGATGGTGCTCAAATACTTACAAATGTTACGTTCGTCCAATGTCAGAATAATTTCAGTTCTATTGTTAATGCCTTCTTACTGTTTTGCTTTTACTACAGATAGCATTCTGATGTATGGCCACAGCATTATACACTAGGTGACTAAGGGCCGTTGCAGGCCGGCCCAAAGGGCCAGCCTGGAGATAGAGTTGGGGCAGTTTGAGAGCACTTTAATTGCCCTGGCTCGATGCTAGGGAATTCTGGGAACTGTAGTTTTGTGAAACATTTAGCCTTCTCTGTCAGAGACCTCTGGTGCCACAATAAACTACAATGCCCAGGATTCCCTAGCACTGAACCAGGGCAGTTGAAACGGTCTCAAACTGGATTATTTCTGCAATCCATTTTGCACTTTAGAGAAGAATTAAATCAATATGTGGTAGTTAGTATAAATAAGTCAGCAAAGGACTGGTGAACACCTAAGGACAAACTGTAATGTTAGTGTATGTGTGCCTATGTCTGTGTGTGGCAAAGTGTTGGGTCATTCTTTTGAGTCACAGGAATCAGAGACAATCCTTAGTAAACAACCTTTGAAATTGGATAGGAACCCGATCCTGGTGAGTCCCTTCAGATAATACAGTTGGCCAAAGCAAGTCTATAGCATTACAGCATGGCTCTGGGGCAAGGCAAAATGTCACTGAGATGAGATCTACTTGAGGCAATGTAGATTCTGGACCAAAGTGAAGACTGAAGAAGTCTCGAGAGGATTCCTATATATGTATTTATTTATAAAAATAGCAAATTGTTAACTAACTTCACAGAAGCAGCCAGTGTGTTAAAGATGTGGATACTTATAGGGTATTTGTATCTTCCATCACAAATAAGCCCTAAATTACAGGGGGAAAAATTATAACCTGGCTTCTATTTCATAAAACATTTTTAACAGTAAAGACTGAGTAAAGTGCATCTCTTAAGATGTTGTTGGACTGCAAGTCATAATATTCCTCAGCATGAGCCACACTGACAAACGTTTTTGTAATCCAGCAATGCCTATACTCTAAAGAGTAAGAGGAATCAGAAAAACAATAGTTTGTAACTGGCAGTGAAACTGAAATACAAAACTTTCTATAGGTGGAATGAACCCACATTTAATTATAAAAAATGATCCTTAATGAGGAAGTACTCTCCATAAATTGATTGCTCATGATGGGCTACATACACTGTATACATGGACTATGATGTGTAATTCTTGTTCAGTAGTCTGTTTGCCCTGTATCAATGTTTAGCAGCAGAATTGTCAAAAGTGGGCAATGTTCAACCAGGAAAAATAATGTGTTGCTTTGTAGCCATACCATTAAATATAAGTTCAGTATTCAGTATAAGATTCAGATTTTATATGAGTTCATACTTTTTCTTAAGTTGACCAAATGCTGTTCACACAACAAAAATACCAGGTTTTTTTTTTAAAAAAAATGTTGTGCTGATAAAATCAGTATCCAGTTTGTCTGAAAGGAAATGATGTCTCAGAAAAGATCCTTAAATCAAATGAGCTTGCAAATCCACATGGCAGCCAAGAAAATATTCATTCTTTGTGATAATCATCCTTCTCTTTCTGCAAATACAGTAAAACAAATTATATAGTCACATGTATACATTTACATTATGATTTAAGGGCATGCAAGATCAACAAGTTAAAAAGGAGCAATGAACAACATGCTTTGTTGCATGAGAAAACATTTGACACAGAAGCTGCATGAGAACTATTCATTGTAATAAGTGGGTATACAAAGATGCTAGATTTTAATTTTAGAACTGTGGCTTCTAGACTGATAAATTTATACAGCCAAAATTATCCAGTTTAGACATGTTTATTTCAACTGTGCTAAAACAAACTGAATAGGATATCTAGTGTGAGTCACATTTATGGAAAACATTACAAATCAAGAATGTCTTCTACTGTGGGAGATGATGTGCTTAGTTAAAGTATCTGTCTACTAATAAAAAATAATAATCAGTAAACATGGAAACCAGCACACTGAACCAGTAATACAGCATATTGTAAATAACATGAACAAAATAGTAGGCTCCAGTGACTCTTCTTTTTCTATAATGATCCAACAATTTGTAGTTTAAAAAAAAAACAATTGGAAAAGTACCTGTTCCAAACTTTCCCTGGATATCCCATCCTACCATCCATTTTCATGGACATTATAAATAATTATATTATTCATTTTTAATTTTTTTCTGTAAATACTTGTTTTTGTGGGGTTTTATTATGTCTATAAATATATCTATGTGGTCTCCACCCACTACTGGCAAGTAAGCAATATGCTGTGTTACTGGTTCATACCAGCAAATAAACAATACATAATTATGGCCTTAGTTGGTACTTTAAAGTTTGTAATTTCTAGTAGCATTTAATATCTAACTGTATAGAAAGAATATTCAAAAAAGATGAAAATGTGTTTTTTCCCCCCAATTATTGAGAAACTGTCATGAGAAGAGTCATGAACTGATGAAAATCTTCATAATGTGAAACTTATTGTGTGCAAAATTTGCATATGGTTGTTTTTGTGACGAAAACAGCATTTTAAGCACAGAAAACAGCCTTACAACCTGCCTATTAGTTTGGGCAGTGTTAGTCTCATTTGCACATATAAAAATGTGAGCCAAATTAAATTCTCAGACAGCCTACATCCCTTGCAAACCTTTGTGTGCCTTTAAATTGGGCAACTGCAATATATCTGGGGTAAGACACATTCCATATTTCTTCAGTCCATTGTTTAGAGATTCTTATTTTAATTTTTTGCATCTTTTGTTACTAATTGTCCATTTGTTGTTGTTATTTGCAATCAAGTCAGGTTTGACTTAGGGAGACATTATGATGAGGCACCTGGTCCTAGTGAACCATTCAGGTCTTGAAAAGTTATGGATGTGGTTCCATTTTCTTAATCAATCCATCTATAACATGTCCTTTTCTTCTCTTATTGCTTTCTACTTTACTGAGTATTATTATTTCTTCAAATTAATCATGGTGCCTCATGGTATGTCCAAACTATGATAATCTCATTTTAGTCAATTTGGGTTTTAGGGAGCGCTCACCCTTGTGTTTCTTTCAGACCCATTTGTTTGTGATTTTTGTCAGTCCATGATATGCACAATACTGTCATCCTGCACCACTTTCCAAATGATTTGGTTTATTTGTTTTTTTCTCCTGGGTGAGCTTACTTCATTGTCTGAATTTCACAACTGTATTCAGAAATACTATGGCACGGATGTTTCTAACTTCAGTACTTAATTATATATTTTTACACTTGAGGATCTTACCTAGTTCTTTCATAGCTGCTCTTCCAAATCTCAGTCTTCTAAATTTTCACTAAAGTTGTCATTTTAATTTAATTCATGTTGAGCCAAAATATAGGAAAAAATATTTATTAACCAGGTTTAAGTTGTGCATATCTTCTGTGGTCATTATTTTTGTTTTCTTAATATTCAGCTGTAACTCTGGTTTTACAATTTCTTATATTTCTTTTTAGTAGTCATTCACAGCCTTTGCTATTTTTCCTTAGTACTATAGTATCATGTACACATCTTAAATTGTTGATGTTCCTTCCACCTATTTGCACCCCTCCATCCTTTGAGTCTGTTATATAGGCAAATAAAATATTATCAAATTAGCTGTATTGCTTAACATTTTTGAAACATTAATGTAAACATTATACAATATGAAGTATTCTTAGGGTACTCTTTTATACATTCACCGCATTATCAGATACTAATTTATTTCTGCACGTTGTTTATTTTTTTTAGATAAATCCATCCATCTGAAATGTTGATTTGTAAAACCATTTTAAAGTGGCCAGAGCTTTCTAATTGTCACATTTTTGTAGCTTTAGCATGCATTACATTTTCCCATTATCATTACTGAAAATAATCTTTCTTGGTCTCTTCACTTTGTAATATAACAAGATCTGCCATAGTGGTGGTAATATATGTCATTCAGAGCAGTCACTCTATAAATTGCTAAACTGCAGACACAAATCCCTCAGTAAACAAAGACCTAATTAATTAGTGAATCAGGTAAAGTTGTCTTTGAGCCTTCTGTGAGTATGAATTTGTTTCCACTGACATCTTAGCAACTGTCTGCATAGACAAGCAGACAGGTATTTGACTTAGTGAAAATGGCAATAAAATAAAGGTACTCAGGGGGTTAACTTTTTGATTTACCATCATATCAAAGGAATTCAAAGACATAGCAATGAAATACCAGTATGCAAGGGGAACTTGTAGTCCCTTTGATATTAATTATGTAGAAATACTTGTTGCATAAGCTTTCATAGACTTGGGAGGGAAGCAGACCTAAACGCGTCAGGCGCACTTTCCCTGGCTTTTCCGCCGCAGCGTGTGAGGACGCTGCAGTGGGAGGTTGCCCCCAGAGCGCCGGCCGTGCGGAGGGCCGGCAGCTCCGAGGGCAACCTCGGGAGGAGGAAGGGGCGCCGCTTGTGCAGCTGCCCCTCCTCTTCCTTGCCTCAGAGATGACTTTATTAGTCGTCTGCTGAGGCCCTCGGTCTACTTCCTCTCCTGAGGAAGTAGACAAGTCTACATGAACTTATGCTACAAATTCTTCTACACAGGCAGTCTCTACAGTGTTACAAGATCCTCTTGCATGCTGATATCAAAGGAATGTTTGGGATAAAAAGTACTTAGATGTTTAGTAGGTTTCACTTCCACTTTTCAATTTACACAAGTCATTTAAAAATAAAAAATATATACATAAAAAAGAAAAGAAAATTAGGAGATAACTCTGTTATGGAAGAAGCAGTCCCAGCAGCAGGTGCCAGATATTATCAGCTGCTTCCTCTTTTCTCCTGTTTATCATCAATACAACAGTTGGTAGAAAATATCCTTATAGAGAGGGAGAAAACTGGGCAGGGGAGGAGCTCTATAGAAGGGAACTGATCCACCAATAGACCATTGATGTTTATTTTGTTCTTCATACTTCTGGGATTAATTCCAATTGTAGTATTGTGTAATGAAATTAAAGGTTCTTCTGGTATTTCACAATTCTTGTATCTTTATTATTAAGATTTGGCATTACTGCTGTCCTGAGATTTTTGAGACCTGGAGGTTAACTTCAAGATGATCTCCCTCTTGCCTTCTTGAACTGTAATAAGAACGAGTGAGAAGTAGGGGAGAAAAAAGAAGATAAATAAAGGGAGAAGGAAAGGGAAGGGGGGGAAGAGTCACAGGATATAAAGCCAAGAGGAAGAAAGAGGAGAGAAAATAGAGAGATGGAGAGGAGGGAGATTTTTAAAAAGAAAATGAAGTAGAGAGTGAGAAGATGAGAAAGAAGGAGAGAGAAGGGAACACAGTGGAAGAGAAGGTAAAAAATAAGCTACAGAAAGAGAATAAGAGATGAGGAAATCAGTGAAGGAGAAAAAGGGGAGGAGAAGGAGAGAATGTTGCTCTGGCTTTTGTCAATTTTACTTCTGCCCACTTCCACTATTGGAAGACTCTTTCTCAAAGATATGCAAACATGAATGAGGCCCTGGTGCTAAACGAAACAAAAGTTTCTAAAAAATAATAAATAAATAAATAAATAAATAAATTATAGCATCAAAATGGAAGTAATGGAATGTATAGATGGTCACCAATATTCTTATTTTTAATGATTTAGTAGATGGCTATACTTGGTTCTTTAAGCAACCATTAAAACTGATATATTGAATATATTCAGTGTATCCAATATATTGAAATGGACAGCACTCCATTTGCCATTAAAAAGGAAAGAAGGCATTCTTAACCAAAGACTGGATGCACATTAAATTGCAGTTAGGTGAGACAACCATGAACCAACAGCATGACAACAGACAGCAAAGTCAACTCTGCAATATACTATGTATGAAGTTTCAGTCATACTTCTCTCCAGAGAATGTCATTCTCCAGTTAAAAACCTATTAAGAAGAGAAAGGACCTGTCATAGAAAATGTTACAACTCTCTGTAAATACAAAAGGCAGTCAGCAGGCAGTTATAAGCTGACTTTATAATATAGGGCCTTTGCAGACTGCCAGAAATAATGCAACTTGAGTCCATTTTAACTGCCCTGGCTCAGTGCTAGGGAATCATGGGAACTGTAGTTTATTGTGGCACCAGAGCTCTCTGACAGAGAAGGCTCAATGTCTCAGAAAAAAACTACAGTTCCCATGATTCCCTAGCACTGAGCCAAAGCAGTTAACTTGGCCTCAAGCTGCATTATTTCTGGCAGTCTGTAAAGGCCCTTAGAAAGGAGAAAAGAATTTGGTCAAAGAGAAAGCTGGAATTTTTCTCTTCCTGCCTCTCTCTCTCTCTCTCTTTCTCTATACCCTCCAACATTTCATAGATAACAACCATGACACATGGGGCTAGACAACATAAGAGTGTGGTCAAGATGGCAAAAATAAATAAATAAAAATTTTAAAAAATGGAAGAATGGGAGAGCTGCCACACTTTATTTTTTGCCTGATTCTGCAAGAGATGGAAACAGTCTGTTCCTTTCTCTCCTCTTCCCTGTACTGAATGCAAACTACATTTTGTTATTTGAACTCAGTTTGCATGAATTAAAGTAAGCCAAGGACAAATGGAGAAAGGGTGAGAAAGAAAAGAAACTGAGACATTTTAAAAGCAACTGAAAACATATGGTGACAGAGAATTAACTGGGACTGTCCCTGACAAGCAGGGACCATCATTCTCTCTCTCTTCCCCTTCTCTCTCCACTCATTTCAGTATTCTCTACTCCAAAAATCTATGCTACACAGCAAAATCCATTAGCAGATTCCTCATTTCATTGATAAGCAGAAGATAAACAGAAGAAATAAGCAATCAAATTGCACCATTACTTTCTGTTGCCCACTAGTGGTTCATCCAGGGGTAGGCAACCTTTCCCCTTTAAGGGCCAAGGGACTTCAGCTCCCAGAAGCCTCAGCCATTTTGGCCAATAGTCCCATGTTGGCCAATAGCTCCTGGGATTCTGGGAGCTGAAGTCCCTCAGCCCTTAAAGGGGAAAGGTTGCCTACCCCTGATCTAGGCAATAGTGGTCCCTTTAAAAATGTGATTTAAGCACTGTCTTCTATCCCAAAATAAGCATCTCTCTCTCATTTCAACTCCACCACCAGGATCCTTCAACATTTACCAAAATAGATGTACAGGTTATCTCAAAGAAAAGCAAGGAAATAAAGATTTAGTAACAAAAGCAAAATAAAAGATAAGGCCCAAGTCAGCATGACATTTTCTAGTCTGTTACCTTAGGCCTATGCTTATTAGTACGGTTCAGCTGTAAAACATTGTAGAATTAGAGCCTCATTGTATTCTTTCTATGGACCTTATCAAACGCTGGCCACGAAGCGAAAAGTAACAGAAAAGTAACCGAAGTGAGAATAAATTCAGTTCTATACCGAAACAAACTGAATTTCACCCTGGCGGCCATAGCGCAATGAATACGAAGGCTCCAAAGGGGATTTAGCGATCAGGCGCCGCGGGATGCGGTTCATGTGGGAAGAAGGAAAACACACACACACACACATTTTCTTCTCTCTCTCTCTCTCTCTCTCTCTCTCCTTCCCGCCACCCAAAAAGCCAGCGTCACAGAAGGCGCTTCTGTGGATGGCAAGGATGGGATGAAGGAGTCGGGAGGAAAGGCAGCCAAGGGGACCGAGGAGGAGGAGGAGGGCTGGAGGACTGGAGGAGGGAAGGGGTGTTGGTGGGGAAAAATGCGAGAGAGATGGAGAGAGAGAGATCGCCTCCCTCTTCCCTCCTCCTCTCCTTCTCCTCCTCTTTCTCAATCCAGTTTGCCTTTCGCCAATCCCTTCCCCTCACCGGGATTTTCTGCTTGGGAGAGCTCTCCCTGCTTCCCCGCCCCGCCCACCATTGCGCAATGAATACGAAGGCTCCGCTTGTACTTCCCCAACAAACCGAATGTCAAAATCTCCCTACTCGCTACGGATTAGCTTCGGGTTCTGTGGAGTTTTGGGGCAGCGTCGTGTGTACACGCGGGGAAACAATACAGATTAGCTCTGTGTTCTAGGGCAGCGTCGTGTGTAAACACGGGGAAATAATATGTATTAGCTGCAGGTACCCTTTGGATTAGCTCTGCTCTAGACCCCATGTGATAAGGTCCTATGTCTTTCTGCTACTAGAGATTAAAATGGTGATTTAATGTCGATGAAATAATTGTTGTGCCTTGTCCTTGCCTTTTCCCCTCACAAACCATTTTATCCAAATGAGTCATCAATATCCATGAAAAGAAGTGACAGTGTTTCATGCAACCCTAAACAATATGCCTGGAGAAGTCAAAATCATATTGAAATTAATGTAGGAATGTATATATCCCTTCCAATATAATCCTCAGAAATGTGTCTGACATTTTTATATATTGAATGATGCCAGAGGTCATAGCCAAACAAAGTAAAAGAATAGAGTTATCTGCAGCTTTTGTCTGTGTGCGAAAACCCTTGTAATTTACAGATGGTAAGCATTATTCTAGCTATTCTTATTGTGCTACTTAATAATACAAATTGTTGCAAGCTGCATTATTTATAGTCATTCCTTTGCCTAATTAGTTATTTTTCATCTCCCAATGCCTTCTGTAAGGGACAATTGTGTGGTTATATTTGTCATCATCACAATTAAATTGTACTTTGATGATTCAGGCAGCTCTGCAGTTGTAGGTGTTTTGAAAGAACAGTCACTTTTCTATACTTGTGTGAGAATCATATCCACCTTCTTTGTTCATTACACAGCCTTGGTCTGTCACCCATATACACACAAAAGAGAACTTTATGTTACAATAAGACCTAGCTAACTCCTAAACACTGTTTTTTAGGGTGAAAAAAAGTTTATGTTCATTACTCCACCAAAGTGATATCTAAATCTATTTAATTGAATTTAGAACTTGCCATAAACAGAATATCTTCTATATAAACACCATTTAGTTCTGCTTTGGCAACCCAGCCTGTTATACTGCAACAAAAATGTTGAGATACACACACAAACACACTCCTATCTCCTGGCCTGGTTAACAATGAGAAGCCAAAGAGAAGAAAGAGGTGGCTACCCTCATGCAGTAATACAAAGATGGCTGAAAATATGGGGCTCCACATATGAATAACGAAGGGGGGTTGCAGACTGCGAGAAATAGTGCAAATTGAGTCCACTTTTAGGGTTAGGGTTAGTGCTAGGGAATCATGGGAATTGGGTTTTTTTCTGAGACATTAAGCCTTCTCTGTCAGAGAGCTCTTGTGCCACAATAAAACACAGTTCCCATGATTCCCTAGCACTAACCCTAACCCTAAAAGTGGATTCAATTTGCACTATTTCTGGCAGTCTGCAACCCCCCTATAACACGATAGGGCTTTTGTAAGAAATGACATAAGGCTACTTGAATGTTCTGCCACAGAAAATCACCCTGTTCATTAAGAGCTTCAGTGTGCAACTGATCAGAGATGTGCTAAGAATATTTCCAGCTTTTGGCAATGGTGATAGATATGGATGACTTTAGAAATTACCATAAGGATTGCATTACGATTGCATTTGGAAGCCAGACCAGGCACATTTTTATGTATGATCATCATAACAAAAACATAAGTGTGAACCTTTATAACTTCTACAATTGCAGAGAATGAGCTGTTCTTTGAAAAGAGCAATACTCACACCAATTTGGAATCTATTCCAATACATATTGCAATATGCCATGCCTGAATTAACAACAAAACAAAACTGCCTATTTAATGAACTCTTAAAACCTGCAATCCCCTTCATCTCCCAGCTTAATAGAAATCAGATATAGTGATGTTGTTGAATTGTAAACTGGAAATTCAAGAACATAAAGCAAAGCTGTAAATTTCTTTTCAACAGCATGCTACCATTGGGGTAGTCAATAATAATTGTTTGTAGAAAACTGCTCAGCTTTCTTCAGCTTCTGCTTAGGAAGTGATTTTATCTGAGTGGATTAGATTTTATCTGTCACTGAGGAATCAGTACAAGAAAGTCATACTGGATCTATAAAGTGGAAAGGGATGAACAAGTAAAGTATTTTACAAAACAAAACTGCAATGGGAAATGCTATATAATTGAAGTGTCGGATGTGTGCACGAACAAGTGGACTATTTCTGTTTACTCAGCCACCTCAGGAATCATGAGACACGACACAGAACAGGGCCATTTATTAACTTGACCTGTTTATTAATTTCTTAATGAAACTGCAAACTAGGTGGGAAAATAGCCAAGGATAGGAGCAGCTGCAGCCAGTGGACTATCACCAAGACCACCTCTGCAGCTTCCCCTGGGTGAAGTGCCTGAGCCCCAATGTTAACCCAAAAGCTGGGTTATCCGTTGGCCAGTCCACATCAGGAAGATGAACATGAAAGTCCCTCTCCCAGTGCCCAAGAATTAAAGAGAGGGGTTTATCCTCCTTGCAGGCCAAAGGGGTGTCTGTTTCCCCACCTCCCAGGTCCCAAGGCCCAAAGAGGTGGTTCCATAGATCTCACTTCCACCCAAACAGTGTCCTAGGCACTCACCAAAATCCAAATTTCTTTCAAAACATGCCAAATCAACCTATTTAGATGCCATCAAAGCCAATTTCCCAAGGTCCATCTAGAAACAGTATGGGGTAGGCAAAAAAAGCCCTTGGAAAGTGGGGTTTTTTTTACCCAGCTCTGAAGCAACCAAGATAACTTCACACTATACCTGTGATGGGATGCTGGGTTGACTGAAGAATCAAAGTGGAAAAGCCAGGGGCAGCAGACCACAATTTGGCTCTGACCATGCTCCCAATCTCTTCATTTAAATTTTGTCTCCCTGTGGGCATGAGCAAACTATGCACATATAGTATGAAAAAGTACTGTGCTAAGTAAGGGAGGGGTGGGTGGGAGGGAGGGAGCAAGTGATTGAAAATGTGCAATGGAGTTAATGTAAGGTATTTTCCCACCTCTGAAACTTGAGGGATCTTCTAGAATAAGGTGGATTGTAGCAATGAGAGAACAGGAGATATTGATTTTAAAAAATGAGTTCCATTGACTTTTGGGAGGTTGATATTAGTGTATACTTGCGTATGATTGCATCTTTTATAGATAGATAAAAACGGTGTTAGCCAAAGAGGGCGTGGGGACTTGGGGTTACCACCAAGTGTGCCAATGTCTCTTTAAATGTTGGGGGAATTGCTTACCTCAAATTATGCTTGCAAGAAGTTGGGTAACCTGAGGATGATTTTCACCTGTGTATACTAGTATCAACTGTGGGAGGACACCAAGTTTAATGAATACAGAAGATTTTATTTTAGAAATAGATAAGAGACCACACAAACACACAGTAACAATTCAATCTGAGACATCATGCAAGGCTAACCAAAATAGAGGAGTGGAAATTGGATAGAGGAGCCTGAGGATTGTAGAGGGGGTGATATTTACCAGCCATGTAGAGGATTCCACACAAAGTGGGGTGTGGCTTAGACAATGTCTGAAGGTGACACAGTAAGTGGAAAAGGCTTTCTATTTACACACAAGGCTAGAGAAGGGGCTGATATTTATATCTGATTTCTTAGCCTTGAGAGATACTTAGGGCCTCTACAGATGTTGCAAAGCGCTGTCTTGGAGGCAGGGGAGGGGAGGGGTAGCCACATGCGGGCACCCAAACCCCTTCCCAAAGATGTCATCACAGTGCTCACTGCTATGCATGGTGCGCACTGTCAGGACATCCTCCCAGTGCAGCATTTTTACATGCTGCACTGGAAGAGCGCAAAAGAGCTGCTTGGTGGTTCTTTGGGTGTCCTTTTTGCCACCTGGAAAGGAGTGGTGTTTTGGTGCTCCTTTCCCAGGCAGCAAAAGGGAGGATCAGGGTTGATGCATCTGGCAGTCTCGGCCTCGATCCTCCATTTTCTAGGGCGGCCCAGGGCCACCCGTCTGCATCCCACCTTAGTGATATTGTGCAGTGTAATAAAGACCTGTTGGTCTTCTCAGGGAATTGACAATGGGATTCTAGAATGACTGATGGCTTTAATTTTGGATTAACAAAAACATTGATTGGATTTAGAGTAATCCCAATGTGGATGAATAGGGAGGTTTGATTGGAACATGGCACAGAGTTGGTAGGAAAAATAGTCTTAGGGGCAAAGCAAACCAGGACAATATGCCAGCTTGGGGGCAGCATGGGGCATGGTGTTTAGATGATGCACACCACGATGCCACCCCCAACTTGGCATCATGCCACCTGCCTGCCCAAATGGTGGCTAGCATTATGATGCTCTGACGGTGCTCTGGCAGTGCTGTGTATATATGCCACACACCGCAGGAGCACTGAAAAGCTACCACTGCAGTGGAAAAGCCACCCTTTTTCCAGTGCAAAAAGGAGCAGCATTTTGCTGCTTCTTTTTGCACTGGAATAAAGCCAGATTGGGGCTGTGGCATGCAGTTCCTGTAGCCCCAATCTGGCACTCAAAGAGGTGGTGTGAAGCCCCTATACAGCCATCTGTTTTGGCCCTTACTCACCTTCTCTCCAGTATAAGAAGAGATGCATAAAGACTGGACAAGATTGGACTGATCAGCAAACCCCTTTAAACTTTATTATGGTGTTACCTAGATCCTTCACATGTATTCAGGTAAACACTGATTTTCCATGGGACACTTCCTAGTGTCTCAGTGATCATCATGACCTCTTAAAACATGCTTAGATAAGGAAATAAGACAACTGCATATATAGTGTGGGAGTGCTGGGTATGTTAACAATGGGTAGGTTTTGTTTGCATTCAGTTAACCCTAGTAAAGGTAGAATGATGAAAACAGGGAAATTATAAAACAGATGCCAAAATGAAGGATGGACCTGTGCAGATTAAAAATTTTAATCAAGATTTCTTGAATACCTTTTTTTTAAAAAAAAATGATAAAATGAGATACAGCGACATTCAGTTTGTTTTTTACTATAGTCAGTAATTAAAACAAGCTAGCAAATAAACAAAAAAGATTCCTCCTATTGCCTTGGAAACAAATGTAAAAGTGATTGGATTACACTTTTTTTTAATGTCCTGATAATACTAAAAGCAAAGCAAAGCAAAGCAGCTTCATTTATATACCGCTTCATATCGCACTATGCAGCTTCATTTATATGCAGCTATGCAGCTTCTAAGCGGTTTACAACTGTGAGCTGATTGCCCCCCAACAAGCTGGGTACTCATTTTAGTGACCTCAGAAGGATGCAGGCCTGAGTTGAGCCTCAGCCCTGGCTGGTATTGGACTCGCAACCTTGTGGTCTATGAGTGAGTGGCTGCAGTACAGGCATTTAACCACTGCGCCACCAGGGCTGCGCCACTACAATGCAATATGCATGAGATCTTAGCCAGAATCTTCTTAGTACCTTATGCATGCATATTTGTTGTTGTTAATTGCCACTGAGTTGATGTTGACCTATGACAATCCTGTGGATGAGACATCTCCAAGACTCCTGTCCACCACTGCTCTACCTAGTTCCTGCAAAGTCATACATGTGATCTCTTTATAGAGTCCATCCATCTAGCATGCAGCCTTCCTTTTTTTCTGCTTCTTCCTAGTGCTTTCCTTTCCTAGTGCTATTATTTTTTTCCAATGAGTTGTGCTTTCTCATATTGTGTCTGAAGTACGGCAGCCTCCGTTTGTCATTTTGGCTTCCAGGAAGATTTCTGGCTTGATCTGCTCTAGGACCCATTTGTTTGTCTTTTCGGCTGTCCACTGAATCCTTAGCACTCTTCTCCAGCACCACATCTCAAAGAAATTGATTTTCTTCCTATCTTCTTTCTTAATTGTCCAGCTGTCACATCTATAATAGGGAATACAATGGCTTGCATGATTCTAGCTTTTGTGCTCAATTGTATATAATTGCATTATAGGATATTTTCTAGTTTTTTCATAGCGGCCCTCCCCATTCTTAATCTTCTTCTAATTTTCTGTCTACAATCCCTGTTGCTATCAATGTTTGATCTCAGGTATAAGAACCCTTTTACTACTTCTATTTCTTCATAGTCTAGGTTATATTTGTCTAGAATCTCCATCGTCATTATGTTTGTTTTCTTTATGTTCAACAGTAGTCCTGCCTTTACACTTTCTTCCTTGATCTTCTTTAGTAGTTGTTCCAGGTCTGGGAGGTTTTCTGCTAGTTTTATGATGTCGTTTGCATGTCTTAGATTGTTGATCTTTCTTCCTCCTATTTTCATTCCTCCTTCTTCTGTATCTGCTTTCCTTACAATATTCCTTGACAATATGGTCAACATAGAATGCATCCTTGTCTGACCCCTTTGTCAATTGGGAATCATTCTGTTTCTCTGTGTTCTGTTCTGTTCTGACAGTGGCCTCTTGTCCTAAGTACAGATTTCTCAACAGGACTGTCAGATATGTTAGCACTCCCTTGTCTAACCTTTCAGAGAAGAGTGTTCAGTTGGTTCAAAATTTGTGAAGTCAAAGGCCTTCATGGCCGGCATCCATAGTTTTTGTGGGTTTTTCAGGCTGTGTGGCCATGTTCTAGAAGAGTTTCTTTCTGATGTTTCAGCAGCATGAAGATGCCAGCCACAGATGCTGGCGAAACATCAGAAAGAAACTCTTCTAGAACATGGCCACACAGCTCAAAAAGCCCCACAAAAATGATGTTTTAAAATTTGTTTAAGACATTTAAAATTAAAATATGTGGTTGTGGCTCCTTTCCCTGAGAGAAAAGGGGGGGGGGGAATCAAACCTTGGTTCATAAATTCCATGACTTCATATAATGCTATCATGTTCAAAGATACCTTATGGACAGTTGCAGTCCTTGACTTCTGAAGTTACAGCACTGTATCTTGAGATGCATCACCACTTCATTAGCAGTCTACAAGCCTATGCCTGCATCCATACAGCAGAAATAATGCTTCAACAGGTTGGACCACCAAAACACATCCAGCTTATCACAATGGCACTGAGTACAAGGTTTTCATGTACAATCAGACTTCAGTTATCTTATCATTGCATTGAAAGGAAGTCAATTTCCCCTCAGAAAGCATCAAAATTGGCCTGAAGGGATGTGATGGCTTGGGGCTTCAGGCATAGTTCAAATGCAATAGATGTCTCTAATGTTACTTTTCCTTACTAATGCTCTTAAAGTTTTAATCTTACTGATTGCATCAGCCAGACAACTTCAGATTTCCATTTGTATGTATGTGTGCATGCATTTGTGTGTGTGTGTATGTGTTTTAGCATATGAAGTCAGTGTCAATTGTTAGACATTCCCTGCTACTATTTCGCACCTTATCATGGTTAGATAGACCTGCCAATTTTTAAGCAGACAGCTTTCATATTTATTTGTGTGGAATATACAAGAAGGAATTCTACAGTGTTTTGTAGCCTAAGCTGTTTGAAAAGCAGTAGAAATCTATTAATAGGATTACATTAGCAGCAGTAATGAGCTCCTATATGGTACTGGGAAAGTACAATGTAAATAACTTTTTTTAGCTTCAATTACACTTGTTGTATTTGTTACTTGTTATTCCAATATACTTCCTATCCACCATCCAAAATGTGATGCTTTCTTTAGCCATAAATATAAGTAGTGCTTTATGGAGCTGTAAAATTAGTTTCCTACAAGTCCACAGAGATAGAGACTATTCTTAGGGGCTATACAGACCAGCCAAAAGGGACGGCCTGGGGGTGGAGTTGGGCATGCTGGCCATCCATGCAAACAGATGGTGGGCAGCATCAGCATGCTCCCTTGGCACAGCATTCATACACACTGTGCCAAAGGAGTGTGGAAAAGCCAACGCCACCACAGCAAGGGTGGCGTTTTGCCATTCTAAAAGGGAGTGGCATTTGCCAGCTCTTTTTAGATTGGCAAAGTGCCAAATTGGGGCCACGGCATGGAGTTACCACAGCCCCAATCCAGCAAGGAAAAGGGCAGAGGGACGCCGCCCCTCAGGGGCTGTCTGTATAGCCTTTAACTGACTTTAATCTTTGTTCCTTTAATTTGCTAAATTGTTGAATATTTTTCTTTGTTTACACTGATTTAAGTTGGTCAAGTTGATTTTGTTGTATGCCACCTTGAGATGTTTAGATTGTGAACAGCATAAAAATGTATTACAAATAAACAGACACCTAATCAACAATGGTGTTAGTAAAAATGTCTATAATAACCATCTCTCTCTTTTTCTCTAAAAAAAAAAAAGCAGCCACAAAAAACATGGGGAAATTTTCAATATTCTGACAAGCATTTCTAACATGCTATCATATCCTTAATACAAGCAGTAGTCAGACCTCAGAAATGGCTATGTTGATAAGAGCTAGCTTTCTATTTAAATGGAATAGCCACCATAATTGAGTCCTCATCCTGGTAACAGTAACAGACTCCCACATTGAGATGATCTAACTTAAGAACATCTCTATTTTGCATTTCAGAACTCCTCTTTTACACATCCTGCATCTTCTTCCTCCCTGCCCACTATTGCCAGTCCATCTGTTACATTCTAAAATCAACTCCTCCCCTGAAAAAGTCCAATACTTATCATTAGGATCTTTCATCATTTCTTTCTAAAACAGTCCATGGCAGAACAAATCTCAACTCTCTTTTTTATTTTTTACAAACATTAATTGCTGAGTGTAATTTGGTCACATCTCAATTCAAACATGTATTAACTGTTTTCCCTGAACTTTGGTTTTCCAATTAATGTGTTTTCATTTCAAGTGCATAGAAAACAATTTCATTTAATTTATATTTTCCTCCTAAAATATCCATTTAGTACCTACCAAGTATTGCAATGGGATGCAGTGAATCTTGTTGAGAAATCTGAACTTTACTAAGGCTTGTGATAAGTTTTGATAATGGAAAAATGTACACAAAGCTATGAGTTCATTTAAAAAAATGTGTATGACGAAAATTTTGCATATTTCAATAATGTGAACAAATTTGATACACTTAGGGAGTATTAGATATGAACAAAAATGAGCTAAGAAAAATGTACAGGTTTCCATGTGAAAAGACCAATAAAAAATTAATAAGATTAAAAACTAGGATGGATGAGAAGGCCAGTTTGGTTCTGAATAATACAATGAAAATGAAACCTAGAAAGTTTAACATCCCTATGTCTAACCTAATGGATATTATTCAACTGCATGGTTAAAAAATGACCTGTGAAGCAGGCACTTCCATTTCAGATTTGTGTTGGTAGGCGATATATGCAGTGGTGTTTGTGATTGAATGACTCCCCCACAAAGAACACACCCAAAAAAAAAAAATGCACTGTCTTTGTTTTTTTGGGGGGAGTCATTCAATCACAAACACCACTGCATATATCACCTACCAACACAAATCTGAAATGGAAGTTGACTTCTACACTGGATAGATATTATTATTATTATTTATTTTTATATATTCCAATCAGGGCCATCTAAGACATTTTGCTGCCTAAGGCAGAATACAAAAAGCCACACACACACCCTCACCCACATAATACCTAGAGCAAACTACATTCATTTTGTAGGTGAGGCAAAAAAAAAAAAAAAAATCCCCAAAGCACTTTCCTCATCTATGGCAGTAAACGCTATGATAACAAAATAGGTAACTAAAAATTTGCTGCTCTTTTATGACACCCAAAATCCACTGCCTGAGGCTGCTGTCTCACTCTATCTCAGATGGTCTATCTAGTGGGAGTGCATGATGCCTTTTCCAAAAAATTATAGCAATGTTCTCAATATTGTTGAACATTCTCTGTGCCTTACATAAATAAAAGGATATATTCATCAATAAAGTACAATAGAGATTAGGTGTTGTGATGAACTTACATTACTGGACCACTGAGTTGATGAGAAATATTGGCAATTCTTAGCAATAGTTTTCAAAGGTTTGATACATGGAAATTGTGGATTGTCTGCCATTTGATATTACATCCCTGATTTTCAGGTGGAAAAATACCTTAAGGAATCATGCAATCCAACAGAAAAAGACTTGAGGAAGCTCTCACATAACCAGTATGTTTTTTGAGACACTGAGGTTCCAGTATGTTTCCAGCAGGACAATGGTTGAGGATGCTGCCCAGTATTCCTTCATTTTTTTCTTACCATTTTTTTGCTGTTGTTCCATCCTGTTCATCCAATGATATGA
Organism: Phrynosoma blainvillii; assembly: GCA_026167975.1. Lineage (NCBI taxonomy): Eukaryota > Metazoa > Chordata > Lepidosauria > Squamata > Phrynosomatidae > Phrynosoma > Phrynosoma blainvillii. Next base: position 199,806,628 of record JANUYF010000003.1, read on the forward strand.
ACAGTGTAGAAGTCACTGAAAAGATACTGCATATAATGATGTTTTGTTTTGTTTCTGTTGATACCAATTGTGTGTTTTCACTGCTAAAAGCAGGACTTAGCCCTTGCATGCATGGGCAGAAATAACATGCTGATGTTGTCTGCTTCCATCATGCACACCAACCTCTGAAATATTATTGTTTTCTTCTGGCTTTATACCAAAGCCCCAGGGTTAGAATGGGATTTTATGGCATTTCAACAGCTGGATTGGGCCCAGTTTGGGCTGGCCAGCTATTTTCATGTCAGGTGCCTTGGCATCCCACTTCCCTGCACTGAGCAGTGTGGGGAAAGAGGATGGCCAGAGGAGACCCTCACCATGTGATTAGGGGGTTCCTCTACCCCCTCCTCTTATTGGCCACATGGATAAGCCCAGCCTCCAGAGAGGTAGCAGTGCACCAGGAGGCCTGCACACAGAGGGCTGATGCAGATGGCTTATTTGGGGTTGCAGACAGCCACCCCAGGAAGCAGTGGATTGGGGCCACGTCTACCCTATTCCGCAGCCTTGATCCTCCCTTTTGCTGCCCTGAAAAGAGTGGCAAAATGCCGCTCCTTTCAGAGGCGGCAAAAGGCCACCCTAAAAGCTAGCAGGCAGCTCTTCTTCGCCCTTTCCATTGCAGCATGTTTGAACACTGCGCTGGAAAAGTGTCCTGATGCTGCATGCAATGCATAACGGTACGTGGCATCAGGATGCTGATGGCATGGGGTTGGGGTGGCCAGCGTGCGGCTGCCCCACCCATCTCTGCCTCCAGGCCAGCCCTTTGGGCCATTCTGCAGAGGCCCAAAGTTCCTGCAGGTAAGGGATGTGATGTTAACCCAGATGGCCCATGCAGACAACACTGTGCTGCCACACTGGGTTTGACCCAATGCAGGCAGCTGCCTTTAAATATTTTTTGCTTCCCTACATGTTTTTCTGTAAGATCCAGTTTCCTGTTGCCATTTTCCCCCAACAAAAACACTGAAAATATTTTTAATCTGCCAATACATGAACAATTTGCTCACACACTCTGAAGTGAGGACATGAGACTGTACATGGGCTTTAACAGGTCACCCTCCATCAAATACATGTAATGGCAGCAAACATTAGGGAACAATGTGGGCTTCCAAACACCACCACTGGCTTTTCACCAGCCAACAGCACTCTGGCTGAATGCTCATTTTCAAAGGCAAATTCTAGACTGGGTTTTTATTTTCTGTGAAGGCAAATAAAGATGGCAGCTTACCTACTCTAACAAATTTGCTGAACAGCATTTGAAAGGATAAAGCCTAACCCTTCACCGCACAAGATGACTTTGGTTGCTCACAAGGGTATCCTAAGGTAGCAATAGCAATAGCAAGTACATTTCTATACCACTTATCAGTGCACTTAAGCACTCCCTAAGCAGTTTACAATGTGTAAGCTAATTGCCCCCAATAAGCTGGGTAATCATTTTAGTGACCTTGGAAGAATGCAAGCCTGAGTCAAGCCTAAGCCTGGCTGGTATTGAACTTGCGAGCTTATGGTTTGTGAGTGAGTGGCTGCAGTACAGGCATTTAAGCACTGCACCACCAGGGCTCTTATAAACCTCTGTCTTGGCTCTGGCTCTCAGACAGATATCACAAAACTAACTCCATAGTAGCATGGAATAAATGAAAAGGGCAATCCCAATTGTGTGCTTACTAATGCTAATTGTGGGGGTACTTAATTTTTTTCCTACACCACCCACAAGGTGACTAGGTAAATACATACTGTTAATAAAGACGGTCATATGTGTACCTCACAATGCCACAAGATGCAAAGGAGATTATAATGTCTTTTTTTTATTTGTTTACAAGTTAAAATACATTAATAACCAACAAACAATACAACTTTATATAAAAAATACACATACCTAACATCAACCCCTTACCCTCACCCACATAATCTTACATAGTATATTCCTACTACAAACTAACATAATTCACACAGACAACTAACATATAAAATAACTACATATACCTGAATAGCATAAAGTTTCTGATATAAAATTAAACTGTTGTTTCCTTTCCAATTGAAAAATCTCCTTAATTTTATCACATTTCTTATTTCTCAATGAAATCCTATACTCCTTTGATGACTACTATATCTCCTTTTTGTTTGTATCTTCTATCATTCCACAATTAATAATAATAATAATAATAATAATAATAATAATAGTTTTATTTATATTTCCCCGCCTCTCCCTGTGGATTGAGGCATGATTACAACAAAATTATAAAACAATGTACAAAAATACAATATATAAAAACCATAACAATAATAAAAGCCAACAATCAATTTAATAAAATACAGTATTATACTACTCCCAGAGTAGTATAATATACATCTAATTAAAAATTTAATCATCATCTTCTTCATCGTCGGGAGGCCAAATCAGATAGTACTATTAGCCTTAGATTACATTAGGGAGATCAGGTGGATAGGCCCGGCGGAAGAGCTCTGTCTTAAGCGCCTTCTTAAAGGCTTCTCATGTAGTAATAAGATGGATCTCCTCCGGCAGGCTGTTCCATAGCTTGGGAGCTGCGGCCGTGAATGATCTCTGGGAAGTCGTTTTTAGTCTAGTATTATAATATTCCAATAGATTCTTCCCTGAAGTTCTGAGGGTGCGGGATGGATTATGTGGGGGATTACTCTTCCTACTGTTAGGATTAGCTATCTAACTATCTTTGATTTCAAAATATAGCTGAAATTAACAATGTACATATTATTTTTTGAATATTTCATTTAATTGTATGTACAATAACTAGTTGTTAACTGTTCTTTCTTGTCCTAGTTGTTACTTAGTCTTCATGATATATTCTTTGTTATTTTCCTTATTTTTTGGCTGTTCCAGAATGTCATAATATCTCATCTGTGGTTCTTTTTCCCTTTTACTCATATATAGGAAAGCCTCTTGTGGTAGTTTTCTATAGAAGGTCTTTCTTATTTTTGTTCATATTTTGACTAATGATCTTCTTATATAATGGTATGCGGAATTCTTATTCTCTTTTACTTATCCATACCACATAAAAGCATGCCAGCCAAATCTGATGTTGTAACTCTCTAAATTTAACATTCTCTCATTCTCCAAGCTTATCCAATCCTCTATCCAGTTCATGCTGCAGGTATATAAAACTTAAAATCAGCTAAAGAGCAACCACCCTTCTCTCTAGTTTCTACCATACTGGACCACTTTATTCTGGGGTTTTTGCCTTGCCACAAAAAGTTGGATAATTCTTTTCACCATATATCAAAGTATTTTTCATTGTGAATTATGGGTATGTTTTGGAATAAGTGCATTAATTTAGATAGTATGTTCATTTTTATTAATGATATTATTCCTAATAGAGAGATCTGTAGTCTTGACCATCTTACTAAATTTTAGTGGAATACCATATTTATTTTATATTTGGAGTTTAATCCTTTCATGTTCCATGATGTTACTTTGATGTTAAGTTTGTATTTCAATATTTTTCTCTCATTATTTATGTCTCTTTCCTTTTCTTTTCCTTGTTATATTAAGTTATTTTTGTCTGTCTTAATCCTGTTTTTATTTTGTTGTATTCCATCCCTTCCACCCCTTATATATTTGTTTGTTTTTTCCTCTCTCTCTCTGTTTGAGTGTGTGATTTATTAAGTTCTACTTCAACATTCTTCTGTGTTAATGTTGTATTTACTTCCTTGTTCTCCTCCCCCTTCTTCTGTTTCCCTTTCATTTTCTTCTTCAGGCTTCTGTTCCAATGCTTGATTCAATTCAGATTGTTTTGTTGTCTTTTCTTGGTATTTCTTATCTATCTTATCTATTTCTCTTTCCATTTTTGTATCAGTGTATCCTATGTATTCTGCTAAAGTTGTTACTATTATTCCATATAAATCTTCATTTTTTGTTTCTGGCAGACCCTTGATTTTTACACATTTTTCTTTGAATCTTAGGGCTTCTGCAAACCAGCCCAGAGAGCTGGCCTGGAGGCACAGTTGGGGCAAGGCAGCTGCACGCCAGACACTCCAACCTCATGCCAATGCCATCCTGATGCTGCATGCCATTACGCACAGCGCGCAGTGTCAGGACACCTTTCTAGTGCAGCATTCTGACACACTGCACCAGAAGGGGTGAGGAAGAGCTGAGCACCAGCTCTTAGGGTGGCCTTTTGCTGCCCTTAAAAGGAGCGGCATTTTGCCTCTCTTTTCTGGGTGGCAAAAGGGAGGATTGGGGTCTTGTCATGGGGTAGCTGCGGCCCCGATCCACCACTTCCTGGGGCAGCCCAGAGCCACCCGTCTGCACACTCCTTTAGTTCAATTGGCAGTTTCGTTATTTTATGCTGTTTTTGTTTTTTTTAATCATATTCTTTGATTTCCCCCCCTAAAAGTATAGTTTGTTCTGTCCATTCTTCTACTTCTTTTTGTGTCATCAGTATATCTATAGATATCTTCTCCATTCTTTTTCAAAAATTGTCTAATTCTTTTTTCAAATCTTTTCTTATTTCTGTTCTTGTTTCCTTTATTTCTTCTCTTAGTTCTTTTTAGTTTCGATTCTTCTTTCATTTCATGTCTAATTTTCTTTATTTCTTGTCTCATTATTTCTTATTTCTTTCAAAAGTACTGTATTTTGGTCCATTATTCATACCACTTCCTCCATTGAGCCTCTTCTTTCAGTTATTACCTGGATTTGGAATTGGGTCCATCCTTTTGCCCCAGATGCCATCTTGTTTCATAAAAGTTTTGCTGAATGCAGAGAGTAAATTCTACAATCAATTAGAACAGTATCAACAATATTAACAGTGTTAACAATGAGTAGTCCAAAAGAAACAGTATAATTTGTATACAGTATAGTTGGGGTTTTACTATGATTGTGATAGTTTAACTATAGAATGAACTTAATAAATTTGTGTTTTCTTTTACATACATACATTAATTACATTCCAATTAATCAATTGAATATTTTTATATTTTAACTACAATCTGGTCAATTAATTACTTTTGTATCAATTACTGTATTAGGTAGAATTATTATTTCAAATGGAAACAAATGTAATATACAGCAAAATTTGTCTGTAATTTAATTTCTAGGGTTTTTTTTTTTTTGCTATATTCTTTTCTTTTTCTATTTCAAATTTGTTTATAAATGTTCCCCTAACCCTAACTCATTGTTCCCAGAAGAAAGAAGAGAAGGAGTAATTTCTTATAAATTATTAAGATAGAAAATTTAGAGTCAAGAGCAGACTCAGTTTATAGTTTATAGCTTATAAATATCTTATTTTTGCTGTATTCTTAAAAGTTCTTCTTTCCTCCTCCTATCTTTCCCCCTCATCCTTTTATCTTACTTTTAATTCTCTTTCCTCTTTTGCTTGTTCAGTTTGGGTATCAGTGACACTTTCTTTTCTCCTATCTCTTCTCTTTACGTTCTTTCTTAATATACGGGAATATAGGGGAATGTCTTCACTGCCACTCCTTTCCTTCTTTTGTTACTTCCTCCCCAAATTCTTTTCCCCACAGTTTGCAGTTCCAAATGTTAACTTTTTTATATCCAAGTCTCTTCTGTTCAGTCAATTTCAGTTCAATTTTCCTTGTGGTTTACTTCCTTCTCTCTATCCACACTTCTCTTTTCCTCATCTCCTTTCTACTTATCTTTATTGTGTTCCATTTATTCTTTTCTCCCTTATCTTCATCTCATTCATCTTGTCTTTTTTCTGTTTATCTCCACTTATCTTCCTCTGCTTTTCCTTCTTTGCTTATTGCCTCATCTATTCATCTCTCTTGTCCTTCTCACTCACGTCTATCCCCTTTGCTTATCTCCTTCTCCTTTTCCTTCTTCGTTCATCTCTTTAACCTTTCTTGCCACTCACCACCAATTCAACTCCATTTCTGTCTTTTTCTGTCTCCTTTTCTCTTCGCTTGCTTAGACTCTCCTCCACTCTTGCCTTGTTTATGTCTTTGGCTTTGTTCGGCGTTCTCCACCTGTCTCTATCTGGCTTTTTCCACTCAACTTTATCCATCTTGTCTTTGACCTTCTTTCACCCTTAATTGACCATTGCTTGCTTCCTCTTATGACTATTTTCCTTTATGTCTTCTTAATGACAGTTTTACCACATTCTCCCTGTGCCTTTAATTATATTTTTGTATAATTAATACAAAATAAATAAATAAAGTCCACCATTGCTAGAGCCACTAACCAGATATTTATTTTCCAACCACTTTTTTATTATTATTGCTGTCTTCCAAAGTGATGTTTTAAAAGGGTGGTTGATGCCGTTAATGCCACCCCAACATGGCTACGTTAGCAGGAAATGGAAGCTCTTTAGTTCCTTTAGCTTCTCCATGCTAAAAGCCAGAATACTTCCTTCTTGTCCACTCCAGAAAACTAGTACTGACCCCCACCAAGCTCAATTATACCCCTTTTACTGGAGAGGGTTTAGGACAAAAAAAATCTTAAATTATCCATCCTCCTCATCCACTAATATGGTTGTGAACCAGGAGCCCTGCTCCAGCCCAACTTCTCACAGCACCATCTTCACCAGAAGTCCCAAGATTATAATATTTTTTGTAGAACTTTCACTATGAAAAAAAAATGTGTGGATGATGGGTGTTGCAGAAATGTTCTTTGACACCCAGCAGAATCCCCAGGACAAGCTGGCTGCTGTGATCCACAGTCACTTTGTATTTCTTACCATCAAGTGGCTCAGCTTCTCTTCTTCAGGATCCTGTCTTCCTCAGTCAAGAAGACACATTCTAAAGTCGAAAAGTATAGTTTTATTAATGCATATAAAAGAAAAATAAGATAACTAAGTAAAATCCATCGTGATGAACTTATCCAGTTCAGCCATGAGAGGTTGCATCTTTAACAATCCCAAAAGCATAGGATCCCAACTTGTCACAGTTGAAAGTTAAGAAGTAGTTACAGATCCATGTTTCCAGATCCAGCAGCTACATTGTAAAAGCAGCATAAACATACTCAAAAAACTACAAGCAAATACTTAGCTCCATGGTTAAAAATCACTGCCAGACATGCACACACTCACATCTTAAGTTATAAACATTTTAGGCAAAGGATTCTCTAGACCCTTCCCGTATTCCACCTTCTGGGTGTTCATCTTATGTTGATTGGATAATGCCTATATGATGTGTATTAACCCAGCCTCTTGGTGTCCATCACCCCCCATGTGATTCCTTTCCCCTGATCTCATGATGTTGATGCATTTGTTATCTTGCTTTCCTCATAACAAAATCTGTGTCTATGAGTTGTATCCATGGGAAAGTTTATATTTATGTCTGTGTAGCCATCTGGTGTTAGATTCACTTTGTTTGTCTAGATGTTGTTCTCATGAGGAAAATTCCACACACACATCTCTACATTTCACCTTTGACTGTATAAACCATCCATATTTGACAAAAGAAAAAGAAAAAAAAAGAAAACATCATTTAACGCCCAACATTTGAGCAGAATGAGTCGGATTTTTGAATATGATGGTAAGTTGCAGGGAGGTAGAGTATACATGTTTTTAAGAATTTCTAGCTTTCAGAAAACTATCACGTGAAGTGACTCAAAATTTCAGAGCTAACACACATTTATAGTAGGGATACACATGCCAAGGCAAGCACTGCTAGGATAGAAAAATTTGTGATATTTGTGTATGAAATGGCTTTAAAACCACCACAGATCTCTACCCAGAGGTTTCTGGAAGAACACAAAAGTGTTTGTGTTGCACTCATACACACACTGTAACACTAAACAAAAACAAAAACCCAGAAGTGAGGAAAACTGGCTGAGGAGAGAATCACTGGGTACATGCACTTGGGCCTATCATGATATTTAAAGCAAAGTAGGGAGTGGAGTGTCAGGGGGGAAGCACACGAGTGCTTCCAGGATGCCGCTGGACGGAGCGCCGCTGGACCGCAGCCTCTGCACCATGGCGCTCCTGCGGCATTCCTGAAAGGAGCGCAAAAATAGCGCTCCATTCATAAGTCAGGGAAAGTGCGCCCTAAATGCGTAGGGCACACTTTCCCTGACTTATCCGCCGCAGCATGTCTGGATATGCTGCGGCGGGAGGTTGCCCTGGGAGCGCCGGCCATGCGGAGGGCCGGCAGCTCCGAGGGCAACCTCAGGAAGAGGAAGGAGTGCCGCGCGTGCGGCTGCTCCTCCTCTTCCTGGCCTCCAAGAGGACTCTATTAGTCATCTGGCGAGGCAATCAGTGTCACAAATCATGGCATAGGTACTGGAAGCAACAGTGCAGAGTCTATATACAATAAAATAACCTCATATGTGTTGCACCGGCACAAAGGATAAAGTGACGCCTCTTTTTTGGGTATAAACAGGCCACAACTTTTATTTTGCTGTACAGGGTCTCTCACAAATACAATTACAATTAACCACAAAATACTTTGTCACATGTGTATGCGAAGGTGCAACCAACCCAAGTAGGTCGTCCTTCACATCATGTGACAAAGAATATAAATAAATAACAATTAACTTTGCCCCTCCCAACCAGAACTGACATCATATTTACTTGTATTACGTAACTAATTTAATGACATCCTATTCTTAATAGCTGCCGTCATTACCCCAATTTTAATTTTAGACTAATTAGCCCCAATTAATTTTAATTAACCAATTATTTCCCTGTGGGGGGGTCATTACCTTCCACAAGAGAGGGCCAGCCTAGCTTGGCATCCCCTCTCCCCTCCCCACAAACCGGTCTCCTGATGTGATCAGAAAGCGATTGCACATAAACATCTGAACTCTCTGAGGAGAGGTACACCCCATCCCCCCTGTACAGTTGCGACATTGAGATTTGTATACCGGTGTGATCAATCACAAAAATGCCCAGTCTATTCAGCTGCTTCGACACAGATCTATTGAGCCAGCATCGTGCACCGTTAATGGCAGCGTCCTTGCAGGGCCTGGGCCAGCTGCGCTTTGGCAGCCTCACCTTCATGTAGTATGCCAGTGCTAACACTGGGCAGATCTGGCCCTCAGGTGCCTTAGCCAGATTAAAAAACTGACCTCTAGCTAGCTGATCAGTCTTTGATCATCTGATAAAAATCTGAATCCCATACTCTGAGATTGAAACATCAGAAAGAAGTGCCCTCCCAGATTGATCATTGTGAGAGCCAGGGACAATCTCACTCATCTTCAAGGCTGCAAAGAGAGCTACAGCAAATGCGGCCCTAAACAAAGCCAATTCTTCGGGTAAATGCAAGTATTAACCAATTGTTGCCACAATTCCACCAACACTGGGCCGGTTATCAGTAAACGAGTGTCCCTAACAGTAGTGGATTCCCTGGCCCAACCCTCCAGAGCTTTCCTAACCCTAGAGTCAATGGTAGGATCAGGAAAGCCACTGGCCCTGGAGTAAAATGCCAGGGCAGCCAACCTGCCTATAATGGTAACAGGAGACAAGCCCGTTTGCCTGTGATGAACTATGAAATGAAGAACAAGGTCCACCCTAATGGGCCAGACGTCCACCTCCCCAACATTTGACAAGAAATGTCTAAAAGCATTCAGCGCTATCTGATAAGACTTGTGTGTAGATGGGGCGACAGACTGAAGGATTGCCCTGTTGATTTGTAGCCTCCAAGGCTCCAAAGAAGTGCTAGTACCTCCAAAGGGTGTGCAGCTACCTCGGGAGCCAGCTGTCGGTACCTGGAGAACCGGAAACGAGAGAGGGCATCCGGCAAAAGATTAAGCAAACCAGGCACATGGTGAGCTCGAAACAAAACATTGAACTTTAAACATTGAGTCACCATGGCCCTGACCAAACACATCACCTTGAAGGACTTGGAGGACAGGGAATTTACCACGTGAATAACTGCCTGGTTGTCACACCAAAACCATATTGTTTTGTTTGCAAATTGATTTGCCCACAAGTGCACGGCCACCACTATGGGAAAAAGTTCCAAAAACATCAAGTCTCGAGTCAGATTGTTTTCCACCCAAGAATGAGGCCAAGCCTCAGCAGCCCATTGGCCATTACAATAAACCCCAAAACTGTGGGCACCCCCAGCATCAGAGTGTACCTGAAAATCTGCCCTCAGCAGCATTTCAGACCTCCAGAACGAATTACCATTAAATTGGTCCAAGAAAGACTCCCAGACCTTTAAGTACTCTTGAATCCCCTTGGTGATTCTTATATGATGATGTGGGGCCAACACCCCTTTGGTGGCCCCATAAAGGCATGTGCAGAATGCTCGTCCTGGAACTATTACCTTATATGCAAAATTTAACAAGCCTGTAAGGGATTGAAAATCAAGAAGTGTAGCTTTATGCTTTCCCATAATTAATCTAACCTGTTCCCTCATAGCCACCAGCTTATCATTTGGCAAACAAGATATCCTGGCAATGGTATCCATCTCAATTTCCAAGAAGGTAAACCGGGTGTCTGGACCCTCCATCTTCTTCTCGGCCAAAGGGACTCCCAACTCTGCCATTAAGCCCTGGGAGGTGGCTAAGGTGTCACTACATTTTGAAAAATTAGGCTCTCCTGCTATCAAGAAATCACCCAATAGTGGGTGATTGCAATATTACCTGACCTCTTGACGGTGCACCAATGGAGGGAGGCGCTAAATGTTTTGAAGGCCGAACAAGAGATTGAGCACCCCATTGGCATAGCTTTATTGAAATAATACTTCCCTTCAAATTGAAAACCCAAGAGGTCAAAATCATCTGGGTGTACTGGGAGCAACCTGAAGGCTGATTTTATATCACACTTCTCTAACAAGGCCCCCTTGCCTAATGCCTTAACCATCTTGACAGCTGAGTCAAAAGAGGCATACTTATCAGTTGTAAGCTTAGGATCTATGGAAACATTAACAGAGTCACCTTTTGGGTATGATAGATTATGGATTAACCAATATTTCCCTGGGGCTTTCTTGGGCACTACACCCAGAGGAGATAAGCAAAGCGTAGAAATTGGCAATTGATCATGAGGGCCTGGTATCCTTCCTGCTGCAACTTCTTTTGCCAGCTTGTCCCTCACAATAGCCAGCAAGTCCCTCACCAAACAAGCATTTGTCGCATAATGGTATACCCTGGGTCCTGAATAAGGGATGCAAAAACCCATAGAGAAACCATGGAATATATACAAGACTGAGTCCCCATTGGGATAGGTCCACAGCCATGCCACCAGTGCATCCAATTTAATTGCTGACGGTGCCTTTTCTTCCAGGTGATGATGGCTGTTGTGTACCTCCTGGTCCTGGCTTCTTACTTCTAATACAGGAAGCACCGGAGTGATTCCCCCCACATGTGTTGCACCTATGTTCAAACCTGCAGGGTTGTCTCCTGCACTTACCTGTATTAAAGTCCCTGCAAAGGCCATATTGTTTCCTTTCTCTTGTGCCAGGCCTCGCATTCTGCCCTCTCAGCTGTGTAACCATGGGTACATCGGCTCAAAGGGGAGGCCCCTACTATTACGTCCACTCACAGCTCAGACTGGAGATGTCTCCAAGAGAGTGAGTGGTCTTGGGCGTCCCTCATTCTAAACTGTTGCAACCATGCTGCACCCCGAGAATTGTGATGGCAGTTAGTATAAGCCTTAATCATGATCTTTTGGTATTTGGAGAAATCAGGTGACCTATGAGGTTCTTTTCCCTCAATCACTCCCCTGTAGATAGTGAAGCCCATTATCCAGTTCACAAAATTGCATTCCAGTTTAGGGCATTTAAGCACCTGGAACTCTTTAGGGAGGCTAAACACTATCCCATCCTTTACCATGATCCTTGGTTCAAGATCACGAAACGTAAGGGAAAATAAATCAATATAATCCCCATTCCAAATTCTCTCTTTGGTGGTAAGTGGAAGGTGTGAACCAAGAGGAGTGGACATCCCAGCATATGGATTGCATTCCACTGCTCTGTCCACTCCCATCATGGCAACCATTCCCAAGGAGGACACTCTTGAGATATCACCAACCATAGAAACTACCGGCTGACCAATCTACACCCTCGAGTAAGGCACCTGAGAAGACAGAGGTGCACCCAGTACCATTGGGCACCCAGCAGTGCAAAGATGAGGCATTCCGCACCCAAGCCCTGCCCAACTTGCCCACCTGGAGCCCATACCAAGGTGGGTCAAGTAGCCTGTGAAGGATTACGAAGAGACAAACCTGATGCCGAGGCTTGCTGGGAAGCATCATCAGCTGACTGGAATGATCTCCCGAAGTGTGACCCAGCAACAGCTCGGGTGTCAGGTCGAGATGCAGAGGCACTTACCTGGTCTCTTCTCCCTGCCTCAGAGGTCTGCTGCATCACACCTTCACCTGAAAGAACCACTCCTCGCAGGAGATTATAGGGATCTGCCAACATAAGCTGATCGGACACAGGAGCAGCAGCACCCTGGTGCCCCACACCTGGAACCTTTTGCAAGAGTTCCCACACATCGGCTATGGTCTATTGCCCAACCTCCATAGCCGGATCCACCGCAGGACCACATGCTGCTTCCGCTACCCGAGACTCAATTGAAGATAGTTGTCCCTGAGGGGGCAGCACTTTTGTGTTCTGAATAGCAGAAGTGGTGGCAGAGGGGTTGGCGGCTGTAGCCTGTAACCCCTTCTGGGCAAGCTGATTGTAAACTGCTACACAGGCCTGCATCGTCTTGCCCAGTTGTGCTAATTGTGCCACAATCTCATCATCCCTTCTGGCCATGTGGGAGAGCCTTTTTGGCACAGCGAGGCCAGAGCCTGACGCAGCCGGAGCTGTGCGCCTCTTCGATTGGGCCTTGCTGCGGGGCATATGTCCTGCGCAAATGTAAGCTCAATTACAATAAAGCACAGGTCCTTCCAAAAATGCCACCCACCTCGGATGACTACACCACCGAGCCCAAGGACTGCCCTTCCCAAGTCCCACAAGGGACACCAATTGCTAGGAAGCCTCACTAGTGAAACCACCAAGGGGAAGGTGATCAATCTCCTCCTCGCTGTGCTCCAAAGAGTAAAGGCAAAAGCCCAATAAAAGCAAAAGCCGTAAAAGGATTGCTAGGCCCAAAAGCCACACAAAACCACCGAACGCCACCGAGCGAAGTGACTCGCTTAGTCGCTGCTCTAAAATGGCTGCCGTCACATGGCAGCACAAGGCTATATAGCCCTGAAATCCCACAGGAAATCTTGTGGTGTCTGATGACTCACAAGATTTCCTAGCATGCCTTGTAACATTTTTTCTAATACCTGATTGGCCAAGCGCGTATGAATTAAGGCGGGAATTCATGCATGCTGTTGGGAAACACAAGCCTAATTTTGGGAAATTTCCTAATGCTCGCGTCAGCATCTCCTTTGCCTAGAACCTTATTTCTCCTACGTGCCGAGATTTAAACAGCCCAAGTCATCAGTTTGGGGTGGCTAAATTCCGGGGACTGCCCGCCGTTCTTCACCAATCTGTTGGGAAACACAAGCCTAATTTTGGGGAATTTATAATTAGCTCAAATGTGAGAGTGAAGCACCCAACTTCACTTCGGAGATCTTGTCCAATTGTATACCAGAGGTATAAGAGGTCTGGCAAGGAATGACACTGAAACGGACCAAACTCCAATTAAAGTCTGAAAAAATTTATTAACACAGTAAGCAAAGAACCCAAAGAAGGGGTTATGCCAAAGGAGTATAAACAACAATGCCCCACCCAACTTCAAAAACAATAATGTAAGAAATGACCAAAACCCTGGAGCAGAAAAACCTCTATAATTACTAAAAGGGTAAAATTACCCCACTAAATCGCGTGCCAATAATGAAAATGAAATAAAAGGCACAAAAAACCAAGGGCTAAATTTATGAAAAGATAACAATGCCCTTAAAAAACACTTATGGTTCAAAACCAGGCCAATTTCTATAAGGGTAACATTTACCCCACTAAACAGTCTGCAAATGCAGAAAAAGGTAAAATAAAAATTCATAAACCAAGGCCAGACGCGTTACAACGAGGTCTGGCAAGGAATGACACTGAAACGGACCAAACTCCAATTAAAGTCTGAAAATATTTATTAACACAGTAAGCAAACATCCAAATGTGGCACACGCACATGCACACTAGAAGAATAAGCGGGGAAGAGCGAGAGTGGGGGGCAGAGAGGGAAACCAGGATAGAGGGGGATAATCTCACACCCGACAGACTCCTCTGGACTTCTGGCGAATGCAGAAGGGTTCCGTGGAAGGGGCACGACCAGCAACAGAGGGGGTTGCAGGAACTGACAGAGATTCAGCATGCACTTCCAAGGTAGCACAAGGTCTGCTAAAATCCAGGGGTTCTTATAGGGAATTTCTGCCTCCTGGCTATGAGTCAAACAATAGGTGGACAAAGGCTTGATGGATTTACCATTGTTTACCTAAGTCTGGGCATAGTCTAAACAATGCATTTGATTTCAAAACTATCAAGGAAAGGAAGCTAGAGAAAGGTGTGCAATCAAATCTGATCACTGTCCCATTAAGTGTGAGACTAAGACAAACAAACACCATTTCCAGTATAATGGGATATTCCCAAGGGCTACTCCCAAAACCTGCCTGTCCAGGAAATCTTTAGTGGTCTTGAGCAACTTCAGCTTGCTTACCTGACCTTACATTTAGGGGATTATGGCTGCCATCTTCCAAGGGTCAGGTTGGTGTCATAGGGAACTCCACATGGCTAAAATATATAAGAAAAATGGAGGACATCCACTAACAGTGCTGGCCAATTAGGCGTCCCTTGTCCTAAAATGGCCGGCACAACAAGAAGCCCCTCTTGATGAGTCGGGGGGGGGGTGTCTTTGTAGTTGCATCTAATGCAGGTCCTAGACAAATTTTGCCATGTACTCAGCTATTAAAAAGGAAACCCCATCCCATTCTGGTTTGTCATATTATCTTATAAAATGGGTTTCAGGAGATGGGTCCATTTACTTGGGTCCCATTCACACTACAGAACTATAGAACTACTCTTCCATTTAACTGCCATTTTTCTGTCCCACGGAATCCTAGGACACACAGTTATGGTATAAATATTTTAAATTCTCACCTAGAGAACACCTCAAATAACTCATCAAACTATAGACTTCAGGATTTCAAAGGATAGAGACATGACAGTTAAAGTGGAATCACTGTGTTTTAATTATGTAGTGTGAATGGGCCACTGCTTTCCCTTATGCCTGTTTCTAAGATCAGAAAAGCATGAAGGAGTTCCAGTTCCTGGCCTAGCCCTTGACTCCTTGCCATTGTGACATTAAATGGACCCCCTATGTTAGAAGTGTATTTGAGACACTTTTAGAAATTATTAAGAATTCTACTTCCCTGCAGAATTCTAATCTGTATTGATTTGTTTTGATTTGATGCCCACTAGTTCATGAAGCACCACTTTGAAACATTGGTAAAGGGGTACGAGGAGGTATTCTGTCACAAAACATAATTCCCAATTTTCCCCTACTTGCCATGCTGGCTGGAGGATTAGGGGATTTGTAGTCCAAAAGTAATTTCCCTATACTGTGCTATCATTCCCCAGCACCCCAATCCTCATCCCCTTCTGATCACCAAGGACTGATTGATAGAAGTGACAATAAACAAAGTGAGTATATTAGACACTTGCCCTTCCTGGCTAATTCAGTAGGCCAGAGGAAGTCTGTCTGAGTGAGTAATGTAGGTGATTAATGCCTCTTTACAATAAGGCAGGGTTCCAACAGGCTTGAAGGAGGCTGTGATAAGACTTTTTGAGTGGGAGATGGGGAAATCTTCCCTGGATCTTACTATACTAGACAACTATAGGACAGTCTCCAACCTTCCATTTTTGGGCAAGGCACTAGATCTTCTGGTGGCTTCTCAACTCCAGGGGTTCCTGGGTGAAGTAGATTATCTAAATACATTTCATTCTGTTTTCAGGATTGTTTATGGGATGGTGACAGCTTTTGTCACTTTGGTAGATGACCTACACTTTCGTAGATGGACAGAGGGACTGTGCCCCTATTGTTTCTGCTGAATCTCTCAGGGCTTTTAATACAATTGACCATTGTGTCCTTCTGGGTCACCACTTTGGCATGGGCTTAGTGGTACTGTTCTACAGTGGCTCCATTCTTTTATAGGGAGTGCTCTCAGAGGTAGGTACCTAGAGATTCCTGCTCGACTCCTTGCTCATTACCCCATGGAGTCCCCCAGGATTCAGTCTTGCCTGCTAAGCTATTTATCATCTACATGAAACCATTGGAAAAGGTTGTCTGAAATCTGGGTATTCAGGTGTCAGCAGTATGTTGATGATGTCCAGTATCTTTCCACCTGATTTCAACAAAGCTGTTCTTGTGCTAAACTAGTGTTTTACATCAGTAATGGACTGGATGAGGGCAAACAAACAGAATCTGGAAGTAGGCATTCAGCCTGTGTTATATGGGATTACACTTCCCCTGAAAAATGCAGATTCAGAGTTTGGGAGTACTCCTGAATTCAGCTATGAGCCTAGAGGACCAGGTTTCAGCAGTGATCAGGAGTGTTTGCACATAGTTAAAACTAGTGCACCGACTATGCCAATTCCTGAAGACGTCAAGTTTGTCCATGGAGATACATGCCTTGATTACATCCCATTTGGATTACTATATTTTTTTCTCAGTGGGGCTGCCTTTGAAAGGTGTTCAGAAACTTCACTTCACCCAAACAGTTGAAGCCAGATTTTTAACTAGGGCAGGCTACAGGGAACACACAACTTCCTCATT
The DNA here is from genome assembly GCA_026167975.1 of Phrynosoma blainvillii. Classification (NCBI taxonomy): domain Eukaryota; kingdom Metazoa; phylum Chordata; class Lepidosauria; order Squamata; family Phrynosomatidae; genus Phrynosoma; species Phrynosoma blainvillii. Next base: position 199,823,300 of record JANUYF010000003.1, read on the forward strand.
GCAAAAACTGTTCTGGCTACTGTTCCATTTTGGGGCACAATTCAAACTGCTGGTTTTGACCTATAAAGCCCAACACAGCTTAGGTCCAGGTTATTTGAAGGACCATATCTCCCTTTATGAGTCCACTAAGACTCTAAGGACATCTGGAGAGGGCTTTCTTTCTATCCCACTACCCTCATAGGCTCATTTGGTGGCAACAAGGGAGTGGGCCTTCTTGGTGCTGCTCCCAGACTTTGGAACTCCCTCCCTAGAGAGGCCAGAATGGCCCCATCCTTTATCTCCTTCTGTCAGCAAGTCAAAACATTTTTGTTTCAAGAGGCTTTTATAAAGTGAGTAGGGCTGGGCTTTTAATGCTTTTTGGTACTGTTTTTTAAATTTGTATATAGTCTTTTAATGAATTTTGGTGTTTTTAATGTTAAATGCTTTAACCTCAAACATTGTATTTTAAATTTATATTTATAGTTTTATTAATACTTTTGTGTTATTTTTAATTTGTAGTTTTAAATAAGTTGTTAGCTCCCTGCATCCCATTATTGGGAGAAAGGAAGTATATAAATGAATAAAATAATAATAGTAGTAAAAATGAGTAATAGCATCATCCAAGCAATGAGCTAAAATGGCAAGGAAAGAAAGATTATTTCTCTTAAAGCTGGAATGAAACTTACAATGTCCCAATGAGGCTCTGAAGCCTCTGTGACCTTACCTTATGAATGCTGATTGCGTAGGTGCAAAACCAGGAAATCAGCTTAAAATGCATCCTATTAATTATGAACTGAATCAGAATTTCAAAGAAAGGGTAGTTGACTCATAATAAAAATAAGCATTATGAGGAGTGACAGCTTATATTATGAGCCTGCTTGTTCTGAACTTCATCAACACCACTAGTTAGGAATTAATGTGCTATCATTGCTGTGGAACAAATTGCTATTACAGGCAGAGACAGATGGACAAAATCAACTGCTGAGAAGCCTATAAAACCTCTGCCACACTGCCAGTCATTACAGTGGTAGGGGGAGACATTGCCTTCCTGGGAGCAAAGGAACTAGGTTACACTATAGAAGGCTTGCAGAGAAGTCTTTATCACAGTGATTATCAACTTTCCTGAGAGCAAACAATTTAGAATACAATGGTCCTAATCAGGCCAATTCAAAAATGACTCTCATTGAACACAGTGTTCTAAATGGCAACTGCAGGAGGATGAAACCCAGCTGTCCTTGCCATCTCAATTGAACTTTCATAGAATAGCAATTATGGGCATGAATAGGCCACTCAAAGCCCTCAGATCAACATATATGTCAGCTGGGCCAGTCTTCCTTTGACCTTTTTTTCAGAGATATTTCAGTATGTGCCTTAGTATTAAAATGCAGAGGCAACTGATTAACACAAGTTTTAAAGCAGTGAACTTGATGTTTGCCATTAGTTTACATTATTCTATCTCATGATCAGAACTGTAACCATCTCAAAACTTTTGTATGTTTTATTTGATTCTATATAGTTTTAGCAACATGATTTTAATTGTTGTTTTTTTAATTGTAAAGTTTTAAAACTATTTTACCTGTGAGCTGTTTTGGATCCCTCTCCAGCAGAAAGGTGACATATGAATCAAATAAATAGGTCATGTACATATCAGCCCTTTGACTGTAAAATTTGTATATATTTTATGGCCTCTTATTTAGGGCCTATACAGACCATCCACAATGGCTGGCCTGGGGGTGGAATTGGAGCGGGGAGACCACATGCTGGCTGCCCTGACTCTGCCCTAATGTCATCATGCCACACAGCATGAAGCATCAGGGCACTCCCTTGGCACAGCGTGTAGACACACTGCATCAAAGAAGTGCAGAAAAGCCACGGCAGCAGCAGTAAAGGTGATTTTTTGCCATTCCAAAAAGGAGTGGCATTTGCCAGTTCTTTTTGGAGCAGCAAAGAGCCAGATCAGGGCTGTGGCATGTGGTTGCCAGTGCTCCTAGGGAAGGCACAGAGCCGCCCCTTAGGGGCCGTCTGTACGGCCCCTTAGTTTCATAATCTGTGGTCTCTTCAGTGATGAAACAGGCTTGGACTACTTTGTCATGGCTGTTCTGGTGGCAATGTCTACACTATCTGTGTTTCAACTAAATTCCCCTAGAATGATCAGACTAATTGGGGGAGCCAGATCTATACTGACACAAAACATTCCTATTATTTTGTTTGTATTTCAGCCCATATTGATCTTAGTAATCTCTGTAAAATCTGCAACCTGGATAAAGATGCTGTAACAAATCCACTTGAAATAATCATCTTTCTAAACATTCTCTTGGGTAGGTACATTTTTACTGTTCAAAAACTCCAGAAACATTCAAGGCAAAATTATGACCAAGGAGATAGTGGTGGTGCTATTCAGTAAGGTTGCCTTTGCTGGTATAATACCAGCAAAGGCAGAACTACTCAGTACATATTTTGTTTCAGGGTTCTTCCAAAAAGTGAACTGTCTGCTTCCATGTAGCAGCAGAAACATTGGCAAGAGATATGGATTGCAAATCAAGATTGATAGGAAGTTAGTCAGGAATCATCAAGCTACCGTAACCTAAATGAGTTCAAGCCTCAGATGAGATGTGCCCAGATGAATTGCATCCAAGAGTACTGAAGGAACTTGCTAATGTACTTTCTGAACCACTTGCCATTATTATTGGAAAACAGGTAACATGCCAAAGGACTGGAAAAGGAGATCCTGCATTGAACAGGGGGTTAGACTCAATGGCCCATGCAGGCACTTCCAGCTCTATGATTCTGTTTTCTAAAGGCTTGTTTGCTTGTTTTTAGTTCAAAGCACAAAAAAATAAATTCATAAAATTGAGTTTGGGATGTACTGAACATGGTTTAAGTCATAATAAGGATCTTATGGAAGAAGGAACTTCCATAATGGGAGGCAAAGTCCAGTGAGATCAAGATGTGGAGCTGATAATCTCATTTGACCCTCAATGTAAGTCCTTCCATTAAAACTCCACCAAGTAGTTTTGTATAGAAGAAACTGATAACTTTAGATTTGAGTATAGCATACCATGGTTCACAATACACATACCTTCCACTGTTGGTTGATTGAATAACTATAAGATAGAAATGCATTAAAATTCTGCAGTAAGTTTGCTATATATTCCACTGTATATAAATGCTGAGGTATTAGCTTATAGCACAATCTGGGTAAGTGTTTTGTTTTTTAAAATCTCTTCATCTATTGGAAAATGTAAAAAGGAATAGGGGAAAATGTATCTATTTTCTGTACTCAAAATGTGGGAAGACAGAACAGGGATCTGGACAAAAAACACACAGCCCATGCCAAATATAATCAATGCCAAACTGCTGGACCTTTCTCCCTAGCAAAGAACATCTACAGTTCACAGCTTTAGTGTATGTCAGGTTCTTCCCTGGGGAAGGGTATAGTTTGAGAAAAAATGTTGTGATTTATAAGAATAATAAGCAGACTCTATTTTCTCATCTTCAAAATTGCATTTTGACTTTTTTTAAAAAAGTTTATTATTCAAAACATCATACAAAACACAATCATAGACATATCTTTCTCACATTTGCATCTCTTACTTCCTACCTATCTTTCATCTTCCCATCTTCTTATTTCTTGATAACCTTTCTTTATACCTTTCAACCTTTCTCCTCCTCTCCTTCCCATCCTTCCCTTCCCTTCCACCTCATCCTCTCAACACCTTAGTTCTCTCTCATTCTCTCCTACCTACACGGACCCTCCATCTACCTACTCAAACTTTCATCTACCTTCTTTACCCTATTAACTTGCTTCTCATTTCACATCCTCATTCATATTATTCTTTACACTATTCTGTGTCCTTCTTATTATTTCTTCTTGTGTATCATTTCTGTTATCATATCATTTCAATTCTTTCTCTTGAATCCATTATTATATTCACTTATTCCCCATATTAGTCTACTGTAACCTTTCATATAACTTTATAATCTTTTTCTTATTCTCATTCCTTTTTTTATTTCCTTTTTTAAATTTCTCATTATTTTCCTTCTCTAACAGGCTTATCGTTGCCAGTGCTCCCCATTGTTCTCTCAGGTATTTGATTACTGGTTCCCAATCTTTATTAAATTTTTTCAGTGTATTATCTTTCAATAGTTGAGTTAACTTATCTGCTTCTATTATATCATATAGCTTCCATAACCAGTCCTCTTTTGTGAGTATTTCCTCCCCCCCGCCAATTTTGAGCAAAGGTAATTCTTGTCATAGTAGTTAGGTAGAATAATACTTTCCCATAGTTTTTTTTTTTCCAATTTATCCTCTAATAAATTTCCTAACCAAAAAAAAAAAAAAAAAAAAAAAAAAAAATTCAGGTATCATTTCCATTTTTATCCCTAACATTTCATTAACTATTTTACTGATCATTTTCCAATATCTAGTGGCTTCTTTGCATTTCCACTAACAATGATAGAAGGTTCCAGGTGACTCTTTGCACTTTCAACAGCAGTTTTTGACCCCTTTATACATTTTAGCTATTATATCTGGAGACAAGTACCATCTAAAACATTTTTATCAGTTTTCTCTTAGTTCTTGTGAAGCTGTGTATTTCAGTCCCTTTTTCTAAATTCCTTCCCATTGGTCCAATTGAATCGGATGTCCCACATCTTTTGCCTGCTTTATCATTACATCCTTTACCACCTCCTGCTCCATTTGCATTTGCAGTAATTTTTTAATATAATAATCCTATTACCTTCTTATTTTTCCCAAGCAAAATTTCTTCTAATTCTGTCTTTCCCTCTGCTATTCCTTGGGTTTTAATATCTAGTGTAGCCTTTTCATAAATCTGTCTGTATTGGAACCATCCAAGATTACACCCTTTACTCTCCAATATTTCTTGTTTCACTATTTTAATCCTCCCTCCTTGTTTGCCTATTAAATCTTTGTAAATGATCTATTTATAATCTCTATCCATTTCCTTTCTATAGAACACTTCTTGAAGGGATAACCACATAGGTGTTTTATCCATTATCTTGTTTTTATGTTTTTTTTTCTATATTTTCAGGAGGGCTTTTCTTATGCTATGGCCTGATTTGTCCTTTCTTTATAATATGCTAAATAAGCATGCAGATCAAATTTTATCCCTTCTCCTTCCAATTCTAGGAGTCTTTTATTTTCTAGTTTTAACCAATCTTTAATCTATTCCAACCCACAGGCTTCAAAATATATCCTCAAATCTGGAAGTGCCAATCCACCCCTTTCTTGAGTGTCCTAAAGTACTTTAAATCTAACCCTCTTTTTTCCAATTGTCATATAAATCTTGAGATATCTCTATGCCAATTCACAAAGGGTTCTTTGTTGTTTATAATTGGTAACATTTGGAACAAAAATAGACTTTTAGAATAGAACAGGAAAGAGGATGGAAATTACTTTTAAAGTTCTAAGTATCATAAAGAGTAACCCCATCAAACATGATACCTAAACCATATGTTGAAGGCCTAACAGGATGCCATTGTTTTGCCTCTGGATCTCAACTTTTAATCTATCATCCATGCATAGCAGTTTAAGGATGGAAAATAAATGTATTAAATTCACATTCCCATACTTAAATACATACCCACCAAGTGTGGCAATATAATACAGTGCCTCTTGTCTTGGAAATCTATAATTTTATGAGGGTTTTAATGTGGTTTGAAAAGTAACAAAAATGCATACAAAACCAAGCAGTACAAAACCATGAAGCACACTTTTGTCAAGGTAAAATTACACAAAAAATTATGTACATTACAAAAATGTGTACTGATGCAAGCTGGAAGCTAATTTGGGTTACACTACAAAATTTAAGCCCCTAAAATATAAGGTCTAAAACAGAAAGCAGAAAGCTTTTTGTGTTAGAGAATTTATGTGTTAATGAGAGCCAGTGACAGTCTAATTTCTAAGAAGAATGTTGGCTCAAGAGTAAACAAGATAAGAGAACATCCACCAGACATGAATGAGAATAAACCTAGAACTGATGAAGGGAGGGCTGATGAGATCAACTGGCTGATCCAATAGGCTGGATGATAGTCAAAAGTTAAAATTTAACTATGCATGGTATGTTTATATTATCCCCAACAATCTGACTAGAGAAGAGGATTATTGACACAAACAGAGTCTACTAGAGATCTTGTACCTTAGTGGACCAAATGGACCAGCTGATACACTCAGTAGAGACAAGGGAGAGAATAAAGGAAGTTCAGAGGACAAAGCAATCAGACTGATCTGCAACCTGCAACAGTTGAAGAGGAGGCTGTGATGTAGCCTCAGAACTGCTGGTCTAAGCTGATAATTTCCAGATATCCTTATGCAGGTAAGAGAAGTAGTTAGCATATGCTAGGTGTATATAGTTCCCATTATGGTGAAAAAGAGAAGGATATATGAAAGGTTAAAGGTAAAGGTTTGATGACTGTCTTCAGAAGGGTCAAACAGTTAATGCAGATTACTACTCTTGCTGTGCTGATTAAAAGACGTATGTGTGTGGAAGCATAGCAGAGATCAATTTAAAAGCAGGAAAAAAAGAACATAATGAATAAAAGTTCAGCTATAATTATGGTAATATATTTTGTTTTTTGTTTTTATTTTTATTTTTTTAATAATTTTATTACATAATTAAAATAGTGCATAAAATTCATATTATAATGCTATTATTTCTGTTCTATTTACAGTATTTACAGACCTTCCTTTAGTTCTTCCACAGTGAATACCTGTAAAAATTTGTTCCGATTGTTCATTAGTTATCTATCTCCGATTTTTATGTCTTACAGTTCTTACTACTAAAATAACATTTTTCTCTTCCATTCCTCGCCTTCATATCTTAGCTCATTTCTATCCAGCTTTCTTTGATACAATTCTCAATTGGAGCCCATTCTTCATTTAATGTATCCAAGTCTTTATTATTAAGTAGTTTCATTAATTTGTCCATCTCTTTCATTTCTAATAATTTTAAAAGCCATTCATCTATAGTAGGTATGTCTTTTTTTTTTTTTTTCTTTTCATTTTTGTGCTATTATAATTCTGGCTGCTGTTACCATATATTGGGGGGGGGGGATAAATAATTAAGGTAATATAGCAGGGTGCCACTACCTTCCTTAATACTGAACAAAATCTTATTGAGTTTCTATTGTATTGTGTCAAGGTTGCTTTATGTGCATGTAGAAAACATCTTAATGGAAAATTCATACACACCCCAGACACTTCCAGCTACTTTATTCAAACTGTCACATGCACAGTTACATTTTGCTCACTGTGATTTATTATTCTTAAATTTGATGCATACGCTATAAAAGCTTTGATAGTTATAAAATCAAATCAAAAGGAAAGAATATTAGCAATTGAAAAACCAAAACACCAGGGGTTTAGCACACTATTTCAGTCATTATTGAAGAAAAGTGTGGTTGGATGAACATATCTCCCCACCACAAACACACACTAAAAAACAAAACAAACAAAAAACAAACAAACAGAGTTTTCCTACTTAGAGCATGTATTCTTAACCCAATCAGAAGTGAGGCTTGGAAAAATGGTATGATCTTTTTCTGTCCCACACTGTGGCAAGATCATCAGTAAAGATAAGAAGAGAAAGGATATGGCAAATATTTTCCCTTTTCCTCCTACCATTGTAACCCTAGGATGATGATATACAATGTTTGGGACACATTAATTGCACAATTTTCCTAAGTGTTACTCCTGATTCAGGGATAAATTTGCAGGCAACTGTGCTTTTTACATAGCTATTTATTTATTTGATAGCCTGGATCATAATGAATGTCTTCCTCAAAATATCCAAAGAAGCTAAAGCATGAAAAACAGTTATTTCTTCAAGTGAAGGAGTGATTAATTTTCCTTAATAAACTCAGGAAGACCATCTTGCTTTTGTGTTTTTAACACAAAGGTTCTGTTATTTAATTTTTAAAAGTTGTGCAACACCATTAATATGAGCTCAAGAAAAAAAGCATGTTCTAATTAATTCAACTTACAATATTGATTTTTTTTTCCTCCAGGCTTTTAAGTTATGTCATTGCTCAGGTTAAGCAAAAACGAATACACTACTGATTCTTTTGCTGTCTGGTTATTAGCCAATATATGCCTTGACTGTAACTTGCAAAACAGGAATAAAGAGCCTACATTCTATAAACCATATAATTTTTGAGAGTAAGTAAAAGTTTGGTTCAATATGTAAACAAGCTATACTTTTGATAAAAGAAGGGAAAGGCATGATCAAACATTAAATATTTAAGATATTGCACAAAACCGATACCTCATATCACAAGAATTCTTAATCCTTGTTTGTGTAACAAACAATACTTCCAAAATAAGGATATATGAAGGGAAGTAGCATATGTTGGTCATAATATTGGAACAGAGTTTGTAGGAAGATAATGGTATGGACACACATTTTTAGCATGAAATCAAGAATCTTAAGGGGGGGACTGGATGGAGGAACAACAAAAGCAACAGTATTTGACACCTTTCCTCCCAATCTGCACCTGGGAATAGGCAGTTTCTAGGGAACCTCCTACTTCAACTATATTAAATTTAGATGTATTTTATTATTCAGAAATGATATATCTGATACTGTTTTTTTTCTGTTTTGTATTGTACCTTTTTCAGTTTTGATATAAATCAACTTGAACATGCAGTAACACATGGAAAGAGTGGACAACTATGACCTTCCAGATGTTTTTTGGACCACAGCTCCCATGATTCTTTATCACTGGCTATGCTGGTTAGGGTTTGTAGGAACTGTTTTTTAGCAATAGCTGGAGCACCAGCATTTGCCATCCCTGACATATAGAGAAGTGGGACATTAGGAAAAAAAATAGTTGGAATCCTAATGAACATCTATCATATTCACATTGCAGGGCCCCATTCATACCCCAAAGAATGAATGTCAAAGCCCTGTCAAAGGTTGCATCTACACTGTTGTAATATGGGGCCACCCAACTCACCAGGCTGGCTCAATTGGTGTGGGGGAGCTGTCAGCACTGTGCTGTCTCCTCCAGGCCCCATCACTCTCCCAGCAAGCATTTGGGCATTTGAGAGGCTCAGATTGGTGGCCAGGGCTGTGGGAGGTGCAGCTTCTTGTTCAGGCTGGGACTACAATGGCTTGTAGTTGCCCTGTGACAAAGTCTGCATCAGAAGTGAGAAGTGCCATTGGCTGATGGTGGGTCAAGGGGCCTCAGTGGTTGGCCAGGAGGCCAGAGGGGGCAGGACTGCTTGGCCACCCCACTTCTGATTGGCTGGTGGGCCTATTTAAGGCCATGTGGAGCAGGGAACCAGCACCACAACCAGGCAGTAGTTAAAATTCTCAATCTCTAGTTCTCCATGTCTGAGAGGGTCATGCTTCTGGTCCACCAAATCATTCTGCTTTTTCTCCACAACAACAATATGTTCAAGGCCCATTTCATGCCTGGCCTCAAAAATAACATTGCAGACTCTCTAGCTCTCATTTTCAGGAGGCCAGGTTCCATCAATTGGCACCTGGAGCTGACCCCTCACCCATGCTATTCCCAGAAGAACTGTGGAAGGTTGGAAAATTGCTGTGATGCAGGGCATCCTGTCCTTGCCCCATACAGGAGAGCTGTGTCCTAGTGTTTTGCCTTTTCTGGGGTGGCTGACCCCTGGGCCCAAAAGCTAGTATGGTCCCATGCCATCCTAATAATAATAATAATAATAATTTTTATTTAATACCCCACCCCTCTGAGAACAATCAAGGCGGCTTACATCATAAAAATCCATCACATAGCAATTTAAGAACAATTCCCCCTCCTCCCCTTAAAAAGTTATTAAACCACTTACAATTAAAACAAATTATAAAGGAGGTAAAAACCTCCATAAAATCAGATACAAACCATAAAAAAAAAGTGCAGGCAAGAGTAAATATACTGGCTCATAAAGACTACATTGCCTTAATGCTAGACAAAACTGGCTCATAAAAACTACATTGCCTTAATGCTAGACAAAATAAAAAAAATATGTTGAAGCCTACATGCTTCTTTTATGCTGACTTGACCATTATTATGCCTATATTCCATTTGTAATCAGTTGAATCAAGTGTTAAATTGTAAGTCAACACAAATGCAAAGATTGTTGATTAAAGATTACACTTGGTAACACCAATAGCAAGGATGGCAAATATATAATACTTCAGATGTTGTTGGATTTCAACTACCAAAAATTCAAACCATTATGCTCATACTTTTATATACTACTTTAAACACCTTGGAGATTATCGCACTTACTTTTTTGGCCAATTGGGCATGGGATAGAATCGGGCTAGAATGGCTTTGAATAGGTGTTATCACACACAAAAATGCAAACTTTGGGCCTTTGCAGACTGCCAGAAATAGTGTACATTAAATTGAGGCACTGCCCTGGTTCAGTGCTAGGGAGTCATGGGAATTGTATTTTTTTCTGGGACATTGAGCCTTCTCTGTCAGAGAGCTCTGGTGCCACAATAAATTACAGTTCCCATGATTCCCTAGCACTGAGCCAGGGCGGTGCCTCAATTTAATGTGCACTATTTCTGGCAGTCTGCAAAGGCCCTTTGTCTCGGCAATTACAAGCCATCCCCCAGCCATGCTTAGCCAGCCAATTCTGAAGGACAGAATCTTTCCGTCCCTCAAAATCAGCCAGGTAAGCATGGCTGGGTAATGGCTTGTAGTTGCCCTGTGACAGAGGGCCTAAGCAGACGGCTTAAAAAGGCCGTCTTGGGGGCAGGGAAAGGGAGGGGCAGCCACACGCTCGGCGCCCCTCCCCCTCCCGAGGTCATCCTCAGAGCAGCCAGCCCTCCGCACAGCCAGCACTCCGAGGAGGACCTCCCACCGCAGCCTTTCCATGTGCTGCGGTGGAAAAGTCAGCAAAAGTGCGCCGCAGCCTTTTGCGGCGCACTTTGGCTGACTTGTGAAAGGAGCGCTAATTTAGCGCTCCTTTCAGGGGTGGCGAAGGTACACCGCAGGATCGAGACATGGGGATGCCTCGGTCCCGCGGCACAGCTTCCCAGGGCGGCCCATGGCTGCCCATCTGCTTAGCCCCAGAGTCTGCATTTTGTGTTTGATAGCAGCAGTTCAAGGCCATTCAGGCCCAATCCCATCCCATGCTCAGATGAGCCAAAAAATAAGTGTGATAATCTCCATAGATAGATCTAGATTATATAGATTTAGATATATTGTTGTGTACCTTCAAGGCATTTCCAACTTACAGCAAACCTAAAGTGAGCCTATCATGGGGTTTTCTTAGCAAGATGCATTCAGAGGAGGTTTGCCATTGCCTTCCGCTGAAGCTGAGAGCATGTCACTTGCCCAAGGTCACCCAGTGGGTTTCATGGCTGAGCTGGATATTGTACCCTGCTCTCCATAGTAATGGTGAAACACACAAACCATTATGCCACACATTCTCATTCTCTCTCTCTCCAAAGTGTGTGTGTGTGTCAGAATATGGAAAATGATCACCAATTCAGTTTCATTAAGTTGCATGTAGAACATTTCCCACATGAAATCCATTTGAAAAATATATTCAGCCATTTTGATCAACACTAGATGGCACTGCTAAATTTAAACTTAAAACGTCCCTCCTTTCTTCATTTTCCCTCTTCCTTTCTTCTTATGACTCTTTCTTTTCATACAGAGAATATAATGTTTACTCAATAATTAAGTTGTGGACAAACAAAAACAAAAACAAAAAAAAGTTCAAATGGTCTAATGCTTTCTAAGACAAATGAATATACTATAAAATTGTTGTTGTTGTTGCTGACCAAAACAAAATTAAAAGCAAAATGGGGCTTCATCCAACCATTGTTATACATTCTGAAATACAAAGTTTTTGTCAAGTTCCTAAAATGCAATATAGCCCTTTGGTATTTTATTGCATGTATATATGTGTGCAACTGTTTTGCTACCATGCTGCATTGTGGCTCCATTTTTAGGAATTTGGCCTTTTTCAACATACATGTAGTGAACATATTGACACAATTATACCATACTATCAGACAAATGTGGATGTAATTTCAGATGGAGAGAATATTTGAATATATTGAGGGGAAAAAGGACAACAATGTGTTTCTTGAAAAACTGTAACAAGAAGATGCCAACATAGGTGAGAATCTTTTCAGTATGGGGCTTGTTTTGTATGAAAAATGCATGTGCTTTTTGTGAAATAGACAGCATTTTCTGTGGGAATGAATAGCTTAGCAGTGACATGAGCTAATCAAGTAGCTTTAAAAAAATCTTAAAGCTCTGTCAAGCTTAGCATACAAAATGAAATGAAATAAAACAAAAACGTGCAAAGTATAGATTTTCTTAAATTATAGCAAGCAAAATAATGTGTTTAAAGTCTCATAAATAAAATTTAAAATTGGTTTTAGCCTTCCCTTTTCACATTGGACAAGGAAAAACTGCACAGAAATTATCTGTCTGTCTGTCTCTCTCATTTATCTATCTATGCTCTCTTTTAACAACTCATTTCAGCAATTTGTTTGGCTTCTACTTCACTCTGACCCAAAAATGAATTTAGTTGGCTTACCATCCAGGAGCTTAGATTAATAGGCAGGATATCATGGCCAACCTTGTGGTATCTCTTCCATGGTTCTGACCCATTTCTGTCCCAAGACTGCCAAAGCAATGGGCAGACATTCACATACACTACTGCCACTGTGCTGTGGAGCTGCTGCCACACACCTCTTACTTGCCACCATCACAACATTCCCTCAGAAGGACCTCACCACAGGCCATAACGGCAGGAACGAGGTACCTGGCTTCACTCTGTGGCCAGGCACACCCTTCCAACATCACAGACCATGACTGGGGGCTTCAGAGGGAACTCTTTGGCAGCAACAGGTAAGGGGGGATGAGTCTATGTGGTCTGGCAGCTGTTGCGGTGGGGTTTTCAGGATATTCCACTACAAACAGGTGGGTTTTTTATACCATGCTGGAACCATTGGATTGGCATCTGGTCTGGCTAATCCTGGCCTGGGACTATTGGCCTCTGTAATCTATACAGGATAATGCCAGGCTGAGGGGAATATGGGCTTTTTGACCCATGCAGTCCATCCCCAGGTTATATATGGAAACAGATGCAGTTTAAAGTTGGAAAACTACATTTCTGAGCTTCTGACACATATACTAAAACAAATGTTAGATAGAACACATTTCTGTTCAAAATAATGTGGGGAAAATACTGTATGAATTTCTAAACTATGCAATGTTCCACTTTATCCACCTAATGCAACCACTTGAAAAATACAAAGGATGGATGGATGGATGGATGGAGACAGATGGTGTTGGTCGTGGTGTTGGAAGGGGGTTCATGGCCACATGGATGAAGCCAGGCACCTCATCCCTGTCCTTATGGTCTGTGGCATGTGCCTTCAGAGATTGGGGGGATGGGGAAATATTTTTTTTAAGTAAATAAAATTAAAATAAAGCATCTACCTGGAATGGATGGGAGAAGTTTGAAGATTTACCCATCTCTGCCCAAAGGCCTTGATCCTGTTCACATGCTGCATAGCAAAATTACAGAAACAACTATGCCATAGTAATATACTATTGTACAACTGATGAAATAAGTGATATAGCCATGAAATTTCCTATTGCTCAACATCAGTTCAACTCCTCAACCACCACAAAAGTATGCACTTATGGAATCTCCAAGGTATAGTTCCTATGTTTTCACAATGGTTACCACTGGTATAATGACAGGGTTCCAAAAACCTGAAAAGGATACATCTTTGTACATCTTATACATCTTATTGTATCAAAGGCTGCAGCCTTGTATAGCCTCTGAGAAAGTGCAAACACATATGTAACCTCATTTATACCAAAAGAAAGCAACAACAGTATTATGGTCTCTTCATGGCACATTTAAATTAGAGTGAGTTTCTCACAAAGTTCAGCAGGAGAATTACTCTATATTGCATCAAAAGCTATGTTTTTTCTCTTTTTTCTAAAAGTCCACAATCCATTCTGTTTGCCTAAAACTGAAGTATGCATTCAAGCAAAGCATGAACAACTTTGCCCTATTATGCTGGAATAGACACAGGCTCATTTCCCCAGGCTCTGCTCTCTGCTTCCAATTATACTGTGAATGTTGACCTTTTTGGAGAAGGGTGGTTTAGAGTCCAAGAGATCAATGGAAAGCAAATTGTGAGGCTGTAGCATTAGTGAAATCTTGTAACCTGCTCTTCCCAGTAAGTAAGTAAAAGTTTATTGTATCAGCCAATGGTTATTATAACAATTTATTTACAGTGTACTTATTCCTTCTTTCTTTACTTAAGGCAAACAACTGGGGGGGGGCGAGCACACTATTGCAGAATTTTTTGGAACTGACTACAGAAACAAAAACAAAAAGAATGTTTTTGTAAAAGTAGTTGAATAAAAAGTTGTGCTTTTTGAAAGATTGTGTAATTGCAATTCTTACCACAAATGGGGCCACCCAACTCACTGGGCCAGGCTGGTTGCTGGGGGGGGGGGGGAGCCAGCAGGTCTGCTCTGCCTCCCTGGCATGGCCTGGGCCCTGGCAATCTCCCAGCAGGCACTAGGGCTGTTTTGCATCCCCCGATTGACATGCTGTGGGAGCTGAAAGCACCTCCCCATTGGTCAGACCCAGCAGAGGGGCCATTTTTGGTTGGCCAAATGAGCAGGGGCTGACCACAGACTAACCATCATGAGTTCAATCAGGCCCCATATATTAGCCAAAAAATAATAGTTTTGGGGTGCAGAAAGAACATGAGCTTCACAGTTGCACAACTGGGATTGCACATCTGAATAACATCATGTTTTGCCTTTATTCATTGGCAGGGAGCCCATAACCATGGAGGGTCACACTAATTTATTGGCATAAGTATTAATATGTTTATGTCCTTTACAATGTTTAAAAACATATAGTGATTATTATTGTTACGCTTTATTTATATAGTGCTGTAGATTTACACAGCGCTATACATACAGTCAATAAAATAGATAAAAAAGATAAAGAAAACCTGTCAATGGTGTACATTCTACAAAATAATAAAATAATATATATTAATACAAAGAAGGAAACAAATTAAAATAATCAAATAATCATCATGCAAAACCTGTGAATGCTTCCCTGAACAGTATAGTCTTTAACTCAGCTATGAAACTGGTTAAGTAGTGATGCCCTGTGCTCATGGGGCAAGGAGGTTCCAGGAATGAGGGGCAGCAAGTGAAAAGGGATGAATCTGGGATAGAGCAGTAAACATTCTAGGCTGAGGCGGTAGACCTTGACTACCAGAATGGAAGGCACAAGTGGGACAGTAAGGGGAAAGAAGCTCTGATAAATAAGGAGGGGCCAATCCATGCAGGGCTTTAAAAGTCAACAGCAGAAGCTTATACTGAATATGGAAAGGGAGGGGGAGAGAGTGAAGAGATGACAATAAAGGAAAAATGTAATAATGCATGCAGAAGAACGCTGGACCGAAATTAAAGGACGGAGGTGAGAAAGAGGAAGCCCTGCCAGGAGAAGGTTAAAAAAATCTAGTCATGAGACCACTAGGGCATGGATCAAAATCTTGGCAGTACAGGCCAAAAGAAATGGTCAGATTTTAGCAATATTATACAAAGAAGAATCTATATGCCTTGGCTGTGACCTGAATCTGGGGAATACATGACAGAGAGGTATCAAAAATAAAACCAAAACTGCAGGCTTCCTGGACAGGTTGAACAGAAAGAGAAACAACAGCTTGTGGGGAAAGATAGAACTTGAAACTGGCAGGAATTAGACAATAAAATACAGACCCCTCCTCCTCAACCCTCACAGTGGCTAATGTGGGTAAAAGAGAAACCACCAAAAGAAAGGGCTGCAGAGGTAGTAGTATCAAGGGTTGAGAGCCAGGTTTCATTAACAGCCAGGAAATTAAGTGCTTTGGAAAGAAAAAGGTCATGAATTGTCACCACTTTAGGGGCAACAGAGCAACAGTTCCAGAGTGAACAGAAGAAGGAAGCTGGGAGATAGGAAGATGGCGAATGGGGATCAGGTTAGGAGAAATATGTGGAGCCATGGGATTCACTGCCCAATGGTCAAAAGAAGAAGATATAACAATGACAAAAACAGAAAAGTAAAAGCCAAAAGTACTCAAGAACATTGCCAGTTACCACAAGAAAACAGGAATCTAATAAATAAGGTAGTCAAATGTTGCTGGGCAGGGAGGCGAGCTCCAAACTACTTTTGCTGCTGCTACTGCTGCTGCTGCTGAGAGGGTGTGGAAAGGGCAGGAGGATGTAGAATAGGTGGGTGGTTTTTGTAGCTGCTCTGCTCTTAACTCTCTCTTCTCCTCCTCCTCCTCTTCCTCCGTCGTTGCTGCTGCTGCTGTTGCTGGGAGGGTGTGGAAAGGGCAGGAGGATGTAGGACAGTGTTAGCGGATGTCCTCCATTTTTCTTGTATATTTTAGCCAAGTGGAGTTCCCTATGACACCAGCCTGACCCTTGGGAGATGGCAGCCATAATCCCCTAAATGTAAGGTCAGGTAAGCAAGCTGAAGTTGCTCAAGTCCACTAAAGATTTCCTGGACAGGCAGGTTTGGGAGTTGCCCTTGGGAATATCCCATTATACTGGAAAAGGTACACAATGGTGTTTGTTTGTAATGGGACAGTGATCAGATTTGATTGCACCCCTTTCTCTAGCTTCCTTTCCTCAATAGTTTTGAAACCAAATGCATTGTTTAGACTATGCCCAGACTTAGGTAAACAATGGTAATCCCATCAAGCCTTTGTCCTCCTATCGTTTGACTCATGGCCAGAAGGCAGAAATCGCCCTTAAAACCCCCTGGATTTTAGAAGCAAATGTGCTACCTTGGAAGTGCATGCTGAATCTCTGTCGCTCTGCACTCTGAGATAGTTCCCACAATCCCCTCTCTTGTCGGTTGTGCCCCTTCCATGGAACCCATCCATATTCGCCGCCAGAAGTCCTGAGGAGTCTCTCAGGTGTAAGTATATCCCTCTATCCTGGTTATCCCTCTCTGCCTTCACCGCTCTCACTCTTTTCCGCTTATTCTTCTAGTGTGTGTGTGTGTGTGTGTGTGTGTGCCGTATTTGGGTGTTTGCTTATTGTGTTAATAAATATTTCAGATTTTAATTTGGAGTTTGATTCCTCTCAGTGTCATTCCCTGCCAAAATTCTTATATCTCTCTCTTACATTTGGTTAAGATCTCCGAAGCGAAGTTGGGTGCTTCACTCGCATATTTGAGCTAATTATAAATTCCCCAAAATTAGGTTTGTTTCCCAACAACAGGTAGGTGGTATTTGTAGCTGCCCCGCTTTTAGCTCTCTCCTCCTCCTCCTCCTCTGCTGCTGTTGTTGCTGGGAGGGTGTGGAAAGGGCAAGAGGATGTAGGACAGGTGGGTGGGTGGATTATGAGGATGATGACAATGATACAGAGTATATTTAGAGTATATTGAGATATTTAAAGAGTGCAGCTATGCTACTCCACTTCTCTTCATCAAGATAAACATGCCCAGTTCCACCAACTTTTCATCATATGTTTTGTTCTCCATATCTCTTAACATCCTATTTATCCTTTCCTGAACCCGCTCCAACATATTTAGATACTTCTTAAAATGGGTGCCTAGAACTGAATGAAATACTCTAGATAAGGCCTTACAAATGCAGAATATAGGGATAATTATTTTCCTCACCTTGTGCTTCTATTAGTGCAGGCAAAGATAGCATTCCCTTGTTTTCAGCAGCAGTATGTTCAATTTATGATGAACAATAATCTCAATAATGACAACATTCCTTTTCACGTGTAGTACTGCAAAGCCATTTAACCCTCACCCTATACTTATGCATTTGGTTTTTGTGGCCTAAATGTTGAATTTTGTATTTATCTCTATTGAATTTCATTTTATTAATTTGTACCAAATTTTCTACTTTATCTAAGTCCTTTTGAATTCTGTTCCATCTTCCAAAGTGTTATTAATTCCTCCTAGCTTTGTTATCATCTGCAAACTTGATACTGATCTCTTCTTCCCTGTCATCTAAGGGGGGGGGGGGGTTGCAGACTGCCAGAAATAGTGTAAATTGAGTCCACTTTAAGGGTCAGGGTTAGGGAGTCATGGGAACTGTATTTTATTGTGGCATCAGAGCTCTCTGACAGAGAAGGCTCAATGTCTCAGAAAAAAAAAAATTCCCATGATTCCCTAGCACTAACCCTAACCCTTAAAGTGGACTCAATTTGCACTATTTCTGGCAGTCTGCAGCCCCCCCCCCCCCCATGGTCATTGATGTAAAATATTGAAGAATAATGACCCTAGGGCAAAAGCTGGTGTATTTCACTTGAGACTCTTTCCAATTTGAAGTTCAACCATTGATTATGACTCTTTGAGCATGGTTTCCAAACCTATTATGGATCCATAAACAACATATTATGGGGACCTTAACTAATGCTTTGCTGAAATCCAGATAAATGGCACCCACAACATTCCCATCATCTACTAAACTGGAGACCCAATGAAAAAAAGATATAATATTAGTTTGACAAGATTTCTTCTTAACAAACCCATGCTGGCTCCCACTGATCACTGCATTGTCATCAAGACAGTTGTAGACAGACCTCTGTGTAATCCAATCTAATATTTTTTTCTGGTATTGATTGATCTAGAGTTTCCAGGCTGATTGGTCTAGAGTTTCCTGGATCCTCTTTTTTTTTTTTTTTTACCTTTATCGAAGAGAGGGACAATATCTGCCCTTCACTAGCACTTTGGCACCTCATCTGTTCTCCAAGATTTCTGGGGGGAAAATGATGGCAAATGGTTCAGGCCATACATCAGCAAATTTGTTCCTAAGTATGTAAGTACAGTTCTCTCTTAGAGTCAGCTACATTTTTTCCAGAAGGCTGTTAATGAGTATATGTTAATTATGGTAACAGCTGCCCTAGAGATGATTAAAATATTTTTTTTCTTCCCAACATTTTTGAAAGTAGATTTAATTCACTCAACTTTTACAAAAAAGCATCTGCAAATAAACAACTCTGTATTGTTAAAGTACAATCATAAGTAATTTGTGTAACTGCAAAAATGTTTGTTTTCCTAAATGCAAACAATGATTAAAACACATGTGGATAATTAATTTGCATCATTTTAAAAAAAAACCTTAATTAAGAAGGGAGAAACCATAATGCTTAAAGCCTGTTGTTCTGTTCATGTGTTAATAGAATAGAAAACTGACAGCACTCAGGGTGATAACCTTGAAAGAACTTTTACATGTTTCTTATTTATTTATTTATTTCTTATGGCTTCAAGCATAGGATGTTCAAAAACAAATTATTAGTTATAGTAAGCAAGTTTGGATGTTTGAAAAGGGAGCTGGATGGTTTCAGGGACAGAAATAATTTGTTTGCACAGTCTACATGAGGGATGTGAAACCTATGGCCTATAAGACAAAACTGGATGCCCAGACCTCTTTCTTTCCCAGCACATACATTATCTCTGGGGATATTTTGAGTTAATGACTATGTGACTATATATTACCTCTATTATTAAAGGGAATATGCTTCTGTGTAACAGCTGATAGAAAACATAATAGTGGGGAAAATACAGTTTCAGCTCTGTTTTTCTGTCACTTTTCCTGTAGACAGCTGCATTCATCTTCTACTTTTAAACTTTTCATAGGTATCCAGTATGCAATTGTGTGAACAGACTATTAGACCATGGGCCTCTGCAGACGGGTGGCCATGGGCTACCCCGAGAAGCTGCGGATTGGGGCCGAGGTTGCCCCATGCCTCAGCACTGATCCATTCTTTTTCCGGCCTTGGAAGGAGTGCTAAAATAGTGCTCCTTCTGCAAGGCACAGAAAGGGCACTACAAGAGGCGATGTGTGCCTCTTCATCGTCTCTTCCGGCTCAGCGTGTCCGGACACTGAGCCAGAAGGATATCATCGGAGCACCCGGGAAGGGATTGGGGCACCTAGCATGAGGCTGCCCCTCCCCTTCCTTGTCTCCAAGACAGCGCAAAGCACCATCTGTAAAGAAGGCATATAGAGTAGTGGTTTGATTGAGCATGGGTTGTCTCATGTTGATGGCTTTTCTCTTAGGAATCCA
This sequence comes from Phrynosoma blainvillii, assembly GCA_026167975.1. Classification (NCBI taxonomy): domain Eukaryota; kingdom Metazoa; phylum Chordata; class Lepidosauria; order Squamata; family Phrynosomatidae; genus Phrynosoma; species Phrynosoma blainvillii. The sequence continues at coordinate 199,843,352 of JANUYF010000003.1, forward strand.
GATATTTGACATTTGATGTGTACATGCATAACAAAACTTTTTTTTAAAGGGAAGAGTGCCTATGTCCAATTTAAAGGAGAAGTAGTCATTAAATCTCCCCACCCCAGTGATAACCTGGAAGAATTTGTGTGAGGTCACTACAATTTTTCAATTATTACCTACATATGATGTTTCCATGAATTGGGGCTTTCAAGAGAGGCGTTTCTGTTCTGTCACTGTAAATGGTACCAAATGTATACCCCACTTCCTGTGGAGATGATTTCCCATGTGTTTTCAGATTTCCCATGTCCTGACCTGTGATTACTAATACAATACGAGCCACAAATTTCCATGGGTGGAATGAAGTGATCAAAAGGTTGCAATACCAAGGTGCTGGCTTGTAGCTGAGCTGGAAGCTGGGGTACTACTTTCCAGAGTTTGACAAAAATGGGTTGATTTTTTTAACTTCTGATTACTTTATTTTCTTAATAATGAAGTTATAACTATATTGTAAGAAGATAATACAATTTTGATGCATTGCTTCAAAATTTCATTTATTTATTTTCCTCTAATTATGGGGTATGGACTCACTAGATGGTAGAAGAGAACATCAAATGGGACAAGTGCTGGATCATGCTGTTCTTTATGGTGCTTTTTTTGTGCATAGATGCATTTCTAGGTTTTTGTTGTTATTAACTGCCCTCAAATCAAACTCATGTAACCTTCTTCTCTCCCTACTTCCCTCCACCTTTCTGAGCACTATTGTCTTTTCTAATGAGTTTTCTCTTCTCATGATGTGTCCAAAGTATGACAGCCTCAGTTTGGTCATCTTGGTTTCCACATCTCAAAGGAGTTGATTTTCTTCCTATCATCTTTCTTAACTGTCTAGCTCTCACATCCATATATGGTAATAGGGAATACGATGGCTTGTATGATTCTAAATTTTGTTCTGAGTTGTATATCTTTGCATTTTAGAATCATTTCTAGTGCTTTCATAGCCACCATCCCCATTCTTAATCTTCTTCTGATTTCCTGACTGCAGTCCCCATTTTTATCAATGTGTGATCCCAGGTAGGAGAATTATTTTACTATTTCTATTTCTTCATTGACTAGGTTGAACTTGTGAAGGTCCTCGGTGGTCATTATTTTTTGTTTTCTTTATGTTCAACATTAAGCCTGCCTTTGCACTTTATTCTTTGATCTTTCTTAGTAAGTGTTCCAGGTCTGTGAGGTTTTCTGCTAGTACTATGGTGTCATCTGCATATCTTAGATTGTTGATATCCCTTCCTCCTATTTTCACTCCTCCTTCCTCTGTGTCCAAGCCTGTTTTTCTTATAATATGTTTTGCATACAAGTTGAACAGATAGGGTGAAATTATACAGCCTTGTCTGACTCCTTTGCCAATTGGGAACCATTCTGTTTTTCTGTGTTCTGTTCTGACAGTAGTCTCTTGTCCTCATCACAAGTATCACATATGTTGGCATGACCATGTCTTTAAGGACATTCCATAGCCTTTCATGATCTATGCAATCAAAGGTTTTGCTATTGTCTGTAAAGCACATGCTAATTTTCTTTTGGAATTCCTGGTGTGCTCCATTAGCCATTGTATGTTTGCATTATGGTCCCTAGTGCCTCTTCCTTTCCTGATCCCTGCTTGGACCTCTGGGTCTAGGCCCTCCTTGTGTAACCCCATCACCTAGTAAACCCTATGATGACACCCCAAGTGAGACACAGGTAGGATTAGAGCATTAACAGAAAAGGGGAGGAGGGGAAAATAAAGGGATAACACACTTGCAAGATTAGCCAAGGGCATAAGAAAAATGCCAGGACAAGTAGCAGACACCCTTAGAAAGGCAAATGGCATCCAAACCAGCATTACACATAAAATAGGGATGTGGACTGTGAGAAGCATGAGCCAAGGGAAGCTGGACATAGTAAAAATGGAAATAAGTATAGCAGTACTGGGGGTGAGTGAGTTAAAATGGGCAGGAATGAGCCACTTTGAATCAGAAAACCATACAGTGTTCTGTTCGGAGAATGAAAAAAGAAGAAGAAACAGGGTGGCTTTCATAATAAGAAATGATGTAGCAAAAGCAGTCAGAGGCTACAAGCAAAATCAGACTGAACCATTTCATTAAGACTCCATGATAAACCTATGAATATCACCATAATTCAAGTATATGCACCAACTACAGAGGCAGAAAAGGAAGAAATTGATAGATTTTATGATGGAGTACAGGAAGAAATTGACAGCACACAAATACAGGATGTCAAGCTGATCATTGGAGATTGGAATGCAAAAGTTGGAAGAAAAGAAGAATCAAAAACAGTAGGCAGATTTGAATTAGGCAAAAGAAATGAAGCAGGTGAGCATCTGATAGATTTTTGTGAAGACAACAGCCTATTCATTGCAAACACATTTTTTCATACAACCAGAAAAAAAGGCTACACACATGGACATCACAAGATGGTCAAGATAAATCAAATTGATTATATAAATGGAAGTAAAAGATGGTGAAACTCTATACTTGTGGCCAAAACTAGACCAGATGCCAACAGATCATGAATTACTCATATAAAAAAATAAGAGTAAGACTCAAGAAGAAAACAAAACCAGTGATTTTACCAAAATATCATCTAAATAATATCTCAACAGAATTTATTGACAACATAAGAAACAGATTTGCATTATTAAACTTAATAAACCAATAACCAGAGGAACTATGATTTGAAGCCAAGGACATAATAAAAGAAGAATGTAGACAGACACTTTCAATAAACAAACAGAAAGAGAAAAAAAAACATGGATGACAGAAAAAACACTACAAGCAATAAAAAAAGAAGAGAAGAAAAACAAAAGGGAGATAGGAACAAACTTGGGGGCTTTACAGACTGGCAGAAATAATGCAGCTTGAGGCCACTTTAACTGTCCTGGCTCAGTGCTAAGGAATCATGGGAACTGTAGTTTATTGTGGCACCAGAGCTCTCTGACAGAGAAGGCTCAATGTCTCAGAAAAAAACTACAGTTCCCAGGCACTGAGCCAGGAGAGTTAGTGGTCTCAAGCTGCATTATTTCTGCCAGTCTGTAAAGGCCCTTAGAATTATGAATGCAACAGTACAATGGTTCATGAAAAAAGATAAAGAAAATTACAACAACCAATGCAGAGAAATAGAAGACAACAACAACAAAAAAAGGAAGAACAAGAGATCTATTTCACAAGACCTGAGAAATCAAAGGAAAATTCAAACCAAAGACTGGGTTGCTCTATGACAATAAAAATAACATAATTCAAGACTAGGAAGGAACAAAAAGATGTTGGATGCAATACACAGAAGAATTATACAAAAGAGATGACAAAATGAATGACACATGGAACAAAAAGCCATATGAAGATGAACACCAAATTCTAAAAAATGAGGTGGAAACTGCAATAAGAGAAATAGCGAAAAGCAAATCATCAGGAACAGATGATATTCCAATTGAACTGCTGCAAACCACATTGACAGAGTCAACTTTAGTGCTGACCAACATATATCAACAGATATGGAAAACAAAATGATGGCCAACAGGTTGGAATCAGTCAATACACATTCCCATCCACAAAAAGGGAGACACAATAAACTGCAGCAACTATAGGACCATAGCACTGATCCCCCATGCAAGCATTTTTAGGGAACAATGCCTTTTTGTGTGTGTTTGGACAACAACAATATGGACAACAGGAGAGTGTCTTTTATATTACAATCCATTATTTTCATTTATTTTTAGAGTGGAACCTGAGGGTGCATGTGCACGCGCGCACACACACAGACACATATATGATAACTATGACTAGATACTGATGACAATGACTAGAAGGAATGGAAATATTTACTATTCTGTAGCTGAAAAACATGTGTTTGTCAATATTCAGGAAACTTAATTGGGAAGAATATCACAGAAGCAAGAGGGTCACATAGTTCACAATTGTTTCACATCATCAGATGTTTAAGGATTTTTTTTTTTTGGCAAGAAAGTGTTTTTATGTCTGCAAAATCTGCATTTTTCATGGGAAAAAAAGTCATTGGATTCCTGCATGACCTATTATGCAACTTAAGTTTGTGTGCACTTAACTATGTAGTAGAGAATCTAAGAAATCTGGTTACTGAACTGCAAAGATGTGTAAATGATGTACATAAAGAGTGCCCAGTGTGCAATGGAATCCTCTCTTTGATATCCCATAACTTTGGGAGTTCCTGATGTGCACCAGAACCTTCAGATAAATCACCAGATAGAACCAAGGATATAGAAGTTGTCATGTTGACTGCTACTGATGCTACCACTGACAGTGCCCACCTTCCACTCCCTCAGCCATCCCCTCAACTTCTGCCGCTGCCACCTTTTGACCCCCCCCCCTCCTCCTCCTCCTCCTCCTCCTCCTCCTCCTGTTCTTTCCTGGTTCACTACATTTGGCATTGTCCAATATAAAATCCAGCTGCGAAAAGTAGAACAGAGAACCCTGGGATACCAAAACCACAAATCATTCCCTACTCCCCTCTAGGGAACTGGTATGCTGCTGAGACAGAGATCCTAGATTGCACTCACATTCAAATGAACACTCCTGCTGATGCTTCATGGTTATATCAAAACCACCAGGGGTTTCACAGTTTGAATGTTTAGATATATGTGGTCTCTTCACCAATGTCTGTGTGCTGTTTGTAGGAAACATGCATGATGCTCCGTGTTCTGACCGTTAGTTGTGAAAAATATGCTTTCTCAGGTTTCTGGTGGTCTGTTTGGCTCAGCTCTCTCTCTCTCTCTCTCTCTCTCTCTCTGTGTGTGTGTGTGTGTGTGTGTGTGTGTAAATGCCAGATGTGTTTCATCTGCTAACCTCCCTCTGCCTTCCTGACAGGTAGCAAGAGCTTGCCCCTGCTCCCATACATCTTCATTCCTTACCAAAGAGCACAACTGCCTGGAGAAATGGCCTGTAATACCTCTCAGAGAGTCACCTGGTCACTGAGTGTGTGTTTGGGCAGCTTAAACTGCTCCTTTAGGATCTTCCACTGTGCTGGTGGTCATCCTCATGCTGCCTCTGAGACACCTGCAGTGATGGTGCTCTATATTGGCTATGCCTCACAACATAGCAGTGTTGGACACATTCCCTGACCATGAATGGCCAGCTGATCTGTCACCTGAGGTTACTGTGCCCATGTATGCAGCCTCTCAAGAACAGCAGGTTGTAGTGGAAGTTGCCTTGTGGAATGGAATTGTGCAGATATACTTCTAGCCAGGTGATGAGTCACCATGAACACTGCCACCCACCCACCCATACATGCATTGTCCATGGCAGTGGCAGCATGGTGTGCATCATGGACCCAGTGTGCATCAAGGAGTATAGTGTGAAAACTGTCATTCTCATTCCCACCACTGCAAGTTCACTTGTGAGCACACAATACCCCAACATGATTCAAACATGATTTTTGCACAAAAGCCAGCTTTTTTCTGTAAACTGTGTTATTTATGTTAATTAACATATAATTGCTAATGTTAATTATATGTTTTAATGCAAAACTCTCAATTTTTCATTTAAAAAAATCAATATTTTTATTAAAAATGAGGCTTCGTATAAAAAAGAAACCCACTATTTTTGATCTAACAATGTGTTTCTGGAAACAGTGGACAGTATACTGTATCAGTTACTTAGATCATGTCTAAATGAGCCAAATTAAGTGGTTTCATTTCATCCACACAGTGACCTGTCTTCATTATGCCAGACCAAATTCCCAAATTCCCAATTATGTTAGGACAGTTCCACAACAAATCCATGTTTTCTCTCCCTTAAACCAGCTTAAAATAACTTACTTTTGCTCCAGGATTTGCCGGAAAATCTTGAACACTCCATAGTGATGCCAGACAACTGTTTACATATATGTCCCAACTGTGTCACCTCCTTTTGAGGTCACAATGGGGCACTCAGCCATGTGATTGATACTATGTTCCTCATTTCTGAAATTTAAATGAGTGATTTGCACCAGTGGCAGCAGGGTCAGGAGGCAGAACAGGAAGCATGTGTAGACAGCTGTCCATCATCACTACAGAGTGCAGGTAATGGGGAAATCCATGGCAGCTCCAAGACCAGAATACTCTGAGAGAAGTATTCCAGAGTATTCTGGCCAATGTAAACTCAGAGCTAAAACAGATGACCCTGAAGAAGTCGCCATTTGGATGCCAATCACACCAAGACTGCAGTGGCTGGATGGCCAGCTTCCAAAGCAGGCCACCAATGCTGTCCCAAACGGGCTGCCAGCAGAAGCGGATTAAGGGCCTCTGCATATCAGCCCAAAGGGCTGGTCAGGAGGCAGAGTTGGGGTGGGGCAGCCACACGCCGGCCTCCCCAAGCCCACACTGATGCTGTCCTGATGCCATGCACTGTTACGCATGGAACACAACGTCAGGATGCCCTTCCGGTGCAGCGTTAAAACATGCTGCGCTGAAAAGGGCACAGAAGAGCCGCACGCCAGCTCTTAGGGCAGACTTTTGCCACCCCTAAAAGGAGTGGAATTTTGCTGCTTTTTTCAGGGCAGGAAGAGGGAGGATGGGGGCCATGGTGTAGGGTTACCATGGCCCTGATCCACTGCTTCCCAGGGTGGCCCAGAGCTGCCTGTGTGCAGTCCCCCTATATCCACTCCTAAAACATATGGTTCTTGCCATCTCGGTGCAGCCTCTTTGCAGTTTCCGTTTGCTTTGGGGGTGTATCATGTGACCAGCACACCCCCAAAACATCTGGAAGCCACTTTGTTTGGCCCATCTGTTTCAGGCTTAAGTTAAGTATTACTTTAGTTAGGACCTCTGCAGACTATACCCAAGTGGTGGGGGTGTCAATGCCCAAAAGAGAAACCATGGAAACTCTCATGGAGATGAGTACAACATACACAAAACAGTCAGTCAAAGAGGGGGCATAAGCTGAAGGGGGATGAAGGGAGGCATGATTGTACCTTGCTGGCATCTGCATGGACACACCTCTGCTCTGATGCCCTGTCCTGGTAAAACGCTGCACATGCGAATGTGTGCAGGTTCACAGGGATGGCCATGCAATGGGATGGCAGTCACCAGCAATGCACACCTGTGAAGACACGTAAGTATGGTTGTGGGGACAGTAAAAAGGAAAAGTTCCCAGCAGTGTGGCTTGAAGTTGAGCTGTGCTATGTAGTCATGTCATGTGCACTCCAGCTGCCTTGGGAGCTGGCGATGTAGTTGATAGGTTTCAATGTGGCTTCTGAAAAGGCAGCTTCAAGCCAACTTTTTCCTGCCCATCTATTTCACCCCTAAGTTAAATATAAGAGCTAGTGTGGTGTAGTGGTTTTAGAGTTGGACTATGACTCTGGAGACTAGGGTTCAAATCACAGCTCAGGAAACTCACTAGATGACCTTGGGCATGTCACACTCTCTCAGCCTCAAGGGCAACCAATAGCAAACCTCATCTGAATAAATCTTGCCAAAAAACAAAACAAAAGCAATGATAGGGTGACCGTAAGTCAGAAATAACCCCAAGGCACACAACCATAAATTCAGTTTATTTACCTAAGGAGATTACTACATGTGGCTTTTATTTTATTTTTTATTACTCAACCAGTTTTCTTTAGAATAGTTTAACAAGTATTTTCCATATTGTTTAACAATAAAAATCAGTGATTTGTATTTCTTCATATCTTGTATCAGTAATTCTTCTAGTACAATTCCTTCCTACAGCATTTATTAATTTGTCTAGCTATACCATTCTTGATTACCTTTGCAAGATTACAAGAATACTAGAAAACTAAAGAAGTAACTTTACTTCCATGTTGTTTGTCATTATTTCTTTATACCAAGTTCATTTCTTTCTTGTCACTCTATTATTTTCTTATCTACAAAGTCAAATAACACACTACATATGGGTTTTAAACCACAGTTATAGTAATAAAAATAATATTTGGTGATTCTCATCAAACTTTGTCACCTCTGACCTATAGCTACCATGAATGCCAAATATGGTTATGGCATCCTTTTTTTCACTGATGAGGGAAACCTGTTATAACTGCCAACTGTGTTGCAGTCCCAGGACTTCTTAACTGCAAAACATCATGCTATGATAGTTGTGAGATTGGATTTCAATGTAGTGTCACAGTGTCCTGCTCTTTCCCTTGTCCTACCCTCATTATTCCCAATCAGCCTGATTTGTTTTTGTTTTATTTTTTGTATTTCTTTCCCCTGACAAAAAGATTCCCAGATTGTCAGAACTGCAGAATTGATTTTTGATAAGTAAAAATAAATAAATAAATAAATAAAATACAATGAAAGGCATACCCTATACCCTATAGGGCAGGGAGAAGGGGGAAGAGAGTGATGACAGCAGCAGTCCCGGTTGTGCAATTGCTAAGACATGCAATCATGGCTACTCACAAAGCTGGTATGTTTGCATTTTCATCAATTTGTGTGATTATTATTATTATTATTATTATTATTATTAAAGTTTATTTCTAAAGTGCTGTCAATTACACAGTGCTGTACAAAGATATAATCAAATCATAAAATAGAAATAAAAACCTGCCAGAGGCATACAATCTAAAAATACAAAACAATAGGTAAAATAAAATAAAAGTTAAATTAAAAGCAGGGTACCTTTAAAACAATTAAACAGCAACATCCACTGTCAGCCCAAATAACAGAAAGAATAAATGTATATTAGACAGTGCCTGGGAATGCCTCCTGAACAGGGTGGTCTTTAACTTGGATTTAAAAGTAGAGAAAGAAGTAATGACTCATGTTTGAGGGGGAAGAAGGTTCTAGGAGTGAGGGGCGGCAAACGAGAAGGGGTGAATCCGGGATGAAGTGGTGTTAGGACAGCAGGTCTTGAGTACTAGAATGGAGGGTATGGGTGGGAATGTAAGGAGAGAGAAGTTCAGATAGGTAAAGAGGGGCTAGACCATGCAAGGCTTTGAAAGTTAGCAACCAAAGCTTATATTGGATACGGAAGGGAAAGGGGAGCCAGTGAAGAGAAGATAACAAGGGAGAAACATGGTCAAAGTGGCGAGCAGAAGTAATGATGTGAGCAGCTGAATGTTGGACAGAAATTAAAGGGCAAAGATGAGAGAGAGGAAGCCTAACTAGAAGGAAATTACAGTAGTCTAATTGGGAAACCACCAAAGCATGGATCAATCTTGACAGTGGAGGCCGAAAGAAAAGGACAAATTTTGGCAATATTATAAAGGAAGAATCTGCAGGCTTTAGCTGTGGCCTGAATATGGGGAATAAAAGACAGAGAGGAGTCGAAAATGAAACCAAAGCTGTGGGCTTTCTGGACCAGATGAATAGAGGTATTGTTGACAGAAACAGAGAAAGAGGATTGAAGGGAGGACTTAGGTGGAAAGACAAGAAGCTCTGTCTTGGACATGTTGAGCTTCAAAAGCCGATGATGCATCCACAGAAAGACAACTCTGAGACATGAAGAAACTTGCTGTTCAAGCCCCAGAGGGAGATCAGGGGTGGAAATATACAGTTGAGTGTCATCGGTGTACAGATGATAGGAAAAACTGTAAGAACTGATAAGTTTTCCTAAAGACAAGGTTTAAAGAGAGAACAGTAGGGGACCCAAAACAGAGCCCTGGGGAACTCCAACAGATAAGGGAATAGGAGACAAAGGGGGGAAGCACATGAGTGCTTCCAGGACGCCGCGGGACGGTGCGCCGTGGGACCGCAGCATCCGCACCACGGCGCACCATCGGCGCCTCTAAAAGGAGTGCTAAATCAGCGCTCCTTTCAGATGTCAAAGTGCGGCCCAAAAGCATAGGGCACACTTTCACTGACTTATCTGCCGCAGCGTGTGCGGACACTGCGGCGGGAGGTTGCCCTGGGAGCGCCGGCCATGCGGAGGGCCGGCGGCTCCGAGGACGACCTCGGGAGGAGGAAGGGGCGCCGATCGTGTGGCTGCCCCTCCTCTTCCCTGCCTCAGAGACGACTCTATTAGTCGTCTGCCGAGGCCCTAAGTCTGACCACCTGTGACCACTGTAAAAGATCTATCTGACAGGTAAGATTTAAACCAGTCAAGAATGGAGTTCGAGAAACCGATGTCAGAAAGTATATCAACTAGAAGACAGTGATCCATGGTGTCAAATGCCACAGATAAATCAAGGAGAATGAGCACAGAATAAAAGCCATTTGCCTTGCCCCATAAAAGATCATTGGAGATCTTTGTGAGGGCCATCTCTGTAGAGTGCCATGGGCAGAAACTGAACTGAAAGGAATCAAGGATGGAGTTGGCTTTGAGAAACTCAAGACAGTGGGAATAAATAACCCATTTCAAAACCTTAGAAAGAAAAGAGAGAAGAGAGATTGGACAATAGCTGGACAAAGAAGAAGGGTCAAGAGAGTATTTTTTTCAAGATAGGGGAAACAAGAGCATGTTTAAATTCCGAGGGGAAAAGAGCCTGTAGAAAGAGAGAGGTTAAAGACAGAAAGAAGCTAAAGAAGGAAGGAAAGGGCTATAGAGATTAGGAGACAATGGGGAATTGGATCAAGAGAACAAGTTGCAGGTTTGGAAGAGTACAGCAGGGTAGAGATTGTAACAACAGGGTTCATGTATAAAGTCCTAAGTAACCTCTCCTGGCATAACCCACATAAACGTGATGGAAATATCATTCATATACACTCTGATAGTTGGCAGATTCAACCACCTTCTCCCTGTGCAGCTCATGGCCATTTAGGTAGGTTGGGGAAGGAATTATGATTTTTGCAATAATGTCATAATCATAACTAAGTAGGGATTATGGGACAATATAAAACAGTTTGTTGTTTTCTGGTTGTTGTTGTTGTGTGCCTCCAAGTCATTTCTGACTATGGCGACCCTAAGGCAAACCTATCATGGGTTTTTCTTGGTATGTTTCTTCAGTTTTTTGTGGGTTTTTTTGCCATATCTGCTCTCTGAGGCTGAGAAACTGTGACTTGCCCAAAGTCACCAAATGAGTTTTCATGATGTAGCAGGTATTCAAACCCTGGTCTTTAGAGTCATAATCCAAGACTCAAACCACTAAACCACACTGGCTCTCTATGGATTGTAGTTAATGGATGAGTAAGGAGCTTATCACATTACCTTTTAAACTGACATCACCCCCATGGGATGCAGCCAGGGTGCTGGATGGAGGTTGGAATTATCACAGTGTAATCCGCCGCTGATTCAACTGGGTGATTGCATCCTTGGTCCTAGGCACACTCAACCGGCCCTTTTTCAAAAATGGAAAGCTCCTAACTTTGAAAACAGGCCGACTGAGCGCAGCTGGGACCTGGGATACAGTCACCCAGTGGAATCAGTGGCAGATTACAGTGCAATAATTCCCACCTCCATCCAGCATCCTGGCTGCATCCCATGGGGGTGCAGAGGCCCTTAGTTGCAATTGTGACACTATTGCCACAGTCATAGTTCTCCCTCAAGCTACTTTCTTGGGCACCAGCTGTATTGAAAGAAGGTGATTCATTCTACTGACAACTGGAGCAGATATGAATGATATTTCCACTATATTTTGGGAGTCTGGCCAGGAGAATATACTTAACTAAAACTCTGGTGCATAATATTGGCCTTTATTTCTATGGACAATAATTTCTGTTAGCACTTTGGGATGTATGAATATCAGGTGAAAACTCTGCATAAATATTTCTTTTTGCCCCCCTCCCCTCCAGTAGTGAGTATCCTAATATAAAACAGACAATGATTTACATCTCTAGTTATTAGCTGCTTTGGGGTGCATGTGACACTATTTCCTCAGCCACTCCCCAAAAATAGTGACAAAGTCTGCTATCACCTGCTTTTCTCTTTTACAGATGGCAGAAGTACTCTCTAAGGTGGCCATCCTACCTGCTTTTCACAGTGTTATTAGGACATGCTGATGGTAGCCAGCTTATTTGCTAGAGCATTACAAGTTCTGCTACAAGTATGATAATTATTTTCTTTTCAGTGGGATTTGTTTCTATCCTTTCAACTCCTTCATAAATCAAATGCTGGCTTTGTTATACAAGCTGGATATTTATATCTACCCACTAGCTCAAAATAAACATTTTGCTGCAGTTTGTATCTTAAAGTGTGAAAGAAATAATTGAATCTTTTAATGATCTAATATCAGCAATTTGCTTAGTCAGATTTTCATGAAGATGAAAGCTGTTTTGAAATCTAAACATAATTATTTTATAATACAAAACAGAATCTCTCCATTTTTAGTAAAACAACTATTTCATGTACTCTCTACTAAATGCTGATGTTCGCACAATCACTTCATAAATATTTATCTATGGGAAATATCCCTTTAGGAAAAAAAAAGGCAAGAAGGAATTAGTAGTTCCTATTGTAATTCTTAACAGCTCATTGAAAAATGAAGAGAAATAAAATGGAAATTATCACTTACATTGTTTCCCCTTTAGTAAATTCTAGAGTAAAGATTTATTTTTGATACTGCAATGGGACCAGGGAGTTTACATACATGATGGGGATGGTCAATTCTGCACTGCTATTGGTATCATGAATGTGGTAAATCTAATAATATCAAAAATCCACCAAACAGATACCTTTATTGGCTAACCAAAATGCACAATATACATGTTGCAAGCTTTTGAATGCTCACTGGCTTCTTCATCAGCAAGGTGTTAAAAACCAAACAAGAAAAAGAAGTAGCACCGGCACAAAGGACACAAGACGCCTCTTTTGGGGTTTAAACAGGCCACAACTTTTATTTTTGCTGTACAGGGTCTATTAACAAAGATTTACAATTAAACACCCAACAGTTTGTCACATGTTATGTGAAGGTGTAACCAACTCACGTGGGTGGCCCTTCACAACATGTGACAAAGTATGTAAATAAATATCAACAACTAAATTACAAACCCCTCCCACTGGAAATGATGTCATATTACGTCATAGGATGTCATTGCTTAATGACGCCATGCACTTAGCTGCATATGTCACTTCTGTTAATTTAACTTTTTGCCAAATTTACCCCAATTAAATTTAATTAGCCAATTAATTTCCCTGGGGGGTGGGTGTCATTACCTGCCACAAGAGGGGGCCAGCCTAGCTAGGCATCCCCTCTCCCCCCCCCCCACAGACCACTCTTTTAATATGTTTGGAGAGTGCCTGAACATAGATCTCCGAATCTTCTGAGGAGAGGTGCACCCCGTCTCCCTGTACTGCTGTGGCCTATCCAACTTGATTTCCAAATGTTCAATTATAAAAATACCAAGTCTTGATAGCTGTTTAGCTACTCAACGATTTAGCCACCATCGAGCATGATTAATGGTGGCATCTTTGCGAGCTCCAGACCAGCTATGCCTTGGCAGCAGCTTAGTCCATAACAAAATAGCTCCAGGGACAATCATTCTTATTTCCTGGAGGTCTTTCACCATCTGCTTCACCAACTGAAGACACGGGACTTTCACTAAGTCATTCTTCCCCAGGTGTATGACTAGGAACCAGGATTGTGGATATGACCTTGACAGCTGGATAATCCAGGGAAGCAACGGTCCCCATAGCATACCCCACGACTAAACCATTGTGCAGCGCCAATGTTCGCCAGCCCCAAGGTAGTATCGCGCCGATGCTCGAGAAGGTGGCGTTCTGCCCAAAACACTAAGCTGTGGCCCACAATCCAAATTTTGCCATGGAAAAAGCCAGCTGAAATGCAAATAAAGCCATTAGTATAATTAATCAGAATTAGTGTTCCCCAAAGGCCAAACATAAGACTTAAATGCCTTAGAACGCCACCAGCCAATTCGGCAAATATCAGCTTCACTTAAACCATGTCTGGCCATGGCCGTTGCTGCACCGATACGGAAAGAGTGAGAAGAGAAATAAGCCTGGGGCAAATTAGCTTGCCTTAATGTTTCCTTCAACATTGCCCTAAATTGAAACTTAGGGCCTTTGCAGACTGCCAGAAATAGTGCACATTAAATTGAGGCACTGCCCTGGCTCAGTGCTAGGGAATCATGGGAACTGTAATTTATTGTGGCACCAGAGCTCTCTGACAGAGAAGGCTCAATGTCCCAGAAAAAAAATACAATTCCCATGACTCCCTGGCACTGAGCCAGGGCAGTGCCTCAATTTAATGTGCACTATTTCTGGCAGTCTGCTTAGGCCTTAAGTTAAAGACATGCCTGATACGTGGAGAAACAAATAACCTGCCACTTTCGGCCTAACCCTCATATAATCAGCCATTGCTAACACTGGGCAAATTTGCCTGCTAGGCGCTTTACCTAAAGAAATAGTCTGACCTTTTGTCAACTGGTCAGTCTTGCAGCGCCTAATGCAAATCTGAATCCCCTGTTCTGTTAAGAAAACATCCAAAATTAGAAGTGCCCTACCAGACTGGTCAGATCCAGGAACAATCTCGCTAATCCACAAAGCTGCAAAGAAAGCAATGGCAAATACTGCCTTGAACAAAGCCACTTCCTTTAGTGAATAGCATAACTTAGTCAGGACTGTGCCTGTTATCAGCCAGCATGAGTCCCTTATTACAGGGGATTCTCAGGACCATACTTCTACAGCTCTCCTAACCCTAAAGTCTGTGGTAGGATCAAAGCAACCCCTCACCATGGAGTAAAATGCCAGGGCAGCCAACCTGCCCCTAATGGTAACAGGTGACAAACCGGCATGTCTCAAATGTAATATGAAATGCAGGACCAGCTCTACCCTAATAGGCCAGCCTTCCACCTCCCTGATTTCCAATAAAAATGATTAAATGCATTCAAGGCTATCTGGTAGGACTTATGTGTAGATGGGGCAATAGAATGTAGGATGGCCCTGTCAATTTCTAGTGTCCAAGGCTCTATAGAAATGCTGGTACCTCCATTGGGTGTGTCGATGCCTCAGGAGCCAGCTGCTGGAACCTGGAAAACTGGAAACGAGAAAGGGCGTCCGCCAAAGGGTTAAGCACACCAGGAACATGTTGTTAGGATTTTTAATGGGATATAGAGTCATTGTTAAAATGTTGAAATGTAAAGATGTGTGTGTCTGTATTTTTCCTTGCTGAAAAAAGCTGTTTTTCTGAGGCCAGATTCGCACTTATCAGCCCAGGTGTACTTTAGCCCAAACAAAGTACAGTTCTATGAGAAAGAGACCTGTTTACAAAAAGGATTTATAAACATGAGAAATGTTATGGGAATTGCAGTCACATGATTTAGTATGGTAATTAAAGGTTGGGCTAAAGCACGTCATGCATCATCAACCAATCAGTCTGTAAAGGCTACACCCAAAGGGCTGAAAGTTGTGATCCAAAAAGCCTCTTCACTTGTTCTTTTACTTTTGAACTGTAATGGACTAATTAAAAGACTTTCCTGATGCTGCAACTAACCAATTTTGAATCATGTAGCAGATAGGCTTTGTTCCTGTTTAGCCTTCTGGCTATAGTGAAGATGATATTATTATTATTATTATTTGTTTTTGCTTATGCTGTTTTACAATAAAAGAAGCTTGCTGGAGATTCCAGGTTTTGGTGATTGGTTTATGGACTGTTTTACAACACATCCATCAACATAATTCCACACATGTTGAGCTTGGAACAAACATTAAACTTCAAACACTGCATGACCATCACCCTCACCAAGCGCATTATTCTGGGGGACTTGGAAGACTGAGGGTTTACCACCTGAACGACCGCCTGGTTGTCACACCACAACCAGATGGTCTTATTTGCAAATTGGCTTGCCCACAGGTGCACAGCCATAACTATAGGAAAAAGTTCCAAAAAGTCAGGTCTCTAGTCAGACCACGTTCAGTCCAGGCAGAAGGCCACGACTCTGCAGCCCACTGGCCATTCCAGCAAACACCAAAGCCATGGGCACCAGCAGCATCAGAGTGTACTTGAAAGTCTGCCCTCAACAGCATTTCAGATCTCCAAAATGAAGTACCATTGAATTGCTCCAAAAAGGACTCCCAAACCTTCAGGTCCTCAAGAATTCCCCTTGTGATCCTAATATAATGATGTGGTGCTAACACCCCGATAGTAGTTCTATACAATCGTGAGCAGAATGCTCTTCCCGGCACTATTACCTTACAAGCAAAGTTTAACAAGCCTGTAAGGGATTGAAAATCATGACGTGTAGCTTTTTGCTTCTCTAGCATCAATCTAACCTGCTGTCTAATAGCCACCAGATTGTCGTTCGGTAAACAAGTAATCCCAGCAATGGTGTCTATCTCAATACCCAAAAAGGTAAGCCGTGTGTCACGACCCTCGTTTTTTTCTTCAGCTAAAGCAGGGGTAGGCAACCTTTCCCCTTTAAGGGCCGAGGGACTTCAGCTCCCAGAAACCCAGGAGCAATTGGCCAACATGGGACTATTGGCCATCATGGCTGAGGCTTCTGGGAGCTGAAGTCCCTCGGCCCTTAAAGGGGAAAGGTTGCCTACCCCTGAGCTAAAGGAACTCCCAACTCAACAACAATTCCTGGAAGTCAGCTAATATGTCCCTACATTGTGAGGAATTAGGATTGCCAGCAATCAAGAAGTCATCTAAGTAGTGGGTTATAGCCCTATTCCCTGACCTCTTGCCTGCACACCAATGAAGAAAGGTGCTAAAAGTCTCAAAAGCCGAACAAGAAATCGAGCACCCCATTGTCGTGACTTTATCAAAATAATACTTTCCTTCAAACTGAAACCCTAATAAAGGGGTAGGCAACCTTTCCCCTTTAAGGGCCGAGGGACTTCAGCTCCCAGAAGCCTCAGCCATGTTAGCCAATAGTCCCATGTTAGCCAATAGCTCCTGGGATTCTGGGAGCTGAAGTCCCTCAGCCCTTAAAGGGGAAAGGTTGCCTACCCCTGCCCTAATAGGTCAAAGTCATCTGGGTGTACAGGGAGCAGCCAAAAGGCGGATTTTATGTTGCACTTCGCTAAGAGTGCTCCCTTGCCTAAATTCCTGACCATCTTGACTGCTAAGTCAAAAGATGCATACTTAACAGATGTAAGTTCAGGATCTATGGCATCATTCACAGAGTCACCCTTCGGATATGATAAATTATGAATTAACCTAAATTCCCCAAGGGCTTTCTTGGGCACCACACCCAAAAGGGATAAATGAAGGTTGGGAATTGGCAGATGATTGTGAGGTCCTGAAATCCTTCCAGCAGCTATCTCTTTTGGCAGCTTATCCCTTATGATGGCTGGCAAATCCTTTACAGAACGAGCATTGGGCACATAACGATGTATCCTAGAACCTGTATAGGGGACGTGAAAACTCCGAGAGAAACCGTAAAATAAATAAGTTGCAGCATCCTTGTTTCGGTAGGCCCTCAGCCAAGCCACCATTGCATCTAATTTAATTTTCCTTTTTCTCCTGGTGACACTGGATGGGGTGCACCCCCCACTCCTGACCGCTGACCTCTGCTACAGGAAGTGTCGGGGTGACCACCCCTGCAAGTGTTACACTTGTGATCAAACCTGCAGGGTTGTCTTTTGCAGTTACCTGTGTTAAAATCCCAGCATATGCCAAATTGTTTTCTTTCTCCCGTACCAGGCCCTCTCAGCTGAGTAACCATGGGAATGAACCCATTGTCACACCTGCTTGAATGAGAGGCCCCCACCATTACATCTGCCCACAGTTCAGATTGTACATGTCTCCAGGACAGGGAGCGATCTTGGGCAGCCCTCATTCTGAACTGCTCATCATATTGCAACCAAGCTGCACCCCTAGCATCATGATGGCAGTTGGTATAGGCTTTTATAATGATCTCCTGATATTTAGAAAAATCAGGAGACCTGTGGGGCTCTTTTTCCTCAATAACTCCCCTATAAATAGTAAAACCCATGATCCAATTAATGAAACTGTGCTCCAGCTTAGGGTGTTTGAGCACCTGAAACTCTTTGGGGAGGCTAAACACTATCCCATCCTTTACCATGATCCTTGGCTCAGGATCCCTAAAAGTAAGAGAAAATGAATCGATATAATCTCCCTTCCAAATTCTTTCTTTAGTGGAAAGTGGAAGGTGTGAGCCAAGGGGTGTAGACATTCCAGCGTATGGATTAAAGTCAGTGTGTGCATTAACTCCTAATAATGCAGGAGCACCCAAAGAGGACACCCTTGAGGTGTCACTAGCCAAAGCAATTGGCTCACCAACCTGCACCCTAGTGTCAGACACCTGTGAAACCTCAGGTGTCTGCACAGATGCACTCAAAGTTACAGGGATGGGGTGTTCCAACCCCAAACCCTGGCTAACCTGGCCACCTGGAGCCCATACCGAGGTGAGCCAATTCGCACGCATAGAATTAGAAGGAGACAAACCTGATGTTGAAGCTTGCTGGGAAGCATCACCAGCCAACTGCACAGGTCCTCCAAAACGTGGCTCTGCAATAGCTCGGGTGTCAGGCAGAGGCACAGCAGCAGCTACCTGTTCTCTCCTCTGCGCTTCTAAAGTCTGCTCCATTGCACCACCACCTGGAAGAACCACTCCTCACAAGAGGTTATATAAATCTGCCACAGTGGGCTGCTCAGATACAGGGGCAGCAGCACCCTGAATCCCCACACCAGGGACCCTTTTCAGGAGTTCCCAAACATTGGCTATAACTGGTTGCTCAACCTCTATAGCCAAAACCACCGAAGGACCTGGTGTTGCATCAATTACCTGAGAGTCAGGTGTAGAACGAGGGGGCAGCATTTCCATGTCAGGGTTAGCCGAAGTGCTGGCAGAAGGGCTGGTGGCTGTAGCCTGAAGCCCCTTTTGGGCAAGCTGATTACAGACCGCAACACAGGCCTGTATTTTCTTACCCAGTTGTGCTAGCTGAGCAATGATCTTATCATCTCTGCTGGCCGATTGTGAGGGCCTCTTTGAATCAGAGTGACTAGAGCCTGGCGCAGCCGGGGCTGCGTGCTTCTTAGATTGCGCCTTACTGCAGGGCATCATTCCCCCCGTAAGTGTAAAGCATGGGTCCTTGCAACAGTCACCCAACTTTGGATGACTACCACTAGGCCAAAGGCCGCCCTTCACCAAGTCTCAACAAGAAACACAAATAGCCAGGAAGCGTCACTGGCAACCACCAACAGGGGCGGGTGTCCACAAGGGTCCTAAATTAGGCACTCCGCCCGAAGACAATTGTTGCCTTCACACCCCCGCTGGGGAGAGGTGTAAAATTCCCTCCCCCACCAGGCAATGGGGTCCTGACCTTACCAGTCCAGAGTAACTGGGGCACCGCTGGGCCTGTGATCGAGTGCAGGATCCGTGCATCTGGTGGAGAACGCCTGTCGCAGCACCCGCTTTGGCCCGGTGTTAAACCAACCGGCCCAAAGGCCTTGCCTGGCCTTTTCCACTGAAAAGAGCATGGGAGGCTTGAATTAACAACTCCCACCATGCAAGAAAAATGAATAAATCAGAATGAATAAGCAGCAAAAGCCAAGAATTAGCTAGGTCAAAGCCAAGCAAATAGCCAAAGAACGGAGCAGAGCGAAGTGACTCGCTCAGTTCCAACTCTAAAATGGCTGCCGCCATGTGGCAGTGCAAAGCTATATAGAACAAACTCTCACAGGAAATTTTGCGAGAGTATGAGCACCGCGAGATTTCCTAGCATCATACAAACACTTGATTGGCCAAGTGCGCAGGAACTACACAGAGATCCCTGCGCACTTGGCAAATCAGGCATCCCATGTCCTTATATGGCCAGCACAACAAGAAACCCCTTCCGACTCATTGGGGGGTGTCTTTGAAGATGTTGGTCATTGTGAGACAGGCACTCCTTCGCCCAACTTTTTTTTCCAGATGGCAGCCCTATGGGTATTGTGATCCCACCACTATACCAATATGTGATGTATATCTATGGTTTTACTCCCCAATCTTGTTTTCTTTATTTCTTAGTAGTGTAGATAATAATTCCAGATTCTAACAAGCTTGTAAGTGAACAACAATAAAACTTTATTTGAATGATGGTTAACAATGTTTCATTTTTTATGATGTTACATTCTCCTGCTCTTGTTATACTTTGTTATATACTATTTAGCTCTAAAGAACAACAGTTACGAGTCTTTAGGACTCTTACATCATCATTATTTACTGTGGTCTTTCCAGCCTTATTTCTACACTAACCCTCACAGGAACCAAATCACAGGAAAATCACTCGCTTTCGAGCTCTGTCCTAGAGCTAAATCCCTCCCTTCTGAACTTTCGCCCTCACAGTCCCTTTCTTCTGGACTGTTACACATCCAGCCCCCATCTGACTTCAACTGTCAGCAATGGTCTTATTTACCACCTCCAGTCTACCATTTAATTGGCTGCCACCAACTCGCATTCTATTGGCTGTTGCTAAGGCATGTTCTACTCTGCTTTCTCTCCACAGTCATAGGCCTGCATTTTGCTGTTTTTGTTCTTGGTATGGAGGGGTATTTCTTGCAGGACCTCTTCCTTCTGGCTATGTGGCTGCTGGGAGGTTCTCAAAGTCCAGGAAATCTGACATCAATTTGCAACACAAAAAGGTACTTTGGGGGGGGCTGCAGATGGGCAGCTCTAGGCCGTCTCAGGAAGCAGAGGATCAGGGCTTCTGTTGCCGCACACTGCGGCCCCGATCCTCCCTTTTACTGCTGTGCTGGAAGGACGTCCTGACACCATGCGCTGTGCCTAACAGTGCACAGCGTGGTGGTTGGGGTAGCCGGCGTGTATCCACCCCTTCCCATCTCTGCATCCAGGCTGGCCCTTTGGGCCAGTCTGTAGAGGCCCTTTCTTTTCAATCCAGTATATCTCCATACTTATGAAGTTACAGGCCCTTTGTTAGGTTGAGGACACTTAGGGGGAATGTAGACCAGGGCGTTGGGGACGCCCTGGGACGGTGTGCCACTGGAGCGAGGCACTCGCACGGCGGCACACCGGTGGCGTCCCTGAAAGGACGCTGAGGACGCTGCGGTGGGAGGTTGCCCTCCGCGCGCCGGCCGTGCAGAGGGCCGGCAGCACCGAGGGCAACCTCGGGAGGAGGAAGGGGCGCTGCTCGTGCGGCTGCCCCTCCTCTTCCTTGCCTCGGAGATGACCCTATTGGTCGTTTGCCGAGGCCCTAATTTCTCAAGAAGCGTTCATGCTTTTCAATTAGGAAAACTTTAGTTGATGTTGAAATAAAACATGCCAATCCAATTCCAATTTATGGGGGGAAACCTTTGATGGAGGTAGAAACCTCAAATTTTCCTGATGCAATTTTAAAAAATATTTTAAATGCCATATTAAAATAATTTTCAAAGTAGCCATACTTAACCCATTGCAAATACAGTTTGCTAAATGATGAGTAATGACACCCTGTAATTAATTTTACAATACTGGCCAGAATTACCCATCAGCTATCAGGTTAAGTAAGCTCTCCTGCCTCCTCACCCACCCACACACACACACACACACACACACGCTGATGGAAACATTGTTCACCCATGCTCTAATCACCTGCAGAATGGATCTCTTTCTCACTATATAGTTGATGCCCAGTAAATTAGGTGGCGGAGGAGTTATTATCATGGCAATAGTATTACAATTATGACTAAATAGTTATATTGATTATGAAACAGTTATGAATGAGCAAATTTACATGACTGTTAGATATTCATGATCACTGCTTAGTCAAAATGTTGATATATTTATCATGATTATAACTCCTCCTCAACCTACTTCAGATGCATGGGGAAAAGGATGCCCAATTCTGCAGGTGATTGGGACATGAGTGAATGATGTTTCTTCCAGTGATCAGATTAATGACTTTTCTATCTGGTTTGGTGTAGGAGATCAGGCCGAGAGAGGTTAATTAAGGCCCAGAACAGATGTCCCAGAAGTAGCAGCCAGAGGTCACTCTGGCCCCAATCGGACTGGGACTGCGGTGACCACTCGGCCTCTCCTGAAGCAGACCAACACCACAGTCCAATGCTGCACAGGCCAGGAGTCAATCTAAATTGACTCCTTTTTAGGCTGTTTTTCCTGGTTTGGCACAACCTCATCAAGCTTCCAGCTACTTTGGGAGTGTGCATCATCTAAACCAGGGGTAGGCAACCTGTCCCCTTTAAGGGCCGAGGGACTTAAGCTCCCAGAATCCCAGGAGCTATTGGCCAACATGGGACTATTGGCCAACATGGCTGAGGCTTCTGGGAGCTGAAGTCCCTCGGCCCTTAAAGGGGACAGGTTGCCTACCCCTGGTCTAAACACCACACCCTCAAAGTAGCTGGAAGCTGCCTTATTTGACCCTTGTGTTCGAGTCATAGTATACTTACTTAAGTAGCTGATGTAGCATACTGGTCAATATTTTAAGACTTTTTCAAAATTTCATTTCTCCATCTTGTTACTGATTATCACATTATCCATCTGCTGATACGGATATGAGCTCCCAGTTTTCTGGCATCATGAGACAGCCTCAACTCTGGTTTTAAACCACCAATTTATGAAAGCACCAAATATGCAATTCTAGTTTGTGTTAATACCTAGCTGGTGGAAACACTGGAGCAAAACCATTTTTTTGTCACTGAGGAGCTGTGGTAAAGACAATGAAGCTTTAGGGCTTACTGAGGGCTCATTCCCACTATGATTTATATTGATTTGCTGATCATTTAAATTTGCCTCGTCCCCATCTGAAATAGTTCAGACTTATTCAGACTCACTTTGAAGCAAAACAAATATGAAAGAAATGGCTTTTTTCACATACTAGTTTTTTGGTTGTCCTTTTGAAAAGAAGCAAATAGCAAGTGTGTTCAGCAAGTGGGAACAACGGACCTGAGTTGCATCAAACTGAAGGGGAGGGATTACTGTGGCAGAGGGTTGGCACAGGTGTGTATCCCATCCCTCACCAGTTTTGGGGGAAATCCGCCATTCCCCCCCCCCCTTTTCTTAACTAGGACCTATCCTACATTCCAACCTTCAGCCCCGAAGGAATTCCATAACATCCTCTATTCTGGAGACCAAGGTTTGAATCCTTACTGAGCCATGGAAACCTACTGGGTAGACTTTTGCTGTGGGGAGGGCTGCTGAGGCTGGCTGGTGACTGATCTCTCTATCCTTCAGGGATCCCAGCCTCCTCCTCCCCCAGCCTCCAGTCTCTCAGCCTCAGGGGATGGCAATAGCAATGCCTCCTCTGAAGAAAATGGCCAATAAAACTCCCTTAACTTCCTCTCCACCAGGGTTGTTGGCCATCAACCCTCACCCAATCCTGGAGTCTACAGACTGCCTGCTCTGCAGGAGGCGTGGGAGCTCAGAGCTCCTGAGCTTGGGGAAGCAGCCCAGGGTGGCACTGATTATGCATACATGCACATCATATGATTGACATATTAAAAAAAAAAACAACAACAACAGCTAGTGTGAACTACAAGCATGTCAAAAAAAAAAAGAGAGAGAGAGAGAGAGAGAGAGAGAGAGAGAGAGAGAGAGAGATACGTATGCAAGGGATTTGGGAAATAATTCACTTCCATAGTGGGCCTCGATCGGATCTGCGACCTGGTGTCAATACGATTTGCAAACTGGTTTAAATGTAAGTGGGAATGAGCCCTGAAAGAAGGAGAGCAATATCAATGTCATTCTGCTGCCTTGGAGCTACTATTCACCAGCTGGTCCACAAAGTACCAATGACTTAGAATCCCAGTTTCCTCTGAGTCCTGCACTGCAGAGCCAGAGCCACATGATGAAATATGATTTATGGATCATATTTTTATTTCATTTCTATTTTATTGTTTAGAAAATTATACATTTGACTTTTCTCTTGTTTAATGTTCTCTTTCTTGTGTTAATAAATGTATATAAGCAAATAAATTGTTTATGGCACCCTTCCTTCAGGAGAGGGGAGCCCTATTGAGGAGGAGGTATAACTTGCTATTTTGGGTATGAAGATTTCTTTACCTTCCTTATCATATTCCCCCAGGACTAAGGCCCTCATGATTCAACCAACATACAGGGAAAGTGGTAGGCAAAAATGGGTTTGTATAAACAACTGAAATACTACATTTGAAAGGTATAAATATATATTAGAAGTATTTAAACTGTCAAAAAGATACAAGTAATTTAGGTTGGTGGCATTTACTCTTCTCTTTTGTTATTCCATATTGCTTTGTCTTTTCTTTGTTACGTAAATTATATTGCAATCTGCTACATCCGTACCCAACCAAACATCAGTGAGATCAAGTGGACTTACCCCCAGGATAGTTGTATAGGATTGTGTTCTTAGGGGGTATAATAACCTGGGGGTTTTAAACAACCATCACCACATGTTTGAAAGAGATGCAAAGTTGAATGCTCTAACCATGTTCAGTCTGGATAGATGTATGATTTCATCATTCCAGATCACTTTTCATTTAATCATGAACATAATATGATTTTATTTGATTGAAACTATAAGCTCTGATTTTCACCCCTAAATAATTCTATTGGCAGAAGAGGTTTCCAAATAACTGGCAAGAGAATGATATAATCATTCATAGATCAATGATTGATAGATAGATGTAACTCAAAAAACATTCCAGCCCAATGAAAGTTACTTATTTGGGTCTACATGGCTTGCAAGAGGGATTCAGGGACAGAAAAGTGAAGTGTATCATTAATCTTGTGCTTTGAGTCAGCACCTTTGCTATTTTGGTTTAGCATATATATATATGAGACTCTACTGGCAGAACAAAGAGGAAAAAATGGTAAAGGGGCAGATTTTCCAGGTTTTCCTTTGAATATAAAATAAAAATCTTCATATCTAAAATTATTTATCTTGAGCGGTGCTTTTGAATTTTTATAAAAGGCTTTGAACACGCAGAAGAAACATAGGGGGGTTGCAGACTGCCAGAAATAGTGTGAATTCAGTCCACTTTTAGGGTTAGGGTTAGTGCTAGGGAATCATGGGAACTGTTATTTTTCTGAGACATTGAGCCTTCTCTGTCAGACAACTCTGATGCCACAATAAAATACAGTTCCCATGGTTCCCTAACTCTAACCCTAACCCTAAAAGTGGACTGAATTCACACTATTTCTGGCAGTCTGCAACCCCCCATAGTCTCTCAACTACAGAATTTGCAAAGTTTCAAGGAGAAAAGTTCCCTCCAGGCAGTTGACTTCTTCCCTGCATTCTGGTAAAGGATTGCTGGGGGCTTTAAAAACATTTATAATAATGAACCAAGTTCAGAGAAATTTGCACATTGTCAACTGTTTGGTGGGATGGAATAAAACCCAATTCATCCTCTTTTACATAAAGTCCAATCAATCTATAGAGTTTTTGAGGGATGTGAAAATTTGATAATTCTAGTTAAGAAGGGAGGGGGGAGGTAAGAATCTTAAAGCAATAGCTCATATCTGGTTTGGGATTGTAGTACTTCTGGCATTCTTCCATGGGTAAGGTAAGAAGTCCTTAGAAAGAATGACATTCAAAGGGGTGAACAAAAGCTTCCTCGGTGCATTACACTATTGGCAGCTAAGCCAAACTTTTAGTTTTCTTGTTATTTTGCCAAGAGATGGGTAGATCAATTTGTTTCAGGTCTTTGTCAGTTTTTAATGTGTGTGATTGTACATTTGTATGGGCATGTGTATGTTTGCATTTGGCTGATGTCTCAAAAACAATACCTTTGTCACTCATTGAGGACATATTGGCTGGATGATTCTGGTTGTTGTAATGTCCCAAAGTAATTTTTTCCAAGCTCTGAAAATACTCACATGAAACTGGTATGTGAGACACTCTTGACTGAATCTCTCATTCATTGAGACTGCCTTAGACTACCATCCCACTGCACCCTTGTGATGTACACAATCTCTCATGTGGAATTAAAGGAACTGGACTATATGGGTAGGCCTGCTACTTCTGAGCAATAATGTGTAACCATTGGTCTTCAGATGTAATTGGATTATGACTCCCAGCATTGCTGACCTTTTAGTCAGATTGTCTGGGGTGAAGCTGAGCTTTAGAAAATGGACTGGATGAAGTTGGATGAGATTTGAGAGCGTGCTGAAAAGTTCTCGGCTTGACCCACCTCACAAAATCTGAGTGTAATTCTGTCACTGTAACTTGAAAGTGTGCATTTTGTACTGTAAATAAACAATTTGCAGTATTATAGATCTAATTTCTGCTCTTTTTTCAGACGCTTGATAGAACAATGTGAAAGAAAAGTGTGGAATTCTCAAGTGCTGAACACCAGACCATTATGAATTTCCTGCTCTTGTAGAAGAAAATGTCAAAGGAAATCCATGAGTGTATAATACAAACATTGAGTTACAAGTATCTATCATACTCAATGCTGAAGAAGTGGTGCACCAACTTTGAACATGAAGATTTTGAGATCAAGGATGCAGCAGGATCTGGGAGGTTGTCAATACTGTCAGGCCTGAAACACATGGGCCAAAAGCAACAGTTTCTGGCTGCATTGGAGACATACTGTATACATGATGCATGCCTCTAATGTGGCCATAAGCCATGCTGAGTCTGCACTCTGGTCCTGTAGAATGGAGCAAAAAAGAACAGGGATAATCCAGTTCCTGGTGGCATTGGTTGGGGTCAGTGCCTGCAGCCTACTTTTGGAGTGAGCTGTGCTGTTACTGTGGAACTGATCCACTTGCAACTGGAATGGCCTCATGTTGCTCCTTTCCACCTGTCTTCTCTGGGGGTCATCTCCTGAAATTTTTGAATGTGTTCATCATCTGATTTTGGCAAATAGGTGAATCTCAGCTAAAACAATTACTGGCACTGTAGCAATATCCTGGGGACATATTGACTTTTTAATTCATGACCAATTGGCTATGTAGAAGCCATCAACCAGGTGGAGGTTGAGGTGTTTGAATGCTGACCAGAAATCAAATGGAGTGGATACCTCCAAGTTGATTTTGCAGCATTTTGAGTGATCTAGTGGTTTATTTATTTATTTGGAAAAACCCATCACTGTTGAGGAAACAAGGTTACATGACTATAATCCAGAAACCAAGCAGCAATCCTTGCAGAGGCATCACTGAAATTCAAGACAATGGGGGGAAGCAGACGAGGGCGTCCGGGACGCCGCGGGATGGTGCTCCGTGGGAACGAGGCATCCGCACCGTGGAGCACCGTCGGCGCCCCTGAAAGGAGCGCTAAATCAGCGCTCCTTTCAGATGTCAGTGAAAGTGCGCCCTAAAAGCATAGGGTGCACTTTCACTGACTTATCCGCCGCAGCGTGTGCAGACGCTGCGGCGGGAGATTGCCCTGGGAGCGCCGGCCGTGCGGAGGGCCGGCAGCTCCGAGGGCAACCTCGGGAGGAGGAAGGGGCGCCAAGCGTGCAGCTGCCCCTCCTCTTCCCTGCCTCGGAGACAGCTCTATTAGCCGTCTGCCAAGGCCCAAAAAAGTCATCAGGAAAGGTCATGGCCACAGTTTTGATAAGCATAAAGAAGGGATTTTGGTGAGCAACTATCTCCAGAAAGGCCAAACAGTTAAGGCAGAATATTACTTTAACTTGCTATGGCAATTAAAGGTGGTATTGAAGAAAAAAATGGCAAGGGAAGCTGCAGAAAGGTGTTTTCTTTTTGCAGGATAATGTGCTTGCTTAAATGGCTGGTGAGATGAGGGATGTTTTGAAGAATTTGTGGTTTGAATGTGTAGACCATCCACCCTACTCACCAGATACTACTCTATCAGACTAGTTCTTGTTTCCATATCTTTTTTAAAAAGTTTGAAATGAAGGAAACATTTGAATGATTCAGAGGTGATAGCACCAGCAGAACAATATTTCAGTGACCAGGCATCAGATTTTATTTATTTATTTATTTATTTATTTATTTATTTATTTGAAAGGTTTAAAGAAATTTGAGAAATTATCTACCAAGTGCATTTAACTTTGGGGTGAATATGTGGAATAGCATGCAAATTTCATGATTCTGGGTGATTCCCTTTTTAGTCAGGCTGATAAGTTTTCAGCATCCCCTTGTAGGTTTTTAGGCTGTTTACAAAATTGAAGAAACCAATCATAATAACACCTCAGATAATCTGCATGTGTTCTAAGTATTGATTTGATTTTTACCCTACCTTTCTCTCAAAATGGGACTCAAGGAGACTGAAAATATCATCTTTCGAACCAAACATTAACTCCTTTCTGTACCTGAACATTTGACCCTTATGATGTGCAGGAGAACATTTGACCCTTATGATGTTTCCCTGGAAACATTTCTGGTGAGCAAAAGTGGACTTGAACTTTCAGTACAATTCTAGTTATTTTCAGCTTCATTGTGCCCTTAAGTCATCAAATTAAACTTATTTCATGAAGCTTTTCTGGACTCTCTATCTCAGGTACTTTGCATGTTAAAGTTTTACTAACATACCTTGAATTCTTTACATATTTCAGGACTAGTTGACCAAACTCTCAGTGCTTTGCAACAATTTGATATATGCATTTATTTAGATTTGCATTTTTATATAACAAAAAGAAATCAGTGTATGCAACTTCCTCCTTAATGAGGTAAATTACCTTAATTAAGGTAAATTAATAGTGTTTGAACCATCCAGGTTTTCCTCTTTTCTAGTTTATATTAGGTTCATATGCAGGTTCAGAAATAGTACAAATAGCCTATACTAAAAGCTTTATATGGCCATTAGGTAATAAATATTTGAACAATATGACAATTGTTACTGAAGAGTAATTGTTTTTTTAATAATCAAGTACTTGTTCTAGTTTGTTAATAATATTAGTCATATATTTTGCAGTCCATTGTTGAATAAATTTTATTCAGGATTTATGACTAATTTCACAATGTGCTTCTACATAATCTGAGCATATTTTGAATTTGTCATGGCTAGAATATCAAACATTATTTGAAATAATCCATAGAAGAATAATCTAAATGACAATTTGAAGTGAATACATAATCTTAGTTCCTTCAGTGTAATACATTGTATACATTAGCAGGCTGTAGGCTTTTAATGGCTTAGACTATTTGTGCCAATGTCCTTTCTGACTCACCTGTAAGTACATTGTTTCAGCCCTTCTCTGTCAAATATTTCAATAAGGGGGGTTGCAGACTGCCAGAAATAGTGTAAATTCAGTCCACTTTTAGGGTTAGGGTTAGAGTTAGGGAACCATGGGAACTGTATTTTATTGTGGGATCAGAGTTGTCTGACAGAGAAGGCTCAATGTCTCAGAAAAATAACAGTTCCCATGATTCCCTAGCACTAACCCTAACCCTAAAAGTGGACTGAATTCACACTATTTCTGTCAGTCTGCAACCCCCCTAAGTTTCTCTCTATATAAGCCTCCAATGATGCCCTCAAACTACTTCTTTGATTAGTAGATGTTTCCTGTCCCATCCAATGCAGTGTGAAGTACTATTTCCAATCATCCTCAGTCAAAACACTGTCTTCACAAAACATTTCAAACTTACCAAAATAAAATGAAATATAAACAAAATTAAAAACTATATAACAGCAAATAACTGTCTCTTACTGATTAGGTATATACTCCCAGCCCGCTGTCTAGGTTTGATTACTGGAAAAAATTACAATCTTCCTACAGTATAATTAGGAAATCTTCAGTTTGAATGTTGCAGTTCTTAATCAGTACATTCCTAACAACAGCCTTTGGATGCAATGGATTTCTAGTGGTGGCTGGTGCTTTGCATGTCAAAGTCATGGTGAATTGTGTTTGCACAATTTATATGACCCCTCATTTGATGGGTTAAGGACGACCAGAAGACAGTCAAAAAGTGGAATTGGATGAAAAGGAGAAACCAGACTTTTTTAACTTGGAAATGCAAGACTGAATACTAGATGGTGAATGGTTGACTGGGGCTGGGGGCAGCAGCAGTGATTCAAAGAGCAAACCAGGGAATGAAAGTGTGGTAAATGGCAATAAATTGGATTTGTTGAAACAGAGGAATGTAAAAAAAAAAAAAAAAAAAAATAGATGAGCTATTGAAAAGAGGAAGTTCTGTATTCCTTTCTTCAAAAAAGCTATCCAAAATGCCGAATCCTCTCTCTCAAATAGCTTCAGATTTTGGTGATGTTTGTATGTATCTTCAAGTCTACTCTGACTTATGATGACCATTTACCATTGCCTTTTTCTAAGGGTGAGGAAGTATGATTTGAACAAGTTCATCTATTAGATTTCCATGACTCCAGTGACAGTTCTTTCTAAGCCAGAGAAAAACCCAAAGTGGATTTGCTATAACCCTGCCATGGTAGCCCATTACCCCCTTGTTGACCTATAAATTCATTTACAGGTCTCAGCAGGTCTTTCTTGTGAGTCTCCTTCAAATGTACTTGTTGTTGTTGTTGTTGTTGTTGTTGTTGTTTTGTTTTGTTTTGTTGTTTTGTTGTTTCAGGAGTACTTGGAGAAGTGTGACTCTTATTCTTATTTTGCTCAGAGGCTAAATTGCCAAACATTTTTAAGACAGTCAATAACCATTTGTTAGACTTAATTTAATAATGGTTTTAAAAGGTCAAAATAATCCATCTGAAATTATTATTTACAAGTGTAACCCTCAATAAATTCACACAGTGAGAAGTAGAGCTTGTGGAGGAAGTGGCTTTGCAGATTGGCCTAAATTGCTGACTCTACCCTAACCCCTTCCTGATGCTGCACACCCTCTTGGCACAGCGTGTGCACACACTGCACCAAAATGGTGCAAAAAAGCTGCAGCTGCAGCTGAAAGAGTGGCCATTTGCCACCCCTGAGGGCAGCAAAAGGGAGGATCGGAGCTGCAGAATGCGGTTGCCATGGCCCCGATCTGCAGGTCTGAGGGGTGACTCTCTGCTGCCCCTTTAGGCCAGTCTGCATCAGCCCTTACTCTCTCTCTCTCTCTCTCTCTCTCTCTCTCTCTCTCTCTATATATATATATATATATATATATACACACATACAAAGAGTGCATATGGGAGCACGGCATTAGGATGGCATCAGGCTGAGGTTGGGGTGGCCGGGGTGTGGCTGCCCCGCCCCAACTCCACCCCAAGCCAGCCCTTTAGTCTGGTCTGCAATGACCTTTACTTTGACCATGTGAAAAGCTATTATTTTCACCACCTATCAAGATGCCATTGCTACTTGCAAACCAGGTTAGCTAAGGAAGCACTGAACTCTCCAAAGCTCTAAGTCAATTCTAACTGTCAAGGTAGAAGCAGTAGCGTTATTCTCTCAAACAACACTAAACCCCTCTGAAATCTTGCCACAGAACCCTGCAATAGGTTCATCTTGTCCAGAAATTACTTGAAGGCACACAACAACAAAAATGACAACAATAACAACAAAATCTCTGAAGATGCCAGACACAGATGCAAGCAAAACATTAGGAATAAATTCTTCCAGAACATGGGCATATAGCCCCAAAAAACTGCAAAAAATATGGATACTGGCTGTAAAAGCTTTTGACTTCACACCTTCCTAATGGTAAGAGCTCTTTGACAGTGGAACACACTCCCTCAGAGTGTGGTGGAGTATCCATCTTTGGAGGTTTTTGAACAGAGGTTTGTTAGCATGGCTACACAGTGAGTGAAGGTCCATGTTAGTGTGCAGCATCAGGAACACAACCTTCTCAAATGCAGCCAGTAGTGTATCAGCTGGAGAAGCACCTCTCCCCTTCCACACAGAGTAAAGAGACTCCACAGGCAGACGTCTCTCAGATGAGGTTTTAATCTTAGTTTCTCTATATACAAGGCTATTTACAGCAATAACGACAACCATCCAACACGACTCTATCAAAACCACCACAACAACTCACATGTGTGTCCAGAGGCTTCTGCCTTATATAGCCAGCCTCCACATGTGCCTCTTCCCTGCATCTTCCTGTGGACACCTGTCAGTCATATGGGTGACTCTGCAGTTTTGCAGCAGTTTTGTGTGCTTTCCAGCACCAAGTGGCCATCTGCATGATGTCACGTCCCATGACACAGCACGAGTCATCATGACTCAGCTGCCATCAAATACTGTGTCATAATGGCTGCTCCTATTCCCCACATGTACATTTTACCCTGGGACTCCTTCCTAACAAGGTTAGATGGCCATCTGTCAGGGGTGCTTTGATTGTATATTCCTGCATGGCAAGTGTTGGACTGGATGTTCTTTGTGGTTTCTTCCAACTCTATGATTCAATGATTCTATGATTGTAGTTTATGGGAGCAGAACAAAACCGGACTTTTTGCTGAAAGAATACAACACTTAACGAATAGTTGAGGGACTAGAAATGTGAAGTGTTTTGATAGCACACATACAACCAGCCTGGGGTCTTTTTTTTTGTCAGTTCACAATCCTGTGTATATTTAACTTGGTCATGCTACTAGAAGGATTTCTTGATATGTACATCTATGCTTAAGGCCAATTTTGTAATTGGTCTATGAAATACTTGGTTCCTTTAGGCAATGAGTACAGTGTGGGTGTTTGCTCTGAACAAGCTGCTAAGGAAAATCTCAGGGCAATTTAAGTAGTCTTTTTTGTGAATTTGTCAACAAGTAACCTTACAAACACACACAAGCAGCTGTATATTTTAAAAACTTGTTTGTTTGTTCAACATGATGTCATTCTCTAGTTTTCCATTGTTAAATGGGGGGGGGGGTTCTGATTGAATGGCTTCTGCTTTTTCATTGAAATGGCACACATTCTACTAGCAAGTTGTTGTCTGAAGCTTTCGGTGTCTGAGGCAGGAGTGGGGCACCTGCAATCCCCTCTATGGCAGATCACAAACTTCTTTCCAGAGTGCTGCTTGGCTGCTGCACTGGCTGGGAAACAGCAGAAAGCTTCTGCCAATGAATCTGAACCTGGTTAAAGCCAATTGGTCGAGGTGCCTGACCAGAATGAACTGTAGAGGTTTTCACTCTATTCTGGTGTGAGGGTATTTAGCCAGCTGTCCACTCACCTGCCCACCAGTCCGTCTTGGAGTGCTGACCCATCTGCCCACCCTCTTCTCTTCCTTCCAGTGGGTGCTGCAGTTTTGACATTGTATTTCCAGTTTCAAAATTGTGAGCATGTTTTATAGTTATGCATTTATTCCTGGTTGCTTTGTCAAAACTTTGGAGGGGCAATTTGCATGGGTCATAGATCCAGAAAATCATTCACCAATGTCTATCTGGCATTGGTAGTGTACCGAACTCCCCTTATTTTTTTAATAATAATTTTTATTAAGTTTCTAAGTATAGTAAAATACATATAAGTAAACTAACTGACACATGTACAAATATAAACATACAGAAATACCAACATGAAACATATACAACAAAATTCTGTCATGCTACATTCCTTCATATTTCTTATGTGTGTGCTTCAATAACTTATATTTCCAAAATTTTAAACTTATCAGAGTAATCATATTATGTGGCAATCATATCGTCTATTTCTTATCAAAAATTCCAGAGATTCTCCACCTTCCCCCATTTACTTTCATATTGTTGGGTTGTTTCCCCAGCAATATACATAGATAATCTGTCCATGAAGTCATTAACCTTTAACAACCACTCTTCTAAGGAATGTGTAACTTTAGATTTCCAATGTTTTGCATAAACTATGCACACGGCTGTTATTATAAATAAAATCACACTGGTCTGACTTTGACTCAATGTAACTTGTTCTATATCTATAATATTTAGAAGAAATAGTTCTGGATTGAGAGATATGTTTATTTTTAATACTTCTTGCTTCTTTTTATGTATATTTTTCAAATAGTTTTTCACTTTCTCGCATTGCCACCACATATGATAGATAGTTCCTATTTTATCTTTACATTTACATGTACGTTTGTTTTAATTTTATTTTATTTAGATTAACAGTTGTGTGTGATTTTATTGGCTAATATTTATATAATTTTGTGATATTTTGGTCAAAAACCATAAATAAATTCTGATTCTGATTCTGATTCTTTACATTTCCAGCAAGCGTTATTACATTGTTTTTTTCATTTTGGCTAATATAGATGGAGACAAGTACCATCTGTGGAGCATTTTTAGATAGTTTTCATTTAAGATGTTACATTTAGTAAATTTTTGGTTGTTCTTCCACTTCTCTAAAGGAATTGATTTACGTATATTTTGCATCCATTTGATCATACTTTCTTTAATGGATTCTTCCTTTAACTCAATATCTAAAAGTAATTTATAATTTTTTTAATGAAACCTCTCTCTCCTCCCATTATTATTTTATCAAAATCTTTCCATTCTGTTTCTATTCCAACTTTTTCTATATCTTTCTTAAATTCTTCTTTTATCTGCATATAGTGGAACCAGTCAATTGAATCCCTTTCTTATACTAGCTGTTCTCTAGGTTTAATTTTTAATCCTTCATTAGTATAAGTCAGTGTCTGCATATTTGGTCCAAGTTTTGTTTCCTAAATATTCATTTTTATGAAAGTCTTCTTGTGAGGATGTCCACTTTGTGATTTTTGAATAAAAGTGTATTTTATATTTTTTCCACACTTTAAATAAAGTTTTTCTAATGTAATGCAATTTTTTTTCTTTATCTATGTGGGGAATGTTATAACACAGGTGTGCATGCCATCCTCTTTTCAACTTGGTACCTTCTAATTCTAAGTTTTTTGTTGTCTAGAAAAGCACAATCTTTTAACCATAAAAGCGTGCAAGCATTGTAATACAATTCTAGATTACTTTGTGCTGGCCGAATGGCCGTAATAAAAGGATTGATTGATTCTAGATTAGGTAAACCTAAACCACCCTTTTCCTTTCTATCCTGCATCACTGTGATTTTGATTCTTGGCTTTCTCCCCTGCCATGTGAATCTGGATAGGGCTTATTTCCATACTTTAAATGAATGTGTTTGTTATAATATGGAGTGTCTGAAATAAAAATAACATCCTGGGTAGCACATACATTTGAATTGTGACTAATTTACCCATAAGGGAGAGTTCTTTATTGTCCTAGTTTTGTAACTCTTTCTTGATGTTCTTCCATGTATTGTCATAGTTATTTTTATATAAGTCAGTATTTTGAGTTGTGATTACAATCCCTAGATATTTGGTTTTATTAATTGTTTGAAAGTCAGTTATTCCCTTTAGTATGGTTATTTTGTTTACAGATAAATTTTTGGTTAATTTTCCACTTTTGCTTTTATTCACTTTAACACCTACAGTGTCACCCAATTGTTCTAGAATTTCCTAGAGTTTTTGAATACTTTCTTTTGGGTCATCTAAAAAAATTACAACATCATCTGCATATGCTCACAAGTTATATCTGTGGTTACGTATTTCTGGTACCTTAATAGCTTTCTCGTGCTGGATTTTCTTAATCAAGATTTCCATGGACATTACAAAAAATAAGGGTGACAAGGGGCATCCCTGATGTGTTC
Organism: Phrynosoma blainvillii; assembly: GCA_026167975.1. NCBI lineage: Eukaryota > Metazoa > Chordata > Lepidosauria > Squamata > Phrynosomatidae > Phrynosoma > Phrynosoma blainvillii. Next base: position 199,878,512 of record JANUYF010000003.1, read on the forward strand.
CTTTAGTTATTTTGCAGTTATTTGTTCTTTGACCATTAATAAGTATCTGCGTATTTTGGAGTTTGTAAATATTCTGAATTCCATTCAGAAATCTTCCTCTAATCTCACATTCTTCTAACAATGTCATCATGCAATCCCAATTAATGCTATCAAAGGCCTTTTATAGGTCTAAGAATATGGTCCTTAGTTTACGATCTTTATACAGTTCATAAAATTCAAACACGTTCACTAATACTCTAATATTGTTTTTTTTAAATATCTCCTGGGGAGAAATTCAGCTTGTTCTTCACTCACCCATGTAACTAATTTTTTTTCCAATCCTTCCGCCATTATAGAAGCAAATATTTTGTAGCCCAGATTGAGAAGTGTGATTGGACGATAATTGTTAATATATTCAGGATTCTTACCTTCCTTTAGAATTAATATTGTTAAAGATTGACCCCAAATTTCAGGAAATTTGCCCAAGTCTATTTCTTCAATTATATAACATTAATGACAACTCATCTTTAAATACTTTGTAGTATCTTGCTGAGTAGCCATCTAGGCAAGGGCTTTGTTATCTTTCAGATTTAATATGGCTTTATCCACTTCTGCTAGCGTTATTGGAGAATTTAATGTTTCTAGTTGAGACTATTATAATTATTAATGTTTGGTATAGCTATATTCTTTCCTTCAGGAGTATCTTCTTCTTTCTGGTTTTCTAGTTCTGGTTTTCTAATTCTGAGGCCATCACACCTATAGTTTAGGTACTTTTTTCTAGAAGAGGCACTGTTACTTTTTATACAATTGCAAAAGTTTGTTGTTATTCCGATATAAACAGTAGAAAGAAAAAAAATGAAGTAGATTAATATTCTATGTGTTCAATGATTTGAGTTAAATGCTTCACTGTCAAGAGAGAATAATCAAGAAAGTATGTAGGAGATCCTTTTTAAGCCACATTAATCTGTAGTTATAGTTGAAATCATAGCGATACCCACTTTTATTGCTTCATTAACTAGGAATGTAATTGCTAGAATTTTCTTTATTTATTTTTTAAAATTAAAAATTAAAAAGTGGTGGGTGTTAATTTTGCTCTGAACAGAGTAAGGACGGAGACCCTAGCTCCAATAACTCAATATTTTCAACTAATTTTCAGTCAGACTATAAATGATATTTGGAGAGCTGTTGGGCTTCTAAATTTCCTTTTTCAAGAAATATTCTTGTTGGTACAGATGTAAAGTTAATTTCTGGTTCTTTTACTAGCAGTTTTGTTTCAAAACCAACACAACATAAACCTTACACCTAAACTGAATCTGAGTATTAATCCCAAATTCAGCAAGTCATTTTGCCTTTCACCACAAATGGCAGCTAGACTGATAGATTGGCAAGCAGCTTTTGAAGGCTCCTCTGCCCTCACTCAGTTGTGCTGGAGAGTTGTTGACTAGCAAGGCAGGTTTTGAAGGCTCCTCTGCACCCACTCAGCTGTGCTGGAGAGTTGTAGATCAGCAAGGCAGCTTTTAAAAGCTCCTCTGCACCCAATCAGCTGTGCTCTGGACTCCCCTTAATTGACTCATTGGTGTGTGAGATGAACTTGGTGTTGCCAAGGCTGGGGTGGATATCTTTCCAGCACTTTCCAGTGACAGGGAATCGTAAAGGGCTTTGGTCCAGGGGGATCCTTTTCTTGTCCATATGGCACCTTTTAACAATAGGTCATTGGTTAACAAGCAACTTGGTCAATGCCTGGATCTGATCCCGTGTGCCAACCCTAAATGCATCTTTAGTCAATAAAGCCATGGCCATTTTTTTCCTCCTCTCATCTTGGTTTTGTGTGGTTGTTGGCAAAGAACACACTCACCCTTGGACAAGCAAGGTGTTTTAAATATTAGTATCTCACTTTAAAGATTTACATCTCATTCACTTTAAGAAAGCAATATTTCCTAATACCAACCTTTGTGGTATTAACACGTGACTCTGGTGACAGTGAGAATTCATTAAAGTGAATACTTGGAGTGATAGATTCTTTATGAAAACTTGCTTCCCAACACCACAACTTTTTTTTTTAGTTGCTTTTCAGTTTAAATAGTAGCATGTCTCCTCAGTTATAAGAGCTGATGGAGCAAAAACGTGAGAGAAATCACCTTCTTATATGGTTGTTGGATAAGTATGTGCAAGTTCTTTGGGTCACAGCCATTCCCTATTTGAATATATTTCACCAAAACTTCAATAGATCTGCTTAATTCAGTTTTTAAATGGCCTCTTTCAGTATTAACTCATTCCCTGTGCAAGGGCAGGAAACCACTTTCTGTCCAAGGGCAGAATTCAAGCTTTGAACGTCTGCATTCCAAAGGTAATCAGGAAGTCTGTAACTAAGAAAGATTATAATAGCAAGTCCTGAAACAAGTTACCTTTAGTGCATGTTGATGTAAAATAAACTTTTCTTTTTCTTATTCCAACATCACTTGGTCTCTGTTTTAGTCACAAACCATGCTACCAATGTTTTGTTATTCTGGAGGTGGGACTACACTAAAAAGGCAGTGTGAGTCCCTGACACTTTATTAGGTGGTAGATAACAAGTTCTCAAAGTACAGCTAGCTAGAATTAAAGTGTAAAAGTAGGAAGATGGCAGTAGTGTGCGCCACATAAGTTTGGTGGCAGTGCCATGATATGAAAAGATCCAGTGGCTAATAGTGTTTTAGCATTGGGATTTGACAAATCCAATAAGCAAAAGTGTGTTTGAAGGGGTCCGACTGCTTTGCAGATGGCACTTTGTGCCGTCTTGGAGGTAAGGAAGGGGAGGGGCAGCCTCATGCTGGGCACCCCAACCCCTTCCCGAACACGTCATCAGAGCGCCTGTCACTCCACACGATGGGCGCTCTGATGATATTCTTCCGCCACAGCGTCCAGACACAGAAGAGGTGTCCAGACACAGAAGAGGTGCTGAAGAGGCTCCCAATGCCTCTTGCAGGGCACCTTCTGTGCTTTGCGGAAGGAGCACTGTTTTAGTGCTCCTTCCAGGGCCCTAAAAGAAGTGGATCGGGGTTGAGGAGTGCGGCTACCTCGGCCACACTCTGTGGCTTCTCGGGGCGGCCCATGGCCGCCCGTCTGCTTAGGGCCTGAATTCAAAGTACCAGAAGCCTAAGATTTGTTCTGAACTTGAGAGAGGAAAGCTCAGAGGTTTGAGTTTAAAGTAAAGGCATTAGTGTCGGGGGAGTAGTCTCTGAGGTAATTGTGAAAGGGTGTTTGTAAGAGATTACTCAGAAACTGACCACACCGGAGATAAAAAAGAATTATTGTCAGTCCCTGAGGTAATTTGCTGTGGTAATTGTAGGGGACTGTGGAAGAAAAGTGATAAAAGCACAAACACACTTGATTCCTGAGGTATAAGTTGTGGTAAAGTAAGGAATCACTACTCTAACTTAAAGTGAAAAGGTTAAAATACCAACCTTTTGAAATCTAGGCATTCTCATCAGTAAATTGATCTCTGAGGTATTCGCATAAGGGTATTTGTAGGAGATTACTTGGACATTGACCATACTAGAAATTACCAAGAGCCTTTACAGACTGCCAGAAATAGTGCAAATAGAAGCCACTTTAACTGTCCTGGCTCAGTGCAAAGGAATCATGGGAACTATAGTTTATTGTGGCACCAGAGCTCTCTGGCAGAGAAGGCTCAATGTTCCAGAAAAAAAATAAAATTCCCATGATTCCCTAGCACTGAGCCAGGACAGTTAAAGTGGCCTCAGTTTGCACTATTTCTGGCAGTTTGTAAAGGCCCTTAGTCTCTGAGGTAAATGTGATAAGGTATTGGTAGGAGACTAGTGATAAAAACACATTTAGTGATTCCTGAGGTAAAAGTTGTGGTAACGTAAGGAATCACTACTCTAACTTCAAGAAACAAGTGTTGTTTTTGAGTTCAGGTGATGCACTGACATTTTAGAAGTATTTCCTGAGGAACTGGTATGTTTTTGCAATTCATATAGACTTTGCACAACTGCATAAAGTGAAACAAAACACAAAGTTCCACAAGCAGCCGCTCTTTCAGACCGTTCAAAGAATGAGTGAAGATTGGGGGGGATGCAGATGGGTGGCCCTGGGCCACCCCGGGAAGTGAAGGATCGAGGCTGAGGCTGCCGGACACCTCAGTCCCGATCCTCCCTTTCGCCGCCTGCAAAAGGAGTGCTAAAATAGTGCTCCTTCTGCAAGCCGTGAAAGGGGCGCCACAAAAGGCATGGCACGCCTCTTTGGTGTCACTTCTGGCTCAGCGTGTGTGGATGCTGAGCCGGAAGAATGTCATCGGAGCACCCATCATGTGGATGGGCCATCGCTCCAATGATGGAAGGGGATGGGGACCCCAGTGTCCAGCTGCCCCTCCCCTTCCTTGCCTCCAACATGCCGTAAAGGGCCCGTCTGCAGAGGTCCTTGGTCACACACAACCTCCGTATGATCCACATCCATATGTCCATGCAATATCTATTTATTAATGAAAAGATTTGTATTCTACCCTCTGCATAAAAATCTCATGGTGAGGTCAACACCAACTTAAAACAATGAAAATAATTTCAAATTGATTTTAAAAGGCTAAAAACTCATTAAATTAAAATATGACTGAAAGATCACTTTAATCAGTTTAAAAACATTTTAAACCATGCTCATGTATGGATTTTAACCAACTAGGCCCCAAAAGTTTAAGTAAAGAATTAATGTCAGGTTTTTTCCTTATTGTAACTTTATGTATACTTAGCTAAACAGCATAGACACTTACAAAACTTGTTAGTGAATTGTGAACATGTGTGTCAGGACACTGGCAAAAATGTACAATGCCCACTAATTTGTTATGTGTAGCACTTTAATTAAAGAGCTAGCATAGCAGTTTATTCATATTACATATCTTTTTCAGATTTTGAATGTGACATCGCAATTCTGCATGTGAGAAACACTTTTAAAATTGATATCACCCTTATTTTTGTGTCTGGATGGACTTGTGTGGATGGTTGTTTTTGTGGCAAAATTTGCCTCAGACCCAACCACTGTTGTCTAGTGGGAAGTCTACAGCTCCTTTCAGACCAACTTAATATGCCAATTGCTCAGGAACTATGGGATCTATATTCCAAAACATTGAAAGGGTCAGCATTTCCTCACCATTGTGTGTGATGATACAATAGCTCCAGTTCCAAAGATACAGGATTTGTATATCCCTCAATTGCACCTCAGTCATTTATACTTTGTGGCTCATGTTTTCATGCCCATTAATTTATAGTCATGTTCTGTAAAAAAAAGATTATGGTTGTTTAGTTATTCGGAGGAGGGGGAAAAGACAGGGATTGTTGCTTGTTTACAATTATGTGCAGCCATTACGTCACTACAACCTTTTAGATTTTTTATAGCAACCTTAATTGTATGAAGAGGCAAAACAAGGTATCTTCTGATACAACGTCTGAAGCTGTATGATTCTATGATCTCTCTAGTCTGGGTGGGCAAGTGTACAAGACAAAAGAATGACCAGGAAAAAATCCTTTTATTTTTTGTTTTGAATGCTAATAGTACTGCTTCTTTCTAACAGAACCTTAAAGCATAAGTGAAGAAAAAATCTATGCTAAGGTGATAAACTAAAAGCTGGCTACTGGCAGGGGGCTGGCTAATAGAGTGAGGAAGCATTAGGTAGAGAAGATATAATGGGTAAATGTTACTGATCTGCCAAATGTTTTGTTAGCTATCTTCCTTTGTATAGCAATGCTGTTTTATACCTGCTGGGTTAGTGCTTTATGGAAGTCTTACAAAAGAGCCTGGAGCTCGGCAGTGGGGAATCAAAAGATGGAACAAATACAGCCAAACAGCTTTGCTCAGCTGACATAGAAGCAAACAGTTTTAACAGTGCAATCATGTGCATATATACTCAAAAGTAATTCCCATTGAGTTCAATGGAACATACAGTTAGGTAAGTGTATATAGGATTACACCTTGGGGGCAGGAAGGATTTTTCAAATTTTTTTCCCATCACCACTTTGAGAACTTGGTATACAGCTGTTGATTTCCAGGCTACAGTTTAACTTCAGTTCCCAAAATCAGTTTCCATGTGTTTCTGCATTTCTGCTGAAAAGAAAACACCAGTAAAATCCCAAACAGTTATATATATGTGGCTGTTTTTTCTGCTGCAAATTCTGAATAGCAATGGAGGGGGGGGGGGAGATGTTTGATAAGAGCTGAAGTAAATGCTTATTTTATTGTTTTATTTATTTTATGAAGCTATACAACCTGCCTTATTGGGAAGGTGTCAAGACAGTTAACTACAAAAGATACAAAAAAGAATTTTCTAAAACCTTAACTATAGTATTAAAACCACTAAACCAAGACAGCATACAAAGTAAAAACTATTGAGACAAAGTAAACACCATTAATTCAGGAGGAGAAAAAAGAGATTACCAGGTGCCAGATGCATCTTGCTAGGTGTCTACAAGATAACAATGTGCTGAGAAATATGATATGATAGGACATTTTACAGTTTAGGCATCACCACAGGAAAGTCCCTACTTCAGTAGGAACATTAGATGAAGGAAGTATCTAAAGATGCTCCTCCAAAGACACTCTTGTTGGAAATTTTATATATTACATTCTCCTTTCCCTCCTAAGATAAACAGGGAATTCCCTCTATCTATGTCATTCTATCTAAACATGTGACTCCTGTCACTCATTCTTGGAGGCTGTTTAACAGACTTTCTCTCAGGATTCTACACAGTCTCCTCTCAGTCTCAAGTTGGACAGGATTTATTTTGTTATGCATTTATTTATTAAAGTCATTATTATTTGTTTTTAAACTACAAACTGCCTGTTTGTCAGTTTTTGGAGTAAGTATTCTTTAGGAAGGCAGATTTAGACTAAATAGTCTGACCCACACTTTTGCTGTTTCTGCTGATGAAACTGAACTCTAACAAGTTTAACTTTCATTCTTCATATTTTTGTTATACTTTAAAAGGGTTAACAGCCTGGAGATCTCCACCTGGGTGAGGTGACATGGTGGATTGTCTCTAGGAAGGTCTCCAGAGATGATATCTTCATGTGGAAGAACCTTAAAATATATCCAAATAAACTAACAATAAAAGCAACAGTTAATAGGGATATCTTGCCATTGAAAAAGGGGAGATCAGCAGGCTCACAAGGGTTTCTGAGGACCTCACCGGATGAGACAGAGAGAAACAGGAGAAGAACAATTCAATTGCTGAGAAGAGGATGAGGGAGCCGGGAATGCAAAGAATGCTGCATGGCTTGAAGATGCATTGGAAGAGCAGCACAAATATAGCCACCAGCTTTGAAACAATGAAGTAAATTAACAATATTCAAACATCTTACAGATTGTGAGGCAGAGAAGAATCCTAAAGGATAGCTGCAAAGCCAGAAATAGACACAGATTAACTAAGGGTCGTTGCAGACTGGCCCAAAAGGCTGGCCTGGGGGTGGAGTTGGGGCGGGGCAGCTGCACGCCAGCTGCCCCAACCCAACCCTGATACTGTCCTGATGCCACGTAGCCATCCACATGGCATGTGGTGTCAGGATGCCCTCCCAGCACAGTGTTTAAACATATTGCGCTGAAAGGGTGCTGAAGAGTCATGGTGTAGGCTCTTGAGGTGGCCTTTTGCTGCTTCTAAAAGGAGTGGCATTTTGCCACATTTTAAGGGCAGCAAAAGGAAGAATCAGGGCTGTGGCATGAGAGATTATGAGATATCAAATTATTTTTGGGAATAAGGAAGGGAACAGAAAAATATTGTTTAAATAAGAACTAGGAAAAGAGATATCGTGGAAAGTTGAAATGAATGGAAAGATATATTTGTTATGAATGTACAAAGAATTATGTTTGTTATTGGTTTGTTTGTTTTTAAAATAAAATTGAAACACACACACACACAAAAAGAGAGAGAGTGAGACCCTGAATAAAGGACAAATTAATTGTATTTGATTGAACTAAGTTAAACCAATTCCAGATAAAGGAAAATTAAACCAATCTACCCAAGGGACAATTTGAATCAATTTGTATTAATTTGAATTCCAATACATATTTAATTAAACAAGAATAAATTAAATGAGAATTGTTGGTTGACTGTAACCTTGACACCCAATGAAATAAACTAAACAACTGCATAGTTGAACTAAATATAAAAAAGAGACAACACAGAAGATTGTGAGAACAAGAAAAAGAAAAGTGACAAAAATTATTATAAACTGTGAATGGCAAAACTTTAAAATATTTAATAAATTCAATGAACTTTAATAAACTTTTTTTAGGATTAAAAGAAATTGGAAAATACATCTGTCTAATACTTGCTTAATTGTAAAAATGACAAAGAAGATATAGAATTAAAGGAGATAGTCAAAAAAAGTGGAAGAAGCAAAATCCAAGGATGAAAAGGAACACTGTAAGATTAAAGGAAGTCAGAACTAAAGAAAACCACAAGGGACACCCAGTGGGATACAGATGTTATTGCAAGCTAAAAAAGAAAATATTAACTTTCAATAGAGGAAGAAAGAAACAATAAACAAGAGCAGCACCTTGTGGGTCAGAAAGGACATTGAAGATAATAATACAATAATAATAACAAAAAGGAAAACATGACAATATCCTTAAGGATGCATACAGCAGCACAATCAACATCACAACAAAACAGAAGAGCATCACTTAATACAATAGAAGACAAATGGATCAAACATAGTTCTGCAGGAGATCAAGAGATGAAAAATTTAAAAACAGAACTGAAATGAGATTTTAAAACAGAAATAAAAAGTCTCAAACAAACAATAGAAAATGTATCTAAAGATGCAAAAGCAACAGACACAGAAGTGGATATATTGGAAGTAAAAACAAAAGAATTGGAGGACAAGACATTAAAATTGTCACTGGAATAAGTAAAAGAACAGCATTTAAGAGCAATCTCAGACATGAAAGGGAAAGAACATTGTTTGAAAATCAGGGGACTAAGAATGATACAAAATGAAAACCTGTATAACTACTTGATAACAATATTAGCAGACTTTGTGGGAGAACATGTGAGGACTTTTCAAGAGAAATAGACAAACTGTTAAAGATTAATTCTATAGTGGCCAAGGAAAAGAATTTACCAAGGGACATTACAATATATTTTTGAGAATCAAAACAAAGGAATTAATTTTGAAGACAAGCTATGAAAAAGACTAGTTGTTGACAAGGAAGAATTTATGATATTCAAGGACATTCTATCTCAGTTTCTGAAGAAAAGAATGAACTATAGATTTCTAATGGCATCTCTGAATAGACATAAAATTGCATACAGATGAATCTGCTTCATCTTCAAGAAAAAAAGAATAAAGAATAAAGAATAAAGAAAAAAGACTAATGGCTTGACTGAAGCGAGGACAAAGCCGTTGATAGTCTTAACTTTGTTAAACTTAGGTGTGAGAATAGTCTAAACCAGGGGTAGGCAACCTTTCCCCTTTAAGGGCCGAGGGACTTCAGCTCCCAGAATCCCAGGAGCTATTGGCCAACATGGGACTATTGGCCAATATGACTGAGGCTTCTGGGAGCTGAAGTCCCTCAGCCCTTAAAGGGGAAAGGTTGCCTATCCCTGGTCTAAACCATGCATTTGGTTTCAAGACTATCAAGGAAGGGAGGCTAGACAAAAGGGTGCAGTCAAATCTGATCACTGCCCCATTAAGTGCGAGACTTAAGACAAATAAGCACTATTATGTGTCTTTTCCAGTATAATGGTTTTTACCTTTTGGTAACTCCCAAACCTGTCTGGTAGGGAATTTTCCAGCTGTTCTGGGTAGATCTCTCAGTGCCTATATGACCTGCCATCTAGGGGATTATGGCTGACATCCCACAGAGATCAGTCTGGGTTCATAGAGGGAACTCCACATGTGTCCAAGATTTTATGAAAAATCACGTATACTAAAAGCATATCAACATGACTGACAATTGGAATAGGATATTAGGCTCTCCCTTAGATAAAAAAATCAGAACAAAATATTTTAAAAACAAGGGAAATTCCCACATATCTTTGGTAGTATGATAGAAAATTTGGCAATCATATATGTGTGGGGGCATAACTATGGGGTAGAAAAAGATTTCACTTATTACTCTGATAGCCACAAATCCCTATCCAGATTAGATATGTTCTTTATTTCCAAGTCTTAGCAAACAACATAGTGAAAATGGAGTCCTACCAAAAACCATTTCAGACCATAATATCATCCAATTGATTTTGAAAAATTTAGGACAAAACCTGTCATGGTGGCTCAATGAAAGCTTTTTTTTTTTTTAAGGTATTAGAAAAAGCAAAAATAACGTTGAAAAACTACTTTCAGGAGAATTTGGAAAAATTGGTTGACAACATTACAGTATGGTAGGTGAGTAAAACTGTCATGAGGGCTTTTTATATAACAAAATGAACAGTGGAGAAAAAAGAGAAATGATAAAATCAATAGAATTAGTGAAGTAATAAAGGGAAAAAGAAAAAGAATTAAGCAAAACCCCAAAAAAGATAGTTAACAAAAGAAATAAAAATCCTACAAAAACAAATATCAATGTGTCTAATGGAAGAAATAGAAAAAAAAATATGAAATACACAAAACAATGCCATTTTGAAAATGCTAATAAAGCGGGTAAGTGGTTGTCATACAGACTTAAGAAAGAAAAAAAATGATTACTAAAATAAGAGAGGGGTATGAAATAATAACAGAACAAAAATATTAAAGATATATTTCACAAATACTATGCACAAATAAATGAGGGTCAAACAAGAAAGAAAACTAGAAGGTAACTTTCTAGACAAGGTGGATATCCAACCTATTACAGAGGAACAGAGAATATGATTATACCAACCAATTACAAAAGAAGATATTAAACAAGCAATAAAAAGACTTAAAAATGGGAAAGTCTCCATTCCGGATGGACTTACAATGGTGTATTACAAAATGCGAGAAGAACAGATAATTAACCCACTACAGAAAATTATGAATGAAATAAAAGAAAAAGAATTCCAAAAACATGGAGAGAAGCCAATATATCACTAATTTTAAAACCTGAGAAAGATCCACTACTATAAAAAAAAAAAAAAAAAATACAGACTGATTTTGCTGCTTAATATTGACTATAAAATTTTCTCTGCTATGCTATCAGAAAGATTTTTATAAAAATTCTTCAAAATTGGATAGGGGAATGCCAAAATGACTTTTTATCTAAAAGACAACTAAGGGCCTCTACAGATTGGCTCAAAGGGCTGGCCTGAAGGAGGCAGAGATGGGGCAGGGCAGCCGCATACCTCATGCCGGCTGCCCCAACCCCACACCGACAGCATCCTGACACTGTGCACCATTACGCATGGCATATGGCATCAGGATGTCATCCTGGCACAGCATCCTGATGCATTGCGCTGGAAGGGGCAACGAAGAGCTGCTCGCTAGCTCTTAGGGCACCCTTTTGCTGCCCTTGAAAGGAGCAGCATTTTGCAGCTCTTTTTGGGGCAGCAAAAGTAAGAATCAGGGCCGCAGTGTAGGGTAACCATGGCCCCAATTCGCTGCTTCCTGGGGCGGCTCTGTGCCGCCCATCTGCAGCCCCCCCCCCTCCCCCGATCTAATGTTAGAATAGTACTTGATTTAATAGAGCTATTTAACAATAACAAAAAACAGAGAACTGGCATTAATCTTCATTGATATGGGGAAAGACTTTGAGAGGACAAATTGGGAAATAATACTTGAGATACTAAGGAAAATGAGAATTGAGGAAACATTTCAAAATTGGATTAGAGCAATTTATATAGAACAAGAAGCACATATAATAGTGGATGGAGATAAAACTATGACACTAAAAAAAAATAAAGGAGTACCAGATGGGGATGCCCACTATCCCCACTGTTGTTTATTATGGTATTAGAGACATTGATTTAAAAAAAATGAAAATAAGAACATCCAAAGGGTTAAAAACAAAGGAGAGGAATTTAAAATAAAGGTATTCGCAGATAGTTTGACAATCTTTTTGGATAACTCACTAATAAGTATAGAAACATTAAAAGATGAACTAAGAGATTTTGAAGAAATATCTGGATTAAAAAGAAATGAGGGGAAAACTAATATATTAACTAAAAACATAACAAAAGCTAAGGAATTAAAACTAATTTTTAAAAATCCAGTTTTAACAAGCCAAAAAATAAGATATCTGGGAATTGATATAATAACAAAGAACACAAAACTTTATAAAAATAATTACAAAAAAGTATTGAATCAGGTTAAGAAAGGCTTAGAAAATTGGAAAAATCTAAAAAAATATCTTTACTTGGCAGAATAGCTTGCATCAAAATGAATATTTTACCAAAAATATTATTCTTATACAAAACAATCCCAATCATACACATAACCAATGTAAACATGGCAAAGAGAATTATCCAAATTTTTATGGCTCAGAAAAAACCCCAAGAGTTATACTAAAAACAATATAAGATGCAAAGGAAAGAGGTGGATTATCAGTAACAGACTTAAGAATGTATTATCAGGTAAGTTGCTTAATGTGGATCAAGAACTGTACAGATCTAAAGGAAAGTAAATTATTGCAACTTGAAAGCACAAATATAACATATGGATGGCACTCATACCTTTATTATAATAAAGACAAATGTAATAGGGAATATCATAACTATTGTATAAGAAAATCATTATTATGGATTTGGAAGAAAATTAGGGGAAAATGGGTGAAAAATCTCATTAGAAAAGTAACCACATGAGGCCTTCTTCATAAAGAAATGGGTTCAATTAAAGATTGGCTAAGATGCAAAGACATGCTAATCAGACAAAATAACAAACAGATTAAAAACAGAACAGGAATTGAAGGAGGAACTAAATATTAATTGGTATTTAAATTGGCAACTGAAAGAAAGATTCAAATTAGACATAAAAGAAAACAGTATTGAAATGAATAGATCAGAATTAGAAGAAATATTAGAGTCAGAAAATAAAGAGATGTTATTGAAAATATATAAATATTTGTTAAAAATCAAGATGGAAAAAGAAAGAATAAAAATAACATGATTGTATGGGATCAAAACATAGGTCACCCTATTGAATTGTCACAGTGGGAATATACATGGACAAAAACAATTGAAATATACTAGAGGTCAAAATGTAAAAGAAAACCACTATAAGATGCTATACTGTTGGTATTTATCATCAGATAAATTTGCCAAAATATATGGCTTAAATAACAAGTGCTGGAAATGTACTAAAGAAAAAAGGAATTTCTTTCATGTATAGTGGTCTCATTAAAAAGTTAAAAAATATTGCTTGGAAATCCACAAATGAATATGTACTATATTTAACATTGTAATAAAATTTAAACCCAAAATATATTTGTTAAACATCTTAGACTCTGACATTGATAAACAACATTGTGGAGCACTATTCCACTTAACTGTTGCAGCAAGGGTGATCCTAGAACAACACTGGAAAAAGGACATAGGGGCTTTGCAGACCAGCCTAAAAGGCCAGCCTGGGGATGGAGTTGGGACTGGGCAGCCACACACCGGCCGTCCTGACTCCACCTCAACCCCATCCTGACGGTGCGTGCCTGTTCACATGGCATGCAGCATCAGGACGCCCTCTTTGTGCAACGTGTGCACATGCTGCACCAAAAGTACACTAAAAAGCTGCCACTACAACTAAAAGGGTAGCCTTTTGCCACCCCTAAAAGGAGTGGCATTTTGCCACTCTTTTGGGGTGGCAAAAAGGAGGATCAGGGCTGCGGCATGCCGTTGCCACAGCCCTGATCAACCGCTCCCAGAGGTGGCTCTGTGCCACCCCTTTAGGCCAGTCTTCATCGCCCCTTAGTTCTAGAAACTGAAGAATGGATCACAAAAATCTATGACCTGGTTAAATGGGCAAGTTAACTAGATTTTGGACATAAGAAAATTTAGAAAAATTTGAAAAAGACTGGAATCTTATAGTAAAATTTTTATTTCAAAAAGGAGGACAGTTAACAGTAGATGGTTTTTTCAAGTGATGAAGTTAGAAGATACAAGTAATGTGAAGTAATAACAATGTTATACAAAATTAAATAAATGAGGAAAAAAGTTATTTAGAATTTAGTAAAATGATATGTAGCAAACACTTTAGAAGGTAATATATAAAAGGATTATAAATGAAATAATGAAAGATAAGCAAATCTGTAAGATAGGAAGGACATGTCGTATAAATGTAGAAAGCATGAATTTATTTGTGAGACAGACAAAAATATGTCTAATTAGGAAAAAAGGTCAATATAGCCTTTGGATTATCCCAGAGGAAAAGAGATTGAAGTTGGAAGCTAGTATGAAAGGAGGTAAGTGCAAGCAAAAGAGAAAGTTGAAAGAAGGTATGAAGGTAGGAAAATGAAAGAAAGAGGGTTGGAGAGAGGTTAGAAATCAGTAGGTGATCTAAAGAAGTGATTATAGAAGAAAGAATGGAGTTAGATAGATAGAAGCAAGTAGGAGACGTTTTAGAAAGGTTTAGAATGGTTTAAAATAGAGAGAAGGAGAAAGAAAGTAAATAAATAAAATGAAGAAAGAAATGGGCGAGATCTAAAGGCTAGCTTGGCCTAAGAAGTTTTTGTTAAAAACAGAACCAGGTTTAAACCAAGTTTAGATTAATGTAGAATGGCATGTTTATAGCATTTTTCTGTTTAGAGTTAATGGGTGTTATTATGTGAATTGTATGTTTATAGCTTTTTATGTTTGGAGTTTAAGGAGTCGTGCAGATGGTCGCAAAGGGGTGGTTCCGTGCCACCCCTGGGAGCACCGGATCGGGGCCGCAGCAACCACATGCTGTAGCCCCAATCTGGCTCTTTGCCACTCCAAAAAGAGCTGGCAAAAAGCTGTCCTTACTGCCACTGCTGCAGCTCTTCTGTGCTCCTCTGGTGCACTGTATAAATCAGAGGTAGGCAACCTTTCCTCTTTAAGGGCCGAGGGACTTCAGCTCCCAGAATCCCAGGAGCTATTGGCCAACATGGGACTATTGGCAACATGGCTGACAAATCATAATGTAACATGAAAGAACTGCTGTGCATCATGAGGTCAAAGGCTCCAATAAACCAAAGAAACTTGCCACAAACAAAGAAGTCCACAGTATTTCTGCAGAATTGATTTCTTTCCTTTCCATCCAGCTCTACTGGCAACTGATATTTAATTTTGAATTAGATGTGACTGGATCATTCAAAATTCCAAATACATAGAATTGCCTTTGTCACCTCATGGAAGGATTCCTGTTGCAGCTCTGCATGAATTTCTGCTCTTTAAATGGCGCTATCCAGTTTGAAATCATGACCCAAACAAGAACTAATACAAGTCTATATGGGATAAACTCTTTTGTATGGATGATTTTGTTTTTACATTATTTAAACCAAACTAGGCAAATTTTGGACCAGCTGTCCAGGGTCTTACATGCATGTATGTGTGCACATGCATGAACACACATATTCACCACTCTTCTATTCATCCAGAGATTATAGAAGGAAAGGTTCACCCAGACCACATTAAAACTACAGGAAACGCTGACTGCTTGTTTGCATTCAACACAACATGAAAACATTTGCTTCTATAATTTGAATGATTTTTAAAGAACATAACTGCCAGTCCTGCAGTAATCAGATTGTTGCTTTATGATTGTGTTGGATTAGAAGTACTGTATATACTCATGTATAAGTCTAGAAATGTTAGTTAAAAAATTGACCCCAAAAAACAGAGTTGACTTATCCATGGATCAATGAACTGTACTTTAACAATCCCCTTTTCTGAGTCAAGTGGTGAAAGGTGAGACCGTACTCTATCCCAGGAGAATCTAAAAGAAGCACTGAATGCCTCTCTGCTGTGGCACCACTTCTGACCTTTAAAAAGAAAACAGGAAGGTAAAATGGTGATGAAAGCAGCTTTTTGGTGCTTCCTCTCAAAGGAGTGTCAAGAGAAATCAGGCTTTGAAGGACCTGCATTAAAAAAAAATTAAGTACGGTATGTTTGTCAACTTTTTTACAGTAAAATCAAGAAATGATATCACATTAAAGGCTATAATCACTTCTAATGTAGCCACTGTTTTCTTTGCCTGTTCATCCTTTTTAACCTATGTACTTTTCTTATCCCTGCCAGTGCCTGATCACCTCCCTCATACATCACACAGCCACCATTTAGTCTAGTTCCCTCCTCATCCATCCAGACATTAAGATGAGCAAAATAGACACACCCTCTGGAATTTTATAAGTTCTTTGGCATCATTTTCCTTTCCTTCATCCTTTACATCCTTTGTTACATGTCCCTAAGTTTTACCTTTAATTTACCCATGCGTCATATTAAAATCCATAATTTTGGCCCCAAAACCTGCTCTTGACTTATACATGAGGTTGACTTATAGTCAAGCATAGATGGTAAATTCCTGGAGTGTTAACCCCAGTGTTGATCACATTCCTTTGTAGTGGATGAGCAGCAGGAAGGGAGGTGAGCTTTGCTCAAAACTACACAGTGTCATTTTCCTGGGAATACAGAAAGAATAAATAAAGAAGGGTGGGCATTATGGGAACAGAAAAAGAAGGGTTGTTTTAACTTTGGTAATGAATATGGAGGTAGCCTGCCAAAGATTTGATCTTTTGTGTGTTTTAATTATAGTTTTGCTAATGCTTGCTGTTCACTTCTGACAACATATGGCCCTGGTGTATATTACTGGTTACTGAATAAAGGTTTTGTAAGTTCGTTTTTGTTTGTTTGTTTGTTTGTTTTTTTATGGAAACCTAAATTTTTGAATTAAGACACTTGCAAGACTTGAAAGTTTGGAAGCTTTTTCCACCAGACTGGTTCATTCATGTTTCTGTTCATCCAACATGCAAAGGGCTAAAACTGGAGGCAGGGACATAAGCACTTAACAACCCCAATATTCTCACACAATATACATTGGAGTTATAGCTACCAGAGAAATGGGATGATTAAGGGTTTATTCCTTTGAATTCTGCCTCCCCTCATAAAATTTTACTTCCGTCTAAATTTCTAGCATTCCATTGATTGAGAAATTTAAAACCCTTAAGTTTGATGTATTCACATTAGCTTTTGCAACTTTGGCTGCCCATTTTCTTTTGAGGTTTAAATTGTATTTATAAATCATTCATTCATTCATTCATTCATTCCAAGTTTTTATACCCCACTCTTCTGCCAGGGTGGCTTACAAATTGTTAATTAGACAATTCCCTGCCCTCAGGCTTGCAATCTAAAAAAGACGTGATGCAAAAGGAAAAGAGAAAGGCAGAGGGGAAGGGGATCTTCAATTAAGGGGCTGTTCAACTAAGACAGAAGGAAAATGTTATTGGGGACATAGTTATTTCAGGGCTCAGTGTCCTCATATTATCCCATAACACCTACACCCCTGAGCTCACATATGTCCCTATATAAGTCCCCCCACTCAAAAATAAGAAACAGCAATAATAATAATAATAATAAATCCAGAGCACCTGCATATAAGTTAAGGCTTTGTGTGTTGGCTACATTTTGCTAAAACACAGTTTCAAAGCTCCTTTCAGTGGAACCCAGATTTATGCAGGTTCAGAGGGACTTGGTAAATGCAGTCAGCCAAAAAATAAATACAGAACCCTCTTTAGACTTGTGTGCTCAGTGCACAAATATATAACCTATATCTGGGTGATGGGCATATTGTGGGGCACCTACATGCCACCCATGTTCCTATTTCCAGTTCTAGTCCAATATACAATCAGGGGAGTGTGCAGTTGTTAGCTAAGTTATTCATGGCTTATTTTGTAATTCAAGAAAACCTGCATAGTTGCTAATGATATTATCAGGGTTAATGTCACAGTTGCTGGATTTATTGTGCTCTGAACATTGTTTAGCATGTTGCTGAGTTGCTGAATTGCTGCTGAGTGAGGATAAGATACAGCTAGTTTGTTCTAATGTAAGCAGTCAACTGTGGTGGCCATCTTTGCAAGACTATAATTACATGCCACTTTGTATTCATCTGTAATTTCTTTTGCCAGAGCTCTTCTTGTCTCTTCTTGGTGTTTTTGTTCTATTACAAATGAATTGCTCAGCTTTCAAGAAGAAAAGTCCTTTAAATATATTTGCCCTGACAGACAGTATGCAGCTCCATTCTGTCATTTCCAAATTAAATGCTTATTTGGGACAATTCTTTAAAATTGTTTTGATTTCCTGTCTATTTTTTTCAGTTAAAAAAACTTATCATGCAGGCAAGTCCATGACATCTACTCTGCTAATATTGTTCTTGTTATCAAAAAAGTGATCCAATAAGGGGGGGAGGGAGACAGGGAAATAAGATTAGTTTAGAATGGAAGAGACATGCCAATGAGTGACAGTTTTCTCCCTGCACAAGGGCTGTAATTCAACAGATACACAAAATGTAGCAAAGAGTTTAGGACAAATCTCTAGCTGTGTCAGACACCCAATTTATTTGCAGTTTGTTCATTTGGTATTGCATGCTAAAATCCAGAGATTAAGGAGGAGGGAATGCATGGTGTTCTACAAGATATACCTGTTTTGTCTTCATAGTTTGAGAAGGTAATGAAACAATAATGGATCTTCAACAGAAATCAAGGGCAGAAAACACATGCCTAAATAATTTAGATGAATGCTTTCCTCCTTCATGTGGATTATAGATTTAAAGGTTTGGAGCAGTAGCAGAGAGGATTCCATCTTTCTTCAATTACATTCTTTGATTTTTTTTTAGTCCCCCCCCCCCTTTTTTTTTTTTTTTGTCAAAACATATAGCAAAATGGAAAATGGAAAGCTAGTTCCTGCTGTACTCATAGAAGAAGCAGCTGGTAGCTACCAGGTCAGTGAGGGCATGAATCTGTTCTGGGATTTTGCCTGAACATTAAATGAGCTATTTGTTATTTGCTTGTTTAAAGTATTTCCATATTGTGTCCCCGAACAGCAGGGCTTCCGTGGTGATGCAGAGCAGGTAAAAAGATCTGAGAAAAGAACATTAAAAATTATGACATGTCATCTAGCAAATAATTAGATTTCATTGAGGGTGGGGTGGGAGGAAACACCCCATCGACATCTCAACTATGTAAAAATAGTCCCCAAAATACACAAAATAGAATTTAGAGCTACAAGTTTAACATTTTCCCTGTTTAATCGGGGCCTAAGGGGTCTTAAATGAATATTTTTAGTGAAAGGTCAGGTATTTGATACAACACAGAGACTTTGTGGGCTTACAGCTGTATATTTTACTGAGAAGAAAAACACAATGATTAAACTGCATGTCATATATACTTGGAAGTTTTTTAAAAAGGAATAAATCTATGCATTCTTTTTCAGAAAGTTGACTTAGCGTTTTCAGAAATGTTCAGTACTGTTACATTGACTTTCACCTTTCAGTAAACATTTTAAGAACTTTCAAAGAGCTCTTTTTGTGAGTGCCACGAGGAGAACACACTTGAGGTTGTAGTATGGAGTGGTTTTCTCCCAAAGTGCAATGCCAGTGGCAGATCCTCCTCCTCCTCCTCCTCCTCCTTCACCACCACCACCATCACCACCATCTTTCCTTAGACTCCAGGGGCTTTTCCAAGACTTTTCCCTTTGAACCTAGTACTGAGGCCAGGGTCATGACAACAGACTGATAGCTTGTTTGTTTAGGATTATTTCCCATTTCATTAACTAATTACTTATTTCTGTAATTAAGCTAATTCTGAAATTCTAATTGATGTCAATTCCTTTAGTTCAAAACAAATTTAATTAAGCTGCCCACTTCCATTATAAAACATATTTAATAACCTGAGAAATAATCAAATAATAATAGACTTAAACTAATTTGTTTCTTTCTATGAGCTTTTACATGCACAACCTGTGTTCTCACATTATGTTATAGCTTTTCCTAATGACTACAGGGAAGCCTCTCTCCCAACACATAACACTTCAGGCCAACTAAGGGGCTAAACAGATGGGCTAAAGGAGGTGCTTTCATCCAGCTTGAAGGTGGGTGTTTAGCTGATGCATGCCTTGAAGCTGGCAGGAAAACACCCTCTAGGCACCTTATGTAGAGAAAAGCTGCTTCAAAAAGAAGCAGCTTTTTTCTGCTTCTTTCTGAAAAGGGTGCACCTTCACAGGAGTATGTGAATGCACCAGCATCAATGCGTCATAAAGAGGGTACCTAACATTTATACCCATGTAAATATCCCACCACAGGTGCACAGGTGAATGAGGAACAGCTCCAGAGGATGTGCTGTATGAACCAGGCTTAAATTTAAATTGCCCTATACTCCCTGGTGTGGATACTCTGCCACAGGTGCACAGGTAAATGAGACGTGTGTCCAAAGCGTGCAATGTATGAACCAGGCTTTAGTGTAAAACACCCTATACTCCCCAGTGTGGATTCATCACCCATGTTTTAAGCATGCGCCCTAGCCACTACAGGACACTGAAAGTTTTCCCACAGAAAGTCCCAGCAGGAGAAAGTGATAATATTATCACTTTCACTTCAAAGCTGAACCCCCATGCACACCCCAGTGCCATTTTCTCAATGGTCCTGTGCAGCTCTTCAGTTGTGTTCTATTGGCGATCCTCTGCTACATTTTGCAGAATGGCAGCGCCATCCACAAGCGAGCCAAAAAGAGGGAGAGGGACATTGTTGTCCCATGCAAAGATGGCTGACCGCATAGCTTTACCACATATTCTAGACAAATTGAATAGCTCCTTCTTGAATGCTGAAACATTTAAGGAGGTGGCAGAAGGCATGAGGGCTAAGGGATACCAACACATTGGTTATAAGTGTCACCAGAAGACCAAAACACTCAGGGCACTGTACAAGAAGATCAGGGATCACAATGCCCAAAGTGGCCAGGGTGCTGCCACCAAGCCCTTCTAAAAGAAGCAAAGCAGATTTGTTTATATACCGCTTCATACCATGCTATGGGGTGTCTAAGTGGTTTACAACTGTAAGCTCATTGCCTCCCCGCCAAACAGCTGGGTACTCATTTTAGTGACCTCAGAAGGATGCAGGCCTGAGTCTAGCCTGAGCCCTGCTAGTATTGAACTTGCAACCTTGTGATCTATGAGTGAGTGGCTGCAGTACAGACATTTAACCACTGCACCATCAAGAAGATCCGTGCCTTCATTGTGAAGGATGGCAGCATACGATCCAGCAGATTATTAGTGGTGGTGAAGTTGCCAGGGTCCCAGTTGGCCAGCCAGCCAGAGTTGAAGCTGTGAAGGACACCTCTGAAGTAGAATGCTCCCAGGAGCTTTTGATGCCCTCTCAAGGTAAGATTCAACAGGGCCCCTGGGAAGGGATGCAGGGGACAGGGGGAGAACATGGCACCAGGATGGGCATAAGACAGATGTGTTATGCAATTGATAAGAATGAACACCCTGACTCAGATGAGACATCCTGCAGTCAGAGAGCTGTGGACATCTCCACCAGGAGACCGCCATCCACCATCAGTAGTTTCTGTGACCGCTCACCTCTCCCATGGACTAGTATGATGGCCAATGATGACAGTGAGGGCAAAGAGAGGGCAGATCCTGGACTGATGAATCAGTTCAGCTGATGAATCAGGTCCAGGCCACACATGATACAAACATTCCCTATGATGACAATAAATGCATGCCATCACAGGTACACTGGAACCCAATAGGAACCCAATAGGCACAGCAGTTTGCACATCTTCTGGCACATATGCAGGTATTCATACAAATTTCACACCACCTTCATGTCCTGGCATGCTTGGGGGTGAGGGGCTCCTGGGGTAATGTTTGCATGTGTGTCATGTTGACCATGTCCCTTGCATGAGCACCAGCTGCATGTATCCAGCCTTTCTAAACAACCCTCCCTTGCCCTTACCTCTCCCCTCCCCCTTGATACCTGCAGTATATGTTTTGGGTTCAAACTGTGCCCTCTGCTATGTTCCATAGAATGAGAAACAGCTAATCCCAGAGCCACAATGCCACCGATGGCCTGCCTGCCTGAGATCCAAAAGAAGAGGGTGTGTTGCTCAGCAGCTGCAACAACTGCTAATGCCATGGATTGGCTCATGGATGGCAGCTCAGACCAGATGAGGAGACTCCTGGAACAGGGGAACCTACACAACAGCACAGGGAGAGGGAGGCAGAGCACCAGAGGCTGGAAGAAGAGCAGTGGAGGAAATTGCGAGAGGTCCCTCCAGCAGCAAGAGAGTTCAGTCCAGCAGCAAGAGCACCTCAATGCCACCCTGGAAGTACAGACTAGTCTGCTGGGCAATCTTGTGAAAATCATGAGGGTGGCCCATAGTGGCATTGGTGGCAAAGGGGGTAGGGTGGAGCAGGGTGACCTCTCCTAGCAATTTCATGTAGATGCTAAATTCATGAGGGACAAAACAGAACCCTGTGGGACTCCACAGGCCAGTGGCCAAGGTGAACAGGAGTCCCCCAACACCTTCTGAGTCTATCCCTCCAAGAAAGACCCAAACCACTGCATAACAGTGTCCCTAAGTCCCATCCCAGAGAGGTCAGGAGAACCAACAGGGAGACACTGTCCAATTTTCTGCGGAGGTCATCCACCAAGGTGACCAAAGGTGTCTCTGTCCCAGAGCCAGGTCTAAAGCCAGATTGAAATGGATCTAGATAATCCATTTCATCCAGAAACCTCTGGAGTGGGGAGGCCATTACTCACTCTGGAACCTTGCCCAAGAATGGAATATTAGAGACTGACTGATAGTTATCCAGGATGGTGGGATCCAGGGAGGGTTTTTTTTCCCAGTAATGGCCTCACCACATCCTCCTTTAAGAAAGATGAAAATCTGTCTCGCTGCAGTGAGACATTTGTCACTCCCTTTACCCACTTGGCCAATCCCTCTCTGGCTAGTTTCAGAAGCCAGGGAGGGCAAGGATCCAGTATGCATGTGTTGGCCCTCATGTCTCCAAAGATCCTATCCACATCCTCAGGCTGCACAAACTGAAACTTAGCCAATAAAACAGGACAAGTGGGCACCAAGATTATGTACAGCATCCAAGTCAGAGCGAATCTGAGTGATTTTGTCTGCAAAGTGTCTTGCAAATTCTTCACAGCAAGCTGTTGAGTGGTCTTTGTTTTATTTTTGGGGACCAGAGTGTAAAAGGCCCATGACCACTCAGAATAGCTCCACTGGATGACACTATGCAGATGCAGTGGTGGCAGAGAGCTATAATTTCTTTGCTGCATCCATTGTACCATCATAGGCCTCCCAATGCGCCTTAGCCCATGTTTGGTCAGACTCACTTGGAGTCTTCTGCCAGCATTGCTCTAGTCTCTGTCTCATTCATTTCAATACTGCTAGCTCCTTAGTGAAGCAGGGGGCATGTTTGCCTCAACTTTGTGGGAGGGAACACTCAGGGGCTATCGTGTCCATTGCTCTGGCCATTTCCCTATTCCAGAGATCTGCCAGGACTTCAACAGGATCACCTTTCAAGGCAATAGGAAACTCCTCAAAGAGCCATCAGGAATCCATCTGAATCCATAAGCCTCCTGGGGTGGACCATCTTAATCGGCCCTCCACCCTGCAGAGGCTTTGAGTCCCAGTGAGTTTAAATCCTACCAGGTAGTGATCAGTCCATGACAATGGACTACAGAGAGTTCCTCTACTCCCAGATTACTGTTGTCCTGCCCCAAACAGAAAACAAGGTCCAGAGTGTGTCCTGAAACTTGGGTGGCACCAGATATTACTTGGGACAGGTCCAAGGTTGTCATGGCAGACATGAAGTCCTGAGCTGCTCCTGACAAAGCAGTCTCTGCAGGGATGTTGAAGTTCCCCAGGACAACTGAAGTAGTCATAATTTGATAATCAATGATAATCAATGTTTTATATGCCTAAGTTAGAAAATGTGTACTATTGTGTGTAGAAATTAGAAGCTAAATAAGTGTCAGGCCTGCAAAGAGTATTCTGGGACTGGTACTTTTAACACAGAAGCGCATGGCCAGAATGTTTAAGTCCAGGAATGTTAAAACGTTTATTTACACAGTGGCCTTAGAGAGACCCTGAAGCTGTAACAAAGAGGTGCCAGGATGCATTATGAAGCCATAACAATAAATCAGTGCAGAGAGACCCTGAAAGGTCCTGGCAATAACAGTCTCTGCTTATAAGATGTTTTCTTGGAATGCAGTGGGTCAGGCACAAATGGTATCCTAAACAGATTATAATGTATGCATAGATCCTTACTCTCATTGCTTAAAATTCTATGTTTAAAGTTTAGAGCATCCAATAAGATGTAAGAGATGAGTTCTTTGTCTGTTTGGGTATAAAAACAACAGCCATTTTCCTTGTCCTTTGCCCAGGCCTGGAAACACGAGTTTCTCCTGGGACTGTGCACATGATAATAAATCCTGTTTGTATCTCATCAGTGGTATTCATTCTCTATTTTGCTCTGCTAAAGGGCCTGGGGCTATGGAGCCATAAACCCACAGTTAAAATTCTACAACACAACAAGCCAAGGGGACTCCAACACCACTGCAGAGACCAACTCAGCCAGCTCAGGCAGGAAAACTGTTGTGCAGTGGGGTGGGTGGCAGACCAACAGAATCCCTACCCCCCCCCCCCCCAGCTTCATCCAGCCAGTCCTCTGTAATAGAAGCCAGGTCGGCATGCTCATCCAGGATTATCCTGGATCAGAGATGTTTTCCCATTCATCTACCTGGCATTGAGCAGCAGCATTTTCAGCCCAGGGAGCCTGTTGCCAAGGCTATCCAGATTATTTGAAATGGAGAACATCTTGGGAGAAACTAACACCCTGTGACTCTCCCTTCCCCCAGTAGAAAAGTGCTGACACCCCATGCCATTGTTGTGGTATGCAGACAGATCAAGTATACACACATGCAGAGTACATGCACATAGGCAGGAACACCCAGAAGCTGGTCTTCTTTGAAGAGTCTGCTCCAGACGGCACAAGAAAAAAACAAAACCCTCCCACACTCAGCTGCTGTGTTCAGCTTGGAGAAAGGAAAAGCTTCACAGTGAGGCTTCTCTCAGATAGGGCTTTAATCTTTGTTGCAAATATTTACAAAGATATACACAGAGTACCAGACATCCGTCTTGAATACTCACAGCTATACAGAGTAACAAAGTGCTTTGCCAACTACCAACCACAACTAACCAACAACAGAAATTCTAAATCTCTCCCATATATAGGTGGTCCTCTTGAGAACATGTGACAGCCATGCACTAATGAAACCTGGCTGGTTTCATCCCAGTTCCTGTTGCATCAGGCCTGTTGCATCAGACTTTCCATGATGCATACCTGGCTTGTCCCATCCACTGTGCATGTTGCATCAGGCTTCCCATGATGCACAGCTCACCAAATGCTGACTCATGCACCTACCACTTGAACTGTAGTAACCCTGTTACTATTGCTCCAGTTCTTTTCAGTGGCCACATCCATGTTATTTTTCAGACTAAGGTGCCACATGGTTTGAAAGCCATATCTCCCCCTGCCCATTATTGTCATGATGGCCACTCTTTTGGTTACTTCCCCTCCCATGCCCTCCTTATAGCACATATTTGACTGCTAACATTGAAGTTGTTTCAGGATCACGGCCTGTAGCAGTCCTCTTGGTAAAGTTAGCAACAACAAGCAAGCAGGCAGTAAGATGTTGCAATTCTGTCCTCTGGTGGTGGAGTGGCCTAAATGGTCTTCTCATGTGCTGGCTCCCCTCAGCAGGCATCTAGCTTTTATGCCCTTGTCAAGGGGCAGGTGATCCTTACTGGCTGTTTAGCCACCACTAATTAGCTATGTGCTTAGAGCTTGGATTCTACAGGGAACAGTTTCTCACAGTCAGCAGCCTTCCAGGTGAGTCCTACAACAAGCAGGTAGCAAGATGTTACAAACTCTGTCCTGGGTTGTTGGAGTGGCCTGATTGTTCCTCTCACATGACCGTAGCTTTAACAATGAGACTGAGCCATTTACAGTCCCCACAATGATCATCGAAGCCATTGTGGTGTTCTAGCTCTTGTTATCTCCCGAGGATTGCAGATGTTTCTACTACAAACCTTTGCTAGACATCAAACATTATTGTGCTCTGCAAACCCCAGATGCTGGACTCCATTTGCTCCAGTCATAAGCATTGCTAGACCTTATGCGTCTCCACCCTGAACTTTGTTAGACCACCAGAGACATTGTGAGACCTTAAGTGTTTCTTGTCATAAACTGTGCTAAACTTCAGATGTCATTAGAATCAACAGAACATTCCAAAGCTTTATAGCACAAGGAATTTTCACCTCAAACTAGACTGCCTTAAGCTGCCTTGACACCCTGAATTAAGGACAATTGCACAAACTGCCTACATGCTCAAATCATGTAGCTTTATTATTTCTACCTTCCAAGCCTCAAACTATTTCGGACTGTGGTAGGGAGATAAAACACTGCTGTTCTGATTTTTTTATAGTTACCTTACTGATGTATTAGTGAAATGTTAAGACTAACCAATTTGCTCTCTGATTTATGCATACACTTATATTTAGCCTTGATGTTATAACTGAAAAATAATTTAGTTCCTTTGCTTATCTATTTAGTGGGAAATAGTTACTGAGCTAGATATATTGTAGATTGCTTAGTGAAACTACTATATACTCATTCTCTTATGCCACCTTTATATATAAGATGCACCACTTTTGTAAAGAATATGTTCACAAACCCCCAGACTATTAAGTTATCATCACTCATTTTTCCTTTTCAATTAACTGGATGTTTGTTATTTTTATTGTTGTTAATTGGCCATGCTTTTTAAATTCATGCTTCTCAATCAGTGATGAAAATGATAGCACCACATACCTACATCTTCTTGCATCATGTCCCCCCCCCCCCAGTGTTTTCCTTAAGTGTACTGATCTTGCAATCTCATGATGGGTATGCAGTCCCATTGTGTTATAAAAATAAACTCATGTGCCTATGTCAACATTACTCCATTTTTAGGGAGGGTATTGTAAGTATCCAAACATCTCCTAATATATTCAGCAATTCAGCAATAGTTTAATTAGACATTAGCATGAGTGGACACAGTTGGGATGGCATACATAGCATGGAAGGAGGTAGTGTGAATGACGCATTGACCCAACCATGTGCAATGGTGTGGGGATGGAGGAGCTTGCTGAAAAAGCGCTGCAACCCTCACCACCACCCCACTCAGCATTTCTGATGGAAGCCAAAATACGAGTTCTGCCAGATAAAACAAGACTAGAATCACCATTTCATCTCTTGCTTATTCCCAAACAACCCCCTATCCTCTCATTTCTGGGGATCCAGATCTTGTCTAGGTGTTGTAAAGTCCATGAAGCATCATCAATCAAAACCAGTCTCCTCTCATCTCCTGGACATCAGAGCAAACTCTCCATTTTGGAGAACCTTCTTAGGTTCCATTTAGGGGCAATCAAGCTTTTGGTTTCACATGGAACCTCTATCATTTGGGATTGGTGTAAAGGGTAAAAATAGCACCCCCAAATATAGCCTTTTTTGCTACATCCCACCCCCTCTCTGCATATATGGTGACTGTTGTCCTCAGGCTTCAGTCTGAACCCTTTTGTTCTGTTTTCGTCCACTTCCTGAAAACTGCATGTGCACGGTTTGCTGTTTGAGTTTTCATACTTCCTGGCTTTCTGCAGACCCTTTTCTTCAAGACAAGTAGCTATTACCTCATCCAGCCCTAAAACTCTGCTACTCCTTTTCTACTGTTCTATTTTAGTTGGCTCTGTACACTGGTTGTTTGAATGAGTTATCTTCATATGTTACGACTGCTGTAAGTTTCCAATTTTGTGGTGTGTGTGTTTCCTTCTATGGCCCTGAATGGACTTGGAACTGTAAGCAGCCATGAGCCTAAGAGTGGCAGGTCACATACCCAAGGTATCCAAATAACAGATCAAATAGATAGTTTGGAAACTGCAACAGAAAAAAATTACACTTCTAAGACAGGAAGGCCAGGTGATTTACAGCAGGATGTTTTGTGCCCAAGCTGCAGAGTGCCCATTTAAAATCCCATTCCCATCTTTGAGACCTCTATCTTGAGTGATCTTTCCCATGCAGATTTGGCCATTTGATGTATCTTTGCCTCAGGCTAGTTGTGCCTTATATAAGGACCCAAATTTCTTTTGTTCCCTGGGCTAGCTAGAATGCATGGTGACTCACGTCACTTTGAATTCTGATTAGTTCCAACTCATTGCCATCTTTCTCAGAGCTTCCCAAAATGGCCAAGTCCAACACCAGACCATCCAAATGGTCCACTCAGAGTCACCACATTGATAGCAAGTATCACCATTAGTGGAGCCTCTTGATCTATTCCAATGCTCACCCTTTTATTCCTTAGCTCTTGTGTGCATGTGTGTGAGCATGCTTGCATTGATGTATGTTTCCCCTGAATAAAATACAATTAATAGAAAGAATTCTGCCTCTGTGAATTCCCTATTCCAGCACCTCGGTATACAGGTGGGAACAATTCCAAGGGACTGCTTGTAACTTCGTTCATGAATTGAGCTAATTAAAAATTCTCCTAGAAGTTCATAGTTACACATGTGTGTTTTCTTTTATATTTCTTATAATAAAAGTTCATGTAGTTCTCTATGCCTGGAGTCTCCATCAGTGAATACTTGTATAGCTTGTGCTTGGTTCCTGCATATATCACCCCCTCTCACAAAGCCAAGCTAGATATCCTTCAAATTAATTAAGGATAGATTTCAACAGTCAGAGGAGTTTTACAACCCCACACATTTAGGGTAACAATGTCCTAATCATGGTTGGTGGATGCAGCAGCTATGGGTTGGAGGTGCTGTTGTACAATAAGTTTCACCAAGGCCACTTTTTTCCATATCTATTCATGGTATAAAAGTTGTATGTAGTAATCTCCTTATTCTGAGCACGCCTTGCCCAAGATTGGCCAGTGGGTTTCCATGGCTGAGCAAACCCTGGTTTCCCAGAGTCCATCCAAAATTCAGAGAACTACACCATTGAAAATAAGTGACCACACAAATAGTGATGACACAAAATGATACTGATTAGTACCAGCTGGAGTAGTTCTACTGAATCAATTACATTTACTCTTGTTGGAACTAAATGCTAGGATTTACTCCATGTTGTTTTAATAACTGTCAATTTACAACAAGCACTTTCATTACAGATGTTTTTGCAATATGATCCTTCTTTAGTTTATGCTCAGATTTTATTCTTTTCACTTAGGTTTTTTGTTTTGTTTTGTTTTGTTTTTTACTGGAAACATCTCCCAGCAGAAAATAAACCTAATGCCAAAATGCCAAAATCAGTAGTATTTGAGGACATAGCTATGGGCCTTTGCAGACTGCCAGAAATAGTGCAAGTTGAATCCACTTTAAGGGTTAGGGTTAGGGAATCATGGGAACTGTATTTTATTGTGGCACCAGAGCTCTCTGACAGAGAAGGCTCAATGTCTCAGAAAAAAATCCCATAATTCCTTAGCACTAACCCTAACCCTAACCCTTAAAGTGGACTAATTTGCACTATTTCTGGCAGTCTGAAAAGGCCCTGCATAATAAATACAGTTTGGCACCACTTTAACTGTCATGGCACCTTCCTACAGAATCCTGGGATTGGCAGTTTTGTGAGGTATCAGCATTCTTTGGCAGAGAAATCTAAGGACCTTGTAAAACTGTAAATCCTGGAATCCCATAGGATGGAGCTACAGCACTAAAAGTGTCAAATTGCTTTATTTCTACAGTGTAGATGTACATCCAGTATATACAACTGTTCTGGAAAAAAAAATCTCTAGAAGCAATGGGGATCTGGAAGGGAACAGTAGCCACTTTCACCCTGCACCTTGCACCCTGCAACCACCACACCAACACACCAAAGCCCACAAATCCCTTAAAACTATATTTCTCTGGGTGATTTTTCTCTCCAGCCCCCTGAAAATAGCTCAAAATTACTCCACGACACAATATGTTTGCTTTGTCATCACAAGCAGAACTCTGCTTTGTCAGAACTCTCCTCCTCCCACCTCAAGAAATCAGCAAAAATTGAAACAGGGAGTGAGTTATGTCACAACCAGTGTTTATTTTAGCAATTCTTGGCTGATCTCAGGAGATTCTAAATGGTGTTATGATGGGGGGGGGGTGACTTGGACTGAGAGAGCAAAAACGTTGCATTTTTGCCTTTGTGTTTTGGGGCATCTGACGCAAAACAAATCATCCAGATTTGTATGAATCTGAAGCTGTTTCACCCCCAAGGACCACATGCAACCTATATGCTGTAGTTTGCCCATTCCTGCTATATACAGATAGAAAAGATATTCAGCTTGCCCCTAAACTCTCACAAACTCTCAAGTGCATTTGAAAAACTGCTGTCCCACCTCCCTTTCCTCCTAGCTGTATATTTCCCTCTTCTTTCCAATCACACCCAGATCAGTCCCTCCACCCACTAGAGACACTGGGACCTGGAATCACAGTCCAGACCATGGTATGAAAACATGAACTGGTGACAACTGGAAATACTCAGAGCAGCAGTGGTGGTTACTGCCACCTCTACTTCTATGTACCCTATTGAAATACAGGTTTCTGGGGAGCACTGGGATACGGAAACAGGAAGAAGATTTTGTACTCTTTCTATTGGGGTGATCAGCTTTGTGAATCCACAGACTTCCTTCACCTTGGATGCACCTGCAGAAATTCTGTAGGAATGTCATGGATTTACTTGACCTCTTGAATTTCACAGCTTTTTGGCCCCTCTGTTCACATTTCTTCTTCTCTAGCTATCCAAGCATGTATCTATAATTGGCTTACTGAGGACAACACTTCATGCATGTGATGAAGGGTGCACTAGCCCATGAAAGTATATGCCACAATAAATCTGTTAAATCCTTAAAATGCCTTATGCCATTTTTGTTGCTTTTTGCTCAACAGACTAGCACAGTTGCCCCTCTGGAAATTACGTTAAGCTTGTTAGTAATGGTTGACAAAGTCTTTGCAGAAGATCTTAAACATTGTATCACCTTTGAAGATTGCTTTCTTTAACTGAAATGGTTAAAAAAAACCCCATCCCATTCCCCATTCCCTTTAAATCTTTTAGATGTCCTGTTTTGTGTGATTCATAGCATGGCAGAGATGAGGAAAGTCAAATTGAAACAATGCACAGCATGGCACTGAAACCAGGAAGAAGGTAAGTTAAAATAAAGGAAAAACAAGAGAACTAAGACTAATGCATTCAAAGACACAACTGAATCTCTGAAGAGGAATCACCATCTCTTTGGAAAACAGGGCACATTTCTTGTTTGAACTCTGAGCGACAGAGTTGGAAGTGTGCATTTGCAAAAATTACCAGAAAACAAACCTGTAAATGTTGCAAACATCCTTGTCATGTCTGTGAGCCTAAATCAGATTCTGAAAGCTAAGACAGTTGGTCCCATTTTTTCCCTTTACTTCTTTTTCTTCTTCCCAGTTTATATTCACTAAAGGCAATCTCCCCCACTGAGAGATGTCTCTTCTTCTCTCTTGCTATGAAATAGAAGTTTAAACCTGATACCT
Organism: Phrynosoma blainvillii; assembly: GCA_026167975.1. Classification (NCBI taxonomy): domain Eukaryota; kingdom Metazoa; phylum Chordata; class Lepidosauria; order Squamata; family Phrynosomatidae; genus Phrynosoma; species Phrynosoma blainvillii. Next base: position 199,909,962 of record JANUYF010000003.1, read on the forward strand.
GTGGACAGTGCATTGTGCTTGGATTATGGAAACTTGAGATTCAGTCCTTGTTTTGCCAAATAATTTCTAGCTGATCATGGATGAATAATTAGCACTTAAGCTTCTTTTCCAACTGTAACAGGGTGGATAAAAATCAATGAGTTTTAAAATCAAAACAATTGATTTTTTTTTATTTGAATCATTGATTTTTATCTACCTTGTTACTGTTAGAAAATAAGGTTAAGAGCTACTGCCTAAGTTGAGGGATTCTGTATATAAAAAGGACTACTTCCTCAGGAAGTTTAGTTCATTACTGGAGTAAGGAGGGGAAACTGTGATTTTTTATTTGATTTTTTATTTTTTGGTAATAAACATGTATTTTCTCCTCTGTCAGATTTACTCCATGTTCTAGTACAGAGGTAGGCAACCTTTTTTCTGCCTGGGCCGGTCCCCCGAAGTCCTTCTTTTCACTGGGCCGGAAGGGGGGGAATGGCGGCGCGCACGTGCGCACACAACCCCCCCGTGCGAGCTGCCACCATGTGCGGCCACAGCCGCCACTGTGCATGTCATGGCCGCCATTTTGATTTTCAAAATGGTGGCCGTGACACATTTACGCATGCGCAGGAGTACTGCGCATGCGCAAACGAGTCACGACCGCCATTTTGGAGAACAAAGTGCTGGCTGCGAGCGGCGGCCGCCATTTTGTTCTCTAAAATGGCAGCTGTGACTCGATTGCGCATGCACAGTACTCTTGTGCATGCGCAAATGCATCATGGCCGCCATTTCGAAAATCAAAATGGCAGCCGCAGCGCGCACGGCTGGATGGAGACAAAATGCATGGTGGCGCGCAGCGGCGGCGGCAGGGGTCTGCCTGGGCCGGTAAGTCCAACGACCTGGGCCAGAACCAGCCTGGGGCCCGTAGGTGTCCAGTCCCTGTTCTAGTCCATCAGACTGCTGCATTTGTTCATGGAGTGCAGAGGCTACTAAATCTGACAAGCTGTGTCAATGAGGCAGTTCTTCGTAAAGCTCTACAATATTGGGGTGGCACAGATGGAGCTACAAGTGTAGTTGGCAAGGATTGGGAGAATAGTTAAGCAATGGAAATACTGAAGGTACAGAGGGGTGGAAGACAAAACCAGAAACATATGAAAAATAGTCTGGGAAAAGAAAATTGGGGAGAGTTAACAGTATTTTAATCCAGCCACAATTGGTACAGCCTGAATGAATACCAGAGTGGACCAAGAGAGATGAACTTGAAATAAAAAGTGTGGTGGTGGTGGGGAGTATGGGCCAATGCAGATGGCCCATAAGGGGCAGCTCTGTGCCATTCCTGGAAGTGGTGGATTGGGGCTGCGGCATGTGGTTGCCGATCCTCCTTTTTGCTGCTCCCAAAAGAGCAGGCAAATGCCGCTCCTTTTTGAGGCAGCAAAAAGCTGCCCTTAGAGCCACCGCCATGGTTCTTTTGCACCCCTTTGGTGCAGTGTGCCTGCACGCTGTGCCAAGAGGGCAACCTGATGCCACACACCATGTGGTCAGACGCACAATGACAGGGTGGAGTCGGGGCAACTTGCGTGCAGTCGCCCTGTCCCAACTCCATCCGCAGGCCAGCCTAAAGTGCCGGTCTGCATCCCTCCTAAGAGAATAGGTTGGCTGACTATGGGCCTTTACAGACTGCCAGAAATAATGCAACTTAAGTCCACTTTAACTGCCCTGGCTCAGTGCTAGGGAATCATGGGAACTGTAGTTTATGTGGTACCAGATCTCTCTGACAGAGAAGGCTCAATGTCTCCGAAAAAAATACAATTCCCATGATTCCCTAGCACTAAGCCAGGTCAATTAAAGTGGACTCAAGTTGCATTATTTCTGGTAGTCTGTAAAGGCCCTATATTTCTTTGAGACAAAAATGGGTCATTGGTATGGCAAAAACAGGACAGCGTTATATAATATGTCATATTCATGAAAAAGTAAGATGACTTAACAATGATTCTTCTGTGACATAACCCATACAAAAAATTAGGTAGATGTAGAGGGGAACTGTATTTCACCACAATTGGACCATGAATATTTTTCCAATGCAGTAACCTTATGCAACAAATTTCAATCTTTCAACATCTTTTCATAAAACTTTTCTCACTCTATAATACTATTTTGCAAGTAACATAGCTCTCATTGACTCAATACTTGATCTAGATGTCCTTTGACCACATATTGTTCATAATAGAAAATATTATTTCAACAGGTGCTGTACTTCCTGGAAGACAAAGAATAAAAACTCTACAATATTACAAAATACTTGAAGTCTAGCCATTTTTCACTTATTTCAGAGAGAAAAAATCTTTACCCATCTATCAGATACAGAAATGTCTTCTTTATTCCATATATCTGGAATACCTGGAAAACAGCCTCACAATTGTAGATTTTTATGAGTGTCCACAGTAGGATACACAAGTTTCTTCTCTTTCTGTGCATGTGATGAGTACACTGTATTTCTATCTAGGTGTCTTCCTTAGTAGCACCCACTTGAACGTCTCATTTTTTTCTACACTACACTTCCTTTTGTAGATTCCACACCCAAAGTGGCTTGCCAGTTTAAGGGAGCGTGTGCCTTTGAGGCCCCCCATGAATTGAGGCCAAGTTCTTTAACCATGACATGGTCTCATTGTCCAAGCCTGGGCATGTGATGGAGAGAAGACCAGGGCTATATTAAGCTGTCTCTTCCCTTTTCCTACCCTCTTTTCAAACTTGCAAACAGAGGAGGAAGCATCAATGTAGGAGCTGAAAGTGGAGATTGGAATCAAATAAGGTTTGTATTGGTTTGATGTGGGGTTGGAGTATAGCTTGACTTGAAAGGGGGCTTTTTGTGTCTGTCCCCTCTGTTACCAGTTGATACCTCTTTGGGCATTTTATTGAGATTGTGCCTTTTGTTTGGTTCTGGTCCCTGGTTTTAGCTCACCTCCTTTCATTGAGGCCTTTTGCTAGTTTTCCTCCATGTTCTCCCCCACCCCTCCTTGCTAACTGAACCCAGGATGGAAGGATTCCTACTGTGCCTTATTGTGTCTGCCTTTCACCTGGGAAGCTTTGCCCATGCTGTGGCTTGCTTTGCTTCTCATTTGGGTTCCTCTCTTTTTACTTGGGGATTGCCAGGTTTCCTTCTCCCCTATCTCTCCTTGCTAATAGGGAACGGGATGGGAGAGTTTAATTTGCCTGCATTTGGCCCAGGATACTTCACCTGCACCGTGGCTCACTTCACTGCTTTTATGAGTGGGAGGAGTTCAGCAAGCCCTCTCCTTTTACTGAGGCCATTGCTGGCTTTCCTCCCTCGTCCCCCCCACCTTGCTGTTAGGGTCCAGGGCTAGAGTGTTTTCTTTGCCTGTGTTTTGCCGCCCATGAAGCTTTGCCTGCATGTGGCTTGCTTTTCATTTTCTCTCCTCCCCTCTGAAGCTGCTGGTGTTTTGGAGACACATTTTGGTTGGCTTGGCCAGCACACTAGCATGTTTCTGGGGTGTCCTAGCTTACCTCAGCCCACTGGATTATGTTTGGTTACATTTTTCATAGGTCCATAGAGGCTAGGCAGCAGTTAGGTGCCATTTTGTGTATTATTTTTGCTGTGGCCATCATTTTGTTTATTAACCTAGTTGTAGCACTTTGCCCCCCCCCCCCCTCATGTTGGTTACTCAGCTTGGAATATTTTAGGGTGTTGGGTGTTTTTTTTTTTTTTTTATTGAACTCTAGATTATTCTCTGTCTCTCTCACCAAGTTGGTCTGGGAAGCTAAGCAGGGTCTGCCCTGGATGGTGATTGGATGGGAGACCACCAATGAACACCAGTTGTGGCTGTGAGCTATATTTCAGAGGATAGAACTGGATAAACTTCCTCTCTTGTGTGTGACACAAGCAATGAAACTGAGCATATTTCTTATCATTTTGTTTGTTTAATAATATTCAAGTTAATAATATTCTTTTGTCGCATCCTTGTGAGTATCCTCATTTAGAATTCCAGTGCATCTTGTCTTGCACTACCGATTTTGGTTTAATGTGCATTATTACCAGATTTGTTAATTGTTTTTATTTTATAGCTACAGGACTATGCCACCAAATCAGGAGGCTGGGAAGGCTAAAGGAAAGGCCCCAGCCAAGAACATAACTTCCCTCTGATTCATCTAGCCCTCTGATTCATCAACTGCCTTCTGATACCACTGTTATCAGATTCATCTAATGATGAAAGTGACATGGTGGTTAGGGAGGCCATCTTGTCTAAATTTGACAGACTTAAGAAACGCCATGCTGGTTTGCAGAAACCTAAACAGCACAATGTTAATAAATTAGATGTTATGTTTAACTATATGGTTCTCTCTTGCCTAGAGGCCTTGATAGAGCATATCAAGATCAGTTCAGCGGTGTAGCCATGGAAGAGGAGGCTACTCATTCACTGGTGAACCCAGAGCAGTCTGCACTTCTACATTCATGGCTGTGCTTGTTGTGCCTGTTCCGCCAGCTGCATCAACAGAGCCAGCCGGTATGTGTCCACATTCATACTATTCCTCTCCACAGGCTTATTATAGCAAATATTGGCCTTGGGGTGTTTGGAACGCCGCTTGTAATCAACCATCTACAAACCATCCTTTGAATGTTGACAGTTTTTAAGCCCCTTTGGTACCTCACCCCCTTAGGCTTAGAGGTAGTTGTGCGTACACTGTCAGCTCTTAATCCTCCAATTTCTAAGACAGCAATGCCATTTATGGCTGCCCATTCTAATAACATGGTGCCCATGTCTGTGCCTCCTCCAGGATCAGATGGCCTACCTTCTCTTCAATTAAGTAGTATCACCACTTATCCAGCCATTCCTGAAGTGGATTTAGACTCAATATTGGGAGATCAACTGACCCCTGCCACAATAGAAAAAATCCTAAAGAGTGAATTTGTGGATAATTATTTGCCTCTTTATAGAGAAGTTGAAAAGACAGACTGGAAAAAACATGGATAAAAAGAAAAGGTTGATAGGAATTGGTGTGACTGGCATTTTGGCATGTTTATTTATGTGGGGATCATTGCAAGGATAGAGCCTGCTAGGGCATACTCTCGGGTTCATTATATGGATATTATCCACAGGACTTACACAGACTTTGAGGGCTCTGCGTGGCTCCAGTACAACAAAGCTTTCAGAATGACGGTTGCCAGGTCACCATCCCTTCATTGGGAACAGGTGCATTCCCAGCTATAGATGCACTTGATGACCCCGGCTCAGCCTCTTCCAGGTAAAAGGTCTCACAATGGTCACATGGTACAGAAGACCCAATCACTGTCAATACCAAGGAGCCAATTTGCTTCTCCAGAACAGTCTATAATTTGTTGGGATTTTGGTGTACACGGGACTGCAATAGATGCTCTAGTAAATTTCGGCATGAGTGCTCTATCTGCAAAAGCTCACATTCATTTTGCCACTGCCCAAAGGCTAGAGCACTAGATGGATCCCCTGCTACACCTGGAAAAGGGACCCAGACCCATTTAATTTGCTTATTTGGCTAAATTGTTGTTTATATACCGTAATAGAACAGTTGCATCTTATTGTATGATGGCTTCAATAAGGTTTTCACATCCCCTTTTGTGGGCAAAGAAGGCCCTACTATTCTAAAAATTTGTGTTCTGTTCATGGGGCAGATCTTATTGTAAGGGCAAAAATTCAAAAAGAAGTAGCTGATGGCCAGGTGCTTGGCCCATTTTCATCCCCCCTTCCCAATTTTAGAGCTTTCCCATTGGATATAGTTACCAAGGAAAAACTGGGAGAATTCAGATTGATACACCATTTATACTTTCCTCATGAGGGATAAGTAAATGATTCCATACCACAAAGCAAAGCAAAGCAAAGCAGTTTCATCTATATACTGCTTCATATCACGCTATGGGATATCTAAGCGGTTTACAACTGTAAGCTCATTGCCCCCAACAGTTGGGTACCCATTTTAGCGACCTCGGAGGGATGCAGGCCTGAGTTTAGCCTAAGCCCTGTCTAGTATTGAACTCGCAACCTTGTGGTCTATGAGTGAGTGGCTGCAGTACAGGCATTTAACCACTGCGCCACCAGGGCCTGGGTGGGGAAGGGACAGTACAGGAATTTAACCACTGCACCACCAGGGCTCTTCTGTACAGAGTTCAGAAGAACTCTGTACAGTCAAATACACTTCCTTTGATTCCACATTGGAGCTTGTTTGTCAAAGAGGCTTTGCCACTGAACTTGGTAAATGTGACATTAAGGGCCTATGCAGACTGCCAGAAATATTCCAGCTTGAGACCACTTTAACTGTCCCGGCTCAGTGCTAGGAATCATGGGAACTGTAGTTCATTGTGGCACCAGAGCTCTCTAACAAAGAAGGGTCAATGTGTAAAAAAAACCCCTACAACTCCCATGATTCCCTAGCACTAAACCAGGAGAGTTAAAGTGGTCTCAAGTTGGATTATTTCTGGCAATCTGTATAGCACTAAAATTAGCTTTTAGGGCAGCAGCGGAGAAGCAACAGCTGAGGCTCCTGGCTCTTGGTGGCTTACAGAGCGGCAGCGCAGCACCAATAACAGCAGAGGGCGGAGTTCCATCCTCCATAAAACCTACCTGCTCCCGGTTTCTGGCGCGGCAGCGGAGAAGCAACAGCTGAAGCTCTTGGCTCTCAGTGGCTTACAGAGCAGCAGCGCAGCAGCAATAACAGCGGAGGGCGGGGTCCGTCCCCCATAAAACCTACTTGCTCCTGGTTTCTGGCACGGCAGCGGAGAAGCAACAGCTGAAGTTCCTGGTTCTCAGTGGCTTACAGAGCGGCAGCGCAGCACCAATAACAGTGGAGGGTGGGGCTCCATCCTCCATAAAACCTCCTTGCTCCTGGTCTCTGGCACGGCAGCGGAGAAGCAATAGCTGAAGCTCTTGGCTCTCGGTGGCTTACAGAGTAGCAGCGTAGCAGCAATAACAGCGGAGGGTGGGGCTCCATCCTCCATAAAACCTCCTTGCTCCAGCAGCAATAACCATTCTATCTCCTAGCCAATATTGAGGTGGGAGAAGAGGAGGAAGTGAAGAAGAAGCAATACTAATTTTGGCCCAGTTTATAAAAAATAAAAGGTAACATCATCTAATAAAAAATAAATGGAAGGAAAGGGCAGGATAGAAAAAGAAGAAATAGAAACAACTCCTCTAGCAGAAACTATGGTTAATATAGAAGAACAAGAAAAAGAAAAGAAAGACCTATATTTACTAGAAGAAATCAGGAAAATAGGAGCAGATATAAAATCTGAAATATTGGCAAAAATTAAAGAAGAATTGATAGGACTTAGAAAAGAAATAAAAGCTGATTTACAGAAAGAAAGAAATAGTTTGAAAGATACAATAAGTAAAATTACAGGAGAAGTAAAAATTTTAGACACAAAAGTATTAGAGATACAAGAAAAAACAGTACAAATAGAAGAAAAAGTTAACAAAATGGAAAAGAAACTTACACAGGAAGAATATTATAATGCACATTTGGAATTACGTTTTCAGAAAAAAAGCTTTAAGATTAAGAGGAGTAGGAAAACAATATAATGAGAATTTAAGATCAAGAATCATTCCAGAATTAGCAAACTTCTTAGATTGGGCGGGTGAACAACTTGACCTATTAGTGGATAATATATACAGAGTTGACTCTTGGATAGCCAAAAAAAGAAATCTCCTGAGAGATATAATGATCCTATTTGTGAGAAAAAGAGTAAAAGATCTAATTATAGAAACAAATTTAACTAAAACATTTGTACTTGAAGGAAAAGAGGTAAAAATATACAAAGCAATCCCAGCACAAATCTTAAAAAAAGAAAAGAATACAAAGTGTTAACAGAATTCTTTAGGGATAATGATATTAGATACAGATGGGGAAAAACGGAAGGAGTTTTACATACAAAAAAGAAAGATTCATGATAGATTCTGTAGAAAAAAAATTGAAGCTTTTTTATCTGAACATAAAGGATTCCAAAAAACAGATAGAACTGAAACAGAAGAGGAACGAAAATTAGAGAGAGGAAAGAAAGTTACTAAAATGGAGACTAGATTAGTAAAAAAACTTAAGAGATGAAACAAAAGAAAGAACAGACTCTACAGAATCAGATAGACAATCTTCAGAGGAAGAGAGTGAATTAGAAGAGGAACAAGAACAAGAGTCCTCAACAACAATACAACAAAGGAGAAGGTGAAAAGGCAAAATTACACGAAGGAAAAAAAGACAGGTGGACAATAAAAAATCAAGACAAACAAAAGGAAAATCCAAATCACAAAAGTAAACAAAACAAGAGAAACATCTAAAAATATATGTCATTACAAATTCTGTCATGGAATGTTAATGGTTTAAATTCTAAATTCAAAAGAAGTAAAATTGTTCATTTCCTCATTAAACAGCAAATAGATTATGTTTGTTTGCAAGAAACACATATAAAAGATAAAGACAAGAAAGTTTTAGAAAATAATAAGTTAGGAGAGTTGTTTGTGACATGTGATGAAAATTAAAAAAAGAAAGGTGTTGCCATTTATGTAAGGGTCAAAGGATCAGTGAAACAAATTCTAAGTGATAAAAATGGAAATTACGTGGCAATAGAGTTGTTGTATCTGGGTGGGAAAATATTGTTGGTAAATATCTATGCACCTCAAGAAAAATAAGGGAACTTTTTCAAGAAATTATATAAAGAAATAGAGAAACTGGAGTATGAAAAAATTATAATAATAGGAGATTGGAATGGGGTCTGGGACCCATCAATAGATAGATCAAAGCCAAGTCTTAATATGGACAAACAAAGGAAATTACCTGTGACAGCTTTTACAATTTTAGAGAATTTAAATCTGATAGATCCTTGGAAAACAAAATATACAAATGAAAGAGATTATACATTCTATTCTGATAGACATAAGATTATGTCACGTATTGACTTAGAGCCTAAGCAGACTGCCAGAAATAGTGCACATTAAATTGAGGCACTGCCCTGGCACAGTGCTAGGGAATCATGGGAATTGTATTTTTTTCTGAGACACTGAACCTTCTCTGTCAGAGAGCTCTGGTGCCACAATAAATTACAGTTCCCATGATTCCCTAGCACTGAGCCAGGGCAGTGCCTCAATTTGATGTGCACTATTTCTGGCAGTCTGCTTAGGCCCATAGTCTGTGCTTCAAAACAACTAAGTAAAGATGTTTTTTAAAAAAATACTTCCGAAAAAGTTTTTGGATCATAATGCATTACAATTGCAAATTACAATAACAAAAAAAAGATTATAAATGAAAATTAAAGGATTATTTATTACAAGATGAAACAATAGTTCAAAAGATTAAAAAGGAATTAAAATTATATTTTGAAGAAAACTCTATTGGAAAAATGTCAGCACATGTGATATGGGATGCCAGCAAGGCTGTAATAAGGGGTTATTTAATCCAACAACAACAAAAAAAAAATAGAAGAAAAAGAATGGAAAAACAAAAGGAAAATGATATAATGAGTAAATTAAAGATGAAAGAACAACAATTTATAAAACACCCGAAGGATAATAAACTACAAGAGCTAAAAATACTAAGGAACCAACTTAACGAAAAAAATCACAGTGCAATTGGCCACTAAACTAAAATATGTGAAACAACATTATTTTGAACATGCAAATAAAACTGGAAGGTGGTTAGCTTACAAAATAAAAAAAACAAGAAAGAAAAATGATAATTAATCTAAAAGAGAAGGAAAAAGAATATCCACATCAAAGTAAAATCAAAAACATAGTTACAGATTACTTTAAGAAGTTATTTCAAGAAAACCAGTTGACAGAAGAAGGAAAAAATAAAGGTCCAAGAGTTTGTCAAAAAAGAAATAATACCTCATTTCTCTGATAAACAGAGGAAAACATTGAACACCCCAATATCAAAAGAAGAAATTTATACAGCCATAAAAAATTCTTTGTTATCTCAAAGAAAACAAAGCTCCAGGTCCGTATGGATTCACAGCTAAATACTACAAAATATTTAGAGAAGAATTGATACAAACATTATATAATACCATAAAAGAAATTAATGTTAAGAAGTATCCACAAACCTGATGCTCCGCAATAATTGTCTTAATACCAAATAGAGAATTATAGACCTATATCGTTATTAAATATTGACTATAAGATCTTTGCTATGATATTAGCAGAAAGGTTGAAGAAAGTATTGACAGAATGGATACACGAAGATCAAGCTGGCTTTTTGCCTGGACGTCAAATAAAAATAATATCGGAAATTTGGTAAATATAATAGAACATTATGAGAAATGCAAAGAAAAAAAATGGGCATTGTAATGTTAGATTTAGAAAAAGCATTTAATAATGTTAATTAGTATTTTATGAAGGAAATATTAAAACAATGTAATATAGGTGAGTAATACCAAAAACAGATTAACGCAATTTACACATTACAAAATGCCCAAATAGAGGTTAATGGAGAACTCTCAGAAAAATGTCTAATAACTAAAGGAACATGGCAAGAATTCCTGCTGTCCCCATTGTTATTTATATTAATGATGGAAGTTCTAATGGGGAAAATTCGAAATGATAAAAATATCAAAGGTCTGCAATTAAGTATGGAGAATTACAAAATAAAAGCATTCGCAGACAACATTATTATAATATTAGATGACCCCAAAATTAGCATTAATAGACTTTGGCATTCTTTAGAAGAAATATGTCAAATGGCAGGCTTTAGAATCAATAAACAAAAAAGTGCAATGTTGATAAAAAAAATACAAAATTAGAAGAAAGAGATCTAAAAGAAGTGACAGAGTTAAAATTAGTAACTAAAATAAAATATTTAGGAGTAATGGTAACAAATAAAAACTCGGATCTTTTGAAAAATAACTATACCACCATATGGAATAAGATAAAAGAAGACATAGAAAGATGGAAAGCATTACAGATATCATTACTTGGAAGAATAGCCATAACACAAATGTACATCTTACCAAAGATGATGTTCTTATTTCAAACCTTGCCAATAATTACATCTAGAAGCATTTTTAAAACTTGGTCAAAAGATATAAATGGCTTTATTTGGTTGGGGAAAAAACCAAGAATAAAAACTACAACAATGCAAGATAGTAAAAAGAAAGGAGGTTTAGGTTTACCCAACTTAAAAATATACTATAACACGGCATCCTTTACATGGATAAAGGAGTGGATAGATCTTAAAAATAAGAGATTGCTACAATTGGAAGGTTTTGAATTGAAGGAAGGGTGGCATAGATATCTATGTTAAGAAGAGGAAACATCTTATAAAGAATTTAATAATCATATCATAAGAAAAACATTTTTAATAATGTGGAAGACATATAAATATTATATGCATATAAAAATCCCTAAATGGACCTCGACCCATGAGGCTTTTCATAAAAAGGAAAAAAAACCAATACTGAAAATTGGATTACATATCAAGATATTATAACAATAACAAGTAAGGGAAAAAAGCTTCAAGACAATAGAAGAACTCCAAAAAACAGGTATTATAACATCATGGCTATTATATTTTCAACTTAAAGAAAGATTTTTAAAAAAGATAAAAAAAAAAAAAATAAAGGAATAGAAATGGAGAAAACCTTCCAATTTTAACAATCTTTTGTTTTTGAGATCTATCTAATCCTTTATCCATGTAAAGGATGCTGTATTGTAATATGTTTTTAAATTTGGTAACTCTAGGCCTCCATTTTTTTTTTTATTTTTATTTTTTACTATCTTGCATTACAATGCTTTTTATTCTTGGTTTTTTTCCCATCCAGATAAAGTCTTTGATATCTTTTGACCATATTTTGAAGATACTATTGGAAGTAATAATAGGCAAAGTCTGAAATAGGAACAACATTTTCGGTAAAACATACATTTTTATTATTGCTATTCTTCCAAATAAAGATATCTGTAAAGATTTCCATTTTTTCATATCTTCTTTAATTCTATTCCATGTGGTGGTATAATTATTTTTCAAAAGGTCTGAATTTTGATTTGTCACAATTACTCCTAAATATCTTGTTTTAGATACTGATCTCAAGTCTATAATTTTTGATAGGTCATTTTCTTCCATTTTTTATTTTTATTTTATTTTTTTGTCAAAATTGAGCTTTTTTATTTGTTGATTTTAAAGCCAGCTATTTGACATATTTCTTCTAGAGAAGACCAAAGTTTACCAATACTGGTTTTAGGATCAACTAGTGTTATAATAATATCATCGGCAAAAGCTTTTATTTTATAGCTTTCGGATCCTATTTGTAAACCTTTAATATTTTTTGTCATTTCTAATTTTTCTCATTAGGATTTCCATCATTATTATAAATATTAATGAGGATAAGGGGAATCCTTGCCATGTCCCTTTACTTATTTTACATTTTTCTGAAAGTTCTCCATTTACATCTATTTGAGCGTATTGTGTTGAATAAATGGAATTGATCCATTTTTGAAATTCATTACCTATATTACATTGTTTTAGTATTTCTTTCATGAAAAAGCAATTAGCATTGTCAAATGCTTTTTCTAGATCAAGCATTATAATGCCCATTTTTTTTTCTTTGTGTTTTTCATAATATTCTATTTACCAAATTCCTGATATTATTTTTAATTTGGCATCCGGGTAAGACTCCAGATTGATCTTCATGTATCCATTCTACAAGTGCTTTTTAAAAAATCTTTTTGCTAAAATTATAGCAAAAATCTTGCAATCAATATTTAATAGTGATATAGGTCTATAATTTTCTATTAAGCTAGAGTCCTTATTTTCTTTGGGTAGTAATACAATTGTTGCAAAGGACCAAGTTTGTGATATTTCTTGTCATTAATTTCCTTTATAGTATTATATAGTGGTTGTATCAGTTCTTCTATAAAGATTTTGTAATATTTGGTGTTAGACCATCCGGTCCTGGGGCTTTATTATCTTTTAGTTTTTTTTTAATTGCTACATAAATTTCCTCTTATGTTATTAGTATATTCAATGCTTTTTTTCCATTCTTCAGAGAAATGAGGTATCTGTTATTTCTTAATAAACTCTTGAACTTTTATTTTTTTTTCCTCTGTCAAATGATCTTCCTGAAATAATTTCTTAAAGTTATATGTTTAAGTTTGCTTTGATGTGTATATTCTTTTCCCTTTTCTTTTAGTGTGATTATCATTCTTCTTTCCTGTTTTTTTTTAATTTTATAAGCCAACCACCTTCCGGTTTTATTTGCATGTTCAAAATAGTGTTGTTTTGCATATTTTAATTTAATAGCCAATTGTTCTGTAATTTTTTGATTAAGTTGGTTCCTTAATATTTTTAATTCTTGATGTAATTTATCTTTTGGGTTCTTTTTAAGTTCTTTTTCCCTTAAACTTCCCATTAACATATTTTCTATTTGTTTTTCCAATCTTGGCTTGGGAGCTCGGGGGGGGGGGGGGGGTAGAGCCACATCTGCTGGCCTCTCTCTCTCTTTCTCTCTCTCTCTCCCTCCTCCTTCTCCTGGCTACCAGGGGCTTGGGAGCTTGGGTGGGTGGGTTTTGGAGCCACCACCTCTGCTAGCCTCTCTCTCACTCTCTCTCTCTCTCTCGCTCTTCCTCCTCCTCCTCCTGGCTGCCGGGGGCTTGGGACCTCTGGGAGGGGGGGTTAAGAGCCGCCACCTCTGTTGGCCTCTCTCTCGCTCGCTCACTCTTCCTCCTCCTCCTCCTGGCTTCCTGGAGCTTGGGAGCTCTGGGGTGGGTGGTTTTAAGAGCCGCCACCTCTGCTGGCTCTCTCTCTCTCTCTCTCTTCCTCCTCCTCCTCCTGGCTGCCAGGACAATATGGGTGACTTTAGGATTCAGAAACCACTGGAAGGATGGGCCAGAATACATGGAGCTGTGATTGATAAACACATGCCTATCACACCTGGGATACTTAAAGGTTTAAAGCAACAATTGTAATCAATTTGCTTTTCACCTTTTGAGACCATCCTCTTCCATGCTGTGGCACTAACTGCCTTCTTTGGATCATTGCATATTAGTGAACTGGTTCTAGCCTCTAACAGTGATCAATCCAACAGGGCGCTGTTGTCCAGTGATTTGACGCTCTCAAGCCAGACAGCAGTATTTCATATTAGAAGGTCTAGGACAGATCAGAAAGGAATGGGCAGTATTGTTTAATTGGATCCATGCTCAATTGTAGATCCTTGCCCTGTGCGGGCCCTCATTGTATATACTGCCTTGAGGGGTGGGATGCCTGGCCCTCTTTTTTGCCACAATAACCTTACTCCGCTGACAAAATTTCAATTTTGGTCTGTGGCATCAATAGCCTTGGCCAACATTGGGCTCAAGGAGGTTCAATTTGGTATGCATTGTTTCTCCATAGCACACCTGTGGCTATGGGGTTTCACCCACCTATGATTCAACATATTGGTCACTGGAAGTCATCTGCCTATAAGAGATATGTTTGGGAGGTTAAAGTTTAAAATATTTCCTTAATGCTTGTTTTGTCACTTTCCAGATTTCATACCATGAGGGTAAGGGTTCTGATCTGTGGCCACAGTATGATTTACTGGGTGGCACATCAACCTTGTTGTAGCCATTTTGGGTTTCACCTCTGCCTGGGACACATTGCTATGTTTGAATGGTTGGGCACGAGTGGTCTGTGTTGGAACAGCCTCCTTCCCTTGTTGTTGTGCACTTGTCCACAGCTGGATGTGGTCCTGATACACCTGGGTGACAATAACCTTGGACTATTGAAGGGCAAGGCCCTTATTTGGCAAGCCAGACATGATTTTGAAGTTATTTGTAAGGAATGGCCTGGGGTGGCTATTATTTGATCTGAGATGAGTGCCTTGGCTGGTATGGCAGGGCAATGGCAACCCACGTAAATTGGATGTGGCTAGGAAGAGGATCATTGATACACAATACACTGCAAACATAATCTGATTACATTATTACCCATCCCACAGTTGTATTTTGTTGACCCAAACATTATAGGGCTGAGGGGTCCACCTTTCTGAAGAGGGTAATGTATTGCTCTTGGGAGATTTTCAACAAGGAGTGAGGGCTGATTTAGCCAACCTGGTGGGGGAAAGGGGCTAAACGGATGGTTGCCCCTTATCCATGGCCTTAATGGGGACTGGGAAAGGTTTGGTGTACACCTTGGCACTTCTTTGTGGTGAAAGGTCTGGTTCTGGGCTTCCTTTACAGGTCAAGGGACCTGGGAGTTACTCAAGAAAAGCCTTTGGGGATGATATGAGGGTTTTACCCTTTCTTACAAACTTGGAGGAGTTTGGGAGAATGTGTCTCATGTTTATCTCACTATGACTGGCTGAGGATACAATCCAAGTCATCAGATTTTCCTCAGGGTCTGGTGTTTTAGCCTAATGGGAAGGCTGAGGAAGTGATCTTGGAATGACACCTGGCTTCAGCTGAACCCACATCAGGATTTCACCCTCAGTTGATGTCTCACAAGAGTTGAAGTTAAGATTTAAAGTTAAGAGTTCTTAATAAATAGGGTTTAGGTTTAATAAATGGCTCTTTTATGCATCCAATTTACGTGTCTGGTCTTTTTATTTCATGATGGAGTTTCAAATAGTCTATGTTGGTTTCATAAAATTTTTCTTTTTTTTAATACTTTATTTATTCCACAAAGTTTTTATATATTTACATAAAACATTCCATTACAGCATCATTCAATACCCTCCTACCCTTCCTCCCCCTTCTCTTTTCTTCCCTTCCAAAATTAAAATCTTTCATTCTTCTCTCTTCCAACTCAAGCATTCATCACTTCCTTTGTTTTTTCCACCTTCGGTGCTTGTCAACATGATAGATTATAAAGAAATAAATTAATTATCCATTTTAAATGACTATCTGCTTTTCCTTTGCTTATTGACCACTTTACATCTCTTATGATATCTTCTTTCTCCTTTACAACTTGTCAGAGCTTGATTTTCCTTTCTTTTTTTTCCCTTCTCATAATTTATACAATTTAGATATAGTTACATTAACATCATAATTTCTCTTTCCATTACTTATTTACAAATAACATTTTACATATTTTCTAATATGTATTTTGTCACTTTGTCACATACTTCTTCCTTTTCACTTTTCATTTTATCATTTATTGCATTTGATAATACATTCATTTCTTTCATATCTAATAATTTGAAAGTCCATTCTTCCACTTGGGGACATACTTCTGATTTCCAGTGTTGCACATATATTAGCCTTGCAGCTGTAAGTATATAAAAATTAATTTCCCTTTTTTTCAATTTCTTTATCTTTATGATTTAGTAGCATGATTTCTGGTTTGCATTTTAATTCAATCTTTAATATATCTTTAACTTTTTGGTTAATTTGTTTCCAATATTTATTTGCAACTTTGCATGTCCACCACATGTGGAAAAATGTACCTCTTTCTTTCAGACATTTCCAACATTTTGTCTTACCTGTCCCATAGTTTTTATTTAATTATTTTGTAATAATTTTCCCATAAGTTTTGACTCATTGTGTAGTTCATACTTAAATTCTACTCTTTCTCCCACTGATTTAATTCTAGACTCTTACCATAATTGTGTACCCATTTTATCATCACTTTTTAATAGTTTAATTTTCTTTTTACTATCTTAGTAAAATTTTATATAAACTTGATATTAGTCCTTTTTTATTTATCCATATTGCTTCTTCAATTTCTGTTTTCTCGAAGGTAAATCCTTTTCCTTTTGCATCTATTTTAGCTCTTTCTAACAGTTGTCTATATGGAAACCAACCACATTTTTCTTCCTTTAATTGTTTGTATGTTTTCAAGCAAAATTCATTATATTTGTACACTAATATGTCCTTATCTTAAACTAGTCAACATCTTTCCATGGGTCTATAGTATAGGATGCCTCATGGGGTGATGCCCACCTTGGTATTTTTGGACAAATTCGTTCTTTATATTTATTCCAAACTTTTATTAAATTTGCTCTCAAGTAATGATTATGAAAATCTCTGTTCACATTTTCCTTATCATATAAAAGAAAAGCATGCCACCCAAATCTAATTTGTGTACCTTCAAGTTTAAGTAAATTTCTGTTTTTTTTTTTTGTTTTTTTTTTTTTTTTTGTTTGTTTTTAAGTTTAATCCAGTCTTTTATCCAAGCTGGACAGCTTGCTTCAAAATAAAGTCTCAGTTGTGGTGATGCAAATCCTCCTCTTTCTTTTGCGTCTTCTAGTACATCGGCTTTAATTCTTGGTTTTTTTCCTGGCCCATATATATTGCATGATTTATTTTTGCCATTCTTTGAAAATATTATTATTTCTATTTATGGGAATAGCCAGGAATAAAAAGAGTATTTTTGGGAGGATGTTCATTTTTACCAGGGCTATTCTACCTAATATAGATAGATTTAAATCCTTCTATCTTTGCAGATCCTTCTTCATTTTGTTCCAGGTTTTTTATAATTATTTTTTAATAAAGCAGATTTCTTATTTGTAATTATTATTCTTAAATATTTTACTTTATTACTTAAATTAAAACCTAATTTCTCGTTTAATAATTGGTTTTTTTTCTTTTTCATTCATATTTTAGTTATATTATTTGTCTTTTCTTTATTTATTTTAAGTCTTAATATTTCTTCAAGCCAGTTTAATTGATTTGTCACCTAATGTATACTTTTGATTGGATCTTCTAGTGATGTTACAATATTGTCAGCAAAGGTTCTGATTTTGAATTGAGTTACTTTACACTTAATTCCTTGAATTTCTTATTTTTTTTAATACTACAAATTAAAGTTTCCAACACAATAATGAAAAGTAATGGGTATAATGAGGATCCTTGCCTCGTTCCTTTTTAAATCTGTATTGGTTTAGGTTTTCCTCAATTTATAATTACAAAAGCTGTTTGGGGTTGGTATATTGCTTTTATCCACACTAAAAAAATAAATAAAAATAAAATAAAATAAATCCCCTATTTTTATTCATTTTAACACATTCATCATTAAAGTCCAGCTAATATTGTCAAAGGCTTTTTCTATAGTTACATGGCAACTGATGATCTGTTCCTTCTTTAGGAAATAAGATAATATTTGCCTCACACCATGTTATCAGTATCCCTTTCTCTTTTACTTTGTTCATTGTTTCTGTCAGCAGTTTTATTATTTTCTCCTGAAAAACTTTATAGTATGCAGCTATAAAACGATCCAGCCCTGGAACTTTACCATTTTTAAGGTTTTGGATTTAATTTTGCCACTTCTTCTTCTTTTAGTTTTTTTTTTTTTTTCATATTGTTTTCTTGTAGAAATTCATTTATTTCCTTTTCATCTATTTTTTGTTCTATAAAGAGGTTTGTAAAGTATTCATTGAATACTTTTTTAATTTTTGTGGAATCGGTATGTATTTTTTCTCCCTTTTTATTTTTCTTATTATTGTTTAGCTCCCAATTTATTGTTTCTAAGAGTTCTTTTATCTTTTTCTTCTATATGCATTTATTGGAGAGTTATGATTTCATATTTATGTTTTTCCAATTGATGGAAGACTTCTTTTCTCTTATTTTTATTGTTTAGTCCTTTTATGGTCCAAGATAGTATTCTCAAATTTTATGTCATTTCCCCCTTTTCTTTACTCTTTTTTCCCTTTTACTCTTTTACTTCTAAATTTACTCCATTTCCAGATCTTTTTTTTCCCTTTTGCATTTTCTCCAGATGTTTTTGTATTTCCTTTCATTTTTCTGTTTCTGATTGACTATTTATATCATCTTCTGAACTGTCTTCTTCTAAGGACTGAGCAGATTTTTTCCTTACTTGTTTTTGCTTGTTTTCCTCTTTTAATTTCCTCTTTTCTCTGCTTCCGTTTCTTTTAATTCTTTTAATTCTTCTTTTAAAAATTAATTAAATTAATTTCTCCAGCTGGAGCACATTAGCAGGTGGGGGTGGCTTGGCAGCTGAGAAGCGGGCATTTCCCAAGTTCTGGAGCTCACTCAAAACTCTCCTCACAGTTGGTGTGTCAACCCGGAAGTCTGCAGCTGTTGTCATAAAATTT
Source organism: Phrynosoma blainvillii (assembly GCA_026167975.1). Classification (NCBI taxonomy): domain Eukaryota; kingdom Metazoa; phylum Chordata; class Lepidosauria; order Squamata; family Phrynosomatidae; genus Phrynosoma; species Phrynosoma blainvillii. Next base: position 199,928,923 of record JANUYF010000003.1, read on the forward strand.
TTCAACCACCTCAAACAAAACTTAGCTTTGTTAGTTTTTCCTGAATCTACTCACATTCTCAGTTGTTGTTTTTTTGACATCAGTAGTTACAAACACTTCACTTTTTCTGGGCTCTAAATTGTTCGCAATATTTTCAATGTTTATGGCTACTTCTGTAGTGGAAATATTATCTTTTTCAATTAAACTAATTATTTTGGCATGTAGACACTTGCCCTCTTGCAAATGACAGCCACAGTTTCAAACAGGGACATTTAAAACATTTTCACAACATAGCAGGATATTTTTTCTTGAAAACAGAAGAAAATTGGCATTTATATTGAAACAAGGGGACACTCTGGAAATATGAAAAAAGTACTGTCCCATTTATAATGGTACATATGGTCAGCCTAGAATAAGGAGACAAGTGGGTTGAAGGTGAGACTAATGTGTTGTTGTTGTTTTTAATCTGGGCAAAATCAGATAATTTTACTACTTTCTTTTATTATTATTATTATTATTATTATTATTATTAGCTTTATTTATTAAGTGCCGTAGATGTACACAGCACTGTACAAAACCAAATAAAAAATCCAGAATATATATAAAGCCTGCCTGTGGAATACAATCTAAAAGTAAAACAACAAATTAAAACATCATAAGAAACAAGTTAAAACATCAAATATCCAAATTAGGTCACGCATCAGGAACAACCAGGTCATGATCACAGACTCCCTGGGAATGCTTCCCTAAATAGTGCGGTCTTTAAATTGGCTTTGAAGCTGGTTAGGGACGTGCTGAGTCGTAGTTGTAAGGGACGGAGGTTCCAGGAGTGAGGGGCAGCGAGTGAAAAGGGACGGATCCGGGACGGGGCAGTGGAAATCTGGGGCTGGGACAGGAGACCTTGGCTACAGAACGGAGGGAACGAGAGGGGGTGTAGAGAGAAAGAAGTTCAGAGAGATAGGGAGGGGCGAGCCCATGCAGGGCTTTGAAGGTGAGCAAAAGAAGCTTATATCGAATGCGGAAGGGAAAGGGGAGCCAGTGAAGGGATGACAAAAGGGGGGAGACATGGTCATATCGACGAGCGAGTGAGATAATACGGGCAGCTGAGTGCTGAACAGAAATCAATGGGTGGAGGTGAGAGAGAGGAAGCCCTGCCAAGAGAAGGTTACAGTAGTCGAGGCGCGAGACCACTAGGACATGGACCAAAGTCTTTGCAGTAGAAGGAGAGAGATATGGACGGATTTTGGAAATATTATAAAGAAAAAATCTACAGGCCTTGGCTGTGGCCTGAATCTGAAGGATAAATGATAAAGAGGAGTTGAAAATGAAACCAAGACTGCGGGCTTCCTGGACTGGCTGAATAGAGATGTTGTTGACGGAGATAGAAAAGGATTATTCAAGAGTGGGCTTAGGAGGGAAAACAAGAAGCTCTGTCTTGGCCATATTGAGCTTCAGGCGCCGATGGCGCATCCAGTGGGAGACAGCAGTCAGACAAGATGAAACTTGCTGCTCAAGCCCTGGTGAAAGGTCAGGGGTAGAAAGATAGAGCTGGGTGTCATTGGTGTACAGATGATAAGAGAAACCAAAAGAGCTGATAAGTTTACCCAGGGACAATGTATATAGAGAGAACAAAAGGGGACCCAAGACAGAACCCTGAGGAACTCCAACAGATAGGGGAACAGAAGATGAAGTCTGTCCACCTGAGATCACTGCAAAAGATCTATCTGACAGGTAAGATTTAAACCAATCGAGAACGGAGCCTGAGAAGCCAAGGTCAGAAAGTAAGTCAACTAAAAGACAGTGGTCAACGGTGTCGAAGGCTGCAGACAGATCGAGGAGGACAAGGATAGAGTAAAGGCCATTCGCCTTGGCCCGCAAGAGATCATTTGAGATCTTAGTGAGGGCCATTTCTGTGGAGTGCCGTGGGCGGAATCCAGACTGGAAAGGGTCCAGAATGGAGTTGGTGTCAAGAAACTCAAGACAGCAAGAGTAGACAACTCGTTCCAGAACCTTAGAGAGAAAAGGAAGAAGAGAAATTGGGTGATAGCTAGACCAGGAAGAAGAGTCGAGGGAAGGTTTTTTCAGAATAGGGGAAACTAGAGCGTGTTTAAAGACTGAGGGGAAGGATCCAGTAGAAAGAGAGAGGTTAAAGATATAGAGGACGGAGGGCAACAAAGAAGGAGCTATGGAGATTAGAAGACGAGGTGGAATTGGGTCAAGAGAACAAGTTGTGGGCTTGGAAGAGTTCAGCAGCATAGAAAGTTCATCCAGAGAAATGGGAGAGAACGCAGAGAATTTGTTAGCAGGGGGAATTAAGAAATTAGTGGTGGGAACCAGGTCAGAAGGAGTCTCCTCCGACCGAATAGTAGTGATCTTTGTAATAAAGTAATTGGCAAAATCAGAGAGAGAAAATAATGAAGAAACAGGGGGAGCAGAATGTTTTAGTAGAGAGTTGAAACAAGAGAACAAATGCTGCGGGCGCCTCTCGTTAGCGCAGATCAGTAGTTTATAATAATTTTGTTTTGCCATGGCTAAGGCACGTGAGAAGGAAGAGAGAATGAACTTAAAATGGATAAAATCAGCCCACTCCCTGGACTTTCTCCAGAGACATTTGGCCGCACGAGAGCAAGACCGGAGAAACCTAACGATGGGAGTGATCCAGGGCTGAGGCCTAGTCACAGGGGAAGAGGAGGACACACGCGTGGTTACAGGGGCAAAGCTGTCAAGAGTTGAGGAAAGAGTGGAATTAAGCAAGGACATAGCTGAATCTGTAGAGTCCCCAAGATTGAGAGAGGCAAGAGATGATTCCAGAGCCTGAGTGAGAAGATTAGAGTTAACAAATTGGAAGTTACAGAACTGGCGAAGGACAGTATGGCGAGGGGGTGGGATATAAGTAAGAGTAAGAGAAATTAGATGGTGATCAGAAAGAGGAAAGTCAGATGTCAAGTAGTCAGAGATAAGACACCTGGCAGCAAGAACAAGGTCGAGACAGCGACCGAGAGAATGAGTTAAAGAGTTAGAGTGAAGTAGAAGATTGAAGGAAGCTAGGAGGGAATTGAAGCAAGAGGTTGAAGAATTTGTAGGATCAATCAATATGGATATTGAAGTCACCGAGAATCAGGAAGGGAACAGAATCTGAGAGAAAAAAAATGTGAGCCAAGACTCGAAATCAGACAAAAATTGCTTGGCAGAACCAGGAGGGCGATAGATGACAGCAGCACGGAGGTTTAAGGGAAAGAAGAGTTGGATAGAATGAGATTCAAAGGAAGAAAAACAGTAGCTAGGGGGCGGAGACAAGAGTTGAAACTGGCACGAGTTGGACAATAAGATGCGGACCCCTCCTCCTCTGCCCTCAGGACGGCTTGAATGGGTAAAAGAAAGACCGCCATGAGAAAGGGCAGTGGAGGTAACGGTATCATGGGCCAGGAGCCAAGTTTTGGTCAAAGCGAGAAGATTAAGGGATCGGGAAATAAAAAGGTCATTGAGTACTGTCGCTTTTGAAGCAACGGAGCAACAGTTCCAAAGTGAGCAGAAGAAGGGAAGCTGGGAGATAGGGAGGGGGCGGATGGGGAACAGGTTGGGAGAGATATGAGGAGCCATGGGGAACCTGGTCTTCACTCAGGTCTTCACACTGGTGGGAAGGGGAAGGGTGGAGCAGTGCCCTCTTAAAGGAAAGGCTCCAAGCCACGCCCAACTCACTGCCTTGCTTCTGGTGATGCTGCTGCTGCTTCCTGAGTCCCAATGGAGTGGGGATGGAGGAGGAAGACAGACAGAGTCCTGGGGGCTTGCTCTCAGGGGCAAAGCAGGCAGCCTGGTCTTCACAAAGGTGGGGGGAAGGGTGGAGCAATGCCCTCTTAAAGGAAAAGCTCCAGGCCACGCCCAACTCACTGCCTTGCTTTTGGTGATGCTGCTGCTACTGCTTCCTGAATTCCAATAATAGAAATAAAATATTTGGATATGTTAAAAAGAGGAACAAAGAGAAGACAAAAATCTTCAGTAAACAAAAGAGTGAATGAGAAATGGTAGTTTTCTGAAGAACTGTTAATATGATGTAATATAATTTTTTGCTATTATTTGATTTAAACATTTATTGGAACTTTTAACCAGTTGCATTTTAGGCATATTTAGCCATCATTCAATTTAAAAACCTTTAACCATTCAGATGAATTTTATCTCCAAAGTATGACCCTTGATAATTTAAATATCCCTTCAGCCCATGATTTCAAACATGCAGACATTTTATAATTTCTACTCATTCTCCAAGCCTTTCATTTCTATTTCATGAATAAAAGGGGAAAAAAAAACACATTAGAGCTTTCTGGAGGAAAAACAACCCAACAGTTCTTTCATGAAAGCAAACAAAATTATATGCATCTAGTTTAAAATGATGTATTACTTGCACTATGGCTGACATGGAACAGCTAAGGAAACACAGAATTATCTTGAAGTATTTAGTAAAAGCCATTTTAACCTAAGAAAGGATCATTATTTAGAAATCACACTGATGTCTTAAATTTACAGATTAGAGAAATTGTGATGTCATTGTATAGTTTCTTTTCTTCACTGATTATTCCCTTGGATAGATTTCATTTATCCTGGCAATTTATTTCAACATCTGTTGTATTTAATTGTGATGTAATTGAACTTGCTATAGTTTATCTATGCATGCACTTAAGCATTTCATATCTGCAATAAATCATGTAGCTTCTGTTGTTCCTTTACACACACCAATATGTGTGTGTGTGTGTGTGTGTACACAAATTACTGTCTATGACAGTCCCATCGCTTCACTAAATGCTCGTACTTCATGATTGCTGTGAATGATGAAAGATTAATTGCAACACATCTTTTTTTTCTTTCGTAAATATATATTTTATTAACATATACTATTCAAACATATCTATAAAGTTGACACACCAATTTCTTTTTCAATAATTATATACAAATATTTACAATTGACTTCCAAAGTATCTCCAGTTTGTACTCAACCTTAGTTCAATGTTCACTCATTGTCTTCATATATATGCAATTTTAAATATTGAATCCACTGTGTGTTATAACAATAGCTTTAATTATCTTGATCTTTAATAGTCACTTTTCACCTATTATTTAGTCAGTTTACTAATTTAGGGTAACCCATCAGTCTATATCTCTATTCAATTAAATTTTCTCTTTTACAGTATTGCAGTATCGGAGTCCAGTCTTGTTCGGTACTCTCTACATTTTGTTTATTCAGTCTAGCTGTGAGTATATCCATACTCATCATTTCGATAAGCCTTTTAAACCACTCGCTGGCTGAGGGCACTTTTGCTAGTTTCCATTTTTTTGCTAGTGTAATCCGAGCTGAAGTTATCATATACAATAATATCCTCCCATATTTCCTTTCCATTTTTGCTGGGATCTTATTTGTCATGTTCAACAGATATATTTCTGGTATCATATCATAACTTATTTTAAATATTTCACAGATTACCTTATGAACAGTTATCCAATACTTCCTAACTTTGTCACAGTTCCACCATACATGTAACCAACACCCTGTAGTTTGCTTACACTTCCAACATCTGTTATTACCATTCCTGTAAATTTTTGCTAATTTCGCTGGGGTGAGGTACCAACGTTGCTCCATTTTTAGATAGTTTTCTTTCAAGTCTTGACATTGAGTAAATTTTTGTGTCTTCATTCTTGCCCACTCCCAACTTTCCAAATCAATGTACCTGCCAATATCCTTGGCCCATCTAATAATCGTATCTTTTACTAAGTCTTGTTCCAAATCTATTGCTTGTAAAGTCTCATAGTATTTGGAAGTTAGTTTTTTTTCCATTTTGCTTAATCACTTTATCCAATTCGGTGTCTGCCTCTTCAAATCCTAGTTTTTTATCATCTGCTTTAAATCTGTCCATTAGCTGTTTATATGGAAACCAATGTAAATTTTTATCCAATTCTTTCAAATTCTCTAAAGGCTTTAATTCATAGCTTCCACTCCTTGTTTTGCTCAAGATGTCTCGATATCTCAACCATTTGGGTACTTCTTGCCATCTTCCAAAAAAGGCTTCTTGTGGTGACACCCATAAAGGTAGTTTTCTGTAGAATTTTTCCTTACAATACAGCCAAATCCTTATCAATGATCTTGTTACATAATGATGCTCAAATTCTTTGTGCACTTTTGTCTTATTATACCACATATATGCGTGCCAACCAAATCTCAAATTAAATCCTTCTAAGGTGAGAGTTCTATCATTTTCTAATTTTGCCCAATCCGTGATCCAAGTTAATGCATTTGCATAATAATAAGTCTCTAAGTCTGGTAAGTTACAACCTCCATTTTTCTTCTTATCAATCAGTGTCTTCCACTTTATCCTAGATTTTTTTACCTGACCAGATTAATTTTACAAGATCTTTCTTCCGTTGTATAAGTGGTTTATCATTTAAAAGCACTGGAATATTTTGAAACAAAAAGTTCATCTTTGGTAGTATCATCATTTTAATTGTCTCTATTTTTCCCAACAATGATAAATTTAATTTTGTCCATTTATTAAGATCTTCTTTAATTTCTTTCCATAGTCTTTCATAGTTATTTTCAAATAAATCAGGATTCCTCTTTGTAATCCAAATTCCTAAATACTTAATTTTCCTCTCAACTTTGAATCCTGATAAAGACTGTAGTTTAATCTCTTCTTCCTTTGTCATATTCTTTGTAAGCATTACTGTCTTTTCTTTATTTATCTTTATTCCAGAAACTTTTTCAAAGTCCAACAAAATTCCTTGAAATTTCTCTATCGAGCTTAGAGGTTCTTCCATAAATATTACCACATCATCTGCAAAAGCTTTTAACTTGTAATGTTGTCCTTTAATCTTTAGTCCTTTTATATCCATGTCATCTCTAATTTTGTCATTTAACAATTCGGATACCATGATGTATAGCAAAGGAGATAATGGACATCCTTGCCTAGTACCTTTTTGAATATCAAATTTTAAACTCTTCCCTCCATTAATTATCAATTTTGCACTCTGCTTTTTGTAAATATTACTTATCCATTCAAAAAAGTTTTCTCCTATGTCCATTTTTTTATCACCTCCAGCATAAAGTCCCATTTTACCTTATCAAAGGCCTTTTCTGCATCAAGAAAAATCATTGCAACTTTTTTCTCATTGTTTTTTTCATAATATTCAATTGCATTTAATACTGTCCGTATATTTTCTCTCATATGTCTTGATGGCAAGAATCCTGCTTGATCCTCATGTATTAGTTTTTTTAAAATGTTCTTTAATCTTGAAGCTAATATTGTCATAAAAATTTTGTAATCCACATTTAATAATGAAATCGGTCTATAATTCTCTACTTTCAGTTTATCTTTACCTTCCTTTGGTATGAGAGTGATGTTAGCCTCTTCCCAAGATTCTGGTATTCCTTGTTCTTTAATTTTGTTAAATAAGTCTTTAAGTGGTACTACTAATTCCTTCTCAAATATTTTATAATATTCTACTGTAAAACCATCTGGTCCAGGTGTTTTGTTTATTTTTTGACTTCTAATTGCTTGTTCTACTTCAACAGTAGTAAACGGAGCATTCAACATTTCTTTGTCTGCCATCGAAATTGTTTTTACATTCCAGCTCATCAATGCTTTAACTAACAGCGTCTTCCGATCCGTTTCAGAGTTTGGGTCCTTATATAATTTAGCATAATATTTTGTAAATATTTTTTTAATCCCTTCTTGATTAGTTATAGTTGATTCTTTATCAACTATTTTTTGGATTAATTTCTTTTCTTTTCCTTTTTTCAGTCTATTTGCCAGCCATCTCCCAGTTTTATTTGCAAATTCAATTTTTTTTGTTTAAGATATGTTAACTTTTTTTCGACTTCTTTTGTCAATAATGCATCCAGTTTAATTTGTAATATTTTGAGTTGGTTTCTCAGTTCTTTTCTATTAGATTGTTCTTGGATTTCTTTCTCTTTCTTTTGTATTTCTTCAGTCAATTTTTTCCAATTCATCTTGTGCTCTTTTCTTCGTTTCCGCCCCTCTCTGAATAAAGATTCCTCTCATCACTGCTTTGCTGGCATCCCATACTGTTTTCATTTTCATTTCATCAGTGATATTTTCAGAAAAGTAATACTTTAATTCTTCCTTCACTTTATTTACAAATTCCTCATTTTGAAGCAAATAAGGATTCAAACACCACGAATACTGACGTTTTGGTCCCAAAAGACTAAGTTGAATTGGATTGTGATCGGAAATAATCTTTGGCCAAATGTCCATTTTCTTTATTCGTTGAAACAAATGTTTAGAGATCAAAAACATATCAATTCTTGACTCAGTTTTGTGTCTGTCTGAGAAAAAGGTAAACCCTTTAGCCTTGTTGTAAAGTCCCGTCCACGCATCTTCTAAAGACAATTTCTCTTGTAATTCAAAAAAGGACTTTGGTAATTTTCCTTGATTCTTTTTTGTCTTAATTTGAGTGGTTCTATCTGTTTTTGGATCTATAACTCCATTCCAATCTCCCATTAACAAATAATTTTCATGATCCAATTCATCTATTTTTTTTATCAATTTTTTTAAAAAAAGTTCTTTATTTTCCTGAGGAGCATAGATACCAACTAATAGAATTTTCTTTTCTTGCCATAATACTTCCACTGCAATATAATGTCCTTGTTGATCTGAAAAAAACTTCTTTTGCATCATATTTATTATTAATGTAAATTACCACTCCTTTTTTTTTCTTTTCATTTGCGGATACAAATAATTGACCTAGTTTAGGGTTTCGTAAAAATCTAATATCTGATTGTTTAATTTTTGTCTCTTGCAGACAAATAAAATCCTGTTTTTTCTTTTCCAAATAATGAAATATTTTACTACGTTTATATTTTGAGTTAAGTCCCTTAACATTCCATGAATAAATTTGTGTCGCCATTTTTTATGAATTAAAAATATTATCTCTTTATATCTATGGTTCTTCCTCTCTTTATAATTCTGATGCTCCCCCTCATCATCATCATCATCCAATTGTCCCAATTCTTCCAGAAGTTTACTCTCATCTGAGAAGGGATCTGTCCCTTCACCTTCTTCTATCTTCTATCTTCTATTGAAGAAATTTAAATTTGAATATTGATTTTGTATTAATTTGTAGTGGTTATTGTTAAATTTTAATTTGGGACTTTTGGGAAAAACTTTTTTTTGAAATTTTGAAAAAAAATCAGAAATTTCAAATTTGAGAAATTTAAGAATTTTTAACCAGAATATTGATTTTATGTTAAATTTGTGTTTGATATTGTGATTTAAGGTTAGAAATTTGGAATTCGAAATTTGGAGTTTTTTAAAGAAATTTGAAATTTTTGTAAAAACTTGGAAAAATTGATTGAAATTGAAAATTTTATAATATATATTGATTGTATTTTAATATAGATTGAAGTTATAATCTGAAATTTCAAAATTGAATTTGAGAAATTTAGAATTTGATTATATAATTTATATTTGTTTATTAATAGAAGTAGATTAATATAAAAGAAAGGGAAGAGAAATGGCCTCAGGAAAGAAACTTACTCATACTCAAATCCAGATGACAACTCAAAGAAGAGCATCAATAGATGCACCAAAACAAGAACCATCATTGTCTTCCATATTGGATGAAATTAGGAATCTTAAAACAGAATTATGACAAGAGATAAAACAGGAATCAATAGATACAAGGAGAGAAATTAAGGATGAAATGAAGAGAGAACTTGGTGCCATAGGGAAAAAATTAGATAAAATGACTAAACAGGTTGAAAGTATTCAAACAGATGTCGAAGATTTGAAAGTTGTTACACAAGAATTAAAGAAATCATCAGAACAAACAATAGAAACACAAAAGAAGGATGAAAGTATGATTCTATGGCAGGAAATTCGTTATAGAGATAGATGTCTTAAACGTAGAGGCATTCCTGAAGAGGCTAAAGAAGATATTTATCAAAAATTAATTCCATTACTCGCAAACTATACAGGATTGACTGAATCAGAAATTAATCAAGCAACGGATAGAATTTTCAGAATTAATTCGATTGTCGCCAGAGAAAGAAAATTACCACGTGATGTAGTGGTCTGTTTCACGAGAACAAGGATAAAGGACATTGTGATTCATAAAAGTTATGATGAAGATCTGATAATAGAAGGACGGAAAATTAGTATTTTTAAAGATACTCCTCTCGCAATTTTGAAGAGGCGACAAGAATATAAGTTTTTGACACAACTTTTGCATAATCATGGTATAAGATACGCATGGGAAAAAATTGAAGGAGTTGCTTTTACATATCAACAAAGAAGATATAGAATAAACTCCATACAAAAAGCTAAAGATTTCTGTAAAAGATTCCAAGCAGAAAAGGGGAAAACAGATGGTGATGAAGAAGATGAACAAGCAGCTGTAAAAATAAGAGAGAAAGAAAAAGATAAAGAGGAACCGAAAGAACAAAGAAGACAGAAGAAAGTCATAATGGAGACCAGAAGTCAAAAACAACTGAAAAAAGCTGAAGAATTGCAACACATCTTGAAGACATCATGCTCAAGAAGGTAGTTGTTGTTCACAGAAGGAGAAAGTGCAGACTTTGGGACATATGCAGACTCCAAGGGTGTTTTAGGCACTCCTAAAACTCTCTTCATTGCCCTCAAAAACAAGATTATAACATCCCCTGCACCCTGTAGGTCTATGTGGGACAATTTTGTTACATTTTATTCTCTTTCCCTTGAGATGTTCATGTGGACTTCACCACATGAGGCTAAACAGAAGAATTTTGATAGTGTCTTATCACATGATGTCATTGCTGTCCTGCTGCCATCCTGAAATCTACTATGTTTTTGCCCATAGTGACATAGCTCTAGATGTCGCTACTATAGTGCAGCTGCATGGATGCAAAAGTCTCTTCACTTCAGTTTCAGGATTACACCAGTCACATGGCAAGACAGGGCTTGATGCTCCTTTTCTCTCCCCCTCCCTTTTGTTATTCCTCAAAAGGCTATTTTTAATGTCTGTCAGTTTTTTTAAAAAATAATATTTGCTGTGTCTGCATATTTGCAGCAAAACAATAAAATAAAACTAATGTTAATCATTTTGCCATAATTTGTTATAAATATGAAAACACAGCAAAATTAAAAATAAACCAACAGGCATGGGGTTTGTCTGCTTTGAAATAGCAACTGAGAAGGGAAGAATCAGGCCTTGTCCTGTCACATCACTGCTGTAATGCTAGAACTGCAGAGCAAAGACTTAACACATCCAGGGGTCTTCAAAGCAGGGTAGTTGTACAAAAGATGAGAGGTGTGATAAGAAATATTTTTAAAGTGGTATATTCCTTTCATAATGCAATTGCTGCAAGACATGAGGCTCATTTGATAATGTCCCCAGATAAACTATTCTTCCCCCCAAGCCTGAAGTAATTTGAGTTAATTCTTGTTTTTAATAGGAAATCTAGGAACACATTTTTAAAGGCTCTTCCAGACCTACAATTGTTTGACGGGAGGTTAAAACACATACACTTTCATTGTCCTGATTTGGCAGCGACAATCCCAGTCAATCCTCTGTCATCCCATTTTTCAACTACTTTGAAAATATACTAGTTTCTTTCTCTTCCTCCCACTTTCCTACTTCATCCTCAGCTTGCTTTAGTTGCTTGAAACTGAGCTCAAAGTGGGAAAGTAGTTTATATTTAATTTAATTCAGCAAGTGAAAGAGGATAGGAGGAGAGGGGATGCAACAATGCCCTTCCCTTTAGACTCAGGAAAAAGCAACCTGCAGCAGTCTGTCCCACATGTGTGTTCTTCCTCATTAATAACTTTTGCTATCTTGACCACACTCTGGTGTTCTTTGGCCACATATATCCCAGTTTTAATCTGTGAAGTGTTAGATGCTATGAAAGCATCTTAGAATTATCCTTCCAAGTGGTCTATGGTGTTTTGAGGAAAGGAGAAAAGGGTAACATAAAAGAATTGAAAAATGTGGGAGAGGGAGGGGATGAACTTTGTGAGATCCAGTGAGGGACATGTATAGTTTCCTATGTTCCTACGAGTTTCTACTCCTAAATCTAATTCCTATGAATTACTGCAACACGTAGGCTTTTTAGAATTTGTTTACATTTTTCCCAACAGCAGTCTTTGTTGGGGGAGAGGGGAATGATGGGAGCCTGCAGCCTTTCATCAATCATCTTATCTGGGGAAAAACGGGTTAGGGGAAAGCAAGCATACATTGATTCATTTAACAAGAAAATAGAAAGAAGGAAAACTGAAGACAATGTTGGATAGCTTTCTGGCTAGCTGTAAGCTGCATTTTAGAATCAGAAAGGAAGATTTCCCCATGGACTCCCATAAGGTAGCCTTTATTATCAGTTTGCTCTCTGGGACTGCGAGCAAATGGGCTACTCCCTACGTCATGCAAGAGAGCCTTCTCCTCAATAGCTTGCAGGACTTTATTGAGGAGATGCAAGCTACCTGGGGTGATCCTGTGAAGGCTGAGACAGCGGAGCACCTCATCAGGACTCTCCAGCAAGGCTTGGGAATGGTAGCAGAGTATGCCACGGCCTTCCATCTGATAGCCTAGGACCTGTCATGGAATGTTTCAGCTCTGCAAGCCCAGTTCCGTTTTGGGCTTTCAAATCCTGTATTGGATGAGCTGGCACCAAGTCAATAGCGCAGTCATACAGTCGGAGTGGTGGAAGCCGGTTGGCTTCCTTTTTATCAAAAATGTTGGCAAAGTCTTGATACTTCACCACCAGTGTGACTGGACACTCCTAGGTCTCTGCCAGTACTGCTGCAGGGATCCGCTCTGGCAACAGTGCTCCTGGCAGTATTCAGGGGTGAACAGGACTTCCCAAGGAGACCACGAGATGTGCTGGTCATGCCTCGTGAGCCAGGGCATTCCCAGGACCAATGGACCAATGAGGTGCAACAGCCAGCAGGGGCGTCTCTACTTTCTCTCAGAGTCTGAGCTGGTGGCTCTGAGAGAACTTCTGGAGAAGAACCTCCAGAAGGGGTTCATACATCCCTCCAAGTCCCCTGCAGGTGCCCCTGTCTTGTTTGTGTGCAAGAAGAGTGGGGAGTTGCACTTCTTCAATGACTATTGGGGACTCAACCAGGTTACCATTCAAAACCGGTATCCCTTGCCATTGATCCTGGAGATATTGGAATGGCTCCGCCACACCAGGGTCTTCACCAAGCTGGACCTCTGGGGGGCCTACGACTTGGTGAGGATCTGGGGCGGAGATGAATGGAAGATGGCATTCCAGATGTGGTATGGGCATTATGTATACTGTCATGCCTTTTGGTCTGTGCCATTGTCGGGGTTGCCTCCAGTACCTCGTCGACTGGGTTGGATATGGCCCGGAGGAGCGGTCCTGGGAAGATGCTGCCGATGTTCATGCTCCTTGTCTAGTCTGGGCCTTTCATTGCTGCTTCCCCGACCAGCCCCGCCCTCCTTCGGGTGAGAGGGAGGTTGATGGGAGGGGGAGTGATGTCATGCCCTGCCTGAGTGAGTGATTAGGGATTTGAACTTTGATTTCCCCAAGTCCTAGTCCAAATTAGTACCACTACCTCATGCTTTCTTTCACAGTTAAAGTGGCACCAATGTACTATAATTCTGTAGGATGGATATAACCTAAGTCACCATTGTTTTCTCAATTCCCCTTTGCCACTTCCAAATATCAAGGCCCCTTCCTCTATGAATCTCTTCAATCAATTCTCCTGAAAATTGCCTTTGAATTTTTCAGAATCTCAGAAAACACTAGGGATTTCCATGCAAATTCCTAAAGGCATAAAAGAGCTGTGTTAGAAGAAACTTTAAGGATCAACTTCTCATAGGAACATACAGCCTTCCCTGTTCCTCATTTTCAGGCATTATCTTCAAGTCACACAATCATGATTCACTAAACTCTGTACCCACATCAGCTTTTGCTGCATTCATTTCTATAGTTATATTGGAAAGAATGCCATCTGGAATTCTTTTTTCAACATATTGATTGTCAAGTCTGAGCATATTCAGAACACTTCAACATGGTCCTCCAATTCACTGCTTGTCAAAACTCTAGGGGTGTTTGCACATTGCATTCAACACATGTACAACCCATGTACAAGGAGGAGGACCCTCCTGCATCAGAGGTTTTGTCCCAGGAGGTGATGGTTTGAGCAGTACTGGAAAGAGCTGTGAAAGCTCAGAAGTAATTATAGGAATGGTCTTTGGCTATCAAATATCCCACCTATTCTATTTCTAAAATTCAAAAACACATCCAATAAAAAACCTATCTTGATAAAGAATTTGAATGATTAGTTGAACCCCAAATGCTGGCAGCTGCTGTATCACCGTTGTGCCTGAGGAAAAGGTAAAGAATGGATTTCCCAGATTTGTTTATTGAGGTGTAACTATTTATCAATACCATGGAAGGGCACGTAGAGTGCATACTCTTTATGGACAAGAGCAAGTTTGCATATAGCAGCTTATGATATTAGTCTGTTTTTCCTTTGTAGCTGGATGCAGCAAACAATTGCTCCTCCCAGCAAACAAAATGATGGTTGTCTGCTATCTTAACACAACTGTTGGCATTTTCTCTCTCATCTCCTCAAGAGATACTAACCACAGAGTTTCTGTATCTTTTATAGATAAGTTGTTTTGAGGGCACCTGCAGGTATCACAAGATATGTGGATTCAGGGCTTAGGGAAGAGTAAAAATACTGAACAACATGATCAAATTCCAAGTGGACACATAGCAGGCTTATCACAAAGAGCAGTGATGTAGAAGCTACATTTAACTAGGCAGTCCTCAAGATTCCCAGCTGAGTTGTGCTTCAGGGCAAAAGGAGGGAACACAAAAGTAAAAACATCTGTAACAGTTTGCATGTAGATGTAAATATAAAAGAAAGCTTTTGTTTTTACCCCCACACCACCATCATACTGTGGGGATATATTTAAGACAGGGGTTCAGATGTGATTTTGATAAGTAGCCTCTGGTAAGACTTAGGAATATTACAGGCTTTGAAACAAAGCTTGTTCTGTCTTTAAGAGTTTTACCCCTTTATCATCATTTCCTGATACAGAATGTCCATATAAGTGAAAGATGGAGTCATGAAGTGTTTAGTTTTACACAGCTGACTTCTCTCCCATTGATTCTAAAATTACAAGTTGAATCAAAATGAAGACAAGTTACTGCCCTTAGTTTGTGCTAGCATTTTGAAATTCTATGTACTCAGATAGGTTCTTTAAACACCTTGTGGACTACAGCAATAGAATTTTTCACTACTTCTTAATCCATTTGTGTTATTACATGATATTTTTCCTTACTCCCTTTACACTCTAAAGAACAGAATGCTACTGCTAATCAGCAAATAAGATATCTATCTATCTATCTATCTATCTATCTATCTATCTATCTATCTATCTTCATAATGTACACATCACCAGAAATGTTGTGTAGTTTTTTGGGCCTCTCAGTTATCAGAATGTGACAATATTGCACTATGATACACTATAACGGGAAGGATTAACAGTGTAAAGTTTGGGTTTTTTTCATTGTTTACTCAAACATATCTGGAAACTAATAGTATACAGGCATAATTGCTATGGTCTTGATCTTGCTTGCATTTGCTAGTTAGGTTTTTGTTAGTTACACATCATAACAACACTCTTAAGAGTTGATTTAAAGATATCTATCTTGGGAATATTCTTTCTGTTCATCATATGCTAAATTTAGAAAGCAGTTTTAATATTTTTTCCTAATATTGTTTAACACAATGAATGCACAACTGTCCAGCATTTATAGAATGCAAGCTAGACATTAACACAGGAGAAACTGGACTAGACCAGCATACCCTTAATTAGGGCAGATTCAATGGGACAGGTTAGTCACATACATATATGGCTGAGGTATGAAATATTTCAATGGATCGTCTTAAAACATGGCTCAGTTTAGATTCAGCCCACTTAATTTATCTCAGCAATGCATGCTTTACATTGAATTTATGAATGAGAAGTGTTAGAAGAAATGTACAACATATTTTCACAGGTAACTCTATGTAGTCAGGGGCCAGTAAGGGTAGAGTTGAGGGGCTGCAACCTTTTAAATAGGAAACTTGCTGTCCATTTCATCTTTTTTCTCGTCAGAAAAAAAGGTGGTCCAACAGTCTGGAGGAGTTGAAGGCCATGAAAACAATGTTAATGCCATATAAGGATGCAATTCTTCATTAATTTTCTTCTTAAAAGAAAAAAGAGAGAGAAACATTTAGCAGTTTTCTTTATGCTGGAAGAAAGTCTTCAGAAACTATCAAATTTTTGATGTGTATGTGCATGTATCTTCAAGTTGCCTGTAATCTTATGGCAACTGTATAAAGTTCATAGGGTTTTCATAGGTAAAGAATACACAGAGATGCTTTTGCCAATTTCTTCCTCTGAAATATAGACTATAGCTCCTGGTATTCAATGACATTTTCCCATCCAAGTGCTAACCAGGGCTGACTCTGTTTAACTCTGTTTAACTTTCAATATCAGACTAGATCTGGCATCTTTGGAGTATTTAATTTTTGATGCCTATTCACAATTCAGGAAATACTCTGCACAAAATTTGCACATGGTTGTTTTGCACAGAAATCTATTAAATAAGCTACCAACAACCAATGGAATGGAGGAAGTAGGCAATAACTTTTATCGGTTGCAGCTGTTGATGGGGTTAGCACACACATGGGTCTGGATGCTGGCATAGAGCAACTCAATACCAGCCAGGGCTGAGGCTCGACTCAGGCCTGCATCCTTCTGAGGTCGCTAAAATAAGTACCCAGCTTGTTGGAGGGCAATCAGCTCACAGTTGTAAACCACTTAGACATCCCATAGCGTGATATGAAGCGTTATATAAATGAAGCTGCTTTGCTTTTGTACCTGTTGATTGATTAGCCTGGCCATCTGGTCTGCTACTGGAACCACCAGAATGTTAGTTCTGGGATCCATCTGGGCAAATGCCCAATCATAGCCCCCCTGACATCAGGGAGTGCAGGAAGACATCCAGTCTAAACCAGGCATGGCCATTTCCATTCCAGGTCCCCTATGTTTTTTAAGGGAGCCTAATTTCTACCAATACTCCAAAAAACTGGGAATTGATGTCCTGGATTCAGGACCCATGCCAACCATTCTTGGAAAGTTGTGAAAAGGTAACAAAACAAAACATAGATGGCAAACAGTTATGTATAAAACTTGAATGCAACCACACTTTACAAAGAAAGTGGGAGTGTGCAGTTGATGCTTAAAGCACAAATGCCCGAGCAAGTGAAGAATCCAGACCTAAATTCCCCCACTTGACCTGAGTAAAGCCCACATCCAGGTCACTCAGGCAATGCCCTACAGCAATGAGTTCAAACTAAGGGTCTCACCTTAGTATGAGACACTCAAGCCTCTTGAATGAAACACCAGCTAGCAGCCATTACAGACAACTGCTGGTACTCTGAACCCACTCCAAACTGCTGCATAAATGAATCATGCAGCATTCTTTTGTACAGACAATAATATTTCTCCATGAAATTTTTTTTCTGCAGAGAAAACCATCTTTTTCCTGAACAGAAAATATTTCCTATGCAAATCAATGGCATGTGAATTTTGCACAGAGTAAGCCTTAATTGCAGCATTTTCTGTTCATTTCTGACATTTCCATACAAAAATATTATTTTCTGCACAGAAAAATCTGTTTCCCTGTGGAGAAAATAATGTTGTTGTTTTGCACAAAACAAACACATGTAAATTTTTCATAGAATAAATCCTCAGGATTTATAGAATAAATTGTAAGAATTCTTCTTGTCAACAATTTTTCAATTACATTTTACTATTATTTCCATTACTAGATCAGTATGAAACTCCAGGGATAGATGTTACCCAGCCAAATCCAAAAATTGCAGATAAGGACATTTTGTGATAGGATTCACAAAAATCCTTTTGAGAAGGAAATAGCAGTTAATTTCAGGACGTCCCACCTTTCTCATATTAAGTGCTAGTAAAGTTGCTGATATCTAATTGACTTCCAGTGCTTGACCTTTTTGCCCCTATATTCTTCTGGGCAGAACATGACTACAGATCTGCATCTATATGAGATTTCCTGACATGCCTACATCTTTAGGAAAGAAAAAAATAATAATTAAATTAGTAACACATCAGTGAGACTCTGGAAACAATCCCCATTTGGCTAATTGCATGCAACATCTAGTATTCTCAAAGCCTGAAATATGTACGAATGAACACATACAGAGAGAAAGAATCTTCTCCCCAAATCAGAGGTCTGAAGTTTTTAACAATAACATAAAGTACACCAGGTAAGGAATTCATAAAACTACCTGAAAACTAATAGCCTTGTCAAATGCTATACCAAAACTATGAAGCCATTCAATTGACATCAAATGATATCTAGTTTATTGATTGTAGGATTGCATAAAATTCCTAATAGTGCTGGTCTCCACCTTACCCTATGGTTCTCTCAACAATTATACCTACTATACAACAGCACATAAAACCTTAAGTTGCTATTCATCCAACCAAGGAACCCAAAACAAATATACTTATGCACAATTACTTGGCCCCAAATCTATCAATACCAGGTATCAACATTATAATGTATCCAGAAATAACTCATGTTCTCTTCACTCCCAATGAGAACCCAAGTTTTCTATTTCCTGTTCCTTTACATCATCAGTGTCGTCTTTGTTTGCTTTCTAAAGCAGATCCCTATCCTGTAGTTGTCTCTATATCATTATCATCTTTCAGCCTCCATACAAAACTCCATGCAAAACAACTACCATGCTGGGGTTCTTCATGAGCAAAAGAGATCATTAAGTGGAGAACTGCTTCCAGATAACTTTGACAAGTATCTGGACCTTGCTATTTATCTCCTTCCCATTTCCACTGGATGCTGGACATCTTCCTGATCAAGTCTGCACATTACTGAGCCTCTGAAGTAGACCCTGCCACTGCCACTGTCGCCCCCAAACCTTCTTCAAGCCCTAGCTCATTCTCTCAAAAAATGGACAACTTATCACATAGACCCATGCTTGATCCCAGTAAAGATCAGGGACATAGTTTGAATGTTGGGGTGCATGTGAACTGAATTCAACATGTGCAGGAAACTTACACTGGAACAGATGCCAAAGATCAATCCTTACTGTGAAGTTCTATGCAGGCTGCAAATGCTGCAAAGAAAAAAAACAAAAAACTCCCACACAGGCAGCTGTCAGTAAGACACAAAACTGCTGGACTCTCTCTTGTCTCACAAAGAGATTCTTTATTCTTCCATTACAGACTAACAAAGTGCTCCACCAGTATCTCTATATACAATCACCCACATATGAGCATCCAACTCACCCACTTATATACAGTATCCCCTTCTGGAATATTAATCCAGCTCACTCCTAGGATGTCACCTAGTTTCCAGTCACCTGACTGATGTGACTGCAGAATTCAAGGTATCTGACTCAACCCTCTGCCTAGTGTTGCATCAGCCCCCTGTGACTCAGGACTGTTCAAATGTTGAGTCATCATGGCTTCCAACTGTACTAAGGTATCCCTCTCACCTTTGTTCCAGTTTTTTTGCCCCCATCATATCTATGGCATTTTATCTTCAGAGTGCATTTTACTCTGACAGTCCCCTCCAAAATGACATAAGATCCTATGTGACTCTTACATCTCCACATGTCGTGTGGATCTCAGATGTTGATTCTTAACCTGCTAGCCAATTTTTCATGCTTTTCTCAGGTTTGGCCTTCGTGAATGTGTCAGCGATCCTCTGTATTAATATACTGCACCACCAGAACACCATTCTGAACTGATTCATGTGCTTTGTGGTATCTCAGCCTCATGTATTTGTATCTGTATTTCATGTTCTTACTGCAGCCAACTGCCCTTTGCCCTGCAGTCCTGCTCACCGTCTTTGATACCTGCCTTTCCCTTAAGGCATCATGTTCATTGTTCACTGCAGCATTCCATTTTTGCTGCTTCTTTCTAGGGCAATGTAACACCTCCTGGACACTTTCTGGTTCCTGTGCTACTGCTGTGCTTGCCTTTACTTCCTGCACAACAAACCAATCAGGTTCCTTCTTGTCCCTTTGAGACCTCCATGGAATATATACAGTATCCCCTATACAGTATCCCCTTCTTTCCCTTTCCTCATTCTCACTATCACTGCTACTGGTCTGTATTGCTGTCTTTGTGACAGACCTCTGTTCTAGCTCAGGCTTTAGTGTTTGTGTTTGGATGGTGTTCTGTGTTGGTGTACTGGGCTTTGCATCCTTCTCAACCCCAGATAAATCTGCCCCTCCATTTCTGATGTTTGCATTGTTCAATGGCACAAAAACATCAAGGTTGCAATGGAGTTTGTCCCATCCTGAGTGCTTCTCGAAGTTTGCACTCCTTGAGAACATTATTCTGCCATTCCCCAATGAAAACCTGTATCTGTTACCTTGGCAATCCACAAAATGCAATCTTCTCTACTTTGGTTCCCCTTTCCTCTTGAACTGATATGGAGTCAGCATGGTTGTGTATTGTCCAAACACTCTTAGATAACTTAGATTAGGTTCTCTATCATACAATAGATAATATGGAGTTTGCTGCACTGCACTGCTCCACATTCTATTTATGACATGGCAAGCTGTTCTAGTTGCAGCTCCTCACAAACTAGGAGGTGTGTCTGCATCCAGCATCACACAGTCCCACATATGAATTATTATGGCAATTCTTCATTCAGCCAATTCATCCTCAGCTGGACAAACCTGGTTGGTGGTATGGTGACATATAATCTTTTTCTTCAGACAATTTTGCAGAATTTGTATGAGAAACTCTCCTTCCCTATCTGTTATTAAGATGCCAACTTTATAGGGAAATTCCCTTTCAGTGGTGTTTACCCACTGCTTCAATTACTCAGCAGCTTTAGGTCTTCAGCAGTGCAACATAGCCAAATCTGGTATGTCTATCTACCATCACCAATACAAATCTGTTCCCACCTTCACTCTGAATGTCATGTGGTCCGGAAAGATCTGCATGAACCTTCTGAAATGCTGTCACAGTGGTATATTTGGTTTCCTTTGGTACTGGGTATACTTTTACCATTGCCTTCTTGCAAACTGAACAGTCAAGGCACCAATCTTTTGATACTTGCATGAGTCATCACTCTGTGTAAGTAATATGCACAATTATCATGCACTGGTTTGTTTGTTACATTTGCACATTGCCCCTTTGAAACCATGTGGTATATTTTGTTCTGTATCAAATTAATTCCTGGGTGGCCAAACAGAAAAAGGTCCCAAGGGATATAGTGATATACTTCATAAGGATCCATGTGAGACCAACTATTAAAAATAAATTTGGGCAAGAAATTAATAATTGAAGGATCAGATATTCAGATATATAAAGATTTACTAGGTGAGACTTTGAAAAAGAGCAAAGACTACAATCAGTTGACAAGGATTTTGAGAGAATGGGAAATCAACTACAGATGTGAATATCCAAAAGGTATATCATTTAGTTATGAACAGAGAAGATACAAGAACAATTATATCATAAAAATGAAGGATATGATAAATTTTTTAGAGAAAGTCATTCAAAAAGATAAAGACAGCTCTGAAGAGGACTCTACAAAAGCAGTGGAAACAATTGATAAAGAAAGACAAAAAAGAAATAAAGATAAAATAATTAATGACAAGAAAGAGAAGCTAAGAAAAAAAAGAAGAAAAGAGTCACGCATAGAAGAGGAAAGTCCAGGAAGATCAGGCACAAAAAGGAAAGAGAGAACAAAGCCAGTTGAAGGAAATTCTGAAGATGTAACATCTGAAGAAGAGGAAGAGGAAGAACAACAACAGGAAGATGTCTAATAACACTAATATAATTACCTGGAATGTTAAAGGATTAAACTCCCTTCAAAAGAGAAAGAAAGTTTTTCACTATCTGGGAAAATTAAATGCTGAAAGAATATGTCTCCAGGAGACACATATATGTAATAAAAATGTCAGATTATTGAAAAATTGCAAAATGGGTTCTCTCTTTTTCTCTTCCTCTGAGAAACGTAAGAAAGGGGTGGGTATATATATCAAAGATACTATTGAAGCAAAGGAAATATTTGCAGATAAGAATGGGCACTTTATCACCATAGAAATCATTTGGGAAAATATATCTATTTTACTTATAGGTATATATGGTCCTTTAGAAAACAGGAGTAACTTTTATGACAAACTATCAGCTAGAATCACAGAATACCCCCACAAAAATATTATAATGACGGGCGATTGGAATGGGATCATAGATCCCACAATTGACAAAAGACTATAGAAAGACTTTCTTTCTACCAAAGAAAGCCAGATAAAGAAATCGCCCTGATCTTTCTCGATGCAGAGAAAGCCTTCGATAACATGAGTTGGGACTGTATGTTAAACACCTTAGAAAGTTTGGTAGGGGATGATACATACTTTAAGCGGGTAAAAGCAATCTATAAAGACTAAAGGGCTCAAATAGTGGTGAACGGGGAAAGAACAAAACAGAGTAAAATATATAAAGGCACTCATCAGGGCTGCCCTCTTTCACCCTTGTTATTTATAATAACTCGAGAATTTTTTTTGCAATGTGATTAGAAAAGATAAAAAGCTACTGGGGGCCAAAATAAAGGGATAGGAGACAAAATTAAGGGCATATGCCGATGATATGGCTTTATATTTGACAGACTCCTTAGAGAACATAGAACATTGATTAAAAACAGTAAAGGAATATGGCGAATATTCGGGATTTAAAATAAACATAGACAAAAGTACTTACAATGAACATGTCACAAAAAGAAAAAAAATATTTAATATACAATCTGGCTTCAAAATAGAAAAGACCGTAAGATATTTAGGAGTTATATTTTCAACAACAAAAAAATGGATCTAAAAAAAAAAAAAAAACTATGAAAAAACATGGAAAAATATAAATTTGAAACTGATGAAATATCTCCCTCTTGGGAAGAATTTCTGTAGTAAAGATGTTCGTCTTAGCAAAAATAATATTTTTTTTCAAACGACATTCGTTTTAAAAAATGGCAGAGTGACATAAACAATTTTTTATGGGCTAGAAGAAAACCTAGGGTCAAACTAAAAATCTTGCAAGATTCTGTCAAAAGAGGAGGATTAGGTCTTTCGAACTTAAAGCTATATTATCACGCTTATGTGTTTGATTGGCTGAAGGAATGACTCAGACTTGCTGAAAGAAGACTATTACATCTGGAAGGTGTAGGCAATGTGTTGGGATTTCACGCCTATCTATATTTTGACAAATTAAAGAAAAATAAAGATTCCCTATATCATTATGCCAGAAAATCACAATGGAAAGTTTGGGAAAAATATAAATTAAGGGTAAATAGAGAAATCCCTCTAAATGCATCCCCAAATGAGGCTCTACACATAAATGATGAAATGGTTGAAAACAAATGGGTAACATATGAAGATTTACTAATAAAGGAAAACAGAAAATGGAGAATGTTACCTAGTGAAGAACTTAAAACAAAAGGTATAAAAAGCAACTGGTTTTTACATGGACAACTCAAGGAAAGATTTAAAACTGATCAGAAGACTTATGAAATGATACCTCCAGATAGTCCTATAGAAAAAAAATATTACTGAAAGGAACCAATCATCTAATATCAAAAATATACAAGATCTTACTCCAATGGGAAACAGAGGAAGAGCAAGTAAAGGACTGTATGATATGCTGGGCTCAAGATTTAGGCACACTAATATACATGGAGGAGTGGGAAAAATATGGAAAACTAAAATAAAATACACACTTAATTATAATATGAAATAAAGCTTCTACATACACCAATACAGATGGTATCTTACACCAGTAAAATTAGCGAAATTCAAAGATGGCAACAAAAATAAGTGTTGGAAATATCAGAAATATAAAGGCACATTCTTCCACATGTGGGGGCGATGCCCGGTAACAAAATAATATTGGAAGAAAATCCATAATGAAATTCAAGATATCCTTTAAATAAAAGTCAAAAAAGATCCAAAACTATATCTATTGGGAATAACAGAAGAAACAATAGAAAAGAAATATGAGAAAGTTATTTTCTTTATGCTAACAGCAGCAAGAATAACATATGCTTCTACTTGGAAAGACAACAAGCTGCCAAAGACAATAGAATGGTTTTGGGGACTTTTAGATCTCATTGAAATGGACAAATTAACCCATTTGCTTAAAAACAAATCTAATGACAAATTCAAAACTGAATGGATAAATGTAATTGAAAAGATCTACAAGAAGATACAAAATTTGACAAAAACAGAATAAAACATGCTGGTATTTTATTTTATTTTATTTAAAAGGAAAAAAACAAACAAACATATAGAGAATTAACAGCAAATATAAACATTACATATATCTACTCATATATACAATATAAAATACAATACAAATATTGTTACTATTAATATTGTGTATACATAAATACCTATAACAAAGGATCAAAACTGAATTCAATAGACTAATTTTGGAAACAGAAAAGTAAAGGTACACGTCAAATACCTTGGAAACAGGCGAGGAAAAGCTCTTTTTTCCTTCTTTCTTTTATTTTAGATATGAAGACAGAATGAACTTAAGTATGAATCTAAGAAAGTAAGGAGATGTGTGATGTTCGGTGTTTAGGTGTAAACTAAGTAGGGAAAGAGTGAAAGGGGATGAAAACAGTGAAAGGGGATGAAATGATCTGTAAGGTTTGAGGATGTAGTATGTGATGTATTTCTGTTTTTTTTATTCATCTGTTATCTGTTACTTAAAACTAATAAAGATTATATTAAAAATAAAATAAAAAAGAAACCATGTGGTATATTTTGTTCTTTTTAACTGCTCTATCACATACTATACCATTTTCAGATATTGTACATTCATCCCCATTAAACAACACTTCAAAAACATCACTTGCTAAGGATGAAACACTCACAAGACAATTTTGTAACTTTGGTGCACGCAAAAAATTATCAAATGTTCTATTAAGACTAGGTATGTAGGGAGACTTTTTGTGCTTCACACTATCAGACCCACCATCAGAAAAACCACAGTGTTTACTGTTGTTGGCCTTGGGTTCTGCAACATATCATATTTATGCAACATATCACAGCCCTGGTGGCGCAGTGGTTAAATGCCTGTACTGCAGCCACTCACTCATAGACCACAAGGTTGCGAGTTCAATACCAGCCAGGGCTGAAGCTCGACTCAGGCCTGCATCCTTCCGAGGTCGCTAAAATGAGTACCCAGCTTGTTGGGGGGGGGGGGCAATCAGCTCACAGTTGTAAATCGCTTAGACATCCCATAGCGCGATATGAAGCGGTATATTAAAAAATGAAGCTGCTTTACATCTCTTTACCATATGATCTGATGCACCACTATCCAAACTCCAATCACAATTATTATGGTTATTACAAATAACCCGTACAACCATTGAAGCAAACCCCCTCCCTTTCTGGGGCTTCTTTTTTCTTCCAGATGTTTTCTTCTGTGATGTAGAAGACTGAGGACAGTTCCATCTGAAATGCCCAGTCTATCGACAAGAAAAACATCTCTTTGCTTTGCAGACTGCAGCACTTTTACCCTGGAATGAAGTCTGTGTTCGTTGCTCTGGCATTTGGTTTGCTCCCTCCACCTTTGCCTCAAAGCTTTGCCTCTGGACCTCATCCAGGATTCTCGATGCAATCATCTCAGGCTTTAAGTCCTTTTCAGCAAACCCTTGCAGATTACACATTATGAAGTCCCAATCCTTTGACAGACTACCTAGCAAAATGTAGGATTTTTGGTAGTCCTTCATAATTATTCCTCTGTTTTCTCATTGGACAAACAGATCCTGCATTCTCTGCAAGTGCTCTGTTACAAATTCCCCATCTTGTAACTTGCAGCTATTCCAAATCATCTTTGATAAGGATGTACCAGACTGATGAACATCACGTAAGGCTCTCCACGCTTCAAAAGTAGTCTGCTTCTCTCTTACATGGTTCAACTGGCTTGGCTTTAGGGACAGCAGAATCATGGCTCTTGCCTTCCTGTCAGCCTCTAACATGTCTGGCTGTGGTGGTGACTCTACTAGCTCCCACAGATCTTGCTTTTTTTTCCCCGTCACTTAGTCTCTGGAATCTTATTCCATATTTGCTCTGAGCTTTCAGCTTTCAGACACAAATGGACTTCTGTCAACTGTCCAACTCAGTCTGATCAGAAAGCCAACTCTTTTACCAGTTTGATAACAATCTCTGAAATACTCAGTTCAGCATTAACTCAATAACTGCCCAAAATTTTAGAGTCCATAGTGAAAATTTTGCACACCATGCATACTCCCAAACTTCACATGATTATCTTAGCAGTATCCACATGCAGGCTGGGCCCATAACCCTTGTTGGGGTGCATGTGAACTGAATTCAACATGTGCAGGAAATGTACAATGGAACAGATGCCAAAGTCCAGCCCATTCCTGAGATGTCACCCAGTTTCCAGTCACCTGACTGATGTGACTCTGTAGAATTCAAGGTTTCTGACTCAACCCTCTGCCTAGAATTGCATCACCCCACTGTGACTCAGGACTGTTCAAATGTTGAGTCATCATGGCTGCCAACTATACTAAGGTAACCCTCTCACATTTGTCCCAGTTTCTTTGCCCCAGTCACATCTATGATATTTTCTCTTCACAGTGCATTTTACTCTGACATTGCACTCCATTGCCTTCCAAAGGCTGGACTGCATTGTTCCCAACACAGCTTCATGCCAATGGTTTCTTGAAATCTTCCACCCTATTTGAGCACCAGCAATAGCAACTGTTGTAACTCTGGGATGGAGACCTGTCCAAAAAGGACACTTAGATACCAATGCATATTTGGGGAATTATGAATTGGCTCAAAGGTAGTAATGCTTAATGGCTGGGTCACTTAGCCAAAGACCCAATCCCTATGTATACCAAGTCCAACGATATGAAAAATTCCAGAGGCAGGTTTCTAATCAAATAATGAGTTTTATTTTTAAAAAGGGAGAAATTAATAATCATACACTACTCAAAACCACACACACTCACAAGGACTAAGAAATTCAAAGGTGTTACGCTGGAATAAAATAGGCTGAACTAACAGAAATACTACATGTGAATGGATAGTTGCTCCACTTGTTACAGGTCAGGAGATGAAAAGGAAAACTCAATTGCTCCTGAGGCAAACAGAGGTTTGCAACTGAGAGAGAGTTTAGCCAAACAAAGTGGCAGCATGTATGCCTATTACTAGACTAAGCCAAGGAAACAAATGAAAGGCACCAAGATTTATAGTGAATCTCTACCCTGGGGCAAAATTCAAGGTATCAAAATCATAGTGGTGATTTCTTTGAAGTGGGTTTCAATCACTTTAAAGTTGGTTTTACAAGGTGGTAACATTGTGGTGTGATGGACACACATTTCTGAGGCAAGAGAGATTACATCACAGGGCCACCTATGTTTTTGACTCCTTGGTGCCATCCCACTGTTGGCATTTCTCACTTCCTCTAGTGTGTCCAGGAAAACAAAGCCCAAGAAACTCCTAATACTAGCCTACATGTGATGGCAGAATTCTAGTAATGGTGTCCACAGTAGGGTCATAGAAGGGCCATTTAACTGGCATTTCATTGCAATTCTGATATCAAAAGTGGAGGGGTCAAATTGGGCTAACACTGTGCTGGTAGTCAAAGGTGGCCAGTGTGTGTATCGCAGCCACCACAGAAAAAGTCTGTAAAATGATTTATTTTTATTTTTATTTTTTTGGTATGTGAGAGTTGGGGAGGCTGACATTTTCTCAGAAATTCCCCCTTTTCCTACTACATTGACAAATATGATGTGCATCAACAGGATGGGCAAATCAGAATTTTGAAGTGTCAAGTGTTTTGATCAGCATATATACTTTTTTGGTGATACAATTATATTAGTTTTAAAAGGTTTCACCATTAATTTGCCTTTAATTCCTTATTCCCTTTATCTAAAGTAATGGAACAGGAAGAGACATAGAAGCTGATGTCAAAAACATGTAAGTTGTAGGGCCAGTAAGTGCTGGAAATTGCTGTACTCTATCATTGTGCTTACTGAAATGGGGGGAGATGCTTTTGTGCTTTTTTTAAAAAAATGCTATATAATTTATATACCAGAAACAAAAGGCACCAGGAAACATGATTCTTCCACCTCAATGCAGATAAATTGTGCATGCAAGAAAGAGTTATTTTAATCCCCATTTCTTAGTGGTGGATGTATGAAAAGGGGGAAGGGAATGTGTGTCTTTGAGCAGTTCTATCCTAAGCCTAGGTTTAGAAGTAAATTCAACCATATTAAATGGGACTTACACCTAGTTAGCTGTTTACATTCTTATCATCTAGATGTCAGTTCAGTACATGCTTATCATCCACATCATTTTAAAAACAGAATAGATTGCATTCAACTTTTTACTAACCCTTCCCAAGAGCCAACTGCTGAGATTTCAGCTTGTTGAAAAACTTCACTACCTCTGCATCCTCTGTTCATGTATTAAATAGAATGCCTATATGTAAAACATCTGTTTATGCCTATGATTTTCTATCCAATTAAGGATATGCTAATAGACACACAGATACACACACATTCCATATTCATCTATACATTCACCTGTTTCTTAGTTGGATCATTGCCCAGAACATGTTGCGAGGAAGAAGAGAACTGTGGTCCTGGTCCTGAAAGGCCTGTTCCTGGAAAGGATGGAGCAGTGGCTGGAAGAGGTCCACAAGGAGAGATATCTAGCAGTAAGTAGCACCAACCAACACAACAATTTTCATTGACTGATCTTTATCTCTCTTCTTCTAGAGGTGTTGACTCTCACAGATTGCTTCAACCAGACTACACCTAGTTGGTTAGGAACATATGGCATCAGATAATTTGTGAGCAATTGCTCAGTACATGGGGGTGGGATGATCTTGATAGAAATGGAAGCATGGTAGCATACAGAGGACAGCAACAACAGGCACTTTATCTACCCAGGTTTTGTGTTTCCTTCTCCTCATGGTTGCCAGTGTGATGTACGGTAGTAGTCTGCATGTTGGACTACAGCTAAGGAGATCAGAGTTCAGTTCAATTCAATTATAGTAGAATAGAGAGGGTGGCAACAGCAGGCACTCTATCTACTCAGATTGTTTGTTTCCTTCTCCTTAAGGTTGCCATAGTGGTACAACTTAGGAGATCAGAGTTCAAATCCCAACTTGCCCTTGGAAACCTACTGGGTGACCTTGGATGAGTCATTCACCCTCAGCCCCAGAAACCCCTATGATAGGTGGTCTTAGCATCACTGTAAGTAGGAAACAACTTAAAGCCACACAACAAGAACAAACAATAAGGTTGCTGACTTTTTTTAGAAAGTGAAAAACAGTTCAGGTTCAGCTGGAACAACCATGATTAATAATATTTTTGTTTTTCCTCAGAACTATTGAGGACCAGACCTTACAGTTTATCTTTGTGATGGCACAAGGTAGGACCAAGTGGTATCACAAACTGTGAGTCCTTTTCATGTCATAAACAGAGGATGCAAGGTAGAAAGGAGAAAACATTTCTGGAACAGTTGAGAGGAGAAATGGCCATGTGTGTAAAGGGGCCATTATTTAGAAAAACCTTGCTAACCAGATAGTATGGGATCCCTGAGCTTGTTTGGGGAGAAGAGTATATTGAAGGCTGATCAGACAGCAAAATACTACCAGTACCTGTGGCAGCTGTCACTATACCTGGTTGCTTTCTCCAACATGACCTCACCTATAGCACACATGGTGCATAAAGAGTATGTTGCTGCTGAGTCCTATGAAAGAATCGCTGCCATTACTTTAGGAATTTTATTCCCAGATCAAGCTCTTGTCTTTGAATTTTGTGTTTAGACAGGTTTGTACATATATGCAAATACAGATATTCGAAAATCCAAAAGAAGAGAAAAAAAAGACAAAAATCCAAAATCAAAAAACACTTCTAAGCCCAAGCATTTTGGATAAGGGGGATTCAACCTGTACAAATAGAAACTACTTTATGCTGAATCAGAGGGCTTTGACACCAAGCAGAATTGCATGGAAATTCTGTCCTGTCTTTAAAGGATGATGTGCCATCATACAAAAATTGAACTTGTCCTCCTCTGGCCTGATATTTCACCTGGAGAAAGAATCATAGCAGTTTCATGAAACTATGTTAGTGGCAATACAGGATTTTAATGTTACATTTTTGGTGTGAGTCTCCTTTTTTGGAGAAGTGCTATCAGATAATGCTGAAATAAATCAGGTACAAAGGCAGTAGTTTTTATAGGGTTTGCCAACTGTTTTTTCTATCTTATGGTTAATGGGATTTTTGTAAAACAGCCCAACATAGCTCTGTTCCTAATAGAGCCAGCTGTATTAACTTCATCATCTGCAGCCAGCCTTTGGAGATTCATTGTATCTGCCATCTTGTTTCTCTTTCTTCCTTTTTTTCTGCCAATTACTGATTTTTCTGTTCCCGTGGAGTTGTGGTGGTAGCCTTCCAAGTGCTAATTTTACTGGGACAATTTTGCTTAGGATTACATTTAGATGACTGTGGGCCTGTGTAGGGGATAAAATAATGTAAAAGAAACTACAAAGCTCATGGCTAATGCGGGGCTGGATTGGATGATCCTTGGGGTCTCATATTCTATGTTTAAAACTGTGCATTTGCAAAGCAATTATAAAAGGCTTTTAGTTTTGGCTTCACTGGAAAATCTAGCAAGGAATGTTGCTTTTGGTCAAAATGACCATGAAGACTGTTTCAGAGCTGAAGAGATAGGATTGTTGTTGAAGTCAATTAGTAAGATTGATGGTATGGACTGGAAATAAAGTAAGGAAACTAGAAGATAGGACCCAATTAGTGAGTCCAGGTGTTGATGAGTAATGCCAAAATAGTTCATGTATGGCAAGTAGAAGTTTAATATGTAATCAACAGAGGTGGAAATTGAAACTACAACTTGTAACCAATGAAAATTTTGAATTATGCATATGTTAATGTAATGATAAACTAGCTGTGTAAGATGGTATATAAGGATGTTGATTAGCTGAGGGAGGGGCTCTCAAGTCATGGGGCTAACCTATCTGAGAGTCTGTCGACGTAAAAATACACTCTACTTTCCTGGATATTCCAAGGGTCTCTATTCCTGTTTTGTCCACTACACCTGAACAGACTGCCAGGAATAATCCAGCTTGAGACCACTTTAACTGTCCTGGCTCAATGCTAGGGAATCATGGGAATTGTAGTTTTTTTCTGAGACATTGAGTCTTCTCTGTCAGAGAGCTCTGGTGCCACAACAAACTACACTTTCCATGATTCCCTAGCACTGAGCCAGGGCAGTTAAAGTGGTCTCAAGATGGATTACTTCTGGCAGTCTGTTCAGGCCCTAAGGGGGGAAAACATGTTTGAGCAGTCTTCTAAGAGCCTCACATCTAATATTCCCATATTCTAACCATGATGGTAACGGAAGGATAACTGATTTAGTTTTTCTCTGCTCACATAAACATCTAGTGAAGGGGTAAAAATACAACACTGGTAAGAAGGCACTCTGACATTTTAAAGCAGCAACTAGCCACCCAATGGCCTGAAAGTGATGCAAATGCCATATTTTGTTTAGGAATTAACAGTTTGATAGTAATTTCAAGTTTCCTGTGAAGAAAAACCCAGCTCATCATTTTGCAGCTACTCTAGATTTTAACCTTGGATTAGTAGCTCCAAATCCAAATATACCATTGCTTCTCTCAGTTTGCTGTTTCTGTTATGCTTTCCTTAAATAAAACTGGCAATATGTTTGAATTGCAAAAGAATGGGAAAGATATATATATCAGGAAAATCCACTTAATTCATTCAATTTCTTTCAGAAACAAAATCACTTGGTGCATAGTACCAGATGTTTCCTAATCCAGTTATACATTGAGAAAAAAGATGCAATATTACTGAAATGGAAGTTTCATGCTTATATAAATTCACAGTAACTCAGTGAAAAAAGAAGAATGGGGCTGACATATTGGTGTGTTCTGGGGATATTTTTCATGTGTAATTGTTTCTAAGAAATTTTGATGTTAAAATTTCATGTGTGAAAAACTGAATTATTCATTAACTGAATTGTAAAATGTTGCAGCATGCTAGTGTCCCATGTACACAGCTTGAAAGTAAATACTGTAGGTAGCTGGTACACCTTCCAATTACACACTTCCTAGCAATCATAAGAAAGGTTTGGACTGGAAAGATAGCTGCTACCATACTGCAGAATTAATGTTGTTTGACCTCATTTTAACTGCCATGGCTCAGTGTTATGGAATCCTGGTATTTGTAATTTGTTGTGGCATCAGAGCTCTCTGACAGAGAAGGCTAAATCTCTCCCAGAATTCCATAGTACTGAGCCATGACAATTAAAGTTGTGGCAATCTTTTTGATTCTGTAGTATAGATGCAACCAGAGTTTCAAAGCATTTAAAATGGAACATATAAGGCGGGGAAGTACACATACTCACAAACAAACAAACAAATAAAATTTTTGCTAGTAGAATGAGTCCAGGAAAGGGACCAAATCTTCCTGTGGAAGTGAATTCCATAGTATTCCCCATAGAGAGCAGCTATTGAGAAGGCCCTGTGTCCAAGTGAATAATCATAACAATGGTGGGATTGAAGAAACTCCATTATGGTCCTATGGAGTGAGAGACAGCCTTTCTGATTGTCTGGGTCTGAGCCTTATAGGGCTTCATAGATCATGAACAACACCTTAAATTATACCTGGAAACAGCAGCCAGTAACAAGGTGGTTATATTTTCCCTGTAACTATCCCCAGACAACAGGCTAGAGTACAGCGGTTTCCAGACTTTTAAAAAAGGCAGCCCAACATACGTGTGCTACAGTAATCCAAGTAGGATATGACCAAGTCATGTGTCATCATGGTCAGATCACGAACCACTGACATACTAGCTCTAACTGCAAATACACTTCTGGTCACTACTAAAATCTTGCATCCTGGCTCAAGGCTGAATAAAGAAACACACAGACCCTGTTAATTTAAGATTACATTGGGAGTATAACCACATACAGCATGTACTGAATATCTATTCCTTAGCCACTGATTGGCTAGGAACATCAGTCTTATCTGGATAAACATTACATTTGTCTTCCAATTCATATCCAGATACTGGTTTAATATCAAAATAGCTTCCTAGTAATTACATAAACAGAAATATAGAGTAGGAAATCATCAGCATCATTGTGACACTAAACCCCAGAACTTCAAACAACTTCTTCCAGAATTTTCACATGTACATTAAATAATATGGGATACAAAACTGATGCCTGAGGAATCTCAGAAACTAATGGCTAGAGCAATGGGTAGGATTCCTCCTGCTTCACAACACTAAAAAGGATTATAATATTTGTAAAACAGATTTTGTCCCAGAAAGGTGGCCCAGAAAGACACAAAATAACAAGGATTTCAAAGCTTCTGAGAGGTCCATCAGAGCAAACACGCTTCCCCTGTCCAGCACTTGGTGTGGGTAATGTATTAAGGTGATCATATGCATTGTTGGGAAACACAAGCCCAATTTGGGGGAATTTATAATTAGCTCAAATGTGAGAGGGAAGCGCCCAACTTCGCTTCTGAGATCTTTTCCAATTGTCTACCAGAGATGTAACAGTTCTGGCAAGGAAAGACATTGAAGCGGACCAAACTGCAATGAATGTCTAAAATATTTATTTGACAACAATAAGCAAGCATCCAAATGTGACACACATACACAGACACACTAGAAGAATAAGAGGGAAAGAGTGAGAGCGGGGGAGGCAAAGAGGGAAATCAGGATAGAGGGAGATATACTCACACCCGAGAGACTCCTCTGGGCTTCTGGCAGCAAATGAGGATGAGTTCCATGGAAGGGGCACGACCGGCAAGAGAGGGGGTCACGGGAACTATCTCAGAGCGCAGACCGGCAGAGATTCAGCATGCACTTTCAAGGTAGCGTGAGGTCTGCTAAAATCCAGGGGTTCTTATAGGGAATTTCTGCCTCCTGGCCATGAGTCAAACAATGGATGGACAAAGGCTTGATATGTTTATTATTGTTTACTTAAGTCTGGGCATAGTCTAAACAATGCATTTGTTTAGAAAAACTAAACTATTAAGGAAAGGAAGCTAGAGAAAAGGGTGCAATCAAATCTGATCACTGTCTCATTAAGTGTGAGACTAAAACAAACAAACACCATTAGGTATTTTTTCCAACACAATGGGATATTCCCAAGGGCTACTCCTAAAAGCTGCCTCTCCAGGAAATCTTTAGTGGTCTTAAGCAATTTCAGCTTGCTTACCTGACCTTACATCTAGGGAATTATGGCTGCCATCTCCCAAGGGTCAGGGTGGGGTCATAGGGAACTCCACATGGCTAAAATATATAATAAAAATGGAGGATGTCTGCTAACAGTTTCCTATAACCAAGTTGAAAATAGAGTGAAATAGATCTAGATAGCATATGTCTCAATATAAATAATATAATCAATCAAATGTCAAAATTAGTAGTATTGAAAGGTATAGCTGTGTTAGGCTGCTGCCACACTGCAAAATTAATGCAGTTTGGCACTGTTTTAGCTGTCAAGGTTCCATTCTATGGAATTCTCAGAACTGTACTTTGTTGTGGCACCTGAGATCTCTGGCAAACAAGGCTAAAAAGCTCACAAGACTACAAATCCCAGAATTTCATAGCATTGATCAATGGCAGTTAAAGGAGTATCAAACTACACTTATTCTGCAGGGTGGATCCATCCCTGGTGTGTTTCTGCATAAAAATCTATAATTTATATTTATTGCACAAGCATTCATAGACCCCAGCCTATTTCATTAAATACATGAAGTGAATCCTCTATAGACAGAAAATATAAAATAGTTAGGTCATCCTCTCACCATACCCACCTGTTTTCCATTTCTATTATAGTTCATCCTTTCCCACCTATTTGTATATAAGTCTATCCGGATGAAATGGACTGGAGTCCACAAAAGCTTACACAAAAAATCCTTTTTCCCCAGTTAGTCTCAAATGTGTTATAAGATTCCTATATAACCATTTTTAATAATACCAAAATAAGGCTGTTCTGTGGTTTATAGAGACTGGAACTATTGCTTTGAGAAACAAAAGTCCTAGGTACTGCTGAGTGCAACAATCTTTCTTTGAAAAGTGGGCAATGTTTTCTTGAAATAATAGCATAACTCATTATCTGAAGAACAAGCCAAAGAACATACTGAATGCTCTTGCCCCCAGTAAATGCCCCCCCCCCAATCAAATCATCAATGCATTATTTTTGCATGTTGAGCACTTATTTTTCTACTGAAAAGAATGAGACAACCCACACATGCAGGAACCTGCATTGGTATTAAAGATTATATGCCATTTGAAATTAAAATGCATCTTTTTGTCATTGGAGTGATACATTTCCTACATAAAGGCTCAGATTATGCCAGTCTTAATTTCATTTCAGATCTCTTCTTCTTTGTGCACTGACTCTCTTTTTGTTGCACTGAACAAATTAATTGGACCCAACTGGCATGGATGTGTTCAAGATATTATTCAAGATTTCTAGCTATTCTCATCCAAGGAAGTATTAGTCATTAAATCCTGACTGACATTTTTCTAAAATAAAGGGAAATGCTTGCTATCTACTGTGAGCACAGAAACAACAGAAGCTAATCCTGACTTCTGATTATGTCTGAACAAAAAACAAACAAAAAGTCTTCTTCTTCCCCTTCTTCCTTCCATAAAACTGCCATCAGATGAGTCACTCATTACTCTAAATCTGCAGCACATTCAGTGGTACTGCACAAAGCAAATGATTGACCCACCAAGGTCAATAATATTGGTTTGAAACTGCTCAGGGGGGTACAGCCACAGTCATTGGAATCATCTTCAGTCCTCATCATGCCACGGTTATATTATAGTGACAAAGACATAGAGTGGGCAGATGTGAATACCAAACAATTTTGAACAAGTGGAACAAATATGAGCATGATATAGCAAGGTTGGTTTGCTGCAACAAGAGTTAAAAAAATTATATTATGTGTGTGCATGTACATGCATATATTTGCATACACACATACAAAATCTTTTAAGGCAGTAAATTCAACTATTTTGCATTATTAGTTAATGCCATCTGTGGAATACACTTACACCTCAGAAACCTCACAATATCTACAAAGGCTGAGAAGAGCCCACTCCCTAACCCGGGGTAGGCAACCTTTCCCCTTTAAGGGCCGAGGGACTTCAGCTCCCAGAATCCCAGGAGGCTAACCAATCTAATTTATTTTGATGATATCAGAATTATCATCTGTCCTGAAGGTTGCCACCATGAACAAGTCAGTCTATGTGCACTCTCTTTTCACTGTATTGTACAGGATGATATTGTTAGTGCCCACTAACAGAGAGTAGTAGAACCAGGTCTGGTTTCAGTCTGCCATACAAGCTAGGGATGGCTCCAAATTTGAAGGAACCACAGGCATGCCTGTTATTCTCATGCTTGTGTTTCCTCCACAGGTGTGCCTGATGGATTTTTATCCAGTGAAAGTACAGCAAGAAAGCAGCAGGTAAGTGTACCCATGATTTAAATTGTGTGTGTAATAGTATGGCTTCGTGTCATAGTATGAGATTTGAATGGAAGCTAGATTCAGTTACACAATAGTACTTGAAGCATTGATTTTTAAAAGGAGATCAAAGGCCTAAGCAGACTGCCAGAAATAGTGCACATTAAATTGAGGCACTGCCCTGGCTCAGTGCTAGGGAATCATGGGAACTGTAATTTATTGTGGCACCAGAGCTCTCTGATAGAGAAGGCTCAATGTCCCAGAAAAAAATACAGTTCCCATGACTCCCTAGCACTGAGCCAGGGCAGTGCCTCAATTTAATGTGCACTATTTCTGGCAGTCTGCAAAGGCCCCAAGTCTGGTTATGTTATTAGACAGAGTGAGTAACTGCCCCTAAATAGTGTGTGTGTGTATTAGTAGAAATCCAATTTCACCTTCAGTTCAATCTCAGAAAAAGGCCAGATGCACTGGAATGAAGATAAAGCCTCAGCCCCAATCCACCCTTTCAGCGACTGGGAAAGGAGCACCAAAATAACGCTCCTTTTCCAAACCATGGAAAGGGTGTTGCAAAGAGCCGTCATGCGGCTCTTTTGTGTCTCTTCCGGCGCAGCATGTAAAAATGCTGCACCGGAAGGACGTCATCAGAGCACTCGCTGTGTGTAATGATGTCCTTGGGAAGGGGCTAGGGCGTTCAGTGTCCGACTGCCTCTCCCCTTCCCTGGCTCCATGACAGCACTTTGTGCCATCTGCAGAGCCTCTAAATGCTGCTGAATTAATCAGGCCTTACTTCTGAGTAAATGTGTATTGGAACAGTATTCACAAATCTTAAATTTGTACATTTTAAAATCTGCATAGTTTTTTAAAACCATCATCACTCTTGAACTATCTGTAAGCCGCTCTGGGAGCCTTTGTGGTGGAAGAGCAGGGTATCAATTCATTAATTAAATAAAAAAAAAATACAGTTTGGCCAGGAAAAAAAATTAAAATCATCTATCTATCTATCTATCTATCTATCTATCTATCTATCTGAGTTAACAAGATAAATGAATAAAAGGAATTCCTAGCACCAAAATGTTTAATTGGGTGTCAGGTTTGTTTTGAGTGTTCATTTCTAAGAACTGACTCTTTGTTCCAAATGTCCCTATTAGAAATGTACATTTTCATAACTTCTCTTGACTCTAATGAATTCTATTCAGCTATAAAAACAGTTAATATAAAATATTTAGCTATTGTATATTAACTATTTTTATAGATGAATAGAACTCCTGGGGACAGAGTAGAAAGAAGTTATGAAAATGTACATTTCTAATAGGGACATCTAGTCATTGCAATAAAGTGACCATTCTTACAGTATTTGGTTATTGAGATCCAGTGGTTTGAGTGATAAACTATGACTCTGGAGACCAGGGTTCGAATCCCAGCTCAGCAACGGAAACCCACTGAGGTGACTTTGGGCAAGTCACATTCTCTCAGCCTCAGAAAATGGCAATGGAAAACTCCTCTGAACAAATCTTGCCAAGAAAACCCCATGATAGGGTCATCATAAGTTGGAAACTATTTGAAGGCATACAACAACAACAATTTGGTTATTATGATTCTCTCCGCTGCCACCTCTCCATCTCAAGTGCTCAGTAATTTACATGCTGAGAAAAGCTTCTCCTGCCTTATTCGCACTGCAGAAATAAACTGGTTTGAGACCACTTTTACTGCCCAGGCAAGCTCTGGTGCTACAACCAACTACAATTCCCAGAATTCCACAGCATGGAGCCTGGGCAGTTAAAGTGGTCTCACACAGGATTATTTCTGCAGTGCGGATGCAGTCTCGGATTCTCTTTGCAAAGCAGATCAGAAAACAAAGCCTTTGGCAGTCACCCTGCCCCCTTTTTTCCATCAGTTTGGGGAAAGAGGGCAGCCATGGCCATCTGATCCCATTCTTTACCTTTCCAAACCCAGCCACTCCTCCAGTCTCGTCTGCCACCCCCCCCCCCCCCAAAGAAAGCCTCAGGAGCAGGTGCACTTCTAGGAACCCAAGCAGGGAGAGCAGACTGGGTGGCCAACTGATGCTAGGGGTGCTAGCCTTTTTCTGAGATTGAACTGAAGGTGAAGCTGGATTTCTGCTAATACACACACCTAACTTCATGCATTATGGTAGCGATGAAGATGATGAATTTATTTTTAAGAAGATCAGGCACAATTAAAGCAGGAAGAGGCAGAAGAATTACTAGTAGCCTAGATTCTAATGTGGATTTAAGATAGGGATATAAAATATACATACATATTTCATTCTTGACATGAAAGCTTCTTTGACATAACTGTTAAGAAAACAGCCAATTGTCACAAGATTTTCCATAAGGTGGAACTTTTGTGTAAATTCATTTTCACATAAAAATTCTCAATATTTTGTACATAAAACGGTGTAATTTCATTTTTTTTAACCTTTTTCTGTGTAAAAAAAAGAAATATGTTTTCCCAGCTCCCTCTGTTGTAATGAATCATACGGTCACTTACTGGTGAGCAAACACTGTTGAGTGAATTGAGACATTATTTTGGGCAAATATATGTATGATTCCATTCTCATTTTTTAAACATGTACCAATGAGTTTCAAATTACTAGTTTATCTTTTGATGGACCTAGGCACGAGTAAGCAAATGCTGTTGTGACAACAGTTCATCAGTATGGAAAAGGTAGCTGAGCAATCCATACCCTTAATAAGTGCCAGTCTTGTGAAATTTATATGCATGTGTTTGTTTGGGCAGATTAAATCATTGTTTTCAGTTGATGGTCTTATGCAGCCCCATGAATACAATTGCGTGAAATCAGAATCTGAATTGTTATCATTTTATGATCAAATTGTGCAACTAAACATCATTATGGTTTCACATTTGTTTGCCACATGATGCTTACATTCAAATGCTACCCAGAGGTTATGGATCTAATTAACAAAATCCACAGCTTGAAGAAATTATGTATTGTCATTGAAAAGATATATTATTCCCATCTCAAACTAAAGCAAGTTTAATTTCTGTGCAGACATTCATTCTGCAAGTATGACTATGTGTATGTGTGTCTGCATGCATAGCTGCCAAGGCTCTATCTCCTGATCAAAGCTGGGAAGTGGCCATGTAAGTGCACTTGTAATCCATAGCAACAGATAGCTGAGAAGAAGGTTAGTTTCAGGTCATGCACAGGGTGCAAGTGGAAGCAGAAGTATGGTTTGGACAGTCTAATGTCCATACTTGGAAAGCAGTCCTGGACATGGTTCAAAGCTGATAAAGGAATCAACTGAAAGAATAGGTCAAGGTACATGCTGAGGTTCAAAGATCCACAAAGCCATATGCACAGACATTGTGTACCACATTTGAAGCTGCCAAAGAAATATAGTCCACATGTACTGAAGGGCAACCAGTTTATAAATGACTCTGCACATTACTCTTATTTTCATGCAATTGAAATTCAAATACCTTGAGTTGCACAAAAACTTTTCAGACTTATCATTGTTCTGAAGTGTCAGCACACTAAGGCAAGATGGTATAGCTCCTCAAGGCTTCATTTATGGGTAAAGCAGATGGATAGGAAGGAGAGGCCAGAAGCTGCTCCCAGACCAATCACCTCAGGGCCATGGTAAACACATGCTGTAGCCCCGAGGACATGTCCTGCTGCAGTCCCAAAAGGAGTGTGAAAGGTCCCCTCCTTCTGGGGATGGTTTTGGGACACCTTAGGTGGCCCTGGCATGACTCTGAGGCAGCCTCAAGCCACTCTGGGGGTATGCATCTTGTAAACACCATGTCCCCAGAGCTCCCAGAAGCCACCTCCTTCTGCCCATTTGTTTTGGGGCATTGTAGGAATAGAAAGGATATTTTAAAATATTTGTAAAATGGTAGAACAACAATTTATTTAAGTTTCAAGAAACCCTAATGAGAAGAATCCTGGACTGAAGGAAATCTTTGCAGTTATTCTGCATCACT
The DNA here is from genome assembly GCA_026167975.1 of Phrynosoma blainvillii. Taxonomy (NCBI): domain Eukaryota; kingdom Metazoa; phylum Chordata; class Lepidosauria; order Squamata; family Phrynosomatidae; genus Phrynosoma; species Phrynosoma blainvillii. The sequence goes on from JANUYF010000003.1 coordinate 199,969,451, forward strand.
TCTGCACAAAATTCATACATTGTTGTTTTGTATAGAAAATAATATTTTTTGCAGAGGTAACAACAATTTCTATGTTGTTGGGTTTTTGTTGTTATTAACTGCTGTCATTTTAACTTTGACTTATGGTGACCCAATGAATGAGAAACCTTCAAGTTACTCTATCCTCAACAGTTCTGCTCAAGTCTTATAGAGTCCTGGGTATGGGGCAATACACACTACTCAGTTATACTGCAATTGTTCAATTTTAGCTCCCATGGTTACATCCTATGGGATCCTGGGACTGGTAGTCTGGTTAAACACTAGTGCCCCTCCTTAAATTACCAATCACATGATCTCATAGGACAGAACCATAGCATGTGCAATATAGCATAATAATAATAGTAACAGCAACAACAGCAACAGCAGCAACACTATAATTCTGTAACATGATGGGCCCAGAGTGACTAGTCCAAAGTTTTTGTTAGTGTGAGAGTTTTGTCTTTGGGGGGAAAGAAGACATAGAAGTTGGTGGATTGTTATAATATAAGCAGAATAGAGCTAAGGTGTGTTTAAGGTTGACTTTTCTTGCCTTGATTATTCTTCAAACAAGGGCTTTAAATTCTTTCTATAGTTGTAAGTGAAACCAACATAGGCTTGACTGTATCTTCAGAAACCCACAAAAACATAAAATATAAACCTTGCTTCCAGTTATATGATAATTACCTCTAGCCTGTAGTTTGATTTTATAAATATAGAATTTCTCTACTAGCTTCAAATCTATTTTCCTTTAGAACTTGGATTATGCCAGGAGGACAGATAGCACACTGCTTCTATACAGTGTATGACTAGTATTATCATTGATTCTGTAACTTACTATTCTTACAAATCATGCAGCTCAAGACTATTCTCCACATCCCTAACCTATAGCACATAACTTCTCAGCCTGACAGCTCCAAACTAACTCTGGAGGCCAATATCCTTGCTCTTTACTGTTCCATTGTCTCTGCAGCAAATCTGTAAGTGGCAGAACAACAGATCGTTTTGATATATACTGAGACCTTTCCCTCTAATGTGTAAGCTACCCTAGCTTCCCTCTTCATGAAGAAAGTATTTATAGGCCTATCAATTAATGTGCGACAAGTGTAGGCACTCAGTTATTTAGGAATTAATAAAATACATGTGGTTTCCTTCTGAGAACACTAAATATATGGTGCTCCTCTGCTATCCTTATAACAGATAACCTCCCCACTCCTAAGTCAGCTTTTAAAATGAGCTATACTTTTCAAGTTCTCATCCCAATTTGATTTAGAGAAAACAGCTGTAAACCATACTTGTGCTTGAAAACCTTTTATTTAAGCCTCCTGTTTTGTCCAAATTGTCCTTCTCTGCCAGAATAATGGTTAGGGAAGTTACTGATTTATATTCTTATTAGCTTTTAGTGCAGCATTATAATTCAGAATGCCACAAAATTTTTCTCTGGAATTTGTTCACATTTTTGTTCTTTTTCTGTGTTTGAAACTATGAAAAGGAGGGACATTTGAATTTGCCACAGTCTGATCAATCCTCAGTTCTGTCTGCACTGTGATTCATGTACATGCACAGACCATTCTACACTGCACCGAAAGGCCTGATGGAACAAAGGTAATATGTTAACACCCTTTTATCTGTTGCTATCCAAGAGGTGCACACTTAGCTAAAAGGTAAAGCCCAAGTGCATTTTTGACCCATTATGCTTGGTGCAATTTTTACCAAGAAGTCTCTAGCATATTTCCCCTTTATTAGACTAACAACACAGAGAGAGAGAGAGAGAGAGAAAAGGACAGACTGACTGATCACCAAGAAACCCATCCAATGCTTCCATTTCTAAATAATTTGTGCAACAATGCAGCATTTGCTGTGGTTTTACAATTTGTTCATTTATAGAATCTGAGACTTCTCACAGAGTCAGCCTCACAGATTGGTATTACTATCTACTCAGATACCATAAGATCAATAATGAAGTGTCAAAGCTGAGTTGGTGATAATGTGACAAAATAGGTGATTGAATTCATGTGTCTAACTTGTCCAAAAATATGTAGAATCTGGGAGAGTATAATAGGATGGATAAGTCAAATGTTGGGTCAAAAAGTTCACTTCACAGAGGCACTATTATTAATTTCTATATTCAAAAGTGAAAATGAAAAGCTGTCCAATAAAGATTTAATAACACTTAACATTTTTAAGACAAATCCCTCAATACAAAAGTGATTAAATAGGATATGATCCATACCTCTTTCAGAAAAAAACTAGCATACAAAATGGACGTAGGCATTTTTGATCCTGGAAAGGAGACAGACACTCCTGGGCAATGGTTGAAGGAGAGAGTTACTGCTACTGCCATTGTCAGAATCAGAAAGAAAGAGAGACAAAAAATTAAGTGTGAATGCATGGGAGGTGGGAAGGAGGGTATAGAGATCTGTATTGCCAGGATGGCTGCACAGAACTCTACTTCAGAGGGTACACATGCACTGTCTAGTTTGGGTTGCTAAGTGAGATCTATATAAGAGAGTTAAGAGGAGTTAGCCATGAGATTTAGAACAAGTAGTTTGGGAGAGGGACACTGCGTAGGGATTGAGTGAGTGGGTGCTTCTGCACTGTCCAATGTATTTGTGGGCAGTCTGTGTGGCAGCCAAGGACTACTACCCTGTTATTGATATACACAGGTCAGAGTGGATCCTGTCGATGCTCTGGTCAATACCTGGAACACCGATCTCACCAAGGCTATCGACATGATCACTCCCAAGCGCCCTTGCCATCCCGCTTCTAATCGGAGACCTTGGTATACACCAGAGCTGAGGAGGATGAAGCGGTTTGGACAACGGCTAGAGCGCAGGTGGCGGAAGACTCGTCTCTTATCTGACAGGACTCGCCATAGGAACTTCCTTCGTTCCTATCGGGAGGCAATACGTGCAGCGAAGAGAGCTTTCTCCTCTGCACGTATTGCATCTGCAGAGTCCCGTCCAGCAGAGCTGTTTAGGGTGGTGAGGGAGATGACGCAGGTGCCCTCTGCACCAAATCCTTTGCTTAACCCGACGACGGCCTGCTGTGATGCATTTAACAACTTCTTTGCAGACAAAATCTCTCAGATAAGAGCTGACTTAGATGCCACCACTGAAACAGAGTCGATAGGCGAGGCGTCCATCCAGTAGTTATACTGGATCAGTGGCAATCTGTGAGTACCGAGGACGTGGACAAACTGCTTGGTAAAGTGAGGAAGACAACTTGCCCTCTCGACCCTTGTCCATCATGGCTGGCTGTCCAGGGGGGGGGATACATTGATGAGATTCCTCACGGATATAATCAATGCATCCTTCAGGGAAGGTCATGTTTCATCTTGTCTAAAGGAAGCGGCTGTTAGGCCTCTTCTGAAAAAACCTTCCCTGGACCCCCTGGATATGAGAAATTATAGGCCTGTGTCACTGCTGCCATTCTTGAGCAAGGTGGTTGAGAGGGCGGTTGCTCTTCAGCTCCAAGCTGTCTTGGATGAAGCCGATTATCTAGACCCATTTCAAACTGGCTTTAGGACAGGCTTTGGGGTTGAGACTGCCATGGTTGCCTTGACCGACGATCTGCGTCTGAGCATCGACAGGGGTAGTGTGACCCTGTTGGTGCTCTTAGACCTCTCAGTGGCTTTCGATACTATAGATCACGGCATCCTCTTGGACTGCCTGAAGGGGTTAGGTATCGGGGGCACTGCTTTGCAGTGGTTCCGGTCCTTCCTCTCGGGTCGGTCCCAGAGGGTGCTGCTCGGGGACTGTAGCTCCAGTAAGAGGAACCTCACTTGTGGGGTTCCTCAGGGGGCTATTCTGTCTCCGATGTTATTCAACATTTATATGAAGCTGCTGGGTGAGATAATACAGAGTTATGGTGCTGGGTGTTATCAGTACGCTGACGACACTCAAATCTATTTCTCCGTGTCTCGTTCATCGGCCTCGAATTCCAATGGCACCTCTTCTCTCAATGAATGTCTTCAAGCGGTAAGGGGCTGAATGAGGTAAAACAGATTGAAACTGAATCCAGACAAGACGGAGGTGCTCACGGTAGCGGCCCCGAAACCAAGAATTGGGTTGCAACCTCCAGTCCTGGATGGGGTCACACACTCCTCCAGTGACTGTGTTCGCAGTCTGGGGGTGCTCCTTGACTCGTCACTCCTGATGACAAATCAGGTAAATGTGACGGTCAGGAGTGCCTGCTATCAGCTTCGGCTGATACGCCAGCTGCGCCCTTTTCTGGAAGTAAGGGATCTCGGAACTGTTGTGCACGCACTGGTAACCTCACACCTGGACTTCTGTAATGCGCTCTACTTGGGGCTACCCTTGTGCTTGGTTCGGAAGCTTCAGCTGGTACAAAATATGGCAGCCAGGCTTGTTTCTGGTACATCTAGGAGGGACTACATTACTCCAGTTCTGAGGTCCCTCCACTGGCTGCCTATTAGCTTCCGGGCCCGGTACAAGGTGTTGGTTATTACCTTTAAAGCCCTAAATGGCTTGGGTCCAAGCTATTTCAGGGACCGCCTCCTCCCATATAATCCTCCCCGCGCTCTCCAGTCCTCTGGGAGGAACTTACTGCAGCCTCTAAAATCTAGGCTTGCGGCGACCTCCCAGAGGGCGTTCTCTGCTGTCGCCCCCAAACTCTGGAACGACCTGCAGGATGAGATCCGTCAGTTGACATCATTAGACAGCTTTAAAAAAGCTGTCAAGACGGATCTCTTCTGGCAGGCTTTTCCAGATTAACCATCCCGCCCAGGCTCCCAGATCCCCTCATTCCTCCCGTGGCCCCATCTTTAGTGATGGGTGAGGATCTCCAGAGGGACACCAGGGTTTTTAGTTTTAATTATGGTTTTATGTTTGATATTGTGTTTTTAATTTGTCATATTGTATAATACTTTCTTAAGGGGGGGAGGAATTATAATGTTTTAATGTTATATTTTACTCTTGTTATATTTTACTGTTGTCAACTGCCCGGATTGGTTCACCACAGGGCAGTATACTACTACTACTACTAATAATAATAATAATAATAATAATAATAATAATAACTTATGCAGAGTATATCATTGTATACCGTGCAATAGTGTTACCCAGCATACACCATTGTGCACCATTGTGCATTGCAGTTTACAGTGGGGTGTTAGTCATGCACATTTAGCAGTGATTGACATATCTAGTGTGTCTAGTATGCATAATGAGAGCAGAATGTAACCCCTTTAGTAGTTATTTATGCCATGTTGTGGTGATGTAGGCTCTCAGCCATGATGTGCTGAGCTATAACAATCTGGGTGAATGGCAGGGGTTGGAATGTCCAAGCAGGGTAGCTCATTGGGGATTCTGATTATCAGAGAAAGATAGTAAGGCTTCGATTCAACAGGCACTCAAAGTGGCATAAATATTTGCATGTGGAGATTCACTGCACCAGCACTATGCAACTCCCCATGCAAAATAACAGCATTACATGACATATGTCAATAATAAATAAATAAATATTTCTTACCCATTTCTCCCCAAGGCTTAAAGCAGGATACAACATAGATTAAAACACATAAAACCATCCAAACACACAAAGGATACATAAAAAATATCCAACATAAACTTAAGAATGCACCAATTTAAAAATTATAATTTAAAATCAACTGGAAGACAAAGATCTTTAATACTGATTTAAATTCAGCCAGCAAGTCATTCCATAGTCTAGAGTGCCATTGTGTAGCATACAAAGTTCAACACACAATATGCTACTACAATGTGAAAAGTGCAACCACAATCCACAATGACAATGTACAATGTTCCAGCCTAAACTCAGTGTGCAATGTTGCTGTATATGCAGCTCTGCTTCCATCACCATTGGTAGAATTCATCTGTTGTGCTAAAGCAAATAATGACCTCACACATGTAGTGTGACCTACACATGTGTATGTCACTAATAGAATGCCAGCCTGAGTGTTTATCAGAGGACACAGACTGCTCTGCATCCAGAATAGAATTTTCAAGACTTATTTTTTTAAAAATAGAAATAAAAAAAATAAAAAATCCAGTTTTATATCTTGTCTTCTACCTCTGCAACTATTCCAAAGCAAATCAGCCTATTTTCTCCCAATGGAACAAAAAACCTGGGGATCAATTGCACCTGCCAACTGAGAAAGAGAGGAATGGACTATACTACTTAAAGCTTACCACCCTAAGGCTCCTGGGTATAGTACGTCACTCTCACTGTAGTGAATTTAACCAGAATTACTTCTATTAGACTCAGTACACTTAGTAATGGCTTTACTGGCACACAAATTAAACTGCTTAGTTAGCAATACATCACTGCCAAGAAGAAATGTGATATTGCTTCTCTTCTTCTCATCTGTGACTGGAACAGCAACCAGTATGGTGAATGATGAGGTTGTGACATTATTGAGATCTGGAACTATTTGTTGACAGGTGAGAGACAGACCAGCAACAGTGTAGGTTTTGGGTCTGCTTTGCAATAATTTCTACAATTGTAGCCATTCACCATCTCTACTCTCCCCCCACCACCACCACCTCTGGTTGGTAACATGGAAAAATGCCCATTCCATCAATTACCAATTTTTCTCTCCCCTCTAAGCTGAAACAAATTTCACAGAAATATATCAATGCACTCATTTATATTGCAATTGCAATTGTAGTCTTGTAACATTGATTGATGGTCAATGACCAAATAAACTTGTACTACTACTACTCAATGCACTGTGTATGATATTTTATCTTTAATTACCTAATATCTCTATAGATATGCAGTCTGTTAAAGATTTAACTCAAATGAATAGATTTATAGCTGTCTAATATTGGACTGATTAAGAAATCAGGAATGGAACAATTTTAGATTTCCACAGTGGAACTTTTCAGTATATATATTTTCAAGCTCCATTCTTTTGGTCTCCACTGTGAAATTAAATTCTGATTGCTTAACAGAAGGAGGGGAAATCTTTCATTTCTCTCTTCATCAAATCTTTGTTATTTTGATTGATGTGTGGTCAGAATGCTCAAACATTTATTTTCATGTGGTGGAACCTGGCCTGCCAGAGTCCTGGTCCAATATTTAAACCAATCCACCATGCTAGCTTGTTTAGCATGAGCAATCCTACTTGGTAGAATGAAAGTACCTATATAGGAAAAATAAATCAGGGATATTGAGAGAAGACACAGGATGAAGATACAGCAGCCAGAAAATGACCCAGCTGGAAAAGAGAGAGAGAAGTGGCAGAATAAAATTGAGGATATTCACAAGCTTTTTTAATTAAAATGAAAGGAATGACCCTTAACTGGTAAAAAATATTTTCTGCTACAGGTTATTTCTAGTTCATTTCTGAATTTATCACTAATGCTGGAATCCTAGTCCAAACCTATATAGTAGTTTAAAAACTATACCTCTCTCACACTGTCTCAAAAATAGAGATAGGTAGATAGATAGATTTAATATATATATATATATATGTTACATCACACAAACCAAAAATGTCCAGAAAATAATAACCCAATCTGTCTGCAGTGATACACACTGTGTACACATCCTAGGACCTGTAGTGGGGAAATCTGTGTCCTGTCTTTTCCTGCCTTGATGAAGCACTTTTTAGAAGGCAAATTATTCCATGGCTTCCAGGATATCTTCTTTTAAAACATCTTGAATTAAACTGTAGAATGAGCACCTTATTTATCATCCATTGTCAAGGGTTTTCTCTAAAGGAGAATTGTATAGCCCAGGGATAGGCAAACTGTCCCCTTTAAGGGCCGAGGGAAGCCTCAGCCATGTTGGCCAACAGTCTGGGATTCTGGGAGCTGAAGTCCCTAAGCCCTTAAAGGGGACAGTTTGCCTACCCCTGGTATAACCTGTGGCCTTATCTTGTTCATCTAGACCAGGGGTAGGCAACCTTTCCCCTTTAAGGGCAGAGGGACTTCAGTTCCCAGAATCCCAGGAGCAATCGGCCAACATGGGACTATTGGCCAACATGACTGAGGCTTCTGGGAGCTGAAGTCCTTCGGCCCTTAAAGGGGAAAGGTTGCCTACCCCTGATCTAGACCAGTGGTCCCCAAACTTTTTCAGGCTACCACCCCCTTTCCTCTTTGGTGACAACCCTAGTGCCCATCATGTCTATTTCTTCTTATTAGGTTCACTGTTCTACTGGGGGGGGGGGGAGAGAGAGAAGAGAGAAAGTATCCTAAGCAAGGGAAGCGGCTGCTTTTGTGTAGTTTTGCAAATGAAGTGAATGAAATCCTGCTTGCCATTTAACCCCACTGGGTGACCCTGGGCAAGTCACACTCTCCTAGCCATAGGGGAAAGCAATGGCAAACCCCCTCTGAAGAAACCTTTTTGAAGAAAACCCCATGATAGGTTCTTCTTAGGGTCATCATGAGTCAAAACAACTTGAAGGCACACAACAACAATTGCCGTTAGCCAGCCCAAGTTCCAAAGGGAGCCTAGAACCCCACAAGTTTGTAATTTGGGGAAGGAAGGTGAGGCTGGAGGGTGGATTGGGAAAGTGAAAAAGGGAGGCCCATCTATGGAAGGAACAAATGGGGTGTCTGGAAAAGAGGGTGGGTGGTCAGGCAAGCTCAGCAGGATTTCCATCTGTGGAAGGAAGGGCTGCATGGCCACCTGGGCAGCCCATGCCAAGAAATATCCCTGCAGCCCTCCTCCTCCTCCTCCTCCTCCTCCTCCTCCTCCTCCTCCTCCTCCTCCTCCTGGCAAAGGGAGGGAGAGGGAAATAAAAGAGGGGGGAAGGAACAGGAAACCCCAGGAGTCACCAGAGCATTGACAGTATCCAAAGCAAGGGGGAACAGAGGAAGAGCCTTCCCCCTTCCCTTCCCTTCTGCCCTGGCTAGCTGGCTTGAGCTAGCTAGCAAAGGCAAAAGGGAAAGAAAAGAGCATGCCTGTCCCCCCTTCTCTTTTTCCTTGGAACCAGCCAGTGTCTTCCTTACCTGAATAAGCTTTCCTCTTTGGGCTCCTTGTAGGGAGAAGCTGAGCAGTTTCTGGAAAAAGTAAGTATGGAAGTATTTTGATGCCCAAAGAGGAGAGGGAGAAAGGAAAGGAGAAGGACAAGGTCTGTTTGTTCTGTTCTAGGGTGAGGCAAAGATGGAGGAGCCATGCTAGGTCTCTTGCCTCTCAATCTGTACAGACACAGCTTGTTTCCCATGCAGCTCTCAATTCAGCCTCCCTCGGTCCTGTGCCAGAATGGTGTACAGAAGAAGGTTCTTGCAACTAGGGTTGCCATAATTCTCTTTCACAAAACCACAGATGCAAGTCTACAAAAGCTTATGCTACAACTTTTTTTCCACACAGTTAGGAGATTATCACACTGTCAAAAATACCTGACTGCTCCCCAGTGGGATACAGCTGGATTGTGGGTTGCTGGTGGGTTCTATCATACCTAATTCACTGCCAATGCCACTGTGTATGTGCAACCCGGCTGCATCCTAGCTCCCAGGTGTACTCACCTGGCCAATTTGCAAACACTAGAAGCTCCCATTTTTGAAAAGCAGTGGGTTAGGAGCAGCTGGGAGCCAGGATGTAGCTGGGTTGCACTTACTTGGCAGTGGCAGCAGTGAAATAGAAGCCACTAGCAACCCGACTGTATCCCATTGGGGAGCAGTCAGTTTTTTTTGTTGGTGCGATAATCTCTTCAATCACAAAGGTGTTACAAGATTCCTTTGCATACTGATATTCCAGAGTAACATGATTTATAGTTGACACCACTTTAACTGCCATGGTTCAATGCTATGGAATTCTGGGGTTTGTAGTTTGTTGTCACACCATAGCTCCCTGGAAGAGGCTACATAGTTCACAAAACTACAAATCCCAGATTTCCATAGAATTGAGTCATGGCAGTTAAAGCAGTGCATTATTTATGTAATGCAAATTAAAGCTATGTCTCTGAACTTTAGCCACTTGGAAGGGAACTAAGCAAAGGGGGGGGGGGAATTCTCCCAAACAGCTATGAGAATAAGAGGGACTCCTACTCTAGGAATCATATCCAGAGGTTGCCATGCTGGCCAGCCCATACAGCAAAGCACAATAAAACCCAAAATCTAAAAAACGGTGATACCTTTATTGGCCAACCAAAATGCACAAAATAGATGAAGCAAGCTTTTGAAGCTCAACTGTGGCTTCTTCATTGGGCAAAGCTGTTAAAAATCAAACAAGAGAAAGGTATCATGTTTTTTGTGGATTTTGGATGTTATAATTTTGCAATGTGGCCAACAGCTACTCCTGGATATACTTTCTAGATTTCAGGATACTGCATTTTAGACACAACAGGGAATCCTAAACAAGAGGGGGAATGGGCTGAGGCTTAACTTTTTGAGGTCTTTACCAACAACAAAAGTCAAACATTTTTTTTTTAAATGGGACTGCATTTGATGTGTTTTAATCAGCATTTAGAAGTTGTTTCAGATGCAACAACACAGAGACTTCTTGAGTAATTATTATCTGCCAAAGGATGGGCAGGTATTTTCACACAGGGGAGAAAAAGAAAGAACTAATGGACTTATTTGCAAATTTTATTTCTTGGACTTCATTGTTTGCCTTCCAGAGCCCATATGTCTCCCTTTTTTTCCCTAACACACACACACATGGGGAGGGAAATGGAAGAAAGAGGAGCTCTAACCCATTAGCACACAACTAAGAGGCATTGCAGACCAGCCTAAAGGGCCAGCCTGGTGGTACAGTTGGGGTAGGGCAGCTGCACGTCAGCTGCCCCAACCCCACTCTAACACCATCCTGATGCCACCTGCCCATTTACACAGTGCACAGCATCAGGACGTCCTCCCGGTGCAGCGTGCAAACACCCTGCACCAAAAGGGCACAGAAAGAGCTGCGGCACCAGCTCTTAGGGTGGCCTTTTGCCACCCCTAAAAGGAGTGGCATTTTGCCACTATTTTAGGGGCAGCAAAAGGAAAGATTGTGGCCACGGTGTATGCCACCCATCTGCATAACCCCTAAGAGGAAAGAGTGACTCTGGACCTTAAGAAAGGGTCTCTCCTTTTTCAAACACATACACACAAGCATTTCTATGTGGGGGTGGGGGAGATGGAGGGAAGGGCAGCTCCATTCCAAGTAAGCAAAAAGTTCCACCATGTATGCAGCATTGCCACACATTTACCAGGACACAAGAAAGCCTCCTTGCTGCTCCAAGCCTCTGCTTACCTCCTTTCTCTTCCTGCCTCTGGGCTCTGGATCTGGCACATCTGTGCAGTACCATCCAAAGCCTCAGGGTTGGGATCTGGATTAGTTTTTTCCTGCGGTTTCACTTATGCCTTCAGGAATCCAAGATATGCTGCTTTTCAAAGGCTTTGGTGCGGGACTTTCACAGTTTTTCAGCAGCAATGACAACCCTACTTGCAACACCCAGCCCCACAATTCCCTGCTGCCCCCTTTCCCCCCTCAGCACCCCTCTGCTGTTCTTTTCCCCCTCACTGCCCCCTGGAACTTTCCAACATCCCCAGGGGGGCACTACCACCCACTTTTGGGACCACTGATCTAGACTGATGGGCAAACAAACAAATAAAAAAACTAGTTTTGATGGGAGTAATTATTTCCCAATGGATTTACTGTAAGTCTAGCAGTCACATCTGGGATATAAATTCTCTCCATCTATCTGTCTATTATCTATCTATCTATCTTTTTATAGATATAGGTAATATGTTATGACTACTGCCACTATTCCTAGTAAGGATCTTTTTTTCCATTTGAGAAAAGCCTTAGTTGATTTGATGCCACCTGAGGCTTTTGTTTACTCCAATATAATATGAATCTGAATAAAAAAAAAACATGTAGTGAGAACACTGACATATATGAATGAATAGCAGAAAACTATAACATTGTTTCTATATATAATAAATATAATATAATATAATATAATATAATATAATATAATATATATTACTAATGTTGTGTGCTTTCAAGTCATTTCTGACTTATGGCGACCCTAAGGCAAAGTTATCATAGGATTTTCTTGGCAAGATTTGTTCAGAGGAGGTTTGTCATTGCCTTCCTTTAAGATTGAGAGCATGTGACTTACCCAAGGCCACACTGTCCTGCCTGCCCCATTAACACATTCCTCATATAGAAAACAAAGAAGAGAAATTGTTGTCCATCTATTACCTAAAGGCATCAGATCAATCTGATCTTAGAAAATGAACATGGTCAGCTCTTGCATGGGAGACTGCCAAAGAATACCAGGTGCTGCTGGCTACATTTCAGGAGAACGAACTGGTAAAGATATCCTTGAGCATTCCTCCACTTGTGCTAAGATCCTGATTTTTCCAAGTTTACCTCCTCTTTCATGGAGAATTTTCATGTGAATAAGAGCTTCTCTTCAGACTTGTCAATTTCCATACAAGGAAAATGATGATGGAGGGGTGTTTCTAGGCCAGGGGTAGGCAACCTGTCCCCTTTAAGGGCCGAGGGACTTCAGCTCCCAGAAGCCTCAGCCATGTTGGCCAATAGTCCCATGTTGGCCAATAGCTCTTGGGATTCTGGGAACTGAAGTCCCTCGGCCCTTAAAGGGGACAGGTTGCCTACCCCTGTTCTAGGCACTCTCTTCTTGGTATGATTACTCAAACAGGGCTAGTAATGTCTGAAAAAGACTACTGTCAAGAATTAATCTAATAAGCAACTGACAATAATGTAGTGTCAATTTAACTAATGTCCATCAATAGTTTAACTAGTTTTTGATATAAATGCCTTTTTTACAGCTGCTTAGCACAAAAATTCTAGAATAAATAGGCAATTTGCATGGCAAATAGTCCACTGGCCCTTATACAATCCACTAAATATGTTGTTAATTGCAGCTTAGAAGTAATTCATTACAGAGAACTAATTCATTAATCGGTATACCTATAGTGAAGGTATACTTCACTTATTCAACCATTGACCCTTCTTTTCATAGAAAAAAGTAACTAAACACAAATTTATGTTCTGAAATGTCTTTAAAAAATAAATAATGAAGTTATTTCAAAATTCCTAGTAGCAACTATTTTGGGGAACTAAGGGCCTTTGCAGACTGCTAAAAATAGTGCAAATTGAGTCCACTTTAACTGTCCTGGCTCAGTGCTAGGGAATCATGGGAATTGTATTTTTTTCTGAGACATTGAGCCTTCTCTGTCAGAGAGCTCTGGTGCCACAATAAACTACAGTTCCCATGATTCCCTAGCACTGAGCCAGGGCAGTTAAAGTGGACTCAATTTGCACTATTTCTGGCAATCTGCAAATGCCCTAAAACTATAATGGTAATAAAATACTTTTAAAATTAATCTTTCAAATTCTGATTTTAAGACAGAGAGTGACCAGGCAGCTTTTCCCTCACTTTTCCTATCTAATGCAGAAGGCATAGCAACACTTTCTTTTCTAACAAAGAACATCTGGTCATCTGTTATTCTGCTCATGCTTCATGGAAGACATTTTCTAAATTTAGCTATTTTAAGACTCAGAAAGCAGCTACTTAGTAATGGTTCTTCCAAAGCCAGGAGTATTAATTGTCCAGTCCTCTAGATATTATTGGACTGCAAATCTCAACATTCCTCATCAGTGGATGTACTGGCTATGGTTGCAGTGAAGGGGGGGGGTGTCACTAAAAAGGACCAAGATGCACCAATTGGAAGGAAAAGGCTGTGAAGTACACTTTTTATTTCATTTCATTTGGGCCAGACCATGGACCCTTTATGTCCCATAGCTACCACAACCTATGCAAAAAGCCACTCCTTCACCAACCTTCTCTTCTAAAACTCTTTGGTATAACCAATCTTGTTTAAAGTTTAGTAGCATGGATATTCATTCACACTGTAGATAAGTGTTTCATAAAGTAACAACAAAACTTTATTTAGAATACAAGTAACAATGGAGAGAAGCAGACGGGCGGCACGGGGCCGTCCTGGGAAGCTGTGAATTGGGGTGAGGTATCCGCACTCATCAGCCCCGAGGCGCAGTGTTCCCGGCCCAGGAAGGAGCACTAAAATAGCGCTCCTTCCGCAAGACGCCGAAGGTGCACCTCAAAAGGTCTCTGGTGCACCTTCGGCGCCTCTTCCACTGCAGCGTTTGCGGAAGCTGCAACGGAAGTGCGTCGTCGGAGTGCCGGCCATGTGGAGGGCTGGCCGCTCCGACGACATTTTCGGGAAGGGGTTGGAGCCCCGAGCGTGAGGCTGCCCCTCCCCTTCCCGGCCTCGAAAACGGTGCTTTGCACCGTCTGCTTAGGCCCAATGTTTCACTTGGTCTTGCAGCACTTCTTCTAATTGTTTACAGTTACAAACAATAATACTCTTAAACACTCTTTTCCTCAGAATACTTTCAATTACCCCGCAGGACAGCCCTTCTTTGGATACCTTTACTACTATTTCTTAACCAGCCTCTAAGGCTATCAATATCCCTCAAGATATTCTTTTTATTAACTCCCTCACTTGGGGTCTAGTATGTCTATTAGGCCCCTCTCTTCTGACCTGTTCCACTCTGGAATCTTCACCACCATACCCTCACTGTCTGGAATCTAAACCCTATCTGACTTCCAACTGTTCTTAATGGAATTTTCCCCAATCAGCTCAGTCCTAATTGGTTGTCACCATGGCTGGCTCTAGCCTGCCTTCTCTCCACAAAGGCCACAATTTTATTGAATACAGCTGACAGGTAGGGTTGGCCCACAATACATGAGGTCTGGATCTGTCATCATCAACCAACCCCTGGTTGTTTGATGAAACAAATTACCTGATCATGGTCATGCTTCAAGATGACAAGGAGAGTAATCAGCTGATCGTATGTTCGCATATTTGGAAGCTGATTCAGTGCATATTTGCATCTCTATCCCTTCTCATTGGGGTATGCTTACCCGGCATTGCTCCCATACTGGCAACACCACAATGCTCTCAGCACTCCAGGTCCCCAGCAGACTCCTTATCCAGTGCTCTGCAGCACAGGAAACCATGCCCACAGATCCAAGACCCATGTTACTACCCTGAAAGTTGTGACAACACATCCCTCACCCTGATCGGAGAGAGGGTGAGGCAAGCTAAATGAGAGTGGCACTGGCCACCAGTACCATGTGGCCTTAAATAGGCTCCCCAGTCCCCACCCTTCTGGCCTCCTGACCTCCTGGTGCTCTGTTGCCCCAGAGCTAACCAATGGGGCCATACTTCCACTCCCGGTGCAAGGCAGAAGCTGTAGTTTGGCTCCTGAGTTGGAGGTGCCTCCCTTTCCAGTCCAAACATCCAATCAGGTCCCCCAAATACCACAGCAAAGCCTGCTGGGGGATCACAAGGGCTGGGAGGATTGGCCCAGTATGATGCCTTTCCCCCATAGCAATCAGGCTAACCTGGTGTGTTGGGCTGCCTCATTTGTTGAAATCTCTCCTTCAACAATCTCTGGTGGGCTGCATGATTAACACTCCTGTCCTCAACAATGAATTTAGACTTTGTTACCTTCCAATAGATTACTACTTAGATTTAGTACACATGACCCAGACTGCAGACACTACTAAGAGGCTCAACAGGTTCTGTTCCTGTGTGTTGCATCTATCAATGGAAGAGGATAATTGTTGTTTCCTCTTGTGGCCTTCTGCACTCTTAACATCTTTTCTAGAGGAGTAGGAGACTCTGGGGAAAAAAAGGTTTCAGGTGGCATGATGGACTGCAGTGGGGAAGGGAAGGAATGGCATTCCAGTTGTGCTATAGGAGTTTTGCTAGGGTAGTGTTTGAGTTTAAACCTTTGTATGAGTGTTGTTGATTAATAACCATCTATATATATTTTTTTAAATAGCTTTTTTTTTAAATTCACAGTGCTTGCTTGATATTTTGAGAAACCAATATCTGCTGCAAAAACTTTCTGAAGTGAACATTTTAAATAAAATTTCAATGTTGACTCTAATCTTTAAAGAACATTAAAAGGGCAAAATAATTATGTCAACAAAATTTCATTTCCCCCCTTTGAATGGTGATGCTGTAGAACTTCTATTTCCAATTTATTTTTATTCTTTTTCTTTCCTTTTTTAAAAAGGAAAAAAAAAATCTCTTTGCAGGTTCCCTGGGTTGATCAAAAGCACTACTACATTTTCATCACAAAAGTAATAAAATGCATACATTTCCATTAATTAAGCTGCTTTATGATAATGACTAAATGCTTTATAAACCTTTCTGCATTGATGATTATTATTTCCTTGAGGCACCTGTGGTGGAAATTTTGAGTTGTGAAATGGAACATCCTATTTGACACACGTACAAAGTGTTCCTTTGAATCAATTTGACTTTGCAGGAAGAAGAATAACACAATTATGGTATTAGTTTTATTTATTCATAATTAGAGCTTTGAGTTAGCATTTTAGTAGTTCTCTCCCTTGGAGTGTATCATAAGATTTAGTTAGGGAAAAGGCCACCAGGGGTGTGCTTAATCCATTAAAAGATGTAGCTTAGAATCACTGAAACTGTAATCTAAGCCTTTCACACTTTAAAATAAAAAAATCATATCTATAATTTATTGCTAAGTGGCACATTTAGTTATTTATTTATTTCATGACTGAATTTGGAACTTCAAATTTTTATTTATTCCATAGCACAATTTATAGGCTGCTATTCCATATATATTCAACTCTAAGTCAACCTCACGTATAAATAGAGGTCAGGTTTTGAGGAAAAATTATGAATTTTGATATGACCTGTGGATAAATTGA
This sequence comes from Phrynosoma blainvillii, assembly GCA_026167975.1. Lineage (NCBI taxonomy): Eukaryota > Metazoa > Chordata > Lepidosauria > Squamata > Phrynosomatidae > Phrynosoma > Phrynosoma blainvillii. The sequence continues at coordinate 199,986,135 of JANUYF010000003.1, forward strand.
GGGTAAAACTTAGGGGCACGTGACAAAGGATGCAAAGGATAAAGCAAAGGAAAAGGATGCTAAAGAATTTACAACATTCTGGCAGGCATAACTGTTTGCGCTCATGCTAAAGGGTGGATGGATTAGGAGAGAATTATGGTAAATGATGGCTGTGCAATTTGTGGGGGAGGTGACTAGGAACAGGAAAGGCTAAGAAAACACACACATGTCAAAAAGGGAGAAAAGCAAAGCAAAGAAAATAGTGACTATGGGCCTGAGTTTTTTTCTGAGACATTGAACTTTATCTGTCAGAGAGCTCTGGTGCCACAATAAACTACAGTTCCCATGATTCCCTAGCACTGAACCAGAACAGTTCAAGTAGACTCAAGTTGTATTATTTCTGGCAGTCTGTAAAGGCCCTATGCTAGCAGTATTTATAGCCATTTACTTTAATGTGGTAACTTTATGTAATTTAAACCAGAAAATCTGACAAACATACACAAATATCATATTCAAATCCTTCAAAGCCCAGTTCTTCTCACCACTCCTTTTAGAGAATGCACCAAAGAGTTACCACTGCTGCCATTTGCCCATCCACGTATTCAAAAAGATCAGACATGGTGCTGCAGCAGAGAGAATAGTGGATTGGATGGTTCCTTTTTTGTTAAAGCACAGTATTTTCATTGACCCAGGGATAAGTCAACCCAGGTTTTCTCCATCAGTTTTGTGATTAAAATTTCTAAACTTATGCATGTGTATATACAGAAAAGATTCAGGGGCAGCTGTGTTGGCCATTTAGCAAATTCAAACAAAAATCGATTAGTGATACCTTTACTGACCAAACAAAATGCACAATATACTTGTTGCAGGCTTTAAAAGCCCCATGTTTTTTTTTTTTTATCAGGCAAGATGTTACAAACCAAACAGGAGAAAAACAATTGGAGATGTTAGTCAGATGCATGTGTATATATGAGAGGGTATCATAAAGTAATAATTATCACCTGGATGTTATTATGATATAAAAATGAAATTTTGTCAGTTTTATCATTGGTCAGCATGATGCTGAGAAGGTCAGCTCATTGTGTCCTTTATTTTTGTTACAGGTTGTGTCAGAAGTGACTAAAGTGTAAAATGGAGAAGTACAAGGTGGTATCATAAAGTAATAATTATCACCCAGAAGTTATTGTGGTATATTGATGAAATTTTGTCAATGTCATCATCACCAACTGACTTTTTCTTTTCCCAAAAATTAATAATCCATTGTGGGGTCACTGATTTAATAACACAGATGACATCGTTCATGAAGTAGAAGAGTGGTTTAAGACACAATCTGAAACTTCTACAATAGCAGTATTTGGAGGGTCATGAAACAATGCAAAAATGTGTAAATCTGGATGGTGACTACACAGAGATAAGTTAACAACTACAAATAAAAAAACTTTCTGTCATTTTTAAAAGGTCATAATTAAAACTTTACAATACCCTCATACATGTGTATATACAGTAAGTCAAAGCAAGGTGTGAATAAAAGAAAAAAAGTAAATGAATTACAATGTTCTACAAAGCTAGATGAATTCAGTTGTGGTTATCATCAAGGAAATGGAACTATTCTAAGAAAAAAAGCACAATGAATTGGCTTGCTTAACCTACAAAAAGTTGAATATTTAATTTATTTAATTTAACAGAGCTTGCCCCTCCGTGAATAATCAAGACTGTGGACTTCAAGTCCGTGAAAATGGATGGCAACTGCATAGAAAGGCAACAGCTATTCTTGTCTTAGCTACATAAGTTGTACAATTTATTACATTTGTACAAAAGTCATTTTGGCAAATACAAAGATGCCCCCCCCCAAGCCCCAAATATACTCAGGAGCACTCTTCCCGTGTGCCCTTGGTATCCATTGGGGTTTAGTTCCAAGAAACCCTGTGGATACCAAAATCGGTGGATGCTGAAATTCCATTATATAATGGCACTGTAAAATGGTTACCCTTATATAAATTAGCAAAATCAAAGTTTGCTTTTTGGAATATATATATATATATATATATATATGGAATATTTTCAAGCTATGGATAGTTGCATCTGTAGATAAAAAAATCTGTGGAGAATGCAGGCTGACTGTCTCACTGTCTCACAGTCTCACAGGTGAGGTGACCTTTTTGTGGTTTTTCTCCTTGCACAAAAATATGAGACAATCAAGATGTATATCCATGGCATTATGTCATCACTGGTGCTGAGGGAACCATGATTAGAGCAATTTCCTCATCTCCCCCTCTTTTTGCTTGAAGGGCAAGATGGACACTTCATTATACACTATACATACCCTCAAATAAGAGGATTAATTAGGACTGCTAAACCACAATATGTTTAGAATCTTAAAAAGGATTAAGGCAATACATGAATGATTGCTGACTATGGTTAATCATTATGATTGCATGGAACTATAAACAAATACAATATGCAAAGTTCAACAGTAGCATTTTTAGTCCTCTGAAATATAGTAATATTTGGGAGTTTTTAAATATATGTTTATTTAATGTTGTTCCTAGACGTATTTGAATTACATCTTACACATATTGCAAAATAAATAATACATAAACATATATGGTCAGTAGCAATGCTCATAACGAGGGAAGTTTTTGGGAACTGTTGTTGATATATTCATAATTGTCTCCTACACTTACTACACCAAACTATATGAGTGCATATTCAAGGAAGGTTGCTCTACTCTTGTGGACAAATATGCAGTCCAAGAACTAGCCAGAAGATATGTTTTGTGTGAAAACATCTTAGCAATATTTATTTTTAAGGCAGGGAAACAGTTTGATGTATTTTAATGTGCTTAATAGAGCATGATATTCATAACTATGCAAACAGCTAGGGGGAAATATAATTCAAATTAGAAAACTAATGCATTAGGAAACAAAGAAGCAATCAGCCATGTTTTAATGGACCCCAATGTTGGAGAAAAAGTGATTTTTTCCCCCTCACTCCTCTTCTTTCTCCACTACAGAAGATCAAAGATGAAAACAACTATGATAAAGAGGTCCTTTAATGGATAATTTCCAATATATCACATATAGTGTAGCAAGAAACACTTAACAGACATATCACCATTCCATATTATCATGATTGAGCATTCCACAACACAACCCTAAAGATGTCTGCTCAGATGTCTGTCCCATAAAGTTCAGCAGGATATACTATCAGATAAGTGGCCATGGGATTGGATCCCAATAAGTAAATGTATTAGTTCTGCCTTGATTTCAACAGTAGGAGTGACTGGCTAAAAAGAGGGCAGTCTCACTGAATTTTTCACCAAATTTTACCATTATGAGACTTCAAGTGAGATCTGGAGCAAATCTCACACCAGATCGTGGGGGAAGTTTCTTGGGTCCAAACATCCTGTGAGATTTTGAGGTTGATTGCAGCCACTCACTTATAAGCCACAAGGTTGCGAGTTCCATACTATCCAGGGCTCAGGCCTGCATCCTTCTCAGGTTTCTAAAATGAGTACCCAGCTGTTGGGGAGCAATGAGGTTACAGATGTAAACTGCTTAGACACTGCATAGTGCGGTATGAAGTGGTATATAAATGAAACTGCTTTGCTTTAGGAGCCCTGGTGGTGCAGTGGTTAAATTCCTGTACTGCAGCCACTCACTCATAAACTACAAGGCTGTGAGTTCAATATTAGCCAGGGCTCAGGCTTGACTCAGGCCTGCATCCTTCCGAGGTCGCTAAAATGAGTACCCAACCGTTGGGGGGCAATGAGCTTACAGTTGTAAACTGCTTAGACACTGCATAGCATGGTATGAAGCAGTATATAAATGAAGCTGCTTTTCTTTGCTTGCTTTGGAGTAGTCAGCGTACAGCTGCCTCGCCCCAACTCCACCCCCAGGCTGGCCATTTGGGCCGGTCTGCAATGCCCCATTGTTATGAGAAGAATAAGTAATGTGTGGCAATTATAGGGGATGGAGTTAATTAATATGAATGCTTTTATTATGTGTGGTGGGTGTGGAACATTAGATTTGATCTAGATGCACTACTGATAGCTTCTGTTTCTGATGTCAGTAATAAAAGTATTTTGTTTTTACTTCACCAAGACTGATTGACTGTGCATTGGGATAAGAGTTCATTGGTCCTGACAGAAGGTGCCATAGGCTAAAAATGAAAATTTCACCCATCCTTAGCTGTAATACTATGAATTGGTATGATATTTTTCATTGGGACAGAAAGATTTGATGAGATTCATCTCTGCTTAGCTTGTGCTACATCTGAACTGCAGAAATAATCCAGTTTGACACCACTTTAACATCCATGGCTTAATGCTATAGAATTCTGGGAACTGTTGTTGGTTGTGGCACAAGCGCTCTCTCACAGAGAAGGTTAAATATCTCACAAAGCTTCAATTCCCAGAATTTGATAGCACTGAGCCATAACAGTTAAAATGGTGTCAAACTGGATTATTTCTTCAGTGCAGATACAGCCTTGGTGATGTTTCCTTCTTCTGTAGTCTTTTATCCAGCAATGGTCTGCACTGTTCATGGCAAAAGTATATTGTTAGCAGATGTTGTGTCATGCTTCCATTTGGCCCTACCAGGTCAATCTTCTAGTGCTTTCAACATTTGTATAATACTTCTCCTGTTTTTTCTAACAGCCTCGTTATTCCTTTCTTTTGACCTCTCTCCTGGTCCAGCTGTACCTCATTAATTCTGGCTCAGCAAGGAGGTAGGTGGATGCCAGTTTGATGTTTCCACTCAAGCCCTGCTATCTGCTGATTCTCCCAGGGGACAACCATTTCTCCATGACAATCTCTCTGTTCCCAAATGAAATCCTGTAACCTCCCAATGCTCAGTAACCCTACATAAGGCCTGTCCTTCTACCTTGGATAAATATTTTTCCACGCCTAAGCGAGAATACCCTAAAGGCACAGATCCTATCTGACCTTTGAGGCTAAACAGTGTTGGCTCTGGGTAGTACTTGGATGGGAGATTGCCAATGAATACCAGGTATTGTGGGCTATTATTTTAAAAGAAGAACCAATATTCCATCACCACTAAGTATTCCTTGGTTAAGAAAAACCTATTAAAAAATAAGTTGACAGGTGACTTGAAGGTACACACACACACACACTGCACAGAAAATGAAATGATTTCTTCACATTCATGCCTTCTATACTATACCAGAATCTTATGGTAAAAAATGGGTCCATTCTGTTTTAGGGGTGGGAAAGAATTTTGGTGGTTTGGACATTTTTAGTAGGGTTAATCTTTTCTCATCTGTTGAGAATAGCTTTACTGCAAAAGGAAATGAATCTTCCTTTAAGAATTTACACATATGAAAGACCTATGGGGAATTTCTGAGGAAAGAAAACTCTGAAAAATCTAAACATTTGGGAGAAATGAACAAATACCCTTAAGTTAATTGGTAAAAGTGCATTAAGCAGATAATGTTAGTATGCATCTAAATTGGGTAAACTGCATAGAAAGGTTTGCAAATTTCTATGTAACCCCTTCAAATAATGAACCTGATACAAAACAGGAGTTGAAGAAATTCAGGTGGAGAGTCAGAGAAATGCAATGAAATTTGGACATAGATTTTGACATTAGTATTCTGTTTTGATTCAACAAATATATTCCTTGATTACCTTGACACAGAAGCATTTGGATTTTGATTGTTGTTGATGAACTGAAGACTGTACCTGAAACAGGCATGTTCTTGTCTTCATTTGTATGATATGAATCCATGTACCTATTAATTAGAGATGGAATTTTTTTTTTAAAATATTCAAAAAATGATTGAGAAACATATTTTTGAGTTACCCAGATGAGAAGAATCCTGGATTGATGAGAATTCTTGCAATGTAGGATTATTCTACCCAAAATTCACATTTGGTTGCTTTGTGCAGAAAATAGTATTTTCAGAACAGAGAAGAGCATTTTCTGGGTGGAAAATAATATTTCAATTCAGAAATATTAATTATTGCACAGAAAATGTTTTCTGTACAGAAAAAATGTAATTGAGAATTTGTTTTGGATAAGATTTTGCATATGGTGAAGTTGCATAATAAGCAACATTATTTAATCAGGCATTAATATTTCTGTATTGAAATATTATTGTCCATGCCAAAAAAAAATTCTGTACAAAAAATGATGTTTTCTATATGAAACATTCACATGTGAATTTTGCATATAGTAAGTCCCAAATTGTGAAGTCTTTGAAAACTGCTTGGTTTTCAAAGACTTTCCTGTGATAAGAAGCAAACTACTGAAATTACTCATTCCTATGTTTATGGCAAAACTTAGTGAAGAATTGCATCTCTATTATTGACAGAAATGCATTTGTATGCACCAATCTTGTTTAATAATTTTGAGAGTGTGACTCATCCAAGACCACCCAGGAAAGTCAGCAACTATATGCAAACATTTGTTATCATACACAAATTAGTGTCATGTTTCCATCCACCTCTTAAAGCAAAACACTTGACATGATACATTATTTTTGAAATGTGTCTAATCTTAATATGGGTACAGTTTATCACAATGTATTGTGTGCTGATCTCATTTTATGGAAGCTTATCTTCGGCCTGTCACAAAAACTAATAGTACAGCTAATACTGGGTGCTGTTAAAAATATGAGTTTTTAGAGAAAATGCTAAGGATTGTTCAGCTCTGTGATTAAAATGATTATTTTGTCACTAAAATAACAAATTCAAGAAAATAATCATCCATTCACAGTGACAATAAGGAACTGCTAGCTGTTTAAACTGATTCACCCCCCCCCCCGAAGTCAGAAAAGGTAAAATTCACCAGGAGAGAGACTAGCTGATCATTTTAATAACTTGCCAATATCCTAGCAACATCAGTTCTCTTAACTTTCCCCACCCACTGCTTACAGTTTTGGTTCTCTGTATAAAAGGCTTAAAATGGATTCTGTAATCAGAAGAATATTATCACATACAAAGGGGCTGTTCTCATGATGTGCTAAATGTAATGTCCATATTTTTGGCTGAACTCAGTGGGAGACAGAAGCACTTGTTATCATAATAACAGTCAAAACTGTTTTAAAGAATGAATTCTACAGAGGCATTATACACACTCTAGACCAGGGTTTCTCAATATATGTTTTGGTGAGAATAAATAATAATTCAGAGAGCCAGTAAGGTGTAATGGCTGGAGTGCTGGACTATGATTCTGGAGACCAGGGTTCAAGTCCCTACTCTGCCATGGGAACCCACTGGGTGACCTTAGATAAATCACATTCTCTCAGCATCGAAGGCAACCTCCCTGAACAAATATTGTAAGAAAACCCTGCAATACATTCACCTTCAGGTCACCATAACTTGTAAATGACTTGAAGGCACACAGCAACAACAACATCAAATCATCATCATCAGCAGCAGCAGCAGCACCATCAGAAGAAGAAGAAGAAGAAGCATCTCTACCTATGAGAATTTTCCAGCACTATTTCCTTTATGATCAGTACTGCATCCCATTTGCATCCCATTGTTTTCAATGAGCACCTGCATGCTTGATTAAACAGATATTGAAGACTAATGGCAGAGCCACAAATGAATAGGTGTATATGCTTCAACCCATATAGCCAGCTGCATCTCTTACAAGTTGGGTTTGTACTACATCCCCCTGTACCCCTTTTCTCTGCTTGTTTGGTCTCTCATGTCTGCTAGCTGCTGCATCTATTTTCTGACACAGAAATGGGAGCTGGTGTATGTTACCCTTATGTAGCACAACTCCTAAACATAACCCAACCAGCACAGTAGCTATTCTACCAACAACAGACTTTCAGTGGTCATGTTGGCTGACACTACTAGAATTGTGCAGCATTCCTGGAATATTTACAGTAATGTACATGCACCAATGTGATTTCAGATGGAGAGAATAATGGCCACATCATGAGATGGTATAGCTCATTAGAAAAGATAATAATGCTAGGAAGGGAGGAAGGATGTAAAAAGAGAGGAAGAGTGCACACTAGATGGATGGACTCTATTAGGGAAGTCACAGGTATGGATTGATAGGCTCTAAGCCAGGGGTCAGTAAGTTCCCCTTACCTGGGGCCGGTCCAGGGATCCCTGGGTCTTCCATGGGCTGATGGGGGGGGGGAATGGCAATGTGTGTGCAGCCCCCACCAAACCCTGCTGCCAATGCCACCGACCCCCGCCGATGGCACACGCGCTGCCACCGCCGCACATGTTGCAGTCACTATTTTGTTTTCCAAAATGGCGAATGTGACTCATTTGCGCATGCGCAGTATTCCCACGCATGTGTGAATGAGCTGCGGCCGCTATTTTGTTTTCCAAAATGGTGGCCGCCGCTCATTTGCGCATGCACAAGAGTACCATGCATGCGCAAATGAGTCGTGGCCGCCATTTTGGAAAACAAAATGGCGGCCGCAGCATGCGTGGCAGCGGCATGGCAGCAGTGAGCATGGCAGAGCATTTATTTTAATTTAACATACTGACAAATGTTGTAGTCAAGATGTTTATAAAAACTGTCATGAAAACCAGAACAATTTACTTCCCTCTTCTGTCCTTTTAATAGCAATAGCAAGTACATTTCTATACCACTTATCAGTGCACTTAAGCACTCCCTAAGTGGTTTACAATGTGTAAGCTAATTTCCCCCAACAAGCTGGGTACTAATTTTAGTGACCTCGGAAGGATGCCAGGCTGAGTTGACCCTGAGCCCCTGGCTGGTATTGAACTTGTAACCTTATGGTTTGTGAGTGGCTACAGTACTGGCCATTGTGCCACCAGGGCTCTTCAATACATAAACATATTCACCCAACACTCTCTCACTCTCACTCTCTCTCTCTCTCACACACACACACACACACACTGTTTGCAAACACTTTTTTACTTACCACAGAGAGACCTCAAAGGCATAAAATTCTTTCTTAAATCCCTTGCCACATGTCTTTAATTTTCCCCTCCCGTAGAAAATGCAAGAAGTTTTGTGATTTCTTTTACAATTGCACCAATCTATGCCCCTTACATTCTGAGAGCTTGTTTGTAGATCTGCATTTTCTTGTCTTGAAACAGTTTCTGAAATTCAACCTAGTTTTTAAAAGATTGAAACTTAATGTGAGTAGTAACAAAGTATCAAGTATACCCCAACAGATAAATAGTTATATTAGAGTTCTACTGACAAGTAATACATGCACAGGCTTCATTCCCACTATGATTTAAAACAAATTGCTGATCGGGTTATATGTGCTTCATCCCCACTTGAAACTGGTTCTGATCCCACTGTGCTCAGTTTCAATCGTGATGAAGCGAGGCAAATGCAAACAAACAAACAAACAAAAATGCTTTTTCCTGCACTAGTTTTTTGGTGATTCTTTTGAAAAGAATTGATTCGGAAGCATGTTCAACAAGTGGGAATGATGGATCTGAATCACATCATTCTGGAGGGGAGGGACTAATGGCAGAGGGTTGTTTACCATCCCGACTCTATCTATCTATCTATCTATCTATCTATCTATCTATCTATCTTTGACAGAATATGTGATGCATTGTATTTGCAACTACTTGCAATTACTTGGGTGGGGCACTGGGTGATTGGGATGACTGCAGCTCAGCATGGCAAGTAGTTGCCAAACCAATGGATCACATATCCTATCAATTTGTTTTTAGAAAAAAAAATATAGTTCCCAAGCCAGGCTGCTTAAAGGGGAAATGGTGTGCTTGAGCAGCCTGGGTTGCTGAGGGGCAGAGGAAATCTCAGTTACTAAAGTCACCCCACTTGGTGCCTGGAACGGCCCCATCCTCACTATGTTACCACTTGCATCACCAATGATGCACAGATGATTGACATGCATTTTGAAGGGGCGCAAACTAGTGGGAATGACAATCATGACAAAAAAGAAGTGATTCCAAGGGAATAATGAAAAGATCCACTTTCATAGTGGAAATGATGGACTTTTTGGAACCGATTCACTGACACAGAGTGAAAGTGAATCGCAAACCGGTTTAAATGTAAGTGGGAATAAGCCCTAAGCCTACAATTCTTTCCATTCTTACCTAGGAACAGATCTTAATTAATTCAATAGGGTTATCTCTGCATATGATAGAAATGACAAAATATAAATGGACATACAAACTTATATGTCTAAAATATAATATCAAAAATGAAAACACAGAGTTACAGCCATCAAATACATATAGATTTTTTGGTACAGTTAAATATATGAAATGAACCAACCAGTTGTCTTTTAACCAATTACTTCCTAAATGGAGTTGTTTGTATTGCTCTAAAAGTGAATTAGCCTTTGATATATTTCTATAAACAGTACCTGCCAAATTTACCTCCACAAATTATTGACACTTGTCTCTTATATACTTTTTAAAATAAAAACTGTGACAAGTATTTTTAGCACTGTAAAAATGTTTTTCTTGCATACCTGCATGCATTATCAGTCAATGAAGCCTTTAATTTATAGTGCAGTCCTCTGTATATTGATTTGGGGCCTGAGCAGATAGACGGGAAAAGCTGGCTTATCTTCAGAGTTTCCCAATTTGCAGGGAGAACCCTCTTACTGCACCACTAGCTCCCACAATGGGTAGAACATTCACAGGCATCCCACACCGTCCCCTTCATCTGAAAGGACCGACCTAGCAAAATAGGGCATTTGTGGGTACAAGCTGTGTTGCACCATTCTTTCTCTCTTCTGCCCCAGACACAATAGGGGCAGGCATAGGGTCACACCACCACCAGCCACCAATCACCTCCCTCATCTAGCCCACCTGCCAGTAATTTGATGCCCCACAAAAATGGATATGCAACCAGTGACTCATTACACAAGTGATCAACTTTCCATATAGTGCATTGGTGCACCCAGTGATACATTGGCACAGTATGATCATGGAGATCCCCCATACATCCCCCCTTTTCCCCATGGCCCTGTTGGACCATTGTTGGTTTCACCCCATGTTGGTCATCATTTCACTTCATGGGGCATATGATGGGATGATGATACAGATGACTATTCATGTCAACTTTTGATTGGCACGATCCATGGGTGGGCAACAAAATAAATTATGGACAGCAATAGTGCTAGCCTCTTCCCCTGTCTCTGCACCAGCAGGGAGTCCACATACCAGTGTGATGGTCAGTACTTTCCAACTTGAACCAGAGCAAACTGGGAGTTATTTTACTCCAGTGTTTAGCTTCAGGTCACAGTTTCATCGCAGATTCCTCCCCTGTTGGCCACATGTGTTGTTTAAACAGGTAGCTTTCAAAATGGGGGTGAAACCATGCAGATTGTCCCTAAATCAAATTAAGTTGACATGCTTGGGAGAATAAAGGTTTTGTTGATGATTCTAAGCAAACCACCTAAGAGAGAAAATTCCAGAGCTGAAGTAGGCCTTCTTCCAATCATGATATATCACTTCAAAGGTTGAGAACATCTGGTGGACCTACCATAAACAACAACAAAAAATATGGTACAGATATAATGAACGAGAAAACTAATATGAGAGAAGGTGGCCCTTGAGATACTTGATTGTGCAAACAGATACCTTGGTGAGATAACCCTTTTTTAAAGGATGTTGAAGATGCAATGTGTACCTATATGAAATGGTTGAGTGGCATCAAAATATAGATGAAGAATGTTATATTTGCAAGTTCTGATGCAATCTGATTACTTGGCAATATCCACACTAATGTGTCAATCAGACTATAACAGCCAGCTGGAACTCTCTATCAGCTACATGACCACTATAGTTATGTAAAGCTGTTCAGTTCTCCTGGCCCATCTCGCTCAACCCAATTTACCAAGCATAAGCCACTGCAATCAATGGGGACTTTCCTGTTGATCAGGAAGAGCTGACCAATGTTCATCTCCATTGCTTGAGAAATCATCATTGTGAGAAGCAGAAGAGGGACTCCTGTTACAATACCCCCTCACACCAGAGATCACTTGTAGAGACAGGCGTTAGTCATATCACAGTATCATAGAATCATAGAGTTGGTAGAGACCACAAGTGTCATCAAGTCCAACCCCTTGCCATGCAGGAACACACATGCTTCCCAATTGACATGGGAATAGAACCCTGTAAATCTCTGCTTCTGCTGCTGCTGCTGCTGCTGCCTGGAAAATTGGGATTGACAAAGATTCATGGTCTCTACATATACCTAAGGTACGGGATACATAGGAATGGTAAATGCAAACCAGTCATATTGTGCAACTCTAGATTTCACATTTATAACTGCCTTAATGAATGCCTGCCTTTATTCAGATAACACACCTTTCTTAATTTTGCAGTGCAGAACTTGGCTCAACCAGCATTGAAATGTAGTTTAGGAAAAATATATTTAGAAATATCAACATGTTGATGTAAAAATGGGACAGATTAGGTTTGTCAATAAGCATTCATAAAAATGTCATAGGAGTTTATCACACAGGGGAGATCCCATGCAGAAACAGGATTTAAAAGTTGGAGAAAACCTGCAAAAGTGGGTTGATTTTCACACAATATTGTTATAAAAGTGTTATTAACCCAAAGGGAAAGTAGACAAAAGCTGCTCCATTTTACTTTCAGGATTTTCTTAAAGTAAAAAGGAACGGCCTTTGAGTACTTTCCATTCGGGTTAACAACCCTTTAATAACAATGTTGTTTGAAAATCAACCCACTTTTGTGAAGTTTCTTCAATTTAAAATCCCGTTTCTACATGGGATTTCACCTGTGTGATAAACTTCATAGACAAGAAATCCATCAAGTTCTATCAGAAAGCTCAAGAAACTAGTAAGAAGGATGAAGTAGGCATAAATAAAGTTGGCAGGAAAATCTCAGGTTTCAGAGAGTGATGTGGGTAGACTGGCAGAATGGATATTACATTAAAAATAAAAGATGGACTGTTGGCAATGAAGAGCAATTTGTAGAAAATTCAAAATATTTTTTTAAATGCATGATGATGATGATGATAACAATGATGATGATGATCTCATGTAAAACACTACATATTGTAGAGTTGGTGTGATTTCTCTGAGGAGAGAACAGAAGGTAAAATGTGTTTGTGAGGGGTCATAGCTGACACTTTTTTAAGGCTGGGCTTTTTTTTTATTTGTGCTGTGTGCTATCCCTGAACACATGGTCTAAGAAGTCAAAGCTTTTTCTGAGTCACTAATTTGCTTGGGGGCAGAGTGCAGTCTCTGAGGGTGAGCAGTGCATGGTTTGCAGTATACACAGTCATGTCAGTAAGAGTTATTGCATTTTGAATAGGGTGAAAAAATAACTCTAGCGATCGAGGCAGAAGGATCTGTCAATGGGCTTTATGCACGGGGCCAAAAATATGTATTTCCCCCAGCCTGGTGTTTAAATGATGTAGACAATAGCCCTGGGATGAGTATAGGCAGACCAAACACCATTCTGGAGGATCTGACCCAACCATGGCCCAACCAGCCCTTAGTGTAGTCTAAAGAAAATGGATGCTTGTGGTGGATTTTCCAGAATCTCCACTGTAAGAGCCAGTAGAATATACAGCCACATGCCCCTTTATCTGCTGCTGACACCGTTCTGCTCACAGCCCCCAGTCATGGCCTGTAATGTCAGAAGAGGACACCTGGCCACATAGTGAAGTCAGGGTCTCTGTTTTTGTCCTCGTAGAATGGCCATGGTGGCAGTAAGTAAGGGGCCAGACAACAGTGGTGGCTCCATGGTGCGGTAATGGACAGGCATCTGAACAGCCACCTGTTCCTGTGTCAGAACAGGTGAGTGCTGGAGATGGGAATTGCCCAGATCCTCAGGCAGGATATGACAAGGTTGGTCCATCATATCCTACCCATGAATTCAGCCCAATGTCATCTGCAAAGTGTGAACAATGTTTGTCTTCTTCTCAGAAAACCTCATTGGCTACACTTACAGCAAGTGCAAACCGGTGGATTTCCTGGAAGAGAAGGTACTGCAGCTACTTGTTGAAACTCTTCAACACATCAGAGACAGGAAACACAAGGACCCCCTAAATAAAACAGAGGATCTTACAGAACCAACAGGAAGAAACTGCAAAGGAAAAAAAGTTTTCCATGACACCTATGGAGCATTCTGGAGAACAGTCATCATTAGAAGCAGACCATGTACAAGGGATGTGGAATCATTCAAACTAGGCAATCACTTCCTACATCTTCATGTGGATAACAGTAGTGAAGAACTGTAAAGAGAACAGCAGCAAACGACACAACCAAGGACCAAGAAGACTTAAACTAAATCCATGGAGGGACAGAGGTGATAGCTCAAATATCAGAGGAAAGGCAAGCTCTAATCACAATGCTGTGAATTATAGGGGAGAAGCAGAAAACATATTGCTATATTATGTCTTAACATGTATTATAGTAGATTAAAGGTGGATGGCTTCAGATTCCCTAGAGACACCATGTTCTCCAGATATTATTCCCAAGGCTTGATTAGACCAGTCACTGAATAATAAAACTAATCACTTTATGGACCAGGTAGTATAATATAATTTAAATTATTTGACAGTAAAGCCTTCAGAAGGATGGAAAATAATGGTTTAGCAGGACTAAAGAACATAAAGACTCTGCTGCAACAGACCAAAGGAGCATCAAATCCAGCATCTGAAAATGGCTTATTTGATACTTAAAGGATGGTCATATGTATAACACAGTGCAAAAACACAAAATTTCCTAATTATGTTACCCCAGCATTGATTGTCATACTTCCTGTGATACCAAACATAGCATGATATATAGATGTCATGACTAGAATCACTGAGAGGTATATCATCCACATTTTTTTTTTCTAAAAGTCATATGCATTTTCTGAAATATTTCTATAGGTGCATGCCAATATGTTTCTCACCCTGTTAGATAGCATGAAGATTAGGTGTGAACAGAATGCAGCAAGACTAAACTGGAGTGGCAAGAGTTCATAAGACTGCAAAAAAAAAATCACTAGTTTAACTCATATTAGGGATCGGAATAATGTTTGAAAATATTCCAAAAATGGTTGAAAAACATGGTTTTTGTTTGTCAAGAGACTCAAATGGAAAAAAACAACAACTCTGGACCCATGAGAACCCTTGCATTTCAGAACTTTTTCTGCACAAAACTGGACATGGCTTTCTTCAGAAAATAGTAATTTTTTTAAAGGAAACAGTATTTTCTGAGTAGAATATAATATTTCAATGTGGCTTCCTGTAGAGGGAGATAAAAAATTGCACCTGAGATTTGTTCTGTGCTAAAGTTGTACATAGTTGATTTGCATAGAAAACAGTCGTTTCTGGGCAGAAATTAATATTTCTGTATTGAAAATTTATTTTCCAAGTAGAAAGACATCCCCCAACAAGTTGGGAGGGGTTTCTTCTTGTGCTGGCCAAATAAGGACAGGAGACGTCTGTTTGGTCAAGGCGCGCAGGGGAATAAGCACACCTGCGCACCTTGCCCAATAGGAGTATTGATGATAGCACCAAGTCTCGTAGTGTTATTGGTTTTGCGAGACTTGCTCTATGTTGTCACGTGGAGGCAGCCATTTTAGAGCTGAGACGGAGCGAGTAACATCACTCCGCTCTTTGATTTGGCTTGCTTGGCTTTAGGCCTAGTGCTCTTTTGGGCTTTTGCTATTCAGCTCTTGCCTATTCAGTCTTACTGCTTTGTCTCGCTTACACCGGGGGCTCAGGTATCTTCCTTGAGCAACCCGCAGGCGGGGGGGGGGGGGGGGGCGAGTGAGGCCTTCGGGCCAGCCTTCAGGGCCTGTAGCACCTCCGCATCCCCAATTCTTGTGGGTGCACACCTGAGGAGGGCTCTGCGGGAAGCATCTTCACCGGGACCCAGTACTTGATTTTCAGGCCCAGAGATGCCCCGGTCACCTGGTCTGGTAAGGTCGGGACCCATTGCTGGTCCGGGAGGGTTGGTTGCACTTCTCCCCAGTGGTGAGTGTGTGAAGACAGCAGTCTTCGGGTGAGGGATCCGCACAGGACCTTCGGTGGACACCTTTCCCGTGGTGGTTGCCAGTGACGCTTCCTAACTGTGGTGTCTCTTGTGAGACTTTAGAAAGGGTGGCCTGCTAAGGACTGGTGGTAATCATCCACAGTTGGGTGATTTGGTTTGGGCCTGTGTTTATTTCACTGAGATCAGTAGTAAGGCCCAATCCAAAAGGTGCACGGCTTCTGCCGTGCCTAGTGGGGGTCACTCTGCTTCAAAAAGTCCTTCGCAGTCTAGCAGCAGAGAAGATGAGATTTCTGCCCAGGTTGCACAACTGGGCAAAACCATTTTGTGTGGTGCTCTGCAATCAACTTGCACAGAAGGAATTACAGGCTACAGCCTCCACCTCAAGTGCCAGCTCTTCAGGTGCTAGTAACACCAATGTGTCTCTTCCTTTAGTGGCATCTGAGTCTCAGCTGGCTGTTGCTACACCGGGCCCGTTGGTGGTTTCGGCAGTGGAGCTCGGGCACCTGACTATTGCCGATGTGTGGGATCTCTTGAAAAGAGTCCCAGGTTTGGGACACAGGGTGTGGTTCCCCCTGTGTCAGGGCAGCCCACTATGGATGATTTATGCAACCTCTTACAAGGGGTGGTTCTTCCAGGTGGTGCAATGGAGCAGACCAGTGGTGAACAGAGAGGTGATCAAGCTGCTGCTGCCTCTCCTGTCTTGGACACCCGAACTGCTGTGGGGCCACACTTTGGGGGACCACTGCGGTCAGTTGGCGAAGCTTCCCAGCAAGCTTCAAGTTCAGGTTTGTCTAGTAATATTGCACATGCTAATTGGCCTACCTCTGTATGGGCTCCAGGTGGCCAGGTTGGTCAGGGTGTGGCTTTGGAATGGCCCAACCCTGTGGTTTTGAATGCATCCATGCAGGCACCTGCAACGTCACAGGTCCCTGACACTCGGGTGCAAGGTGGTCAGCCTTTGGCTGTTGCTAGCACCACACCTGTGGTGTTGATTTCTGGTGCTCCTCTGTTATCTGGAGCGCTAGGGAATGTGGAAGCTACTTCTTACACTGGTATGTCTACACTCCTTGGTTCACAGCTTCCTCTCTCCACTAAATAAAGGATTTGGAAGGGCAAATATATTGATTTATTTACTTTGATTTTTAGGGATCCCGAGCCAAGGATTATGGTGAATAATGGGATCGTTTTTAATTTGCCAAAAGAGTTTCAGGCGCTCAAACACCCTAAGCTAGAGCACAATTTTGTTAATTGGATTATGGGCTTCACCATTTATAGAGGTGTCATAGAGGAAAAAGAACCACTCAGATCCCCTGATTTTTCCAACTATCAGGAGATCATGATAAAAGCGTATACCAATTGCCATCAAAATTCAAGGGGTGCAGCTTGGCTCCAATATGATGAGCAGTTTAGGATGAGAGCGGCACAGAATCACGTCTTATCTTGGAGGCATGTTCAGTCCGAGCTTTGGGTTGATGTTATGGTGGGGGCCTCCCCCTCAAGCAGGTGTGACAACGGGATGTCCCGATGGTTACCATGCCAAGAGAGCTGAATGTGAGGCCTGCCACAGGAGAGAGAAGGCAATTTGGCTTATGCTGGGACTTTAATGCTGGCAAGTATAAAAGACAACCCTGCAGGTTTGATCACAAATGAACACCTGTGGGGGTGACCACCCTGGAACTTCCTGTGTTAGAGGAAAAAGAACAGGACGGGGTTCTGCCCCCTGCCTGAGGGAAAAAGACCCCATCACCAATTAAATTGGACTTTATGGTGGCGTGGTCAAAGTTTTACCCTAATAAGGAGGGTGCTTTATATTTATTTCAAGGTTTCTCTGTAGGTTTTCGTATTCCCTATACAGGCCCTAGGGTTTACCGTTTTGCACCTAATGCTCATTCTGTGAGGGACTTGCCAAGTGTGGTGAGGGATAAATTAGCTAAAGAAATAGCAGCAGGGAGAATTTTGGAACCCCATGATCAGCTGCCTATCCCCACACTTTACTTATTCCCTTTGGGCGTAGTTCCTAAAAAAGCCCCTGGTGAATTTAGGCTGATTCATAATTTATCAAGGGCAGTCCGTGAACAATGCCATTGATCCTGGGCTTACCTCAGTTAGGTACACATCGTTTGACTCAGCAGTTAAGATGATCTGGAGCTTGGGCACAGGAGCTCTGGTAGCTAAATGTGATATTAAATCTGCATTTAGACTCCTTCCTGTACACCCTGATGATTTTGATCTACTGGGTTTTCAGTTTGAAGGAAAATTTTATTTTGACAAAGCTATGCCAATGGGATGCTCGATTTCTTATTCAGCTTTTGAGACATTCAGTACCTTTCTCCATTGGTGTGCAGTTAAGAGAACTGGTAATAGAGCTATTGCTCATTATTTAGATGATTTTTCTAATTGCTGGAAATCCTAATTTCTCACAGTGCCAGGATTCCTTAGTTCAATTTCAGGAATTAATGCAGGAGCTTCGTGTGCCTTTAATGGAGGAAAAGACAGAGGGGCCACATACTCAGCTTACCTTTTTGAGCATCGAGATTGATACCATAGCTGGAATTTCTTGTCTGCTCAATGAGAAACTAGTGGCTATGAAGCAACAAGTTGGGATGATGTTAGGGAAACAAAAAGCTACCCTTCATGAATTTCAATCACTTACAGGTCTTTTGAATTTTGCCTGTAGGGTTGCAGTTCCAGGACGAGCATTTTGTGCTAGACTGTATAGGGTTACTGCAGGGATAGTGGCCCAGCATCACCACATTAGAATCAAAAGGGGCATTCGTGAGGATTTGAAGGTTTGGTATTCCTTTTTGGAGCATTTTAATGGCATATCGTTTTGGAGATCTGAAATGCTGCTTTGGGCAGATTTTCAGGTGCATTCTGATACTGCTGGTGCCCACGGCTTCATTGTTTATTTGAATGGCCAGTGGGCTGTAGAGGCATGGCCTGCTGCATGGGTTAAAAGTGGTCTGACTAGAGACCTTACATTCTTGGAACTGTTTCCAATTGTGGTGGCTGTGCACTTGTGGGCAAGCCAGTTTGCTAATAGGACTGTCTGGTTTTGGTGTGATGACCAGGCAGTCATATATGTGGTAAACTCTCAGTCCTCCAAGTCTCCAAAAGTTATGGGTTTGGTAAGGGCGATGGTGTTACAATGCTTGAATTATAATGTGTTATTTAAAGCTCAACATGTTCCTAGTTTGCTTAACCCTTTGGCAGACGCCCTTTCTCGTTTTCAGTTTTCCAGGTTCCGGCAGCTGGCTCCCAAGGCATCGACACACCCGTTGGAGGTACCGGCGTCATTCTGGAACCTTGGAGACTAGAAGTTCATAGGGCAATTTTAAACTCCATTGCCCAGTCAACACGCAAGTCCTACCAAACAGCTTTAAATTTGTTTAACCAATTTTTGCAGGAAATTGGGGAGGATCAAAAGTGGCCAATTGATATGGATTTGGTCCTTCACTTTATTTTGTCTCTTAAGCAATCAGGACTTTCACCTGTCACTATAAGGAGCAGGTTAGCTGCCCTGGCATTTTACTCTAGGGCAAAGGGCTGTTTTGATCCTACTAATGACTTTAGGGTCAAAAAAGCAGTGGAGGGATGATCTAGAGCAGGGGTAGGCAACCTTTCCCCTTTAAGGGCCAAGGGACTTCAGTTCCCAGAAGCCTCACCCATGTTGGCCAATAGTCCCATGTTGGCCAATAGGTCCTGGGATTCTGGGAGCTGAAGTCCCTCGGCCCTTAAAGGGGAAAGGTTGCCTACCCCTGGGCTAGAGAATCCCCTGTCACAAAGGTTTCACGAAGGCCGATAACTGGCCCTGTCCTTCTTAAGTTATGGGATCAATTAGCCCAAACATGTTATTTGCCTGGGGAAGAGGCTTTATTTAAAGTAGTATTTGCCATAGCCTTTTTTGCTCCGTTAAGAATCAGTGAGATTGTGCCTGGATCTCATAATGATAAATCTGGCAGGGCACTATCAATCTCTGATAGCAACCTAACAGGGAAGGGGATTCAAATTCACCTTTGGCATTCTAAGACTGACCAGCTTGCAAAAGGTCAGTCTATTTTCTTAGCTAAAGCACCACAAGGTCAAATTTACCCAGTGGTAGCGATTAATAACTATTTGAATATTAGACCTAATTTGGTTGGATACTTGTTTATTCATTTGTCTGGTTTGCCCTTAACCCAATTCCAATTTAGGGCTGTGTTAAAAGAGACTGTAAAGAGGGCTGAGTTGCCTCAGGAATGTTTTTCTTCGCACTCCTTTCGTATTGGAGCTGCGACAGCTGCAGCCACTCATGGCTTGAGTGAAGCCGATATTTGCAGAATTGGCAGTGGCGTTCAGTGGCATTTAAGTCCTATGTTAGGCAATCAGGTAATGGGACTCCTGATAAGCCATGTTTACTTGTTCTGTTTTGTTTCAGCTGGCTTTTACCATGGCAAAATCTGGATAGTGGGACACAGCCTGGTCTTCTCGGTGGAATGCCACCTGTTGGAGCATCGTTGCAACAATACATTGGGTCTCGCCCATATTGGATTTACTGAGTGGTTTGGACAAAGGGGCATGATGTGGGGATCTCTCCTTCAACTTATTATGGAGTTGGCACGTTCATGTTCCCGACCCCGGGTTTTGGTGGTACACCTGGGGGAGAACAATCTAGTTCAGACCCCATGCTTGCAGTTGGCCAAGCAGATAGTTAAGGACATGGAGGAAGTCCAAAAGATCTTGACTGGTGCTGTGATCCTGTGCACCAAACTTGTGCCAAGGCGTTGCTGGCCTGGAGCGCAGAAGGACTCAGCTATTAATAATGCTCGGCACTGGCTTAACCGCTATGTGGCTAAGCACCTTGCTAAATTGGAAATTTTCTTGGTGAAGAACAGTATTAAGCTTGACAGGCTGCAGCTGTACAGGGGGGATGGGGTTTACCTCTCTCTAGAGGGGTCAGAGATGTATGTAACTGCACTCTCTGACCAAATTGTAGAAGCGGTCTGTGGGGGGGGGGGGAGAGGGGATGCCTAGCTAGGCTGGCCCTCTTGTGGCAGGTAATGACTGCCACCCCACAGAATAATTTAATCTGGCTAATTAAAAATTGTGGACATTTTTTTGGCATAAAACAAATTTAAAGGAAATGACATATGCATTTAAGCATGACGGCATAAAATTGAATGACATCATATGACAAAATTTTCGGGGGGAGGGGTTTGTAAATTTGTTGTTAATTTTGTTTACTTGTGGTCAAGGACCACCCACCTTCACTTACACCTTCACTTACACACGTGACAAATTTATTATTGTTTATTGTTTATCAATAGACTCTATACAGCTAAATAAATGTTGTGGCCTGTTTAAACACAAAAGAGGTGTCTTGTGTCCTTTGTACCAGTGCAAAGACACCCCTCGACAAGTTGGGAGGGGTTTCTTGTTGTGCTGTCCAAATAAGGACAGGAGACGCCTGGTTGATCAAGGCACGTGGGGGAATAAGCACACCTGCATGCCTTGCCCAATAGGAGTATTCATGATAGCACCAAGTCTCGCGGTGTTATTGGTTTTGCGAGACTTGGGGCAAGAGTTTGTCATTCATAGCTCTGTGCTGCCATATGGAGGCAGCCATTTTAGAGCTGAGATGGAGCGACCCATCCCTCCCACCCTTTATTAAAAGTTTGCAATTGTTACTCTCAGGCTTTGGCTGGTCACCTTCAGGGGCCAGGAGGGAATTTTTCCCCGGGGTTCTTCCCTGGGTTTTTTGCCCTCCCTGAAATTTATTATTATTAAGTTTGATATGTTAAGTAACTTAATTTGGGAATGGGTCACGGTGTGCTAATTCATTTGTTTTTTAACTTGGGAATAGGGTCTATGAGTTGAAATTGTAGTGGTACTGTAGGGTGGGTATTGAACCCCACCCCACAGAATAATTTAATCTGACTAATTAAAAATTGGGGGGGGGGGAATTGGCATAAAACAAATGTAAAGGAAATGACGCATGCTTTTAAGGCATGATGTCATAAGATGAAATATGACATCATTTCCAGGGGGAGGGGTTTGTAAATGTGTTGTTAATTTTGTTTACTTGTTTTGTCACGTGCGGTGAAGGACCACCCACTCGGGTGGTTACACCTTCCCTTACACATGTGACAAATTTGTTATTGTTTATTTTTATCAATAGACCCAGTACACCAAAGTTGTGGCCTGTTTAAACCCAAAAGAGACGTCTTGTGTCCTTTGTGCCAGTGCAAAATGCTATTTTCTGTGGAAAACAACATCATGTACATTTTGTCCTGAACTACAAAGACTCTCACCATTCTAGGACAGGTAAATAACATTGAACAGGTAAATAACATTGAACACAAACTTTGGGCTGGAGCAGATGTGTATGAAAGAGTGGCTTGAGTCTGCTCTGGTCACAAACAGGTCAGGACCTTTGTTAGCATATGTGATTTTCCACAAAATTTTGGACACATGTGGAGTTCCCTCTATGACCCCAGATTGACTTCTGAGGGATGTCAGCCATAATCCCCTAGATGGCAGGTCATGTAGACACTGAGAGATCTGCCCAGAACTACTGGAAAATTCCCTAACAAGCAGGTTTCGGAGTTTCTAAAAGGGAAAAACCATTATATTGGAAAAGACACATAATAGTGCTTGTTTGTTTTCAGTCTCACACTTGATGGGGCAGTGATCAGATTTGACTGCACCCTTTTTTCTAGCCTCCGTTCCTTGATCATTTCAAAACCAAATGCATTGTTTGACCATGCTCACACCTAGGGTAACAAAGCTAAGACCACCAACACCTTTGTCCAACAGCCATTAAGCTCATCGCCAGAAGGCAGAAATTTCCTATAAGAACCCTTGGATTTCTAGGCTCCATGTGCTATCTTGAGAGTGCATGCAAACTCCATGTCGGTCTGTACTGTGATTTAGCATCCACTGCCATCTTCCCCCCCCCCCTCTCATTTTGGCAGCTGTGCTCCATCACCATCATCATCATCAACCACAGAGAAGCCCAGAGAAGCCTTTTGAAGGAAATATTTCTCCTTGCCCTAGTTCCTCTCAAGCTATCCCCACTTTCACCCATCTTTCCTTCAAGAGTATGTTGTGTGTGTGTGCTATATTTGGACGTGTGAATAAATATTTAGACTTTAATTGGAGAAACCCATCTCCGTGTCTTCCATTGAAAGATCTCTTAGTCCTCTGGTATACATAATGGTACATGGCCCACGGGACTTTGGTAGGACCTCACTCTTGCATATTTTGAGCTAATTATAAATTCTCCTAATTAGATTCTTCCTAACACCTTGCCAACCACACAGCCCTCTCCCAAAGTGGACTGTGGCCACAGGACACAAACTGTGCCACCAGGAGCCAAATTATCCCCAATCCTTTTTGCTCCAGTCCAAAGGACCAGAGAGCAGCTTTGGCGTGGCTTTGGGCTGGGTTGGAGGTGTGTGTCGCTTGAACACCATGCCTCCAGAGTGTCTGGAAAACTCTTCATTTGGCCTGTTTGTTCCAGGTCTTAGTGCATTATGTCCTTATTTCCTAGGTGACCAAGTAATCCAATGTCAATTTGGGAATGTGCAAGGCCCCACTAATATCTGTTTTCCATAGCACTGAGCCATGGAAGTGAAAGTGGTGTCAAACTGGATTATTTCTGCAATGCAGATACAGTCACCAAGCAATTGTCATGAAGGTGGAAGTGACCAGTCCTGTACTAATGCTAGTTTTGATTTTTCAAAAACCTATTGTTTGTGGAAGAGAATATTTTCCCTGTCATGCTCTCTTGCAGCCCTTTGGTAAAAGGCCAGTTGGAAGAGACAGAAGATATACACTTTATGACACACTATTCTGATGATAACAACTTGCTATAAACATTTTAGATCTGGGCATGAACTGGAAATTGTACCCAGGAGGTTACGAAATGCCATTTTGTGGTGTACTCAGGAGGTTACGAAATGCCATTTTGTGAAAGATGTATTTGTTTTCTGTTTATCTTAGCACATTGCCATTGTCATGGAATGGTTAGAGTTCCAGAATTTAAATTACCTAATCACCCTTTTGTTTTAAAGGAATGAAATCAGCCTCTTATGTTCAATACCAAGACTAAAGGAAATGAATCCCCCTTAAACATTTTCTTTCTTTCTTTCTTTCTTTCTGTTCCATGTCAGAGCCATACATTTTTAATGCTACATGGTGCTACAAATTCAGCTATTGATTTTGCAGCCTTTTGTGGCATTGAGGTGTCTAACGTACTGAGATTCTCAGGAGAACCCAAGCAATGACATCTCTCCGACATACACACACCTTCAAAACACAATTTCTATATTTTATGTTCTGGCATATCTTTTAGAATAATGATATGTTCCTGACTTGTGACTGGCAGTTTTAGAAATGCTGAAGCAACACCCTCTTTAACTACATTTAAATGCAGTTTGCAGGGTTAGTTCCATTACACTTTTGCAATAAGAAAAATGACAGTGTCATGTAGGACCTTAAAATCTAAAGTTGTTTATATAAGATAAGCTACCATAAGGTACTGAAGTGGATTAGAAATCACCAAAATGCAATGAAGTGTGAATAAGAATCATTACCATAAATATAAAATGATACTTAGCAAACAACAATTGGCCAGTAATGCTGATACCCATGTATTGATGAACTAACAATTATATGTAGTGTAATAAAACTAATACTCACAATTGAAGCAACAGATCATTATAACACATTTAAACTTTTGTGATGTAGTGATTCACTTGCTTCATGCTGGAACCAGACTTTCAAGTTATTTTGTTCAAGAACTTCTACTTTGAGGTGATAGGGAATATGAATTTGGAGGCTGAAGTATTTTCTAACATTTTCTGAGAAGAATGAGATTGCATTGCTGGCAAATCATGCCAGGTACTGTATCAAAGCTTAAGATAAACAGTTGAATGAACCCATGATATTGTGGATACTATTATTAGGTTCTGTAAAATGTTGTCAGAGTAAACATAAAGATAGTGTTGCCACATGAATGTACAGCTCTTTGGAAGCTAAAACAGAGCTCATAACAGAAACAGAGAAAAAGGAATGAGCCCAAAATGCCAATGGTTCTGGGTAGTGCACTGTATACCTGAAGGGGTGGGGGCCATATGTCTGTTTTATCAGACATGGAAATGGCTTGTGGCATCATTGCCTGTAAGGTAGGTCAGACTGCAAAAGAATGATTGACCCAATATTACTTTTTCACGTTTCAGGTTTCAGGTCCTGCTGTAGTTCACTAGGGTCTTCAAGATGCATCTCTTAATTCCCAGTACAATATTTTAATCACTTCACTAGACTTTGAGAAAGACTGTTTCATTAGCTTTGAGGGCTAGTATGTTTTTAAAGTCAGTCTTTAAAGTGTTTCATTCTAAATGGTAATTCTTTTAAAAAGAATGCATCTTGCTCAGCCCTGAGTATAATATGCAGGTTAGTTTACATTTCTGTGGTCAAGAGAGTATGACGTGATTGGTGCCAGTGTGGTGTAGTAGTTTATTACTCTGGAGACCAGGGATCAATTTCCAGCTTGACCCTGAAACCTACTGGGTGGCCTTGGGTAAGTCAAATGCTTTCAGCCTCTGGGGAAGACAATGGCAAACCCCCTCTGAACCAATCTTCCCATGAAAAACCCATGATACATTTGCCTTAGGGTCACCATAAGTCAGAAATGACTTGAAGGCACACAACAACAAAATAAAACAGTTGAGATACTGTAAAAAATTGACAATTAAAAAGTTGACAATTAGGGGTTGAATACATGGGCTAAAAGGTCTGTGTTCTGTTTTGCTTCATGTCATCCTGTACAGCACAGACTAATAGCACCAGGCCAGGATTAGCCAGTCCAGAAGCCAATCTGGTAGTTCCAAATAGATCCCAGCCCAAAAGATCACTGCCCAGTGATGAAAAGACCAGCTCCTTGTAATGGAGTTTCCTGGAAACTCCACTATGGGGGGTTGCAGACTGCCAGAAATAGTGTGAATTCAGTCCACTTTTAGGGTTAGGGTTAGAGTTAGGGAACCATGGGAACTGTATTTTATTGTGGCATCAGAGTTGTCTGACAGAGAAGGCTCAATGTCTCAGAAAAATAACAGTTCCCATGATTCCCTAGCACTAACCCTAACCCTAAAAGTGGACTGAATTCACACTATTTCTGGCAGTCTGCAACCCCCCTATGACAACCAGCAAAATGCATGGCCCAGCAGCTCTTTACCTTTTGCCACCATTGTGTTCTCTCTGCAGGTCATTCATGGTCTGTAATGATGGAGGGGGACCCCTGACCACATGGGTGTAGCCAGACATCCTGTTTCTGTCCTTACAGGCCTCTCTAGGGCATGCAACATTGGTGACAGGTAAGGGGTGTGAGATGGCAGTGACATCTCCACAGTCTGGCAATAGCTGTGTGTGCAAACATCCACACTGTCTCAGGGAAAGAACTGGGTCAGAACCATGGGTGCGACACCACAGGGTTGGTCTGTGGTATCCCTCCTGTCTGTATGGGCCCTGAAAATAAATCAAGTCATGAAATACTGCATGACATCTTAAGATTTCTAATACAAACATTTACTTTGGGCAGGAAATTGTGTGGTCAGAGGCTGACTTTTGTGAGATGATTTCTGTGGCAAAAGTTGCCACATTGTAAAGAAACAGGTGTGTGCCATTCCATCTTAAGCTCATTTTTGTTCTGGGCATTAATATTCCAGCTAAAACATAGTGATGGCTCTGGAAAGACAAAGGGCCTTTGCAGACTGCCAGAAATAGTGCAAATTGAGTCCACTTTAAATTGAGGCACTGCCCTGGCTCAGTGCTAGTGAATTATGGGAACTGTAATTTATTGTGGCACCAGAGCTCTCTGACAGAGAAGGCTCAATGTCTCAGAAAAAAATACAATTCCCATGACTCCCTAGCACTGAGCCAGGGCAGTGCCTCAATTTAAAGTGGACTCAATTTGCACTATTTCTGGCAGTCTGCAAAGGCCCAAAGTTTGGGCCAGAATAGAAAGGCTGAAGATGCATTGAGGCCACAGCAAACACATGCTGTGACCTCAGTCCACCTTGAACCTGGCCAAAATAGGAGCAGAAAAGATTCCCTTCTATTTGGGCCAGGAAAGATGAGCCTTTCCCTGCCACAGCCCCAGGGTGGCTTCAAGATGCTCTGGCAGCATGCAGCATGTAAATGCTGCACTGCCCAAGCATCCTGAAGTTGCCCACGTCTGAGCATCTAGCTGATTTTCAGGAAGCTTCGGAGTGTGCAGCATGTAAACGCCATGCTCCCAAGATGCCCAGAAGGCATTTTTAATGGTCCATCAGTTCTGGCCCTTTGTTATTCAAAGCACTTGTTTCATATACATACACACTATATCCATGGGCTTATCTATATTTGACAGAATAGTCTGGGCTGTATCATCTATATCTGTATCTACATAGTGGATAAGCTGGCACACTTATTTTTCTACTAAGCAAAAAGATTTTTTTCCCATCACATTGCTTTCTTGCTAATGGAGTGGGAGGCTGAATTGAGAGGAATAATGGTGTGCATAAATGAAATTGATCCACTGGAAATACAACATGCTGACTGACTGTTTGTGGAACACTTGAAACAAATTGATAAAATATTACTTTCCTGGTTAGAAAACTGCAAATGTCAAATTGCTTGAGTTTTGTTTGTTTTATTTTCCTATTTTATCTAACACCTTTCAAAAGCTCATGGGTTAGACATTTTCTGATTTTTTTTTTACTTGTTTGTACACAGTGTTATCATGGATCTGCTAGGGGAATCCTCCAATGAAGATGTAGTTTCAACCCCTAGAATATGAAGATAAAGAAGATTTGATTGTCCATGCAAATTCAGGACACAGAACAGAGGGGACTGGAAATAGTTCAGTTTTGGATTTAGAAGAGGAGATTGCATGCTCTCCCAATCTGAGAATAAAGGGACAAGTCATTTAAAAGGTAATTGTCAAGGTGGTCATCTACAGAAGAGGGCTCCTCAATGTAGGGGTATTCTCCAGAAGAGGAAATCTTGTGTGAAAGCTATGGGCCTCGGCAGATGGAGGCCCCGGAGACGGCGCGGGTCGGAGTGCCGGCGGAGCTCAGCCTCCGCACCGCGGCGCTCCTGTGGCGAATCTAAAAGGAGCTCCAAATTGGCACTCCTTTTTCCCCCTCTGCAGACCAGGGCGTCGGGGACGCCCTGGTCCGGAGCGCTGGCGGAGCTCAGCCTCCACACCACGGCGCTCCTCCGGCAACTCTAAAAGGAGCACCAAATTTTCGCTCCTTTTGGATGTCAGGGAAAGTGCGCCCTAAAAGCGTCGGGCGCACTTTCCCTGACTCAAACGCCGCGGCGCATCTGGTCGCCGCGGCGTAAGGTCATCCCCAGAGCACCGGCCGTGCGGAGGGCCGGCGACTCCGAGGGTGACCTCAGGAAGAGGAAGGGGCGCTGCTCGTGTGGCTGCCCCTCCTCTTCTGGGCCCGGAAGACGGCTCAATTAGCCGTCTGCCGAGGCCCACAGATTTCAGGGAAAGTGCGCCCTAAAAGTGGCGGGCGCACTTTCCCTGACTTATCCTCTGCAGTGCGTCCAGTCGCTGCGGAGGGAGGTTGCCCTGGAAGTGCCGGCCATGCGGAGGGCCGGCAGCTTCCAGGGCGACCTCAGGAAGAGGAAGGTACGCCGCGCGTGCGGCTGCCCCTCCTCTTCCGGGTCTCGGAGACGGTCCTATTAGCCGTCTGCCGAGGCCCTATAATATGCCAGCAATATAAACTTCTGTCCAGGGTCTGTCAGACTCTTGGAAACAATTTTCCAAGTCCTGTCTGCTGTTCTTGTTTTGTTTTGTTTTGTTTTGTTTGTTTTTGATACCCTTGTTGTGACTGATCTGTTACTGTTGACTTTGGATTGTCCTTGAATTTGTGTCTTCCGACATATGTTCATCAATAAAGAATATCTGTGTTATCACCCAACTACTGTTTGTAAAGTACCATGGTAAAAGTTATGATTACTGTTTGTCCTTTTCTGTAGATCACTTCTCTCTGACCCTGATGATTATGAGCCTTCATTCACTGCACCAAGCATGTATGCAATATATGTCAACTGGGGCAGCACACCATGTAACCGATGAAGTCAGTTGCATTTCATTAGAGGCTAAATGACTGAAAAATGTCAACATTAATGTGCCACATATACGCAGTCAGCTCTCTGTATCCAAGGATTCTTTATCTGCAGAGTCAACTATCTATGGCTTGAATATATATATATATATATTCAAAAAAATCAAATGTTTTTGCCATATTTTTTTTTAAAAAAGGTGACCATTTTACTAGGCCAATGTAACTTAACATTCACTGATTTTGGTATCCACTTAGGGAAGGGGGGGGGGGGGTTGGAAAAACCCTGGCAGATAGCAAGGGCCCTCTGTGCAAAAGACAATGGTCTTAACCACAGAGGCAAATGAATAGGAAAAAAAAAAGGATGTTTAAGAAGTATTTACATTCCTGCTTAATTTATCTATTTGTGGTGTAGGACCTTATTGTATTTGACCTATAGAACTTTGCCTGTCCTAGGGATAAAAGACTGAAAAAAACATGTCCTTTAAAAAAAAACACCTGGTAAATCTCATATCTAAGTCAATACCAATTTTTAAAGGAGCCGGTTCTATTTTTTTAAAGCAACCTGGTGAACTTCCAATAAAGTTGTCTGCATTTTGTTTAGTTGTGTGTATAGGCTTTCCTTTATCCAAGGGGCTGTACAGACCAGCACTTTAGGCTGCCCTGGGGTTGGAGTGGAGACATGGTGACCGCATGCCGGCTGCCCTGACTCTGCCCCAATGCCACAGTCATGCTGCCCACCTGACCAGATGGCGGGGGTGAAAGGGCATGTCTTTGTTGCAGCATTTAAATGTGCTGTGCCAAAAAAAAAAAAAATGCTAAAAAGCCACTGCCATGGCAGCAAAGATGGCTTTTTGCCACTCTAAAAAGCAGCAGCATTTTGCCAGCTCTTTTTAGAGTAGCAAAGCACCAAATCGGGGCTGTGGCATGAGGTTGCCATGACCCTGATCCATCAAGCAAAGGGGTGGCTTGCCACCACCCTTTTCAGGCATTCTGTTCAGCCCCCAACATAACACTGCTACCACCCTGGCCTTGGAGGGAGCAAAGAAGAAGCAGGCACAGTTCCACCATGCCCAGCAGTAGAGGCAGATGAAGGCTCTCCCTCCATCATAACTGGTACTACCCTGGCCTCGGATAGAGAGAAAAGGGCAGGTATGGCTAATGATATGAAGAATTCTTGTCAAAATTCAATAAACACAAGAAATATCTGTTATTTGAAGATTTCATAAGCTTTATAAAGAGAAGAAATTATTAGAACTTCTCGATCAAGTAAGGTTTTTTTGTTTGTTTGTTTTTGCAAATGAAGTGAATGGATGGGACCTTTCAGGTGATAATTCAATGGCCAGAATTTGTGTATTTTGTGTAAGCAAAGGTACCATTCATACTGGGTTTTACCACAGGCTATTTCCTTTGTTAGGGTGATGTCCTCCACCATCTTTGCCCACAGCTTCGCTTTGAAAAACAAATGAGAACAAAAGAGAGAACATTTTTTGTGTAGGTGTGGTGGATACCTCTCCCATTCAAATTCTCATAGAGGAAAAGAAGGGGGAGGGGGTGGGGTGAATTTCTGCCAGGCAGGAATTCTGCAGTGGAAAAATCCTAGCATTGGAAGGATTCCCAGAGGTCATCTAGTCTAACCCCTTCTACTATGAAGGAATACCTAGGATTCTAGAGTTGGATATGTCGACTGAGAGCATGTGACTTGCCCAAGGTCACCCAGTGAGTTTCTATGGTGTTCTAATCCCAGCTCAGCCATGTAAATCCACAGGGTGACCTTGGATAGGTCACACTCTCTCAGCCTCAAATGGCAATGCTCTTCTGCCAAGCCAGAATTCTGCCATGGAGAAATCCTAGCATTGGAAGGAATCCCAGAGGCCATATACTCCAATCTCTTTCTACCATGAAGGAATACCTAGAATTCTAGAGTTGGACTTGGAGGCTGAGAGCATGTCACTTGCCCAAGATCACCCAGTGAGTTTCTATGGTGTTCTAATCGCAGCTCAGCTATGTAAATCCACAGGGTGACCTTGGATAGGTCACACTCTCTCAGCCTCAAATGGCAATGCTCTTCTGCCAAGCCAGAATTCTGCCATGGAGAAATCCTAGCATTGGAAGGAATCCCAGAGGCCATATACTCCAATCTCTTTCTACCATGAAGGAATACCTAGAATTCTAGAGTTGGACTTGGAGGCTGAGAGCATGTCACTTGCCCAAGATCACCCAGTGAGTTTCTATGGTGTTCTAATCGCAGCTCAGCTATGTAAGTCCACAGGGTGACTATCTCAGATAGAAGGAGTGTACCATTTTTCGGTCACACTCAAAGCAAATGAAAAGAGCAAATCACAAGGAACAGATGACATACCAATAGAACTGGTATAAACCACAGAGACAAAATTCAGATTAGTTTGAACTAAAATCTGCCAAAAAAAATATGGAAAACAAAGCAGTGGCTCACAGATTGGAAGTGATCAATATATATTCTCATCCATTAAAAAAGGAACCACAATGATTGCAGTAATTACAGAATCACCACACTAAAGTGCCAAGGTTAGATTAATGCTGAACATTTTTTAAAATAATAATGACCATGGAAAATCTACAAGAATTCATCCTAGACAAGAACATTGAAACAAAGAGTTCCCATACTTTAGTTCAAATATTGATCAGAATGGATATTGCAGCCAAGAAATTGTAGAATAATAGAATCATAGAGTTGGAAGAGACTACAAGGGCCATCCAGTCCAACCCCCCTGCCATGCAGGAACTCACAATCCAAGCATCTCCGACAGATGGCCATCCAGCCTCTGTTTAAAGACCTCCAAAGAAGGAGCCTCCACCACACTCTGAGGGACTGTGTTCCACTGTGAAACAGCTCTTACTTCAGGAAGTTCCTCCTAATGTGTAGGTGGAATCTCTTTTCCTGTAGCTTGCATCCATTGTTTCATGTCCTGGCTTGCTCCATCCTCAATATGACACCCCTTTAAATACTAATACAAGGCTATCATATCATGTCGTAACCTTCTCTGCTCCAGACTAAACATACCCAGCTCCCCCCTCCACATAAGGCATGGTTTCCAGACCTTTCACCATTTTGGTTGCCCACCTCTGGGCAGAAGAATCAGAAGACTAGGATTGGGAACGGCAGCTATGAAAGAACTGGATAAGATCATAAAGTTTAAAGACATAACTCTGAACACTAAAGTTGGCATTGTCGAAGCCATTGCCTTCCCCATCACTATGTATGGATATGTGAGCTGGACAGTGAAGAAGGCAAACAAGAAGAAAATCAAATCATTTGATATGTAGTGCTGAAGAAAAGTACTAATGGTATTTTGAAGGGCCAAGAGATGAACAGATGGTTTTTAGAACAGATTAAGCCTGAGCCCAACATGACTAAAGTGAGGCTATTGTATTTTATCCACATCATGAGGAAAAATAAATAATTAGAAAAGACAATGATGCTAGAAAAGGTGGGAGGCAGTAGAAAGAGAGGAAGACCACATGCCAGATGGTTAGACATGATCATGGAGGACCCAGACCTGGGACAGTAGAATGCAAGCAGAGAGGCTGAGGACAGACAGTCTTGGTCTCATCCACATGATTGCCATGATTTGAAGTTGACCTGAAGGCAGCTAACAGCAACAATAACAACAAATGTAGAAATCACACATATTCCATTCTGCAACTGTTTCTATAGGGTAAGTCATGTTTGTTCTGTCTCCTCCATTGTGTTCTTTCTGAGTCCTGTCCCCCCCCCCCCCCCCACACACACACACTATTGCTCTTTGGGTGAAAATAATATATAATATAATATTTTTCCCCTGCAAGATCTAGTAAAATGATATTTATGCAAATTTATATACATAAAAATCTAATTCTTCATTCTCTTTTATTTGCATCTATTTTGTTATCAGCTGTCACCTTCAAAAGTATTGCAGTCTTTCCCATAGCCCAAACTTTTGTTCAAATATGATAGTCTGGCATTGTAAGGATGTTCTCCTGTTAGAAAATGGGAAATTAAGTACAACTCGATTTCATGGTGGATTTCACCAGAAGCAGCATGGGGACCTTTTAAGCCCCTGACTGAAACCACTTTGTATACTTATGGTACTTTAAGCTGTAGCATGTCCTCCTTTCTCACTCCTAACAAAAATAACGGCTGCTCCAAAGAATAAAATGTTACTGATTGCACACAGAAGGTAACAACTGTTGCAATCATTTTGTTATCCAGCAAGCAGGTTATTATTATGCCCTTGTTATCCCAATGATAATATATTAGAAATAACATGTAACAAATTGCTTCCAAGCTCTACTCAGGAATAACCCCCAAATTACAGAGAGAGAGAGAGAGAGAGAGAGAATGAGAGTGAGAGTGAGAGAAGAAGCAACCTTGCTATAAAAGGCAGGCTGAAATTTTTCTTAGACCAATCAAAGGCCTCGGCAGATGGCTTACTGAGCCGTCTTGGAAGCCCAGAAGAGGAGGAGCAATCGCACGCGTGGCACTCCTTCCCCTTCCTGAGGTCGCCCTCGGAGCTGCCAGCCCTCCGCACGGCCAGTGCTTCCGGAGCAACCTCCCGCTGCAGCGACCGCATGCGCTGCGGTGGAAAAGGCAGGGAAAGTGTGCCCTATGCTTTTAGGGCGCACTTTCCCTGTCTTGTGGAAGGAGCGCTATTTTTGCGCTCCTTCCAGGGATGCCGCAGGAGCGCCGGGGTGTGGAGGCTGCAGTCCCGCGGTGCTCCGTCCGACAGCGCCTCCGGCGCCTCCGTCTGCTTCCCCCCTAAGCCTTCAAAGTAAAATTTTATATGGTGTAGAACAGGGGTAGGCAACCTTTCCCCTTTAAGGGCCGAGGGACTTCAGCTCCCAGAAGCCTCAGCCATGTTGGCCAATAGTCCCATGTTGGCCAATAGCTCCTGGGATTCTGGGAACTGAAGTCCATTGGCCTTTAAAAGGGAAAGGTTTCCTACCCCTGGTGTAGTAGTTCGCTTGCTGATCTATTCTGAACGGGGCTATGCAGACAGGCAAAAAGGGGTGCTTTGAGGTTGACTTGTACGTGTGACCTTTAGATGATGCACACCTAAAAGTCTCCAGGAAAGTGCCCTCTAGCTGTTATATGCTGAGAAAAGCCGCTCCGAAAAGGAGCCGCTTTTTCCCACTCCTTCAGTGAAGATGCACATCTTCACATGTGTGTTTGTATGCAGAAACACTGATGCACCAGAAAATGGCCATATAAATGCACTGTCGCACATGTGGCGGAAATTGACTAGGCAATCCAGAGCATTCACCCTATGATGCAAGCTTTAATTTAAAGTGCTCTATGCTTTCAGGGGTGGATGCACTGGTGCAGGTGCACTTGAATATAAGAATTCTAACCCTAATCCTAATTGTAACCTTAACAGTAACCCTAATTGTAACCCTAAGCATGCACCCTAGCAACTGTCCTCTGTTATGACAATAAATGCATTCTGTTGGATGTGCGCTTGCTGTCAGCACACACAGCAATTTGCATGACAGAGGTTTTTGTGACTTCTTCTGTGCAGGTATACAGGTGTGCATAAGACCTGCACACCACTTCCTGGCATGATTGGAGGAGGGGCACTTGGAGTAATGTTTGTCCATGTGTCCATGTGTCCATGTGTCCTGTTGATCATGTCCCTTGCATGACCACCAGCTGCATGTATTAAGTCTGTCCACACAAACCTCCTTTGCAAGTACCTGTCCCCTCCCCCCGATCTGCATGGGACATGTTTTGTCAAGACTGATGTCTTTTCAGTTGACAAACCCATTCCTTCACCCCAAGGGTGGTACAATCTGACAGTGGCACCTATCTACTGCACCCACTCCTTGCGGGGAAACGGAGATCAGTGAATCCTTGCATGATGTATGACAGATCCTGTGCAGGGGCACAGGTATGCTGAACTTCAGTCACTTTTGTGCACAGTGTGACAGACTGTATACCACCCTATAATAGGTCCTGTGCAGGTGCACAGGGATACCGAACTGGTGGGGGAAGCAGACGGTGCTTTGTGCCATCTTGGAGGCAAGAAAGAGGAGGGGCAGCCTCACACTGGGCACCCCAACCCCTTCCCAAACACATCATTGGAGCGCTCATTGCTCCACACAACCGGTGCTCTGATGACGTACTTCCGCCACAGTGTCCGCACACGTTGTGGCGGAAAAGACGACAAAGGTGCACCCAACGCCTCTTGCAGCGTACCTTCGGCGCCTCTTGGAAGGAGCGCTATTTTAGCGCTCCTTCCAGGGCCCAAAAAGAAGTGGATCAGGGCTGAGGAGTGCAGATAACTCCGCAGCTTCTTGGGGCAGCCCATGGCCGCCCGTCTGCTTAGGCTCTCAGTCACCTTTGTACACAGAGAGTGACAGACTGTATACCACCCTATAACAGATCCTGTGCAGATGCGCAGGGATGTTTTCTTGCACAGATGCGCAGGTGTGGAGAGATGGCCCTGCACATGTGAGCATGCATCTGAGAGAATGAAAAAAAATTAAAGCAGCTGCTGCCGGCCCATGTAGTTGCTCAGTCTCCCTTTCCAGCATCCTTGGGGCTGGTGGTGCAGTTGCTGGGGCTTCAATACAGCCTCGGAAAAGCTGCATTGATTACTCCCAGTGCGGTTGCTCCATCCCCATTTAGGGCAACCTCACAGCATGCAGTGTGGTTGCTGCAGCTTAAGGAAAAGGCAACTTCAGGTCACCTTTTCCTGCCCATCTGCATAAAATAGCGCTCCTTCCTCAAGGCGCGGAAAGGGTGCTGGAAGAGGCAGTGTGCACCTCTTCCATGTCTCTTCTGTCACAGTGTGTCCAGACGCTGCAACGGAAGGACGTCATCAGAGCGCTCACCATGTGCAACAGCGGGTGCTCCGATGATGTCCTCAAGAAAGGGTTGGGGCATCCGGCGTCTGGCTGCCCCTCCCCTTCCCTGCCTCCAAGATGGCGCAAAGCACTGTCTGTAGAGGCCGTATGTCTTTTTAGCCATCCTCCATTTATGTTGATACCAGAGCAATAAGAGAACAGCATAATAGGAGCTTTTTAATGTTTTCTCAGTAAGTATTTTGTAGACTATCCCCCTCTGCAGACCAGGGCGTCAGGGACGCCCTGGTCCGGAGCGCCGGCGGAGCTCAGCCTCCACACCACGGCGCTCCTCCGGCGACTCTAAAAGGAGGACCAAATTGGTGCTCCTTTTAGATGTCAGGGAAAGTGCACCCTAAAAGCGGCGGGTGCACTTTCCCTGACTCAAACGCCGCGGCGCGTCCGGTCGCCGTGGCGTGAGGTCATCCCCGGAGCGCCGGCTGTGCGGGGGGCCAGCGACTCCAAGGGCGACCTCAGGAAGAGGAAGGGGCACCGCTCGTGCAGCTGCCCCTCCTCTTCTGGGCTTGGAAGACGGCTCAATTAGCTGTCTGCCGAGGCCCTATGTAAACATGATTGCTTCCTTAATTATATTATGTCAAATTAGAGATAATAGACTCTGATTTGGCAGCAGTTCACCATTGAACTAAATAATAGGTAGTGCAAAGATTCCTGACAGTATGTCAGTGTTTCTCTATCCTGAAGGACAACTGTATATGTTTGAACCTCTTTGTATTGTAAGATGTTTTATGTTTCATAAGGCTGTTATCTGTGCTTTGCTTTAGGAGGGAAGGTATAGCATGATGGAGCAGAATGACTGGGTCACAAGTTTAGACCCCTCTGCCATGTTAAAGCTTGCTTAGCTGGTATGGAACCATATTGGACTGGGTCAGGGTCTGATGTTAAGGAAGGAGTAAGTAGGTGGGATTCAAGTTTGAGACTATGTGGGAAAGTACGCAGACTTCCAGCAAGTGGGAATGAAATGTGTTGACTTCTTAAAAGTGAAACCTTAATGGGAGCCTCAGATATGGCAATGAACTTGCTACTGTGTTAACCTTAATCTTCAGTAAAATTTTCCTGAATTAATCCATGAAATCTTTTCTTTGATTTAAGTAAAGATGGGATATTACATCCCTTCGGACAGGCCTGCCAGACAACAAATTCAAACCTATGTTTAATTAATTGTCAAACAGTTCCTAGTCTCCCCACCCCAGGTTTGCACCAAGTTGTAGGGGCCTCTGGGAAGCAGGAGTCATTACAGGAGTGATTGTCAATACTCTGCTCCTCAACAGTTCACGAGATTTCCATGTTGATAAGTTGTACAGCTCACTTTGGTAACACAGCTTTACTAAGTACCACAAGTTTTGCAGTCAGAACCTAGTGGATTGTACCAGTCAGATGTGCATTTTTTAAAAGAACACTAAATAAATGTATTTCAATCACCTTTTAGAAATGGGGATCTTAAAATAAAAACTAGTCAATTTTTAAAACTGAATTATTATGCAATACATTCATATAAGTTTAGCTATAGGTTGTATCCCATTTTGGCTTATACAGAAAAAAAATCCAAAGAAAAAACCAAATTCTTATGAGCTGATAAGTCTCTGAATTTCACCACAGGTGATTTGGACGAGAATGCTTCAGGTAAGAATGTACTGAATTTCAGGGATGTACATTATGCAGTATTTATGACATTTATGCACTATTTATGTACATTTATGCACATTTATGCATATTTATGCACATTATGCATTATTATTAAAGAATGAGGTATTCTATATAGGGAGGTCTAGGCCTTGAATAGGAACTTGTGTGATTGCCATTTAGAAATAGGAATGGAAGAGATGTGGAAGATCAACATTTGAATCATGTTGAAGACAGAGAGTTGGAAACTTCTCGTGCCATTGAACTTCATATCTTTCCCAAAATGTGCATACTAGTGGAGTGGAGTTTCTGTTGGACAAAAATGCTCCCCAATAGTATTCAATATATTTTAATTTTTTAAAAAAATCACAAGAAGAATCAGCTGCCGAGGATGAATCTTTTTAAGGCTGGAATTCATGGGAGCACAATTGCAGCCAGATGACTGCAAATATTAAGACAGCTTTTGACAAGCTGACTCACTCAGAGGTACTTCTATGTAGGGCAATTATTAATATACATAAAAGCACCTCTAATATTCAATAGCTTTAAAAATTCTAAGTATTGTTGTGAATTTGGAAGTCTTGAAAGAGAAGTGATCACCTAGGCAGTATTGATGATCAGTGGCTTAACAAAAGTTCTGCAGTCTCCTTAATGGCTGCAAATCTTTCCCTTCTACTTTTAGAAAATAATAACATTCAGGAAGTGAAAATGATAGAGAAAAGGTTTCCAGCTACTGGAACTTGGAGTAAAGAGAAATGGACACATAGAAATTTGCATTTTGATGGCACCACATGGTTTTGAGCAATAGGGGTGAAACAGATGATCAGAATAAGCAAGTTTCCATCTGTCTTTGAGGTGGAGTATTTAGATGATACATGCCTTGAAGTGGGCCAAAAAGTGCACCAAAGCCACCCTACAGAGAGAAAAGACAAATTAAAAAGAAGCTGGACTTTTTTGCTTCTTCCCGGGAAGTGCACACCTTTGCTTGTGCGTATAAATGCACCACCTCCAGGGCACCTTAATTTAAAACAATCCATACTCAACCAAGTAAAGAGGCAAATTAATTTAAAGTGACTCATACTCAACCAGGTAAATGCCCTGTCTCAGGTGTGCCACCAAAAGAGATGGCATGAAAACGAGATCCAGAGCATGTGCCCTGTGAACTGCAGGATGTTGAAAGTTTTCCTGCCAGATGTTCTGGCAGTGGAAAGTGATAATGGTCAGAAGCCAGCCAAAAAGCGGGAGAGGGATGTTGTGGTTCTCTTTGAAGATGGCTGAAGTAATCGCTTTATGGTCACAACCAGATGTGCTGGACAAATTGAAAAATGTGTACAAGAACATCGAAACATTCAATGAGGTGGCAGAAACCATGAGGGCTAAGGGTCACCAACACACTAGTGAGGGGTTGCTGAAAGTGCAAAAAAGGGCAGAGTACAAGTAGGTGAGATAACACAATGCCAAAAGTGCTAGGGATGCCACCACCATGCCTTTTTATAAGGCACTCCACACAATCATTCATAAGGATGGCAGCATACGGCCCAGCAGATTAGGTACTAGTAGTGAAGTTGTCCAGCTCCCAGTCAGCCAGCCAGCCAGAGTCAAAGGTGGGGAGGACTCCTCTGAGTAAAAATGCTCACAGGAGCTTTTTCAGCCCCCTCAAAGTAAGATGTGCCAGGGCCCTGGGGAAGGATGCTGGGGCACGGGGGGGACGGGACATGGTACTGGGGTGAGCACAGGGCAGCCATGAACCTCATTCCTCATTACACAGGTGACCAGAAAAATCTTCTTGACTCGGATGAGATGTTCTTCAGTCAGAGAGCTGTGGACATATCCTCCCTGAGATCATCCCGTGCTGGGGAGGACCTCTATGTCCTCCATGGCCAGTAGCTACCATGACTGCTCACCTCTCCCATGGGCTGCTATGTTGGCCAGTAATGAGAGCAAGGGTGAAGAGAGACCAGGTGATGGAGAATACAAGTGTCTGTGGCATGCAGCCATAGCCACATGCAGTACACCCCTTCTCCAATAATGTCAACAAATGCACCACGTCACATGTATGGATGGATAGTATAGTTGCAATAATTTGCATGGTTTCTGTACCTGCACATATTTTGCTACTAACCGCACACCACCTTTGCATGCTGGCATGTTCAAGAGGCTCCTTGGGTACCATTTAAAGGGGTTCATTGTGGAGTGTGTCCCTTGCATGAGTACTGGCTGCATGGATCCAGTCTTCTTAACCAATGGAAGTATAGTTGCAATAATTTGCATGGTTTCTTGCCCTTACTTATGGATGGATAGTATAGTTGCAATAATTTGCATGGTTTCTTGCCCTTACATCTCCCCCACCCCTGTCCCTAGAGGACATGTTTAGTTTTCCAACTGTGCTCTGTGCTATGTTCACAGAATGAGAAACAGCTAATCCTAGAGCCACACTGACCCCGACCACCTGCCTAGCCAAGATCCAAAGGAAGAGGATGCATTGCCCAGCAGCTGCGACAACCACTAGTGCCATCAATCGGCTCAGGGAATGAAGCTCGGACAACATGAGGGATCTCCTGGCACATATCCAGCAACAGAGGAAGTGTATCCATCAGCACAGGGAGAAGGAAGCAGAAAGACAGAGAGAATTCCAAAGGAGATCCCTCCAGCAGCAGTAACGGCTCAATGCCACCTTGGAAGTCCAGACTGCTCTGCTGGGTGACATGGTAGAAATCATGAGGGTGGCCCAAGGTGGCAGAGTTGGCATTGTGCAGCAGGGCTCAAGAAGGAGAGACATCCCTACACCTCTGGCACAACCCTGGGCACAAAAGGGAGGGGCACCCCCACACTTCAAGGGGAGGGGCAGTGTAGCAGGGCACAAGAGGGAGGGTCACTCCTACACCCCTAGAGGAGGGGTTGCTGTGGAGGTGGAGATTCATGGGCATCCCCCCCCCCCCGAGATCTTTGTCAGCCTCCTCAGAGGACTGGGAGTGGCAGAGTGTCTACCTCCAAGTAAGAGGGGGAGGTGCCACATAGGGAAGACCACCAGCTAGAGCCACCACCAATTTTTCCCTAACCACCATCTACCCCCTCACACTAACCCATTCCTGAATGCAACCACCTTTCTTACCTCACTGGTTCCCTGAATAGATGTGACCCACTGCTTTGCCACACCGGTGCATGTACAAAGAACACATCAGTTTAAGAAAAATAAAAATAAAATATTTACAGTTATGGAACTATATACAATACAGCACGTTGAAGGGGGAGGCATATGGAGGAATGAGGAAGGGTAGGTGGAGATTTAGGGTTGGAGGGGTCCTAGGGGTTCCAGGACATTCACAATTGTATCCTGGATTTTTTTATTTTGTCATCAAGTGCTGCCATTCTCTCCTCCATCCATCAATCTGCAAGGGAAAAACAAGGGAACAGGGTGGTTAGCAGACTGATGTGGACCCAATCACCCTATGTCACAACCAGGGTTACTGTGTCCTCCCCACACACTCCCTACCCCCTTTTGTGGACCAAGCTTACCACTTTGGCAGTCTTGCTCTCAAAATTTGAGCAAGCTGGCCAAGAGAGTGGCAGCAAGACCCTCCTCCTCTCCCTCAGATGCCAGAGGATGGCTTGGCCTGGGTTCATCATTGTCATCACTTGTTGTGAAAAGGGGGAGAAATCAGATACACATCTGCTATAGGGAGTGGTTGGGGGAAGGGACCTATAGAAATGTCACAGATGGTGCACTATGTAGCTATCAGCCCTCACCTTAGGGACCTACCTTCTTGCATGGCATGCTCCTGTGCCTGCCCCTGGATGGCAGGGGCTCCCTCATCTTCTCCATGGCCCTCCCTGGTGGGCTCTGAAGCAAATGAAGGGGAGCTGGCTGGGTCCTCCCCCCCTCGTGCCACCATCACCATATATATGTGATTAGGGTCAGGAAGGAAACCATTACTGGAAGCACATGGGAGGGAAGGACTAGGCAGGGGTGGTGTAGCGGGGCAGCATGGCAGGGCCTGGGCATTTACCTGCAGGATGACAATCCTCCCACTGTGGCCAGCCTGCCCTCACACACATCAATGCAGCTGGTCATAAAAGGGTGGCTGCTTCCTAATTGGGGACTCCTCCCTGTATTCCTTCATGTCTTCAAATAAGACCCCCTTTAATGCCTAAAACTTTGTTTGGGGTTCCTTGAGAGTCCTCTGTGGCAACATAGGGCATGGGCTGCCCACTGGTAAAACCCCCGATTAGGGTGATTGGTACTCATCATCACCCTTCTTGCAGCTGCATCATCAGTGAGGGGATCCAGGAGAATGCCCACCTCCTGGCCTGACCAGTAGGCAATCTGTATGGGCACTCTCTTGGTGGCCATCGTTACCCTTAAGGGCTGAAGAGGACTGCATGTGCATTTATGTGTGGTTGTGCCTGAGAGGATATGGACTTAACTGGTAGCTAGCCAATCGAGGCCCTAACAGGACAAGTATGAAACTAGGCTTTCAATG
Source organism: Phrynosoma blainvillii (assembly GCA_026167975.1). Classification (NCBI taxonomy): domain Eukaryota; kingdom Metazoa; phylum Chordata; class Lepidosauria; order Squamata; family Phrynosomatidae; genus Phrynosoma; species Phrynosoma blainvillii. The sequence goes on from JANUYF010000003.1 coordinate 200,028,118, forward strand.
GCTGCCCACAGAGCTAGGAAATGTAGCCAGCAATGGGCCATTAGGGAAGTATCAACTGGTGGGACTTGATGCATTGTCAGACAGTTGGTTGATCGCTGCTGCAATGTATCTGTCTGTGGACAGGAAAATTGGTGCCAGTTGTCCCCTCCATGCCCTTTTGCAACTATCCCCTGTGTGTGTGTTTGTGTATGCATGTGTCCCATATGCCTACGGTTAGCAATGACTGCATAACAGTATGGATCAGGGGTAGGCAACCTTTCCCCTTTAAGGGCCGAGGGACTTCAGCTCCCAGAAGCCTCAGCCATGTTGGCCAATAGTCCCATGTTGGCCAATAGCTCTGGGATTCTGGGAGCTGAAGTCCCTCGGCCCTTAAAGGGGAAAGGTTGCCTACCCCTGGTATGGATGATATGTTGGAATAATGTTCCAGGGAAAATGCAAAATGTGGTGAATGGCAGCAACCATGATGACTGAGCATTTGGCCACTGCTGAGTCATGCAGCATCAAGGCTGATGAAACAGGAGGTGACATAATGACAGGGAGTCACCTGGTGCTGTAAAGCACAGTCAGTGCTGCAAAAGGGCTGCAAACATGCTGTGTCATGCTTATGATTGACAGGTGTCCAAAAGGAAGAGGCAGGGCTAGAAAGCCATGCGGAACACTGGCTATATAAGGGACAAGCCTCTGGACACACATGTGGGTTGATGTGGGTTGATTGTAGAAGGAGGAGAATGTGTTGGTGTATCATTGTACATAGCCTTTGTACATAGAACTTCTGAAGATTAAAAGCCTCTTAGTGAGACATCTGCAGAGTCTCTCTCTGCTCTGTCTGGAGGGGAAAGGAGTTTTCCTGTAACTGACAATATTGTTTGCTTCATTGAAGACAGTCTGGATCTTGATGCTTCACATTACGTGGTTCTCACGCGCTGTGTCACCACGCTAACACTGGTTATGGGCCCAGTCTGCACCAGAGGTTCTGACTAGATGAAAGTAAGTTACTGTTTTTGTCTACATCCAGAAGAGCTGCTTTCAACTATTTAAAGTGCTGGTCGGCAAAGAGTTAAGAGCCTTGCTGTTTAGCTGCCCTTATCTGCTACTGATAGTGAAAGCTGGGAAGGCTGCCAACGCTGTGCTGTTGTTTTGCTTAATTGCAAGAATGGAAGGCATAAAGTTTCCTAAACTGTCTGATAGCAATTACTCGCAATGGGCAGTTTACATGGAAGCTACCCTCATCTGTGAGGGGCTGTGGGATCCTGTGGAAGAGGGTCTAAATGCAAAGAATGCACAAACAGACAGGAGAGCCCGTGCGACTATCTGTCTTTGTTTGGAACCCAGCCAGTTGGACCATGTGCAAGATAAAGGGTCTGCTCAGGAGGTTTGGCTTGCTTTGAAGAGTGTGCATCAGTCTGATTCCTCGTTGTCAAATATGCTTTGGACAAAGAGACTGTATGCATGCAAAATGGTCAAAGACCAGTCTGCAGAGCATCATCTGGCTGAAATGAGACATCTGTTCCTGGAAGCACACGCTAGAGGAATAGAGTTGTCAAGGCTGCAGAAGGAACACATTTTGCTGAGCAGTTTGTCGTCAGACTTTGACCATATCCTGTACAGCCTCCAGGGGGTGCCAGAGACCCAACTTTCTGTGGATCTAGTGACCACACATGTCTTGGAGGAATGCCAGAGACGGCGTTTTGAAGCTGACATTCAGAGACAGCAACAGGTCCAGGCAACAACAACAACAACCACACCACCAGAAGCAGTTCAAGAGACTGAGAATGCAGCTGTTTGCAGAGCAAAACGATGTTTCTCTTGTGGACAGCCAGGACATTTTCAAAGGAACTGCAGGAGGTCACCAGCTGCCAGAGGGAAACAGCTACCACACCAGTCTCCTGGGAACAGGAGAGGGGCTGTTTCGGCAGTCAAGGAGAGTGACTCTAAGGCCCATCATGCAGATGCTGACACACATCTCTGGATGATTGACAGTTGAGCCACACACCACATCATCAATAAGAGGTCCTTGCTGAAGGACAGGAAGCCCTCCAGTGTCAGCAGAGTGGGTTTGGCTGATGGAGGTTCCAGCCAAATCAGAGACATGGGGACTATACATTTCCCTGGGTTTGAGAGGGATTTTGAGAATGTCCTCTGTGCCCCCAAGTTACAAAACAGCCTGATCAGTGTCTCAGCTTTAGTTTCAGAGGGCTATGCAGTGCAATTTGAGGGGGATGAGTGCCTCATCACTAGAGGGGGGCAGGTTTGTGCCAAAGCACACAGGCACAACAAGTTATATTTTGTGGATTCCCAGGCAGGGTGTGCTACAGTTGGGAATGTGCCACTGCACTCCAACTGTGTGCATTACCTACACAGGGTCCTAGGGCATGCTGGGTTCAACAGTTTGGAAAAGCTGAAGGGGGGATGTCCTGGGCTTAGGTGGGAGAATTGCAGTAACCACCTAGAATGCTCTGTATGCAGCAGGATTAAGCTGAAAGCCTTCCCTGTTGCAAAAAGGAGCAAGTGCGCCACCCAGAGGCCATTCCAGGTAGTGCATGCGGACATAGCAGGCCCTTATAGCAAGTCTATAGGTGGGAATAGGTACCTTATGGTAATTGTGGATCGCCATACGAGGTACACATATGCCTTTACTCTGACGGAGAAAAATCAGGCAGCTCCCACATTCAAGGCCTGGGTGGAGAGAGTGGAAAGGGAGTTTGATTTCAAGGTGGGCTCCCTTGTTACAGATCGGGGTGATGAGTTTATTTCTTCCAGCCTACGGACCTGGTTGAAGCGGAGGGGCATCCGCCACAATACCACCAACCCTGTGATGCCCCAGGAGGATGGACTGGCCAAGAGGAAGATAGGTGTGCTGACCCAACTCAAAGACTGTATGCTGTTGGATGCTGAAGCTCCAGAAGGTCTTTGGGGGGAGGCAGTCTTGGCTGCATGCTACATAAGCAACTGACTGTGGCATTCCGAGGTGCAGCAAACCCCATACTACATGCTGTATGGGATGCCACCCAATCTGAAATACCTGAGGGTATTTGGGCAATTTGCCAATGTGTTGGTTCCCCAGAGGTTCTGGAAGAAGGGCGACCCAAAATGGAAAAGATTGAGGTTTGTGGGGTATGAGGGGAACAGCTATAGGTTCCATCTGGAAGGTGGGCGCATCATGTTGTCCAGGAGTGCGAACTTTGAAAGGCATTCGGGGTGGGAGAGAATCCACTCAAATCATGAAGTCTTCATCAGACTAGGACAACAGGGTGGTGGCAGTACTGGGAATGGAGGGGTAGAAACACCAAAAGACACCACAGAGAGTAAGCCCAGCACTTCCAGGCAGCCCACAGGCACCCAAGCTCCCACTGTCACAACACCTAAGAGTGAGGTGTCAACACCCACAGCCACAGACAGGGGTGTAGAGAGCAGCACTGACAGTGAGGATGAGAGGGTTAAGACAAGAGTGGTCATCCCCAAATGGACACAAAGGGTGAGTAGGCCTCCAGAGCGTTTTGTAGTACAGAACGCTAGGGTGTGTGCTGCAATGGCAGAGGAACCTGAGAGTTTCCAGGAGCTTCTCACTTTTCCCAGAGAGGAACAAGAGAAGTGGTTCCAGGCCATGGAGAGTGAGTTTGACTCACTAGTAAAGAGAGAAGTTTTCGAGGAGGTAGCCAGGCCAGGAGACCAGAAGGTTGTAGGTTGCAGGTGGGTCTACAAAAGGAAGGAGATGCCTGATGGGACCCAGAAGTATAAGGCCAGGCTAGTAGCAAGAGGTTTCTCTCAACAGCAATTTGAGAGTTATGACAGGACATTCTCTCCCACAGCCAAGCCAGAAAGTCTCAGATTAGTGCTTGCAGTGGCTGCCAGGAAAAGGCAGATAGTGAGACATTTTGATTTTGAGACCGCCTACCTCAATGCCAAGCTTGAGGAGGAGGTGTATATGGAACAGGCACCTGGGTTTGATGGTGGCAAGCAGGGCAGGGTCTACAGACTCAAGAAAGCCCTCTATGGCCTAAAGCAGAGTGTGCACTGCTGGAATAGGTGCATCCATGAAGAACTGGTAAGGCTTGGATACACACGGAGTGTGGCAGATACATGTGTATATAGGAGAGGAGGGGTCACTTTAGTTATCTATGTAGATGACCTCTGTGTGGCTGCTCAGGCGGAGTAGGAGGTGAAGGCCATGCAGGAGGAGCTGGCAAGGAAATTTGTCCTAAAAGATCTAGAGAACCTCAAGTCCTATCTTGGGATAGAAGTAGAGAGAACAGCAGATGGCAGGTTGATGCTGAGTCAGACAAAGAAGATTCAGAGGTTGCTGGAGAAATGTGGACTAGAAAGTGCAAAGGTGGTTAGGAGTCCCATAACACCAGGGTTCACAAGTAGCACAGAGTCTGACAAGGTGTTCAAGCATCCTGATCTGTACAGGTCGGTTATTGGCAGTTTAATGTTTATAGCCAATAATATGCGGCCAGATATAGCCTTTGCTGTTGGCGTGCTGAGCCGTAGAGTGAGCAATCCCAAGATAGAGGACCGGAGTGCGGTGAAAAGGGTATTGAGGTACCTGAAGGGCAGCAAGGAGCAGAAGCTTGTGCTACAGGGATCTGGAGCACAGCTGGATTGTTTTGTAGATAGCTTCTTTGTATCTGAGCTGCACGATAGGAAATCAGTGACAGGTTTGCTGATTAGGTACGCAGACAGTCCAGTGGTTTGGAGAAGCAGGAAACAGAGCTGTGTGGCACTGAATACCTCGGAAGCTGAGTTTGCAGCTTTGTCCAAGATGGCAGGAGAGGTGCAATGGATAAGATAGCTGCTGGAAGACCTAGGTGAGGCATGCACAGGATTGACAGTCGTGCATGAGGACTCACAGGCCTGCATTGCCATGTCAGAGGCAGAGAACCTGAAAAACCGAACAAAGTATATAGGTGTCAGGTATATGAATGTGAGGGAGTTGGTCCAGAATGGCGTTCTGAGACTGGAGTACATTTGTTCGGAGGACAATGTAGCTGACATCCTCACAAAGGCTCTGCAGGTGGAGAGGCATGAGCGGTTGGCCTCGGAGCTAGGTCTGGCACCAGGAGCAGCAGCGGAAGCTCAGGGCTCTGGAGATCGATAGGTGCAGCCTAGAAGTGGCAGAGTGATAAGATCATCTAGGCCAGGATGGCAGGTAGATCTAGACCAGGGTGCGGTTGCACCAGATGAAGAAATGTGCCTGGAGTGGTGGACAGTTTACAGTAGAGTGCATATCAGGAGAGTGCTGCTGGAGGAAAGAACGAGATTTGTGGATTTAGACCGGAGCTTGGAGATTTAGAACGGGGTTCTAAAGTCTGGGGCACACACAGGTCAGGTTTGACAGTGTCACAGACAGAGGCCAGAGCACTGAAACACAGCAGGAGGACATTGGACATGTCAGGCTGGTGGGATATGTTACAAAAGGGAAACAGAAAGGGAAGACACAGGTAAACACTCCATGATTAAGAAGAACACACTACATGAAAAGTGTAAAAATAAAATTTGTGCACACATTGTTCATTTTGGAGGGGAATGTTGGAATAATGTTCCAAGGAAAATGCACAATGTGGTGAATGGCAGCAGCCATGATGACTGAGCATTTGGCCACTGCTGAGTCATGCAGCATCAAGGCTGATGAAACAGGAGGTGACATAATGACAGGGAGTCACCTGGTGTTGTAAAGCACAGTAAGTGCTGCAAAGGGCTGCAAACATGCTGTGTCATGCTTATGATTGACAGGTGTCCAAAAGGAATAGGCAGGGCTAGAAAACCATGTGGAGCACTGGCTATATAAGGGACAAGCCTCTGGACACACATGTGGGTTGGTGTGGGTTGGTTGTGGAAGGAGGAGAGTGCGTTGGTGTATCATTCTACATAGCCTTTGTACATAGAACTTCTGAAGATTAAAAGCCTCTTAGTGAGACATCTGCAGAGTCTCTCTCTGCTCTGTCTGGAGGGGAAAGGAGTTTTCCTGTAACTGACAACGTTGCTTGCTTCATCGAAGACAGTCTGGATCTTGATGCTTCACGTTACATGGTTCCCACGTGCTGCGTCACCATGCTAACATGATAGCTATACACAGAGGATGGATGATAGGATATGTTTATTGATATGCTTAGCAAGATAGAATATACTGGTGCCTAGGAACACAGATGAAGGGTCAGTCCTGTCAAGCAATTGAGTGTGCAGACAAAGTCTTTGGAAGCTTTCTTCACTTCGCAGAGAAAATCACCCGGTGACTTTGGAGCTGTCTGGCTGCTTTGGAATGCATTCCTCCCTGCTTCTGATGAAACAGACTGAAGCCAGGTTTAACTCCAAAGTGGCACTTTTATTCTTTAGTTGCAGTATGTACAAAACTATATACACTTACCACCAACCAACGACAACCCACACACAACCTACATGCTGTGGTCTCGGTTTATAATAGACACTTGCCATGTGGCCGCTAAGTCCAGCATCTTCCTGTGACTTCTCCCTGTGTCACCTGAATTGTTGTTCCCCAAACATGATGACATACTGTGTTTACACATGGTCTACATGCTCTCTGGCACATCCTGAACTTGGACACAGCTAAGATGTTTTGAGTCCCAGCTGCAAACAACTTTCCAGCTAGCGAGCTGTAAAGTGACCTGTAGTACCCTTTGTCACTTTCTTACATCTGGACATTTAAACCCAGGTTACAAATCCCAACATTTCTCTCCAAATGTACAGATGTGTTGTGTTGTGTTGTTTGTTTGTGTTATGCATCTTCTGAAATTTGTACTTTAGCTCAACAGCTAGAATTTTGTATTTATGGTGCCATTACTACCAGACCTGATAGCTGTTCATGCCTCTCTACTGGCAACGCCTTTGTGAGAGCATCAGCTATGTTGTCTCTGGTGTCTATGTATTCCAGACTCAAAACTTTGTTCTGGATCATTTCCCTGACATTTTGATACCTTACACCTATGTATTTGTTCTGCATTTCAAATTCTCAGTTTCTGAAATTGCAATGCATGATTGTGAATCCTCGTGTATTACAGTAGGTTCAATACATTTTTCATCTAAATCCTCAAGCAATTGTCTTATCCACTGTATTTCTCCAACTCTGACAATGCTGCAAATTCTGCTTCAGTCAAGCTAAGAGCTACACAGTTCTGCTTCCTGCTGTGCCAAATTATCAGACTTTCTGTAAACTTTATCAAAAAACCCAAAACTGGCTTTCTGTCATGTAACTCTGACATGAATGAACTATCAACAAAGCAATCAAGCTGCCCTGTATCACCAATTTTCTGTCTTTGCTGCCTTTCAAATACCTTAACACATGTTTTATTGCAGTCCAGTCCTCAACTTTTGGATTGCTCACCTTCCTGCTAAGCACTCCAACTGCAAAAGAAATGTCTGGCCTTGTATTGTTTGCAATGAACATCAAGCTACCTAATACACTTCTAAACAATTCTGGATTTTCAAACTCTTTTGTTGACTCACAACTAATGTAACCAGGAGTCATTGGACTTCTTACCACTTTAGCACTTTGCAGTCCACATTTCTCAATCAGCCTTTCTATCTTTTTTCTGTTGACTCAACAAACATCTACCATCGTCACTCCACTGTACCCCAGTCCCTATGTAAGTCTTGAGATTTCCCAAATCTTTAAGCATAAATTTCTTTGCCAATTCTTTCTGTACTGTCTGGATCTCATGCTCTGACTTCGCTGTGACACACAAGTCATCAACATAAATTACCAACGTTACTTCTCCTTTGGTGTATATGCACACATCCACAATGCTGTGTATGTACCCCAGTTTCACCAATTCCTCATGAATGCAATGATTCCAACTAGTGCACTTTGTTTTAATCCATACAATGCCTTTTTCAATTTGTACACATTCCTATCACTGTCCTGTTCAAATCCTAAAGGTTGTTCCATAACACTTCTTCATCAAGACTAGCATTCAAGTAGGCAGTTTGAAAATCAAAATGCCTTACCACTTGGCCTTTCCTTGCTGCTAATGCCAAAACCAACCTAAGACTTTCTGGCTTAGCTGTAGGCGAAAACGTTCTGTCAAAGTTCTCAAACTTTTGCTGTGCAAAACCTTTTGCCACCAATCTGGCCTTGTATTTATGAGTACCATCTGGCATTTCCTTCCTTTTGAAAACCCATCTACAACCTATCACCTTGTGGTTTTTAGGTCTCTCAACAACTTCAAAAACTTCCTTTTCTAGCAATGACAAGTGCTCTTGATCCATAGAGAAAACCACTTTTCCTTCTCCTCTTCAGGATAACTCTGCAGATCCTTAAAACTCTCAGGCTCATCAGCCACCACCATACAGGCTCTTGCACTCTGCACTACAAAACGTTCTGGAGGTCTTCTCACTCTCTGAGTCCTCCTGAGTATGATCACCTTTGTTTTACCTCTTTCATCCTCACTCTCAGAACTAGTTTGAACCTCTGTATCTCTCATTTGTACTGACTCAAATTTGCTAGCTGTGAAAGAAGTGCTGGTTGTGTCTGTGTAGGGTGTGATGAAATACTAGGTTCACTCTCTGTGATGCTACTTGTTTTATCACCCCTCCATTTCCAACACTTATTTCCTTTTGTCCCAATCTGAGAAAAACCTCTTTGTTGGAATGCAGCCTTTCCGAACCTGAGAGTTTTTCAAAGTTGGCACTTCTGGATAGTAAGATCTCCCCATGACCAAGATGAAATCTGTAGCTATCCCCAGAATACTCTATAAGCATTAACCTGCACCATTTAGGATCACCCTTTTTACTGAAACTAGGAGGTACATACACATTTGCATACTGCCCAAACACTCTCAGGTATTTCAGGTTAGGTGGTCTGCCATAAAGCATATGAATTCAGACTTCTTTACAGCAGAATTCCACACATGATTAGCAATGTGATTTGCTGTCAGAATGGCTTCTCTCCAAAGCTGCTCAGGTGCTTCTGCATCTAACATCATGCAGTCTTTCATCTGCTTTAATACACCTATACACCTTTCTGTGAACCCATCCTCCTGTGGAACTTCAGGGTTTGTGGTGTTGTGACGTATTCTCTTTTTCCTTAACCAATTTTTCAAATTGTTTGACAAGAATTCTCCACCCCTGTCTGTGACTAAAGCTCCCACTTTGTATTCAAACTCCCTCTCAATCATGTTGACCCAATCCTTGAAATGCTGTACTGCTTCACTCTTTTCTTTCAGGAGCATTACATATGAGTACTTGGTAAAATGATCCACAATTACCATAAAATATTGATTATTTCCCATGCTTTTCCCCAAAGGACCAGTCAAATCTGCGTGAATAATCTGAAAAGGTCTTTGTGTGGTGAATTTGCTGTGTTTGGCCACAGGAAAAGCCTTCAACTTTATCCTGCTGCAAATTGAGCAATTTAGGTGATTTGAGCAAGGAGACATCCTAAATTCTGGACATACCTCCCCCAACTTCCCAAGACTTGTGAAGCCTGAATGACCCAACACCCGATAGTAATAATGTGCACAGTCCAGATGCAAAGGCATATTTTTGACTACTGCACATTCTGCCCTATCCACCATGTAGTACATTTTGTTCCTTTTTAATGCTTTTGCACAAACCTGATCATTCATGGTAATTACACACTCATCCCCCTTAAAATTCAATGCATACCCATCAGTGGTCAAAGCAGACACACTAACTAAACAGTTTTGCAATTTAGGTACACACAATACATTATCAAAGTCTTTAGCAAAACCTGGGATGAACACAGTTCCCATGTCCTTTATCTCCCTTGGTGCACCATCAGCCAAAGCAACTGAAGGGACATTGGAAGTTTTCTTACTCTTCAGGAGCTTAGGTGCGTTTACCATATGTCCTGTGGATCCTGAATCAAGAATCCAAACTGGATTAGGCTTGCCTTCTTGATAGGTAACACAGTCACTGTCTTTTGCCACAGCCACAACACTCCTCCTAGTCCCAGAGTCTTTGGGCTGTTGTTTCTTAGCTGATGCAAGTTTTCTACAGTCCTTCTTCAGATGACTGGGCTTTCCACAATGAAAACACTTTCTCTCTCTGGACACTGCTGCCTTCTCCAATTGCAGTTCCCTGGAAGCCTCTGCTATGTGTGTAGATCTTGGAGCCGCTTGCTGCTGTCTCTGGAGCCCTGCCTCATACTGGCGACACTGGCTCTCTTCCGAAGCTACCAATTCCTTAGGATCTCCCTGGAGACTGTACAGAATATGCTTATAGTCCTATGAGAGACTCCCCAGCAAAATGTATGTCACTTGGTCTCTTGGGACCTCGACACCCCTCATCTGGACTTGATTGAACAAAATTGGATGATTTCCAGATGTTTTTCCAGAGATTGTCCCTGCTACATTTTGCAAGCATACAGTCTCCTGCACCTTGACAACGCAGTACTTGACTGATGTATGTCCTTAAGAGCATCCCACACATCCTTTGCAGTTCTCTTCTCCCTGATGTAATAAATGTGAGCCGGTGTGATTGATAAAAAGATAGTTGCTTTTGCTTTTCTATCATTTTCCTGAGTAGCTGCTGTAGCTCCATTCTGAATTACATCCCACAGTCCCTCTCTAATTAGCAAAGATTCAGCGTAGGCACTCCATGCATTATAATTGCTTTAATCTAATTTGGGAAATTTAGCTGCCTCCATGATTAATTAGAACTCAAGAGTCCTGGCAGTTTCCCAGCTTCCACGGTCTATTGTGATAAGACACAGACCAAAGACCAAAATCTTAGCACTCCTGACTTCCAGCACCGACAGTATAGAGAGGAACAAATCACAGCAACAGAATTAGTGCCACTCACTCACAACCTGATGAACTCTTCAGTGAAGCTGAAGCATCCTGGGTAACCATAACCTTTGTCAAGCAATTGAGTGTGCAGACAAAGTCTTCAGAAGCTTTCTTCACTTCGCAGAGAAAATCACCCGGCAACCTTGGAGCTGTCTGGCTGCTTTGGAATGCATTCCCCCCAGCTGCTGATGAAACAGACTGAAGCCAGGTTTAACTCCAAAGAGGCACTTTTAATCTTTAGTTGCAGTATGTACAAAACTATATACACTCACCACCGACCAACAACAACCCACAAACAACCTACATGCTGTGGTCTCAGTTTATTATAGACACTTGCCACGTGGCCTCAAAGTCCAGCTTCTTCCTGTGACTTCTTCCTGTGTCACTTGAATTGTTGTCCCCCAAACATGATGACATAATGTGTTTGAACTTGGTCTATGTGCTCTCTAGCACATCCTGACCTTGGACACTGCTAAGATGTTTTGAGTCCCAGCTGCAAACAACTTTCCCAGCTAGCAAGCTGTAAAGTAACCTGTAGTACCTTTGTCACTTTCCCACATCTGGACATTTAAACTCAAGTTACAAATCCCAACAAGTCCAGTGTGGAAGAAGTCTGCCAGGGCCTCCCTCTCACACACCCCTTCCTGATTTTTCTGATCCTCATTGTTCTCCATGGGTGCCCCAAGGCTGGGCAGTAGAAAGTGGCACCTGTAGTACCCTCCCTCATCCAACACCCTATACTTGGTCACACACACATTGTGGAGGATGACACATGAGATGATGATGTGGATGAGGTTCTCCTCAGCCACAAGAAGTGGGGCAGTGAGGCACTTCCATCTAGCCTTCAGGCACCCAAATGCCCTTTCCACCATATTCCTGGCATGATTCAGTTTCTTGTTAAACAAATTCTGCTTGGCATTGGTGTTGCCTTGGTATAGCTTCATGAGCCACATCTATATGAGGTAGGTACTGTCAGAGAGCAGGAGGGGGCCAATCTACTTGTCCCTCAGGGTGATGGTGGGGTTCCCTGGCACATAGATGCCAGCCTCCATGGTCTCAATGATGATAGAATTAAGACTTATTATTGCAGTGTGTATAGAACCACTCCACCCAATTTCCATATGTACAACACTCTTTTTGTGGTCACATGTCCCTTGGAAGATGATGGAGTAGGTGTCCTTTCAGTTCATAAACTCATTTCTCCTCCCTGTGGGGGACACTTACTTGTGGGAAGCCCAAGTCAGCAAAGCCATCCATGATCTGCAGGTGAGAAGGGAGGAGGAGAGAATCAATGACAACTGTGGCATTTATGTGCAGGATCACAGAAGTGCCACTCCCGATCATTCCCCTTGTATACATATAATGATAAAAAAAATGTGCAGGTTCACAGGGATGCAGGTGTACCATTGCACATTGGGCCAGATGGAGATCACAAACCCATCCCACCACTCAGTGCTTCTGGAGTACACCCACCAGTGGTGCAGCCATCTCTCTGGAGGCATCAGAATGGTGGTGGCAGCTGTGCACTCTAGAATGACTGTGACACCCAGTACACCAGCTATCTTGATGTCCTGTGAGTCATCACTGTTGTCAGAGCATGCACATATAGCTGTTGTTGCTGGGACTATGGCTTCATTTACCACTCTGCCCGTGGATAGTACTGTGATTGGTGATCCTGCGATGGTGCACAGGTTCACCATGATGTGCATGCCAACTATACATTCTGGGCAGTGCTCTTTGTCTCTGCAATTGTGGGTACGTAGAGAATGGGAGAGAAAAAAAATAGTGGAGTGTCGTGGCTTGAAGCTGCATTTGCTGTGGCTCAGTGCAGTTGGTCCATGCACATTCAAGCCAGCTTGAGGGCCAGTGGTGCATTTGGTAGGAACTCAATCTGACTTCAGAAAAGGCAGCTTCAATTTGCTTTCTCCTGCCTGTCACTTTTGTCCCATGGTTACTTAAAAACTATGATGCAGCTCTGAGAAAGTGCAACATTTTCTTTACAACTCGATGCATGATTAGTGTTTGTGTTGCCTGCTGTTTTTTTCCATTATGCTCTGCTCATTAAATGAAAAATAAATAAATATACTGTTACTGCCTCTTAACATCTTACTCCTTGAAGAATTGGAAAATATTTATAAGTACCTTTGGGGTTGGGGGTTTGGGTGGTCTTTGTGAGATCACAGATCAGCTCACTGGTATGCACCATGACTCTACTGGTGTACATTTCTTGGGCCAGGATCCATCTAGGTATATCTGCAGATCTGTCATTAGATCCAAAAATAGATGATTTTCTTCCCAGTGAAGCAGCCTAATATTGACAACAAAAATGTTATCCTCTTTCTTCTCTTCCCACCACTCAAAGTAATGTTCCAGAGTGTATGAAGAAGGCAGACAGGAGCTGTGTATGTGGTGTGTGTGTGTGCACCCTTCTTGCTGCATTGACAAATCTTCTTGCATTAGCATGGGATGGACAGATGATGTTGAACTATAAATGCTGGCATTTCTGAACTGTGACAATACTGGCTAGGGTTGCTGGGAGTTGCTGTCTGGTACTTTGCCCACCATTGCATCAACAGATATATCCTGGGCTTTGTTCTTAATATAAGAAAGGATGAATGAACCTGAATATTCTCAGTCCATATCAAGTTTATATTTGTTCACTCAGAAATCTTTTCTGACTTGTTTCATCTTGATTATTTTTTTTTTTAAAAAAATCAGGTCTTTCCATCTTGAATATGAAGAAATTTGTAATTCTGGTATTTTTGTTTTAAAAAAATTGTTCTGAAATTAAATTCTCAGCCCTTCCTATTCAGAATTGCAATTATGCTGGCTGCATAAATTTCCTATGTGGAGCTTCTCATTTACACAATACAAGTGTGCCTGGCAACTATATGCATGCCTCAGATCATCTAACTGGTGTAAAGAAACTTCTGCTGTATGTGAATTGGGCATAGATTGGACTTCTGAGTGAGAAACACGGCAGGCTAAGATCCCTTCACAGAGCTCTGTGAAAAGGAAAGCTACAGTGTTGATGAACATCATTGTGGAGGAAAGTGCTGGTTGGTGATTCTGAGGGGATGCAGATGGGCAGCCCTGGGCTGCCCTGGAAAGTGGAGGAATGAGGCCGAGGCTGCTGGACAGTGTGGCCTTGATCCTCCCTTTTGCTGGCCATGAAAGGAGTGGCAAAACACTGCTCCTTTCAGAGCCAGCAAAAGGCTGCTCTAAGAACCGCCATGCGGCTCTTTGGTGCCCTTTCTGGTGCAGTGCATCAAAAGGTTGCGCTGGAAGGACATCCTAGTGCTGCACACGTTAGGACATCTTCGAGGAAGGGTTGAGGTGGCTGGCGTGCGGCTGCCCCTCCCCATCCCTACTTCCGGGATGGCCCAAAGGGCCCGTCTGTAGAGGCCCTAGCTCCCCAGAGAAGGGGAGAGCCTGAGATCAAACACAAGTACCAAGGATTTTCATTAATTTCACAAAGATTCAAAACACACTGCAGAAATAAGGCATTTTGAAATCACTTTAACTGCCCTGGATCAGTGTTAAGGAATCCCGAGAACTGTACTATAGTGACACCAGAGCTCTCTGATGAATAAGACAGGGCCTGAACAGACTGCCAGAAATAATTCAGTTTGAAACTACTTTAATTGCCCTGGCTTAGTGCTAGAGAATCATCAGAACTCTAGTTTATTGTGGCATCAGAGTTCTCTGACAGAGAAGGCGCAATGTCTCAGAAAAACACCCCTACAATTCCCATTATTTCCTAGCATTGAGCCAGGACAGTTAAAGTGGTCTCAAGCTAGATTATTTCTGGCAGTGTGTTCAGGCCCTAAATGTCTTACAAAACTACAGTTCACAGAATTCTCTAGCATTTAACCAGGGCAGTTAAAGTGGTCTCAAACTGCAGTCTGTTAAAGTGGTCTCAAACATTATTTCTGCAGTCTGTTTTGGACCAGAGACTGATAGAATTTGGGGGAGGAGAACTGCAGGAATTCCATCAAGCTCACAGCACTGTATGTGAGCCTATTAATGGACACTAGACCTGCAATCTCACTTTGTTTTTCAGTGCTTGGAAGTATCTGAAACATTTGATTTAATTAATTAATGAGGAATATTTGGATTAGCAGGTGAAATCTCTTAAATTGCCCTTTTATGGGGATCAAGAAGAGAGACTAAGGGGCTTTGCAGATGGGCGGCCATGGGTTGCTTTGGGAAGCAGAGGATTGGGGCTGAGGCTGCCCCATGCCTAGGCCCCAATCCACTCTTTTAGCACCTGGGAAAGGAGTGCCAAAAAAGTGCTCCTTCCTCAAGCAGCAAAAAGGGCACTGGAAGAGCTGTCGTGCAGCTCTTCCATGAATCTTCTGGTGCAGCATGTGCAGAAGCTGCACCGGGAGGACATCATCAGGGTGCTTGCCATGTGTAAGGGTGCGCGCTCTGTTGACGTCCTTGGTAAGGGGTTGAGGCGGCCACTGTGCAGCTGCCCATCCCCTCCCCTGCCTTCAAGATGGCGCTCTGCGCCATCTGTATCCCCCATAAATAAAATTAAAAACTGCATTAATATTAAAAAGATAGGAGCAAGCCCATGGTTTAAAAAAATTACAATGAATTATAGGGATAGAAACTGAAAGCTTAAATGAATGTGGAATTCAAAAGACTGGAATCAGAGATCAAAAAGGTAGAAGAAGAACTGATAAAAGACCCCACAAATGATAAAAGAGATAAACAATTGAAATGGTTACAAAACCAATTAGATAAAATTTTAAAAGAAGTACCAAAAAAAATATGAAATTTATAAAACAAAATCATTTTTAAATAAATTTTTATTAACAAAACTATTAAAACAAACAAACAAACAAACAGTCATATACATACAAATGAACATAACTACTAACATAACTAATTGACTAACACAAAACATAAAACATAACAAGACATACAAAAACTACCTAAAATCTTCCACAGTACTACAGTTGTTCATCCATCTTAAAGTAATTATCCCTGATCATTTAAACTATTATAGATTAACATCACAGATTATATGTTGTAAATATCATTCAGAGCTTAAATTGTCTATAAGAACATTCATCCCAAAACAAATCTTATCGCTACTCCTACGTATACGTTACTTATATGCAAAGTTATGCATAGTATTAGTAAAAAAAAGCAAAATTAGGCTATATATATATATATATATATATATATATATATAGTAACAAGCTCAATTTTATCAAACTAACTTAAAGTACTATACTCTTAAAGATATTTTAGAGACAAAAACAAAGACAAGGAGAAAGTACTTTCACTCCCAATTCATAGAAGGTTGTATACAATCTTTCATATTCTTCTTCATATATTCAAACCAAGGTCTCCATAAATTCTGAAAAGATGACAAAGATTTATTTTGAACTAAACATGTTAATTTCTCTAATTCATAAACCTCATACATTTTAAACCTCCATTCCTCCACCGTCGGACATTCCCTTCTTCTCCAATATTTGGCGTATAAAGTTCTCGCCGTTGTTATTAATAAGTATAGTAGCTTTCCCCCCCTTTTTTCCAACTCATCCTTAAATATGTTTAACAAGTATATTTTAGGATCGACTTCAATCCGTATATTTAGAATTGTTTAATTTCTTTGTTAATAAGAGTCCAAAACTTATGTGCTGTCTTACATTTCCACTATGCATGAAAGTAGTATCCTGTTTCCTCCTCACACTTCCAACAATTAGGATTATATCCTTTATATATTTTCAATAATCTAACTGGGGTTAGATACCACCTAAACATTAATTTATACATGTTTTCCCTTATCCCTATATTTATGGCATATTTCTTTAATCTATTCCAACTTTTAGTCCACTCCTCCAAATATATGTTTTGTTTTAAGTCTTTTGCCCAATTAAGCATATAATTTTTAATGGTATTTTCTTCCAAATCCCACTCTCGTATCAATTTATAATATTTTGAAATCATTTTCTTTTTTTCTCCACTCAAGATCTTTTCAAAATTTTTGTCGGCAGGACCTATCCTGCTCATGTTATTATCTACTTTAAACCGTTCATATAATTGCCTATACGTAAACCAATTGAGGTCGTGTCCAGTCCTCTTTAGTTCCTCTGATGTCTTGAAATAAATATTATTATCTACTATTTCGGTCAAGTCCTTATATTTTAACCACTTCCCATCCGTATATATCATTTTCATTAGTATTGCTTCGGCCGGCGAAGCCCAATAAGGTATTTTTTGACACCAATTCTTTTTATATTTAAGCCATACTTTCAAACATACTTTACGTATAAAATGATCCTTAAATCTAGCGTCCCCTTTAACTTTGTCATAGAATAAATACGAATGAAAACCGAATTGCAAGTCCTCTCCTTCCAAATCTAAAATCCTTTGATTTTTCAATAACAGCTATTCCTGAAGCCATTCCAGGACAGAAGCCTCATAATACCACTGAACATTTGAAAGAGCCAGACCACCTCTCTCAATAGAGTCTTGGAGGTCCAGTGCCTTTACCCTATGTTTTTTATAATTCCAAATAAAATTTAATATATCTGAATTCCATACTTTAAAAATCTTATCATTATCAATTACTGGGATATTTTGAAACAAATACATTATCTTGGGGAGGGTTATTATCTTAATCATAGCAATTCTACCCATCCATGATAGTTTCAGTTGGTCCCATTTTTTAAACTTACTTTTCATATCTTGCCAGGTATTATAATAATTGTTTTTATATAGATCTGAATTCTTTATTGTTATCCAACTTCCTAAATATTTTATTTTATTCTCCAGTTTAAATCCAGTTAATTCCTTGAGTGCTTTGCCCTCACTTTTTGACATGTTCATAATCAACATCACACATTTATTCTTATTAATTCTGTATCCAGATACTCTACCATATTGCTGTAAGCATTTCATTAATTCCCCAATACAATCCAATGGATTTGATATTGTCAATACCACAAACACTCTCAATTTATAGTTTTGCTTACGAATTTCTACCCCGCTAATTCTATTATTGTTTCTAATTTGCACCAACAAAATTTCCAAAGTTAATATAAATAATAATGGGGCCAGAGGGCAACCTTGCCATACACCTTTTTGAATATCAATTTTTTTTTTGTCTTCTCTCCATTAATCATAATAGAGGCTTCTTGGTTTGCATAGATCCTCTGAATCCATTTTGTAAAGGTCTCCCCCGCTTCTATTTTTTGAATTATCCAAATCATGAAAGTCCAGTTGATATTATCAAAGGCTTTCTCTGCATCCAGAAAGATTAAAGCCAATTTTTTTCTGAATGTTTTTATGATGTAGGTCAATTATATTCATTAAATTCCTAAAATTTAAAACAAAATCATTTTGAATCAGCAAATAAATCAGGAAAATGGCTGGCATATAGACTCAAAAAAGAAAAGGATAAGAGATTGATCACAAAGTTAAAGGATGGTGATAAATTGATCCATACACAAGAATAAATTCAGAAAGTATTTAAAAACTTTTTTGTAAACTTATATATATATAAAAGGAAATAGATTGTAACGAAATTCAGAAATACATAGACAAACAAGAAATTCCAGAAATAACACAAGAACAAAAAAAAAAAAACATGTTAAATACTGACTTTACTGAGGAAGAGGTAACACAAGTGATCAACAAACGAAGGAGTGACAAAGCACCAGGTCCTGATGGATTTATGGCCGCCTATTATAAAATGTTTTCAGAAGAGTTGAAAATGCCTTTACGGGAAACTTTAAATCAGATAAATAATCATGGACTGCCAGACACTTGGAAAATTGCTAATATAATATTAATACCCAAAGAAGGAAGAGATGAAAAAGAGGCAAAAAATTATAGATCAATATCACTATTAAACATGGATTACAAAATGTTTGCTTTAATACTTGCAGAGTGTTTAAAACAGATATTAACCTCAATAATCCAAGATGACCAATCAGGATTTCTTCCAAGGAGGCAATGAAAAGATAATATTAGAGTGATAATCAACACAATTGAATATTATGAGAAAACTAATGATAAAAAGTTGGCCTTAATGTTTTTGGATGCGGAAAAAGCTTTTGATAACGTAAACTGGACGTTTATGATAAAAAAATTGAGAAAATGAATATGGGGATCCTATTTTGTAATTGGATTAAAAAAATATACAGGGATCAAACGACACACTTAATAATTAATGGTAACAAAACAGACAAAATAAATATTCTAAAAGGAACAAGACAAGGATACCCTTTGTCACCACTTCTCTTTATCACAATCTTGAAGATATTACTAAATCAGATAAGGAAAAATTCAAACATAAAAGCGATGAGAATAAAAGGGAAAGAATACAAACTTTGAGCCTTTGCAGACAACATTGCCTTTATTATAGAAGACCTTATAGGACAGATGGAAGAATTGTTCCAAACATTAGAAGATTTTTGGTGTGTGTCTGGTTTTAAAATTAATTATGATAAAACAGTGATTATAACCAAGAACATGAGTAAAAAAGAGGAAATGGAGTTGGAAAAAAATAACACACTGTGAGGTTAAAACTAAAGTCAAATATTCAAAGAGGAATCTTGACCTTTTTGAAAACAATTATAAAATGAAATGGAAAGAAATTGAAAAGGATCTACTTGAGTGAAGAAAAGTGAAGCTCTCAATATCTGGTAGAATTGAAACAATAAAAATGATGATCCTTCCCAAGATGATTTTTTTTATTTCAAAGCATCCCAATTATCCACAATAAAAAAATATTTCAAGAATGACACAAAGACTTGAGAGACTTTATTTGGAATTATAAAAGACCAAGAATAGATTGGAAATCAATGGTAAGAGAAAAAAAAGACGGTGGTAGAAATGTACCAGATTTAGAATTATACCATAAAGCAAATGTTTTAGATTGGCTGTCTGAATGGGTGACCTTGGATAAAACCAAAATTTTAAATCTAGAAGGCTTCAACAATAGATTTGGATGACATTGCTATCTTTGTTATGAAAAAGATCAAATTCACAAGGAATTTCATCATCATGTGATAAGAAGAGCTTTATTAAAAGCAACAAAGGAAATTAAAAAAAAAACATACAAGAAAAAACATACAAGAAAATTGTGGATATCTCCCCATGAAGCCTTCTTTAGAAAGTGGACAGCAGTCAAAACATGGCTAAGATATAATGAAATATTAAAGAAAAACAGATGACAATATGAACTCAAATCTATGGCAGAACTTAGACAACTTGATTCAAAAATGCATTGGCTATTATTTACTGAACTTAATAAAAAATTTAAAATGGATAATAAATTACAAGGATTTGAAGAGGAATTTACAGACTTAGATAAAGTATTATTAGAAACATGAGAAAAAGAATAAGCAAATTTTGCAAGAATTTTGCAAGAATTTTGCAACAGAAACAGGAAGTGGAAATAATATCTAACAACATGATTAAGTGGGCAACGGATATTGGAAGAACAATAAAATTAGAACATTGGGAAAGAACAAGGAAAAGAACAGAAAAAAATACACTTTCACAAGATTTAAAAGAAAATTTATGGAAAATGGAACAAAGATACTTACTCCAGCCAGAATAGCAAAAAAATATAAAAAAAAGTCTAATGAATGCTGGAAATGTAAACAGAATGTAGGATCCTGGTATCACGTATGGTGGAGATGCCCAAAAATGAAAATCTACTGGAAAAAAATACATATCACAATTGAAAATATATTGAAATTCAAGTTTGAATTACATCCAGAGTTTATTTATTAAACATGACAAACATAATAGATCCAATTATAGAAAGGAAATATTGGAGGGTCCTTATTTATATGGTATCGGCTGCAAGGATACAGATTGCTTCAAAGTGAAAACAAGAAGAGATCCCAACAATTGATGACTGGCTTTTAAAATTAGTTGAAATGAAAGAGATGGATAGGCTAGCAAGACTACTAAACAATAAAGATCTAGAATTGACTGATGAAGAATGGACTCCAATAGAAAAATATTTAAAACCAAGATGGGAATAAATTGGCAAAGCTAATAAGTAAAAAGTAAACTATATATATAGAAAAACAATTGTTTAAAGATATGATATTTGGGTATTACAAGTAAAAGTTTCAATCAACAAGTTAAGAGATATAGAAGGGTTAAATTTACAGGGGGGAAATGTGTACTTACTTTTGAAGAACTAAGGAGAAGTGTATAGAAATGTATATACATATTAGATGAAGATGACTAAAATGTTATAAATAAGTCATATTTTATGTATATTTATAAATTAATAAAAAGTAATTTGAAAAAAAAAGTTTAAAACAATTTTAAAAAGATTATGTAAAGAGAGGCTGGAGCCTTGTGGTGAAATAATTTTATTTTCTTTAAAGGAAATAAGCAATTGGAGGAGGTTCAAAATAAGAAGATAAGAATGACTGCAATTTGACTGTGCCATTGTAACTAAGGAGTTGTTATTGGGACATAGTTCTTAACCCTTTAAAGGTCAGTTTGGATTTTAGGAAGAATGATGATGTTCAATGAATACAGAAGTGACTCCTTGGACCAAACCCCATAATTTGTGAGTGAGATATTTTACAGATGCTTTTTCAAGAAGTCAGATCAATGAGGCAAGACCTGACTGAGATAAGAAAGGAAAATTTGGAAAATAAAATGGAAACTATAGATGGATCTTGGAATGACTTGGTGTAGAAATCAATGGGAGAACAAGAAGCTGACATTGGAGTTATGAGTGACAGAGAAAAGAAAGAGTGGATTTTGGCTGATCCTGTGTAATATTTTGAAGATCTTACTAAAGAGGATAAAGTTGAGATTAAAATTGTGAAGGATTTTGTAATGGTTATTGAAGAGGAAATTACTGATCTTCTGGCTGTGCCTTTTGAAGAAGTATTGGTGGAAGTTAGAATTAACATTGGAGAACAGAAGGTAGCATTCTGGGTGAATGTTTTCTATGGAAATGAAGATGTGGGGGCTACAATCAATAAGTTTAAACTTTGTATTCTTTATGGAATGTTGTTCCTTTTCCAAATCTCATGGCGTTGGATAATTGATTTTATCTTTAGGCATTGGCAACTAGAAGTATTTAATTTTATAAGAAAAGGGAGAAAACAAAAAGTTAAATACAAACATTTTAAGTATTTTAAGATGTAAAGCAAGATGAAGATGGTGTTGATCATTATATGTTAAAAGGAAAGAGGATTTAGTTTATTACATGAAACTTATATGGTAGCTTGCTTTTTAAGAAATTAGAATCTTTATTAAAAGATACTTTATTTATTTATTTATTTATTTTATTATATATAAAAACAAAAACATTAAAACATTCACACAAATCAGTTCAACATACAATACAATATATATTCACTCCTACAAATAGCAAACATGTCTATCACATTAACTAACATATACCTACGTTATCTATAAACCATCTATTGGTATAACTTAATAAATTCCATATTCATAAAAATACACAAGTAATATCCAAGTTATCTGTCCAGCTTCATTGAATCTTCTATTCTCTTCTTTCTTGCTCACTCTATAATCTCCACATTCTCTATGCTCTCTTACTAAATTAACAACTCTGCTACATTTTCCCTCATCTTGTTTTATGCTCCTATGGCTTTCCTTCCATTCTCCTCTCACCCCATCCTTTCTTTCTCACTCCATCTTTATTTCTTACCCTTCTCTAACATCCTCCTTATTACACCTCTATCTCTCTCTTCTTTTCTACATACTCCTATCTTCATCTACATTCTCTTACCTTCTTCAACTTTTTCTCACCTTCTTCTCCTTTCCATTCAACCCATTTCCAACCATACTTAAAGTCATTCGACTCTACTTCCTTTCCATTTCTTTCATTCTAAACTTTCTTCTTACTAAAACTGGTTGGCTCCTGGTAGTTTATTTGGCCTTCTTTTCTACTTCTAGCTAAGGAGAAGCTTCCTCGCTTCGGCCTATCTTGAATCTTAAATCGTGAAATCTCTAGTCTTATTATTCCATATTCCATTTTTATTAAATTTATTATTACCACATGTCTAACATTCATCTTTTTCACTGTTTACTTCCTTCAGGTGTCCTCATCTACCTTCATCTCCCTCTGCGCCAATTACAATTTTCGTACTGGGTCTGAGCTATCTACAGTTTTCTTTGATTAATCCTAAAAACCAATTATAGCTGCTTTTCACCATATCTGTTCTAAACATTCAAACACTGACTTCCATTCTTCTGTTGTTTTCTTTTTGTATTCCCATCTTAAAAATTGAGTCAGTTTGTCCATTTCAATCACATCATATAATTTTTTTAACCATTCCTTTATACTTGGAATATACTTGGATTTCCATTTTTGTGCTAAGGTCATTCTAGCCATTGTCACCAGGTAAAAAAGATTTTTTTTCCATGATTTTTCTCTAATTTTTCCTCCCACATGTTAAAAAGAAAAAAATTCTGGGCAGAATTGAGTCTTTATCTGAAGAATGGAGCTTATAGTTTCGTTTACTTTAATCCAATAATTCCGTATAGGTTTACATGTCCACCATCAGTGGTAGAGGGTACCAGGCTTTTCTCCATGCTTCCAACATAAATTGTTTTTAGTTTTGTAAATTTTTGATAGTTTCTCTGGTGTAAGATACCATCTGAAATATAACTTGTAATAATTCTCTCTTAGGACCTTATCACACGGGGTCTAAAGCAGAGCTAATCCAAAGGGTATCTGTAGCTAAAACGTATTATTTCCCCATGTTTACACACGATGTTGCACTGAAACTCGGCAGAACCTGAAGCTAATCCGTAGCGAATGGAGAGATTTTAGCATTCGGTTTTTTGAGGAAGTACAAGCGAGCCTTCGGAATAGTTTCGCAATAGCCGCGCAGGCGAAATGCATATGAGCACGCAATACATGTTGTGAAGGCTTTCCCCGCCCCGACCCATGGTTCCCCGTGCCGCTTCCCATGGATCTGTGAGGAAGCATCTTATGGCGCGTCCTTCCTGTTTGGATCGGGCAACAAACGGGACGGGAAAACATGGTCCTCTCTTGTAATTTATGGGCTTTTCTAGCTTGTGTGTGCACGGAGGATACGTTTCCAGGATCCGTGTCCCGGGAACCGCGATAAATGCAATATGACGGTAATTGCGTGTGGTGGGCAACGGGAGCTCTTTCAGTTCATTTCGATATAGAACTGAATTTACTCTTACTTTGGTTACTTTTCGCTTCGTGGCCAGTGTGTGATAAGGTCCTTAAACTCTGAGATAAAGTATATTTCAATCCTTTGGTCCAAGTATTTTCCCACTTTGCCAATTCCAATGAATGTCTGATATTTTTAGCTCACAATATCATATTTTCTCTCACAATCTCTTCCTCTAGATCCCACTTCAGGAGTATTACATAAAAATTCTTAATCCATTTACTTGTGCCATTTATGATTACTTCATCAAAATCTGTGTTGCTTTCACTAATTTCATATAATTTAGTATCTGTCTTATAACATTCTAAAATTTGTCTAAATGGGAACCAGTTTAATTTATATCCCTCTTTGTTTAATTCTTCTTCAGTTTTTAGGCTATGCTTTCCATTACTATTTGTTTTTAACAGTTGTTCATAAGTTAACCATTTTGTCTCTTGTGCTGTTTCTTTTCTTTGGATTGCTTCTTGGGGCGAACACCAAAGGGGGAGTTTTGGCATAATTCTGGCTTTGTATCGTTTCCATACACAGACTACAGCTTTCCTTATGCAATGGGAATTAAAGTCTTTGTTAGCCTTTAATTTGTCATAGCCTAAGAATGCATGTCATCCAAAATGCAATCCTTCTCCTTCAAGCTCTAATAATTTGCTGTCTTTCAGAAGTACCCATTCCTTAATCCACAAGAGACAACATGATTCAAAATATAATCTCAGGTTTGGGGCTCCCAATCCCCCTCTCTCCTTAACATCCTGTAAAATCATTAATCTAACCCTTGGTCTTTTCTTTTGCCAAATAAAGGTACTGAGGTCTCTGTGTCAAATTTTAAAGGGTTTATCTGTTGTTAATAGGGGGATCATTTGAAAAAGAAAGATAATTTTTGGTAGTACAAGCATTTTTATATCTGAAATCCTACCTAGCAATGACAGTTGTTTCTTATTCCACCTGTGCATGTCCTTTTTAATTTCATTCCAAACTTTCTTATAGTTTTCATCATACAAACATATAGTTTTCTTAGGGATTGTTATTCCCAAATATTTAACTTTTGTTTGTATTGTCATACCCGTTTTGTTACTCAATTCGGTTTCTTTTGACCAAATTTTTTGTTAGAATTACTGACTTTCCTCTGTTGACTTTACAGCCTGATATTCCACCAAATTCATGAAAAATTTCCATCACTTTGTCTGCGCATTCACATGGGTTATCTAAAAAAATGACCAAGTCATCTGCATAGGCTCTTAATTTATAGCAGTTTTTTCCCTAATTCTAAATCCACATATCTGGTCTTCTGCTTTGATCTCCTTAATTAACCTTTCTAAGTATTGAAAATATATAAAAAAAACAGAGTCTTTATTAAAAGATACTTTAATTTATAAGGAGCTAAAGAGGTGATTTGCAATGGTAAGTATAATTATTTTGGGGAGGTGAATAAGATTATACCATTAAGAGACTATTGTGATGAATAGAATGTGATAAACCTGTTAAGTAGAAAGAACATCTGGAATATATATATATATATATATATATATATTAAAAAATTTTTTATAGAAAGTGAATCTTTTTTTAAATGGATTATTAGATAAATGAAGATAATAGGCTTTTTTTTAAAAAAAATTATAAATGTTTGAAATTCTTTTATTCCATTCCTTGTGACCAAGGTTAAAACATGAATGAGTAACATTTGTTGTAGATAAGTGGTCCTCAAATGTTTTCTAACTTCCACCCCTTTTTATTTTGGGTGATAACTCTATTGCCTCCCCCACCCTCATATTTCTTTATATTAGGTCTACTGATCTACTGCAAAATCAAAATAACTAATCTCTGTCATTTTGTACCTGGTCACCCTGGGAGAAGCAACCAAGCAGCTGGCTAAACAGCAACCAAGAAGCCTCGCCCCATGCTACCCCTCCACCAAAGGCCAGTGTGGGCAAGAGGCATCTTGATCTCTGCTCAGCCAGCTGCTCAGTTGCTGCTGTTAGCTGAAGGGCATTTTTCTGAATTTTGATGTGTGTATGAATTCCTTATAACCCAATATGTACCCCGCAGTGGACCCCAAGTGTCACCTGGGCAATGATACACAGGTGATACCAAGGTCACTTGGAAGACTGGGGGGGGGGGGAATCCCAAAGCCAGGCAGATAGTGTGGGAGTTGAAAATGGACCATCATCACCTCCATAATCAGAAGAATGGGTGATGATTGCCTAGATGTCTCACCTGATGGGCCAGCTAATGACTTAATCCTTTCCCCATTCATCTTGAATATTGCCAGACCAGATTACTCCACCTATACAATCTCACACCTTTGCCCTGCAACTAGTTTTAGCCCTTAAAAACCTCTGGATTTCCCCCCATAGTGTCACTAGTTTGGAGTTCATGGAGACACTATGTCACTGTGCTCTCTAGCCTAGTTACCAGCCCCTCCATTCAAACCAATGCTCTCAGAACAGTTGTGTCTCATGCCACATAACCCAACTGGGTCCCGGAGAAAGCCTCATCTGTAGTAAGTATCACCCGTAGTTTTGCCTCAATATCTCTTCCAAGCTCTGCCTTGATTTCCTGAGCCTTGAATGACTATGTGTATGTATGTGAATTGCCCTTTAATAAATAATACTTTAATTGGAGAATTCTGTCTCTGCATTAATTCTTAGATTCCTTCAGCCTTTTGATATACACTTGGAAGACGGTCTAGCAGGGTCCTTGTAGCTGACCCCCTCTCAACTTGAGCTAAATAAAATTTTCCATAATATATTTTTGGCTACACTGCTCCCAAGGCAACCAGATGCAAATGGAGAAATTTCTTCCCAATGAGGAAGGACTCTCAATCCTTTGTTGGGGCAGAGAGGGGCACAATTGTTGTTATTGTTATACAGAAGCCACATGCCCTAGATTGGAAATCAGTGTGGACAGGGAAAGGAAAAGACTTTAACTACAGGAGTTGCTCCAGAGTGAAAGATTCTTTCCAAGAATCAATCCCAGATATCCTTCCTCTCCTTCACCAGAAACATAGCATCAGGTGCCCCCCCAACACAAACATTGCTTCTTCTGTTATCTCTTTTTTCAGCCTGTTTGATGAAAGAAAACAGGAGCAGCAGAGCAGCTCCAATCTACCAGCCAAGTCCCAGCAAAGACCACCATGCCTAAGAAGAGTATATAAAATGTTATATAAAATCCTAAATCTGAAAGCTCCTTTTTGCTGGTACTTCTCTCCCACTCCATCACTGCCACATTCTCCTTGCTCCAGTCAGTCAGTTTTTTCCCCAAAATGATGCTGTTCTGAGCCATAGAAGCAATGCCCTGCACCCAAGTCTTGCAAGTATTTCCCAACCAGCACTGTCCTCACTACTAAAAGATGTAGCAAAAGAAGGGAGCTTGGTTAGCAGGAAAAAAGCAGGAGATATCACCACATGAAATGAAAAGTGAGGCTACATTTTAAAGGACCATGAAAAGATGTTTCATGTAACCCTCATCTCCACCATGGTCCCAAAGGCTGCTATCTTCCCTTGTTTTTCTTGCAAACCAGTACTTTGACTGAAGGCCTCCCTGCCATCCCCCTTTCCCTCACCCCCCTGTTGCCCCTTTTCCCCTCACTGCCCCCCTGGATATTTCCACCACCCCCTGGGGTATACCACCCACTTTGGGAATCACTGTTGTAGATAATTAATAAGGATAGATTGAAGAAAGGCATGAATCTGTGATTAACTAGAGAGGCTTTATTATGTAGATGTGTAAATAACTGCTGAAAAGAGGACTGGAAGTCATTATATATATATATTTTTTTCTCCCTGGGCTGATGCAGACTGGCACTATAGGTTGGCCTGGGGGTGGAGTTGGGACAGGGCAGCTGCACGCTGGCCACCCCAACTCCACTCTGACTCCGCCTCGACACCACGCACCCGTCTGCACTGTGCATGGAGTCAGGATATCCTTCTGGCACAGCGTGCATACATGCTGCACCAAAAGAGTGCAAAAGAGCTTTTTGCCACCCCCAGAAGGAGCGACATTTTGCTGCTCTTTTGGAGGCAGCAAAAAGAAGGATTGGGGCTGCAGCATGTGGTTGCTGTGGCTCCATTCTGCCATTCCCAGGGGTGGCCCAGAGCCATCCCAAACAGGCCGTCTGCATCTGCCCTCCCTCTCACTCTTCACTTTCTTTTTTGCTTCTTTTTTTCCTCTCTTCTTTTGAAAAATGTTTTTGTAATGGTGCAGTTTTATGCATTATGGAAAATTTAAATAAAATTTTTATTTTAAATGAATTGGACACATATTAAAGCATTAACATATGAACGTACATCCCACTGTAATTAGCAAGGATGAATGAGGCTTGAAGTTTGTTTCCAATTTAAGATGGATATTTCATCTTTCACTGGGATAAATAAGCATTTTGTTGTACCAGAGCAACAGTTAGTTTATACTTGAGCCTAATCACATTCTAAGAAGAATGTGAAATTCATTTACAAAGATGATGTGTAGGTTGCATTGACAATAAATAAGTACTAGCAATAGAAAATGGAATAGTTCTGTGTAGCGTAAAGAAAAGACAACAGTTCACACACTTTTGAATTCTGAACTTGACTTGCATGTGTTAGCAGGTTCTAAGTGAACATGCAGTGTTTCAGCTGGTATTATTGCTGATTGAAGAATATTTCCTATGACCATGAGTGCTTCATTTTCATAAAGTTATGTTTGAAAATCTCTTTCTCAAGCCATTATTCCATGCAAAAACAAATGTCATTTCTTTTCTTTTTTAAAAAAGAGATAATGAACATTCCAAGTTGGCAACCATACTCTTTTAGCATCAGTTGGAGAACCATGTGAAATTATTGTACCATGTTTGTCACTGCTTTAGAACTTGTCAAAGAGTAAAACAGATGTAGCATGTTCTGAAAGAAACACTATCTTTTTGAAATAACTATTAACAGAGACTCTGACGGAAGGATATTTAACATAATATAACATACCCTATATGGAGAGACTAAGGTCTGATGCAGAACGGTCATTTGGGGTGGCAAAGAGCCACCCTGGGGAGTGGCAGATCGGGGTTGTGGCAACTACATGCCGCAGCCCCGATCCTCCCTTTTGCCACCCCAAGAGCCAGAGCTGCAGCTCTTCCACACTCTTTCAGTGCAGCGTGTTTAAACGCTGAGCCAGGAGGGCATTCTGACACTGTGTGCCATGTATATGGCTGCATGGCATCAGAACAGTGTCAGGGTGGCCGGCATGAGGCTGCTCCACCCCAATTCCACCCCCAGGCTGGCCCTTTGGGCAGGTCTGCAATGGCCCTTAGGGAGCTTGGAGAAGAGACAGTTAAGAGGTGATATGATAGCCCTGTTTAAGTATTTGAAGGAGTGTCATATTGAGGGTGGATCAAGCTTGTTTTCTACTGCTCCAGAGAATAGGTCACAGAACAATGGATGAAAGCTATAGGAAAAGAGATTCCACCTAAGCATTAGAAGGAACTTGCTGACAGTAAGAGCTGTTTGATAGTGGAACACATTCCAGCAGAGAGTGGTGAAGTCTTCTTCTTTGGAGGTCTCCTTCTTTGGATGGCTAGATGGCCATCTGTTGGGGGTTCTTTGATTTTGAGTTCCTGCATGGCAGAGGGTTGGATGGAATGATACTCATGATCTCTTCCAACTCTATGATTCTATGATTCTAACAAGATGTTTTAAAATACCTAGTATTTGAGTTTCTTCCAATATTTTAAAATGGTAGTTGATGCTACTCTTCCACAAGGTCTTACTTTGCTCCATTGTTGTGCTGTGGAGATGGTTCTAGCCTCTTACTGTGCTAGTAAAAGACTAGATTTTATGGTGTCTTCCAAACTGGCTAGCCTTTAAGCATCATCCCAGTGATAGATTACATGCCTGTTATCTGAGGACTGTGAGAGACTTTAGACATACATTCACTTTGATTTACACAAGTCATATTATAAGGGTTAACAAGTAAGCAAAGACTACAAGGAAAAAAAAGAAGTTGGTTGTGTACAGAGGTACAGAAATACAGTCTTCAGTAAAGACTGCTTTCAGTCCAGTAAAAATAGAGAAGAAGAATAAATGTTATAGATTCTGCCAAACAGAGAGAGAGAGAGAGAGAGAGAGAGAGAGAGAGAGAGAGAGAGAGAGATTCATTGTAAAACTATACAGACTGAGATGTAGAGACTGAGAGCTGATGCATATGGCCTGTTTGGGGAGGCTCTGGGCCACCCTTGGGAGCGGCAGATCAGGGCCATGGCAACCACACACCGTGGCCCCAATACTCCTTTTTACCACCCCAAAAAGAGTGGCAAAATGCCACTCCTTTTTGCAGTGGCAAAAGGCTGTCCTTTGAGCTGCCGCTGTGGTTCTTTTGTGCCAATTTGGTGCAGTGTGTGCGCACGCTGCATCAAGAGGTGCCCTGATGCCATGCACTGTGTAGACGGATGCATGGCATTGGGGCAGCATCGGGGCAGAGTCGGGTTGGCTGGTGTGTGGCTGCCCCACCCCCAACTCCACCTCCAGGCTGGCCCTTTTGGCCAGTCTGCATTGGCCCTGAGTTCAATGGGACTTAATCTTCCCAAGCATGGGTAAAGATTGCAACCTAACTTTCATTAAAAACTTTTTTTAAAATACCAATTATAACTAATTTGTTCTATTGGTTACTATGGGACATAGTTGGGCCTTTGCTTATTTCACTTAGAACTTGTATGTTGCAACAACAACAACAAGTTGCAACTAAGGGGGGTTGCAGACTGCCAGAAATAGTGTGAATTCAGTCCACTTTTAGGGTTAGGGTTAGTGCTAGGGAATCATGGGAACGGTTATTTTTCTGAGACATTGAGCCTTCTCTGTCAGACAACTCTGATGCCACAATAAAATACAGTTCCCATGGTTCCCTAACTCTAACCCTAACCCTAAAAGTGGACTGAATTCACACTATTTCTGGCAGTCTGCAACCCCCCTAAGTTAACCACTCAAAGTTGCAATATCAATCTGTTCTCTTTATATCACCAATACTGTGAAGAGTACAGTAAATGCTTATTAACTACACATATTCTTTGAGAGATGAAGTATTAATAAAGTTATAAAGAATAAAAAAATAAGAAAGAGTTGTCAAATCATGATTCTTCATACTACTTTTCGTATTAATGATTATAATTCCAAAGCAATCAAAATAATTTTGCTAACCATTTGAACGTTTGACAGCTCATCTTACATCTACATCTTTTATCTATGAAGCAATAATGTCTCTAGAGATCTATGAAATTTCATACAGGTTTATTAATGAAAAGATACAATTGTGATGGCTGTGACAGAGTTCTTGGAAGTTTTATATTGCATCTTTGGTACCTGTGAATGAAAAATAATAACAATAGAGAGAGAGAGAGCTATGTGAACAACTGTTTGGGGAAGTCAATGGCCTATAATTTGCCTTCTAATAGAAGCTCATGCCACCTTTAAAAGTGTACAACAGCACAATATAAAAATCAAATTCTCTCTTCATTGTCAATTACTTCAATGCTGGAGGCAATACTATTTAAACATGTAGTTTTAAGCTACAATATGCACATAGCTCTTACACTGTAATTCTAGACCAGGGGTAGGCAACCTTTCCCCTTTAAGGGCCGAGGGACTTCAGCTCCCAGAATCCCAGGAGCTATTGGCCAACATGGGGCTATTGGCCAACATGGCTGAGGCTTCTGGAAGCTAAAGTCCCTCGGCCCTTAAAGGGGAAAGGTTGCCTACCCCTGTTCTAGATACATTCACTTGGAAATAAATGTCACTGATTTCAATAACCATGCACTTGTCTATTTATTAACTTGTCAAACCTTCTTTTGGGATATTCTATTATTGGGTAAGTAATGTGTACCAAATGAGAAATAGCAAGTCCTTGCATAGCTGAAACAAGCAAGTTTATATTCTGGGGCAGGGGGGAGGGGGGGAATCCCAAAGAACTCAAATTATCCAATTTTTGTAGCTCTACAATGGATTGCTATTTCACATTTTGGAGAATAAAAAAATTAGGATCTCATTCGGTTTATATTAATATATAATAGTAATAGATAGAATGTTCAAATATATATAAATGCTATTTCTGTACATAATGCAAAGTGTACAGCAAAATCTCATTCCAAAAACACTTTAGCTAAAATACTTTATAATTTGTCAAATATTCTTCTAGAGAAGTTATTGCAATACTTCTATTAAATGTCTCTATAAAAAGGATCATTTGAAGTTAAATATCTTTCATTTGATATTTTTTTTATGAATAGACTAATACAAGATTCAAGACTGCTAAAATGAAGTGAAAATCTTCAAAGAATAGTTAGTGATTTGGATAACTTTTTTAAAAGAGGGATCTTGTAGCATGTTTGAGACTGAGTGAAAGATGTAGCACATGCTTTTGTAGACTTGGTTTACTTTCTCTAATGTATGTAGCAGACTAAGGGCCTATGCAGACTGGCCTAAAGAGCCAGCCTTGGGGTGGGGTCGGGGTGGGGTGGCCGCATGCATGCCACCCTGACTCCGCTCTGACAACATTGTTACACTGTATGCTCTACCACATGGCGCGCAGCATCAGGGCACCCTGTTGGCACAGTGTGCACACACACTGCACAAAAGGAATGCAAAAGAGCTGCTGCGGCAGCTCTAAGGCCAGCTTTTTGCCACCCCCAAAGAGGAGCAGTATTTGCCAGCTCTTTTTGGAGTGGCAAAAAAGAGGATCGGGGCTGTGCCATGTGGTTGCTACAGCCCCGATCTGGCGCTCCCAGGGGTGGCACAGAGCCACCCATTAGAGGCTGTCTGCATCGGTCCCAAGTCAACAGAAGCTTATGCTACAACTTCCTTCACTCAGAGGCTAAACAGACTGGTGATAAATGCTGGCATTGGGGCAGAATGGGGGCATGGCAAGAACAGACCGCATGCCCAAACTCCACCCCAATGCTGGCATCATGCTGCATACACACCCAGATGGTGGACAGCATCACACTGTTTCTTTGGCCTAGCATTTAGATGTGCTGCACCAAATAAATGTGGGAAAGTTGCTGCTTTTTGCTGCTTTAAAAGAGAGTGGCCTTTTGCTGGTCCACAAAGTGTCAGGATCGGGGCTGTGGCATGTGGTTTCTGCAGCCCTGATTTGCCCTGAAAGAGGCAGTGCGGCACTGCTCCAAAAAGGTAGTCTATTCAGCCTCTCAGTTAGTATCAAAGGTGCTACAAGATCCTTTTACAAACTGATATTCCAGACAATAGGCCTTTGCAGACTGTCAGAAATTATGCAGCTTGAGGCCACTTTAACTGTCCTGGCTCAGTGCTAGGGAATCATGGGAATTGGGTTTCTTTCTTTCTGGGACATTGCACCTTTTCTGTCAGAGAGCTCTGATGCCACAGTAAACTACAGTTCCTATGATTTCTTAGCATTGATCCAGGACAGTTAAATTGGCCTCAAGCTGCATTATTTCTGGCAGTCTGTAAAGGCCCTAATATGCCTATGGGGGGATGCAGACGGGTGGCCGTGGGCTGCCCTGAGAAAAGGAGGATTGGGACTGAGGCTGCCCTATGCCTTGGCCCCAATCCACCCTTTAGGCAAATGGGAAAGGAGCGCCAAAATAGCACTCCTTTCCCATGCCATGGAAAGGGCACCACAAGAGCCACCACGTGTAAAAATGCTGCACCGGGAGGACGTCATCAGAGCACTCGCCATGTGCAACAGCATGCACTCTGATGACGTCCTCGGGAAGAGGTTGGGGCGTCTGGCATCTGGCTGCTTCTCCCCTTCCCTGGCTCCAAGACAGTGCTTAGCACCGTCTGCAGAGTCCCTATATCTCTTTCAAAAGTTTCACAAAGAAGACATTTTTATGACACCATTTTTGGTAGAAACCTTTAAAAGAACATTGTCACATACACTTTTTCTTTTCCTTTATTCGTGGCCACACCATGGACCCTTTTCGACCCACAGCTGCCACCACCCTATGCAAAGAGCCATTCCTTCACCAACCTTCTCTTCTAAAACTCTTTGGTATAACTATCTTGTATAAAGTTTAGTAGCGTGGATATTCATTCACACTGTAGACAAATGTTTCATAAAGTAACAATACAACTTTATTTACAATACAATTAACAATGTTTCACTTGGTCTTGCTGAACTTGTTCTAATTGGTTACAGTTACAAATAATAATACTCCAAAACACTTCTTTCCTTGGAACACTTTCAATTACCCCCACAGGACACTCTTAGCCCTTCTTTGGGTACCTTTACCACTATTTCTTAACCAGCCTCAAAGGGTATCAATGCCCTCAGGATATTCACTTTATTAACTCCCTCACTTGGAGTTTAGTATGGGTCATAGGCCCCTCTCTTCTTGACCTTAACCCTGTTCCACTCTGGAGCTTTCACCACCAGACCCTCACTGTCTGTATTCCAAACCCTATCTGACTTCCAACTATTCCTAAAGAATTTTCCCCTCACAGCCCAACACTCTATTGGCTGTCGCTAGCTCAGTCCTGATTGGTTGTCACCAGGGCTGGCTCTAACCTGTCTTATCTCCACTAACATTGTGTTCTGCAAATAGTTGATCAAGATTCTAACCCATCTCGCTGTCTTTCACACTATTCCATTTATCTTTTTTCCTTGGTTTTCCAATTTTCTAAATTATAACAGTGAAGCACAATTTTGTGGTCACTGAATGATCCATCATCAATGGGTCACTTTAAGCCTTGCTCTTTTGCCTCCTTTTCAAATTCCATCATACTTCTGCTTAGCTTGGGGCTTTCTGAATGTGTTGCTACCTTCCTGTTATGACTTTCTGGATGCCACCATTGATTTTGGTTACATAAATACTGTCATTGTTTGATAGGTTGTTTCCCTACACATCTCCTCCATCCTGTTCCCATTTCTCTTTCCCCCTCATGTTCTTCTTTCTTTTAGTTTCTCAGCTGTTTCCCAGCCTTTCATTGAATATCCTCTGGACTCGCTTGGCCCTTCTCCACAACATAGACTCCAACCATACATGGAGAAAGAAATCCCAGAGGTCCCAGGGGGGTTCAGAAAAAGAAGAGGCACCAGGGACCACATTGCAAACATGATAGCTAATGGAGCACACCAGGGAATTCCAAAAGAAAATTAAAATGTGATTTATAGACTATAGCAAAGCTTTTGACTACATAGATAAAAGCTGTGGAATGCCCTTAAAGACATGGGAGTACCAATACATCTGACACTCCTGATGAGGAATCTGTACTCAGGACAAGAGGCCACTGTCAGAACAGAACATGGAGGAACAGAATGATTCCCAATTGACAAAAGGGTCAGACAAGGCTGCATCTTATCACCCTATCTGTTCATCTTGTATGCAGAACATATTGTAAGGAAAGCAGACTTGGATGCAGAAGAAGAGTAAAAATAGAAGGAAGAAATATCAACAATCTAAGATACACAAACGACATCATAATACCAGCAGAAAACCAGACATGGACCTACTACTATGAAAGATCAAAGAGGAAAGTGCAAAGGCAGGCTTACTGTTGAACATAAAGAAAACAAAAATAATGACTATGGAGAATCTAGATAAAGTCAACCTAGACAATGAGGAAATATAGTAAAAGAGTTCTCATACTTGAAATCAAACATTGATAGGAACAGGAACTGCAGCCAGGAAATCAGAAGAAGATTAAGAATGGTGAGAGCAGCTATGAAAGAGCTAGAAAAGATCCTAAAATGGAAAGATATACAACTAAGCACCAAAGTCAGAATCATACATTATATTCCTGATTACAATGTATGGATGTGAGAATTGGACAGTTAAGAAAGAAGCTAGGAAGAAAATGAAATAATTTAAGATGTGATGCTAGAGAACAGTTAGACTAATAAATTAAATTAGATTAATTTAATTAGATTATTGTGCTATTTTAACAATGTGTCTTATTATCCCTTTTTAAATACATATAAGCAACACACATGTTTGGCCATAAGCTTTCACTGGATGGACCTTTAATACAAAACTTCCTCCAGATTTTTTCAGAGCGCTGGTCTATGTGTTCCACTCATCACTAATAAAGACATCATACTGGCATATACTATTCCCAAATGTTATCTGCATCTGCATCATTTCACCACCTTTCTTGTCATCTGGTTTCAAGAAAGATCCTTTGGTGTCTGAAGTTCTTTCAGGGTTGAAAGGCTATAGGGAATTCTTGCACTGCTCATTTCAGGCAGCAAATCTAAGTCACTAGGCTTGTCACCTGTACTCATTCATTCATATTGTCCAAGTTACCTGAATTAATTATGGAACCATGATGCAGAAAGAACATTGAGTCCCACTTTACAATCAGGATCTGCTGTCATTAAGTTTATCTAGCCGGCTCTTACTGACTTGATGTATTGCTTTTAATATTAGAGTTGGACCAGTCCATAAATTAGACTAATGAGATCAGTGGTTTGGCAGGGACAAAAAAATTCCCACAAGCCAATGTCTTTCTTACCCAACAGTAATTTCATCCTAGTTCACAAATTGGGCTTGGGCTAGATGCCCCATTTGGATGTTATCTCTTAATATAGGATTAGAGGTAAATTATGATATTCTAACTGAGTAGATCATAATCCCTACATATTAAAAATGGAAGCAGCCATCAATTACATACTTTGTTAATCTTCTGTAATCATATAAGACAAAAGAAAGCTCTCCAGATATGGTTAGATGACAGCTTCCATCATTCCTATACATAAAACCATGCTGGCTTACAATAACATAGTGATTCAGAGGTGATTAAATGATTAAAAACGGTAACATGTTTAAAATCTGAAGGGAACTAGGGGCCTTTGCAGACTGCCAGAAATAGTGCAAATTGAGTCCACTTTAACTGCCCTGACCAGGTGCTAGGGAATCATGGGAACTGTAGTTTATTGTGGCACCAGAACTCTCTGACAGAGAAGGCTCAATGTCTCAGAAAAAAATAAAATTCCCATGATTCCCTAGCACTGACCTGGGGCAGTTAAAGTGGACTCAATTTGCACTATTTCTAGTAGTCTGCAAAGGTCCTATATTTACTATTAACTGAAAACATAGTTTACCTCAGAGAACAGCAAGATGTTTACTCACTTTAATTTGAAAGCACTGGGACTAAGGAGCTTATCGCATGGCCATAAAATGTGTCTTATATTTTCCTATCTTCAATTCTCTTCTGGGATACATACCTTCCACTAATTCTGTCATAATGCCACCAGCCAAAATACAGCCCAGGTAAGACACGGGTCCAAGTTGTGTTCAGCCAGCCAATTTTTGATGTCAGAAGCTTACCCAGGCTGTATTTGGCCAGCGGCATCACAGCAGAATTGGCAGCGACTTACATATGATAACACCCAGATGTATCCCAGAAGAGAATTGAAGCAGGAAAAGGTAAGACACTTTTTGTCACCATGCGATAAGCCCCCAAATTTGCTTTCATTCTGAAATATTTTATTTCTCTGATAATCTTTCTCTCAAATATAAGCTTTGTTAAAAAATATTTTCCCTCCATAAATATGAGCAGGTTTTTTTTTTAATATATCAAAAAGCAAGACAATAAAATCTGAATAGATTAATTGTTTTCTTTAACAACAATGGGGCAACATTCTCAGCATATATAGACAGCTTTGGTGCACACAACAGGCCATGTCTCCCCCCCCCCCCCCCAATAACCTGGTACCTTCTGTCATCTGCCACTTATTATAATTGCCTTATCCTGCATGCTGATAAGACCAACCCTTTCAGAAGTGCCTTTTAATATCTGTCAATAACCTAGACAGCACATATTTATAAATAATTTAGTCAGGTAAAGTGGAATTCCATACAATCGAAAATATTTTGTGTCAGATAGCTCAGCACATCAGTACCTTATGTCATAACAATTCACCACTTAGATTTGATTTTTGACTACAAATAAGAACTCACATTCTAGACATGGAGTACAGTTTCCCCTCCTCTCCTTTCTGCTTTATCTGGATTCCTTTAGCCTCTCAGTCCTAAGAACCCTCTTTGAAGAAGATGCCACCCAAAATTTCTGCCCATGGTACCTCCAAAATGTCATGTTCATACTCAACAAAAGACATTTTTAATGCTCTTTTTTCCCCTTTTGTGGTGATATAGTGCTAGGAAGCCACTGGACAGAAAGAATGGACCATGGTCCACTTGTATATGTGCAGACTTGTTTGAATGAGGTGCATGCTCAGGGAGACCTTTACATTTTGGAGCCATGGGTAAGTGAATTAACTGTAACCTTCTGGCTAGGACAAAACATATTACAGAATTCAAAGGTGATGTTAATTTCAGTTGGCATATTTTCAGTGTGATCAGAACACAACTGACAGCCCAAAGGTAATAATTGTTCCATGAAACAAAAATAAAAAGCACACTGTTGCAGGGTATGTGACCTGCTCAGGTATTCCATCCCTCTTTCAGTATTATTAAGCATAGTGATTAATTAGCTACATAAATTTATACTGATTGTAATAGACAAGTGCTTTCTTCTTTTCAAAACTCCATGTATAAATACAGAATGTTAATACTTATATTATTCTTATTGTCTATAAGGCTGGAGAGCCAATATTTCTGCTAATGGAAATACAATAACAAAACTCAGGAAGCGCTCTCTGCAGATTTTAAAGCCTTTAAAGTCAAACCTTTAAAAGCTTAATAATGCTACCATTGGTACAACATAGCTGACATCAGGACTGAAAAGAGCCTCAATTTTTTCACTTGTTTGTCCATATGGGCCAAGGCAAAACAGCAGTTATCATGCTTTCTGCATGTCTGTCTTGCCCCTTTTCCCTTTCTGTAACTTCAATGTTTGTTTGCAACAGACCTACTTCTTATTCTTCTGAGACATGAGAACACCAGAGATATAATCTTTCTTTTCTGTCTGAAGTCATATTTCTCTCATTCTATGCATAGTGGGTAGGATGGAGTACTGGAGTCCCTACCACATACTCTCATTCATCCATGGAGAGGCACAATATACTACATAAGCAAGCCACTGTTAGAGCATTGGATTACTCTGTGAAACTACCAAACATTGGTAGAAAGTGAGACCATAATCTATAATAACAGCTGGCAAATGACACAAGATTTCTTAATGCCTGGACAAAATAACTGGTGTTTTATATTCTCAGCAACAATAGCACCCTCCCCAAGGACTTTGCCCAAAAAACTTTATGAAATGTTGGTTAAAAAGTCATGACATGTGAAAAAATAATTGAAAAATCAGCAAGTACTCTCATTATACAGCAAGGAGAAGAATATTTCAATGGTATACATGTGAGCAAAATAGTCAGATATTTACATCCATAGTTTAAGTCCAGGACTATTCCAGATAAAAACCTGAAGTCATACTAAGATTACATGATGCAGAATTTGCCATTATAGTTATTTAATTCTCTCTAGCCATTGGTAAATCATCCTTACCTTGCTAGTGAATGTCTTGCCCTGGAATACTGTAGTAAGCTATATGTACATATCAAGTTTTTACCAGAAGTTTATCAAAATAGGTCCTGATTCAAGAAATAGATCTGCCACAATCATTACTCAGTTGTAACAGTATTTTTGTTGTTGTTGTTGTTGTTAACTGCCCTTGAATTGATCTCAATCAATGGTGACTCTTTCTTTTCTGTCTGATGAGACAGATGAGATATCTCCAAGATTCCCTACCTCCACAGCTCTGCTTAATTCCTGTTAACTTATACACATGACCTTCTTAACAAAGTCCATTCACCTAACATGTGGCCTTTCTCTCTTTCTACTTTCCTCCACCTTTCCTAGAATTATTATTTTTTCCCCACTGAGTTGTGTCTTCTCATGATGTGGCCAAAGTACAACAGCCTCAGCTTTGTCATCTTGGCTTCCAGAGAGATTTCTTCCAGAGAGCACATTAGTCAGGGTGTTGTATCATTCTGTAGGTTCAAATAAGTGTCACAGAGTTGTCTCAGTTCCATTCAAAATGGTGTTGTGTGAGAAGGCAGTTACATTGCAGAAGGAAGTGTATTTGAGTTGAGTGAGCTGAATCTTCTCATACTTATGTACATTTCCCCACCTCTTATGCACCTTTTATCTCTAAATGGGTTCATGCAGTGGAACAAACAAAACTAAAGAGAAGTTATTCACTGAACAATATAGAACTCCATCACAAGTGGATTTGGGAATGAAATACATTGGGCTTGTGTCCCCCTACAAAACATCAATTTTTCACTTCTTGAGAGTGGCAATGGAACAAAGTGTATCCTCTGCTGGAAATCCATATGTTGTTGAGGTTTGAAATACATTTTGGCAAAGGAAATGATATGTAAAACAGTGCATACATTTGAAAAATGGGCAGCACAAACCTAATTACCCTTGAAAGATTGAAAAAGCTCCAACAAAGGAGAGTGTGCTACCTGTTGAGGGCTTGTCTTCCATTGTCAAGAATTTCTTACTATGATAAAAGTCTTCCTAATGTTTATTCGGAATTTCCTTTCTAAGAAGAGATTTCATTTAAATTTAAATCTGTTGGACAGGGTACTACCTTCTGGACCAGCACTGGAAAATGCATATATTAGAATGCACACATGAAAATATATACAAAATATATACAAAATATATACAAAAATGTACACATTTCTATTAAAAATATATATTTTAAAAATCTTGCAACTGTCCTAGTTTCAGTCAGGTGCAAACAAATTTCATAATCTGGCTAGTTATTATTCCAAGTCAAATGAATTAGACTCTGTATCCAAGAAAGCCTAACCCACAGGCACAGCTTAATATGTAGACTGAGACTACAGACTGATTCATTATATTAAAAGTGGTTCTCTGTTTAAAAAAAAAAAATAGAGAGAGACCCTTTGGATTTGGAAACTGACAAATTAAATTTAAGATTCTGGGTACTTCACTCAATTCTGATGCAATGGCTAAAGATTTATGCTTGTATTTTCTGCTTTAAAAAATTAAATGTCCAAAGGGATGCACCAATATTGCACCCCTTTTGCTTCATGCTTTAATACATGTTTCATGTTTTCATGTGGATATTGAGAGAATGACATGATATAAATTAAATAGCTAGATGGATAGATAGATAGATAGATAGATAGATAGATAGAAGCACAGTTAGGAGCCAAATCCTGCCAGTAAGCATACCAAAGCAAAACAGGGAGCTCCCAGCCAAAGTCAAAACAGTTTGGGGACAGCAAGTCAATAAAGCAGAGCACCATCAATCCAAGGATAATCCTTCAGCAGCTCATGCAAAATCCAAGTTAAACTGCATAGTAGCCATGATAAGAATCAAGAATATCAAGATTGACTAGCAGCACCTACACAGAGAAAGGTACTGTTTCCAGCAACTTCTCTAAACTGTGATTGTGACTTTCATGCTCAGCTCTAGGTCTTTCAGCAAACAAGGCAGATTATTTCAAAGGAGTCTTTCCTTGCAGATTAGTATTTTTCCAGGTCCTTTCAAGCTTGTATGTGTTTTAATTTTCTTCTGTTCTTTTGGCCTGGAAAGAGATCCTTATTCATCCTGTGAATTCAGATTTTTCAGTATTTCTGCCCCACCCTCTTTCACAAATAAAATTAGTCTGAATAATTTAAAATGTAAGATAAAAAATTTAAATACAAATAATTTAAAATATATACAAATGTATTAAACAACAGAATATATAGTATAAGTAGAATATAGTATGTGTAGTGAAAAATCACTACATATTTTTGCATATGAATACAATTACTATGATTTGAATACTCAGTCATACTTGTGAGTAAAATATACATATAAGGGACTATGCTATTGGATCATTTTGTATACCAACATCTGTACTGGCAGTTATTGGTTGGTAAGTTATGGAAACTGATAATATTTATACTCTGCAAGGAGCAGAAAAGGAAAGAATATTCACAAAGTATCTCAACAGTATTGCATTTTGTGGGGAAAATGAACAAAAAATAGCACAAAAGATTTGCAAAAGTATCAGGAAATATGAGAGGAAAAGAAAAAAAAATATGTTTGAAAACTACTAATCATCTCACTGAACAAGGAGCAATTTTTGAAATGTTCCATTTTGACATGTAAGAGTTAAATAAACAAAAGTATGCATCCTTAGTGTAGTGTCACTGTTGTATATATTTCAGAGGTCAGGAGCATATGCCAGTAAGAGGTACAAACAAGAAGGGGGAAAATAAGAATGTTGCACCCCAAAATGATAATTCTGCTCCAAAATGAATTTTTCCTCCAGAATCCAAATTCATAGTACTACAATTACTTTAAATGTCAGCCAAGGAATTAAAAAAAAAAGTTTATGCATTCAAAGAAAATGAAAGTAAAGTTACCAAGGGAATGCAAATAGAGCAAATGTGAGTATTGTAGGCATTTATTATTATCAGTGTTTCTTTGTCAATGCTAGAAGTCTGGAGACTGAAGGAAAATGACATTAGTAGCATATCAGAATTAATTGAGGGGCAATGTCCTTCTTCCGGTAGCTACTGCCATAGGTATAATACTACAAGTCTCTTTCTCAATATATAATGTTTGTTTTTTTCTAGTATAGAGAGAATAAATCCCATGATTTTTAACTGGGCCCTGACCATCTTTTTACATTCCCAACACACCCCAAGGGGATTTTTTTTTAAAAGCCTAATCCGCTGCATAAACTCCGTGGTGTGGCTTGCTGCTAAAACTGGGTGTCAACAGCAATAAGCAGAAGATTCCATCACTGTTATTGCTGCTTCTTGCCCCCTCCTCCCACTGCCTCATCTTCTTCAATATT
This sequence comes from Phrynosoma blainvillii, assembly GCA_026167975.1. NCBI lineage: Eukaryota > Metazoa > Chordata > Lepidosauria > Squamata > Phrynosomatidae > Phrynosoma > Phrynosoma blainvillii. Next base: position 200,070,800 of record JANUYF010000003.1, read on the forward strand.
CCATTTAATTTCTCTATCTGGTGATCTTGCCAGCTCATTGCATCAGCCTTTCTTCATTTGATCCTTCACTCTCTGCTCTTTTCCATGGTGGGAGAAAGCTGTGAAAGGCATGCACCCTACAACCTTTCCTGAACTCCATCAACTGCCCTTCTGCCCCTAGGAATAGTAGACTACCCTGTTCCACAATCAGTGTTGATGGAAGGCACAATTGTCAACCCATTCCTACACACAGAATGAAGGGAGATGTCTTGCTGTTCTTCACATCAAACTGTGTGTGTGTGTGTGTGTGTGTGTGTGTGTGTGTGTGTATATAGGATCAGCTCTGATCAAGTCTTTTCATTTATACCTTCTTGGTTTTTAATTAATATGGCATTAATGTGATATTTAACATGGTTTACACTCAGACTTCATTGTTCTTAACACCAAGAAATTTCCTGGAAACCTCCACCTTCTTATCACGTGTGTCTTACATTATTATTGTTATTGTTACTGTTATTAGATTGGACAAGTCAACATCTCAGCCTTGTCAGTGCTAGAAGTGGAAATAAATCTTATTAATTAGATTTTGGATCAGTAAATCTAGTGGAAAGTATTTCTCACTTCATCCACAGTTAATCTTGTACAATCACCAGAGAAGTGGTGATTGTAAATAATGTACAAGCAAATGTGTTGCTGTACTTCCACTTTGCTTTACCATGTTTCACCTTACATGGGATGGGAATTTATCCTGGCTATCAGACCACAGTGTTGCTGCTATCACTGTGTTCCTCCTTTACTTCAAAGCATTCTGAAAACTTGGGACAATATTAGTGTGCATGTAGCCTCGTATAAGTCTACAGTCAAGTGTCAATGGGATATGTGATAGAAGGATAAACATGAATCTCTCCCATCCACTACATACCTATCATATGATGCAAATCAGACAACACATGTGCAGTGCAAGCATTTGATACTGGCAGAATATGTTGTCAAAGGACATGGGCAGAAAAAGGAGCACAATAGTCACTGTTTATGGTATTTGGCTCATGTGAAGAGGAACTTTGTGAAAATGAAAGTCTCTTCTATCCTTGGAGATTTTCCACATGTTCCACAATAAATAAATAAATAAATAAATAAATAAATAAAATCTGTCATGCCTGAGGATATTAGGCAGGCTTAGGGCACAAGGCACATCATATAAGACACACAGGTTGGTTCTACATCAGAGAACAATCGTGATGTCAGTTCCTGAGGTGGTTTGACTCAGTTTGGTAGTCTGGCCATTGGATAAAAGGAGATATTCATTCCACTGTTTCCCTTGATGGATTTTGTTTGAGTGTTTCAACTTTTATTTTGTTTACATATCAAAAAGTTCCATCGAGCTTCATATAGTCAATATGTTTTACAGTATAAACTTGCATGAGTGTCTGACTAAAGGGCTGGGGATCAAGTCTAAATTAAAAGTTTCCTGTTCTTGCTTGAGAAATGATTGGCACATATTGTTCTTGGTGGTGTTTTCATTATGTTTAAAAGATTGGCTTTAACACCACAACTTGCTCCCCTCCTTGGCATTTCAAGCACATCAAAGTGTTGGTGTTAACCTTTAAAGCCCTACATGGCTTGGGTCCATCTTATCTCAGGGACCGCCTCTCCCTGTACGATCCCCCCCGCGCACTTCGGTCCTCTGGGAGGAATCTGTTGAAGCCCATGAAGACTAGGCTGGCACAGACCTCCCAGAGGGCCTTCTCTGCGACCACTCCCAGACTATGGAATGGCCTGCCGGATGAGATCCATCTTATTACTACCCTTAGTGCTTTCAAGAAAACAGTAAAGATGGATCTCTTCCAGCAGGCTTTCCCAGAATAATCCCCCGGCCCTAGCGGAGGTTACCTTATGCCCTTAACCCCCCATAGTACATGGACATGCCCAAATTGTTTACTTTGTTTTTATTTGTTTTTGTTTTGTTTTTGTTTTTTATTATGTTTTTAAGAATTGTTTTAACTTTGTTATTATAGTTTAATTTATTTTTAAGGGGTGGGAGGATTAGGGTGTGGGATATAGGAATTTTACATTGTCTCTTATTTTTAAATTATGCTGTATGCCGCCCCAATTGCTGAGCAGAGGGGCGGCTTAGAAATAAAACTTATTATTATTATTATTATTATTATTATTATTATTATTTCATGCCCTTCTGAAAATGGGAAAATCATAATGTTTTAAAAATGGGTGAAGATATGAAGGGCATAAGAAAATATATAAGTAGACTCTTCTGTCTCTGGACATTCTGTATCCTAAACATTGGTTCCAAGTTTTCAATAGTACTCAGCCATATACAGCTCTATTCTCATTATTAAACATAAAACAAAGTTTACAGTTCATGACATATTTTAGTTGTTATTGTTGTTGTCATTCCCGACATACGGTGACCCTGAGGTGAACTTATCATGTGGTTTTATTGGCAAGATTTGTTCAGAAGAGGTTTTCCATTGCCTTCCACTGAGGCTGAGAGCATGAGACTTGCCCAAGGTCACCCAGTGGGTTTCATGGTCGAGTGGGGAATTGAACCCTGACCTCAAGAGTTGTAGTCCACCACTTAAGCCGCTACACCTCACTGGCTTTTATTTTAGTTGTACTGCCTTTCAAAACAACAACAACCTCTAAACTATTTACTAGATTTGAAAGATATTGAAAAAAAAAATTTCTATTTAAGTTTGTTCATTATATGAATGGAACATTTTTTTAAAAAACACACACACAACCCTGCATACTATAGCACCTGAAAAAGAGAGTAAATGAAATATATATTAGATATTCTTCTATCTCCACAAAAATGTTTGATAGAGAACTTTATTATCTTAGGATCGGTCCTGCTATTAGGCAGAGAGAAACAGCTACCTGAGGCAGAAGACTGGGGGGAATCAGAAAAAAGTAGAAAATTGTTAGTTATTTAATTTACTATTACTGTGTTTTCATTGCCAGGAAGGATGAAAATGTTCCTGTCATATTTCCTACCTCATGTATCTAGACAGGAGCTTGCCATTTTGGAAAAGCATCCTCCGAAGCGTGACTAGGACCCGGGATGCAGCTGGGTTCCACTCGCCCAGCCACAGCGACAGTGGCAAAGGCAGTGACTTGCATGTGATAATACCCAGTAGCAACCCAAAACGTGACTGTATCCTTTTGAGAATCATTCTCATTATTGGTAAGTGTGATAATCTCCAAAACTGTATTTCATTTTAAAAGCAGATGTTATCACATGCCGCTGCAACCGGATGAGTGCAACCTGTATGTAGTCTGGATCCCAGCCACACCTATCCAGTGGCTTTTCAAAAAAACAGGAGCTTGCCATGGCTGGGATCTGGGTTGCATATGGTTGCACTCTCCCAGCCGTGGCTGTGTGTGATAGCATCTGCTTTTAAAATTAAACACAACTTTATCCTGTTGGGGATAAATTGCTTTAAATTCAATGTGATAATCTCCTTATTACTATGGAATTCTCAGTTTTGTACGACATTTACAATTCTCTATCAGAGAGTTCTGGTGCCACATCAAAGTACAGTTTCCAGCATTCCATAACATTGAGCCATGGCAATTAAAGTGGTGTTAAACAACATTATTTCTGCAGAGTGAATGCAACATTTGTCACAAATTTACCCATTATCAATACAGGATGGACAGTTCATCCTAGTCTGTTTCAATCAGGTGTGTGTAGTTGGAGGAGGCAAAATGAAGGCATTTCCTTCCCATAAGAAACCTGCCCCTTCATGAATTTTTATTTCAGTCCCAAAATTTCTAGAATTACAGGGAATGAGTGAAAATTGTTCACATGTAGAAGTAACTTTGCCTGTCCTTTTTCTTTGGATATTTATAATGTATTTCAAAATTCTCAATTAAGGGGGATGCAGATGGGTGGCCGTGGGCTGCCCTGGGAAGGGAAGGATTGGGGCTGAGGCTGCCCCATGCCTCGTCCCCAATCCACCCTTTTGGTGAATGGGAAAGGAGCGTCAAAATAGCGCTCCTTTCTCAAGCTACAGTGTGTAACGGCACATGTCCTGATGACGTCCTTGGGGAGGGGTTGAGGTGGCCAGTGTGTGGCTTCCCCCCTCTTCCCTGCCTCCAAGATGGCACTTTGGACCATCTGCAGAGGCCCTAACATTATATTACTACAGAAATTTGGTTTTTAAAGGGATAAAATCATTTGAAGGGATAACATTCTTATTTGAGAACACATTTCCCCATATTGCCCACACTTCTCCCCTTGTTCTCCCCTATCCTCCTCAACAGTCTTTAAGACCATCCCATTGCCAGTTTGATAGGGAATTTGAAAACAGAGAAAGAAATGTACATATTTCTGTTTATAACTTTCAAACAGATGCATTAGTGGAGAATCTGAAAGCAAAACTGGCAGTGGAATTGTTTATCTCTTATGAGGTCTGCAGGATGGATTAGACCAGAAAAGGACAAAGTGCCACCCTTGGACTACATGCATCCCCTGGTTTGATTTTGCAGCTCACAGTCCTTCCCATTCCTGAATCTGCCTTTCTTTGGGTACATTAAAAGAAAGAAAGAAAAAGCTGAGTTGTCTTGCCTCTGATAATGCCTCTGATAATGACAATTTAAATATACTGTAACCCTGTCCTTCCATTTTCCACTGTTTATCATAAACACAATTGTAACATGAAACATAAAATGCCCAGATACAGCAAACATTTGTTCAGATGTATTCTCTGAAATCAGTAAAATCACAGGCCAGATAGTACCAATTTCACCAGCAATTGCACAATTGTTTTTAAAATATATTATTATATTTCTATGTCTGGCAGCAAGGTTAGAAATTGCCTCAGTATGAAAAGTTTTTGGAGGACTGATATTAGATTGATGGTAGAATGTTGCACTTATGGAAAAACTAACATCATATGTAAACATCCTTAAATAGTTATATTTCTTAGATAATTCATATGGTACTATGTTTCCACACTTTCACATTGTGAATAATAATTCTGATGTTTATCTTGAGAAGACCCATGCAGATTTATGGAATGGTGTATTCTCTATCCGTATCTGAAAAATGCAGGGCATATTGTGGCTTATACATTTGTTGTGTTCAGTTTTTAGAAAACTATTGATTTTAAGACCATATATGATGTATTTTTCTTTTCTTTAATTTTCTGTTGAATAATCTGTTTTAGTAATATTTCTTTTGTAAAACACACTTTTTTTCTAAAATTTGGAAACCTGTAGTGTAATTTTGGAAATCCTTGCAATCCCTTCAGGATCTTAGGGAAAACATTGGCCTATAAAGCTGCCAAGATCAGGGTAGGAATGATTAGAGGTCTAAGGACGGTGATGGCAAAACTTTTAGAGACCAAGTGCCCAAACTGTAACACAAAACCCACTTATTTATCACAAAGTGCTGCATCCCTCTGGCTTTCTAGTAACAATCACTGGTGAACTCTGTGCTGGGGCAATGTCTTGCATGCCCACAGAGGGGGCTCTGAATGCCCTCTCTCGCACATGTGCCATAGGTTCACCACCACGGTCTTAGAAAGAATCTCTACTACTGTCCACAAATATCTGCAACTAGAAGAGCTAGAACTAATGCTCAATGCCAAATAGGCCCTTCTCAGGTAACATGTGAATCTAATATCTCTTATTACTAGACCCAAGCCAGGATGACAGGAGTTGATATTAAAGCACAAGCAGTTTCATAAATCTTTTAAGCAGTCTGGTATTAAATAATTTATGGCTTAAAAGGGGTAAAAACAAACAGACTTCTTAAATTGACACTAGATAGCAGGATAGTGTGTTGTTGTTGGTGATGGCAATAATGATGCTGAGAATGGTGATTAGATTTAGCTCTATCCATTCTTTTCCCCATTTGAGACTCAAAAAGGCTTACAACAAATTTTAAAATATATTTAAAAATTCACAAAATGCAAAAAGATAAAAAGAGATTAGATAGATAGGCAGACAGATAGATAGATGTGTACATCCTCTCACACACAATTTCTGTAACAAACAGCTACAAACAAAGGACTGCTGTGGTTAAATGCTGGTACTGCAACCACAACATTGCAACTTCAATCCTAGAGGAGGGTTCCAAGGTCCATTCAGCCTTCCATCCTTTTGTAGGTCAGCAAAATGAGTATCCAGCATGTTAGAGGCAATTGGCTTACAAATTGTAAACCACTTAGGGAGTGCTAATTCACTGATAAGCAGTGTAGAAATGTATTTGCTATTGCTATTTATCTTGTACAGAAATATGATTGCTTTTTAGATTTTTGGTTACTTGTAAATACATACCTATTTATCATGAGAAACTAATGTGACTACTCAACATATGCCAAATGGTTCATTTAGTTGTAGGTGACATTTAGTTTCATTTGTTTCTTCTGGCTCAGTATGACTGGAAATAGCATCTGTAACTCTTTAGAATGGAAGCTTCCTAAACTCTCTCACACACAAAATGTTCTGCTTCTGTCCTTTATACTGGTAATATTCAAGTGAAAACAATATTTTCTCCATTTTTCCAGATCTTAGTTAACCTCTCTCCACTATTTTCAGAAAAAAAAAAAAAAAACCTTATGCAAGAGACTTCACAATGGCCACCACATATTTCATTTGGCAAGAAGGGCAAGAATCATGATGAAGACTCACATTGACTGCATCAAAATCAGCATTTCCATGGGTGTCAATTATTGTCAGTGGATGGCATACTGCATTTGTCAGGAAAATGATACTTTTCTGTTCCATTTCAGGATGTAGATCTCTTTCTTGTTCAAGGGGGAAATGACAAAGGAAGTAATAAAGCAGCTTTAAGTATTTTCTTCTTTCCCCTTTAATCAGAGGGGGGGATTCATAGCCAGGGAACTGCTTGTGGGACTGAGTTTCATTTACTTGAACTCCTGCCATTCTATTTTGTCACATGCTTCCCACTTCCAATAGCAAGAAATACCAATTTTCAGATTATAGTTTATATATAAAGTTATAGTGCCCCCTTGTTATCTCTTTCAGTGTGTGTGTGTGTGTGTGTGTGTGTGAGTAGTATGGGGGAGTCCACAGGAACAGTTTCCTTATGTTCATCAAACTGAAAACTACATAATTTTTCTTCCATAAACATAAACCTATTACCAGAATATTTATCTCAGCCCATCACTATGCATGCAAATAGTTATACTTTGGGAGGAAGCAGAGTGGCGGCTCTGTGCCACCCCGGGAAGGTGCACCGCAGGACCGAGGCAGCCCCACGCCTCAATCCTGCGGCACTCCTTCCCCGTCCCTGAAAGGAGCGCTAAAATAGCGGTCCTTTCACAAGTCAGTGAAAGTGCACCCCAAAAGCGTGAGGCGCACTTTCACTGACTTATCCGCTGCAGCGTGTGAGGACGCTGCAGCGGGAGGTTGCCCCCAGAGCGCCAGCCGTGAGGAGGGCCAGCGGCTTCGAGGGCAACCTCGAGAGGAGGAAGGGGCACCGAGCATGTGGCTGCCCCTCCTCTTCCCTGCCTCCAGGACGGCTTAATAAGCCATCTGCTGAGGCCCTCAGTCTGGTATCAGCTGATGTTGTAAAAAATAATTTTAAAAAATGTTAGGCTACTAGAAACTTGTTCTAATTATCAACACATACTTCACCCCAGGCAATAAAATTCTCAATTTCTTTATACAGTTTTAAAGCACCCCTCCTTTTTTTTCACAATTTGGAAGCACACTGGACTTTTGGACTTTCTTTCTGAATTGTTTTGGGAGAACAGAAAGGTAACATAACATTGGAAAATCTGAAATGAGCAAAAATTGAAAGACTTGGAGTAACTGCATCTGCAAAAGAAAAAAAGAAAAAAAAAGAAAAAAAATCCTTCAATTGCCATTTATCAATAGGAACAAGGATGAGAAATTGCTCAGTTTCACTTTCTCCTGCATTTCACTTCTAAATTCTTTCTCTCCCAAATATGAAGAAATTTGCAAACTTTTTTTTTTAAAAAATGAACTGATACAAATTTTTGCCCACTTGGACAGTCCAAATTCAATTCAGTACGTACTGCTATTTCCAGCCTGAATTATAACTGCCTACCATGCTGGTCTTAATGATGAGTAAAGAGGTAACAACTAAAGTTACAAAGAGCACTCATACTTAAGACTCTTGTTGGAAAATATTGTCATTTTCTACGATTATTTTTGGGGGACGGGTTGCATTTTAGACCTTTTTTGTAAGACAAATTTATTCATGTTTTAAAAAAAAATATATAATGAGAAGATTTCCCACAACCACCACAAAATCTTGTTTGGACCGTGCATGCTATTTGATACCCACATTGGTTAAATAATAGTTCCTTTGAGGGTCTAACCCTCAGCAATTTCAATTTCCTGTGACACTGGGGTTTAAGTGAACATGGAATGGCTTTTAATAAAAAGTGATGAAATGTGAACAATTTGTTTATCTAAACCTATGTTGTCTCATCTTGGAACAAAAGTGTTAGGTAACTAGTGTTTTGAGTGATTTTTCATTATACAGTAAATAAATAAATAAATAAATAAATAATCTTCCTGTTTTCAAAAGACCAGTTGGATTCAATTGTTCAAACTCTTTGACACAGCTGTCCACATGGTCAAGTTGTTGGCTCTGCAATGATGAAGTGTGAAGCCCATATTTTAGGATTTAGATAGATGCCAGCACATGAGCACTCATAGGTGAGAGTAAAAGACTCTAGGGAATGTCATTTTATTTTTAATCTGTAAGATTTACTTCTAGCCAGCCAGATGAGGTGTGATCATAGCTTACTCTTTGCAGCAGGTGCTGGTCAGACTCTTTAAGAAGAAGGAGCTGCTAATATGTCATCAGTTATATGAAAACACAACTGAAGTTTGGCACAAAATATAAGGGGAATAAAAGCGGTTTGTTACATGATTAACCACACTGGATATTTTCCTACCTACACAGTAGTTTACAGCCATTGGATATGGCCATATCCCCTTTGTATGTCATTACAATTGTTAAGTAAAATTAATCAAATGCAGAGCCAAACAATGATGAGCAAGCCTCAGCTCTGCTCTGAAAGAGCAGCCAATTGCTTCTGGGTATATTAGTGTTTATTGGTATTGTGCAGATGTGTATAATCACTCATTTGCCTGGCTTGAATAGGAGCCATCTGTTTATCTTTAGATGATTACAGCATTTAATAAACACACTTCTGCCAGTACTGGTTAGAATTAGACCTTTTGACTCTAATGAAATGGACCTCTGACAGAATGCAATATTGTCAGAACTCTCTGGAGTTCTTCTGTGGCTCCTACCCCATCAACCATGGGGGCTTTTTGTCTTCTGTGAGTTCACTGCATAAAATGATGAGAAACTGAATATATTTCTGTTGGAACTTCTACAAAACATTTGGTTTCTGTGGTTATAATGACATTCCTGCAGTACAGGGAGGAGTGGAACTCCAAAAATGGAAGCAGCTGGCCAGAGCAGGCAGACTGAGCTAGCTCACATCAACGGTTCCCAGTAAGATGGAATGGAATGTTGATATCATAGAGCAGATGGTGACACACAAGGAATGCCAAAGCTTGACCAAAATATTGATTATATATTCCAAAATGTTAGCCTTCTACAAACGAACATTTATAAAACTTGATGTTAAATGTACTGTACTCTGTAGTCAGAAAATCAACATACCTTTTTTTCCCTTAAAGGAGGCAAAAACGTTGCACTTTGGAAACAGCCATTGTTGTGATATGGAATGAAATTGGATCCAGCTGACAAACTGAGAACAGAAGCTTATTAGGTGGTATTGTTTGAGAAAAGGAAGTTCAAATGTTCCTTTAGCTATTGGAACAACTTTCATATTTCCTGGTTAGCTATGCAATTAAACAAATACATTTCCCTTCTTAAATACATCCTTTAAAAAAAAAAAAAGCTGATTCAGAGATTGCATATGCATGTCAAGATATTAATATATGTGTGTCAGAACTATATGTATAGTTCAGTGTAAGAGCCAGCATGGTGGAATGGTTTGAATGCTGGATCATGACCCTGGCTCATGACCCTCCTCTGTGAAGACCCATGGTTCTTTCAGCCTGTGAGAAAGACAAAGGCAAATCCTCTTTGAACAAATCTTGCCAAGGAAACCCTGTGATAGGGTTGTCATAGGGTTGCCAGAAATGACTTGAAGAAATACATAGAATTTACCAGTGATAATCTGCATGAATTTACTGTGAAGTAAGCCCCATTGAATTCATTAGATCTTATGTCTTGTGAAGTATGGGCCTTTGCAGACTGCTAGAAATAGTGCAAATTGAGACCACTTTAACTGCCCTGGCTCAGTGCTAGGGAATCATGGGAACTGTATTTTTTCTGAGACATTGAGCCTTCTCTGTCAGAGAGCTCTGGTGCCACAATAAATAGAGATAAATTTTAATTTTCATTGTGGACTGCATGAAAAACATTGTGCTAGGTTACATACATTTAATAGCAACCTTCTCTGTGTTGGACTGGAAGCCAGGGTTTATGATTATCTGAATCATACCTATGGAAGATGTTCAAAGTGACAGCATCCTTGTTCTGTCATCCTTATTAAATCTGTGTAACAGCTTCACTCATCTGTCAGTATGCACATATTTCATTCAATGTTTTTTTTTTATTTTTATGTCATAGGATTTTAATGCTACATAATAGCATATAAACATGAACAAGACTATCCTACTGGTGTGTGTGTGTGTGTTGGGTGTGTGTGTCAGATTTTATATGGAATCAATAACAAGAGCATTTTATGATCTTAACAATGCCTTAGGAAACCTGAAATCAAGATAGATGACAAAATGGCTCCCTATATAGTCCCCCAAAACTTGCCCTTTAATGTGTATGTGCAGCAATTGACAAGTTTAATTGGTGTGAAATTCTGAACAATTCCTTTGAAAGTTTGCTAAGTCAACAAGGAAACAGTGGGAGAAGAATTCATTTGAATTTATATGGGAGGGGTGCATGAAACTGAACAAAGTGGCTGTTGAAATAAAATTGTATTTTTGTTTTTGTTTTTAATCATAAATTAAACAAGTGTGAACTGTTAAGAGACAAATAGTTTGGATATCATTGTTCTTCTTGCAACATAATAATAATAATAATAATAATAATAATAATAATAATAATAATAATTTATACCTCTCCTTTTGCCATAGCAATCAAGACGGCTTACATCTAAAACAATACAAAACTCCCCCATAATAACAACAAATCATATAAATAAACACACTAACCCCCCCCCCCTTAAAAATACATTAAACATTTGGATTTTAAAAGTATGAGAGAGAGTCTGGAGAGAAAGATAGGTCATACTCATACAAATCTAGTATACTTATTAGAGCCTTCAAAATAAGTGACAGAATCAGTACTACTTTGTACAGATTTTCCTACCTGTAGTAGCTTGCAAGCCTAAAATTCCTCCTGTATTTTAAAATCATCTCTGAACTTTGACACAAAGCAGCAATGGATTCTCCTATATATCCTTCTTGTATTTTTCTGGCCTTCTGTGTAAACACAACATTTTGGGGTCACATATTTGTGATAAGCTGGTTTGTTGGTATGGGGAATCAAAGATTCAAGCGTTCCTTCCCTCTCTTCTAAGCCTAATTAAAGGAGTTAGGGGCTAAGCAGACAGCACAAAGCACCGTCTTCAGAGCAAGGAAGGGGAGGGGCAGCCACACGCTGGGCACCCCAACCCCTTCCCCAAAACATCCTCGGAGCAGCTGGCCCTCCGCACAGCTGGCGCTCCGAGGATGAACTCCCGCTGCAGCGTCCGCACAAGCTGCAGCAGAAGGGTCGCCAAATGTACGCCGGCAGCCTTTTGCGGCGCACCTTCGGCAATTTGTGGAAGGAGTGCTATTTTAGTGCTCCTTCCAGGAGCAGCAAAGCTGCGCCACGGGGCCAAGGTGTGCAGATACCTCGGCCCCACGGCGCAGCTTCCTGGAGCGGCCCCATGCCGCCCGTCTGCTTCCCCCCTAAATCTGAGTAATGAAGAGGAGAGGGTTGGCTAAGGAGGAAAGTTACAATCCAGATCCTGTTCATGGACCTACAGATTCCTATGTTTGACCTAGCATAGTAGAAAATACAGAAAATGAATATCAGTAAAGTGTGGGAGATGAGCACATTTAGATAACTCTGAGTTTGGAAAATGTACAGAAAATTTTGCTGAAAACTAACCAAAGCACCTAAGTGATTTTTAAGGCAGTTCAACATTACATCTGTGTATCCAGGTGCATTCTTGGTATAAGAAATAAAAATTATTATTATTATTATTATTATTATTATTATTATTATTATTATTGATATGAAAGGGATTTCCTCTAGAAAGAAAGCATAAAAAGAAAATGTAGAAAGGGTGCATCTGTATGTTACAAGCCGTACCTTAGTTGTATGTGAAAGAACCTCTTGTCTTTGCATTACTATCCTCCCTTCTCTTTCCTTTCTAATACATAGCTGTAAGCATTCCTTGGAAGTTAGCATGCTATAATGGTGTTCACTGCAATATTATACATTGTGGTGATAGTATTACTGTTATTACTTTGAAAAATGAATGGAAGCACCATTATCTTTTTTAATACAGCAGGTAATGAATGTTGTTCTAAAACATTGTTTTTTAGTGTCAGGCAGGTGGCATCTTGGACCATTTTAGAATTTTTAAGTTAACCTTTAAAGGTATAAAGGAACTTTTAACTACTGTTCTACTGTCTGTGAGAGTGTCTTAAATAACCTCCACAGTTTTCAAGAACATTTGCAGTTTGGGTTTATTCTGTGAAAAAATCCACATATGAGGTATTTTTGGCATAGAAAACAACATTTTCTATGCACAGATGTTTTCTGTGAAAGAAATATTTCTGTACAAAAAGTTCTATTTTCTGAACAAAATTTCCATTTTCTGTGCAAAAAAAAATCATGCATATTTTAAACAAAGTATAAATTCTGAACTGTGAATATTCTCTTCTATCTAGGATTTCTTGACTCTTGAGATGGCAATTTTATAACTGAGATTGAAATATTATAAATATTCTTTTCATTCCTTCATTTAAAGTCTTTTTCTGTTTAGAAAAACAGAGGGGGATGTTAAGGAAGGCCTTGCATTTTGTGTTTTAGCAAAAAGAAAAAAGAGTTGCTTGGGGAGTCTGGTGAGTTAAGGGTTGAAGAAATGCTTCTGTGGACCACTTACCTCAGGGCTGCATTCCGTCCTCATCTTAAAACAATGTCTAGAAATACTTTGAAAAATTCATGATTTCTAATAAGTGAACAAATCCTTAAAAAAGAAAACTGTCTATACTCAGCCCACTAAGAGGAAATTAGTTTTATACCAATGTTCAAATCAGCACAATATGTCCTAGATTCTGAAGTCGAAGGCTTTCATGGCCAGCATCCATAGTTTTTTGTGGGTTTTTCAGGCTGTGTGGCCATGTTCTAGAAGAGTTTCTTTCTGACATTTTACCAGCATCTGTGGCTGGCATCTTCAGAGAATACTGGAATGGAAGAGAATGGGTATATATATACTCCTCCCTACCCAGGGTCTCACAGTATATATCTCTCTCTTCCATTCTAGTATTCTCTGAAGATGTCAGCCACAGATGCTGATGAAACATTAGAAAGAAACTCTTCTAGAACATGGCCACTCAGCCTGAAAAACCCACCAAAAATATGTCCTAGAATCATCATGGTGTAGTGGTTTGAGTGTTGAATTATGACTATAGAGATGAGGGCTCAAATCCCTACTCAGCCATGGAAACCCATTGGATGACCTTGGGCAACTCACATTCTCTCAGCCTAAAAAAAAGATAAAGGCACCCCCCCCCCAACAAATATTGCAAAGAAAATCTCATCATAGATTCATCTTGTAGCCACCATCAGATGCAAATGACATGAAGGCACACAGCAATAACAATACGTCCTCTCAGAGTAATCATTTTAATGCGGTCACTTTTAAGATTTGTGTGCAGGACTTGCCCAATACATTAGGCTCCCTGTGGTGAAGGACAAAAACAAACACAAAAAACTCCTCTCTACTATTCCACACACAGAAGCTGACTAGACTTCCAGATAAGATATACTTTCATTGGGACAGGTGCTCATTGTGAAGGCAGGCTATCTGGCACACACAGTTCTTTCTTTCAATGGAGGGAAATAGTGTAGAAAAAGCTACCAGAGAACTTCAACCAATGTTCACTCTTCAACCCCAGCATCTTCTCTCTAAGATGTTTTCCTTACTCTGTTTTCTCATAGGGCCAATGTTTGAATACAGTAAGCCCAGACAATGATTGTGACTATGGCTTGATAGATAAATCATAATTAAAACTAATGAATCTGGTAGCATGAGCTTTCATAGACCAAAGCCTACTTTGTCCTCATACATCCCTGGAAGTAGGCTCAAGTCTACAAAAGCTGGTACTATAAGCCATTTTCTTTCAGTTAGTCTGAAAGTTACTACAAGATCCCTTTGCATATTGATTTTTTAGACTGACAATGTTTTTGAATTAAAATTAAGTGTATCTTAAGACCTGATGAATTGGGGAAGGTTAAAATTGTCACTATTAGGTAGGATATCAGCAATTAAAATGTCAGTTTTACCGAAAATGTTATATCTGTTTCAAGCTTTACCCATCATAAACAGTAAGACTCCTTTTGATAATTGGCATAGAGATTTATCTAGGTTTATTTGGCAGGGGAAAAAACCAAGGGTTAGATTGAAGGTATTACAAGATGCACGAGAAAGAGGAGGCTTGGCTTTACCAGATTTAAGGATTTATTTTGAAGCCAGTGTGTTAAATTGGATAAAAGATTGGTTAAAATTAGAAAATAAGAGGATGTTGGAAATAGAGGGAGAAGGAATAAAATTTGGTCTGCATGCCTACCTGGCGTACGATAAGGAAAAAACAAATCAGGCTTTTAATAATCATATAATAAGGAAAACCTTATTGAAAACGTGGAATAAATACAAAAGTTGGATAATGGAGAAGACCCCTAGGTGGTTATCCCCACAAGAAGCATTTTATAGAAAAGAGATGGATAGGGATGATAATTGGGTTACGTATAAAGACATAATAGAAAGACAAAAAGGGAAGGTTATGATAGTGAAACAAGAAATTTTGGAAAGGAAAGGATTTAAACTAGGGTGGTTTCAATATAGGCAAATATATGAGAAGGCTACATTGGATATTAAAAATCGAGGAATAGCCGAAAGAAAAACGGAAATAGAAGAAATTTTGTTGGATAAAAATAAAAAAGTAATAGGGTTATTATATAAAAAATTTTTACAAATGCAGATGGAGGAAGAGGTTGTTAAAGATGTTATGATAAGATGGGCAAAAGATGTAGGACATCCGATACAAATGAGTCAATGGGAGAAGATGTGGAAAACAGGATTGAAACACACTGCTTCACAAGGGTTGAAAGAAAATTGGTATAAAATGTTCTTTAGATGGTACCTATCCCCAGATAAAATATCAAAAATGTACAAAAAGGTGAATAATGAATGTTGGAAGTGTAAGGAAGTTCCAGGGACTTTTTTCCATTGCTGGTGGAAATGTAAAAGGGCCGTAGAATATTGGAGAATGATTAGAAAAACGATTAATGAGATCTTAGAAATAAAAATGGAAATGAAACCAGAATCTTTTTTATTAGGAATAGTAGAGGAAGAATATGATAAAAAGTATGGGAAGGTTCTATTTTATTTAATCACAATGGCAAGAGTGGTATACGCCCAAAACTGGAAAAAGAAAGACATACCTACAAGAGAGAATTGGATGTGGAAATTATATGACGCAATGGAAGCAGTCAAATTAACCCAATTATTGAAAGATGAAGCACCAGAAAAATTTTTTAAAGATTGGGGGAAGGTAATTGATTATTTGAGAGAGCAATGGGGAGAATTAGCTGTAAAATATTTGGTAGAATAAGAGAAAAGAGATATAAGTATGTTTGATACATATAATAGGGTTAGTATAAATAGATATATATGTATTTTAAGAAGGAATAATAGAGTAAGAAAAAGAGTACAGGAGTTGTAAGACTTGTAGAAATATATAGTGATAAGATGGAAATGAGATAAATCATAAAAGATGGTAATAGGATAGAAGAGGTATTCGCGGGTAAAGACATAGCTTTAAAGTTTGATCATAAGTTATGAGAAATAACTTTTTTATTGATTTGATAGGGGGAAAGTATAGTAGTAAGGAAGTTAAACAAACAATTGATTAAATTGATATAAAGTTTTGGTTATATATATGTATATATATATAAAATAATATTCCTGATTAAGGAATTTGATATTAAGAAGTTCAATAAATAGATATTTAAAGGAAAGAAATCAGCTGGGAGGAAGCAAAACAATTTGGAAGAGTATGAGATGATTGAAAGAAGATTGAAAGAAGGGATGGAAAGTGAGAAGGTAAAGGAAAGTAGAAGAGGGTAAGAAGGCATGTAGAAGAAGGGAAAGGAAAGGATAATAAATGGTAGAGAAGGTGGAAGGGGGAAAAGAAGGAAGGATAAGGGAAGGTAGGGAAAGGAAGGAGAAGGGAAGGGAAGGAACGGAAAGAAGGGAAAAGAGTGAAGAAAGGTATGAATGGAGAGCTGGAAGAATGGAATGAAATAAGTTGGCAGATTGAAAATTTAGAGGATTATAAAGTTGGGGGATATTGATTTAAATTTGGACATATGATAAAGGGTTTTGAATGCTATGTGTTGTAATAAGTGATATGATGTATGTTGTATGTTTGTATGTAAAATAAAATATTATTAAAAAAAAAAAAAAATTAAGTGTATCTTCAGGATAGAACAAGAAACTGTAGTTAACTGATAATAATAAAAATGGGTGCTTCTTATTTCCTTGGTATCATGCCACAGATGGAGAGGTTAGAGTGGAAAAAGCTTGTGCACATAACACAAATCCAAGAGTAAGTGTTACAATTCAACCAGGCCAGTCACTCCATGCAAGTCAGTCTCCACAGCTCCTCACAATAGAGGGAACCACAGCAGTTTGACTAGGGTCAGGTCAGCTTCACCTCAGAACAATTTGTGTGACCAGTAAGACTTTAGTTACTGAAGTTAAACGCATTCAGTTCCACAGCATGCCTGCCACATTCAGATGTATATGCTTTTGTCAGTGGATTGGTGTGGTCTCAGCTTTGAATTAAATTGTAGCTATTGGTTTTAGTTCGGCTGTGAAGGGACAACAGAAAAGAATATATCACAAGATATTCATAAAATTCATCTACAGCAGAGCCTGCTTAAACTATAACTATAACTGGTGCCCATTCACTAGGGGCCAAATCCAAAACTATTTTAGAGCCGAGTACAAGGTTTGATTATAATACAGATAGAAACCTCCTACTCCTTTGCTCCAAACATTGTCTAATTTTTTGAAGAATTGTCCTCTAACAAAAGAACTTTTGAAGAGCTTTTTGGGAAAAACACACACTAAAGTTCTGGCCACTAAATGTGTGGCAATTCAACTTTCACCTAGAAGGAAAGGAGTAGGATGCTGTAAGGGGTATGTGTGATAGCAAATGCTAGCATGGCATGACAACAGTCACTAATGATTTCTGAAATCATTTCTCATGAAGATGAGAACATTTTGTATACAAATGCTCCCATAGATGCATATATAAATGGTTTGACAAACATAATGATAAATGGAAAGCAATATATGCAATACAAAAATGTGTTGGGTGAGCAAACTGTCATTAGAAAAATTAATGAGCCCTGGTGGTGTAGTGGTTAAATGCCTGTATTGCAGCCACTCACTCATAAACCACAAGGTTTTGAGTTCAATACTAGCCAGGGCTCAGGCTTGACTCAGGCCTGCATCCTTCTGAGGTTGCTAAAATGAGTACCCAGCTGTTGGGGGGCAATGAGCTTACAGTTGTAAACCGCTTAGATGCTGCATTGAGCAGTATGAAGCAGTATATAAATGAAGCTGCTTTGCTTACTATTTCATGTATTGCTTTAAATTATCTGTTGGAGTTCCCCAGGGCTCTGTTTTGGGTTCCCTGTTGTTCTCTCTTTACACCTTGTCTTTAGGAAAACTTATTAGTTCTTTTGGTTTTTCCTATCATCTGTACGCCGATGACACCCAACTGTCTCTTTCCACCCCTGATCTTTCTCAAGGGCTTGAACAGCAAGTTTCATCATGTCTCTCAGCTGTCTCTCTCTGGATGTGTCATCGGCGCTTGAAGCTCAACATGTCCTCCCTTCAACCCTCTTTCTCTGTTTTTGTTGACAGCACTTCTATTTGTCCGGTCCAGGAAGCCCGCAGCCTCAGTTTCATTTTCAACTCCTCTCTGTCTTTTATTCCCCATATCTAGGCCACAGCCAAAGCCTGAAGATTTTCCCTTTATAACATTGCCAAAATTTGTCCTTTTCTTTCGGCCTCCACTGCCAAGACTCTGGTCCATGCTTTGGTGGTCTCCCGATTAGACTATTGTAATCTCCTTCTAGCTGGGCTTCCCCTTTCTCATCTTCCCCATTTAATTTCTGTCCAACATTCAGCCGCTCACATCAGTACTTCCGCTCACCACTTTGACCATGTTTCTCCCTTGTTATCTTCTCTTCACTGGCTCCCCTTTCCCTTCTGTATCCAATATAAACTTCAGTTGTTAACTTTCAAAGTCCTGCATGGGCTAGCCCCCCTAGACATATCTGAATTTCTTTCTCCTTACATTCCCATTCGTACCCTCCATTCTAGTTCCCAAGGCCTGCTCTCCCAACCTAGGATCTCCACTGCTCCATCCCGGATTCGCCCCTTCTCACTTGCTGCCCCTCACTCCTGGAACCTTCTTCCCCCTCAAACATGGGTCATTACTTCTTTGTCTACTTTTAAATCTGAGTTAAAGACCACCTTTTTTAGGGAGGCATTCCCAGGCACTGTCTGATCTACATTTACTTTTTTGTCATTTAGGTAGATAGTGGGTGTTGTTAACTAATTGTTGTATTTTTGTTTTGTTTTGTTTTAATTGGCTTTTAATATTTTATTATTGTGTGTATTTTAGATTGTACAACTTTGGCAGGTTTTTATTTTATTTTATACTTGATTTTCTTTTTGTACAGCTCTGTGTATATTGACAGCAGTTTAGAAATAAATAATAATAATAATAATAATAATAATAATAATTGCAATGCTGAATACTGAATTAACTGTGAAATAGGGAGTCAACACTTGTATAATTCCCACTGAGTCAATTAGTCAACTTTAGATGGAATTACCAATAATATTCAGCCCCCCTTTTTTCCAGAAGTTTGAATAGCATTTCAGTTATGAGCCTCTTGAAAAAGGTGAGAGATATCTAATCAGTTCAATTAATAAGTCAATATTATAGTGGGAAATGTGACCTCCTCTGAGCAATAAAGCATTTGTTCTATCCTGGGGAGAAAGTGCAAATATAAGATAATATGCTACAAAGTACAGTAGCTGGGCAATGATAGGTATCCCGTTTTCTCAGTCCCTTGTTTATGCCTTGTAGACCAGGTGGGTGATAGAAGGGCAGTAAGGCTGGCAGCTTCACAGCATGCTGGAGAGGGGTCTTGGAGTGAGTAAACATCAACCTGACTGCGATGGCAGGATGTCTGAGGGAAGACCTTAGACACTACAGATAGTTCCTTCTCAGCTTCTCTCTTGAAATATTTAAACAAGAATCCCTTGCACCAGCAACAATTCCCACCACTAGGGATGAAATTTGCCACTAATTTTCTTCTCAAAGGAAGGATCACATAATTTTTAGCAGCTTTCTTTCCACTGTGAGAAAGACTTCAAAAGCTGTACCTTTTTTGAAGCCTATTTGTAATTCAGGAATTATTCTGCACAAGATTTGCACATGGTTGGTTTGCACAGACTGCATTTTCTGCACATGAAATGTGTGTGTGTGTGTGTGTGTGTGCAGAAAATAATATTTCCATTCAGAAACATTATTTACTATGCAGAAAAAGAAGTTTCCTGAGTAGAAAATAATTTTCTCTTGCCCAAAACAATCCTGCATAGAATAAATCTTGAACTGCAAAGATTCTCATCAATCCAGAAAACTTCTCATTAAAGTTTCTCAGTATTAAAAACAAACATGTTTTAAATATTTTTCTTTGAATTTTTTTTTAAAAATATTATACTTGAGGCCAGTTTAAATGCAGCTGGTCAAAATAAATAAATAACTAACATGAATTTAAAGAAAGAATCAACAGAAAACACGATAGGCAAATTTCATAATAAATTTGTGAGCACAATCATTTTCTACCAAAATCAATTAAAATCCAAATAGATGAAGAGCATAGTATACATTTTTTATGTATCCAATTCAAGAAATCTAAATTTAAAGCTCCCAGTAATGTAAAGGTAGGACAACCAAGCCCTTAAAATAAGAAAAATGTTTTGGATGAGCAAACTGTCATTAGAAAAAATAATTAGGTAGAGCTCACTAACAGTTTTAGAAAAAAACACAAAAATCTCTCTCTCTCACACACACACACACACACACAGACACACACACACTTTACATGGGACTACCAATAATGACCCCTTGTTTCCAGAGGAAGTCAGAATAGCATTTCAGTTACCAGAGCTTACAATGACTACAATTACCATGCTGCTTGGTGATTCTGGGCGTTGTATTTTTTTTTTTTTTTAAAGTAAGCAAATGTTTAAGGTCTGGAAATTTATTGAATATAAAAGTAAGATTTATTAATTTTATTTAACATTTAGTTAAGCACCTATATATATTGGATACATTTATTTCAGCTTTTCACCAGTGGCCAGCAAATGTGATCATCTTCAATATTCTCATACATATAAGGGGCCCCACTGCCAGTTGTCAGAGACTACCCAATTAGCCACCATTTCTTTCAAAATGCTAATTGCATATAAGAGTTTTTAAATTGTAACAAATATTTGTGTGTATGCTTGCACAGCTAGACAACAGGAGACAGAAAAGTGGGCTTGTCATTCCATATATGCTTAGACCCACAAAAAGAGCTGTCAACAGCCAGCTTTATTCTTGAGTAAATCTGCCAAGACTCCTTGTTTCAGAAATAAAGTGTTCATGTTACTCACTTTACAGAGGATGGGTCTAGATTAAGTTTGAAGTAGCAGCACAAGGAAGGCTTTGAACTTTCCTATCCTTAAGCACCTGGATAGCAGACTGAGCAAGTGCATACCATAGCTGATTAGAGCCTTCCCTGCTATGTTTAGATATATTGTTTTCCTATTTTCATTACTGTGACTATTCCTCAATTTGCATTTGTACAAATCAAAAAATTGAAAAACATAAAAAAGCAAACATGGCAAATGGTGAAATCATTTAAAATCAGCAGATAGCCAGAGAAGGAGAGGTTTTGTAGATATGCTATTCAGAATTATATTTCTGGGATCATAAATGTGAGTCTTGATAGCTCATAATATGCAACTTAAATAAAAGGTGAGCATTACAATAATAGGTAAAGGTAAAGGTATTCCCCATTGACAAGGTTGTCAAGTCATGTCCAACCATAGGGGGCAGTGTTCATCTCTGTTACTAAGCCAAAGAGCCAGCGTTGTCAGAGATTATTCTGTGATTATGTGGCCAACATGATTGCACAGAACATAATTTACCTTCCCACTAAGAAGTGGTACCTATTTATCTACTTGCATTTGCATGCTTTAAAACTGCTAGGTTAGCAGAAGCTGGGACTCATCCCATTGTGCAGCAACACACCACCTGACTATATATTTTCTATATATTTTTTTTGACTGGATAGGAAAAAAAGTCAAGTTATTTCTAGATATTTTGGAGAAACAGCTGACCTTATCCCATCCAACCTGTGATTTGAGCTAAAGGGAAGTCTTCCATCACTCAGCTTGAGTCATGATAAAACACAAAAAAGGCAGGAGACAAAAACAAATACATGGCAAAAGGGAAGACAAGTGAAGAAAAAAAAGATGAAGAAAAATGAGTTGCAGCAGAGGCAATATTCTCAGCCTTTGAAATGCTCTGTTAAGAAGAACTTCAAAGGCAAGAGGGAGTCACAAGTAGAATGGTTCAACTGTCAACCGTCTTTTTGTTCCTCTAGATGGCAATCAAATCAGAGACCTGCTTATGTTACCTGTTCTGGGGAAACTGAAGGAGGTGAAATGACTGGTGATAGGACAAGGATACTGCACAATGCTTCAGCATGTTGAGGAAACTGTGCCAGAGCACTGGGAAACATATGCCCCCCTCCCCCCGGATATTTTGGACTTCAACCCCAATCCCAAAAGGCCACAACCCAGTAATAGATTTTGTTGGTCAAAAATATAGTAGACTAAAGGTCAGTAGCAGTGGTGAGCTTCCATGTCAGAAGGATGGTAAATTCACTCCAGGTTTTAGTTCGAGTTTTACAGGAGCTACCCAAGGTACTGAGGTCACTTTCAGCATTCTTGAAAGCTCCTTCAACAATTGTACTAAAACCTGGAATGGATTCACTTCTCAAATACCATAGAAGCCATAGCTGATGCTGTCCAAGATGTCCCAAATGTATTTTAGAAGTTGGCCATAAGGATTCACTGCAATACTTCAATTAAGGCATGTTTCTTTGGAGCTCAGTAAGATTACTTTTTAAGCCTCCAAATGCTAGAATCCCTGAAACCACATGATGTTCTGGGACTCAAAATCTAAAAAGGAAAAAAAGGAAAAGGAAAAGGAAATGTTTCCCGGGTCCCGCTAGCTTCCTTGGTGGTCTGGGAACCCACGGCATAGGTCCTTTGCTGAAAAGAATGGGAAGAAATGAGCTTTTAAAGGAGTTTCTGGGGATGAGTCAGTTCTGATATCAAGCTGTCTAATGAGTATTCCTCCCATGTGAGCCTTGGCATTTGCCATTACAATGTAAGGAAAGGACTTTTGTTCTGCTGTTGGTATGAAGCATGGACAGCACCACAGGCTGAGCACATTGCAGGTGATCACTATTGATAGCATCACTGCTGGGCAGAAGGGGGAAAAATGGAAACACACACACAACAAGGTTATGGCCAACACTGCCATCCCTAGATGTTTTTGGACTACAAGGCTAGTTAGCAAAACTGTAATTGGCAGCAGTCTCCAAATGGGCACAGTTTATTTGCCTAGGAGGAAGTGACACCCTCTGCATAGTACTTAGTCATACCCATGACAAAGCAAACTTCTTTCAGCATGAGTGTGCTTATTCTAGAGTCATTTAGCAAAATGTGCATATGTTAAGAAAATACCAAATACCAAAGAAAAAACTCAATCCATTAAAAGTCCATTGAGGATTTCCTTAGAAAAATGAAAAAAGCTGGGAAACATTGAAACATTGGGTTGATAAATGAACCTCATTAGCTTTTTGTCTTATTTTTATTTAGTTATTTAAAAACAGAAACCAATGAATTTATTACAGGAATTACATAATGCTTATTAATCTAATACTGCTGTTGTGTGCCATAAATTTAATCTTCTCCTTAACTTTTTGCAAGGCAAACTAAAAACTGGATGTTGAAAAGGACAAACATGCTAATGTTCTTCTTTCTCTCTTTTTCTCTCTGTAATTCAATGGACTGCTAACTGTACTAAACCAATTGTTCATCTACACTACAGTAAGCTCATTGAATGAATAGAATTCACACAAATGTTGACTTTCCATTCAGCAAAACATACCATGGGTCTACTCCATTTGCAAGGAGCATTTGGATTTAGGCCTATGTTTGGAAAATCAAGGTCAAAGAATGAGTCAGTATAAAAGCACAAAGGGGGAATGTCTCTATCTAAGCCTGTGACATGGCTTTTTGACATGGAAACTGAAACAATGGTTGCATATAAATACCATTGACAGTTGACACCTGATGTTAGTAAGCAGGATAATAGAGATGGAAAGAATATTCAAGAATATTTGGAAAATTATCAAAACCATATTTTTCAAGTGAGAAACTGTGATGTAAAGAATCCTGGACTGATGAGAATCTTTGAAGTTCAGGATTTATTCAGCACAAAAGTCACATGTGGTTGTTTTATGCAGAAATCAGGATTTTCTGCACAGATAAAGACACCCCCCGATGAGTTGGGAGGGGTTTCTTGTTGTGCTGGCCATATAAGGACAAGAGAGGCCTGATTGGTCAAGCACGCAGGGGTATTAGAGCACCTGCATGCTTTATCCAATCAAATTGCTTGCCTGTGTCTGGGAAGTCTCGTGGTGACTGTAATCACGTGAGACTTATGATGAGAGTTTGTTCTTTATAGCTTTGCACTGCCACATGGCGGCAGCCATTTTAGAGTGAGAACTGAGTGAGTCACATCACTCTGCTCTGTGCTCTGGCTGCTCGCTTGGTTTTGGCCTAGCAAATTTCTTGGCTTTTGCTGTATTTGGCTTTTGCTGATTTTGCTCATTATTCTTAACTGCAGGAGTTTACAATTTGGGTCTCCTTGAGCAATTTGGATAGGCTGAGTGAGGCCTTCGGGCCGGTCCCCTCGGGCCTGTAAGGGGCTCTGCATCTCCAACACTCAGAGGGCTGCTTATCTGAGGCGGGTGCTGCAGAAGGCGTTCTCTTCACTGGGTGTGCGGACCCGGTACTGGATCTCAGGCCCAGCGGCACCCCAGCAACCCCGGTCTGGTAAGGTCAGGACCCCATCGCTGGTTTGTGAGGGTTTTTTACACCTCTCCCCAGCTGTGAGTGTGTGTGAAGACAATACCTGTTTTTGGGTTGAGTTCCTTATTGGACCCTTGGTGGACACCTTTCCCCTCTGGTTGGTTGTTGCCAGCAACGCTTCCTGGGTAAGTGCGTCTCTTGTTGAGACTTGGGGAAGGTCAGCCTTTGGCCTGGTGGTAATCATTCAAGGTTGGGTGATTGTGCTTAGGACCTGTGTTACACTTACTGGGTGTAGTGATGCCCTGCACTAAGGCCCAATCTAAGAGGTGCACAGCTTCAGCTGTGCCTGGCTCTGATCACTCTGCTTCAAAGAGGCCTCCCCAGTCTGCCAGCAGAGATGATGAGATTGCTGCGCAGTTAGCACAACTGGGCAAGACAGTGCAGGCCTGTGTTGCGGTCTGTAATCAGCTTGCCCAGAAGGGGCTACAGGCTACAGCCACCAGCCCTATTGCCAGCACTTCTGGTACCATTGACACAGAAGTGCTGCCCTCTCCTATGGCACCTGACATTCAAGTGATGGATGCTACACTGGGTCCTTTGGTGGTTCCGGCTGTGGAGGCTGGGCACCCCACTATTGCCGATGTGTGGGAACTCCTAAAAAGGATCCCTGGTGTGGAGATTCAGGGTGCGGTTGCCCCTGTTTTTGAGCAGCCTACAATGACAGATTTATATAACCTCTTGCAAGGAGTGGTTCTTCCAGGTGCTGGTGCAATGGAGCAAACTCTTGATGTGCAAAGAGGAGATCAAGCTGCTGCTGCTTCATCTTTGCATGACACCTGAGCTGTTGCGGGGCCACACTTTGGGGGATCGGTGCAGTTGGCTGGTGATGCTTCCCAGCAAGCTTGTGGTTCAGGTTTGTCTCCTACCAATCATTCACATGCAAACTGGCCTACCTCGGTATATGCTCCAGGTGGCCAAGTTAGCCAGAGTGTGGGTGTGGAACGCCCCAACCCTGCGGCTTTGGGTGCACCTGTGCAGACACCTGCGGTTTCACAGGTGCTTGACCCTAGGGTGCAGGATGGTCAGCCAACTGCTTTGGCTAGTAACACCTCTGTGGTGTCTCCTTTGAGCGCTCCTGTGTTATCAGGAATGGCTGTGCATTCTGAATCAACCCCTTATGCTGGGATGTCTACACCCCTTGGCTCACACCTTCCTCTTTCCACTAAAGAAAGAATATGGAAGGAAAATTACATTGACTTATTTTCCCTTACTTTTAGAGACCCCGAATGAAGGATCATGGTAAAAGATGGGATTGTTTTTAACCTTCCCAAATAGTTTCAGGCACTCAAATACCCTAAGCTTGAGCTTCCTGGAGGCTGTGAATTGAATTATCGGTTTTACTATTTACAAGGGTGTTATAGAGGAAAAAGAGCCACTTAGGTCTCCTGACTTATCTAAATATCAAGAGATCATGATAAAAGCTTACACTAACTGCCATCATAATGCTAGAGGTGCAGCTTGGCTGCAATACGATGAGCAGTTTAGAATGAGAGCTGCACAAGATCGCTCCTTGTCTTGGAGATATGTACAGTCTGAATTATGGGCAGATGTAATGGTGGGGGCCTCCCCTTCAAGCAGATGTGACAACGGGTTCATCCCCATGGTTACTCTGCCGAGAGGGCCGAATGCAAGGCCTGGCATGGGTGAAAGAAAGCAATTTGGCATATGCTGGGATTTTAACACAGGCAAGCGCAAGAGGCAGCCCTGCAGGTTCGACCATAAATGTAACACCTATGGGGGTGGTCACCCCGGTGCTTCCTGCAGTAGAGGTAAGTGGTCAGGATTGGGTGGTGTCCCCCAGCCAGTGTTGCCAGGAGGAAAAGGCTCCGTCACCAATTAAGTTAGGTTCAATGGTGGCGTGGTTGAGGGTGTACCCTAACAATGAGACTGCATCTTATTTATTTCATGGTTTTTCCGTAGGTTTTCGCATCCCTTACACAAGTTCCAGGGTACACAGCTGTGTGCCTAATGCTAGTTCCATGAGGGAATTGCCGAATATCATGAGGGACAAGCTAGTGAAAGAAATAACTGCTGGAAGGATTTCAGGACCTCATGATCAGCTGCCTATTCCCACACTCCGTTTATCCCCACTGGGTGTTGTATCTCAAAAAGCCCCTGGGGAATTTAGGTTGATTCACAATTTATCTTACGTGAAGGGTGACTTTGTGAATGATGCTATAGATCCTGGGCTGACGTCTGTTAAATACGCATTGTTCGACTCATTAGTCAAGATGGTTAGGAATTTAGGCAAGGGAGTCCTCTTAGCTAAGTGTGATATTAAATCCGCCTTCAGGCTCCTCCCCCTATGTTAGGATAAATGCTCTTTCAGGGGAATTTATAATTAGCTCAAATTACGAGAGGGCACTCCTAACTTATGCCCAGGGATCTTCACCAAATGTATACAGAAGGATGGATATTGGTTAAGGAAGGCGCTGAGACGTAGAACTACAATTCCCAAATATTTATTAACAATATTAGCATCAACACACACACACACTCGCACACTAAAGGAGAAAAGGAAGGAGACTGGAATGGCTCAGAGAGAAAGAGGGTCCAGGGGGAAGGGATGGAAAAGTTACCTATACCCGACGCTCCTATGTCTTCGGGTCTGCAGCGAGGGTTGGGTTCGATGAATGGCACGACCGGCAGGGATGAGGGTCGTGGGCGCACTTTAGGGCAGCAGAAGGACAGTGATTTCAGCATGCACCCAAAAATGGCAGCACTGAGTGGACCTGGGATGGTCCTTATATACCCAAAATCTCTCCTCTAGGCTATTCTGTAACAATCACACAAAGGCCATGATGGGATTACCTATTGTGGGTCTTCCTGTCTAGCTAGATTGGACAAAGGGGTTGGTCTCAGAGCTATTGAGGTGTGGGGAGTGTGGACAAAGCAGGATATTTGTATTCCATTTACCATGATGGTCTTAGACAAAGCCAATCTGGGAATGTATTTGATTTTCTGATGCTTTCCTCCTCAGGCAACTCCCTTGCCCTAGCCAGTCTATTGTGTTCCTGGTCTCATAGGAGTGAGTCATAACCACCTGAGAGGACTTTCAGGAATTTGCAATTCTCTAGGAAGGGAGGGCTACAGGCAGGGGGTCATAGAAGGGGAGAAAGATTTCTCAATTTTAAAGTGCCATGTGGTCTTGCCTGACCATGCAGCCACTAAAATATTAAAAGCCAAATAAAGCAAAAATAAAATAAAATAAAATTGAGGGGCTCTGGCTAACACCTACACCCAGATGATTTCGACCTGCTGGGTTTTCAGTTCGAGGGAAAGTATTACTTCAATAAAGCCATGCCAATGGGGTGCTCGATTTCTTGTTCATCTTTAGAGACTTTCAGCACCTTTCTTCATTGGTGTGCAGTCAGGCGGACAGGTAACAGGGCCATGCCACATTATTTAGATGACTTCTTGATTGCTGGGACTCCTAATTCCTCTCCGTGTAGGGACTCTTTGGCTGGATTTCAGGACTTAATGTCCGAGTTGGGAGTTCCTCTAGCGGATGAAAAGACTGAAGGGCCCAACACATGGCTTGCCTTTTTGGGTATCAAGATAGACACCGTAACTGGGATTTCTCAATTAGCTAACAACAAATTGGTGGCTATGAGGTAGCAGGTTAGTGTGATGTTGGGGAAACAAAAATCTACACTTCACGAATTTCAATCCCTTACAGGATTGATAAACTTTGCCTGTAAGGTAGTAGTTCCAGGATGAGCATTCTGCACAAGATTGTATAGGGCTACCACAGGGGTAACTGCACCGCATCATCATATTAGGATCACAAGGGGGATTCATGAGGATATAAAGGTTTGGGACTCCTTTTTGGACCAATTCAATGGAACCTCATTTTGGAGATCTGAAATGCTGCTCAGAGCAGACTTTCAGGTGCATTTGGATGCTGCTGGCACCCATGGCTTTGATGTTTACTGGAATGGCTGGTGGGCTGCAGAGGCATGGCCTTCTGCATGATTGAACGTGGTTTGACTAGAGACCTGACATTTTTGGAACTTTTTCCTATTGTAGTGGCTGTGCACTTGTAGGCAAGCCATTTTGCTAACAAGACCATCTGGTTTTGGTGTGACAACCAGGCGATCGTTTAGGTGGCAAATTCCCAGTCTTCTAAGCCCCCTAGAGTCATGTGTTTGGTGAGGGCAATGGTCATGCAGTGTTTGAACTTTAATGTGTTATTCCAAACTCAGCATGTTCTTGGTGTGCTTAGCCCTTTGGCGGACGCCCTTTCTTGTTTTCAGTTCTCCAGGTTCCGGCAGCTGGCTCCCGAGGCGTCGTTACACCCAATGGAGGTACTGGCTTCGCTATGGAGCCTTGGAGGTTAGAAATTCACAGGGCAATCCTGAATTCCATCACCCCATCTACACACAAGTCCTACCAAACAGCCTTGAATACATTTAATCAATTTTTATTGGAAATTGGGGAGGTTCAAAGCTGGCCGATTAGGGTTGATTTGATCCTGCACTTCATATTATATCTTAGGCATGCAGGTCTTTCACCTGTTACTATTAGGGGAAGGCTGGCCACCCTGGCCTTTCACTCCAGGGCAAGGGGTGCTTTGATCCTACCACAGACTTTAGGGTTAAAATAGCTGTGGAAGGTTGGTCTAGAGAATCCCCTGAGGTAAAGGACTCACGATGGCCAATAACTGGCACAGTCCTGGCTAGGCTATGGGATCAGTTAGCTGATGCATGTTATTCACCAGATGAGGCAGCTTTATTTAAGGCAGTATTTGCCATAGCCTTCTTTGCAGCCTTAAGAATCAGTGAAATTGTGCCGGGATCTCACAATGATCAGTCTGGTCGGGCACTTTTAATTTTGGATATTGTCTTAACAGATCAGGGGATTCAGATTTACATTAGGCGCTCCAAAACTGACCAGCTAGCGAAAGGTCAATCCATTTCCTTAGCTAGAGCACCTAGTGGGCAAATTTGCCTGGTGTTAGCAATGACCAATTATTTGCAGATTAGGTCTAAGGTGACAGGTTATCTTTTTATTCACCTGTCAGGCATGTTCTTAACTCAATTTCAATTTAGGGCAGTGTTGAATGAGACGCTAAGGTGAGCTAGGTTGCCTCAGGCTTATTTTTCTTCGCACTCCTTCCGCATTGGTGCAGCAACAGCTGCAGCCACTCATGGCTTAAGTGAAGCCGATATTTGCCAAATTGGCCGATGGAGTTCGCGAGCATTTAAGTCCTATGTTCGGCCTTTGGGGAACATGACTCCTGATCAGCTACACTAATTTGCTTTATTTGCATTTCAGCTGGCTTTTTCCAGGCCAAGATATGGATCGTGGGCTACAGTCTGGTCTTCTGGGCAGAACACCACCTTCTTGAGCACCGGCATGATTCTACCTTGGGCCTCTCAAACACTGGAACTACTCAGTGGTTTGGCCAAAGGGGTATGATGTGGGGAGCACTCCTTCCTTGGATCATACAGCTGGCTGGGTTGTATCCGCAACCCCGGGCTCTAGTAATACACCTGGGAGAAAATGACTTAGTCAAGTTCCCTTGTCTTCAGTTGGCAAAGCAGATGGTGAGAGATCTGCAGGAAATTCAAAAGATTTTACCGGAGCTGTAATCCTTTGGACTAAGCTTCTGCCAAGGCATAGCTGGCCTGGAGCTCACAAAGATGCTGCTATCAACAGCGCTTGATGGTGGCTTAATTGTCATGTGGCCAAGCAATTGTCTAAACTTGACATTTCCATAATAGAACATTTAGAAATTAAATTGGATAGGCTGCAGCTGTACAGGGGGGATGGGGTTCACCTTTTTGCTGAAGGTTTGAAGATTTATGTTAAGGCACTCTCTGAACAAATTAGAAAAGTGGTTTGGGGGGGGGGGAGGAGAGGGGATGCCTAGCTAGGCTGGCCCCATCTTGTGGTGGGTAATGACCCCCACCCCACAGGAAAATTAATCTGGTTAATTAAATTAATTGGGGTAAATTTGGAAAAGGTTAAATTAAAGGAAGTGATGTATGCAGTTAAATGTGTGATGTCATAATTTAATGATGTCATATGATGTACTATGATGTCATTTCTGGTGGGGAGGGGTTTGTAAATTTGTTGTTGTTATTTGTTTACATCTTTGTCACATGTGGTGAAGGAGCACCCTTCTGGGAGGGTCACACCTTCACACACACACACATGTGACAAAACTGTTGGAAGTTTATTCTTGTAAATAGACCCTGTACAGCAAAATAAAAGCTGTGGCCTGTTTAAACCCAAAAAGAGGTGTCTCATATCCTTTGTGCCAGTGCAACAGCCTTTTCAGCATGAAAAATAATGTCTCAATGCACAAATACTAATTCCTGTACAGAAAATGCTATTTTCTGTTCAAAAATGCTGCTTTCTCTGCAAATCAACCATATGCAAATTTTATGCAGAACAAATCCCAAATTACGGCCTTTTCTGCACAGGAATTAATATTTCTGCATTGAAAAAATAATTTTCTATATAAATAGTTCTGTTTCCCGCATAGGAAATTCTGATTTCTATGCAAACAGCCACACAAGATTTTTTGCATAATAATCCTGACTTACAAATAACCTTCAAAAATGAGTTTTTTGAGACTTTCTCTCAGTCTGAAGAAAATTACCCAAATTACATGTTGCTGTCTTCAAGAAGAAACACACCCTTATGGCATAGGAAGGTTTGTTTATATGATTTCCATACTGCTAAATATAATAATAGATTAACTGCTAACAATATCACAGGGATCACTAATGAAACCTTATGTACTCACACCATAATTAGAAAGAGTTTGCAGAATATCTTGGGGAACTCTACTATGTCAAATGAGGAGGAATAGCTAATATCCCAGAGGACAGGATCAAAATTCAAAATGACCTCAATAGATTAGATTCTAGACTGCATCAATAGAAGTATAGTGTCTAGATCAAAGGAAGTAATAGTGCCACTCTATTTGCTTTGGTCAGGGACATAATAGTTCCAATCTGCTTTGGTCAGGCCCCACTTGGAATTCTGTGTCCAGTTCTGGGCACCACAGTTCAGAAAGGATGTTGATAAGATGGACTGTGTTCAAAGGAGGGCAACTAAGAAATAGTGCAAATTGAGTCCACTTTAAGGGTTAGGGTTAGGGAATCATGGGAACTGTATTTTATTGTAGCACCAGAGCTCTGACAGAGAAGGCTCAATGTCGCAGGAAAAAAAAACAATTCCCATGATTCCCTAGCACTAACCCTAACCCTTAAAGTGGACTCAATTTGCACTATTTCTGGCAGTCTGCAAAGGTCTAAAATGGTGAAAGGTCTGGAAACCATGTCCTATAAGGAGTGACTTAGGGAACTGGGTATGTTTATGTTAGAATATAGATGGGTTATACAGTCAAAGGTGAAATGTAGAGATGTATGTCTGGAATTTTCCTCATGGGAACAACATCTAGGCAAACAAAGGGCCTCAGCAGACGACTAATAGAGTCGTCTCCGAGACCCGGAAGAGGAGGAGCAACCGCACGCACGGCGCTCCTTCCTCTTCCTGAGGTCGCCCTCGGAGCTGCCGGCCCTCCGCATGGCCGGCACTCTGGGGGCAACCTCCCGCCACAGCGACCGCATGCGCTGCAGCGGAAAAGCCAAGGAAAGTGTGCCCTACTGCTTCCCACGGTGACCCAGAGCCGCCCCTATGCAGAAGCCCTTATATCCACTTACTCTAAGTGGCAGCTTGAGGCTTCCTTGTCAGTGGGGTGATTAATCCACTCTTTAATTCATGAATTAACATTAAAATTATATAATGACATTATTTATAATGTGTTTTACCATATGAGAAGTTATTGTTTTTAACATATAAAATGCACTGTATACATTAGCTCAGAAGTACTTACAACAGCCTTAATCCAAAGGTCAGCATTTTAAAAAAAAATGGTGGTAGAACACAACAATGCAGCAATTTACACATTCAGTATATGCCGTACTAATTGTGTCTGGTTCTAAGCATCAGTTAGTATCAATTTTAGACTGTGTACATAATTATCACAGTGAATTGGAACTTACTTTAGAAACTCAACTTCTTTGTTGATCTTCTTGCACACTTTGTTTGCAGCTGCGGTATACTACTGCTTTCCTGGACTGTGAACTTTCCCTGCTCTGAAATGAGCACTTGCTTGACCTGCTATGACTTGCTTGAATAGCATTCCCCCCCCCCCCCGTGTTTTCAGCATGGTACAGGGCTCCAGATACAGAAATCTTTTCCAGATAAGAAATGAGAGCTTGTAACACGTCCTCCCTTTTCATTAACATATACCC
This sequence comes from Phrynosoma blainvillii, assembly GCA_026167975.1. Taxonomy (NCBI): domain Eukaryota; kingdom Metazoa; phylum Chordata; class Lepidosauria; order Squamata; family Phrynosomatidae; genus Phrynosoma; species Phrynosoma blainvillii. The sequence goes on from JANUYF010000003.1 coordinate 200,103,660, forward strand.
TTTGCATGCGCCTTGGATATGAAACATATATCTGGGTCTGACAGCTTTGTCTGAGCCAAAATGGGTTTTTACTTGCCTTTCTTCTAAGGCTGATGAATATCTAGCAAGTGTTGCTGTATAATAAGGATACCAAACTTTGAGGAATCTCCATTCCTTGAAAGGCTGCACATGTTAAATATCTACATTTCTTGTAACTGTTAAAAGCACAACTTGTTTTTGTTGTGTATTCAAGTCAGTTCTACTTATAGTAACCATATGGTGAACCTATCACAGGGTTTTCTTTGGCAATATTTGTTCAGAGGGGGTTTGCCTTTGACTTGCTCTGGACTGAGAAATTGTGATTTGCCCAAGGTCACCCAGTGGGTTTCCATAGCTGAGTGGGGATTCAATTCATGGTCTTCAGAGTCTTAGGGCCTAAGCAGACAGCGCTTTGCTCCATCTTTGAGGCAATGAAGGGGAGGGGCAGCCTCACGCTAGGCACCCCAACCCCTTCCCGAACACATCATTAGAGTGCCCATCACTCCGCAAGACCGGCGCTCCGATGACATACTTCCGCCACGGCGTCCGCACATGCTGTGGCAGAAGAGACGCCAAAGGTGCACCCAAGGCCTCTTGCAGTGCACCTTCAGCGTCTTGAGGAAGTAGCACTATTTTAGCACTCCTTCCAGGGCCTGAGAAGCTGCGGGTTGGGGCCGAGGAGTGCGGCTACCTTGGTCCCATCCGCAGCTTCCCGGGGTGGCCCACAGTCGCCCGTCTGCTTAGGCCCTTAGGGGCTATGCAGAGGTGCTTTGAAGGTGACTTGTAGGCATGGCATTTAGATGACACATGCCTAAAAGTTACCACAAAAGTGTTCTCTAGCCATCATATCCCGAAAAAGCCGCTCCAAAAAGGAGCCACTTTTTTCGGCTCCTTCGGCAAAGATGTGAACCTTCGCATGTGTGTATGTATGCAGTGACACTGGTGCACCACAAAACGGCTGTATAAATGCACTGTCACATGTGCAGTGGAAATTGACTCAGTGATCCAGAGCATGTGCCCTATGATGCAGGCTTTAATTTAAAGTGCCCTATGCTTCCAGGTGTGGATGCACTGGCGCAGGTGCACTTGAATATTAGGACCCTAACCCTAATTGTAACCCTACACATGTGCTGTAGCAACTGTCCTCTGTTATCACAATAAATGCATTCTGTTGGATGTACTATTGCTGTCTGCAGGCACAGCAATTCACAAGAAAGAGGCTTTTGTGACTTCTTCTGTGTAAATATGCAGGTATGCATAAGACCTGCACACCGCTTCCTGGCATGCTTGGGGGGTGCTCCTAGAGTAACGTTTGTCATGTTTCTTGTTGACCATATCCCTTGCATGACCATCAGCTGCATGTATCAAATCTGTCCACCCAAACCTCTCTTGCATGTACCTCCCCCCTGATCAATGTGGGACATGTTTTGTGGAGGACAATGGAGCAGGTGTCTTTTCAGTTGGCAAACTCATTCCTTTGCCCCAAGGGTGGCACAATCAGACCGTGACACCTACCTACTGCACCCACTCCTTGGGGGGAAGAGGAGGTCAGTGAATCCTTGCATGATCTGTGAATGTATGACAGGTCCTGCACAGGGATGCCGAACTTCAGAGATGGCGCAAAGTGCTGTTTTTGAGGCCAGGAAGGGGAGGGGCAGCCTCACGCTGAGTGCCCCAACCCTTTCCCAAATACGTTGTCGGAGCGCCCATCGCTCCGCATGGCTGGCGCTCCAACAACGCAATTCCGCTGCAGCGTCCACACACACTTCAGCGGAAGAGGCACCGAAGGTGCGCCGAAGGCCTTTTGCGGCGCACCTTCGGCGTCTTGCAGAAGGAGCGCTATTTTAGAGCTGCTTCCTGGTCCAGGGACGCTGCGGCTCGGGGCCGAGGAGTGCGGATACCTCGGCCCCGATCCGCAGCTTCCCAGGGCAGCCCCGTACCGCTCGTCTGCTTCCCCTTTTCAGTTACCTTTGTACACAGAGAGTGACAGACTGTATACTAGCCTATGACAGGTCCTGCACATATGTGCATGCATTTGAGAGAATGAAAAAAAAAAAAAAAAAGCAGCCACTGCCGGCCTATGCGGTTACTCCATCTCCCTTTGCAGCATCCTTGGGGCTGGTGGTGTGGTTGCTGGGGCTTCAATACTGCCTTGGAAAAGCTGTGTTGACTCTGGGGGGTTGCAGACTGCCAGAAATAGTGTGAATTCAGTCCACTTTTAGGGTTAGGGTTAGTGCTAGGGAATCATGGGAACTGTTATTTTTCTGAGACATTGAGCCTTCTCTGTCAGACAACTCTGATGCCACAATAAAATACAGTTCCCATGGTTCCCTAACTCTAACCCTAACCCTAAAAGTGGACTGAATTCACAGTATTTCTGGCAGTCTGCAACCCCCCTCTCCCCAGCACTTTGCTCTGTCCTCATTTAGGGCATCCTCAGGGCAGGTGGTGCAGTTGCTGCAGCTTAGGGAAAAGGCAGCTTCAGATCACTTTTTCCTGCTTGTCTGCATAGCCCCATAGTCCAACCCTCAAACAATTATACCACACTGGCTCCTTAAAGGCACACGTCCTCTGGGGAAAAATATGGCAAATAAATAGCAGACACATAAACAACTTTGAGCTCGTAAGGCCCACAGGCCACATGTCTGCATTATGTGGACATAGGGGCTATGCAGATGGGTGGCTCTGGGCTGCCTCTGCTAGCCGCGGGCTGAGGCCGCGGCAACTGCATGCCACAACCCCAATCCTCCCTTTTCCTGCCTCTGAAAGGAGTGGCAAAAGGGCACCCTAAAAGTCAGCATGAGGCTCTTTAGCGCCCCTTCCGGTGCAGTGCGTAAAAATTCTGTGCCGGGAGGACATCCTGATGCCGTGCGCCATGCGTAATGGCGTGCGATGTCAGGACGTCACCAGGCTGGGGTCGGGGCAGCCAGCATGTGGCTGCCCCTCCCAATCTCTACCCCCAGGCTGGCCCTTTGGGCCAGTCTGTAGAGGCCCATAGATTGAGAAAGCAGGGCTATCTGCTTCCTATGTATAAAGCAACTTCAGAAGGACAAGTTTTGAGTATAAAATTGGGGGGGGGGGGTTGATGTTGACTAAAAAATCCTTTTCCAACCCACTCCATGATTTATACAATGATCAAATAATTTTATATCATGAAAATGAGATCCTCCTTTTCCTTTCTCTTTAATTTCTTCTGTTCCTTTCCTTCCCCTTCTTTCATATTTTCTCTATCCATATCTTTCTCACTCTCCTTCCCATTTGCTATTATCCACCCCCACTTTATCCTCTTCACCTACTCTCTTCACTTTCTCTTTCCTTTCAGTGACTCCAATCCATCAAGAATAGAAGGGAAGGAGTAAGGGGGAGAAGCGAAGGAAGGAGTGCGAAGGAGTTGGGTGGGAGGGTTAATAGGTTGTTTGTAATACAAAGGTATGGATGTAAAATTTGATATGTGTGATATGTAAAGGTTGACATTTTTTATTGTTGTTTGATTTTGGATATGTTTAATATATGCTATGGTTTTATATGTTTAATAAAAAATCCTTTAAAAAAGAAAAAGAAAAGAAAAGAAAAGAAAACGAGACAACCTGGAATTAGAAGCAATCCTACCAGAACATGGAAAATTAGTGATTTTCAGAAGGATGTGTAGTGATGACAAATGGCCACTCTGGAGTGGACAGTAAAGGACTGGATCATAATTTAAGACTATTGCATACAACAAAATATTTTAATTTTAACCACAAAGTCTTATGGATCTCTACTAAAGATGAAGCCCCACTGATTTTGGTGGGATTTTCTTCCATATAAATAATAATCTAATCCTGAAATGCTGTTCAGATTTACATGGAAATAATATTCATTAAAACCATGATAATTAAACTATGAATGAGCAGTTACATGTTTTCTCTTATAAATAATAGTATATTTGATATGGAATTAAATGTTTTCAGAAAGTACATGATAAGTACACAGAGAGAGAGAGAGTGCAAAGAAGTCAGTTTGTAAAAATAGGGGGGAATAATTAAAGAAAGAAAACAAGTCTGGACCTGCCATAGGCTAGTATATAGTCTGTCACTCTCTGTGTACAAAGGTGACTGAGAGAAGGGAAGTAAACAAACTGCTTGATCAAGATCTAAATTTTTTTACTGTGATGTGCATCACAACCCTTTACTCTTTATTGCATCATATTTGTTTCCTGTTGACTAAAACAGCAGTTTCTGTCAGTTGTTAGTGTTTATGGGTCATTTAAGTATGTTAATATGCTATTTTTCCATCTGTTCTCTTTCTGTCTGGTGCTTTTCAAAGGAATACATAATGAAACAGACACTGACAATGCTCTGAATGACTTCAGACTCATTTGTGTTTCAGCATCCAGACACTTTTGGCTTTAATCCAAAAAAACAAACAAAAAAACACCCCAAAACATTCTTTTATGTGTTTTGGGTTTGTTTTTTTGTTGTTGTTGTTTGTTTGTTTTTGTTTTTGTTTTGTAATGTTCTGCCAAAAAGTTCTACTACATTTTTTAGCATTCTCATTGAATTGGGTGGGAAAGAAATTGTATTTGGTCGTTCCCCCCCCCCCCCCCCCTTGCTAAAAGATGAAGTTTTTGGTGAAATTGTTATTACAGGAGTGTGAATGTTTTTTTTTTTTCCCCACAATAACATTTAAGATAATGTCCAGAATTCTGCATGATATTTCCCTATATGGAAGCACCACAGTAACGGTGAATTCCAGGTGGATCCCTTCAATCTCCAATTACTTGGCAGACACTATTGTGATTGACAGGGGTCTGTTCCCTGTCATTTGGGAAGCAGTTGGTTGCTGTTTCTACCTCTCCCATAAGTGAACCATTTTTTGCAACAGTGAGAAAAGGGCCCTGTTTCAATTCTGCTTCATGCAGTAAATCACCATGTGAGAGGAGGTATGGGACCATCATCCCACTGCTTCTTAAGTGACAGTGGAACAGACCTCCATTGATCACAGTGGCTACTTCCTGGTAAGTGGAGTCTGAGACTTTCATGATTTATACATAATGCCCCTACAATGTAGGGACAAAGAATATGTTTATCTTCATTTTGGTCATAGATCAGCACAAGACCAGGAATATGTAACAGTCACAAGTGTGTAATTCCAGGTTGGTCATTCATAACTGCTATACAGGATTCTATCCTTTTTTTTTTTGGGGGGGGGGGGTTATAAAATTCTTTATTCATATTATAACTTACATACAATAATATTTTAAAAACCTTTACATAACATTCCACATATATATGATAAATCACATTAATTATTCATTCTTTACAGCCTTATCTAAATCTAATTCATATCAAACCATTTAATATTTATTAAATCAGTAAATTTAAAAAAACAAAACAAAACAAAATAAAGTTGTTGTTAATATCTTCATTCTTCTTACTGTCTTCTTTTCACCTTATACTTTTCACAATTCCACAAAGGTATAATACTATTAATTTATCCCTAATTCATTTCCCCCCCCCCTTTTCTTTTCTTTTCTTTTCTTTCTTTTTCTCTCTCTCTCTTTCTTTTCTTTATTTCCCCCCCTTACCCAAGTACTCCCCATCACCAGAGCCTAGTTTCTTCATATTACCGTACTCTCCCCTCCAAAATTGTAACTCTTCCTCTGGAGGTGAAACGCCTCCCTCATTTACTAAAGCCTTTTGTACAAATATTTTCCATATTGCTTCAAAATCATTTCTCTTCATTTTTCCTTTTTTTACCTTGATTCCACAAGTTAACTTATCATTAGTTGCTATTTGCCATATCTCTTTATACCAATCTTGTATTTGTAGATCTCTCTGATCTTTCCACTTTTTTGCTATAATTAATCTTGACACTGTTAATAAATTTGTAATTAAATCCTTTCTAATTTGAGTACAGTTGATCTTATCATATATAGATAATAATGCTATCTTTGGACAAAATTCTATATCAATTTCTGTTGTTTCTTTTATCTCTTTAAATACTAATTGCCAAAATTTCTTTATGGATCTACAACCCCACCACATATTAATATATGTACTAGTTTCTTAGCATCCCCTCCAACATAGCCTTGAATAATTCTTATTTATATTATTTAACCTTACTGATTTTAAATACCATCTCCATATTAATTTATGATAATTCTCCTTTATACTTATGGATATTTCTTTAAAATGACATTGATTCCAATTTTTTTCCCCAATTCTTGAACATTTATTATTTGTGCTAAATCCTCCTGCCATATTATCCTAAGATATTCTTCTTTCTCATTATATTTCAATAGTAATTTGTACAAGTAATTTCACTTGTAACATCTTTCAAAGTTTCATTTACCTCCATGCTATCTCTTTGTTTAATCATTTGTTCAAATTTTGTGTATTCTCTAAATTCTATAATTTTCCTATTCCAATTTTTTGTCCATTGTTTCAATTGAATACAATTAAACCAGGTTAATTTTAGACTTTGTAATTTCTCCTTTATCTTTCCTTTATCCTTCATTATCTTTATCCATTCTTTTATCCTAAATATTTCTTGCTCCCTTAACTATTTCCCTAATTCTTCCTTTAAATTTATTGGAAAGTTTTTTAACATTACAACCAGTGTTAATGCTGAGATAGCTGGTATTAATTTTTCTTTATATTTTTTTCCAAATCGCTAATATATTCCTTAAAAGGGGTTTTCTATTTCTTTCATTTCTTCCATGGTAAGGTCCTTAAAAATATATATTTTCTACTTTTTTCTCTATTTCTGTTGTTTCCATCTCTAACCAATCTAAGGGGGGGAAGCAGACAGGCGGCACGGGTCTGCCCTGGGAAGCTGCGGATCGGGGCCAAGGTATCCGCACACCTCGGCCCAGCGGCGCAGCTTCGCTGCCCCAGGAAGGAGTGCTAAAATAGCGCTCCTTCCACAAATCGCCGAAGGTGTGCTGCAAAAGGCTGCTGGTGCACCTTCGGCGCCTCTTCCCCTGCAGCATGTGCAGACACTGCAGCAGAAAGGCATCCTTGGAGCGCCGGCCATGCGGAGGGCCAGCTGCTCCGACGACATCTTCGGGAAGGGGTTGGGGCACCCAGCATGCGGCTAACCCTCCCTTTCCTTGCCCTGAAGACTGCGCTTTGCACCATCTGCTTAGCCCCTAACTCCCCTTTCACTATAATTCCATCTATAATATATCTTAGTTGATTTGCATTATAGTACCATTTTAAATTTAGGAGGCTCGAGCTTCCATGTTTTTGGGGTTTATACCAATATATTTTATTAATCCTCACTTTTTTATTCCTATTACAAAAAAATATTTACTAATATTTGCCCGTTTTTTATTTCTGCATCTGATATTTTTATTGGTAAAATCCTGAATAAAAATTTTATCTTAGGTAAAATTTTCATTTTTACTAATGCTATTCTTCCAAACCATGATAATTTAATATTTTCTATTTTTCTATTTTCCTTTTAATTTCTATCCTTAATTTATTATAATTTTGTTTGTCTACATTTGTAATTTTTTGGTGATATTTATTCCTAAATATCTAATTGTATCTTTTAATTTAATATCTATCATTTTATCTTTTAAGAAATCTTGTTCTGTTTTTGTATAATTAAACAGCATTAACTCTGATTTATTCCAGTTTACTCATAGGCCTGACATTTCCTCAAACTCCTTTAAGTGTTGTCTTACTTTGTTTATTTTTTTAAAGTGGATCTTTAATTGTCAATAGAGTATCATCTGCAAATAAGCTTATCTTAATTAATTTTCTAATCTCAATACCTTCCAAATTTTCATCTTCCCTAACCGCATTTGCTAAGGTTTCAATAATTATTGCAACTAAAATCAGGGAGAGAGGGCAGCCTTGCCTTGTACCTAGAAATTGGAATCAGATCTGTTAGTCCATCATTTACTGTTACTACTGCTGTGTTGTTTGAATATAACTGATTTATTAATCCTCTAAACTTTCCCCCCATACCTAATTTCTTTAATGTTATTTTTAATGCTGGCCATTCCACACAATCAAAAGATATATATATATATATATATATATAGCCATTATTCCTGCCTTTTGTTTACTCTTCCCTATTATATTTATTTTGTTCAGTACTCTTCCTATTAGATTTGACATTTGTCTTCCTTGTACAAATCCACATTGATCGTTTTGAAGATATTTATATATAAACTTATTCATTCTTTTTGCCATTATTGCTGTTAATATTTTAGCATCTTGATTTATCAGGGATATAGGTCTATATGATCCTGGGTCTGTTAGGTCTTTATCTGGTTTCGGAATCAGTATTATCAATGAGTGATCCCATGATGGTGGGATCCTTTCTCCATTTAAAATTTTATTATATAATACCTCCAATTTAGGTATTAACATATTTTAAAAAGATTTATAATATTCTGGTCCCAACCCATCCATTCGTGGTGATTTCCCTCCTTTAATTTATCTATCACTTCTTCTATTTCTTTATTGGAAACAGGTTGCTCCATTATTTCTTTGTCCTCTTCCTCTATTTTAATTTTTAAATGTTTTTTTTAATATTTTCTTCATTTTTTCCCATTGACTTATTCCCTGCTGAATATAATTCTTTATACTATTCTTCAAATATCTTTATCTTTTCTTTCATCATCATCCACCTTTTCCCTGTTTTATTGTTTATAACACCAATGATGTTTTTCTCTTTCTTCTTTTGTGTTGATCTCACCAACATTTTAGAATATTTATTGCTATATTCAAAAAACTCCCTCCATAAATATATTAAATTTTTCTGGACCTGTTCTATCTCTAATTTCTCTAGTTCCTTTTTTTTTTTTTTTTTTTTTTTTGCTTGTAATTATATATATATATATATATATATATATATATGCTTTTACTCCTATCCTTTATATAATCATTATCTAATTTTTAATCTCCATTTCTAATTTTGTTTTCCTTTCTTCCTGTCGTCTCTTTAAATTATATGTTTCCCTACTGCAAATTCCTCTTATAGTCGCTTCCATAGTATCCCATAATAGAGCTTGAGAAACCTCTCTATTATTGATATCCCAAATATTTTGCCATTCTTTTTCAATTTTACCCACCATATCTTTATTATTAAATATTCTGGTGTCTTAACTATAAAATCCAACTTAAAACAGTTTGTTTGAGAACTTTTCTTTAGGCTCTTGGACATCTGCCAACTTCTAATCAGTGTTGTGTCTCCGTTATGACACACAATGTTATATTTTCTCTCTTTCTTTATTTATACTTTAATTAAATATTTCTGTATTTAAATTCTTTAAAAGCACTGTCCCATATATTTAGGCTGTTTTAATTTGCTTTTATTTTGTAGATCTTAACATCCACTTAGTGTGACAACCATCTGGCTGGCAGTGCCACTTAAGAAAATGCTGTTTATTTTTCTTTCTGCTCTTTAAAGCTTTATTTAAACAGTTCTATTCTATTCTCCTCCCCTTCCAATTTATTTATTTGTAATTACTCACAGTCTTTGTTTCCTTTAGAAGAGATCCTTTGAGTTATTTGCTTTTACTTTTAAAAGAAAACGATTTTAGCTTTTCACACCATTGCTCGTGGCTCCTCCCCCCGTACAGGATTCTATCCTTAAAGGTAAAGGTAAAGGTATTCCCCATTGACAAAGTTGTCGAGTCTTCTCTGATCATAGGTGGTGGTGCTCATCTCTGTTACTAAGCTGGAGAGCCAGAGTTGTCAGTGTTGCTGCAAAGCCCCTAACTGGAAAAAAAAGAGGTTTACAGCATGAGCTTTCATAGTCTATAGTCTACTTCTTCATATACGTATGGTGGGTTGAAAGCCAGGGCAGAATTGCAGGAGAGATTTGCAAAGTCCAGGAAATTTAAAATCCATTTGCATCTCAACAGGGACCCTCTTTTCCAGTCCACAGCCTATTCTTCCTGATTCCCCTGTTGCAGCTACAATGCAGTATCTCACAGTACTTCACAAAACTTCAATCAAGGTAAAATAATGTTTTTCTTCTTAAATTTGGATTGAATTCACAAGTTTTACCTCTACATCTACCAAAATATGCCTGATGCAAACATATGGAGACTTCTTGAGGAATCTATTGTTCTCTGCCACAAAGAGGCCTGTGGCTTCACTGGAATAGAGGCATGTTGGATTGCAAAAGAGGTCCCCATTGTCAGGGATGATGGGAGTTGTAGCTCTACACCTCTGGCTCTAACTCACCACCTTGTTATGCAGCAGAGCTGACCAGCTTTGATCAGTGGTTGATGCTTCTTTCCCAAGCAGCAGAGTTTCAGAGAATAGGCTGAAGACCCTGACAAACTCTCCAAGCCTTCTCACTCTTCTTCCTGAGATGTCTCCAAACCTCTCCAGGATTCTTCTGGTTCTTGTATCTTCCCTCAAGACACCAGACAACTCAGTAGTCTTATATAAAAGATCTACTTTATTCTACTATATATAAATACTATATGCCCTACAAATCACAATCTCTACTCCACCAAAATACTCCACACTACACCACAATATGCATTGGCAAACATTGCACTTATAGCCATTGTTAGTCACCACCCACTAGTCAGTTTCCACCCAGTGGGCGTGTACATTCATTTTGATTGGTTTACATAGATCATCCCATACTTAAGACCAACTCAAATATTTCATCATTTTACCTTGACTACTTAATGAATCTCAGGTGTTTGCAATCTATAACAGGTGTTTTCAATATACACTCTATAACTTTGTCCTTGGCTCTCAAGGCTTCCAAATTACATTATCCTTTTCACCTGTGTAGCTTCATGATTGTTCCTGCTTAGTCACTGTGACTATCACATACATATTTTATTTCTATTACTGTATGTCCCATGTTGCATTTTCCTTAACACCCGTTGAGATGCAAATGGATTTTAAATTTCCTGGACTTTGCAAACCTCCCTATAGCCACAGGGCCAGTAGGAGGAGAATCTTACCTACAAAAGATATCCTCCCCACCATTTTAACTAAAGACTGAAACAATATGTAGGCATCTGACTAACATCTCCAATTGTTTTCCTCCTGTTTGGTTTGTAACATCCTGCCTGATGAAGAAGCCCATGGAGCTTTGAAAGCTTGCAACAAGTATACTGTGCATTTTGGTTGGCCAATAAAGGTATCACTGATAGATTGTTTGAATTTGCCAAATGGCCAACACAGCTACCCCTGAATGTTTTCTATAAAGAGAGTATGCAAAGTGTTCTTGTAGCATGTTAGAGACTATGCAGATGGGCAGCTCTGGGCAGCCCCTGCTACCCGTGGATTGGGGCCATGACAACTGCACACCATGGCCCAATCCTCTCTTTTACCGCCCCTGAAAAAGCAGCAAAATGCCGCTCCTTTCAGGGATGGCAAAAGACCGCCCTAAGAGCTGGCATGTGGTTCTTTGGCACCCTTTTTGGTGCAGCGCATCAAAATGCTGTGCTGAGAGGACGTCCTGATGCCATGCACCATATGCAATTGTACACGATGTCAGGATGTCATCAGGCTGGGATTGGGGCAGCTGGCATGCAACTGCCCCTTCCTATCTCTGCCCCCAGGCTGGCCCTTTGGGCCAGTCTGCAGAGGCCCTAACCGTGCAAAAGAAATTGCAGCTTAAGGTTTTGGTCTTCTTCATCAGATTCAAGTAGACCAAATCTATGAAAGCTTATGCTACAACTTCTTTCAATCATGAAGCAAATGGCCAATAAAAAGTGGCCTTGGGCCACTCCGGCTGCAACTGCACCAGAACTGTAGCAACTGCATGGTCCGCTTCCAAAGTGGGCTGCTGTGTCAGTCCTAAACAACCACCACTAGGAGCTGGATAATCTCTGCTCCATTTTGGTCCAGATTTTAGCCCCCTAGTGTGGCCTCAATGCAGCTTCCATCTGCTTTGGGGTCATACATCATGTAAAAGTCATGCCCCCAAAGCAGCTGGAAGCTGCTTTATTTGGCCCATTTGTTTCAGGCCATAGTCTCAAAGGTGCTACAAGGTCTCTTTGCATACTGATATTCCAGACTATTTCTCTGAATTTTTATCAAGAGACTGCCTGTATCAGCAATTTTAGCAGAAACTTGAAATGAGGCAAAATATTCCTGTATAAAAATGTTGATATTGGTTCATTTCACCACACATTCTATTTCTTATGAAATATTATTATGAAATAAAAATGTAGGCAATAAAAACAAGATAATTATAAAAAAAGTTTTGTGATGCTGTAACAGATTAACACAGCTCTCTTTTTGAAGATCTATAAATGTAAACAGTTAAATAAGTAGGTTAACTGTGGGGCTAAACAGACAGGTCAAAAGGGCCGGGCTGGTGGAGTCAGGGTGTGGCAACTGCAAGCTGACCACCCTGACTCCACCCTGATGCTGCCATAACACCATGCACCCCACTGCTTGGTGGGCAGTATCAAGGCACTCCAGCAGCATGGCAACTACATGCTGCATAAAAGAGGAATGTGGAAAAGCTCCTGCTGCAGTGGTAAGGGTGGCTTTTTGCTGTTCTAAAAAAAAGCGGCACTTGCCAGCTCTTTTTGGAGTGGCAAAGTGCCAGGTTGGGGCCGTAGCATGCAGGTGCCGCATCCTCGATCCAGCAAAGAAAAGGGTGGCAGGACAATGCCCCTTAGGGGCTGTCTGTATAGCTCCTGTGTTCACTTGTTGCAAAATGACAAAGGATTTTGTGCACTTTAAAGACTAACTATGGTAATGTGTTTTAGAATAAGTGCTAATGGATCTCATTTATTCAAATTTCTTCTGGACCAAAAGAATGAATTGTCTCAACTGGGAGGATGATGATTCCAATGTCAGATGAGCCATCCAAGGTATACAAATTCCATCTCAAAACAGGTTCAGTGATTTGGATAACTCCTTTAACATTTGAACCCAAACCTGAAGCAGACTCAATACCAAAGCAACATGGAGCCACAAACAATGAATGGTTGTCTCTCATTCTAATACTGGTGAAGTGAGAAGCATTCTACTTAGTGGCAGATGGAATATATAGCATACATTTAAATTTATTATTATTATTATTATTATTATTATTATTATTATTATTATTACAAGAATAAAAATTACATTGAACATACAAACAAGCCATTTAAAACATAATACAGCAAACTAGACATAATAAACCATCGACATCCTACATCCCAGTTGTTGGTTAAAATTGGTTATATTATCCACCTTGCACAATATTTTCTGTGTTCTATAAGTGGAATTCTGCAAATATCTAAAGATTTGGACTTGACTGGAATTGATCAGAAGTCTTACAGTGTTCCTTCAGATAAAAAAATAAATGAAAAAAATTATGTCATTATCCCATACCCTCCCAAATTGTACAAAACCACTATTAAGGTAGTTCTTTTGAAGCCTTTCAATTATGTACTTAGAATGACTTTGGCATTGCATTGAAATGTTTAAGGAATCATATTCTATGCAGGAATCCAAGTTACAAAAATGATGAAGACACATTGTTATAGTTACCTGCAATGTCATCTGGAGAAATTCCTGGCAGTGATAAGCAAGTATCTTCCAGAAACCCACACCATTGAACATTCCCATCAAAGGTGAATGTATGAACCATCTGACCTATTCTTTCCAGTAATTACTGACAGTAGTTTATTGGTGAAAGCTTATAAGGGTCATGTGCCACCTACCAAGAACCTTACCTCTCTCTCTCTCCCTCACTCTCTCTTGGTCTTATTCATGCTGATTTATAAAGATGCAGGTGAGATCCTGGAGCTGTGTCTCCAATAATCTTCAGAGATCCTTAGGTCACTCTACCATGTATCTAGATAGACTGGGTTGTTTTTGAATAATGGAGAATGCTATAAACATGTTATAATTTCAAACGATTATAATAAATGGGTGGTATCAAACATACTACTTTCTATAATTCCTTTGAAAAACATATGGTACAAGTTTGCAGAACATGCCTCAGGACTGAATGGGGAGATTCATAAGTAGGCCCTTGGGATCTGCTGGGGTTAGATTTGATACCTATGGATACAAAAATCTGTGGATGTTCAATTCCCATTAAATACAATGGATAGTAAAATGGTGTCCCTTATATAAAATGGCAAAATCAAGGTTTGTTTTTGGAAATTTATATTTAAAAAAATACTTTCAAGGTGTGGATACTTGAATTTGTAGATAAAGAATCCTTGGCTACAGAAGGCCAACTGTAGTCTAAATGTGCAGTAAATTCATAAGTATTTTGGTTACTTCATTTAGAGCAGGGGTAGGCAACCTTTCCCCTTTAAGGGTCGAGGGACTTCAGCTCCCAGAAACCTCAGCCATGTTGGCCAATAGTCCCATGTTGGCCAATAGCTCCTGGGATTCTGGGAGCTGAAGTCCCTTGGCCCTTAAAGGGGAAAGGTTGCCTACCCCTGATTTAGAGTGTTTGTTGCCTCTCTAAAGGCCTTTGCCAGGAGTAGGCAACCTTTCCCCTTTAAGGGCCGAGGGACTTCAGCTCCCAGAAGCCTCAGCCATGTTGGCCAATAGTCCCATGTTGGCCAATAGCTCCTGGGATTCTGGGAGCTGAAGTCCTTCGGCCCTTAAAGTGGAAAGGTTGCCTACCCCTGGCCTTTGCAGACTGCCAGAAATAGTGCACATTAAATTGAGGCACTGCCCTGGCTCAGTGCTAGGGAGTCATGGGAATTGCATTTTTTTCTGGGACATTGAGCCTTCTCTGTCAGAGAGCTCTGGTGCCACAATAAATTACAGTTCCCATGATTCCCTAGCACTGAGCCAGGGCAGTGCCTCAATTTAATGTGCACTATTTCTGGCAGTCTGCAAAGGCCCAAAATGTGTTGACCTCAAGAAAGCTTAGAGGGAAACTGGAAGTAGATTTTGTGTGAAAGGATTCTGACCTCTCTTTTGACACTGAACATTACACATAGAATTTAAGCATCTGTATTAGGGGTTGCAGACTGCCAGAAATAATGCAAATTGAGTCCACTTTTAGGGTTAGGGTTAGTGATAGGGAATCATGGGCACTGTATTTTATTGTGGCACCAGAGCTCTCTGACAGAGAAGGCTCAATGTCTCAGAAAAAAAACAAAAAACAATTCCCATGATTCCCTAGCACTAACCCTAACCCTAAAAGTGGATTAAATTTGCACTATTTCTGGCAGTCTGCAACCCCCCTTTGTTAATTATCCTAGGTGTGTGGGTGAATCACTATTTTGCTTATGACTGATCCATCTTTTCCTCCCAAATGGAAAGATAAAAGAATTTTCATTTATACAATTCCATTTTCCCATGTTGTTGCTGCTGTTGTTGTTGCTACTGTTGTTGTTATGTGTCTTTCTGACTTAAGGTGACCCTAAGGTGACTCTATCAAGGGTTTTCCTGGCACTAAGATTGTGTGACTTGTCTAAGGTTACAGGGGAGATGCAGATGGTGAAAAGCGCCGTCTTCAATCCCAGGAAGGGGAGGGGCAGCCTCACTCCAGGCACCCCAACCCCTTCTCGAGGATGTCATTAAAGTGCCCGCCATTCCACACGGTGGGCACTCCAATGACATCCTTCCAGCTCAGCGTCCAGACACGCTGAGCTGGAAGAGATGCCGAAGAGGCGCACGCTGCCTCCTCCGGCACCCTTTTCATGCCTTGCAGAAGGAGTGCTATTTTAGCTCTTCTTCCAGGGCTGGAAAAGGAGTGGATTGGGACTGAGGCATGAGGCAGCCTCTATCCCAATCCGCAGTTTCTTGGGGCGGCCCATGGCCACCCATCTGCAGAGGCCTTTACACCACGCTTGCTCCTTTTTCCCACGTAGGCATGGGAATGCACTCTTGCCCCTTCTCTCTTTTAAAGGCCTATGTACTAAATTAATGTTTCACATTCATGACTTTAACTAACGACCCTGCCACTAATCCTATATTTACTTGTTTTGAGGCATTTTTAATTACATCCAGAAGCATGGCTAGAAATATTGAACACACTGATTAATAGAGAGAGCATGAAAGAGAGGTAGCTTGATTAAACTAATCAAGATTCCTTCTTAGCCTGCTGTTATAATCCAATATTATATTGAAAAGCAGCCTTGGAGCATCAGCCTTCCTCTCCCAATACCACCTGGGCTGGAAGACCAGTGAGGAAGGCATGTCCAGGGAGGCGGCAAGCTTGAAAAGTAGCCTTGGAACATCAGCCTTCCTTTCCCAATACCACCTGGGCTGGAAGACTAGCGAGGAAGTTGTGTCCAGGGAGGCAGCAAGCCTGAAAAGCAGCCTTGGAGCTTTAGCCTTCTTCTCCCAATACCATCTGGGCTGGAAGACCAGCGAGGAAGGTGTGTCCAGAGAGGCAACAAGCTTGAAAAGCAGCCTTGATGCATCAGCCTTCCTCTCCCAATTCCATTTGGGCTGGAAGACAAGCAAGGAAGGTGTGTCCAGGGAGGCGGCAAGCTTGAAAAGCAGTCTTGATGCATCAGCCTTCCTCTCCCAATTCCATCTGGGCTGGAAGACCAGCGAGGAAGGCATGTCCAGGGAGGTGGCAAGTTCCACCTTCCCCAATTCCACCTGGGCCGTGATGGAGGTGTGGTTCCTGGGCAAGACAGAGGGAGAGGCAGCAGCTTTAAATAGGAAGCTGAGGACTCAGAGACCAGAGATCACTGCCAAGCCTGCCTTATAATCCTGGCTTTTTTTTTTTTTCCAGTGTTATCTGGGCCAGCCATGTAATGTAGGAGAAGCATGGAGGCAAGTTCAAATTGCCAATCCAATGCCCTCCTAGACTATTGCAATTGGTAAATCTTTTGTGTTTTTTTTTTCATATTTTATTTAATTGAATTTTTTATACAATGTTAAAAAGAAACACAACATAACAAATTCATTACTTCTCAGGAGTTCCCAGTTATTTAACTTAAGAGGAGTATTACAATTGTATATCTCAATTTCCATTTACATAAATCATACAAAGAACCTGATGCTTTATAAGGGTATTAATTAACGTTAAAAAAAACATATAAAGAGCTGTTAGGCTGAATAACATTTCTTATACATTCTTCCTAGGCTAAATATGTGGAAGGGGGAGAAAGATAGCAGCAAGAAGATAGGGGAAAGTGCATGAGGTTTGCAAAGGAATAAAAGTGATTATAAAACAACGTTTATTGTCTAACTTTTTTTTTTTTAACAAGACCATAAGTTTTCTACTTTTTTCCATTTATCCTTAAATTTGTCCTCCGTTTGGTTTTTTAACATCATTGTCAATTTGTCCATTTGCATTAAGTCATAAAGTTTAATTTCCCATTCATGTTCAAGATTTCCCTTTACTGCTTTCCAGTGTTTGGCAAGTATTAGCTTTGCCGCAGTAATCATATATAGGATAACACCCATTTCTTCCTTGTTTATCTTTTCTTTCAATTCAGTTGTTATATTTAGTAAAAAGAGTTTAGGGTCCATGTTAAATTTAATTTGAAATGTGCCCTGAATTCTTGTGTGGATCCGCTCCCAAAAGTCGGTTGCTATTGGACAATCCCACCACATGTGGAGCAGATTTGCATTGTCCTTCCCACATTTCCAACATGTGCTGTCTATTTTGCTGTTTGTTTTGGCCAATTTTTCTGGGGAGAGGTGCCATCTGTACAGCATCTTGTAATAATTTCCAATCAGCTGAGAACTTTTTGTGAATTTTAAATTTTTAAGCCACACTTCTTCCCAAGTTGCTAATTCAATGTTTTCTCCAAAATCCTGCATCCATTTGATCATTGAAGTTTTTATCGTTTCTTCTTTTAAGTCAATATCCAGTATTAGGGGGGATGCAGACCAGGGCGTTTGGAGCGCCCTGGTCCGGAGCGCCGCGGGGCTATGGCAGCCTCACCGCGGCGCCTCCCCGGCGACCCTGAAAGGAGCGCCAAAAAGGCACTCCTTTCATAAGTCGCAAAAAGAGCGCCCTAAAAGCGGCGGGCGCCCTTTTTGCGACTTATCCTCCACAGCGCGTCCGGACGCTGTGGAGGGAGGTCGCCCTGAACGCGTCTGGCATGCGGTGGCCCGGAAGCGCTCAGGGCGACCTCAGGAAGAGGAAGGGCCGCCGCGCGTGCGGTGGCTCCTCCTCTTCCGGGCCTCCAAAACGACTGTTTTAGTCATCTGCTTAGGCCCTTAGTTTATAGAGTCTAGAAATCATAAGTTTTTCTCCTTTTTCCATGATCTTTTCTAACATATGCTTATCTAATTCTATTCCTATTGTTTCCTTATCAATTTTGAATCTTTCCTTTATTTGAAAGTATGCTAACCATTGCAGTTTAAAACCTTCTTCATTTAGTTCTTTATTAGATTTAATTTTTATTTCTTTTGTGGATTTAACTAAAATGTCATCATATGTCAGCCATTTCCCTAATGTTGATTTGTCCTCTTTATGAAAAGCTTCCTGAGGGGAGATCCATCTAGGAATTTTGATATAAATAAATATTTTATATTTCCACCATATTTTCATTAATGCCTTCCTTATTAAGTGTTTATTAAACTCACCATCTGTTATTTCATTTTCATATTGGAGGAACTTATGCCAACCTTCCTTTAAATCATAACCTTCTAATATTAATAAACGTTTATTTTTTAATTCGAACCACTCTTTTAACCAAGTAATAGTTGCTGCAGCATAATAGGCTTGTAAATTGGGAAGTCCTAATCCACCTTTCCTTTTTTCGTCTTGCAAAGTTTTTAATTTTATTCTTGGTTTTTTGCCACCCCAAATGAAGTCACTAATATCTTTGTTCCATTTTTAAAAAATGGAGTTGGATGTAATTATAGGGATATTTTGTACATCATTTTTGGCAAAATATGTTGTTGTATTAGGGCTATTCTGCCCATTAATGATAATTGTATTGAATTCCATTTGTTTAGGTAAATCTTTTTGGATATTTTGTTTTAAACTGTTTTTAAATTTGATGTTGTTTAATAATTTTTTAACGGTTGGGAGGGTTGGGGTTGAGGGTTGATTTTACTGTGTTGTATTTTTTTTTTTTTTAATGTTGGGAGCCATCCCGATTGCTATGCAGAGGGGCCGGGTATAAAATTATTATTATTATTATTATTATATTTTCTGGGAATGAAACTTGGAAACTCATGCTCAACTTTAAATTGTTTTTGAGGTAGCTGTCAATTTCCCAGTGATATAGTTAAGTGCTGACAAATACATATACTGATAAGATAATTACCCTTAAGCATATAGTGGGCTAAAACTAGAATAAATTATCATATTCAGAAATTTCTTCTACTACTTCTGTGTGCTTTATCTCGAACTTTGTGCCAATATTTGTGATATAAGGGGCAGTCACTTTCAAAGAGACCATCACATAACATTTTTAATATGCTAGAAGCTTAAAATCTAGTACTGACAGTAACAAAGTGCTTCCCTTATATTTCAGACAGGAGTTCAGTAGTTATTGAAAAGGGTCACCAGAAATCAGAACTATCTGGGAACCAAACATTGGTAAAGAAGGTATGGCTTCTAGTCCAAAATGTTCATTGATCCTGTTTTGATATAGATATCAGTATGCTATGAATGCTATAAATGTTAACTTACATGTGAATATGATATATAGTGAGGTGGCATTTCAGTGTTTCTACAACTTTTAGGAAGCAATTTATTTCAGAGCATGACTCATGCACTGGCTAAGGAATTGAGTCAACCATGGCCAATCACATGAGGGTTTTTTTTCCCTTTTAAAAGACACTGCTTTCCCTATCAATGGGCCTAAGCAGACAGAGCTTTGTGCCATCTTCAAGGAAGGAAGGGGAGGGGCAGCTTCCAAAAAGTTGTAGAAACACTGAAATGCCACCTCAATATATATCATATTCACATGTAAGTTAACGATGTACTTCCGCTGTAGCGTCTGCATAAGCTGCGGCGGAAGAGGCTCCAAAGGTGCGCCCAAGGCCTCTTGAGGCGTACCTTCAGCATCTTGTGGAAGGAGCGCTATTTTAGCGCTCCTTCCAGGGCCTCAGAAGCTGTGGGTTGGGGCCGAGGAGTGTGGCTACCTCAGCCCCAATCCGCAGCTTCCTGGGGCAGCCCACGGCCACCCGTCTGCTTAGGCCCAATGTCTATAGTACAATGTGCAGTCTTGCATCACTAGGGACGTTTTTGAAATCAAGGGTCTAGAGGCAGTAAGAAAACAAACAAGCAAGGAAAGTTGGTGTTCTGTTTTGTTTTTCCTCAATCGAATGTTGACTTTGTATATATATATATATATATATATATATATATATATATGAAAATGTATTTCCTTCTGGGGACCATATGTGGCCCACATGTCCCATGACTCACACCCCAAATGAGGCAAATTTGTATTCTAACCAACATTCAGAAACAATTTCCATTCTCCATAATAACAAGTCAAATGGTAATCTTGTAAGGACACCAGCATTCTTAGGCCTATGTATGTGAAGCAGTAGAACAGGTCTACTAAAGCTTATGCTACCAAGTCAGTTGCTCAGTTAGGGGCTATACAGACTGGCCAAAAGGTCTGGCCTGGGGGTGGAGTCAGTGTGTGGCAACCGACTCTGCCCCAATGTCACCATCACACTACCCACCCAGTGTCAGGGTGCTCCCTTGGCGCAGCGTTCATGCATATTGTACCAAAGGAGAGCTGAAAAGCAGCCACTGCCACAGTAAGGGTGGCTTTTGCTGCTCTAAAAAGGAATGGCATTTGCCAGCTCTTTTTAGAGTGGCCAGATTAGGGATGTGGTGTGTGGTTGCCACAGCCCTGATCCAGCACTCCCAGGGGCAGCATGGAGCCACCCCTTTCGGGCAGTCTGTACAGCCCCTTAGTCTCAAAGATGCTCAGTTCGGGGCTATGCAGATGAGTGGCTCTGGGCCACCCCTGCTAGTGGCAGATAGGTCTGCAGCAACCCCACGCCACAGTCCCAATCCTTCCTTTTGCCACCCCTAAAAGAGCAACATGGCTCTTCTGCATCCTTTTGGCACAGTTTGTCTACATGCTGCTCCGAGAGGGCGTCCTGATGCTGCCTCACACTGTGTAAATGGCCGTGCAGTGTCAGGACAGCATCGGAGTGGGGTTGGTGTGCAGCTTCCCCGCCCCAACTCCACCCCCAGGCCAGCCCTTTAGGACAGTCTGCAATGCCCCTTTAGTCTCAAAAATGCTCTTTGGATACTCTT
The DNA here is from genome assembly GCA_026167975.1 of Phrynosoma blainvillii. Taxonomy (NCBI): domain Eukaryota; kingdom Metazoa; phylum Chordata; class Lepidosauria; order Squamata; family Phrynosomatidae; genus Phrynosoma; species Phrynosoma blainvillii. The sequence continues at coordinate 200,124,771 of JANUYF010000003.1, forward strand.
TGGATACATTCTTAGGTCTTCTTCTTTTGTTAACCTCCTCAGGATCCTTCCTTCCTATGCTGTCAGAGTACTGTGACAACCCTCAAGTTGTGCAGAAGAAGATCACACTACATCTGTTTCCAATGCTAACATTTCTCTTCCTGAACTGCAGTACAGGGGGAAGCTACTGTATGGACTCTTCCTAGATTAATGCCATTCTGAAGCTGGTGAAACTCTCCCTTTTAGAAAGGGCTATCAGCATGTAACTTAATTTTAAAATTTCAATTGATATTTGTTTGCTTTTCTTTTTGTCTAATTTTTAAAGAATAAGTTATATGTTTTAATTTTGGCTTTCTACTGTTATTTATTTTACATTGGCAAACAATATATTTTCAGACCCATTACCAGTAGAACTGGGACTTTCTCCTCCTCCCTGGCCTGATACAGTTTTTTTTTTTTTTTTTTTTGGTGGTATCAAAAGCTTGTTCCACATGTTTTCCTAGCCCTCTACAGATTTTAAGCTGCACAGGGGACTTGATGGAAGAAGCGCAATCCAGCTGAAAACACCATTAGATCCTGTTATTTGTGGCAAACCAACTCAAACCAATTGATATGGATGGATGAATGTTTAATTTAAGAAAAAAAAGTTCCATTACTTACAAATGTCTTCATTGAGTAATAATTCGAAGCATTTTTTTAATGAATGTGAAAAAAGTGAAATTGATAAATTTGTTCAATCAAGGTCTGAGTGCTCAGCTCTTAAAAATTTGGTTGTCAATCCCTGTGTATTCGCCCATGTTCATTGTGCTGAATTAGGTTTGCTACCAATTTTTTTTTTTTCCTGATGGATTCCTCATTTTCAACAGCTGCATGAAACACAATTAGGCCCTGTGCAGACCGGCCAAAAGGGCCAGCTTGGGGGTGGAGTCAGGGCATGGTGACTGCACACCAGATCTCCTGACTCCACCCCGATGCCGCCATCATGCCATGTGCCCCACTGCATAGTGGCCGGCATCAGGGTGCTCCCTTGGTACAGCGTTCAGATGCTGCACTAAAGGAGCACAGAAAAGTCACCGCCATGGCAGCAATGGCGGCTCTTGGCCTGTCTAAAAAGGAGAGGCACTTGCAAGCTCTTTTTGGAGTGGCAAAGTGCCAAATTGGGGCCATGGTGTGCAGTTGTCATAGCCCTGGTCTGGCAAGGAAAGGGGCGGTGCAACACTGCCCCTTACATTATTATTCTCTGCATGCTGGAAATAGTTTGCCTAATAAATGGGACAATTCAAATGGTTGAGAATTTGATTTGGTGCTCTTTCATACTTTTCAAAATGTATGAATTTTGTCATAAATTCAGTGTTAAGAATGTGAGATTTAAAAAAAGGAATGAAAGAAAAATGGGGAAGAAAGAAAGAAAATCTCTCTAGATACATTCTTTTGAAATAAAAGATAGTATAAATGTGTGTGTGTGTGTGTGTGTGTGTGCGCAAGTGCACATATGCATGTATGTCATGTCATAGCAATGATATGGGGATAATATATTTGGCAATTATTTTATCACCATGCTAATTGAACATACCCTTTTTGTCTGATTCCAGAATCTAAGCATTGTCAGGCCTAGATGGGAGACCACCAGGAATCTAAAGACTTCCAGGAAAAGCTAAGAAAGAATCCCCTTTGTACTCCTTAATAGTCTACAAATCCTGGACAATTCTGGGCTAGGTGGACCAATGGTCTGACTCAGTATAATGCAGCTGCCTAGACCCTTGTGTCATGCTTGCATCATGTAAGGGAGAGCTGGTGCTGCAGTGATTAAATGCCAGGACTGCAGCCACAAGGTTGTGAGTTTGATATCAGGCAGGGCTCCAAGGTCCACTCAGCCTTCCACCCTTTCATAGGAGTTTCTCACACATAAGGCTAAATGCTTAAATCCTGTGCAAAAACTGGATTTAAATTCTGGGAATGTCCCACAAAAGCAGATCATTTTCAGACACATGGGGGGGGGGGGGGAATAGAACATTAATCCGACAATAACCCACACAGAAAATGGACAAAATCAGCCACTTTTTACTTTTGGGAAAATCTGCACTTTTTGTGTGGGTTAATGTCAGATTAATGCTCAATGCCCCCGATGTGTCTGAAAATGATCTCATTTTTGTGGGATTTGTCCACTTTTGTGGATTTAAATCTCATTTCTGCATGGGATTTAGCCAGTTCCCGCCCATATGATAAACTCCATAGGTTGGCAAAATGAGTACCCAGTTTATTGGGGTAATTGGCTTACAGATTGTAAACCTCTTAAGGAGTTCACTGATAAGCAGCATAGAAACATACTTGCTATTGCTTTATGCTGTGTCATTCTTTTTGAGTTCCCACCACAAAAAAATACTTTACAATTCATATATAAGCATTTACTAAAGTATAAAATATAAAAATGATTTAGTTTGTTACATTTACTATACTTTCATTTTAAAAGTTTCAAAATAGTCAGCCTGTTTCTTTTAATTTTCTAACTAGTCATGTCTGCTACTGTGCACTCTATCCATAATTTTTAAAGAAGAGATATTCCAAATTCTTCCAAAGCTTATAAGAAAGGCACATGACATATTTTTTTTAAAGTATTTTTGTTGATATAAATCAAGTACTACTTTAAATGTCACTAAATACTTTTTGTCAGAAGAGGACATCTGTCTCACTGGTAATATGCATGTAAAATATTGGATTGACTACTATTTCACTTTTATCGTTTTCGCAGAAACTCTCTTTTCCTCTGCTGTGAGTAATTACTTTTCTCAACATCCTTTTGGCACCTTTCATTAACTTGCCCATGCTTTTATTTATTTTTCTTTCAAATTTCAAACATATTTGCACATCAGCATTCCTTTCACACCTGTTTAAACTTCTATAACGGACATACACAAGAATTGGAACTAACATAACAAACAATTCATTGGTCCAAACACCAAACACTGATCCAAAGGGAGAAAGCAAATGCAAATTGGGAAGCACATGCAATTTATTTATTTATGTATAAAACTGTTTGTCATCAAAATATTTCATAAAAGCATGAGAAGAGTCTTCCTGGATGAGACAAAAGGCATAATCATTCCAGCATAGTGAGGCATAATCATTTCAGCATTCTGTTCCTACAATGGGCAACCAGATGGTAATAGGAAGGTCACAAGCAGAATATAAATATAATTGCACTCAAATACCCATATTCCCTAGTCACTTTTATACTGAGGCATATTTCCTTTGATTTAGGAGATTATCACACAGAGGAGGCAAGAGTCCTTCTCCCATCATTACATCATGTTAATTGTGTGATCAGAGGAAAGATTATTTTACCCCCATGTATGTATCCTGTTCTTCTCCTGTCATAAACTGTAATGGACCCATAATTTTGTATTAATGGAAACTGACATTAATACAAAATGACAGGTCCATTACTGTTTATAGATGGGAGAAGAACAGGATAAGTGTGGTGTGTGTGTGACAATCTTCCTCCCGATCACATGATTAACACAGTCTAACAATGGGAGAAGGACGCCTTCCTCCCATGTGATAATCTCCATTAAATGTGATACACAGTGGTCATGCTAGTATGCAGCCTAATCCTCTATATATTTGTCTAAGTAGCCAGTGTGGTTTGACCATTGGACTAAGATTCTGGGAGACCAGGGTTCAAATCCCTACTCAGCCATAGAAAGTCACTGGGTGACCTTGGGCAGATCGCACTCTTCCAGCCTAAGAAGAAAGTAATGACAAAGCTACTCTAAATTAATCTTGCCAAGAAAGTCCTTAGGGTCACAAAAGACAGAAATGACTTGAAGGCACACAACAATAACTCTATTAAAGCCCTCTATACCTTGTGGCAGTAGGATCCCTAATTTAACTATATACGGTGCAAACAAGTGCATCCTTCTGTCCTTCCAAGATTTCTCACTTCTCATCCAGATGAGTACCATTTCTGATATTATGTGAGAGATAGACTCCTTACTCTATACATCTTCTCCACACCATCCTTTTTTAATTATTATTTTTATTAGTTTTAAAACATAAAACCTTTAAAATACGTACAATTACGGAAAAACTTTTTACTACTCTACTCTAAAAACTTACCCCCAAATTAAACTAAAGTAAACTGCCACCTCACTACCCCAACTTTCTACTCTAAATAAAAACCAAAATAAAGCCAATGACACACACAGAGAAAATCAACACAAATAGACTGAAGTCTACAAAAGCTCAAGCTGCCAATTTCTTTCTGTTAGTCTCAAAGTTGCTATAAGATCTCTCTATACAATTAAACACAACTCTAACAATAGTTGACTTCCCACTTCCCAAACCTAAGATTTTTTTAAGCTCAGTGTATATAGATGGCCTATGGACCTCTGCCATGTTTTATAAACACCTTAGTCATCTTTTCCGCCTAAATATTCACAAAGATTCTAACCTTTCCTCACAATGAAGTGTTCCAGTCCTTTGATTATTTTGGCTGCTTTTTTCAACACATGCTTCAGCTCTTTTTTGAAAAATGAAGACCAGAATTCTACACAACTTTCCAAATGTGGTTGCACCACAGAGCTAAAAACTAGAAGGAACACGTTGTTTAAAAAGTCATGGTTTCTATGTAGTGATGTAAAGTATTCTCATAATTACTCATAAAACATAAAGATATTTGTTACTCAATGCTTCCAGAAGCTCTTTAAAGGCTGTAACTCTTGGAACTTCTCAACCAAGGAGATTTTTTTAAAAAAATCATTTGCAAATGGAGTGAAAGGATGAGACCTTTGAAATGACAATTTGATGGGTAGGACTGCGTATTTTGCGTAAGTAAAGCAACCATTCAGCTTACAAGAGCATCATACCAGAGGCTTACATTGCCTATTTCCTGTTGAATTTTTATGGTGATGAAATGCTTCCTCAGTTTTGTTTCAAGTATCTAAAGAAAGCATTTTGTTTCAGACTCCAAAGAAAGCATTTTTAAGTTAAAACCATGCTGTGTCTCTTAAGTTGGAGGAAACCCCAAGAGCCATCCAGTCCAACCCCTTTTTATAATAGCATTTCCTAATTTTATTATATAATGAGGTGGCATTTTCATTAGTATGTGCTTAAGAAATTAAAAAAAAAAAAAAAAACAGGCAGTTTTCCACCATATTCCTAAATAACATTCATTTCTAATTCACCCTGAAATATCACACTCTCTAATAATAATAATAATAATAATAATAATAATAATAATTGTATCCCGCCCCTCTGAGAATAATCAGGGCGGCTAACAACAATTAAAATTACACACAATATAAAACCAGAAAGACACAATATCCACCCCCATTTAAAAAGTATTAAACCGAGATTAGTTAAGACATATAAATTAAAATAACATACAATATAAATTAATATACAATACAGTACAACAATACTGTAATAGAGCAGGCAGAGTAGTAGTCTTGGACCCACATTGCTGTAAGAACCATATTAAAGATCCTGAAAATGCACTTGGGCTAGAAATCCTGGAAGCTGCAGTCCAACATCTTGAGAGGTGACTTTGCCTACTGCAATCATAGAATGGTAGAGTTGGAAGAGGCAGAGCCATCCAATCCCCTGCCATGCAGCAACAAATCAACTTTCTCTCTCTCTCTCTCTCTCTCTCTCTCATTTGGGTGGGGGCTCAGGAGTGGATTGGGGAAATGGCCCCCAGCCAAGTGTGCATGCCTTTTCTCCATCACCAGATTGCTTTTTGTGCATGCTCTTGAGTATGCATCTAGGTTTCCTAGTTTCCTTTCCACTTCAATGGATGGGTTTTTTAGGTCTCCTGTGCACTATGATATCTAGCCATTTATGGTTTTATTAAAGCCTATTAAACAATTTTCCGTTGTTTTATTATGAGGCAGTAGCCCTCACAGTTAGTAGGCTGTCCATAGAAATGAAGGAGATGAGTGTCCTGCCATTACAGAGGGCTCTCATCTTTTGGTTGCAGAGGGGGGTTGCAGACTGCCAGAAATAGTGCAAATTGAGTCCACTTTTAGGGTTAGGGTTAGTGCTAGGGAATCATGGGAATTGTTTCTTTTCTAAGACATTGAGCCTTCTCTGTCAGAGAGCTCTGGTGCCACAATAAAATACAGTTCCCATGATTCCCTAACCCTAACCCTAACCCTAAAAGTGGACTCAATTTGCACTATTTCTGGCAGTCTACAACCCTCCTTAATCTACCATGGCAGACTTATACCAGTTTATGAAGGCAACGATAGCTGTAAACCATGCCAGCAGGCCAGTACCCAAGGATTCTGTTGGTATGGGAGGTGACACAGTACAGGCTTCCCCAGTGGTGGCTAAGGACATCCTGGACAAGGTGGTGCAACATCAATTGCTAATGGATGGCTGCTGATACTCAGCAACCCGAAAGCGATTGAATGGTCCTGATTCTTCATCTTCAGATATGTTCAATGAGGTGCCTCTTTCACAGGGTTGGCCAACTGCAGTGTGGGCATCCAGCAACCAGGGTGGGGTAATGCAACAATCTGGTGAAACCCCTATATTGCATGGGGGGGGGGGGGTCAGTCTAGCTTGCAAACTCAAGGTCAGGAGGGGCCCATTACAGTCAGGGAGCAGTGAAAGTAGTAGTTTCACAGGTTGCTCCTGTCAGGTTTTGAATAGTCAATGTTAAAATGTTGAAATGTAAAGATGTGTGTCTGTATTTTTCCTTGATGAAAAAAATCTGTTTTCTGAGGCTAGATTCACAACACCCAGCTCCACAGGTGTGTATTAGTCAAAACAAAGTTAGCTAACAAGCTGAAAGTCTGTGAGAAACAGTTTTATTTACACAAGGGGTTTTCAATAACAAAAGATGTTTTGGGAACGGCAGTCACATGATGTAATATGGAAAATAGAGGTTGGGCTAACACACATCATGAAACATCAACCAATCAGTCTGAAAAGGCTACACCAAAAGAGGTGGAGAGATGTGGGTTGGGACTGTGACTCTAAAAATGCTTTTTACTTCTTTTAAACCTTCAAGCTAAATGGATTAACTGAAAATATTTTGCTGATGCTGTAGCTTGACTAACTTTGAAAATGTAGCAGTTAAAGTTTTGTTCCTGCTTAGCCATTCTGAAGCTGCCTGGGTCTTGGTGACTTGGCTTCATGGACTGTTTGCTGTACATCCATCATCATCACAATTCAACAGCTCCACCATGGTCCTCGACTGTGGATAGAGAACATTCTGGGGTGGTGGCACAGCCAGCTCCTACTGACATTCCAGTGGCATCTAGCCAGCCATCAACCTCATCCCCTCCTGTGCATCAGGTAGTGGAGAGATCGGCCATGTGCAACACGTATGGTGATGTATCACTACCATTAGGGGGTTTTCATTTCATTTATTTCATTTATATGCCACCTTTCTCCCTGGAGGGACCCAAGGCGACTCACAGATAAAACATTTAAAATGGCAATAAAATTCAAATCAATTAAAATGTCAATATCCAATATAAAATCACATAAAATATACACAAGTTAAAAACAGACTAAAAACCCACCTGCTTCATAAAACTACACAAAAAACCAAACTGAAGGGTTCTGCCAAAAAATAGCCAGGATAAACTAATCCCACTTCTAATTATAAAAAGGCAACAATATGAAGAAATAAAAGGATAACTAAACCCTGGAGCAGAAAAACCAATACAATTAAATTTCTAAAAGGGTAAAAAATACCCCACTGGAAAGTTTGCAAATGCTACAAATAAGTATCTAATGATAATAAAAATACCAAAAATCAAGGCCAAAAAAACCCCTGACCTCTGAAGTTGATAAGTCAGTAAAATTACTAAAAGGGTAACAATACCTCACTGAAAAGTATGCAAATGCTAAAAATAAAAAATAAAAATATAATAATCGTGAATAATAAAAACTCAAGGCCAGACGCGTTTCGACAATTGTCTTCCTCAGTGGCAGACGGTTTATTGAGCGGTCTTGGAGGCCCAGAAGAGGAGGAGCAGCCACACGCGCGGTGCTCCTTCCTCTTCCTGAGGTTGCCCTCGGTGCTGCCGGCCCTCCGCACAGCCGGCGCACAGAGGGCAACCTCCCGCCGCAGCATCCAGACACGCTGCGGCGGAAAAGACAGGGAAAGTGCACCCTACGCTTTTAGGGTGCACTTTCCCTGTCTTGTGGAAGGAGCACTATTTTTGCGCTCCTTCCAGGGAAGCCGCAGGAGCACCGGGGTGCGGAGGCTGCAGTCCCGCGGCGCTCCGTCCGGCGGCGTCTCCGGTGCCTCCGTCTGCTTCCCCCCATAATTTTATTGGATTTTCTGCTCCAGGGTTTAGTTATCCTTTTATTTCTTCATATTGTTACCTTTTTATAATTGGAAGTGAGATTAGTTTATCCTGGCTATTTTTTGGCAGAACCCTTTGGTTTGGTTTTTTGATAATATGTCTTGGGTTTTCTGGCTTTAGGGACTTTTGTTGGTTTGTCATAAAACTACACTGCTATGCATTGTATACAAAAAGCCTGCTGACATAAAAAAATGTTTTTACTTGCTGGCAAAAGGCCAGCAGGGAGGGGGCCAGCCTAGCCTCCTGAGGAAGGGCATTCCAGAGGGTGGGAGCAACCACCAAGAAGGCTCGCTCTCATGTGCTCACCAGTGAGCCTGTGATCTTAGTGGGACTGAGAGAAAGCATTCTCCTGCAGATCTTAGGGTTCTTGCAGGTTTGTATGGTCAGTCTCTCAAATAGTCTGGACTCAAGCCATGTAGGGCTTTATAGGTCATGAACAGCACTTTGAATTGTGCCTGGAAATGAACAGGTAGCCAGTGAAGCAGTTTTAACAAGGGAGTTATATGCTTCCTGTAACTGAGGGGGGTTGCAGACTGCCAGAAATAGTGCAAATTGAGTCCACTTTAAGGGTTAGGGTTAGTGCTAGGGAATCATGGACATTGTTTTTTGTTGTTGTTTTTCCTGAGACATTGAGCCTTCTGTCAGAGAGCTCTGGTGCCACAATAAAATACAGTTCCCATGATTCCCTAACCCTAACCCTTAAAGTAGACTCAATCTGCACTATTTCTAGCAGTCTGCAACCCCCCTGAGTTATCTTCAACCTGCAATGAAGGTATCTGGAAAGGGGAGTATGTTGATGTTTTTTCCTGTTAAACAGGGAGCTCGAACTCTGGGTCCTGATGAAGGATGGCATTCTACTAAACCTCCTAAGGCAGTTAGAGCAGGCTATGCATCCTAAGCTGGAGAGGGACTTTGTTAAGTGGTTGGCGGGTTGGATGGTATATTTTGGGGTGGTGGTGGAAAAGCAGCTGGAAGGGGCCCGTGAGCTGATCAAGTATCAGGACATCATTATGAAGGTGTACATCACTTTTGCTGGGAATTTAACACAGGTAACCGTAGAAGACAAATGTGCAAGTTTGACCACCATTGTGGAACCTGTGCTGGGTCCCACTCCAGTATATCATGATTCAAAGGTAAGAGAGGGGAAGTGGATCTCCCCAAGGGGTTCAGATGGGACCAAAGGGCACCAACAACTATTAAATTGGGTCCCCTCTCCATCTGGCTGGCAATTTATCCCACGTGAAGTAGCACCAACTATCTTTTTCATAGTTTCTCAGAAGGTTTTCACATCCGATATGTGGAGAAACAGGAGTTCCATTTTGTACCCAATTCCAACTACCAAGCTGCAGGGGGTGATTAGGGAGAAATTGAATGAGCTGGGGCAGGTAGGATTTTGGGCCCCATCCCAATCCTCAGGCTATCGACCCTGGGTGTAGTACCTAAAAAGATGCTAGGTGAGTAAAGGTTAATTCATAATCTGTCCTACCCTAAGGGGGATTCAGTCAACAAGGCCATAGACCCAGTGCTAACTTCAGTTAAGTATGTTTCCTTTGACTCTGCAGTAAAGATAATCAGGGCTCTTGGCACAAGGGCCCTTATGGTGAAGTGCAATATGAAGTCTGCTTTCTGGCTTCTTCCGGTACACCCAGAAGATTTTGATTTGTTGGATTTGCAGTTTGAAGGGGCATACTACTTTGACAAGGTGATACCCATGGGTTGCTCTATCTTGTGTTCAGCTTTTGAGTAGTTCAATACTTTCCTCAAATGGTGTGCAGTGATGAAGTCCAGTAACAAGGTGATTACTCATTACTTAGATGAGTTCCTGTTTGTGAGGGTCTCAGGATCTATGCTTTGTGGAGATACACTCTTATCCTTTCATGAACTGATGGATGAGTTAAGGGTACCACTGGCACACGAGAACACTGAAGGCCCCACTTCTAGGATTGTTTTCCTTAGAATCAAGCTTGATTCAGTTCCTGGGGTTTCTCACATTCCTAGAGACAAGCTCTGAGACTTGCTTCAGCAGGAACAGGTTATGAGAGGAAAGAAGAAGTCTACCTTGCTGAACATCCAAGTGTTGGCTGGCCTGTTAAATTTTGCATGTAGGCTTGTCACCCTGGGACTTGCATTCAGTGCACACCTGTACCAGGAGGTGAGGGGAGTCTCAGCTTCTCATCATCACATTTGTATCACTAAAGGGGTCAGGGAGGACTTGGGGATGTGGAAGGAGTTCCTCCTTAGATTCAATGGGATTTCTTTCTGGTGGGGTGAGATGCTCCTGTAGACTGACCTGCAGGTACACTCTGACATATCCGGGGTCCATGGTTTCAGCCTCTTTTGGCAGGGACAATGGGCAGTGGAGCACTGGCCAATGGACTGGATAAGTAAATGGTGACCAATGATCCTATTTCCTCTTACCCCATCATAGTGGCTGTACATGTGTGGGCTGAGAGGTTCCAAAACAGGTCATTTTGTCCTGGTGTGACAAACAAGCCATGGTGCACATGATCAACCCTCAGAGTTCTAAATCACCAGGAGTCATGTGTTTGGTGAAATCCACGATCTTACATTATCTCTGTTATAATATTCTGTTTGAGTCACGTCATGTGCCAGGCTTACAGAATCCTGTGACAGATTCCCTCTCATGCTTTCAGGTTGACAGGTTTTGAGAGTTGGTCCATGGGGCTTTACCAGTGCCAATTGAAATACCAGTACACCTATGGAACCATGGCAGATAGAAATTGACCAAGCCATATTTCATTCTATTGCTCCCTCTTCCTGCAAGTTGTACATGCTGGCATTGCATCCATTCAGGAAGTTCTTCTCATCTGTTGTAAGGTCGAAATGTGGCCTCTAAGGATGGAGGTTGTCCTTCACTTTGTAGTGCACCTGCAGGGTGAGGGTTTGGCCCTGGTCATGATACAGGGTGGCTGGCAGCCTTAGCATTTTTTCTAGGGCTGGTGGTTTTCACAATCCCATGTGGGATTTCTGGGTGCACAGGGCCCTGGAGGAGTGGGCGAGGCAATCACCACCTGTTCAAGGTACACGGCTGATCATCTCTGAGTTAGTCCTCCTGTGCATTCTGCAGGCCTTTCATAAGGTTTCTGTTTCATCAGGGTAGGTAGAGCTGTTCACAGCTGCTTTCACCTTGGCATTTTTGGCACAACCCGGATCAGTGAGCTTGTCCCCAGATCTTGTAATGACTCCCCTGGGAGGGCCTTATTGGTAATCAATATCCATGTCTCTACTCAGGGCCTGATGATTCATTTCAGACATTCTAAGATGGATCAAAAGGGCCATGAACAATGAAGAGCATTGGCTAGAGCCCCTAGGTGCCAGATTTGCCTAGTGGATACCATTAGTCATTACCTTGAGTCGCAGCCAGTGACCCCATGATTTTTATTCCTGCACCCTTCTGGGCTCCTGTTAATGCAGTACCATTTTAAAGTGGTCATTCACAGGGCGGTGGCAGTGACTGGGATGCCGACAGCTCACTTTTCAACCAGATCATTCTGCATTGGCATGGCCGCAACTGCAGTTTCCCATGGCTTGCCTGAGGTGGAGGTGAAATGGCTGGGCAGGTGGTGCTCTTGAGCCTACATGTCTTATGTCCATGCTCGAACCAGTGGCCTCCTGGCCACCAGCACAGGGGCCCATTATGTATCTTTTCTTCTTTTATTGTGGCAGGTCCACATCCAAAACAAGTGTGGATAATTGGTCACAGTTTAGTCTTCTGAGAGGAACATCATGCAATTCCATCTGGCAAAAGTTGGGATCTGGATCTGACACAGATGGTGAATATCCATTAGTGTGGGTGATGGGGTATGCTATAGAGAGCCCTTTTTCCTTGAGTCCTAGGCTGGCTGCAGCACATCCCCATCCCCATGTCATCATGTGTCATCTAGGTAAGCATGATTTAGTTGGAACACCAGGACTTTGGTTGGTTGGCATGATTTTCTCTGATCTACATGAGATTCTATGCATCTTTCCAAGGATGGTGATTGTCATGGCCAGCCATGAGGAGGACTCGGAGGACGAGGAGGAGGATGGGTCTCCTCCAGAGAAGGAAGAGATACAGGCTCAACCTGGCTCTCATTCTGATCTGCCTGAGTCAAGCCCGGTTCTCCCAGCCCCAGAGCAGCCAGGTCCTAGTGCTCCTTCCTTGGTGGCTCAGCTGCCTAGTGGGGAGAATCAGGAAGATACAGCAGAGCCAGTACCTTCCTTTAGGCAGAGGAGAGCTGAGAGTGCTGGCAGTCGCAGGTCCAGGAGACTGGCTGAAAAGCAGCTGCTTAACAAGCCTCAGCTGGCACTGAGGTAGGATTTGACTATTTAAGGAGTGGCAAGAGGCTTCCTCAGTGCTAAGACTTATTGTAGTTTCCTTGGGAGACTACGGTCAGTGTGGCTCCTGGTTTCCTGCTGTGTGCCTCTTGCTCTTGCCTTGTGGAACTCTGTTGCCTTGACCCTGGACCGGACTGGACTTTTGCTGATTGCTGCCTGCCCTGACCTTAGACTGATTGATGCTGATTTCTGGACTCTGTTTTGCTGGTGTTTCGACTACGGAAGGTTTGTGGCTGGCCTTGCTGTTTGCAGCTCACCCTTTCCATCCCTAGCAGCTGTGGGAACTGAGGCTGGCTGTAGTCCAGGACAGTGATTCTATGGACAGTTATATTCCCCAGGAGGGTGTGGCAAGGAGCCAGTTGCATGGCACTGATCAACAGGGCTCAACACTTCATCAACAGAGATGTCTTGAAGAAACTGGTTTGGATTGGCAGGTTTACAGTCATTCATTATGATATTCAGGTGGATATTCCTCAGCTTTACAAGGGTGACAAAGTGCACCTCTCACCTTACTAGTACAATCTTTACCTTGACACTCTGTCTCTAAGCATCTCAGAGATCACCTGGTGGGCTTCTGTGGAGGGGTACCAAGTTAGCCTGGTCCCCTCCTGTGACGGTTCCACTTGTCCTGCCGGACATGCATGCCAATGACAGGAGGTCAATTTAAATGATTTATGGTGAAACCAGATGGATATATGATTACTTCATTTGACATGATTTCTGACATGATGTATGGCATGATATGATGATGGATTTACAACCCCTGTACTATACAATAAAGTTGTGTCCATTTACTGCCCACATCCCAGTGTATGGCATCTTAAATCCTGGTGCAAGGACTCATCCTGACACCTGCCAGAGGGGTCACTGTTGTGCTGGATGCCATTAGAGGTCAGCGTCAATATCCTGTGGTGAAGTCTTGTGGGGCTCTGCAAAACTTCTGGGTTTGGGAGGTCTCACAAGATCTCATGAAATCTCACTCAGCTGATCTTATGAGACTTCAAGCTGGGCTGCTGAGCCTATATAAGGCTCAGCCCATGTGGCAGCAGCCATTTCAAGCTGGGCTCCCAAGAAACCCACCTCACCCACCCTATTTCTCTTAGTTTTCATAGTTTACCATATCCTCAGGCTTTGTCTGGTCACCTTATGGAGTTTTTTGCCCTCCCTGGGGGTTATGGGATGTAATTGTAGTTTAGTCATAATTGGTGTCTTATTAATCATTGTGGGGTGTTATAGATAGATAGAAAGTAGCTAAATGTACTTTTGTGTTCTAGGCTGGTATACTTCTGATGGAAAATATTGTGTTTCTTATTGTAACAACTTCTTATGGGGTTACTGTAGATATTTGTGTAACCGATGTATGGATACATACATGCCAATGATTTATTTATTTATACACCAGATTAATGTATGATGACAGCTGATGGATTTATGATTATCTCATTTGACATGATGATTTATGACATAATTTATGGCATGATTTATTACTTGATTTATGGTGTTATTGATCGATACAAGTTTGACTTTACCCCCTTTTTAAACCATGTCCGATAATAACAGGAAAAATCCAGGTTCTCCTAGGACTTCCTGCCTGGATCTGCCCCATTGCAGATCCCATTGCAGATCCAAATGACATGATTTATCACATAATTTATGATGTGATTTATGGCTTGATATGATGATGGATATACAACCCCTGTACTATGCAATAAAGTTGTGGCCATTTATTACCCACATCCCAGCATATGGCGTCTTAAGTCCTGGCACAATTTGAAACATAGTCTTAGTTATTATTATGTTGGTTCTACACTGTACAAAAATTGTAGAAAACAGAAGAAAAATGACATTTTAAAATTTCAAACAACGTTTATTAATACTTTCATTTTTTAAAAAAAGTATACATACATACAAAGACAATAATGGAAGCATAAGCATAAAAATAAACAAATGAGCAAGCAAACAAACAACAGCAACAAAACAAGCATACCCACATTCCCAAAAATGCATCAGTCCTTTTAACATGTTATATCCCATCTCGCCAAACCTCCTTTAAAACAAGACGTTGTTATTTCCTCCAGCTACCACTGAAACGTGTATTCCATTTTCCCCCTTACTTATTTTATCCCGATATATTTATTATTTATCCTACAATGTATATCTTCTTTTCTTTCCTCTATCTGAAAACTTTTGACTTTACTCTCTAAAAGTCAAAACCCATAACCCATAATAGTAATATTCTTCCTTAGTTTCTGAACATGGTTTGTAAAAAGCTTCCATCTTTGTTAAAAAAAAACCCTCCTCTGAATTTCCTTTTATATAATTAGCTAACTTATCCAGTTCTGTCAAATCTATTTCCTTTTCCAACCATTCTAAATTATTTAGTATTTTCTTAACTTTCTAATATCTTGCATTCTTAATTCTCACTGCAATGACTTTGTATAATTTCTCTCTCTTTTATCCTTTAAGTGTATCATATTTAATAGGTATAGGACTGGTGTCAGGTCTAACTTAAATCCCAACATCATTTTTTTTTTTTTAAAAATGGATTGACTTCACCTAGTTAGCTGTGAAACAGACCATGGATGTACATTCTTCTTGTTGATTTTTCACATCTCCTCTTTAATTTATTTTGGATGTTGGCATCTGCAAATCAGCTCCCATTCTAATCAAATTATTTGACATTGAATTTGACTTCTCTGCAGACCTAAGAAATGCACCCTCAGGATGTGTTTGAAATGTCTGTACAACATGTCTAGAGAAGCCAGTATATGGTGCAATTTTGTCCTTGTGTGCTTCAGTAAATCTTGGTAAGAATGTCAACAATTTTCAGCAGAGAGTCATCTCATGCCTGATACGATTCATCAACAGTACTCAGTGTGCATCACCTATTGCATCACCAGCTAGTTCTTATCTTCAGTATTAGATATCATTTAAAAAAATCACTGCCACAGTTTTCAGCAAAATAAAATGAAATGAAGTAAATAGTCTCAAGTGCCAGTTGTTTACACAAGGATAAAGCTGTCCTATAGAAGTGTCACTCCTAGGGTTTAGCCATGTAGTAGACAGAATTCCATGCAAATAACTTTAGCAGACCTCAGAATCAGAGCATGAAAAACATGTTTTTTTGGACTGCCACTCTTAGATTCTCTCAATCAGCATCCCAATGAGCATGCCTCTGACATCATGAGAAATACAATCCAAAAAGTTTTCTTTTCTTTTCCCCAAGCTCTATTAAGGGGACAGGGGAAATGGAAGCAAATAAGAATGGTAGAAAAAGGTGGAAAAATGAGAGACAATAAATGAATGCATACAATTGCCATGGAGGAGAGGCGCTGTGAGTAAAGACACCACACACTCAGCTAGAGGAAAAGGCCACAACTTTATTATAACAGCTTATAGGGAGGGTTGGCCTGAAAGCGCATGAGGTCTGGATCTGGCATTGATCAATTCCTGACTTGATCGATGACCAATTATGCTTGGTCATGGCCTGGCCTCGGGATGAAAAAGGGATGGAAAAGGGGGTAGCCAATTACTCACCCATTTGCCACTTAGGTAACCGATATATAGCCGCTCCGATTGTGCTCAGAGGGGCGAGGTATAAATAAAATTATTATTATTATTATTATTATTATTATTATTATATCTCAAGTTAGTCGCTATGTTTTGTCACTTGTGGATGCTGTTTTGGCATTACCCCCGCAATGGCAACACTGCATGCACCCAGCACACCTGGGTCCCCGATACAGTGTTCTGCATCACTGTAAACCTACGCCCACCTGATCCAAGACCTATGCCACCACTCACGGAAAGTTGTGACAGCACAACGACAACCCTGAACAGGTGTGTGTGTGTGTGGGGGGGGGGGGAAGCAGAATAAAATGGTGTTGATCCCTGGCACCATGTGGCTTTAAATAGGCCCAACAGCCAATCAGATTCCAGGAGGACCAGAAGCTGCCACTCCTTGCAGCCTCCTACCAATCCTCTGGCCACTTTCTCTAGCCATCCACCAATAAGGCAGGACTTCCAGCCCCAAAGCACACAAGGAATTGTAGTCCTGACACAGGGGCCAGATGTACTGCCCTCAATCTACCTGGCTAACAATAAAAGTCCCAGCTGTCCTGGACTACGGCCAGCACCAGTCCAAACAAACACTGATAAGAATGGTTTAGCAAGAAAGGAGCTAAAAGGCAGGCTACAGACCTTTCTGTTAGTTCCCAAGAAGCACACCAGTACCAAAGCCAGGATTAGGATTCCAGAGTACACAGTAGTCAGTTCAGTCCAAGGTCGGGGCAGCCAGAAGGTAACAAGCGTCCAGTCCATTCTGAAGCCAAAGGTTCATGGCACACAAGGGTTCCAGAAAGCAAGGAGCCAGTGCTGACAGTATCACACAAGGGAACTGCAATAAGCTCTGGCACTGAGTGGTCCTCTCCCCAGGTGATTAAGTAGGAGATTCCCTCCTCCATGCCAGCTGAGGCTTGTTAGTCAATTGCCTCTCTGCAAGCCTCCTTGACTGATGCATGCAAGCACTATCTGCCCTGCGTTGTCTGAAAGAAGGCACTTCCACACTTGTTTCTTCCTGATCCTTACCACTAGGCTGCTGTGCCTCCATAGGGATCCTACTAGTGCTAGGACCTGGCTGCTCTTCTTCCTCTGGGGTTGGGAGGACAGGGCTGGGATCTAGCAGGGCAGGATTAGGACCTGGTAGAGCCTCCCTTTCCTCCTGTACTGGAGTAGGCTCATCCTCCTCCTCATCCTCCGAGTCCAGATCCTGACTGACCATGACACCAGCAATGTCGCCAGCATGGCAGCTGCTGCGACACAGCTGGCCAAGGATGGTCATGCCAGCTCCCGGCTTCCTCCCCAGCAGCAAAAAGGTCACCCTAGTTAAGTCAGGTGGCCTCATTTGCCATGGAGGAGAGGTGCCATGAGTAAAGACACCATGCAGTCAACTGGAGGAAAAGACCACAACTTTATTATAATAGCTCACAGTTTGGGTTGGCCTGAAAGTGCACGAGGTCTGGATTTGGCATTGATCAATCCCTGACTTGATGAATGATTGATTATGCTTGGTCATGATCAAGCCTCAGGATGACAAAGGGGGTAACAAGTTACTCACCCATTCATAACTTAGATAACTGGTTTATCTCAAGTTAGCATCTATCCTTTGTCAACGGAGGATGCTGTTCCAGCGTTGCCCCTGCAATGACAACACCATACGCACCCAGCACCCCCAGATCCCTGATGACCTCTTGATACAGTACTCCGCAGCACTGTAAACCAATGCCCACCAGATCCAAGACCTATGCTACCACCACGAAAGGCCAGCCCCAATCTAGGGCTTCCTTCTGTCAACCCTAGCCAGCTGTATCTCTTTAAGTGAGACATGTACACAAAAGTCCATTCCCAGGTGGATGTAACCTGCAAACACCCCAGATTTCCACCTGCCCAGTCTTTTTATATTGTCCACCAGCAATCCGCAACCTGCCACTGTAGTAGGTGCCCCAATATGGAAAGAGTGAACCCCCCCAACTTCTGGTGTCAGCCCTTCGTGCTGCAATGCCTTACAAAGCACTGAGACCACCTGGAAATGTGTCAGTGGAGAGCTGTCATCGTAGTTGAATAGAGGACCTTCTTCCTGGAGGCCATGTATCTGTGTAAAGTTCAAACTGGGCAAAGATGGGAGACATGGAGCCTTCTCAGCACAATGGAGGATCCCCTGCCATACTGGTTGCCCTTTGACCTGTGAAGAACTAAACAGACAGTTTTTCCCACAAAAGACACATCCTCCTTCTGAAGTACTTGGTTCGAGCTGTCCATCTTGGGTGAAGGTACAAGCTTGCCCATCTACAATGCCCTGAAGAAAGCCGTGACAAAGGCAGCTCTGAACAGATTGGCCTCCGCCTCTGTGTCATAGACCATGTAAAGCTGTGTGGAGAGCCTAGTACAGGGGTAGGCAACCTTTTTCAGCCGAGGGCCGGGTTGCTGTCCTTCAGACAATTGGGGGGCCGAAGCACCAAAAATAAATAAACAAACAAACAAACAAATAAATATTTAAAAAAAATATATGCATGCACACTCACTCAGCTCCAGAAAAGCCATGGCAAACCCCCTGTGGAGATTTTGCCAAGAAAACCCCAAGAACAAGTAATAACAACAATAATCAATATCATCATGGCAGGCGGCAGTGGCGGCGGCAGTTCCAGGCTGGGGCCAGTCCAAAGGCCTCAGGGGGCCGCATCTGGCCCCCAGGCCTTAGGTTGCCTGCCCCTGGCCTAGTAAGTAATTTAAAACAAATAGGTCTCCTGTCATCCCTCCTGCCTGCCTGCATCCTCCTCCAACCCTCCAATACCTGTCTGACCAGGAAGGATGAGTATGGATCTGTGGACCCCCCTTCACTTTGAAAAAAAAAAAAGAGAGAGAGAGCCTAGCCAGGTGGACTGCAGTGGTCCATGCCACAATTCCAGCCTTCCTCAACCAAACTATGAATAGTAAGACTCTGTGGGATCCCACTGGCTAGCTGGCCCAAAGGCCAGTCACACAAAAAAAGACAGATAGTTTGGAGACAGCTCTTTGGTAGGCTCTGAGGGTGGCAGGAGCCAGCGAAGCCAGCATGCCCTGCATCACAGCAGATTTTCAACATCCCACAGTTCCTCTGGAAAGGGCATGGATGAGTGGTCTGCTCCCAGTGTCAGCTCTCAGAATCTGGCTTCCTGAAAACAAGAAAGAGAATCTGCAATGTTATTTTCTAGGCTGGGAACAAACGGACTTTGAAGGTGATGCTCTTGTGAAGGTAAAGGAGCACAAAATGGCAGACAAGGTGCATGACCCTCTTGGACTTGTAGCTTTGGTGGTTAAGGATCTTGACCACCAACTGGTTGTCACATCAGAAACACACCATCTTGTTGACAAATTCACTGCCCCAAATGTGGACTGCTAGCACTATAGGGAAAAACTCAAGGACAGTGAGGTCTCGGAGGTTCCCCCGCCCATGCCCAGTGGGCTGGCCTGTTACCCAGAATCCCCTTCATATCCAAAAATATTAATAACTCCATATGCCACCCTTGGATCCCTTGCTAAATTCCCAAATGACCTCCAGATGAACCCTGGCAGTAGAGTCAAGAGGCCAAAAGCCCTCTGCACCCATGGCATGGGCAGCCCACCCTTAATTCTTAAGGAATGCATTTCCTCCAGATAGTCAGGAGAGTTGCGAATGGGATTTTCCATGATGAGATCATCCAAACCATCAAGAGGTGTATTGTGTCATCCTTCCACAAACACCCTCAGCCATCCAAGGTGTAATGTTTGTATTGTGCCACCCAGTCTAACACCCTCCCATCCATAGGAAGGTGCATTGTGTCACCCACCCACACATTTCCCCAGGATATTGACCCCTCGGATTAAGACCACCACATACAATGGAACCCTATACAGCAGGGTGCCATCATCGCAATTATCGCCTTCCGCCCCCAGGGCCCATTTGGCCCTATATAAGCCCCAGATTTTGGCCAGTCAGTGTGCTACCTTCTTGGTCTAAACGACTCCACGTCACTCTGACCTCTGAAGTTAGTTACCAGCAAGTCTGCTCAAACCCCAGGCTGCGGAGCTAGACTTGTCTTCCATCATCTCGCATCCCATTCGCTTCCCAGAGGAGGTCTACATTTTGGTAAGCATCACCCTTAGTAACGCCTGCATTTCTGTTCCAAACTCCAACCTTGATCTTCCTGAGCCTTGTGTGTGTGTGTGTGAGTGCATGTTCTGTGAGTGAGTTTTCCCTTATTTTAATAAATTAGACATTTAGTGGTTAACCAATATCTGTCTCAGCTCCATTTCTTGGGATTCTCTGGTCTCTTGGTATAAACACCGGGAGAGCGGTCTCATTGGGCTGTTGTAGCAAGCCTACTCTCGCATATTTGAGCTAATAATAAAATTCCCCTAAGGATTCGTTGCTACAGGCCAGTGCTGGGCACACCAGAGGCCCTAGAAGAAGACACCAAAACCCATGCTACCGGTGGTGTCCAAGTGTACCTGAAGGCCCTGTTGCAAATCTCAAGGGCACTGCCACAGGGAGACCCCCATGTATTCACCAAGGAACCTGTCCCACTAACTGAGGTCTTATTTGATGCCCCTGGTGAGGTGGATGTGCTGGTGGACCTCCCTGACCCCTGCGATGATCCATGCCAGCCTGGTGCAGAAAGCCCTGCCTGGAGAGACAACCCTGCATGCAAAATTGAGGTGGTTTGGATGTCTCTGGAGGGTGGCCTTCTGGGCCAGGGTAGCAGCTTTGATCTTGGAGTGAAGGGACAGCAGCTTGTTTTCTGGCAGGCACAAGACCCCAGACACTGAATCCAACTGGATTCCCAGGCAGGTGAGGGATGTGGATGGACTCTCTGTTTTGTTGGCTGCCAAGGGGACCCCCAGCTTGGCAGCCAAAGCTTGGAATGTGGACAGCAGCTTGGCTCAACCACCACTTCTGGCCTTGCCAATGAAAAGGAAATCATCAAGATTGTGGGTGACCAAAGGAAACGGGCCCTTTTTTTGACTTCCAACTCCAGGAAGGTGGTGGGTGACTCAAAAACCGTGCAGCTGACCAAGCAACCCATGGGCACAGCCTTGTCAAAATAATATTGGCCCTCAAATTTGAAGCCTAGGAGGCAGTAATCATCGGGGTGGACTGGGAGCAGTCAGAACGCTGACTGGATGTCACATTTTGCCAAATGAGCCCCCTGCCCACAAGAGTGGACCAATCTTTTTTTTTTTTTAATATTTTTAAATTGTATTTAAAATGAACATACTATAACAGTAAACACATGACAAATAATACATATGACTACAAATACAAAACATAGAGTTATATAACAATACATAACATTAACACATAAATCGCAAGACAATCTACACCTACATTATCTATTTTCCCTCTTAACCCCTCCCTTTATTCTTTTTCCTGAAATAAACCTATATAAAAGACAAAACATTTATCTAACATCAAACCTCACACTTGACTAACAATGAGCTTCCTATCTTATGAGTGAGATCATTTCCATAAAGTTTCTGTGACCCCCTCTTTTCCTTATTTAATCAAAAATAGTCAAAATGTATGCTACTGCACCACTTAATCCATTATTAAGAATCTCTATTATCATCTTCTTCAGCTACATCAATCAGATTCAAAGTTTTCACTCTTTACAATATTTTTGTTCAATTTTTAATCACAAAATTTTCTCAATATATTGCTAACAAAATTAGTAATCTTCATCTTTCTTTCTTATTCCAAAAATCCTTCTATTGTTAATAAGCCTTCTTTTTGTTGCAGAAAGTTTATTACTTTTTCCCAGTCTTTAAAAAAAAATTCTCTGTGTTACCATCAGAAAGTAGGTGAGTGAGCTTGTCCATTTCAGCCAGATCATACAATCTTTTAACTCTGGTATTTTTTCTTCCTTCCAACATCTGGCTAATACTATTCTTGCTGCAATAATTAGATGAAACATTATTCTCCCTTATTTTTCCTATATTTTCATCTAGCATATTTAGCAGATATATTTCTGGTTTTCATTTGAATTTTAAATCCAAAATTTTACAAATAGTTTCATATATTTCTCACCAGTATTTTCTAACTTTTTTGCAGGTCCACCAACTATGAAAAAAAAAAAAACTACCTTTATCTTTTTGACATTTCCAATATATATTCTCAATGTTATAAATTTTTGCCAATTTGTCTGTCTGAATATAATTTAAATCTTTCTTTTAATTGCCATTTTAGATACTAATGTAATTTTAGATGTTCCTTTAATAGTTCCTCTTCTGTTTTAAATCTAAGTTTATTATTTTCATTTATTAATAAGTTTTTGTATCTCAACCAATCTGTAATAACTTTTCTATCTCTGCAAAAAAAGGCCTTGTGTGGAGAGGTTTCCTATGATAATTCTTCTCCAGTTCCCCCCCCCCCCCAATTTTCTTCAGGATCCATAAAAGTGGTTTTCGTATGCAATGATTGTGAATTTCTTTATTACATTTCTCTTTACTATAATACAAATATGCATGCCAACCATAGACCAAATTATCACTCTCTAGATTTAATATTTTTTGTCCTTTAAGTCAACCCATTTTTTAATCCACATTAAACACGAGGCCTGAATTTATTTATTTTTAACTTTGGGACTGCTAAACCACCTCTTTCTCTAGCATCAAGAGTGGACCAATCTGACAGCATGGTCAAAAAAGGCATAGTGGACTGAGCATAGATCTGGTGGGATGGCATCACTGACTGACAACCTGGGGGAGGGGGGGTAGGACAGGTGGTGGATGAGGTGGAATTCTCCCAGGGCCTTTTTGGGTACCACCTCCAGGGGACACTCTAAGGTTGGGCATGGGGATGAGGTGAAAGGGACAGCAAGCCTGCCAGCCTCACATTCCTTTGGAATCTTGGCTTTGAGGACCTGAGGCATGTCCTGAGCAGATTTCAGGATTGGATGTCAGAAGCCACTTGAGGGCCCATTGTCAGGATCCTGAAACCATGTGTGAAGCCCTCTGCTAAGAAACTTTGAAGGGGTAACTAGGTAGAAGTGGTATCAGGGCCTCAGAGTGCATGGGGTAGGGGCGAGGTTTAAGCAGGGCAACTGTGGCAACATCACTTTGGACCCCCCCCCCCCACCCTCCAGCATGGTGGTTCTATCCTTTTTTCTGGAGGCTGCTGTGGTGAGGTGTCCTGATTGAAAAGGCTGGTGTGGTTGAGAACACACCAACTTGCACTGGGCCCACACACACTTGCCCATGTTGAATTCACAACACACAAGCCTATGGGGGTCCCTCTTGCCCACTCACTTGGCAGGCCTGTCACCTTTAGGCCTGGCATATGATCTGACGTCAACCAGCTCACCTCAATGAGATCCCAACTGTCGGTGTTACTCTGGGATGCCTACTGGAGAAAGGCAATGGTTGCAGCCTCTCCCCCAATGGACCTGGCCTTCCAAACATTGATCCAGCCCCACTCAGGGTAGGGAACCACCTCCATGAAAATTCTGAAACCTTCAACCCAATTGATGAAAGTGCACTCTACTGGATGGACCCTGGACTCTTTTTTGGACTTTTTGTTGGAGATGATGTCCCCAGCCTCCTTCCCTGTGGGCTTCAGCAAAGTGAAGACATCTACATAATATCCCCAGAGGATCTGTTTCCTAACCTGCTTGGATAGGTGGAGGCCTGGACAGTTCTCACCCCATGAGAATTTGAGGAAGGCAACTGCCTGGTGATCCACCCACACACCCTGCAAACCTGGACGCCTGGCCCTGTACATGATGGCCCAAGCAAGCATGCCTGGAACTAAAGGTCCTCCAAACAAATAGTTGTTCCTGCCCAAGAATGTAGCATCCCCACTCCTTGCTCTTTTGGACCTCCTGGCACTAGCATTTTTTAGACTTTCTATTGGCAGTGCATTTACGCTTCTGTTCCTTCTGCCTGTCACTTCCAGCTTAGGCACCAGGAGTCACACTGGCTTCAGAACTGGTGGTGGTGGAGCTGCCACTGGAAGTAGAATAACTGCTGGATGAAGTGCTGGAGCTTCTGGGAGAGGTGTCCAGAAGCACACTTCCCTGCTTTGAAAAATGACTGCGCTCACTGTGCTTACCCACACTGTCTGCTTGGGAGGCCAGAGTCATCAACCCAGGAGCAGGCAGTGCAGGGGCAGGTGGCATGTTGACCTTTCCAACCTGCTTAATGAAGGCAGTTATAATGCAAGTCAAGTCTGCAATTGCATCTTCTGTGGGCTCTGCAAGGGGCACTGAGGTAACCAAGGCCCCCAGTGGGGCTGAAGGGCATCACTGCTGCAGCCTGGGAGCCAGGTCTGCCCAGGACTTCCTGGGCTGACCTGACTGGCCTCTTGTGGTGGGGTGGGTGGGCACCACCCGCTGCCTTGACTCCTTCGGGGACATTATCAGAGTGGGGAGGGGGGGTAAGCTGGTTGGCTAAGAGCTGGTGCTTCTTCACTCCACCGCTAGTGGGCTTTGCTGTTGTTGCAGCTGCTGCTGCAGCCAATGGTCCAGTGGCTGCTGGTGCTGCTGTTATAGATATCTGCAGCCCTCTCCCTACTGCCCCACTGCCGCCACCACCGCCTTCACTTTGCTCAAGGCCCTGTCCTCCCACCTCCCTGAGAGAGCATAATAAAATGGTACCAACCTCCAGCCCTATGTGGCCTTAAATAGTCCCAACAACCAATCAGATTCCAGGAGGCCCGGAAGCCGCCACCCCTTCTGGGCTCCTGGCCAATCCTCTGGCCACTTTCTCCATCTGTCCACCAATAGGATGGCACTTCCAGCCCCAAAGCATGCTGAGAATTGTCGTCCCATACCAGAGCCAGAAGTACTGCCCTACATCCGCCCCACCAGCCAATCAAAGCCCCAACAGCCCTGGTATAGTGGCTGCTGGGACACAGGTGGCTGGGGATGGTTGTCAGTGTGTGGATGATGGGTGTTGCAGTGATGCTCTTTGACACCCAGCAGAATCTGCAGGACAAGCTGGCTGCTGTGATCCACAGTCACTTTGTATCTCTTACCATCAACCAGTCTGTAATCAAAGACCCTATTTTGTAATCAATTTTTCACATTCATGTTTATCCTTTGTTGAAAACTTTCAATTGTATCACATCTCTGTCTCAAAACTCTGACATATGAAAACTGGAAAATCTATCCACAAGCACTAAAAAAAAATATTTGTTGTCACCTAGTAACACACATTTGTCCCTTTTTGCTTAACAGCATGGACCAACCTCAACAGGGCATTTTAGCAATTTTCTTGCTCTGGTTCTGTCACAGGAAAAACCTTGACTTTTTACTCTGTGGCAAACTAAATACCTCCCAAATCATTTGTACAATGAGACATTTTCAAATTCAGGACCTATATCCTCCCAGCTTAAACAAGCTACCAAATCCTCTGTTCCCTAGGATTCTATTATTGATGTGCATAACCAGAATGCAATGATTCATTTCCCACACCTGCATGTTTAGCATTTGTTTTCACTTTGTATAAAATACATATTCTCTCTTTATAGCTTTTGTACACACCTTCCCATCCGGGGTGATTTTACATTTATCCCACAAAACTAAGGGGGGTTGCAGACTGCCAGAAATAATGTGAATTCAGTCCACTTTTAGGGTTAGGGTTAGAGTTAGGGAACCATGGGAACTGTATTTTATTGTGGCATCAGAGTTGTCTGACAGAGAAGGCTCAATGTCTCAGAAAAATAACAGTTCCCATGATTCCCTAGCACTAACCCTAACTCTAAAAGTGGACTGAATTCACACTATTTCTGGCAGTCTGCAACCCCCCTAAGTGTATATCCCCTGACACACCAACTAAACAGTTTTGTAAATCAGGTACACATAAAACATTTTCAAAGTTTCCTCACCAAAACTTGGCATGTAGACATTCTCAATTTCTTTTAACATCTCTTACCCCTCCATCAGCTAGATAAACATCTTTGATACTGGAGGATTTCTTACTTTTCAGCAAGTCTGCATTATTTATCACATGCCTGGTTCTCCCAGAATATAGAATCTATTTTGTCCTCAGGTTTTTACCACCTGTTTGAGTCACACTGTCACAGCTCAGTATCACAGCTGCAGTTCCTTTGTTTCCCCCAAAGTCTCTGGGTTGTTGATTGTTGCAAACTTCCTTGCATTGCCATTTTCAAATATCCTGCTCTGCCACAGTAAAAGCATCGGTTTACCTGTGCATCAGCTGCCTTTTCAGGACGCATATCCTTGAAACCTCAGGTGCTATCCTAGGCCGCCAGAAGCCAACAATTCTGGCTTTTCCTCAAGTAAACTGCTTGGCTCATCACGTTCCAGCCTCTGGAACTTTTTGGCGTCCAGCAAAACTGCTGCAGCCCCCCCACAGCATTGACCACTGTGTAAAATTTCACCCTCACCAGGGATTTTTTTTTTATTTTTCTTCCAAGAACTGTAAAGTCCTTTGACCACAGCATTTATGACAAAGCTGTGCAGAATTGATGAATTTCCTTTTCAGTTTCCCAAAAACCTTTGCTGAAGAACATCCTCTCCCAAAATGTAACTGTGACTCAGAGAGGGTTAAAAGAATGAGTTATTTTGGCTTAGGCATTCGCCTCCAGCAATTCCTGCTGCATTAGTACTCCATGCATTGCAACATGCATCTGTGACTCAAGTTCCTGAGCCTTGGTAACCCAGCTGCATCCATTTTAAACAAAATGGCCCTTAACAGACCCCCTAAGCAGATGGCTTAAAGGACAGTCTTGGGGGCAGGGAAGGGGAGGGGCAGCTGCATGATCGGCACCCCAAACCCTTCCCCAGGTCGTCCTCGGAGCAGCCAGCCCTCCACACAGCCGGCGCTCCAAGGAGGACCTCCCGCTGCAGCATTTGCACATGCAGCGGTGGAAGAGTTGGTGAAGGTGCGCCACAGCCTTTTGCGGTGCACCTTCGGCGACTTGTGAAAGGAGCACCAATTTAGCACTCCTTTCAGGGGCAGTGAAGCTGCGCTGCAGGACCGAGGCATGGGGATGCCTCAGTCCCGTGGCGCAGCTTCCTGGGGCGGGCCATAGCCGCCCTTCTGCTTCCCCCCAGAGTTTGATTGCAGCTTGGAAAAAAAATCACTGTATTGAACCCACAGTATTTCCAGCCTGTCCAGGCTTTGTTTTCCCCTGCTTCTTACTGTTTACAGAGTGGAGATTTCTCAGACAACTATCTTTAAAGAGTTCTGCACTCTGCCATCAGGCAAAAACAGTTTAGCAGTAAACTTTAACTGTTGCTTACATCTGAAGAAGATTTGAAGCCACCTCTGCTTTTCCCAGCAACCGCTGAAGCATGGTTCCCTTGTCCTGGCACAGCTGAAGTTTTGGATAGGCAGTCTTGCCTCTTGGCCACCTTGCAGACTTGCCATTTGGACTCCTGGGCTCCTTTCCTTCTGGACATTTGGCCTCTTTGTCCTCTGGCAGAGCAGCCACATCTGGCAAACAAGCCTCTTCAGCCAGACTAGCCTTAACTGGCAGACTAGCCATAACTGGCAGACTAGCCATAACTGGGCCCATAACCCTGTGTGGATGATGGGTATTGCAGTGATGCTCTTTGACACCCAGCAGAATCTGCAGGACAAGCTGGCTGCTGCGATCCACAGCCACTTTGTATCTCTTACCATCAACTGGCTCAGCTTCCCTTCTTCAGGATCCTGTCTTCCTCAGTCAAGAAGACACATTGTAAAGTCCAAAAGCATAGTTTATTAATGCATATAAAGTAAAATAGGATAACTAAGTAAAATCCATTGTGATGAACTTGACCAGTTCAGCCATGCAAGATTACATCTTTAACAATCCCAAAAGCTTAGGATCTCAACTTGTTGCAGTTGAAACCACTGCTGCCAGCCACACACACACTCACATCTTGAATTATAAACATTCTAGACAGAGGATTCTCTAGGCCCTTCCCATACTCCACCTTCTAGGTGTTAACCTTATGTTAATTGGATAATGCCTGTATGATGTATAATAACCCAGCCTCTTGCTGTCCATCATCCACCATGTGACTATTTTCTCATGACCTAACAATGTTTTGGATACTGCTATCAAGCGTTTCTCATAACAAAATATGTGTCCATGAGTTGTACCTTTGGGAAAGTTCATGTTTATGTCTGTGTAGCCATCTGGTATTGGATTCACTTTGTTTTTATTGATGTTGTTCTCATGAAGAAAATTCCACACACACATCTCTACATTTCACCTTTGACTGTATAACCCATCCATATTCTAACAGGTTGCACTGACTCCCAGCTTCCTGTGCAGTAGCAACAAGACTGGCCTGGTAAGTTGGGCAGCCTCATCTGTTCTGATTCAAAGAAAATAGTTGGGGGGGGGGGGAATGCCTTTTGAGGGGATAACTTGTTAAAATAATCATGTTCAACATTACTGTATCACATTATGCTAACCTGATTATTTTTGATTGGCAAATGTTGCATTAAAGTGATATTACTAATTAAGGAAATTTAAGAAGGAATATGTCAATATCCATTTTTGAGCACTGATGCTTTCTTGACATCCAGACTAAACTGATTAGAAAGAACAGATTATAGAATTGTTATTTCTTATCAGGATTCATGATTTCAATATTTAGATATTTGAATTTTGGCAAGAGGCAATTTCTTTTTAAGAGTGGTGGGAGTGGTGTGAGCTACCTACAACATAATTTCTCTTTTTGTAAAAAGTGAATAATTTGCATTGGGGTGTACTGATTTCAAGTCTTCCTGCTGGTCATGACTAGGCTGAGTGCACCTCATGAGCATAGCTGCCAGATCCCTTTTCTCTTTCTCCAGCTTCCTTCACACACACACAATGATGTTTCTTTGTTCTAGATGTGATGGGCTGCCTGCTCTCCTCTCCACCAGCAAAAGTTGGCACCTGCCATCACTGATTTGAAAGCATGGGATTTGTACTATCTCACATATGCAATTAGCAAAGATTCCATATCTCAAGGTCTTCAAATCAAGATCAACTGTTTTATCAAACAGGATACCTAAGAAAGTGGGGAATACTGATTATGTTGAGATAAATGGCAGAAAACCATGAGGGAATGAATGCAAAGGACTAGAGAAGGTTCAGCTTAGTGTGCCTTAATGTGCATGAAGATGTCTTTGAAGAAGATGGAGTTAGGCACAGAAACATGTACATTACTGGTAATTAAGGATATGATAATTTGATGTTATCAAATTTTTAAACAATGCCAACACTTAATTCCCATCATTTCTTGTCATCAGTTTGTGAGATGCTGTGGATCCTGTACCAAAATTCAGGCAACTTTAATGCACTATATGTGCAGATATAAATATGCATGTTTATTTTTTATAGTTACTGAACTTAGTTTTATTTTTTGCCATTCCATATTTTTCACATTCACAATTATTCACATTTCAAATCATTTGCATTTTTTAAAAATGTGTGCATTGATTTGTGCACACCATTTCTCAAGAATGTTCTTTAAGACTTACAAATATATGAACATTCACAGAGAGGCATGCATTTTCTTATAACAAGTCTCTAGAGATGCAAAAATGCTACTTTGGTTGAGACTGCCAAATTCAACAACATTTCTTTCCATTTGAATACTCATCTTTGATAGAAGAGTGGAAAATGAGAAATCAAACATGCAAGATCCATTTTGTGCATGCTTTTCAGTATTCATCTTAAAATGTAAAATAGGGATATGATAAATGTGTAGACAATGCAGATGCCTTTAAACAGGGAGCTGTGATTTGTTGCAGCTCTCCAGAGAATATGCAACTATTAGAGTTTGTCATCTAGAATAGAAAAAAAAAGTTCAATGCTGAAAAGAAAATGTTCTGAGTCTGAACATTTCCTGGTTATTTAAATGCCTCCCTAGATGTTTACTTTGTAGGTTTCTTTCTAGGCATTGCAAAAAAAAAAAAAAAAAAAAAGCAATGTACATATGCTTAAAAAGACACTATTTTAAAATATTGGATATTTTAAAATATAAGATATTGGTGGACATTGTAGGGTATTGTTTTGAAACATTCACTCTGTTTTTAAATAGAAACTTTTTATACCATTTAATAAAATCAGATGAAGACACTATACATAACCAATTTTGGGCATATTTGGACAGCAAAATGTGCCAGATATTTATGATGGGAATATTTTCCCACTTTTTACTTTTTTAATATTTGTTTTGGTAGATTTGGAAAGGATTTTTTTCATGAATTGTTTAACGGTGAGGTAATAGGCCATTTTCTAAATAGGTTCCTATGCCTATTTTAAGATGGCACTCAGTTGATTATTAAAAGAGGTCAGAGTGTGGCAAATTGAAAATTATTCTTCAGTTGAAGGGCTGGTCAGAAGTGGCTGCATTTATAGAAGTAATGCTCTCCACTGCATTTGCAACTGAACTCTTAGAACCCTAATGGACCACATAATGTGTCCTTGAAGAATGTTTAACATTTGTGAACAGCTAGTGTCATGAGACAATGGTAACAAATCACCAGTTTTCTTCTAACACTGAACAAGACATTTAGAATACAAAATGTGCATTATTCTGTTCATTTCTCTTTCCCTGCTTCACTAGAGATTCTAAATAGTTCTTCTCTCTAGGCCATCTTAACTTGCAACATACTATCATGAAAGAAAAATGGATGTCTTAATGTCTGCCTTGTACTGTCCTTTACATAAATGCATCTGTTTGCAGTGTCAACATTAAGATAATTTGAATCTTTTCTCTTTTTTGTCTAAATTACTTCATCTTTGAACAAAATCTATTACTATAGATATAGTGGTTAAGGAATGGGTACAACAACTTCTTTCTTTTAATAAAAAAGAACACTTATAGTTTCTATCCTAGCTGTGAACTGAAATAGAGAAAAAGGCCATGGATTGTGAGCATTTTTTTCTGTCAAATGTGTCCATTTCACAGCAATTCCCACATTAGTTTCCAAAACCATGTTCAACTGTACCATGGGGAGAAAAAGGAAACACATATCCATTAGTTAATAATTTCTGAGTTGCAGAATTTCTTATTAGTCCAGAATTTTCCTTATCTCGGTTTTCTGATATATTTTTGACAATTGTTTCAATTGATATTAAAATACTCCGAAGGATATATGGTTTTGGATAGTAATCTTTCTTGTTTGTTTGCTTGTTTGTTTGCTTGTTGTTTCTTGCACAAATCAGAGAAATTGTCCCTCTAAATAGTGAACAAATGCTACATTTACCATCACATCACACCATAACTCAACAAGCATGTAGAAATATACCAAAATAAATAAAATGATATGAAATCACAATATAAAAAGCATTAAAAATCCATCATTGATAAAACTCAATTGTAAGCCAGGCCGAGATCTTTACTATAAGGTGCAATATAAATATTTTAATTAATAAAAAAGAGAAATATACCTGGAATATATGCTAGCAATAGTAAAATACCATCAGCATGAAAGTTGTAAGCTAACAGAATTAGCTGAAGTAAGCTTAATACTACATTCCTTATTCCAGACTTTGGCAGTTCTTTCCTTCTGCATCACCTACACTGCTTGTTGGGCCTTTGGTAAATTTTATTATTTTTCAGTAAAGATTCATGTATATTCTTAAATGCCTGTGGGACTTTTTTCACCCTAAATATTGCAGTATAGTGATAGGATAAATCATGGCTTTCAGTAAGGAGAACAAATTGTGATGATGAAACATGTTCCTGTCTCAAATATTACCAGCATCTCATTATTTGAATTTACCACCATGCACACATTTACTTAAATATCCACTGGTTATTTAACAATGCTACATGTTCTAAGTTGTTCTATATATGTATATGTAGGAAAGAGAAGGGAAGGAATGGAAATGGGTAGAGGGAGAAGAGGCAGAGTAAGAAGGAAAAAAATGAAGAATGGATTGGAGAAAAGGAGAAGGAGAGGGGAGGAAGGGAGAGAGAGAGAGTAGGAGATGAGTAAGAGAGAGCAGTGGAGTTAAGGGAAGAGGCTGAGAAGGAGATATATACCATAACACACATTTACTGTGTTGAAAACAAGACCCTTACATCAAGATCTTCTGCACTAGAAGCATACTGACATAGAGGTAACATGATTTGTAGTGTAAAGTGAAGATATACTTTCATTTCCCATAGGGCAGAAGGAAAAACATAATTAGCAAATTTTGTTTCATTTATTTAAAGTATTATTGTATAACATGCAACATATTTATGATAGAACTTGGTCAAAATAATTATTACAACTGATGCAGAAAGTTACCTTAAATTATGCTGAATGCATAAGAAGTGTAAAACAGCATGTCCTGGGGAAAACCAAAAATCTGTGTTATGCTCTTCATTTTGTTGCACTCAAATGAACCCTTGATTCAGTAGGAACCTAGTTTCCCCCAGTCCTGTTACCATACAGCTTAACTGTCTGTCTTTCTGTCTGACTCTCTGTCTTTCTGTCTAGTTGGGACTAACTGTTGGATTTATTTGGCTCTATTTCTTTGGATCCAATTTGATTTTTAAAACATTTCAGTCCTTGCTTTGCATTGAGTTGTGAGACTCATGTGTGCATACACGTTTCCCCCCCCCCCATGGAAATTTATGCAAAATGTTTAATTTCATTCTCTATTTTACCAAACTTCAGTATTATCCCTGTTGAAGAAAACATGTTTTAGTAGATTTTTTGCAGTTATGAACATTTAATCTATATGCAAGTTAAAATATGAGAATAATTCTCTGTGCACTTTATTTCTTCAAAATGCTCCCCATAAGCCTTTGTTGTTGTTAAATGCCCTTGAGACAATCTTGACTCATGGTGACCCTATGGATGAGAGATCTCCACAACCCTCTGTCCTCCACTGCTCTACTTAAATTTTGCAACCTCATACCTGTGACCTCCTTAATAGAGTCCATCCATCTAGCATGTGGCCTTCCTCTTTTCCTACTTCCCACCACCTTCCCCAGCAGTATTGTTTTTTTTCCAAAGAGTCCTCTCTTCTCATAATATGTCTGAGGTACAACAGTCACAGTTTGGTCATCTTGGCTTC
The DNA here is from genome assembly GCA_026167975.1 of Phrynosoma blainvillii. Classification (NCBI taxonomy): domain Eukaryota; kingdom Metazoa; phylum Chordata; class Lepidosauria; order Squamata; family Phrynosomatidae; genus Phrynosoma; species Phrynosoma blainvillii. Next base: position 200,157,954 of record JANUYF010000003.1, read on the forward strand.
CAGGGAGGTTTCTGGCTTGATATGCTCTAGGACCCATTTGTTGTCCTTTTGGCTGTCCATGGGATCCTCAGCACTCTTCTACAGCACCACATCTCAAAGGAATTGATTTTCTTCCTATCATCTTTCTTAACTGTCCAGCTCTCACATCCACACATGGTAATAGGGAATACAATGGCTTGTATGATTCTAACTTTTGTGCTGAGTTGTATATCTTTTCATTTTTGAATCTATTCTAGTTCTTTCATAGCCACCTTCCCTATTCTTAGTCTTCTTCTGATTTCCTGACTCCAGTCCCCATTTATATCAATTTTTGATTCCCATGTATGGGAATTCTTTTATTATTTCTATTTCTTCATTGTCTAGGTTGAACTCATGAAGGTCCTCAGTGGTTATTATTTTTGTTTTCTTTATGTTCAACATTAAGCCTGCCTTTGCACTTTCTTTTTTGATCTTCCTTAGTTCCAGGTCTGTGAGGTTTTCTGCTAGTACTATGGTGTCATCAGTAGATCTTAGATTGTTGATATTCCTTCCTATTTTCATACCTCCTCCTTCTGTGTCCAAGCCTGCTTTTTTATAATATGTTCTGCATACAAGTTGAACAGATAGGGTGAAAGGATGCCAGCCTTGTCTGACCCCTTTGCCAATTGGGAACCATTCTGTTTCTCTGTGTTCTGTTCTGATAGTAGCCTCTTGCCATGGATACAGCTTCCTCATTAGGACTATCAGATGTGTTGGCACTCCCATGTCTTTAAGGGCATTCCATAGCCTTTCATGATCTATGCAATCAAAGGCTTCCTTATAGTCTTTAAAGCACATGCTGATTTTCTTTTGGAATGTCCTGGTGTGCTCTATTAGCCATTATATGTTTGCAATGTGATCCTCTTCCTTTCCTGAACCCCGCTTGGACCTCTGGGATTTCTCTCTCCATGTATGGTTGGTGTCTATGTTGCAGAATTTTGAGCATGATTTTGCTTGCATGGGATATCAGTGCTATGGTTCTATAGTTGCTCAGTCTCTTGTGTCTCCCTTTTTGTGGATGGGGATATATATTGATTGCTTCCACTCTGTTGGCCATTATTTTGTTTTTCTTACCAATATGCAAACCCTTGTATTATGATACAAGACATTTCTACTCACAATGTGGTCTCAAGAGGCATGAAAAAAGCTAGTTATGTCAAGACTGTCCAATTTTCCAATTTTTTTTCTTATTTATTGCCCATTTTTATCCAAGGAGCTCATGGCAGCATGCATGCCCCCTCCAATTTTATCCCCAAAACACCATTGAAGGGGTTACGCCAAGAAAGTGATAGGACATTATGAGAGCTTCATGTGTCAGTAGGAATTTGAATGGGTCTTCCTAACTGATGCCATTGCTTTGGTCAAGGGATCATCACATTTTGGAGTAGAATTCCCTCACTGATTGTACAAAACATTGCCCTACACAAAGAATTAAAGGAGACATTCTTGTTAAGTGAGACATCCCAACTGTTGGGATTGGGGAAAATTATTGCAAAATGTTTATGGGGAGAAATCTTTTCTTACTGATCTTTCTTTGAGTAAAAACTCCATTTAAAAATATTCTCTCTACTTTGTATAGGTCTCTGTGTGATTTTCTCTGACAAGATGAAATGAAACAAAATTCATCATGCTTAAGAAACTCCAAAAATAGAGGAATGTGAAAACAGAAGTGTCACCTGACACTTTGGGTCCTTAAAAAAGACAGTTAAAAGACATAAAAGTGAGAACCTCTGGAAGCCATAAAGACTGCCTGGGGATGCAAATGTCAGAATGTGAATCACATGAGATCCAACACACTGACACTTAGAGAGCAGTTCATTTCACAGAGTAACACTAGGGGATTGGGTGAGTGGTATAAGTAACTTTAGTAGAGGTCAGGACATAAGTTGTACATTTTCCTGTGAGAGAAGAATCTATGAAGGTAGCCATTATCTTCAGCATTGAACTATAGATTTTTGCTGTGTGGCTATGCTTCTTTGTGTGGCTGCTCTTGGATAAGAAACAAAGGTACACCTCTGAAGGATATTCCTAGAGCCTGAGAAATCTTTCTACTTGTGTACATTTTCACTGAATTAAAATAACTAAACAAATCATATTCTACAAGAAAGCTGAAGAAAACAAATATAGACAAATGTATTTCAGAGTCATAACTTAGTAGGCATAAGCACATTTACTTTTTGAATTTAAGGGGATTTAAATTAAATGTGTTGCTGTTGCTGTTGTGTGTCTTCAAGTCATTTCTGACTTATGCTGACCCTAAAGAAAGCCTATCACAGGATTTTCTTGGCAAGATTTCTTCTTAGGAGTTCTACCATTGCCTTCATTTTAGGCTTAGAGAATGTGACTTGCCCAAGGTCATCCAGTAGTTCTGTGAACCTGGTTCAGTTTTGCTATGTGACAGGCTACTCTTCATCAGTTCTGCTGTTCCAGATATTATTATGCACTCATGCTACAGTATTCATGTACAAGAGCATAAATAAATAATACTAGATCTACATATATTCAAGAAGAGCAAGCAGTAGCAGCCAGCCACTTTCATGTCTCTGGGATTAATCTTATTTGAGTTTTAACTTGAATTGTAAGTTTTAATTCTTTGTTTAGTTAGTTTAGTTTTGACTTGAATTGCAAAGTAAGTGCTAAATCTATTTCTGGAGATAGGATTTAATAGCCTGTTTCAAGTTCAGAGTGAACCCACTTCCCAAGGCAGAAACATCCCAGCACCCATGCAGCAAGCGTGAGACATGTAAAAGAGAACAAAGTTTTCTGAATTCCTTAACAGCTGAAGGTCTCAATCTCCTTTCTGCATTAAGGGGCTTAGTAAGACAATTATGTAAGGGATGGAGTGGGAAAGTATGGGGCCATGAGATAGATGGTTCTAATGCCAGCTGAGATCACCAAATGACTTACCAGGAAACAGGAGGTTTCATCAGGAGGATCTCACCATTTGGTCTGTTGGTAAAGCATTCCCCTGACAACTTTCACTTCCTTATGCTGCATCATGAGTCTCATCATTCATACTGCTGGTGTTGTAGAATCTAAACTGTGAGTTTAACTTCACAGCCCCGGGTTCTTAGCAGAACACAATAGAGAATGAAGACCACTGATGAGGTACAAACAGGATTTATTAACATGTGCACAGTGTCCCAGGAGACCAAACCTGGGCAAAGGACAAGGAAAATGGCTGTTGTTTTTATACCCACACAGACAAAGAACTCATCTTTTACATCTTATTGGATGTTCTAAACTTTAAACACATAGAATTCTAAACAATGAGAGTAAAGATCTATGCATATATTATAATCTATTTAGGATACCATTTGTGTCAGACCCACTGTATTCCAGGAAAACATCTTATCAGCAGAGACTGTACTTCCAGGACCTTTCAGGGTCTTCCTGCACTGATTTATTGTTATGGCTTTATGGGGCATTTTGGCACCTCTTTGTTACAGCTTCAGGGTCCCTCTGAGGCCACTGTGTAAATAAACATTTTAACATCCTGGACTAACATTCTGGCCATATGTTTCTGTGTTAAAGGCGTCATTTTTTTTTTTTTTTGCAGGCGTCTAATTTCTACACACAATAGTACACATTTCTAACTTAGGCATATAAAACATTGATTATCATTGATTATCCAATTATAACTACTTCACTGGAACAGTAAAGCAAAATCACCTGTTCTTCAAATAAGCCACCATTTCATTTTTTATCATATCTGATTGCTTCTTACTACTTAATCAATTTAGCTGACTGCTATATGTTTTTTATTCTGACTAAAGAAACGAGCATTTTGAAGGCTAAGCTCTTTGCCTTCCTGCCTTTGCCAGGTGGTACAACCTGTGTGCCTGGAGCTCCATTGCCTTTGTTCTTCCTTGGTGCAGTTTTTTTCAACTATAGAGGTTGAGGGTCTTCTAGGTGGTGTAAGAAAGTACCCCAAAACTAGAGGGATAGTGCTAGGACAAAATCTGCATTAATTGCCAAGGCTGAGCAGATAACAGCTTATTATAGGTTAGGTTTAAACAACAACAAACTTTTCAGGTATCTGGCACAAGTATATGATATAAATTGGAAAATTATTCCACTTTCATAAACTTTGTCAACAGAAATCAGTGAATTGGCTGGCAGTACATCCAGACTAATTAAAAAGACCTGAAAATCCCAGATTTTCTTTTCAATTTTTTTTATTTTTTTATATATATAAATGTTTATTAGTTTAAAAAATTTTATTTTGAAGACCCATGCACATTTTTATCTTGGAATATTTTCTGTCTTCTCCAATAGAATCAAGTACCAGTTCCCCAGGTAGGTTTATTTTACAAAGATGGAAAGAACAGCAACAATCTCTGGGACTTTTCAATCAGTCTGGATGTGCCTTGAATCATACCATGCACTTTACAGAGAATGGCATACATTCTCTGTAAAGGGTATTTTTTGGGGTGTGTGGTTTTGTTTTTGTTTTGTTTTTTACTTATCTGTACTCCTCTTTCCTTTTCAACCCCACCAACAAGGACATTCCATTCATTCTTCAAAAATCTTGTTTGTTAAAGGTTAATCGATAGTGATATCAGCCACAAAGAATTAATCCACCACAGGTACAACAATAACTGCAGTGTGGGTATGTGCCGGGGAATAAAGGGTAGAGAGATGTTTTGAGAACCTCTGAGCATCTTAAATACCTTATACTACACAACTGAATCCTTTCTGCATCCCACTCCAAATCAAGAAGTGTGGCTTGCAAAGATCAATGGCAAGCCTTGTATCTTCTGTGTGGAAACCAGAGAACCCAAATTAGATCTGTGGCATCCCTACAACCCCCTGCTTTTCTCTGCATCTGACTTTCCTTAATATCATAATTAAAAGAGGAGGAGGAGCAAGCAGCAACAGCAATCAGTTATAGCAGTGATACTGAGATTAAAAAGCATAATGGAAAGGGTGGGGAGAGAGAGGGAAAAAGCAAGAAGAGAAATGTAGAATGGGTTTGAAGGAAGTTTTCACTTAATTATCCTGGTGTATAGCAGTGTATAAGCAAGATTTGAAAGGATAAAAATCCTTGTTTTATCATTTTAAAAACCACATAAAGGATTATATTAAAAAGCAGGATAGAAATAAATAAATAAATAAATAACTTTACGAAATTGTTTAATCACTTCAGCAATCAATTGAGTACAGTCTCTTCATTATGTGAAATAAGGCAGCTACATCTAAGTAGCTGCACATATGCTAGTGTTTTAACAAGACTGGTGCAGAAATATATAGGAAGTAACAAGTGCAAGTTGTGATGATTTCACTAAATCCCTCTTGCAGTCTGTAGAATTGTGGATAAATTAGTTTCTACATTTGGTTTGACTTGTCAGTGGCATCACTAGGGGGGTGCGGGGAATGTGGTCCACACCAGGTGTCATCAAACCCAGCCCACCCCTTAGTGGTGCTTGTACCCAGGTGGGGAAGAACATGTGGGGGCACAAACTTCCTCCACTGCCTGAAAGCAGAAGAGGAGAGCTCTGGCTTCAGTCTCCATGCTTCCTGGCCTGGAGCCGGGGGGGGGGGGGGCATTATACTCCAAGACAGCAGCTGAGGTAAAGGCAGTGGGGTGCTCATGTGTCCACTCCTCCTCCTCCTCCTCCTCCTCCCCCCCCCCCCCCATCGCTGGCCCCCCTTCTCCTCTCTGCTGCCTCCAGCCCCGTCCTCAGTCCTCCTCCTCATTTTCTGCCCAGACTCAGCTGCTCTTGGTGGGAATGTGGTGGACATAAAGAGAAGGGATGAAGCTGGAGAAGGCAGAGGAAAAAAAAATCTTGTGTCAGTGGCTGGCCACCTTCTCACCAGGTCTTCTTCCACTTCTACTAGAGCTGCCTTCCTAGCCATCTCTGATTGTGCTGCCGCAGTTTATAATCCCCTATACTAGCAAGAAGAGCAGCTGAACCTGGGAGGGAATGAGGCAGCCTGCAGAGAAGAAGGGAGTCACTGGTGCTTAGCCTCTGTCTGAGTGAAAGTTAGAGCCCAGACACCAGAGATGCCTTCCTTCCCTGATGCCTCTGCTTCAGTTATTTCCTTCCAGCTATTTGGACCCTGCTTGCTTTTCTTTCTCCTTTACTCCCCCCTCCACTGCATTTCCTTTTTTTTGGTTCAGTCCTGCCCTCCCTCTTTAAATTTTACCACTGAGGGAATGAACCATTGTGAACTGAGAGGGGTAGTAGAAATGGAGGAGGAGGAGGAGGAGGGTCCCCTGGGGAAAGACTGGGGAGCCCCTGCTCAGCAATGAGGGGTTGGTGGCTTTTGTCCTGGCTGTGAGTGCAACACATCCATGCATGAGCAACAGGGAGAGAAGGGTCTGGCCAGGTGGGGAAAAAAACCCTGTAAGGATATGGCTATTTGTGGAGTGGACTGTTTGTGTGTGCACACACGCCTGTGTACAGCTTGAGAGAAAGAGAAACCAAACCAACCAACAAACCTTGCCTTGCAGTTTGTTGTCTTTTCTAAGGATGTTATCACACGGGGAGTCGCGGGGAGAAAGTGGAAATAAACTGGTCGAGCGGAAGACTTTAATTTACGGGATTTGTTCTGTTTGGCCTCGTCTGATAACTACATTCGAATTTAAAAGGGGGTTAATTCGAATGAAAACCTGATCTTTTCATTTTCGGAATTTAAGAAATGAAAAGATCAGGTTTTTGTTTGAATTAACCCCCTTTTAAATTCGAATGTAGTTATCAGACGAGGCGGAACAGGACAAATCCCGTAAATTAAAGTCTTCCGCTCATCCGGTTTATTTCCACTTTCTCCCCATGACTCCCCATGTGATAACGTCCTAAATCAGGGAAAAATGTGGAAGGGGTTTGGCATTTAAAAGTTGCTACTTTGCAAGAAACACTTTGTCAGAGTCCACTTGCTTCTCCCCCCACTCCCTCCCGCTTTACCAGATCCTCTGCTCTCAACAGCAGGCAGATTTGTTTTGTCTTGGATGGCAAATCAGTTCTGCAGCATTATCCTTTGTGCGTGTGTGTGTGTGTGCAACAAGTATGTGCTGCTTACAAAAATAATACTCCTAAAACGTATTTTGGTATCCTATGTAAAGATCATAATGATCCTTTTTTTAGTTTGGGGGCTTGTCTACATGTGTGTACATTTGTGCTGCCAACTAACATGGTATAACACACAGGGGCTTATATAACAATCATATACTTCTTCATGAAAGCAGTGAATTTGCACCACATGTTTACACCGTATGTTTACACCATGAAATGATCATTGTTCAGATATTGAGTCATGTGATATTGCATATGTGTGTACATGTTTAACTGATTGAAGTAGTGTTTCTATTTAAGAACAGTCTAACACGCAGTGAGTGATTCATATATGGAATGAGATTATATCAATTCAGTTTAATAAAACTATTAGAAATGCTGGAATAGCTTTCAGTGATCATATAGTTGTAATTTGTGCATTTTGTTCAGCACTTCTAAACATCATAGTTGTATAGTGGCTCAAATCCTGGAATTTTATTAGAAAATAACAGCTCATAACTTGAATAACATTTTCAACTAAATATTCCATGCTTATAACTTAAGCAATGACATTAAATTAACACTTTAATTAGCTACAAGGAGCTAAGAAAGTACCTGTCTATGTATACCTGTTTTAGAAAGGGGTTATTAACCCCACCCCAAAAAACAGTTTAAGAGCAATTTGGGCCCAGAATATTCAGAGATGAATTAAGAATCAGAACAACAAGAGGCATTTGGAAAAATTAAAAGAGCTTATTAGAAGCACTTGCTTTAGGATTGCCAGATGTGACCAAGCCCTTTACCCTGTACAAAGGCAGGGAATGGCCACAGGATGTTTACAGGCAATAGCAGCTACTGCCCTATTAGTTAAAGAAGCTGACTAAGGGGGGATGCAGATGGCAAAAAGCGCTGTCTTGAAGCCCAGGAAGGGGAGGGGCAGCCAGAGGCTGCGCACCCCAACCCCTTCCTGAGGATGTCATCAGAGTGCCCACTGTTGCACATGGCAGGCACTCCGATGACGTCCTTTCGTCTCAGCGTCCGGACACTCTAACATAATCAGCAAAGGAGGGAGTTTTGGAGTTGTGTCCTGTAACCAATTAAAAATGGTCAATTATGCATATATTAATATAATTATAAGCTAGCTGTGTAAGATGGTATGTAAGGATGTTGATTAGTGTGTGTGGGGGGGGGTGCTCTCAGGACCATTGACGTTAAAGGAATAAACTCATTTTTTCCTGATTCAGCGGTCTCTGTTCCTGTGTTATCTACAACATTGATGACATTTGAGGTGAACATTTGGGATGGAGGTTGGGCCTCTTTTCTCCCTTTGTGCTTACCTGGAGAGGCTGCCAAGCATGGTAATAGACTGGGAGGCCTGAGCCTAGCCCAGTAGGTGGCAAGTGTTACACATGGCACAAGGATAACTTGCAGCGTTGCTTCAGCAATTGAAGAGAAAAGAGGGGCAGAGGCCACACTCCACTAGAGTGAGCAGACTTCCAGATGTAAAGTGTGTAACAGCTGAAAGACATTTGTCTCTGTTGAATTTCATTTTATTAATTTTTGCTCAATTTTCTAGTCTATTTAGGTAATTTTTAATTCTGTTTCTATCTTCTTTCCAGTTTTGTGTCATCTGCAAGCATGATAAGGATTCCCTCAAGCCTGATATATAATTCATTGATAAAAAAAAAAAAAAAATGTTGAGACTAATGACCCTAAGACAGAACCCTGTTACAAGCACTGCAATGGATTTACTGGTTTGGAGGTGAAAGCTCCTCTGCTCACTAACTCTCTGCAAGACCTTGCAGGCTGAAGGTTTTAAAAATGGAAAATTCACCTGAGTGGCTCCAAGTGAGAATGAGGCAGAAGGGAAGAAATCAAAAGTCAGCTTGTCAAGGACAAGCTGATTTTGTAAAAAGAATAATTATTTCTTTATTCAAAAGACAGAAAAAGATAATAACAGAAACTGACAGAACAGTCTATATTCAATGCAAAGTGAAAGTAAAAGGGAGGGGATGGCATGGGAGCTAAAAACCTACACTTAACCAACCTAAGGGGGCTAGAGTAGTATAACTAAGCTTAAGGAACTACAGACTAAAACACACACATGGATTTTCTCACCCTCCTATGCAAAGAGGAGTCTTGATGACTGGAGATCAGGGCAGAAGAAGGAAAGGAAGCTGGTCTCAGAGAGTTATTCTCTTTGTGTGTGTGTATTTAACCTCTTTCTAACTTGATGACCATCTCCTACTGACAGGAACACCTCTGTGTGGGGCAGAACATGACCTCAATATTGTTATTTGGAGGGTACCAAAAATGTGCTTGAGGTGATGAGTGCAATCTACCTAAGTGAAAAAGGGCAGGTGCGAATGTACCATTCAAACACTGATATTGACTCTTAGGGCCTTATCAAACGCTGGCCACGAAGCAAAGAAAAAGCGAAGACTAACCGAAGTAGGAATAAATTCGGTTCCATAGCGAAATGAAGGGAATATCGCCCTTTTGGCCATTTCGCAATTAATACCAAGGCTCCCTTCTCTCCCGTCACAAAAAGCCGGGAGGAAAGGCAGCCATGGAAACCGGGGAGGAGGAGGAGGGCTGGAGGACTGGAGAAGGGAAGGCAGCCCATGGAGAGAGAGAGATCGCCTCCCTCTTCCCTCTTCCCTCTTCCTCTCCTCCTCTTCTTTCCAATCCGGTTTGCCTTTTGCCAAGGCAATCCCTTCCCCTCGCTGGGATTTTCGCCCTGCCCACCAATTCGCAATGAATGCGAAGGCTCCCTAGGTACTTCCTCTACAAACCGAATGTCAAAATCTCCCTACTCCTTACGGATTAGCTCCGTATTCTGCCAAGTTCTGGGGCAGCGTCGTGTGTAAACACGGGGGAACAATACGGATTAGCTCCGTGTTTTGGGGCAGCGTCGTGTGTAAACACGGGGGAACAATACGGATTAGCTCCGTGTTCTGGGGCAGCGTCATGTGTAAACACGGGGGAATAATATGTATTAGCTGTGGATGCCCTTTGGATTAGCTCTGCTTCAGACCCCATGTGATAAGGTCCTTAGAGTAGTTGATAACAATGGATTTGCATACACTAAACAAAGGAAGTTGAGTATAGACATTAACCTCTTTTCAAATCCAGCTAGACTTTTCCAACATTTCTGGATGCTGTGCAATGGGTGGTGTACCAGTCAGAGCCAATTGGACAGGTCTTCATTCAGTGAAGGTAGACAAGACAGTAAAGCACTGGTTGCTTTCATCAATTAAGCCATTTCCCTGTCAGCAGGAGATGGGTAGAAGGGAAATTCCAGTTTGTACTTTAGTATAAGGCTTTACTTTTCTCCAAGATGATCAGGGGGCCAGACCACCAGCCTTGCTTTGTCCAGTATGCCTTCTTAACTATTTCTGCAGACTGGCAATAGACATCTTCTTGCCTTATGCATCAAAGTCTAATATCAAGCATAACTCATAAACTCTGCTCAAGACCTCCATTCAGTTTGAAACACAGCCTTTAATGTCAACTCTTTGAGCAAATTTCCCCAAGCAAATATGTTTCTCTCTGATAGTGTTCCCATCTACTCCACATTTAAACAACTTGCTAATCAATTTTTTTTGGGGGGACCTTATCAAATACTTTGCTGAAATCCAAATAAATGATATCCATAGCACTGCCACCATCTACTAAACTAGCAACACTATAGAAAAAAGCTATAAGATTAGCTTGGTAGGATTTATCCTTGAGAAACCCTCACTGGCTCCTACTGATCATTCTATTATCTTCAAGATACTTGCAGACAGACTCCTGGATAATCTGTTCTAATATTTTCCTGCTATTGAGGTCAGATTGACAGTTTCTCACTCCAGGCAGGTTTGAATTGTTTATATAGCACTAAGAAGTGCCTGAACATGACACAACAGAAGCTCCATGCCATTACAGATATGAAAGCAGACCTGAGGATGTGGTGATAGTTTTTGGAAATTTACAAGGTAGTGCCCTTTGGGTGGGAGTACAGGGGGTTGGATGCTCAATTTGCAGCTTGTGAAGATCCATGTAAGCATGCAGCACCAGGAACATGGACTTCTCAGATAAAGGCAGTAGCGTGTCAGCTGGAGAAGCACCTCTCCCCTTTCAATCAGAGTAAAGAGACTCCACAGACAGACGACTCTCAGATGAGGCTATAATCTTAGTTCCTCTATATACAAGGCTATTTACAGCAACAATGACAACCATCCAACTCCACATCAACTACAACCCACACGTGTGTCCAGAGGCTTCTGCCTTATATAGCCAGGGTTCCACATAGCCTTCTGGCCCTTCCTGTGGACACCTGTCAGTCACATGAGTGACTTTGCAGTTTTGCAGCAGTTCTCTGCGCTTTACAGCACCAGGTGACCATCCCCATGATGTCATTTCCCATGACACAGCATCAGTCAGCATGACTAAGCTGCAATCAAATGCAGTATCATCATGACTGCTGCTATTCCCCACATTGTACATTTTCCCCTGGGATTCTTTCCTAACACAATTCCAGATTAAATTGGATGTGGGAAGGGTACCAAGCTTTGGAGTCTACTTTGGAGGTCAGTGTTGTGCTGAACTGCAACCCAATTTTAGAAAGAAATAGAGATCACCAGGGATCCCACTTTCCTGGAGTCTTTCCTATTCTGATTGCTTTCTCTGTTTGAGCAGAGAAACTGACAAACACCTCAGTTCTCATACAGTGTGACAGCTCAGGACATCACTATCCTTATATCCCAATCACCAAGGGTCATAGGACTGATGAATTCCTTCACCCCACAATGTATCCTGAGCAGTTTACTCTTCCTTCCTATGTCCCTATGGTAGATAATGGCAATGCTGAAATTCTATCAGAACACAAGACATCTCATGTTGTGGAGTGCATCCCAGAAGCAAATGATAATAATGAAGAAGATACCATTGATCTTCTGCAAGACTGACAGAGACCAAATGAGCCATAAACATAGCTTACCAGGGTGCTAGCATTGAATGAGAGTTTTAGAAATTCTGAGCAGGCCAAATGTTGCACTTGATTTGGCCATTTCCCAATAGGGCATGATATGCAATCTTGAGTAGACATGCAGAACAATGGACAGCCTCCTCACTTTGTTCAATGGAAATTATTGATTTCAGCATTGCAATCCTTTGTGGGGATCGGAGAATTAGATGCATGACTTTAGGCTGCAGGAGATGATGGAATAGGGTGACTGGGAGGAAGAAAGTGGGAGATCACCTATGGGGCCCACTGGAATGGCTGGTCAATGTTTTGTTTTGTCTTCCCAAACTTTCAGGAAACATTTTTTCATGTAGTATCACTATTTGGCTTCTTTGATCGTATCAGGATCAGCAAGCAGATAGCACCTAGGAAAAATGATGGTATGGGGACTGGAGAGGGGTGATGTGGTGGTGGATGAAAACTTGATGGAGAGCTGGCCTGGAATGGTTTCCTGGTCAATTGATCAGCTGGCTAAAGTCTGATCACAGGATTATGGCGGATTCATAGTTCTGTACCATTGAGGAGATGGATGGGATCTTGGCTCAACTAATTTCCACATTAGCTCTGCCTCACTGCAGATATGAGTTATAACTTAAATAAATGGGGCCCTTATATTACACCATCACTGTTGTCTATTTCTTTATTTTGAGATAAGTGTGCAAGGCTATTTTTCATATATTATTTGAATATTTTTAATATATTTCCATCCCTAGTGGAGTTCACTTGCTTCAATAGGCAAAATGAAGGCAAAAAAGAATCACAGCAAGTAAAGCACAGCAACACGATTATAAAGTTTTCCCCCAAGGTTTTTAACTTCTGATGTTCCTCCATTCCCTACGTGCTTTCCCCCACCTTTTTTTTGCCTTGCCTTCCACTGTTTCAACTGTCTTTTTATTAATCACTGACATAGCTAAGATCCAGTAGTAGTTCTCCCATACAATAAATAATTTGATTCTCATTCAGTTGCTTTTAAGTAAGCATAGGTGTGTTTCAGATTGACTGATATTCTACAGACATAGTCTTCACATAATTTTCTCAAGGGAATGATTTCTTACATCAGCAAAAACTTAGAAGCACACAGAAAAAACTCCAATGTTCATGAGTCAAGGGCACATTTCTATGAGTTATGGATTGATGACCTCTATAGAAAATAACGGGTCAGCTCACACTGGCTTCATAGGGAACTCTCTGTCAAGGCATCTGTTCTCATGATCCAAGTGTTAGCTTGGTTTAAATCTTTTGATATATGCCTGTTATTGAATTACAGCCATAGGCATCTAAACAGAAAATTGATATTCCTTAATGCCTCATATCTGCACACACCCACCTTCTACCATTACATTGCACTTAACTACTTTTATGTCACTGAAGTCAATGCATATAAGCCAATTTAAGTGCAGTGCTCCATTTTAATGATAATTTTCCAATTTCATAAAAGCCTACAATGTTTAAACCAGGGAGAGGAGAGACAGCAGGAGGGTTTTATGAAGAGAAGTCTCTGATATCAAAAAATTCAAGGAAGTCCTTTTTGCACTAGTTCTGAATATGTCTAGATTTAAAGAAAAAGAACAAATTTTACATTTATCCTGAGCATGTAAGTGAAGATATTATGTAATTTGAAAGATGGGCTTTGGGACATCTATTTCTCTTGTTGCTGATGAGAGGTAGCCATTAGAAATAACCAGGAAGAAGATCCTAGTTCTCCCTAAGGCCCTTTAACATCATGTAGGTATTGTGGGACCAATGGTGTGCTGTTTCCCAAGGTGCTGTGGGGAGACCCAGAATAATGACTTCTAAGTTATCACACAATACATACAAACTGGGATCATGCTACTAAAGATTAGAGATAAGTAGCAATTTAGATTTATTCATTTTGCATTTTTCCATAAATTCAAGACAAAAAGTTGAGGATTTTAGGAGACTAATGGAAAAAGCAAACCTGAGATTTTCTATTCAGTTAGACAGCTTCTATATGCTGTCTCCACTATTCTGTGTCCGCACTATCACCACCCCATTAATTTGATAATGATTTTGATCATAGAAATTAATACTGTCCCTCCCCCAGAAATCTGTGTAGTTTGTATAAAAGCAAAGTCTTTTGTTCCAAAAGAACATTTTCTGCACAGGAAACCCAATGTGCATTTTTGTGCAAATGAATTATCCTCATGGAAGTTCCAACCTGTGGTGAATCTCATGGCTGGTCTTCTTTTCCTTAGCAGGGGATCTCAAGTATAAACACACCCCTTTTTCATTGGTGATCTGAATATTGGTTTTTTTTTTTTTTTACTACTCTACAATATGTATCACCCAATCTTCTTTTCCATACATATAAATTTTCCAGATAAAAAGTAGTGGTTTATGAATAGCTGATGTCAATCTTTTTAATCACCCAGATGTGAAAATACATTTGTGTTGTGTATCTGTGTTGTGTGTGTCTGTGTCTGTGTGTTAAGACAGAGAGAGAAAGAGAGAGAGAATGGGGTCTCCTGATTGTCTAGTAATGATGAAATGGAAGTTAGGAGACGAGAAATCTTAATGAACATATGGATAGGGCAGAATAAAAATCTAAGCAAGAAAGAAAAAAGAGTGTGATTGAGCAGCTACAGAGAAGACCTAAGGAGAGAAAAGGCATGACAGTGGGGCTAAAGGATTGGACAGTGAGTACTGGAGTGGGTATTTTCAACAGTAGCAGCAACAACAACAAATATCAGGGTTCTTTTTTGTGCAGTTTTAACAACTGAAAAATAACCACTTCGAAAGTTGAATTAGATGTGATAGCACTCTTTATTCCTATGCAAGAACTGAGGGTTAAAACTGGTGAAGCTGAGGGTATGCACACATGTTCTGCCTTCCAACATTCTCAAGTACCAAACTCTGTTATGAAATTTTGTTTATTTACTACAGATGTTTGGCTAGATACTCTTACAAACTCACTGCAGAACTTTATGTCCAATTGAGCAAGGGAGAGAACAAAACTTCACCATTTATCCATTCAGGGAGAAGGCTGAGAGCATAGTTCATATTTCAGCTCTGTCATTCTGTGTTCCCACCACCATGACCACACTGAACACCATTTTTTTTAAATGTAGGAATTATATATTTTTGACAAAATGCATGCCTTTCTGCTGAAAAAAAAATACATATAGGAAGACTATGTGCATTTCCATTCATGAAATTCCTGCATAAAGCTCCTCCTTTAAAAAAAAACCTGACACTTGGAATCATTGGGAATAATACTTCTGTATATTAGGAATGATACTTGACCTCCATCATCTTAGTTTTAGCCCTGGTGTGAGCAGGCTGGATGCAGGAGTTAAGTTGTATACCACTGACTACTTTTTTCCCCTGTTTTTTTTTTTTTAATCATACATATACAATTGCAATAGGAACATATTTTTGCAATGTTTTATTAATGCATAGACACAAATGTGACCTTGGGGAAGGGTGACAGATGATATTAAACTGAAATAACTAAGACATGTGGCCCAAGTGTCTCTATTTTAATTTCAGAATTTATTTTTGAAATTTCACTGGAATTCAGGAGAAGTGGAACTCAGCATGGACAGATTGGGGAATCATATAGGAGGAGGAGGTCCACTCATTCCTATAGGAGATTCCTTACACATTCTTCAAGTAGCATATCAGGTTGCTTATGTATGGATCTTCCTGTTTCTTATTTTGGTTTCTCTTTAGTTAATATCAAGTTATGAAGCCCCCAGCTCATAGCTAGGTAAGCTATATCTATACACAGGGGGTCTAGAAAGTGAAACAGGGTGTTTCATAAATGGATTAGCTTTAGTACAATGGTTCCATCTGGACATTTCCTCTGGTAAAGCCTTATGCTTTAGTTTGAATCCAACTGTATAGACCCAGAGGGAGCTGTAAAGGCTTCCAATGTGACCTAAAATAGCTTTTTGAGACATAAAAATGTCACAGTTTTTATCGTACAATATCTCAGTGTTTCTAAACTGCAGGGGGGAAAGCAAGTGCTGGTCTAGGGGTGGGGATGGAGGTGGAATCTCCATGCTGGTAGTAGAATTAATGAGTCATCTTGCTGGTACCTGGAGATACTGGATTTTTGAAACACAAGAAGCATGTTTGCAAAATTTGGTTTGCTTTATGCTTTGTGCCTTGACATTTTTGTAAGGCTGGAGTAAAGCAAACCAAGATAATTATACAACTTCATAAATACAGTATTTTACACACAGAGATTTGTAGTATAATATAATATCTTCAATAATCTGTGCCTCATGCTTCTTGGGGTCAAATGTTGTATGTTGTGAGGTCATGGAACATTTCAATGAAAAGGTAATATATTTTCATGTTCAGAGTCTCTATGGAACACATTTCAGAACTGCTAGGCTTAAATCTCCAGAAAGTGGGAATGAGGACATGAATACATCACTAGATAGGAGCTTCTTGCATTCCTGACTGATGTTTGAAGCTGTAGAAAACATCTAATAGCAGAAATCTAATACTACAGCACATATACCTCTGTTCTTTCCACAGTT
Organism: Phrynosoma blainvillii; assembly: GCA_026167975.1. Classification (NCBI taxonomy): domain Eukaryota; kingdom Metazoa; phylum Chordata; class Lepidosauria; order Squamata; family Phrynosomatidae; genus Phrynosoma; species Phrynosoma blainvillii. The sequence goes on from JANUYF010000003.1 coordinate 200,174,486, forward strand.
CAACATTTTGTGGATTTTTAAGCAAACTAAAATGAAATTATTTTAGGGCAAGTCTAGAGATTGGACAAATTGCACAATTTCTTCAATATTTGAATATTCAGTTTTGATAAACTCTGGTAAAAAAAATGAAATGAAATTGAATTCTCACACATTCCTAATGTAAATTAACACATGGATATATCACATTTTGAAGGAAGTCCTTATTGTACTAAATTTGCTGTTGTTGTTAACTGCCATCAAGTAGATTTTGATTTATGTCAATCCCATGAATGAGAGACCTCCCAAGTCACACTGTTACCAACAGCCCTGTTCAGGTCCTGCAGACTCAGGGCCATGGCTTTTTTTATTGAGTCTATCAATCTGTAATTTCTTTTTTCCTATAGGCTTCTCCTTACCAAACGTTATTGTCTTTTCTAGTGAGTCCTGTCTTCTTATGATATGTCCTAATTACAACAGTCTATCTTGACTTCTAGGGAGAGTTCAGGCATGATTTTCTCAAAGATCCATTTATTTGTCTTTTTAGCAGTCCACAATATCCCTAGAACATTTCTCAAGCACCATATTCCAAATGAGCTGATTTTCTTCCTATCAGCTTTCTTCACTGTCCAGTTTTCACAATCTTGCAGAGAAAGTACTGAATTAGCAGTTCAAATGTATCATTTTCTATCTATCATTTAATGTCAGTCTATTTGTTCAGCCCACTGTTGTGTAGTTTGATTTACTGATAGGACAAACTAGGGTACTTAAAAAACTTTGCAAAGATTTACATTAAAAAAATTGCATATGCTCCTTACAGATTAATGTGCAGAGCTGTTGGGTAATTATGAATGTGTAACCTAGGTCTAAAACACACTGCAGAAATAATCCAGTTTGAGATCACTTTAACTGCCCTGGTTCAATGCTAGGGAATTCTGGGAACTATAGTTTTGTGAGACATTTAGCCTTTTTTGTCAAAGAGCTCTGTTGCCACCATAAGCTACAATCCCCAGGATTTCCTAGCATTGAGGCAGGGCAGTTAAAGTGGTCTCAAACTGGATTATTATTTGGACCCTAGACATACATATTCATGGTTGTTTCATATTCATGATCCTGATATGAAGGGGATAGACAGGGATTGTGAAGGTTCTTCAGTCCCCATTTCCTGGACATCAGCCACTGCAATCAATGGAGGTCTGTACCTCTCTCAATTGGTAGGTTTATGGTCCTGCCCCCACCTTAACATAAGCAATTTCTGGTGTGAGAAAGAATTGTTACAAGTAACCTGCTTCTGCCTGTCACACCAGACATTGCTCATGTGAAGGGGGTGATGATGTAATTTAATGGCTTCCCAGTTAATAGAGGAGTAGACCTCCATTGATCACAGTGGCTGTTGCCCAGGATTCAGGGGATTGGAATGGGAGTTACTAGTAGCACTATAACTATGGTGCCTATACATTAACAACTCCCAAACAGAATTCTTGTAAGCATCAAGAGTTAACAATTGTCCAGTGGTATAGAATAGGTGTTCTGTATTTAGTAGAATCTGCTAGATAGTTTTCTTTTTGCTTTGCATTTCAAAGCTGAGAAGAGACCAAAGGTTTAAGCAGAGTACACTTTCATTTTTACCAACCTGCTTATACAGTTCTCATAGCTATTGGGATGGGAGATGGGTCATGTCTGCCCACTTTGGTTTTGTTTAGTTTTGCACTATGTACATATTGGGGATCTGCCTTCCTGTATTACTGGCCTTGGAATAGCTTGGGTAGAATGGGTTGTTTCATTATTTTATCACTTGCTGCTTGACCCCATTGTCTAAAGGAGTGGAATAATTTCTGAATAACATATCACATGCTGCATCATTTATCACCAAACAAGCTTATTGATTACAGTGTTGTCTATATATTTCTGGTACCAAACAAAGTCTTGTGGATGTTTGAAATTGCAGCTAGTTCTGCCTCAAACCATTTTGGTGGAGTAAGAAAGATCCCAAGACTTGCCTGTTGTTATAGAAAGCAGAGGAGCTAAAGCCTAGAAACTATGAAGATTATTGCACTACAAAATAATGTGACTTATCCCTGACAGTTGCATTTCAGATTAATAGCTGATTTTATCACATTCAAATCACTACCACTGCCACCGAGTGACTGCAACCTGCATGCAGCCTAGGTCCCAGCCATACTTATCTGTCCGCTTTTCCAAAACAGAAACTTGCCATTTTGGAAAAGCAGCCAGATAAGCGTGACTGGGACCTGGACTGCATGCAGGTGGCAGTCGCCTGGCAGCAGTGGCAGCAATTTGAATGTGATAAAATCAACTATTAATATGAAATATGACTGTATTCCATCAAGGATAAGTTACATTATTTTGTAATGCAATAATCTATGTGTGTTATGCCTAGTTGAAATTGCATAGAATCATAGAATCATAGAGTTGGAAGAGACCACAAGGGCCATCCACTCCAACCTCTTGCCATGCAGGAACTCAAAATCAAAGTCCACCATACTCCATTGTCAAACAGCTCTCACTGTCAGGAAGTGCCTCCTAATGTTAATAATAATAAGTTTTAATAATAATAATAATAATAATAATAATAATAATAATTTATAACCCGCCCCTCTGCGTGGCAATCGGAGCGGGGTACAACAAGTTTAAAAACAAGACAAAGTTAAAAATCATTCCCTCGTCCCATCTACTCGGCAATCGGGGCGGCGTACAACAAATTAAAAATACAGCAAGTAAAAATATTCCATCCTCCCATCCCTAACCCTCCCACCCCTTAAAACAGGATTAAACTATCATAGAATTAAAATCAAATTACACAAATAAAATACAATACAATACAGCCAGATTTGGCCTATCTGACAGAATGGCAGGAGAGATGGATATCGGATCACCTCCAGTTTAGCCGGGCGGCTATTCTGGGAAGGCCTGCCAGAAAAGAGCTATCTTTACTGCCTTTTTAAAGGCAGCAAGGGTGGTAATAAGACGGATTCCATCTGGCAGGCCATTCCACAGTCTGGGAGTGGTTGCAGAGAATGCCTTCTGGGAGGTCTGCAAAAGCCTGGTCTTTATCGGTTGCAGCAGATTCCTCCCAGAGGACTGGAGTGTGCAGGGGGGATCATACGGGGAGAGGCAGTCCCTGAGATAAGATGGACCCAAGCCATGTAGGGCTTTAAAGGTTAACACCAACACATTGTACAGAATCTAATCGGCAGTTGAAATGGAATCTCTTTTCCTGTAGCTTGCATACGTTGTTCTGGGTCCTGTTCTCTGGAGCAGCATAATCTGGGTGATGCCCCTCGTATTGTCAAAAATCAGCATTGTTGTGAAGCAATTTACCTCTTTGCTTGAAAATTTTTCTGTGCACATTGAACATATAGGAGGAAGTGGGCAATCACCTGTATTCCAGTAATTAAACAGAGATTACTGTTTTGCAAGATTTATGTTGTGGAAACATAGAGCAAAGATAAATAAGAACCTCCCCCCACCAGATAGGTGGGAACATATCCTCAGGAAGGCTCCTGCAGATACAGAGAAATGAGAAAGGTGAATATAGTGTGCTTCATAAATGAGTTAGACTTTTGCTCTCTGGACATGAGTCACTTCAGGCATTACTGAGAGTTTAGTCTCTATCCAGAGGAAGGCTGGGCCAATATCAAGCCTTCTTTAAGGGGATTCCAAGGTGAGTGATGAAAGTTGTTTGCAAAGATGGGGTGTCCCTATCAATCACCCATTGACAACAGTGAAGGTATATTTTTTGTTTGTTTGTTTTTGTTTTAAATGTTTTTGTTTTTGGAGCTCTAAGCCTAATCTGTTTTGTACTTAATACATCTGTGTAAGCTTATAGACATATTTTTTTTGGAGGGGGACTCTCTCTTCCCTTTCTAAAAGTTCTTCTTATTATCAATTAGTCTATAAACAATATTTATGCAAACACCTTACCTTAGTAAATTATAATATAATATTCTATGATATGTCAACAAATAGTAAAGCAGTACTGACACAGAAGAAAAAAAATCCTTTGCAGTAAATTTAATCCTCCATTTGTAATATCAATATTTTTTCTTGCCCTTACAACACCTCTCTTTATTTCTCCACCCCCCCCCCCATCTTGTTTCATCTCATCAGCTTGGAGAAAGCTGATGAGAAAACTCAATTTTTTCTCTTATTCTGCAACAATATTTTCCACACATTCTATCCACTTATAGTTCCCTCTGTTCCATTTCTTATGATCAGTCATCAGATAGATATGTTTTTCCTGTCAGTTTTTAAACATTGTCAGTCCCTTAAAGCAGAGTCTCTCTCTCTCTGGATTCTGTATTTCCCTCCCTTTCCAACAGCTGATTTTTCATTTCTTGTACATTTGATTATGTTATCTAGTTTAAAAACATAATTATATATATCTACTTATATATTTAGTTCATTCCTTTCTGGTAATAGTTAAATGACAGATGATAATAAAGTATATTAACTGAAAACAATCAGATATTCATGTCTCTTGACCTGATTTATTGCATCTTAAATAACACTCCAAATATATGGAAAGACTGTGTTGGAGAAAGCTGATGAGAATTTTTTCCTCTTATTCTGCAACAATATTTTCCTGCTACTTTACCATTATGTTACATGTGGCTGAAGATATTGATGCTGTCATAGGATTCTGTCAATTGTTCTGCTATTTTGTGTTTTACATGTTGAAATTAAAGGGCTAGCATATGTTAAAAATCACAAACTGAAGTAGTACTACTTGTGTATAGACATAGTGAAATATTAAAAGATTAGGCTTCAGTCTGTGCTTGGGCTTCAAACCAACTAGCTCACAACATTGGCTAAGAAAGGATGCAGCCAGACTCATAGAAAGTGATGTAGTGAAATAAGCATGGCTTCTGTAGGAAGAGAAAATAACGGTAATTCACATACATGCAGTAGAAATATGTAAAAATAAGCTGAGGTGACAAACTGCAAAATCTAGACATACATTTCTGTCTGAAAAAGAATATAGGAGAACTCAATGTTACTTACACAGAGAAGAACATCATGTGCAAAACATCATCCTAGCCAAGTTATTCAAAAGGTTGTAAACATTTGATACAGACAGTTATAAATGTAGACATCCTGTACCAGATCACATTGTGAGAGGACAAAAGAGGACACAACAAACTTATCTTCAGTGAGAAGAAGCAAAGAGAAAAACAGAAATGAAGTGATGCTGAAACAGCACCCTGATGAAGCAGAAACCCAGAGAAACTCAGGTGCTCTCAGCAATAATGTTCATAATTGCATTTTGTGGCAGGAAAATGCAAGAAAATGTCTTCCTGAACATGTTTTGAGAAGTTCACTCTGACATCACTGGAAAGTGATTTGTGATTTTTAAGTTTCAAGGCAAAACCCATTGGAGAAAGATAAATTCTACACAATCTTGGACATAGTTGGGAAATAAATGATTCCTTAATATAAAAAGAAAGAAAGAAAGAAAGAAAGAAAGAAAGAAAGAAAAGAAAAGAAATCCAGGGAATATAAATTGCTCTGGGGGGAGCTACCATATAAGGAACATAAAGCTTCAGTTAGATAGCCAAACCAAAAGTGTTCAGTGTCTCAACAGAGCTCAAATGAGATGCAGTGAAATTCATCTATAAGTGACAAATGCCATCTATGAGTGATAAAGCAAAAATATGTAATCTTATTAAAATCAGATTAATTGCAATTGTTGGAAGTCAATCATCCCATAACAGAACCAAAGACAGACATTATGCTAGGGTCCAACCTTTTTTCACTCCCCTCTTTTTGGATATTGAGTTGATATCAAAAGTGATGCTTGAGGCATGTTGCCACAAGGGTGCCCCCAGTGTGGGAAAATAGTCATCCATATAAGGAGATCTGGAACCATATTTGGGGATCTGGGAGGCTCAGCATGGGGGAGCACAAAAACATGTTGCCAAAGATATATCAATCAAGATCAGAATCTGCATAATTTCTTCACCGATAGAAGTGATGGTGGGTGAAAGATCTTGTAGATCTTGAACAAAAATTTGAGAGTACCTCCCTCAGGGCACGAAACTCTTTTGTCCAACTCTGTACTGGTCATTCCCAACTTCACTTTCCATTCTTTTCTCCTGGAAACTCCACTTTAATCCCAAATTCTGTCCCATCGGGGTCAGTTGCTCTTCCAAAATAGAGTTTAATTGTGGCATCCCCCAGGGCGCCATCCTGTCCCCGATGTTATTTAACATCTACATGAAGCTGCTGGGTGAAATCATTCAGAGGCATGGAGCGCGGTGTCATCTGTACTTTGATGACGCCTAGATATACTTCTCCATGACAAGATCATCGACTCAGACCTCAGATGGTGTCTTGCCTCTAAATGACTGTCTTAGAGTGCTAATTGATTGGATGAAGAAAAACAGATTGAAATTGAATCCAGACAAAACGGAGGTACTTACAGTTACAGGCCCAAAACCAGATCTGGGAATACAGTCTCCAGTCCTGGACAGAGTCACACTCTCCTCCAAGGACTGTGTTCCCAGCTTGGGGGTACTCCTTAACTTGTCGCTTCACATGACTTGTTAGGTGAATGCAACGGTCAGGAGTGCCTGCTATCAGCTTCGGCAGATACACCAACTGTGCCCTTATCTGGACATGAGGGATCTGGAAGCTGTGGTACATGCTCTGGTAACCTCATGTCTGGATTACTGCAATGTGCTCTACATGGAGCTACCCTTGTGCCTAACCCGGAAACTACAACTGGTACAAAATATGTCATCCAAGTTAATCACAGGAACATCCAGGAGGGAGCACATAACACCGGTGCTTAAATCCCTCCACTGGCTGCCAATTAGTTTCTGGGCACAGTACAAGGTGTTGGTGTTAACCTTTAAAGCCCTAGATGGCTTGGGTCTATCTTATCTCAGGGACCGTCTCTCCCCATATGATCCCCCCCCCCATGCACTTCGGTCCTCTGGGAGGAACCTGTTATAGCCAATAAAAACTAGACTGTCTCAGACCTCCCGGAGGGCCTTTTCTGCTACCGCTCCCAGACTATGGAATGGCCTGTCAGACAAGATCCATCTTATTACCACTCTTGCTGCTTTAAAAAAAGCAGTAAAGACAGATCCCTTCCGGCAGGCCTTCCCGGAATAATTCCCCGGCTTGAGGGGAGCTGGTTCCCATTGTTCCTTTCCTATTGCTGCTGCCCTATTGTTTTATTGTTTTAGTGCATTATGGCATTTTAATCTCTTTATAGTTTAATCTTGTTTTAATGGGATGGAAGGGGTAGATTGTGGGATGAGGGAATGTTTTTAACTCTGTATGTTTTAAAATGCTGTAACCCACCCGATTGCTGAGCAGAGGGGCGGGCTATAAATAAAATTTATTATTATTATTATTATTATTATTATTATTATTATTATTATTATTATTTTCCCTATAAAAATGCCCCTTGGCACTTCTAATTCAATCTTGCTTGAGGTCAGCAGACTCCCTCTCTGTATCTTGCTTGATGTCTCAGCTTGTTGATCACACCACAATTCCCAGGCAGCTTACTGAGCCACTTCACTTCACAGTCTCCTGCAAATGGAACTTTGTTTCTAGAATCGTTGTAGTATTGCCCTCTGAACTTACTGTTTGCTACAGCCTACCATTGTTGGGATATGTAGGCAAAGTGGAAATGCACAGATGTGGGAAAATTTCTAGCTGTGAAAGATTTAGCCTGCAAGTGGATCAGATGAAAAACAATATAGAGAGATTGTTAGCTAGCCAAGGTCAGTGTGTCTGGGAACATAGGATACAAGAAGAAAACAGATTAGGGCATTGAGTGTGTGAGAACCACTGGTCACATGACACACAGAAGAAGGCTGGGTTTAGAGATGTTTAGCAAATGTCTATAAAGGTAACACCCTGGGGGTGGAGTTTTTCCTTGAGTGGCTTGCTGGGCTTGGCACAGAGTTCTCTTTGTTCTCTTCCTGCATGTTGGATGTTCAATAATGTAAATAGTTACCATGTTTATTTGCAACAACAAGAATAAAGAACCTTCTTTTGAAGAGAATTTGACCTCTGGTCTAGTTTCATGGAATGCTGCAAAGCTGCAGGGAGCTACAGATCCATAGACGGATGGCTGATGAACGGCAGTCACGCACCCACTCTGCTACATTCACACCATAAATCAACATCTATATCATTAGTTCTTGGATTTGTGCATGAGAAAATGTCTTTATCTGAATGATGACTTCCTTCAGATTTGTAAGGAAAACTGTTTTGGAGCTGACACTCTGGAGTTCTGTTTCTTGGAACCAGTATACAAAATCTTGATCTCAGCTTTGAGTTGCCTGAGCTCTCTCGGCTCTTTTTAACTGAGCTAATAAAATTCCCCTATTGAATAATAATTGTGGATGCCTTCCTGGGACCCTGGCATTTGAGGTAACCCAGATACTGCTTTGTTGTTGTTGTTAACTGCCCTTGAGTCGATCTTGACTCATGGTGATCCTATGGATGAGACATCTCCAAGACCATCTGTCCTCCACAGCTCTACTTAAATTTTGCAACCTCATACCTGTGATCTCCTTAATAGACTCCATCCATCTAGTATGTGGCCTTCCTCTCTTCCTACTTCCCTCCACCTTCCCCAGCATTATTGTGTGTTTTTTTCCCCAAAGAGTCCCCTCTTTGCATGATATGTCCAAAGTACAACAGTCTCAGTTTGGTCATCTTGGCTTTCAGGGAGGTTTCCAGTTTAATCTGCTCAAGCACCCAGTTATTTGTCCTTTTGGCTGTCCATGGGATCTTAGCACTCTTCTTGAGCAATGAATTAAATTTACTTTCTTACTATCATCTTTCTTAACTGTCCAGCTTTCACATCCATACATGGTAATAGGGAATATGATGGCTTGTATGATTCTAACTTTTGTGCTGAGTTGTATATCTTTGCATTTTAGAATCTTTTCTAGTTCTTTCATAGCCACCTTCTCCATTCTTAGTCTTCTTCTGATTTCCTGACTGCAGTCCACATTTCTATCAATGTTTGATCCCAGGTATGGGAATTCTTTTACTATTTCTATTTCTTCATTGTCTAGGTTGAACTTGTGATGGTTCTTGGTGGTCATTTTTTGTTGTTGTTGTTGTTGTTTTCTTTATGTTCAGCATTAAGCCTGTCTTTGCACTTTCTTCTTTGATCTTCCTTAGTAGGTTTTCCAAGTTTGTGATGTTTTCTGCTAGTACTATGGTGTCATCAGCATATCTTAGATTGTTGATATTCCTTCCTCCTATTTTCACTCCTCCTCCTTCTGTGTCCAAGCCTGCTTTTTTTAATAAAATGTTCTGCATAGAAGTTGAACAAATAGGGTGAAAGGATACCAGCCTTGTCTGACCTTTTTGCCAATTGGGAACCATTCTGTTTCTGTGTTCTGTTCTGATAGTAGCCTCTTGTCCTGAATACAACTTCCTCATTAGGACTATCAGATGTGTTGGCACTCCCATGTCTTTAAGGGCATTCCATAGCCTTTCATGATCTATGCAGTCAAAAGCTTTCCTATAGTCTTTAAAGCACATGCTGATTTTCTTTTGGAATGCCCTGGTGTGCTCCATTAGCTATTGTATGTTTACAATGTGATCCGTAGTGCCTCTTTCTTTCCTGAACCCCACTTGGACCTCTGGGATTTCTCTCTCTATGTATGGTTGGTGTCTATGTTGCAGAATTTTGAGCTTGATTTTGGTTGCATGGGAGATCAGTGCTATGGTCCTATAATTGCTGCAGTCTCTTGTGTCTCCCTTTTTGTGGATGGGGATGTATACTGATCACTTCCAATCTGTTGGCCATCATTTTGTTTTCCATACCTGTTGATGTATGTTGGTTAGCACTACAGTTGATTCTGTCAGTGTATTGTAGCAGTTCAATTGGAATATCATCTGTTCCTGGTGTTTTGTAATGCAAATCTCTTTCTTATGTTATCAGTAAATTCTGTTGAGATATTATTTAGATCATATTTTGGTATAATCACTGGCTTCATTTTTTTCTTGAGTCTTACTCTTATCTTTGTTATGAGTAATTCATGATCTGTGCCACAGTCAGCACCTGGTCTAGTCTTGGCAACAGTATAGAGTTCCGTCATCTTTTACTTCCAACTATATAAACTATTTGATTTTTGTATTTACCATCTGGTGATGTCCATGTGTGTAGCCTTCTGGTTGTATGAAAAATGTGTTTGTAATGAATAGGTTGTTGATTTCACAAAAATCTATCAGATGCTCACCTGCTTTGTTTCTTTTGCCTAATCCAAATCTGCCTCCTGTTTTTTATTCTTCTTTGCTTCCAGCATTTACGTTCCAATCTCCAATGATCAGCTTGACATTCTGTGTTGGTGTGCTGTCAATTTCTTCCTGTAAACCTTCATAGAATCTATTAATTTCTTCCTGTTCTGCCTCAGTGGTTGATGTATTTACTTGTATTATGGTGATATTCATAGGTTTACCATGGAGCCTTACTGAAATGATTCGGTCTGATTTTACATTGTATCCTCTGACTGCTTTTGCCACATCTTTTCTTCACATGAAAGCTACCCCATTTCTTCTTGTCTTTTTATTCCCTGAGAAGAACACTCTGTGGTTGTTTGATTCAAAGTGGCCCATTCCTGTCCATTTTAACTCACTCACCCCAGTACTGCTATGTTTATGTGTTCCATTTCCATTTTCCTATGTCCAGCTTCCCTTGGCTCATGCTCCTCACATTCAACTTCCTTTTTTTATATGTAATGCTGCTTTGGATGCAATTTGCCTTCCTAGGGGTGTCTGCTATTTGTCTTGGCATCTTTCTTGTGCCCTTGGCTAATCTTGCAAATGTGATATCCCTTTGTCTCCCCCTCATTCACTTTCTATTAATGCTCTCATTCTGCATATGTCTCACTCGGGGTGTCTCATCATAGTGTTTACTAGGTGATGTGGTTACACAAGGAGGGCCACCTACACCTCTTTGTGCACAGTGCCAACCAATGTTAACTATGATGTCACTACAATTCATTCCTGTCCGTGACACCCACCTAGTTCTGCTGCCCAGTAGCTGCTTGTCTCCCTATATTATTCCTCCCATTGTTTAGTTGCTTTCCTACCCATCCCCTTATGCCTCCCTGAGTTTCCATCTTTTCCTTCCCTGTTGTCCTCCTTCCTTTAGTCCACCCCATCCCCACCCCCTCCCTCCTTTAGTATCATCACTTCATTCTCTGTGGTTGGGGGAGGGCAGAGATGGCTGGTCACCTTCTTTCTTTTTCTACTCCTCTGCCTTGTAGTCTGGCAGCACTCCAGCTCAGCTGGGGGCAGAGAATAGGCTGAGTTGGTGCATCTCCCCTCTCTCCTCTCCAATGGTCCTCTGCCCTCCTGCTCAACTGGGGGGCTGGGCTGGATTCAAGCCTTCTTCCCCACCTCTCAGTTGTTTCCCAGTGCTCCTTCAGGAATGGAGGGGAGGCTGAGATAATTCAAGTCTTCTTCCCCATATAGTAAGATACTGCTTACTATATGTAAATCCCAGAATGGATGAGAATATTTTATTTACAATAAAATTCATGTTCAACAGATGGAGCTGTAATCTCTGCAAAATTGCTATGCTGAATTAATGCACTGTATGCAAATGTACTATAATGCCTTACATGTACTGTAATGTACTAGAGTGCTGAAATGCTACCAAATTCTGTGATGTATATAAATCCCTGTATGAAATGAGTCCATGCCCTGAAGAGATGACATGTGGTACACACAATGCTCATGTAATACAAATATGGCATAAGTGATATTCCTATTGCAATATATGTTAAGTAGCAATGGTCTATGTACTATCAGTATCATGATAGGAACATATATTACAAATAGCAAATTTCAACGTGCTGGGCATTAGGTAAGAATCTTTAAATTTTTATTTGCTTCTATTTTTTACTATTATATTATATATTTTTTTCTAAATTAGCTGAGACAAAAGCAAAATATCTGCAAGTTGGGGTCCTTAATTGTACATAGAATCAGTTTGATGGTTTGTAGGGGGAAGTGGGTTTTTTTTATTATTATTTCAGTGTATCCTAGATTGACTGGTTTATTTATATCATGATTTTTTTCCACAGATCATGGAAAATGGAAATTTTGCTGCTGCCACACATTGAGTCTGCTTGTGTGAAATGCATTTTGTATAACTAAGAAAATGTTGACTGCTGGGGTTGGGTGGTAGGAGTTTGCCTGAATGGACTGTCTAAACAAACTCAACACGTATGAGAAGAATAACACCATAGATTAGATATGAATGCATGCACACACTTGCACACATGCATGTGCACACACACACACCAGCAAGGATTACTCCAGAGTAAAAACATATGAGTGAAGTGGAGCAAACAGTGGAAGATAATGGAAAAGCCGGCATAGTTATACATTATGAAGGAAATTAATTCTTGAAGTTGTTAAAACATGTTTAGACTTTCAATAAAAGCCATTGATGAGATATTTATAGTTTGTTTATAGAATTATTGCCTTCTGGCTATAACTGGGAATAACTGGCAGATTTGGAATATTTCATTTTATACTATATGTTAATATTTTAGTAACCATTACCCTGTCCTTTTGTGTTTTTATATATATATATAATGCAGATTCTATACGAAACTAGACTTACAATTTAGATCTACTTTTGTGTGCATTGTATCCTTGAGGGAATAAAATGTCCCATTGTAGTGTCTCAGAGTTCTTCTTCACTGGCCAGAATACTTTGGGCTGCCCCCAGAGTATTCTGGCCTTGAATTCCACCCAGATTCTCCCCATTACATGCTCTCTCCACAGCAATGATGAGAGTCTGCCTTCTCACACTATCCATGTTTGTTGCCCAGTACTACCACTCAGGTCACAATAATGTGCCAAGCCATGTTAACAGTGTCGGACACCTTGTTCTGATTTCAGAATGACTCATACCTGCAGCACCACTGCCAGTCAGCTCATAGGAACTGCATAGGAAGACTGACATTGCTGCAGAGAGAGCTGAAAACCTGGAGCAAATGGTAAAGTTTTTAAATTTGGGTTAAGAGGAGGAAAGGCTGAATGGGGTGCAAATGTTGTGAAGGCATTCAATTCCTGATTTGAGTTTTTAGCCCTGTGTCTTGTAAACAGGACACAGAAATTATGTGGGGAATTCAGAGTAAATAGCCCACATAGACAAGCTCTCAGGGTTATATATCATATTTAGATGTGGGATCTTTGTGAAGTTTTTAAACTGTAGGCCATTGCTGAAATGAAGCAGAATGGAAATATATGAAAGTGGAAAAGATTAAAAATAATTTGATTCTTCCATACATATCTAGAAGAAATATTTTTAAATTATAGCCAGGAAATTGAGAAGGTATACTAAAATAAAAATATTACTGTACTACAGTCTCATTTAAAAACTGTTCTTCTATAGTATCTCTTTTTCACACTGTTTAGATAGATGTTTCTGGGAAGCCCAAAAGCAGAACATGAAGGCAATAACTCTCCTCTGCTACAGCCTCTCAGAAACTAATATTCAGTTTCATGCAAGCGCTCTACTTAGTGGTTTCATTCATATCTCTCCCCACCCCCCCATCATTATTGTTTCAGGCTATCATTTTGGTCTTGAGGCCTCATGTAACATATAGTCTTGAGTTATTGTGAGCAAAGTTTTGATTTGTCAAAATGCTTTATTTAGATGTCATCTAATTTCTATAATTCTTTGGACAGACAACACTGTTGTTGGTGATCTACAAAAGTGGCATCTTGAGCTTAAATCCTATAGAGCAGCAGCAATAAAAATGAAACTTCTGGTTTTAGTTCCATGCCCTGATCAGCCATTTTTGGAAGAGAAAGGGATGCTGGGGGACACAAGGATGAAACTTTGTCCCCTGGCCTGTGCACTCACTCATTCCTGCTCTAGATTCTACAGATCTACACTCCACAATCAATTGTAATGTCCTCTTTTTACAGAGTAACAATCAACTGAAAGCAATGAAAAAATTTGTACAGAGATACTTTGATTAAAGTGTGCTTCTGCACATTTTCTAGTAACTTTTTTGTTACAGAATTATAGAATCATAGAGTGGTAGAGACCACAAGGGTCATACAGTCCAACCCCCTGCCATGCAGGAACTCACAATCAAAGCATCCTGGAGAGATGGCCATCCAACCTCTGTTTAAAGACCTCCAAGGAAGACTCTACCACTCTCTGACAGAGTGTGTTCCACTATTGAACAACACTAACTTTCAGGAAGTTCCTCCTAATGTTGAGGTGGAATTTCTTTTCTTGTAGTTTGTATCTATTATTATGTGTCTTATTCTCTGGAGCAGCAGAAAACAAGTTTGCTCCATACTCCATATGACACCCCTTTAAATATTTGAACAGGGCTATCATATTACCTCTTAACCATCTCTTCTTCAGGCTAAACATACCCAGCTCCCTATCTCTCTCCTCATAGGGTATGGTTTCCAGACCCTTCATTAATTTGTTCACCCACCTCTGGACATGCTCCAGCTTGTCAAAATCCTTTTTGAACTGTGGTGCCCAGAACTGGACATAATATTCCAGGTGAGGCCTGAACAAAGCAGCAGAGAGTGGCACTATTATTTCCCTTGATCTAGATACTCTATTTTTATTGATGCAGCCTAGAATTGCATTGGCCTTTTTAGCTGCCACATCACATTGTTGACTCATGTTCAACTTGTAGTCTACTAGGAGTCCGAGATTCTTTCAACATGCAATGTTGTCAATAAAGATGTCCTCCTTCCTATATCTGTGCATTTCATTTTTTCTTCCTAAGTGTACCTTACATTTATCCATGTTGAAATTCATTTTGTTAGTTTTGGCCCAGCTTTCTAATCTATTAAGGTCATTTTGAATTTTGATCTTATCCTCTGGGGTATTAGCTACTCCTCCTAATTTGGTGTCATATGCAAATTTGATAAGCATGCCTTCTATTCTTTCATCCAAGTCACTGATATAGATGTTAAATAGCATTGGGCCCAAGACAGAGCCCTGAGGCACCCCACTAGTCATTTCTCTCCGAGATGAAGAGGAGCCATTGCTGAGCAACCTTTGGGTTCAGCTAGTCAAACAATTACAAATCCACCTAACAGTTGCATTGTCTAGCCCACATTTTGCTAGCTTGTATACAAGAATATCATTGGGAAACTTGTCAAAGGCCTTACTGAAATCCAGATATGTTATATCCACAGTATTCCCTTCATCTACTAAGATGGTAATTTTATCCAAAAAAAGAGAGAGATTAGATTAGTCTGGCATTGTCATGCCCTGTGAAAAAGCTGGAGATTCAGAGGAGAAAGCAGAAGAACTCAGCCATGAGACTGGCCCTGTTCCTTAGTGCTGGCATTAGCAGAGACTTACGGCAATCAGGACAGGCAGAAACCTGGCACCAGTACAGCAGTGGTTCCAGCCAGCTTGGGCATTGAGGAGAATGAGGAGGCAGATGTACCTGTGCCTTCATTCAGTGAGCGGAGGTCCAAAAGGGCAGGAATGTTGCACTCACAAAGAATTTATTTGTAACACCAAACAATCAGCGAACAGCTGCACCAGTGAGAGCCAGAGATAAAAGCCTGGTATGAAGACACATGCAACTAAAGGTGGTGGCAAATATGGGTGTGCAACAACAGTACCCTGGTGAGATCAAACTACTCAAAAAGGCTCCAAAGCTGAATGTAAAGTCCAAAATGGGGAAATTTATTTTGAAGAACAAAAGGAAAAGGTTTCTCCTCCCCAGCTCTAACAGGCTTAAAATAAAAGGTACTTTACAGTTTAGGTATCAGCTATCTTCAGTGTTGTCATCTCTCTGGGTTTGATCTTGGTTTGATATCCTACTCAATGAAGCTGGTGCAGGGTCTTTCAGCTTCTGGTGCTCTTGACTTCTTTGTTGTTGATGTTCAATTTAATTAATTGCTTTTGGTAACTAATCTAGCTAAATTATAACTAAATTGGCTAAGAAAAACTAAAAATCCCAAGCTGAAGCAGAGCTTGCTGGGAAGGGGCAAACCAAAACTAGAAAATGCAGGGGATTCCTACAGCTCCTCCCACAAACTAATACAGTGGAACATTCCTATACTCAAACAATCTAAAGACTACACTAAAATGAAGGAAAATGCAGGGGAGAATTTAAACAGTCCAGGCTGGACATCACACCTGGGAAGAACACTAGAATCTTCCTCAGAGGTTAATTGACTTTCCTGGCGAAAGCACCCTTGTCAGAGACATTCTTGTCGCCTGACCCTCTGGATTGGATCTTTGGACTGATGATTCCATTTGTTGGAACCCTGGACTCTTGAACTGATTGACTACTCTAATTGTTTGAACCCTGACCCTTGGCCTTTGGAACTCTCAGTATGCTTATAATTATGGCATTCCCTTCTAAATGTTCACAGACTCTGTGTTAAATGATCTGCTCTAGAATCTTTTCTGGTATTGATGTCAGATTAACTGGGTGGTAATTGTTGGAATCCTCTTTTTTTCCCCCTTTTTGAAGATGGGGACAATGTTCATCATCCTCCAGTCTGCTGCGATTTCTTCTCAAAGAGTATTGCCAGTGGCTCTGAAATTACATCTGCCAGTTCTTTTAAAACCCTTGTATTAATTCATCTGGCCCTAGAAACTTAAATTAATTTAGATTAATCAGGTATTTCTGTACTATCTCTTTACTTATTCTGTGCTGGTCATCCTGTATTGTGTCCTCTGCTCTATTTTCCTCAGGATGAGCACCTTTTTCTTTTTCTGAGAAGACTGAGGGAAAGATCTGTTAAGTAGTTCTGCCTTTTCTCTGTCAGGTCTTCCAGGCAAGTGATGAATTTGCTTGACCTTGACATTTTGACTGAGTTTGACTTCCAGCAAATATCAGGATAGTTAAAAATCACCCACCACTACTACATCTATGTATGCTTTCAAGTAATTTCTGGTGTATGCCAATCCCAAACCCAGAGGGGGTTTGCTTTTGCCTCTCTCTGAGGGTGACAGAGTATGACTGGCCCAAGGTCACTCATTAGGTTTCCATGGATGAGCTGGGATTCAAACCCTGATCTCCAGAGTCATAGTTGAGCACTAAAACCACTACACCATTCTGGTTCTCACATTTTACTCAGTCATATTTGTGATATGTGCATGCAATGTGCATGTATTCCCCTCTGAAATATACAAAAAGTTTTGCAAACATTTCTGTGTGGAAATTCAAATCTGATAAATTTGTTTCCTATCCCCCTTTTTCATGTGTGTGTGATTAACAATATTCAAGACTTTCAGAAAGGATGATATTGAGCCTCAATTGAGTTGTGGAAGGGACTACCATGAGTACTGGTGCCATTGCTTATTGCCATCACTGGATTTGACTTATTGCTCTTTTTTTTTGTTACTGACAAGAATCTGTCAACATTCTCCACTTGTAATTTGCCCTTCTAACTCCAAGAACTGGCAAGAATAAAAATGGGAATCAATATTGCCCTTTGGTTCTTTTACATCAATTTTTCATTGTCACAGCTGGTTTTTAACACCACTAGGGGAGCCCGAGTGGATGCCTTCAGTTATGTCTAGCCAACCCAGCTCAGCAGCTATAGGAAGTGAGATCATTAGGGTAACAGTAGGATGGTAGTGCCTGTCTCTTGGATTGGCCAGCAACTTTGAGGTGCCTCTATCAAACTTGTTGCTCGAGATTTAAATTCCTATTTTTGATTTCCTCCTTCACTGGAAGATCTGGTTGACTTCACTGTTTCAGTCTTGTAGGATGTGTGACAGTTAGGCTAAGGAAAGAGTTTGAGAACAAATAAATGATGTGAGTAAAGATTAACAAGAGAATAGAAATAGAAAATGCAAAGAGAGAGAGAGAGAGTATCTAGCAAAATAGAAGTTGTATGTCTTGGCACTCAACAGTAATAAGTTTGGCTTCTGAACACCAGACTCCCTGTGATGAGAAGATTCAGTAGTAACTGGGGTAAAAAAAATATTTTTTTTGTAACTATATGGTTTATATAAATAACAGAGTAGAAAAGAAGTTTGAAGAAAGAAAGTAAGGGCTTCAGGCCATATAGAAGGAAGGAAGGTTCTGATCTCACACAGAGTACCTACTTTCACACTGATTTTTAGGGGAGAATATTTTAATAATAATAATAATAATAATAATAATAATAATAATAATTTTATTTATACCCCACCATTTGCCGAAGCAGTCAAGGCGGCTTACATCTAAAACAACGCATAAATTATCCCACAATAAGCAACAAATCATATTAATAAACACACTAACCCCCCTTAAAATATATATTAAATTCAAATATCAGTTAAAAACAGAGATTAAAACCATAAACAAAGTTAAAAACATTAGGCATTCTAAAAACATGGGGGGGTATGGTAGAAAACAGACAAGTAATTATTTTGGATAGGCCTGCCAGAAGAGATCTGTCTTAATGGCTTTTTTAAAGCCTTCTAAGCTGGTTATCTGACAGATCTCCTCCGGCAAGGTGTTCCACAATCTGGGAATGTCCTCTGGGAGGTCGCCGCCAACCTAGTCTTTATCGGTTGAAGTAGCTTCCTCCCAGAGGACCTGAGAGCGTGGGACAGATTATATGGAAGCAGGTGCTCCCTAATGTAGGCTGGGCCCAGGCCATGTGGGCTTTAAAGGTCATCACCAACACAAAACCAATAGGCAGCCAGTGGAGGAATCTTAAGATCGGTGAAATATGATCACTCCTTGATGTTCTGGTGATCAACCTGGCGGCTATATTTTGTACTAATTATAGTTTCCGAGTAAGGTATAAGGGTAGCCCCATGTAGAGTGCATTGCAGAAGTTGAGTCGTGAGGTTACCAGTGCATGTACTACAGTTTTTAGGTCCCTTATTTCCAGGAAAGGGCGCAGCTGGCGTATCAGCCGAAGCTGATAGCAAGCACTCCTGACTGTCGCTTTCACTTGATCTGTCATGTGAAGCGACAAGTCCAGGAGCACCCCCAGACTGCGAAGTTGCAGAGAGCATGACCCTGCCCAGAACTGAAGGTTGCAACCCAATACCTGCTTTGAGGGCCTTTACTGTAAGTACCTCTGTTTTGTCTGGATTCAGCTTGAGTCGGTTTTTCTTCATCCAGTTTATTACCACTTCGAGACATGATTGAGGTAAGAACTGCCATCTGCCATCATAGTAGTTGACCGAGACATGGAGAAATATATTTTGATGTCATCAGCATATTGATAACACCCAGCTCCATGTCTCCTAATAATCTCTCCCAGTGGCTTCATAAAGATGTTAAACAACATTGGGGACAGAATTGCATCCTGAGGGACACCACAATTTAGCTCCATTTTTTAGGAGCAACTATCCCCGAGTGACACCCTCTGGAACCTGCCGAAGAGAAAGGAATGGAACCACTAGAGTACAGTGCCTCCAATTCCTAACTCTCTCAGGCATTCTAAGGGGATGTCATGATCTATCGTATCAAAAGCCGCTGAGGGGTCCAGAAGCACCAACTGGGTTACGCTTCCCCTGTCGGTGCTCAGGCGCAGGCATAGTCAGACACGCATTCTAGACTTCAGGAAAGCTGATTTTACTAAACTTAGAGAAATACTGGGGGTGATCCCATGGACAGGAATACTAAAAGAGAAGGCAGTTCAAGATGGATGGGAGTTTTTCAAAAGGAAGATACTGAAGGCACAATTTCAAACCGTGCCAACAAGGAGGAAAAATGGGAGGTGTCTCAAGAAACCAGGATGGATGACTAAGGAACTTGCAACTGAACTATGTTTTAAATGGAACATGTATAAGAAATGGAAAAATGGGGAAATCACCAAAGAGGGATTCAAACAAATAGCTAGCACGTGTAAGGGTAAAGTCAGAAAAGCTAAAGTGCAGAATGAACTCAGGCTTGCTAGAGAGTTTAAGAACAATAAAAAGGGCTTTTTGGGGTGTGTCAGCAGCAAAAGGAAGAAGAAGGAAATGGTAGGGCCACTGTGTGGGGAAGATGGCAAAAAGTTAACAGGGGACAGAGAAAAGGCAGAATTACTCAACACCTTCTTTGCTTCAGTCTTCTCAGAAAAGGCAAAGGGTGCTCAACCTGAGGATAATGGAGCACATGACAGAATAGAAGAATTTCAGCACAGAATAAGTAAAGAGATAGTACAGAAACATCTGGTTAATCTAAATGAATATAAGTCTCCAGGACCAGATGAATTACATCCAAGGGTATTAAAAGAACTGGCAAATGTAATATCGGAACCATTGGCAATAATCTTTGAGAACTCATGGAAAACAGAAGAAGTCCCAGCAGACTGGAGGAGGGCAAATATTGTCCCCATCTTCAAAAAGGGGAAAAAAGAGGATCCCAAAAATTATTGTCCAGTTAGTCTGACATCAATACCCGGAAAGATTCTGGAGCAGATCATTAAACAGCGAGTCTATGAACATCTGGAAAGTAATTTCATAATCACAAAAAATCAACATGGGTTTCAGAGAAATAGGTCATGCCAGACAAATCTGATCTCTTTTTTTTGATAAAATTACCAGTTTGGTAGATGAAGGGAATGCTGTGGATATAGTATATTTTGATTTCAGTAAGGCCTTTGACAAGGTTCCCCATGACATTCTTGCAAACAAGCTGGTAAAATGTGGGCTAGACAAAGTAACTGTTACATGGATTTGCAATTGGTTGACTGGCTGAACCCAAAGGGTGATCAACAATGGCTCCTTTTCAACCTGGAAAGAAGTGACCAGTGGGGTGCCACAGGACTCTGTCCTGGGCCCAGTGCTATTCAATATCTTTATTAATGACTTGGATGATGGTATTGGGGGCATAGTTATCAAATTTGCAGATGACACCAAATTAGGAGGAGTAGCTAATAGCCCAGAGTAGATCAAAATTCAAAATGACTTGAACAGACTAGAAAGCTGGGCCAAAGCTAACAAATTGAAATTCAACACAGAGAAATGTAAGGTACTGCACTTAGGGCGGAAAAACGAAAAGCACAGATATATGATGGGGGACACCTGGCTGAATGAGACTACGTGTGAAAGGGATCTAGGAATCGAGGTGGACCACAAGTTGAACATGAGTCAACAGTGCGATGCAGCAGCTAAAAAGACCAATGCAATTTTAGGCTGCATCAGTAGAAGTATAGTGTCTAGATCAAGAGAAGTAATAGTGCCACTCTATTCTGCTTTGTTCAGGCCTCACCTGGAATACTGTGTCCAGTTCTGGGCACCACAATTCAAAAAGGATGTGGAGAAACTGGAGCGTGTCCAAAGGAGGGCAACTAAAATGGTAAGGGTCTGGAAACCAAGCCCTTTGAGGAACGACTTAGGGAGCTGGGGATGTTTAGCCTGGAGAAGAGAAGGTTAAGAGGTGATATGATAGCTGTGTTTAAATATTTGAAGGGACGTCATACTGAGGAGGGAACAAGCTTGTTTTCTGCTGCTGTCAGGTTAAGTAAAAGGTTCTGCACAGGGGGAACCTGTGTCATCTCCCTCACCACCCTAAATAGTTCTGTTGGATGAGATTCTGCAGACGCAATATGTGCAGAGGAGAAAGATTTCTTCGCTGCACATATTGCCTCTTGAAAGGTACGAAGGAAGTTCCTATGATGAGTTTTATCAGATAAGAGTCAAGTTTTCCACCAGATGCACTCTAGTCGTTGTCCAACCCACTTCATTTTCCTAAGTTCTTCTGTATACCAGGGATGATGGTTTGGAGCAGGTTGGAAAGGACGCTTGGGAGTGATCGTGTCAATATCCCTAGTAAGGTTGGTATTCCAGATGGTAACCAGGGCTTCGACAGGGTCACCAGCTTTACCAACTTCCTCTGCCCCAAACAACCTCAATCATTGCTCCCGGGTGGATCTCTGTTAGCTCTCCCTCAATGCCTTCCATCTGCAGGTTGTTTTAACAGCCCTTAGGTTCTTAAACAGATCATTGTCCAAGGACTATGACTGGTCTTTCAAGCTGAGGGGAGGAGGTCTTCCTTCCTTGATGTAATGATGGTAATGGGGTGAGAGAGCCACCTCTTCTCCTGTCCTTCTCCCGGGGCTGCTGGGGCTGCTGGAAAAGTGGGTGGGCTAAATAGCCTTGCCCAGCCCTTGCCTGCCTCTCAAAGCTCCTGTGGCTCCTCCATCACTGCTTGGCATTGGGTGGTGGTAGTGGTGAAGTGAGAGAGCCACCTCCTCCCTGTCCTTCTCCCAGAGCTGCTGGGGCTGCTGGAAAAGTGGGTGGGCTAAATAGCATTGGCCAGCTCTTGCCTGCCTCCCAAAGCTTCCAAGGCTCCTTCATCACCGCTTGGCGTTGGGTGGTGGTGGTGGTGGAGTGAGAGAGCCACCTCCTCCCTGTCCTTGTCCCTGGGCTGCTGGGGCTGCTGGAGCTGCTGCAAAAATGGGCAGGCTAAATAGCCTTGCCCAGCCCTTGCCTGCCTCCGAAAGCTCCCAGTTGTTGATATTCACATTAAAGTCTAAATAGCTTAGGGTCTGTAAAAGAAGCCTTTTCCCCCCTATTGT
Source organism: Phrynosoma blainvillii (assembly GCA_026167975.1). Taxonomy (NCBI): domain Eukaryota; kingdom Metazoa; phylum Chordata; class Lepidosauria; order Squamata; family Phrynosomatidae; genus Phrynosoma; species Phrynosoma blainvillii. Next base: position 200,196,947 of record JANUYF010000003.1, read on the forward strand.
GTTGCTCCCACCAGTAGCAACACTTTTCATGGCAACTTGGAAAAAAGTCTTCTTAAAGGTGACCCTTTTCCTCTTGGAATCTGTATTGGTTCTGACTGGTGCTGATGCCATTTCATTGTCAAGATTAAGCCCGGTTGCTCACCCAAGTGAACAACATTTTCATAACATAAAAATTTGGGGGCTCTTGGACTGTGGATTTTACGTTCTGTTTTGTTCTATTATTCCTCCTCCCATACATGGCTTCAGTTATGCTGAGTTATTTTACCCTGTTTCACAACTCTTTAAAATTGCTTTCATTGACACTGCCACACTGTGAGATCTTTAGATACAATAGAATAGATAAAATAGTAATATTTTAAATAAACAATTAGGAAAACAAAAAAGCAAATTATGTATATGTTGATGTCTGTTTGGGTTGTACATTATTAATTGATTTTTATACACATGCATTTTTATCCATACCTTTAAGAGTGCAGCATTAAGCTACATTAATGGCACAATTAATTCTATTGCAATTCTGTGGCAGTAAACCATTTTGTTATAGAATTGTCAGTTCTCATTTCTTGAGGAAGAGGAGGATATGTGCATAATGTTATTAACTGGCACGTTTTGGTCCCCCTCCCCCCCAATATTATGTAAATCTGTTAGGTTTAGTTTTTATTTTTAATTGCTCTCTCTAGGCTAATTAGAGATTATCACAATATTACATTACCCTAATTTGCAAGAATGGTTCTCCTATAAATTATCACAGTATTAACTTCATGATGCTAATTAAGAAAATTCCAACCATATGGACAACATGACATTTTGACAAACAGGACTACTGATATCATTTGTGAACTTTCATAATTTTGGTTGATAAACCCTGGATGCAAGTGATAAAGCTGAATAATTATCTAATTGAAAATACCATTTAGCTGATCTGCTAGTGTTCAGTTCATGTCTTCACTCTATTATTATTATTATTATTATTATTATTATTATAAATGAACAGAGGCCTTCTTTATATTCCTATGGGCTCTTTTTTTCCCAAGGTCAACCACTTTGTTTTGTGTTCCACAGATAGCTGTGAGTTGTCTTTTACTTATACTTTCCCTTGTTTGAAACATGCAGAAGATTTCTATCCTTTGAAATCAATATCTGTCACTGAGGCTGAGGTGCTTTAAAGTGTATGGTAAGCTATAAACAGATCTTTTTCAAAGTCTCTTTCATAAAGGCTCTTTTGAAAATAGGAACTGAGTGCCATTTATCTAGCATGAGGAAAGCTTTGTGGTTTCAGTGTAAATAAACAAACATTTCTCTGGGTGAAAAATAGTTTTAAGAACTGCTAGGAAACATGAGTGCATCTGAAAGTCCATTTAAGTGTGCTAACTATAACACCTAGGGAGTAACTAGAGTGTCTCCTCAAAACTCTCCTTCCTTTATGAATAGTAAAAGAATGACACCAAATAAAATTTTATCCTGTTTTCCATTTAATTCAGTACTTGTTGGGCTATGCTATATTACTTCACAAAACAGGCACTGGGACAAAAATCTAAGCATATCCCAGTCAGTCAAGCAAGGGTCAGCAAAGTATTTAAGGCTCAATTTTATACTTTGTCTGTTGAAAGCATTTCATATTCACTTTTCCTGTTGTCTAGGTGACACACACATTTCACAAAATCACAGTAAAGCACTGTTCAAAAAACACATTAAAATACTAAAAAAGCCAACATTTATAATGCCAACACCATCTAGCGAGAATGAAATGAATGAAAATTACAAATCAATATCTAGTCTCATCAGACATTCTGCATTGTGTGAAGACTACAAAATACTTTGTTTGTTTCAATTAAATAAAAAGTCTTGCAGCCTTCACAAAAGACAGAAGCACCTTTTAACAACTAGCTATTCCATAATTCTGGGACTAATGCAGTCAAGACATTCCATCTTCACAGTCAATGGTCTAATCTAACAGAGCATGTAGTCATAATCTAAAAGAGCATGGTGCTAACAGAGGGAGAGGAAATCCTTTCTGGTTGTATTTTTGCTTGTAAAGCAGGCCTTGAATTTATGATCTAAAAGAGTAGCATATACAGATGTCATTCAGCACATAAGGTTGCTATTCTGGACTTTATCACATGGGAAAAATTGAGGGTTTAAAGAGTCAATATCCTGGGAAAGTCACATGATTGTGGTGAAGATTTTCACACAACGTGGCGATTAAAGAGGACGTATCCTGGGAATAACCAGGGAATAACCAGCAACAAATCATTCATGGGGAAATCCATGTTATAAGGTGAAATTAGATTTGCAGAACTGCACAGTCATGATGTATGTGTGGTTTATGTGACAAAGCCAGGACATCTAGAGATAAATGTCCTTGAAGAGGCCAGACACAAATTGTGTATTGGACTGCTTCTGTAGATGAATGACTAAGCAGAATGATGTAATGTACAATGAGCAAACCTGGACTGAGGGTGCATCAGCAAGGATATATAAGTCTCAACAGACTGTAAATATGTGTGGTTCATTGTAGTTGTTGAAAAGAGTCAGTGCAGTTGGTGTGTGTACAGTGAGTATATCAAAGAGTTCTGTATAACTCTGTTGCTCTGAGAGTGTGTTGCTTCCATCCTAGAACTCTATTCTGTTTCTGCATTTGTAAATAGTCTTCCTGATCATCTGTAAATAAACTCTTTATCATGAGCTGTCTGGTTCCACTTTCTGATTTCTAAAGGTATCTGAAGGTCTGGCAGAGATACTGAAAATCACATTCATGCCTCAACCTCAGCATGACAAAGGTTATGGGCCCAGAAGACTGTGTACAGCACCACGTGAGAAGATATCTGCCATCAAGAGTGTTTGGGTGTCTGGAAGCTTCACCTGTGTTGTGGTGATGTTGAGTTTGGCCTGGAGGAACCTTCTGTATGGACTTACTCCTAAGTTCCCATGTAGAGACTGCAGAGATGACAGTCAGTGGACAGATTGGTGGAGCACCCTTGGAGAGGCTAAATGGCAGTAATTATTATTTTTGCTAACTCTACTTATATCACTTTTTACCATGTGAGGTTTTTTGATTTTGTTTTTTGACATCAAGAGAGGTTGGACAATTATTAGTTAAAGGACAATTGATAATAATAATAATAATAATTAAAAGAGAGAGAGAGAGAGAGAGATAAAGATCTAAGGGTTAAAAGGACTACGCTGCTGCTTTTTTTTTTCCTTTTTTAGTGTGTGACTCTAGTTTTTGTCTTTTCCAAGGCAGAAATAAATAAATAAATAGAGATAGAAACTGTGAGACTCTATAAACTACTAAGCTACATTTAACAATTAAGAATCTATACTTGACTGAAGAGCTCAAAAAAGATACTACTTCTCTAAAAAGACACTATGAAGATGAACTATTAAACTAAAGGATATTTTCTCCTTGAGTCTAAATTGATACTTTTTGTTCGTTGGCTTTTGGTTAAATAAGCCCTGTGAACATTATCTAAGGACATGGAAATTATTGTCATTATTGCTGAAGGGTTACAAATTGGAGGACAAAGGAGCTATTTGTGCTGTTTGTTCTGCCCAAGGACACCAAGGAGAGAAGCAGAGGAGGAAACGGATAGCTGTAAGCTGGAAAGACTTAATTTCACATCTGTAGTGGAAAACAAATGAAATACTAACATCTTATTTATTTTCTCCTCATACTCTTTGGGTGTTGCTGTCTGCTTAAATAGTATATTGAAATAACTAATCTTTAAGGGTAGTTCCTTCTTTTCTCTGTGTTTCTTTTGTTTGACTTTATATTGTTTGAATAAGTTGATTAGGTTAAAGAGAAAGGGAAAAGGGGAGGGGGAAATGGAAGAGGAGAAGAGGGACGAAGGAGGAAAAGAGAAAGTAAGTTGTATAATTAATAAGACAGTTGAATCAATTGAATTTTAGCATCCTCTGTTTAAAAAAATAGAGAAATAGAAATAGTGACACAGTTTCAGACTTGTGTATAGATATTTGTGTTAGTAGAATACTTGATTAACTGCTTTTCATATTAATATAATTTGGGATTGTGATGAAGGGGAAGTAAATACTAACTACTATAAAATTCCAAAGATTGAAAAAAACAACATTTGATTGAATTTGGACCTTATTTCGAATCTATTTTCTTCTTCCAACCTTTTTTAGTCTTTTGTCCTTCTTTGTGGAATTAAGGAAATAACATATGGATTAGTAAAAATACATGAAATATTGATTTAAAGAGAAATACAGTATAAAAAGGAGGAAATAGGGAAATCAAATTTGGACTAAAAGTAAAGACAGAGAGGAAAAAGTATAATAACATTGAAAAGATAGTAAAGGATAAATAAAGAGGGAGAGAAATTTAGATTAACAAATAACAATAACAACAACAATTAAAAGAAAATAGGAAGGAAATAACTAAATAAAAAAGAATATAAATTTAAAACAAATAGGAAAGAGGAGAAAGTAGATTAAGAGAAATCTTTCATCTCTTTTTGCCATTATCAATTTCATCCTCTTTAATTCTTCCATTAGAAAGGATTAATCTGTTCCTTTGTTTGATGTTTCTATTGATGGCCTTCTTTGTGATTGTGTTTGTGATCTTGATCTTACTACCATTGTTGACATTATTGTTGTCTAACAATGTCAACAATAATGTCAACAATGGTAGTAAGATCAAGATCACAAACACAATCACAAAGAAGGCCATCAATAGAAACATCAAACAAAGGAACAGATTAATCCTTTCTAATGGAAGAATTAAAGAGGATGAAATTGATATGGCAAAAAGAGATGAAAGATTTAAAATCAGAAATGAAAGCAGAACTTAAAGATCTTAAGAAAACAATGGAACAAATTTCAATTGACTTGAAAAGAATAGATGTTAAAGTAGAAAAGCTGGAAGACAAGGTTAATGAGGTTGATGCAAAAACAGAAAAAGTAGCAACAGAGCAAGAAAGAGCACAAAATGAAACAGGCCTGTTTGACTTAAAGATGAGAGAAAATTGTTTGAAACAGAGAGGTCTTAAAGAAAAAAATTACAAAGATCTATATGGGAAAATAATTCCTCTATTAATTATGGGCTTAAGTTGAGATTTGATTGAATGGGAGACCAAATGGATCTTCAGAGTTTATTCAGCATGGTCAACAGAATGGAAAATCTCAAGAAATATGATAATCCACTTTGGAAGAAGGAAAGTGTGAGACACGTTTTTACAAAGAGATTTTGAAAATTGGAGAAAATACCATGAAAATTTACAGAGACATCCCAATGAGAATCTTTAAGAAGAGAAGAGATTATAAATTTTTAACAAATCAACTGATCAAAAATGGGATATTTTATAGGTGGGAAAAACTAAAAAGCATTTCTCTGAGATGGAATAGAAGATGGCTCAAGAGTGTCTCAATACAGAAAGCCAAAGAATTCTGGACCAAAAACAAAAGAGATATAGAAAGAAGAAACAGGGAAACCAGAAACAGATACACTTAAAGGAAATTTAAATTTAGCTCTTGAAAAGGAATAGAAAGAAGAAGAAGAAGAAGAAGAAGAAGAAGAAGAAGAAGAAGAAGAAGAATTATCGGAAAAAATCCAAGAAGAAAAGCTAACAAGGACAGTGAAGAAGACAAAGAACTGGAAGGAGATTAGAAAAATTAAGAGAAAAACAGAAAACTTAATTGACAAATAAGGGTAATAAAGATTTTCTGGAAATATAAAGGAAAAGAATTTGAATTTGATATAAACAAATCAGACAAATAATGAAAATTATCTCCTCAAATGTAAAGGATTTGAATTGAGGTCAGAAGAGAAGTAAAATTTATCATTACCTAGAAAAGTTTAATTATGATATTATATGTCTTCAAGAGACAAAAATAAAAAAAGGGGAGGAAAGATTATTTTCTAAAAAATAGGAAATTGGGGAAAGAATTTTTGTCTGTATCACAAAAAAGAAAGGAGTAGTAATATATGTTAAAACATCAATTCAAACTAAAGAAATATTCAGTGACAAAAATGGATATTATATAGGTATTGAAATTGAGTTGTGGCACCAAAAATCATTAATTGTGGGTTTCTATGGAATTTTGGAAAATAAAGATAAATTCTACAAAAAAAAATTTAAAATTAACTACTGAAATTCAATTATGAAAGAATAATCTTGATGGGGGATTTTAATTGTGTGCTAGCACCAACAATTGATAGAAAATCAGAGACAAGGATTTAAAAACAACAAGGGAAACTATCAAAATCATTTTTTGAAATATTAGAGGAATTTACATTATTGGATGTCTGGAGACAGAAATATGGATTATCTAAAGAATATAATAATAATAATAATAATAATAATAATAATAATAATAATAATAATAATTTTATTTTTATGCCACCTCTCTGCAGCACAATCGAGGTGGTGTACAGCAAATTAAAACAACATTACAGGTTAAAACAGTCAAACAACCCCTTCCCTAACCCACCCACCTCTTAAAAATATAGTAAACTATAACAAGATTAAAATACAAATTAAAGGAAAACAATACAATACAAATAAATAGCAGCTTAGCAACAAAAGAGCTGGAATACTTTTCTTTGGGCTGGGATGTTATTCAGGGAAGGCCTGCCGGAAGAGAACCGTCTTGACTGCTTTTTTAAAGCAGTCAAGAGTTTACATTTTATTCAGACAGACACTCCTCTTTCTCACATCTAGACATGTTTTTCAGTTCTAGAAATTTGGTTAAAAATATCAACAGTATGGTAATATTACCTAAAAGTTTAACAGACCATAATCCTATTGTACTAAATTTGAAAAATACAAAATGAGAGTACCATTGGAGACTTAATGAAGAAATACTACAGAATGACCAGATAATTAAAGAAACTAAGGAAGCTATATTTGCAGGAAAATATGAATGAGGAAACAAATATGGGAATTGTTTGGGAAGCATGTAAAGCTGTTATGTAGGGTTTTTAAAAAATAAAAATAAAAATAAAAACAACAACATAGAATTAAAGGGGAAAAAAGAAATGAGAATTAAAGAGAAAAACAATGAAATTATTATAAAAGAAAAAGAATTCAAAAAATAAATTAAACTATTGCAAAAACAATTAGAACTATATTTAGTTGCAGAAATGAAGAAAAAATTGTTAACAACTAAACAAATGCAATCTGAACAAGCTAACAAACTGGGGAGGTGGTTGGCATATTTATTGAAAAAGAAGACAAAAAAGAGTATCATTAATAAAATAAGAAATGGTGTAGATATTATTACAAATCAGACAGATAATAGATATTTTTCAAAGATATTACTCTAAGATATATAAGGAAAGAAAGGTTGGCAAATAGGAAATTAATGAGTTTTTAAATAAACAGGATATAAAACAAATTAAGGAAGACCAAAAAGAGAAACTTAATCGACCAGTTACAAAAATGGAAATTGAAGAGGCACTTAGAAAAATGCAAATTGAACAAATCTCCTAGTCCAGATGGCTTTACACCATCATGTTGTAAAACCTTCATGGAATAACTATGGTCACCATTTCAGAAAACAGTAAACTTAATATTAGAGAATGGGATTCCACAATCATGGCAGGAAGCAATTATCTGCCCAGTTCCTAAAGAAGACAAAGAAGAATTAGAACCCCAAAACTACAGACCAATATCTTTATTAAATATAGATTATAAGATTTTCACTGTAATTCTGGCACTAGCCAAAGAAACTTTAAAAGATCTAATTGGAAAAGAACAATGTGGATTTCTCCCAATCAGGTATCTAAAGGATATTATTGAATTTTCAGAAATATACCCAGATAAAAAAGTGGCCTTGATTTTTTTAGATATTAGGAAAGCTTTTGACTGTGTGAATTGGGAGTTTATAAAAGAATGAAAATGGAAAATAGGTTTATTCTTTGGATTAGAGAAATATATAAATCTGAACAAGTCAAAATTATAATTGATGGAGAAAGAACAAAATGGATAAAAATACAAATGGGTACAAGGTAGGGGTGCTCTTTTTCCCCGTTATTATTTTTGTGTGTTATCAAAAACTTTATTGATTTTATGAGGAAAGATGCAGAAATTAGGGGATTAAAAATGTGAAAGGGCGAACATAAAATTAGAGCATTTGCCAATGACATTACATTAATTTTGGAAGAACTGCTAGAAAGCATGCAAAAAGTAAAAATAATAATACAAGAATTTGGAGGAGTATCAGGATTAGAAATTAATAAGGATAAAACAGTAATGATTACCAAAAAATATGACAAAAAAGGAAGAAAAAGAATTTAGTGAAATATGAGGCTTCAAAACTGGTCAGAAAGTGAAGTATTTAGGTATTATAATAACTTAAAGTAATTCAGATTTATTTAAAAATAACTATGGACAAATTTGGAATGAAATAAAGAAAGACAATGAAATGGAAAGATCTAAATTTATCTTTTTTTGGGAAAATGGCATCAATAAAAATGAATGTGTTGCTGAAATTCTTATTTCTTTATTAATCAATCCCAATAATACACAATGAAGTAGTATTTAAAGAATGGCAAAGAGAAATTTCTTGATATATTTGGGCTGGGAGGAAACCCAGGATAAAAGAGAAAACCTTGCATGATATTAAGGAGAGCTTCAGCCTTCCAAATCTTAGATTGTACTATCTGGCAGCATGTTTGGTATGGTTTAAAGAATGGGCAACTTTGGAAAATACAAGTTTATTGAATTTAGAAGGTGAGGAGTTGAAATTTGGGTGGCACGCTTATCTTTGGTTTAATAAAGGAAAAGCAAATAAGGACTTCAACAATCACTACATTTGAAGGGCCTTGTTAAAAATATGGAAAATTTATAAGGAAAGATGCTCCCCTTCTACTCTTCACTGGAGGCTTTATATAAAAGAAAATGAGGTTTTATATAAAAAAAAATATAATGAAGGACAATTGGATCACTTTTGGGGATATGATTTCTTTCGTAGGTAAGGAATATAGAATAAAAACACAAGAAGAATTAAACAACAGTGGTATCCCATGCCATTGGTTACTGAATAGACAGATGAAAGAAAAAGTTAAAATAGAAATAAAAAAAATCATGGGACCAAAGAAGATAAGAAAGAATTAGAAAAAGTTCTATTGGGTGAAAATCAAAAAAAATTCTATTTAATATCTATAAAATACTTTTAAAATGGGATACAGAAGAAGAGGTGATGAAAGTACCCATGATCAGATAGGCACAAAATGTGGGACATATAATCAATTTAGATAAATGAAAAAAGGTATGGAAAAAGACAATGAAAATTTCAGTTGCACAAAATATTAAAGAAAATATATACAAAATGCATTATAAATGGTATCTTACACCCCCCCCCCAAATAACTATCTAAAATGTACAACTAGGTAAATAATACTTGCTGGAAATGTAAAAAAGAAATAGGAACTTTTTCTCACCAGTGGTGGACGTGCGTCGATATTAAGAAATTTTGGAAAAATATACATCAGTCAATTGAAAAAATACTAAGCATTAAATTTTAAATGAAACCCAAAACTTACCTTTTAAGTATGATTGATGACCAAATAAGTAATGAAGACACAAAGATGATTTATTATATGACAGCAGCAGCCAGGTTGCTTTGGGCTCAAAAAAGGAAAAATGATGAAGTTCCAACATTGGAATAATGGTTATTAAAGGTAATAGACATGGCGGAAATGGATAAATTAACTTGTATTATAAGAAGCAAAAATTGGATGAAATATGTAAAAGGTTGGGAAAAGACAACAAAGTACATAAATGATCAATCGAATATACAGATAGAATTAGACATTTAGGGCTATCAATCAATTGTACAATTTTAATTTTGAAATTTATATATAACTTGAACCTATTATTTAGACTCTATGTGATAGTCCTTGGAGTTAGTAGAATTAAATTAGTTATTACAATTGATGAAATAAGAACAGCTTGACAATGGGGGGGAAAGATATTCAATGGTAACAAGGAGTTCTGTCAGATTGGGAAGTCAGGATGAATGGGATTAAGTGTGGAAATTATATGTATTGGTACGTATAAATAGGTTAGACATTTTAAATGGATGTATGGAAAGTTATGTATGTTTGTTTTTATGTGTTTTTTTTGTATTTATGTCTTTGTATTTATCTTATAGCAATAAAATTTAAATTTAAAAAAGTAATGTTTGAGGCTCTGCAGATTAGCCTTTTTCTGGTTTGTGACAGTTTTGCACATGCTTGTTCTTTCATGAACTACTATCCTGTTTCATGTCTATTTGGGAATTATTAATAACACCACACTCATCCTCTCACACAAAATATTTGCACACACAGACATTCACATTATTTTTGCATGTACATTTCTCCTCCCAAAATAGACATTTCTAAAAATAAAATCCCCCTCTAAAATATGTTTTCTATACATTTTAACCAGAAATATGAAGTTCATATACATTTGGTACATTTTTAGGAGAAAAATATATTCAATTCAAAATTCCTAAAACACATATAAAATGTAACTAAATTAACTAGAAACTTGTTACACTCCTTCCTCAAAAAAAAAAAAGTATACCATTTTCACTCACGGTATTACTTTTGACAAGACTACAAAACACAAAATACTTAGTCCACTGATTATAGCCTAGATGACTGAACAATATGCAATGCAACAAAGGCATCAAATGAAAAAGAGAATGTCTAGAATGGGACATATGGAAGAACATGGTCCCTAGGCCCCAGATTCCCCTGTTGCAGGCAGTAATATTTTGAAAGAAACATGAGTTACTTGAAGCTAAATATGGATGAACCAAAGTATGATATGAGATACAATTCTCATATCACAGTACTTGTACAATTCTGATCACTATACAGTGACATATCCATACCTGTTGGACATGGAACACATTGCCTTGGAGAGTGGTGGAGTCTCCTTTAGAGGCTTTTAAACAGAGACTGGATGATCATCTGTTGGGAGTGCTTTGATTATGTGTTCCTACATGGCAGGGGGTTGGACTGGATGGCGCTTGAGGTCTCTTGCAATTATATGATTCTATAATTCTATTATCAATATACCCTGATGTGGAATATTTATGAGGCTGTTCCTGAGTGATCTGGAATAAAGGATTGAGGTCTTATAGGTATACTAGGCCATCCAATGCTTTATGAATCAACAATATGTCCTTGAACTCATCTTAGAAGAGCAGACTTTGTTATTGTGGATGAAGATAATGTCAGGGTGAATTTGCACCAGAGTAGAAAATGTCACAGATGCTGCAATGGAGAACAAAGGTGAAAGGTAACCTAAGTTCAAAAGGTGCCATGATGAGTGTGCAAAATTGAGAAGTGCTGAGACACAGGAAGATGCTGATACCTCAGCAGGAAGCAGTGTCATGAAGATTCATTACTGCAAAGTCATGGTACATATATGACAGGAAACTGTGTAACATACTGGTTGGGGGTTGGACTAAAATCACAGGTGGAGTGTGTGTATATAAGGGAGGATCTGCCATTGTACAAAAACTTGATGAATATCAGATGGTGGCAGAGCATTATGTCAGTTTGTGAATCTATTGCTGTAAAGTACTTGTAAATATTGCAACCAAGATTAAAGCCTCTTCATGAGAACTCAGCTGTCATGAGTGAAATTCTGTAGGAGAAGGAGAATTTCTTCACCTTGCACCATTTCCAGGGTTTCCTGTGGCATTTGGTTCCAGGCAGGCTGTCTTCTGCATGCATGGATTTCAGGTCCCACGTGCGCCAACAGATGAGGTATAGTGAAGCAAAGGGAAATGAAATGTGGAGAGTGAGGAAAACAAAAGATGGTTTAAAGGGGAAGACTTGACAACTTTTGATATTGTTGTTCTGGAGCTTCTTGGGACATTCTCCAAAATGAATTCAGAACTGTTAGAATGTCCTACACCTCCACACTGTATATGTGGTTTCATATTTTCATATCTAGAGCGAGGCATGTTTAAAGAGGTCATGATGGCCTTTGAAACGAGGCCATATTGTTGAAACAATTTCCCATAGAAAAGACATGTCAACCTGAAGACATGTGAAGGATCTAGATAGTACCACCCGCGGCATAGATTTGTATTTGTTATTTTATTGTAATTTTAATTTTTAATAGTTAATAATAATTTTGCAATTTTACTGCAATGTTAATTTCAATTGTATTAATTACTGCTGCTGTGTTTTTGTCTTTGTTACTTTTATTTGTTGGGTTTTATTGTTATGTTTTAGCTTGTTATAATTTTTACCTTTGTACTCCCGCCTCAATCCGCAGGGAGAGGCGGGATATGTAAATAAACCATATTATTTTTATTATTATTGGGTCTTTGAAGACTGCCAGAAATAGTGCAAATTGAGTCCACTTTAAGGGTTAGGGTTAATGCTAGGGAATCATGGGAATTGTTTTTGTTTTTTTTCTGAGACATTGAGCCTTCTCTGTCAGAGAGCTCTGGTGCCACAATAAAATACAGTTCCCATGATTCCTTAACCCTAATCCTAATCCTTAAAGTAGACTCAATTTGCTGATCACCACATCCACCCCCAGGCTTTATGCATGTCCTCTTGCACTGGAGGCAAAGATGATCCCATTGCATTGGTGCAAACAAGATAGTATCTCCTACTTACCCACCCACCCCGTTGTGTTCCCAGCCAACTTTTCTTTTCTTCCATCTTCAGGTTGTCCTAAATTCAATCAGTTTTTGTTAATCCAAAGTTGAAAACATCAGCCATTCTGGAATCCCATTTTCATTTCCCTGAGAAAACCATCCAGTCTTTGTTACATTACAAGATAGCACCCTTTGTGGTTAGGAAATCAGATATAAATATCATCCCTATTTCTAGCCTCATATGTGCACTAGAACCTCTTCCACTCACTGTGCTATCTGAGCAACATCCCACTTCTTGTGGAGTCCCCTGCAGGACTTGCAAATACCACTCTTTCAATAATAATAATAATAATAATAATAATAATAATAATAATAATAATAATAATAATAATTTTTATTTATAACCCACCCCTCTGCCAAGCAATTTGGATGGCATACAACGTATCAAAACATAAGGACAAATAAAATCACTTCAAATCCCCTCCCTCCTTCCCACACCCACCCAACCCCTGAAAACAAAACAAACTAACCGGATTAAATAACAATAAGCAATTAAACAGTTAAACAATTAAACAGTTAAACAATTAATCAGTTAAACAATACACAATTAAACAATAGTATTAAAAACCCGCTGGCGTTCTCCATGGCCCCACACCATCCCCAGCTGCTCCTGGCCCCCAGGTGATGGTAAGGGACAAGAGAGTCCTTCAGGGGCCTGAGCCTCCAAGAGTACTGCCGGTGCCAGGGAAGGATGGTCCTGGACACATGCCGCCAGCAGTCTCTTCTCCTTCTGCCCTGGTGGAAAGGAGGGGAGGCAGTTTTTAAAGCCTCTGGCAGCTGTTTCTTCTCCTTCTGCCCTGGTGGAAGGGAGGGGAGGCAGTTTTTAAAGACTCTGGCTGCTGTTTCTTCTCCTTCTGCCCTGGTGGAAGGGAGGGGAGGCAGTTTTTAAAGCCTCTGGCAGCTGCTTCTTCTCCTTCTGCCCTGGTGGAAGGGAGGGGAGGCAGTTTTTAAAGCCTCTGGCAGCTGCTTCTTCTCCTTCTGCCCTGGTGGAAGGGAGGGGAGGCAGTTTTTAAAGCCTCTGGCTGCTGTTTCTTCTCCTTCTGCCCTGGTGGAAGGGAGAGGAGGCAGTTTTTAAAGCCTCTGGCTGCTGTTTCTTCTCCTTCTGCACTGGTGGAAGGGAGGGGAGGCAGTTTTTAAGCCTCTGGCAGCTGCTTCTTCTCCTTCTGCCCTGGTGGAAGGGAGGGGAGGCAGTTTTTAAAGCCTCTGGCTGCTGTTTCTTCTCCTTCTGCCCTGGTGGAAGGGAGGGGAGGCAGTTTTTAAAGCCTCTGGCAGCTGCTTCTTCTCCTTCTGCCCTGGTGGAAGGGAGGGGAGGCAGTTTTTAAAGCCTCTGGCTGCTGTTTCTTCTCCTTCTGCCCTGGTGGAAGGGAGGGGAGGCAATTTTTAAAGCCTCTGGCTGCTGTTTCTTCTCCTTCTGCCCTGGTGGAAGGGAGGGGAGGCAGTTTTCAAGCCTCTGGCAGCTGCTTCTTATCCTTCTGCCCTGGTGGAAGGGAGGGGAGGCAGTTTTTAAAGCCTCTGGCTGCTGTTTCTTCTCCTTCTGCCCTGGTGGAAGGGAGGGGTGGCAGTTTTTAAAGCCTCTGGCTGCTGTTTCTTCTCCTTCTGCCCTGGTGGAAGGGAGGGGAGGCAGTTTTCAAAGCCTCTGGCTGCTGTTTCTTCTCCTTCTCCTTCTACAATCCTAAACCTCTGCTATCCAGTTCCCATATCTCTATATTGGCTAGATATGCATGGCATATTAGGGGGCGGAGTTGGGGTGGGGCAGCCACATGCTAGTTGCCCCGATTCCAGCCAAACCCTGTCGTGATGCTGTGTGCCCATTTGCACAGCGTGCAGTGTGAGGATGCCCTGTTGGTGCAGTGTGCATACACGCTGCACCAAAAGGGTGCAATAAAGCTGCCACCGCAGCTAAAAAGATTGCCTTTTGCCACCCCCAAAATGAGCAGTCTTTTGCTGCTTTTTGAGGGGCAGCAAAAAGGAGGATCGGGGCCACAGCATGCAGTTGCTGCAGCCCCAATTTGCTGCTCCCAGGATCGGCTCTGTGCCAGCCCTTTAGGCTGATCTGCATCGGCCCTTAGATTGAATTGTTACTTTGTGTTTGTATGTTCTCTTACCTATTTCTAAATAAAACTTTCTTTATTTATTAAACTTGTAGTCCTCCCATTAAACTTGTATACTGGTATATAGAGGTGAAAGATTCTCAAGATTACCCAGCTTCTTGCAGGCCCTCTGGTGAGCTAATACTGTTCCCTGAAAATACTATCACTATGGGTGGAGACCCCAGATCCCAAACCTTTTGGAGTATCAGTACTTTGGATAGTGGTTTATCATTCAGACTAAAACCCAGAGTTGATGCCCTCTGCAACTAAATGAGAATCATGATCCATCACTCTTCAGTTCCCATTAGCCTTTTACATCTACCTTAGTATGCCAATGGAAAAGGATGACAGTCTATGCAAGGGTTATTGCAAGTTTTCTAGAGTAATGATAAATCTCTTAAATCTTCCACATGGGTGCCTGAGTCAGCTTCCTGTGCCTTCACGCATAGCTAGGTGAAGCTATGCAGTCTGAATGTATGTGTGACATCCCTCATTTTCCAGTGCTAGACATGCTCAGCCCTCAAGCCCTGACACTGTGGTTCCAGTACTATGCACTTTTGATCTCTGTTGTAACAGCTCCAATTATCAGTTTTACTAGAGGATCAATGGCTTCCATTTCCCAGTATCTGTCTTTTTAATCGCCAAGGATCACCTCACTGTAGGAAAAATCTGAAGGGCCAAAAGGTTCCTAATTGCAAAGAACTGAAACTCCATCTCCCACCACCAATGGAAAGAATACATGAAATGGTAGAAACTTGTATATGCTGTAATGCTTCTGCCAAGTTGCTATCTCTCATAATCTTTCATGATGACAGTCTATAATGATACACACTGTGAAGTTGCCAGCTCTTATTAAGGCATGTTAGCAAAACTGGAGACACTGTCATTTCCTTAAGCTCCCCTGTCTCAGCTATGCCATGGCATTGCAGGCTTATGTTATATCAGACATCTGCTCTTTGTGTTTATGGCTATATAGCAGAAGGCCAACTTTATTGTAGCAAATAAAAAACATGACTTGCTTTTTACATGAGAATATATTTAATCAAAACAATTTTGTAGGCTCACATCGTTATTTCAGGGGAGCTCATTTATTTTCCGTTGAAGGGAATGTGATTGAGAATTCCAGGCAGAGTGTAAAATAATGTAACTTCACCAGAGTATATTTTGAAAACACAAAGATCATTAATTACTGCACATTACAACAAAAATTATGCTCACTTTGGGGGAGGGGCAGATTTCGCTTATTAACTCAAGTCCAAACATCCTCCATACATAATATTCCTGTGCTTCTCAGTAATTTGAATTTCAATATCTCATGGCATTGACTTTCAGGAAATAAATGAAGATGAATATGACTCATTTTTTCTAATTAGCAAGTTGCTTAAAGAGAAAACCTAATTTTGGAGCTCCTCAAACCAAATTTAAAGATCAGTTCTACCTTTGATTTTGCTGAAAAATGCCTTGAATATTGTAGAGACAAATTCCTCTATTGTGGGCAGAGATGGAGGGTGATCCCCTTTATTTAATCTGGCTACTTCCTGCATCAAAAATGAGCTCTTCACTTGCAGTAGGTGCCATATCTTAAGGATTTAATTCTCCTGAAACTACTAGCTTCAAACATCTGAAGGGCCACATTTGGAGCAACAGGAAGGTTTCTGAAGGACACAGTAGTCTTGTAAAGTACTTTAGATGCTTGGAAACTGGGGATTAGACTGAACTCTGACATTTGAGGAGAATTGCTGAAACATGCTGTGTATCTGTGGTGTTTAGGAAATCACCCAGTGTGAGAGTTTATGGAGCCCAATCTGCTTAGCTAATGTCATAGAACTGAATCATATGCCTTCAGGTCATTTTCTGGGCCACTTTACTTACTTACTTACTTACTTACTTACTTATTTTTAGTGGGTGGAGAGCTAATGCCTGTGGTAGGCAATAGAAGGGGATGAGGGAAGATTTAAGCAGATATATCTAAATTCTCCCTGTGACTCTTGCTTTCTGGGCCTTTCCTGATAGGGTAGAATTTTCCTTGATGGGAAATAGCACAGAGGATACACAGTATGTCAGTTCCCAAGCATGATTTATTGTAGCTGAAGAATAATAATGATTTTTTTCCTGTAAGTTTAAAGAAAGAATGGAGGAAAAGTGTAGACAAACAAAATACTTACCAGAGTATTCTACAAAGCTTTCTCCTTTGTATCTCCCCCTCCCCCCACCTACATCAGAAGAACCTAGATAATAATTATGATCTCCAAATACACTCATAAATCCCCAGACCTGTACCCTCACTGGGTACCCCAAAAAAGTCCACACATATAGCTGGAAGAACAGAAATTATAGAAAGATGGGCATAAAGAAGGGAAGTTTATCCTCTTTTCCTACCTGTTTCTCAACCATCCTGACCAACTGAAGAAGAAAATAGCAATAGCATGTACATTTCTATACTGCTTATCAGTGAACTCAGAATTCTCTAAGCAGTTTACAATCTGTAAGCTAATTGCCCCCCAAAAGCTGGGTGCTCTTTTTACCGACCTATGAAAGGATGGAAGACAGAGTCAACCTTGAAGCCTCGGGATCAAACTCATAACCTTATGGCTACAGTATCAGCATTTAGCTACTGTGCCACCAGGGCTCCAAGAATGGGGAAAAGGATTATGAACACACCCTAGTTTCCATGAGAAATGTAATTGTCTCAGGGGTTCAAAGATAACTAAAAACACCCTCTCATCCTCCCAAGGCAAGATGTATAATGCTAAAATAGTTTGGTACATGAGAAAGAAATGGTGTAAGCATGTCTCCCCATCTCTGGGAGTAAAGCTATAAATAAATAAATAAATAAATAATGCTAAGAACTTGCTACCCTTGTATGATACCCAAAATCTGGTTCCTAACAGGGTAGCACATTATATCTAATGGTAAAACTGTCCCTACAATAACTGCAAACCTATTCTGTTGGTTCTGTGTACCAACACCTAAAAGGGTAAGGTCACTATTTTGTAATGTTCTAGGCACCCAGTAATAAAGGTTTGCATCATCTCATGTTTCCCTCAAGGTCTTTATGCAATTGATTAAAAATAAAATAAAGGGGTGGGGAACAATTGTTGGCTTTGACTGTTCTCTTCTTCAGTCAGTAAGCAGGAAAGTGAAGCCAAGAAAAGGTATAGTCAGGGGAGGAAAGGGGACAAGGAGTGAAAATGGTAAATGGCTCCATTTTCTAAAGCTTTTTAAAGTAGATAAGGGAAGCTTTGAAATATTAATAGGGAGTCTTCAAATGATATCAGAAAGAAAACAACTTTGAATATGAATTATGAGCATTTAAAGCAAGCATTCACTACCAATAACAAGTAAAATGCATTTAGTTGAAGCTTGGATAATAATAGAATTCCTTGAAATTAAACAGGCAGAGATAGCTCCAGGGTGGCCCTCTCTCTTTCCTTACATTTTATTCTCAGTGCTATTTCTGAGTCATCTCTGCAAGGAATAAATAGTGCATTTCCTTTGAGTTAGAAACAAGCATCAAAAACATATTTCAGTGTTTGCTGTCTGAATATCCATCAAAATCAAAGTTCCTCTATGATGTGAGGATATCACATCTTGATATTTGAATGCTTATTTAGATGTAATCTGACATGTATTTTGAATTCCATACATGCTGTCCTTCAGTCAAAAATTAATCCTAAGTAACAGGGAGAGGGGTTAGGGGGAGGAGGAGAGAAGGGGAGTATGGGAAAAAGATCTAGGAGTGTAAAAAGGAAAGGGAAAAGAGAATTGAGGGAGGAGGAAGGGAATAATGGGTAGGTTAACAGGCATAAAATAATACAGGAACAGCTACTAGTGTTGGGTGACACTGAACTCAGCTCTCACAGAGATAACAGTCACCATAGCTGACATTTGTCAGCATTGTGCGAAATGAGGCAAAAGGTGCCTCTCCTTACAAAACCCTTTAGGGGAGACAGCTCCAAAACCAACAACTAGAGAAGGGGATGCCAGACAGAAAACAAATCCAATAAAACAAGCATAGTTAGAAGCAACACTACACATGTAATTGGAACATATAACTTGAGAAGCATGAGCCAGGGAAAACTAGACATGGTAAAGAAGGAATTGGAACACATGAATATAGCAATACTAGGGGTGAGTGAGTTAAAATGGACAGGAATGGGTCACTTTGACTCAGACAACTATACAGTAATCTATTCAGGAAATGAAAAAAAAGAAGAAATGGGGTGGCTTTCATACTAGGGAAAGATATAGCTAGAGCACTCAAAGGCTACAACTCAAAGTCAGACCATATGTTCTCAATAAGGCTTCAGGGTAAACCTATAAGCATCACAATAATCCAGGTATATGCAGCAACCACAGATGCAGATGGAGGAAATTGAGAGATTCTACGATGCAGTCCAGGAAGACGTTGACAACATACCATCACAAGATTTCAAACTAATCATTAGAGATTTGAATGCTAAAGTTGGCAACAAAGAAGAATAAAAAAAACAATAGGACAATTTGGATTAGGAATAAGAAATAAAACAGGACAGTGTCTAATAGAATTATGTGAGGCCAATAACCTATTCATTGTAAATATCTGCTTCAATATAACCAGATAGGAGACTAAACATCTGGACATCACCAGATGATAAATACAAAAATCAGACATACTACATAATCAGATGTAGGATGGAGAAACTCTATCCTTGTGGCCTAAAATAGACCAGAAACTGATTGCAACACAGACCACTAACTGCTCATAACAAAAATCAGAGTTAAGCTGAAGAAGAGAGCAAAAAACACAATTACAACAATGGCATGAATAACATTTCAGATGAATTCAAGGACAATGTAAGAAACAGATTTGAATTACTGAGTATAGTCGACAGAGAACATGAAGAACTGTGGACAGAAGTCAAATACATAATTAAGAACAAATGCAACAAAACACTAATAGTGGCCAAAAAGAAAGATAAGAAGCAAGGGATGACAGATGAAACACTTCATGCAATAAAAGAAAGAAGAAAAGCAAAAGCAAAGGGAGATAGGAACAAAGCCAGAAATATGAACACAACTGACCAATATCTGACATGCAGGGATAAGGAGAAATACTACAATGACCAACACAGAAAATTAGAAAGCAACAACAATAAGGGAAGAACGAGAGACAAATATCAAAAAAATCTGAGAAATTAAAGACAACTTCAAACTGAGAGCAGGGATGCTCTATGGAGAGAGAAAAAGAGAACATAATACAGGAACAAGAAGAAATAAAAAGACACTGGAGGTAATACACAGAAGAGTTATATAAAAAAGAGATGAGGGAATGAATGACATTTGGAATGAGGCACCATATGAAGATGAATCCCATATTCTAAAAAGTGAAGTGGAATCTGCAATAAAGGAAATGGGGAAAAAATCATCAGGAACAGATGATATCCCAATTGAACTGCTACAGTGCCTACATACAGATACAACTTTAGTGCTAACTGAAAAAACTCAATAAAATTTTAATCAGAAAAAAATATGTCAGCAATATGGAAAACAAAGCAGTGGTCAACAGACTGGAAATGCTTGATATGCATACCAATCCACAAGAAAAGAGATACAAAAGATTGCAGCAACTATAGGACAATAGCACTAATCTCACATGCAAGCAAAATAATGCTCAAAATTCTGCAGCATGGACTCCAACCATACATGGAGAGAGAAATTACAGAGGTGCAAGCAGGATTTAGAAAAGGAAGAGGCACTAGGGAACACATTGAAAACATATGATGGCTAATGGAGTGCAACTAAGAATTCCAAAAAAAGAATCAGCAGGTGTTTCATAGACTACAGCAAGGCATTTGATTGTATAGATTATGAAAAGCTATGGAATGCACTCAAAGACATGGGGTGCCACTCCATCTGATAGTCCTGATGAAAAATCGGTACCAAGCACAAAAGGCCACCATTCCCAATAGGCAAAGGAACCAGGAACGCTGCATCCTATCACACTACTTGTTTAACTTATATGCTGAAAACATCATAAGAAAAGCAGAATTAGAATCAGAAGAAGGAGGCATTAAGATAGGAGAAAGCAACATTAACAACCTAAGATATGCAGATGACACCATAATATTAGCAGAAGACATTCAGGAATTGGAACAGTTAATAAGGAAGGTCAAAGATGAAAGTGCAAAGGCAGGTCTAATACTGAACATAAAGAAAACAAAAAATAATGACCACAGAAGAAATACACAAATTCAATGTAGACAACAAGGAAATTGAAATAGTTAAAGAATTCCCATATCCAGGATCAAACATTGACCATAATGGAGACTGCAGTCAAGAAATAAGAAGACTAGGAATGGGAAGGGCAGCTATGAAAGAACTGGAAAAGATACTGAAGAGCAAAGCTATACAACTGAGCACTAAAATCAAAATCGTTCAGATCATTGTATTCCCAATTACCATGTGCAGATGCAAGAGCTAGATAGCGAAGGAAGCAGACAGAAAGAAAATCTACTCATTCGAAATGTGGTGCTAGAGAAGAGTACTTAGGATACCATGGACAGCCAAGAAGACAAGCAAATGGTTTCTTGAACAGATCAGACCAGGGCTCTCCTTGGAAGCAAAGAGAGTCTCCAGTTGAGACTCTCGTACTTTGGCCACATATTGAGAAAGCACGGATCACTAGAAAAAAACAATAATGCTAGGAAAGGTATAGGGTAGAAGAAAGAGAGGAAGACCACAAATCAAATGGATAGACTCGATCAGGGGGGTTATGGGGAAGGGCTTTCAGGATCTGGACAAGGCAGTGAAAGACAGGGATTCTTGGAGATGTCTCATCCACAGAGTTGCCATGAGTCAGAACTGACTTGAAGGCAACTAAGAACAACAAATTAAAATGGCATTAATTACTCTCAGAATTTCTAGAGGACCATTAGAAAACAAAACAAAAACATGAGCAAGAAAATTATCTGATGGATGGGCAAGAAAAAGCTTCTTATATTCTTCAATGAGATAGAGGGGACCTTTTAAAAGTCAGTTCTAGGTCTGCAAGGTGTTATGAATGATTAACTGAAACAGGCATAAAGTGGATAGAAAGATAACTCTGGTGTATGAAACAACCAAGATTATATGTGACTGTATCACAAATAGCAAGTATCATCACTGTCTCCCTGATGTGGATGGATTCAACTCAAATTTATTTAAAACTGCAGTAGCTTTGTTCAAAACATTTTCAGTTCATTTTGAACCCAAACCAGGAATTCAGTCTCCAGCTGTTCCTGTCGTTAAAAAAAGCAGGTCTTCTGATTCCCTGTGTATATTATGGTGTGTGGGTTTGTGTGGGGGGGGGGGGGGACCTCTCTATTCAAAAGTTTGGTTTGGATTTTTCTGATTAAGTGAACTGTGGGGGGGGGGGAGGTAAGTGTCAGCCATGCTTGTATGTTGGCAAGAGTCCAAGTTTTCAGCAACCTGGATTATTTAGATCTATTCAGCATATTTTTTTCAGATTAATTTCTCTCCTTGTCTCTCCTTCCTTTTTCATCATGGTAAGGGAACAAAGCCCATTTAAAACATTCATAATCAAGCTGGATGCCTATAGTATGGGTGAATGCAGTTTTTCTCCATGCAATTTTCAGTGGCACAATATCAAATCAACAGTGTTAAATGGCTGTTTTTGTGAAAAGAGTAAGAGCAACTAGTTGTACTAAGCTTGGGGAAAAAAAGATTTTGTGCATTTGGTATGGAGTTGAGAAACATAGACTGCCAACAGCATTCTTCCTTGTTCATTCTATGTTACTAAAAAGCATCCCCACATGACTGAACAAAGTATGGCTGCTGTTGACTTAAATCATCTTGGCTTTCTACTGAGAAAATTAACTATGGCTTTATTCCAAATGCCAGTGGAATTCTACAATTAACATCCAGCTCTTGTTGCATGACACACATTCTTCATTCTTTACTGCTGGCTTGTTGCAACCCACTGATCTTAAAAACAACACCACAGTCATAATTACAAGCAAGAAGAGAAAATGCAATTCATACAAGATGGGGATTTCATTTGCTACATAATCTCACTTCTGGAAGTGAATGGGAAGGGAAGATATTATTTTAGTCCAGTTGGGCATTCTTGGCTCATACACTGCAAAAATACTACAACAATAAATATCAACTGATGCATGACAGTATGTTTCCAAAGTCAGAGAACTATTCTCTTGGTAGTGATGGTATTTGCTTCGTCTTGCTGCTTTTGCATGTATTTTTCATCACCAAGAGACAGTTACATGAAAGATAATAAAAGGAAGAGATCTTGCAATGCTTAACTGCACGTTACAAATGTAACTCGGAAGTGTATCTAGCTCATTGGAAGAGGGCAAAACTTAATCATATAGCTTATGTATAGGGTAAAGTATAAAACTCCCTGAAGTATACTCCTGCCTCCCCCCCTTACATTCATTCTACTCTTGCCGCTCATATAGACATATAGTGGTTAGAAGGGGGAGGGAGAATCCATGCAGTACATGGCTGTACTTTTGCTGATGGATGTGCAAAGAAAAAGGCATGATATTGAACCCCATGTGGTCCCCCAGGACAAGACTTGGACAGTGATTCGCTTGTGAATTCAACTGTATAAATGCAGGAAGACGCTGCTTGGTTTCCTCTGCCTTTCTCTGGCCACTAAATGATTGCAGGGATGTATTCTGATCCAGGCAGGCAGCACATATGTAGAGATCATTGTACAAAAGAGATACTGGATACAGCCTTCCACAATAGTCATAAAAAATAAAATGCAGGTGTAACTGGTATTTCCCCCTATGTATATCATCTAAAGGATTCTAGTCATAGACTCCCAGATTCAATCTTTTAAAATATCTAGTTAGGTATTTCAGGTAGGTGTTTTTGAGAGCTAGGCTGAATTACCATTCATTGTGGCTTTATTCTGCAAAATAATTTGTACAGACCTCAAACTCAATTGTTTTGGAATACACCACATTCTGATTCACATTGAACTTACTACTTTATTTTTTTAAAAAAATCATTTTACTCCATAGTTTTTTGAGAGAAAACATTTTCCAAAATGTGTGTCCTATGCTCTGAATTGAGATTGGAGTGGAATTGGAAAGAGGGACAGGTTGGTAGGTGGTTATCTTGTCATCCTTGTTTGGCAAGCATAGTGTTAACATTTTTTGTTCTTCCAATACAGCCACTTTGTCAGGTGCAAACCCACAAAGGGCAGAAGAGAAAAGGAATGGTGGGGTGGGATAACAAGGGAAAAAAGAAACTGTGGCTTTGGCTAAGGAGTAATAGAGGAAACGGGAGCAGTGATTGGAAGATGGGGGGCACTGTCTGGTCTCCTTTTAGCCCTGTTTCCCCTGAAAATGGGCTGCCTGACTTACCGGGACTGGTTTGGTCCCGCGGCGTTCCAGACCAGGGCATCCCCGACGCCCTGGTCTGCATCCCCCCTCTGTTAAGCAACAAGGTGAACAGTAAACCAACAGAATCCCCAGACTGTCACTAGCCTTCAGGGTCAGGTCGATACATTCAATGTGATTCGTTTTCCAGATAGGTCTCCTGGTCAAAGTGATGGTGTTTTTATGGATGGGATAAAATGTGCTGAACCAGCTTCCTGAGAGGCAAAAATATGATCAGTCAGTTACACCTCTGTCATCCCAAAACTTGGCCGTGACCAGAAAATTCGGTTCATTGACCAACAAAGGTTGGTTGATGACAGATCTAGACCTCATGCTTTTTAGGCCAACCCTTCCTATCTACTGTAATCAATAAAGTTGTGACCTTTTCATTGCCAATTGGGTGTTCATGTAGTCTTTATTGTGATGCGTCCCCTTTTACAGCAAAACTCTGCCACAACCCAAACACTAGTCAGCAATCTTATCATATATATATATATATATATATATATATATATATATATATATATAGTTCAGTGTATCTGAATGCCCTAAAGCACATTTTACTAAGGCCCTGTGAGCCTTCAGACATTTAAAGATCTGGACAGTCAAATGGCAGGTAGTGGGGGTGTTATGAAGTGGGGGAAGGTGATGACTTCCTCTTCATGATTTTCAGTGGAGGGAGAAAAGGTGTAAAGTAGGGTGTAAAAAGAAGAGAGCTAAAATCCAGTTTGCCCATCAAAAGAAACAGGAAAATTTCAGAGCTTACAGGAAGGGAACCTCCATCATAAGGCAATGGAGAGCTGTACGATTCATAAAGTGTGATTTTATACACTCCTATGGAGAAGTAAGTCCAACTGAGTTCAGTGTGACTTATTCCTGGGTAAGAGGGCAGATGATTACAACCTTATTGGGGAATAAATTTATTTGGACCCAGCAGGAAATATATTTAAAAAAACATGTGGAAAAATGGGCTGTAATTTTTGCTGGACTGGGGAGGATAGGTTTATAAATTAGCTGTTCCATTCTTTAGGATTTTGTTTTTTAAATCCTGTTAATCTTGAGGGAAGATCATCTTGGAAACTGTAAACTTTAGGGATGCAGTGGCTTAAGTGGTTAAGACACTGACTGTCAATTGCAAGATTGGCAGGTTGGCAGTTCAAGTCTCGGGTGCTGCATGATGGGGTGGGCTCCTGTCCCATCTTCTGCCAGCCTAGCAGTTTGAAAGCATGCAAATGCAAGTAGATAAATAGGTACCACTTTGGTGGAAGATAAACAGCATTCTGTGCAATCATGCTGGCCACATGATCACAGAGTAGTCTCTGAAAATGCTGGCTCTTTGGCTTAGTAACAGAGATGAACACCACCCCCTATGGTCAGACATGATTTGACAACCTTGTCAACGGGGAATACCTTTACCTTTTTTTAAAAAAAAATCCTGTTAATCCTGAGGGAAGCTCATGTTGGGAACTTTAAATATCATGGACTAACCCAACTGAGGAGACATTCAATTTCCTGGGGAAGGAACCCAACAAGGCAGCCATTCAATGGGAGTGCAGACAGGTGTTAAGAATGACCAGGGGGTGGGGGGGGGGAAGAAAACAAGAAATCCTATTGGTTGATGTGGGTACATATTCTGGAAGAAGAAGAAAAAAAAAGGTAATGCAATATCTGTGGGCATGTGACCCCAAAATAATGATTAACTGAATATGTGGACAATGGTAGAAATGCCCATTCATACTGATGTGACTTCAGCTGGGGGAAATGTGTGGCTCCAAGATAAATTTGAATATGGATTAAAAGGAGGAAGTGTGGAGCTAACAAGGCAAAACAACAGCAGAACTGGAGCTGGATACTGCACACAGGAACTGAATTATTCAGAAAGTGTGAATTTAGCCCTAGACAACCACAGGAGACCATACCGAGCTAAATGTATAATCATGTATCTACTTAGTAAACCTAATTCATAATGTTTTTAATCATGATATGATTCATGCTTTATCAGCTATTCATCCCCAGAAGTTTCTGGATAATCCCTGTTAGAAAAGGAATTGTAGGCTAGGTTGATCTTTTATCTGACTTCACATAATATTTTTATTTCTATGACAATTCTTTACACTGTACTAAAGAAGGGAAGTCTTCTTTGGCTTTCCCTTCCCCAGAGCTTTGCTTCCTCCAGGCAGTGATGGGGAAAACAGTGATGGACTGAGGTTTGGTGACGTCACCTTCATTTTTGCCTCAGCTTCCTTGTGTGGAAGGAGGGGAGGAGTGAAATGTGCTCAACTGGCTGAAACCTCAAATTTCTAACCACTAACCTTGCCCAGAGAGGAAAGCAAGCAAGAAACAAAGCTAGCTCTATTTGCTTTTGGACTCAGTTGGCTCTCTCTGGGGGGATGCAGACAGCCAAAAATGCCGTCTTCGATCCCAGGAAGGGGAGGGCCAGCCAGATGCTGGACGCCCCACCCCTTCCTGAGGATGTCATCGGAACGATGGCCCATCCACACGATGGGCGCTCTGATGATGTCCTTCCAGCTCAGCATCCGGACATGATGAGCCAGAAGAGACGCCGAAGAGGCACGCCATGCCTTTTGCGGTGCCCCTTTCACGGCTTGTGGAAGGAGTGCTATTCTAGTGCTTCTTTCACAGACAATGAATGGGAGGATCGAGGCTGAGGTGTCCAGCAGCCTCAGCCTCGATCCTCCGCATTCGGGAGTGGCCCAGGGCCGCCTGTCTGCTTCCCCCTATGTTGAATAAAACAATCTTTGCTCCCTTCTCACCTTCTCAGTTGGACATAAAGCACTCAGAATTTGCTTGAAAAGCAGGCTGAGTTCCAATTGCAGTTTCCATCAGTCCTTAACATTAGCTAAGCTGTCTTGGCCTGATGGAAATTGCAGTCCAGTCACATCTGGAGAGCCACAGATTACCCTCCATA
The DNA here is from genome assembly GCA_026167975.1 of Phrynosoma blainvillii. Taxonomy (NCBI): domain Eukaryota; kingdom Metazoa; phylum Chordata; class Lepidosauria; order Squamata; family Phrynosomatidae; genus Phrynosoma; species Phrynosoma blainvillii. The sequence goes on from JANUYF010000003.1 coordinate 200,223,991, forward strand.
AACTTTTCTCACTTTGGGATCTCAGATATTCTTGGATGAAACATTTACCATCCCTTATCACTGGACATGAAGAGAGGAATGGCAGAAAGTGTAGGTGAACGTATCAGGAAAAAGTGATCATAAGTGGAAAGTTTGGCTTTCCAAACTGTTGTTTTTGTTGGTTATCAAGTAAGAGTCTTTTTGCTTCAAAAGATGCAAATCTCTTTAGCAGATGGGATAGTGGTTTATTTGGCTGGTTGCCAGAAATCAGATTTGTTTTATTACTTTAGGTTTCTTTTCTTCCCCAATTCACGGGACTCAACCCATTTCAGCATCTGCTGTTGTTGATACATGAAGATTTGAGTGATCTGTACAGACAAATGATTGCAAGCCCACAGCTACCATGCTGTATCAACAAAGAAGAAAGAATGATTCAAAGGAACATGGAAATTAATTCTAACTTCTCTGGTTGATGAAATCCTGATTAAGGGGCTATGCGGATGGGCAGGAAAAGGTGACCTGAAGTTGCCTTTTCCATAAGCTGCAGCAACTGCACTGCCTGCCCTGAGGTTGCTCTAAATGGGGATGGAGCAACCACACTGGGGGGAGTCAATGCAACTTTTCTGAGGCTGTATTGAAGCCCCAGCAACTTCACCGCCAGGCCCAAGGACACCACAAATGGAGACAGAGCAACCGCATGGGCTGGCAGCTGCTGCTTTAATTTTTGTTGTTGTTGTTGTCTCTCAAACACACACCTGCACACCTGCACAGGACCTAGTATACAGTCTGTCACTCTCTGTGTACAAAGGTGACTGAAATTTGGCATCCCTGTGCATTTGCACAGGATCTGTCATACACCCACATATCATGCAAGGATTTGCTGACCTCCGCTTCCCCCAAAGGAGTGGATGCAGTAGACAGGTACCACTGTCTGATTGTGCTACCCTTGGGGTGAAGGAATGGGTTTGTCAACTGAAAAGACACACCATTATCCTCCACAAAATATGTCCCACACAGACCAGGAGGGAGGGGAGAGGTACATGCAAGGGAGGTTTGTGTGGACAGACTTGGTACATGCAGCTGGTGGTCATGCAAGGGACATGGTCAACAGGACACATGGACAAACATTACTCCCCCCATCACGCCAGGAAGTGATGTGCAGGTCTTATGCACACCTGCACAGAAGAGGTCACAAAAGCCTCTTTTATGCAAATTGCTGTGCATGCTGACAGCAAGCGTACATAAAACAGAATGCATTTATTGTCATAACAAAGGACAGTTGCTAGGGTGCATGCATAGGGTTACAATTAGGGTTAGGGTTAGGGTTCTAATATTCAAGCTCACCTGCACTAGTGCATGCACACCTGGAAGCATAGGGTGCTTTAAATTAAAGCTTGCATCATAGGGTACATGCGCCAAGTCAATTTCCACTGCACGTGCGACAGTGCATTTATATGGCCATTTTCTGGTGCATCAGTGTCGCTGTACACATGTGAAGGTGCGCATCTTCAAAAAAGGAGCAGCTTTTCTCAGCATACGATGGCTAGAGGGCACTTTTCTGGAGACTTTTAGGCATGTGTCATCTAAAGGCTACACCTACAAGTCACCTTCAAAGCACCTCTTTTTCCCCATCTGCATAGCCCCTTTGCTATTATATAAAAGAGGAAGGATATGTTGTAATACCAGAGATAAAGAGAGAGAGTGAGAGAGAGAACAAGTACTTGGGAGAATGTTTTAAAACACAGCAGTTAGAGCAACAGGGATCACTAATATATTTACAAAACTGGATATATTTACTACAAAATGACTGTCATTATCAATTTGTGTGTAACACTGTACACTACATGAATGCTTGGAAGCTATCTTCTTTCTCTGTGTGTTTTGTATATGGATGCATATTATACTGGCTGTAAGATATATGTCAGTTAAGGTCTAGCATTGGCAGTATTTCACTCAAGGTTGATTTCATTTTTAGAAAAAAAAAAACCTGTCAGTATAACAGATATAATGTTGCTTTGGGTAGCATTATAAAATATTTTGTGTTATAATTATGAGATATATCACTATGTAAAGATGAAAATTTTTATTCATTTCATTCTTATCAACAGCAACAACAATTCAAAAGGCTTTTTTTCCCTGCATGCAAAATTAAGAGATTAGGACAGAGGTTTGTTTTTTGTTTGTTTGTGTTTTGTAGCATGAGGGCACACACACACACACACACACACACACACGTTTATGATTTTTCATATTTTGAGATTTTTTTAAAAATTACCAAAAATGTGTTTTGTGCAAACACAATACATTGTTTTTATCACCTTGACAACCCCCCCCCCCGTTTTTAATTTTTTAAATAACAACCTTGAAGTGGAGAAAGAGAGAGACAGGGAGAGAGAAATGATAAAACTCTCACAATCTGTTGAAACATAATTTCTAACTGAGAATGAGGTTGTCATAGATGGCTGGAGTGGAGAGCTCTGTCCAGCTTGGTAGATAAAATTGTGCAACCCTGCTGAAAGTTATGAATTATGGTGGGATAATAGATGAATTTAAATGATCTGAGTAATGATAGACCAGCAGATGGTCTGCTGAAAAAGATAATTTCATTTTGAAAAGTGGACAATTCACTTTGCTATTCCAAATAAAAAAAAAATCTTTATATCGACTTTTTTGTTGTTGTGTGCCTTCAAGACATTTTGACTTTTTATAGTCCAATAGTCAAACCATTACACCACACTGTTTTGTTGTTAGCTGCCCTCAAGTCAGTTCTGACTCATGACAACCCTGTGGATGAAACATCTCCAAGAATCCCTATCTTCCACTGCCTTGCCAAGATTCTGCAAGCCCTTCCCCATAACCCCCCTGATCGAGTCTATCCATTTGATTTGTGGTTTTCCTCTCTTTCTTCTACCCTATACCTTTCCTAGCATTATTGTTTTTTCTAGTGATCTGTGCCTTCTCATTATGTGGCCAAAGCATGATAGTCTCAACTTGATCATCTTTGCTTCCAAGGAGACCCCTGGTCTGATCTGTTCAAGAAACCATTTGTATGTCTTCTTGGCTGTCCATGGTATCCTAAGTACTCTTCTCCAGCACCATATTTCAAATGAGTAGATTTTCTTTCTGTCTGGTTCCTTCACTATCCAGCTCTTGCATCCATACATGGTAATTGGGAATACAATGGCCTGAACGATTTTGATTTTAGTGCTCAGTTGTATAGCTTTGCTCTTCAGTATCTTTTCCAGTTCTTTCATAGCTGCCTTTCCTGTTCCTAGTCTTCTTCTTATTTCTTGACTGCAGTCTCTATTATGGTCAATGTTTGATCCTGGATATGGGAATTCTTTAACTATTTCAATTTCCTCGTTGTCTACATTGAATTTGTGTATTTCTTCTGTGGTCATTATTTTTGTTTTCTTTATGTTCAGCATCAGACCTGCCTTTGCACTTTCATCTTTGACCTTCCTTATTAACTGTTCCAATTCCTGAATGTTTTCTGCTAATATTATGGTGTCATCTGCATATCTTAGGTTGTTAATGTTGCTTCCTCCTATCTTAAGCCTCCTTTTTCTGATTCTAATTCTGTTTTTTCTTATGATGTTTTCAGCATATAAATTAAACAAGTAGTGTGATAGGATGCAGCCTTCCCTGGTTCCTTTGCCTATTGGGAATGGTGGCCTTTTGTCCTTGGTACAGATTCTTCATTAGGACTATCAGATGGAGTGGCACCCCCATATCTTTGAGTGCATTCCATAGCTATTTTTGATCTATACAATCAAATGTTCTGTTGTAATCTAAGGGAGGTTGCAGACTGCCAGAAATAGTGCAAATTGAGTCCACTTTTAGGGTTAGGGTTAGTGCTAGGGAATCATGGGAATTGTTTTTTTTTTTCTGAGACATTGAGCCTTCTCTGTCAGAGAGCTCAGGTGCCACAATAAAATACAGTTCCCATGATTCCCTAACCCTAACCCTAAAAGTGGACTCAATTTGCACTATTCTGGGAGTCTGCAACCCCCCTATGAAACACATGCTGATTCTTTTTTGGAATTCTTAGTTGCACTCCATTAGCCATCGTATGTTTGCAATGTGGTCCCTAGTGCCTCTTCCTTTTCTAAATCCTGCTTGCACCTCTGTGATTTCTCTCTCCATGTATGGTTGGAGTCCATGCTGCAGAATTTTGAGCATTATTTTGCTTGCATATCCCCTTTCTTGTGGATTGGTATGTATATCAAGCATTTCCAGTCTGTTGGCCACCACTTTGTTTGCCAAATTTGTTGGCATATTTCAATTAGCACCAAAGTTGCATCTGTCTGTAGGCACTGCAGCCGTTCAATTGGGCTATCAACTGTTCCGGGTGATTTATTTTTTTCCCATTTCTTTTATTGCTGATTCCACTTCACTTAGTATTTGGGGTTTGTCTTCATATGGTGCCTCATTCAAAATGGCATTCATTCTCTCATTTTTTTTTTTTTTTTTTTTTTTGTATAACTCTTCTGTGTATTGCCTCTGGCGTCTTTTTATTTTTGTTCCTGTATTAAGTTCTTGTTTTTCTCCATAGAGGATCCCTGCCCTAGTTTGAACTTGTCTTTAATTTCTCAGACTTTTTGATAGAGGTCTCTCATTCTTCCCTTTTCATTGTTGTCTTCTATTTCTCTACATTGGTCATTGTAGTATTTCTCTTTATCCCTGCTTATCAGACATTGGAAAATTGTGTTCGTATTTCTGGCTTTGTTCCTATCTCCCTTTGCTTTTGCTTTTCTTCTTTCTTTTATTGGATGAAATGTTTCATCTGTTGTCCATTGTTTCTTATCTTTCTTTTTGACCACTGTTAGTGTTTTCTTGACTTTAATTATGGGCCTCGGCAGACGGCTAATAGGGCCGTCTCCGAGACCTGGAAGAGGAGGGGCAGCTGCACGCGCGGCGTCCCTTCCTCTTCCTGAGGTCGTCCTCGGAGCTTCCGGCCCTCCGGACGGCCGGCGCTCCGGGGATGACCTCCCTCCGCAACGACCGGACGCGCTGCGGAGGATAAGTCAGGGAAAGTGCACCCTATGCATTTAGGGTGCACTTTCCCTGTCTTGTAAAAGGAGTGGCAATTTGCCGCTCCTTTTAGGGTCACTGCAGGAGCGCCACGGTCTGGCTGCCGCGGTCCCGTGGCGTTCCGGACCAGGGCGTCCCCGACGCCCTGGTCTGCATCCCCTATATGTCTTTGACTTCTGTCCGCAGTTCTTTAGGTTCTCTGTTGATTATACTCAGTAGTTCAATTCTGTTTCTTACATTGCCCTTGAATTCATCTGAAATGTTATTCAGGTCATATTTTGGTATGATGGTTCTTGCTTTCTTCTTCAGCTTAACTCTGATTTTTATTATGAGCAGTTTTTGGTCTGTGCCACAATCAGTTTTTGCTCTGGTTTTGGCCACAAGAATAGGGTTTCTCCATCTTCGACCTCCAATTATGTAGTCTATCTGGTTTTTGTGTTTATCATCTGGTGATGTCCAGGTGTATACTCTCCTATCTGGTTGTATGAAGCAGGTATTTTCAATGAATAGATTATTGGCCTCACATAATTCCATAAGACACTCTCCTGCTTTATTTCTTGTTCCTAATCCAAACCTCCATACTATTTTTGATTCCTCTGTATTTGTTTGTGGTTTACACTCCTTCATGCAGATGATTATGGTTACTAGTTTCCACTTACTTTTCTCTAGAACTCCCTTTTAACTGCCAACATTGATGTTCCAATCCCAAGAGGTCATTTTAATAACAGTAAGAAATTTGCTTAGGGGACATTCAATAATAATAATAATAATAATAATAATAATAGTAGTAATATGATTCATTTCTAGCGCGCCTATATCCAAAAGGAATCAAAGTGGGTTACAATGTAAAAATAAAAGAACACAATAAGAAAACACATAAAATTTACATAAGAAGCAATCCCCTTCCCAATCCCCAAATCCCAAAATTAACCAAATAATTAAAATATAAAGTAAAATCAATTACAAGATGATCCTAATAAAATTGGCTAAAATGTAAGCTAAAATTTGCAGAAGAACATAGAGAGAAGATAGTTATGATCAGAGGGTAGAGGGGCCGTTATGTTCCTGTACATGGGGGGCGGGGGGCACTATTCTGGGAAGGCCTGCTGGAAGAGATCCATCTTAACTGCCTTTTTAAAGGCTAAGGTGGTGATGTGATGGATCTCCTCCACAGGTCATTCCATAACCTAGGGGTGGCAGTCGAGAAGGCCCTCTGGGTTACTGCAGCCAATTTCAATTTTTTAGGCTGCAGAAGATTTTTCCCAGAGGACTTTAGTGTGAGCAGTGGATTATGTGGAAAAAGGTGCTCCCGCAGGTAATCAGGACCCAAGCCATATAGGGCTTTAAAGGTTATAACCAACACTTTCCACCGTACCTGGAAACTAATTGGCAGCCAATATAGAGATTTTAAAGCAAGTGTTATATGGTCAGTTCTAGATGTCCCTGTGACCAGTCTGGCTGCCGTGTTCTATACCAATTGAAGTTTCTGAACTTGGCACGAGGGTAGCCCCATGTAGAGCACATTGCAGAAGTCAAGTCGAGAGGTTACCAGCACATGTACCACTGTTTCTAGGTCGTCCGGCTCCAGGAAGGGTTGCAGCTGGAGTATCAGCCAAAGCTGATGACAGGTGCTCCTGACTGTCACATCCACCTGAGCAGTCAGGTGAAGAAACTAATCTAGGAGCATCCCCCAGACTGCGGAGAGAGTCCTTCAGAGGAAGTGTGACCTCATCCAGAACTGGATGACATATCTCCATTCCCAGGTTGGGGGTCCCTATAGCAAGTACCTCCATCTTGTCTGAATTCAGTTTGAGTTTATTTTCCCTCATCCAGTTCATTACCACCCTAAGACAGTCATTCAGAGGAGAGATGCCATCCTTAGTCACTGCATCAGTCTGAGGCATAGAGAAATATATTTGGGTGTCATCAGCATTCTGATAACACGCTGCCCCATGTCTCCGGATAATTTCACCTAGCGGCTTCATGTAAATGTTAAACAGCATGGGAGACAGGATGGCACCCTAGGGGATGCCTGATTTTAGATCACTTTTAAAAGAGCAACTGTCACAATCTGGAATCTGCCTGAGAGGTAGGAATAGAAGCACTGCAAAGCAGAGCCTCCAATTCCGAACTTTCCCAAGCGTTTCAGAAGGATACCATGGTTGATGGTATTGAAGACCATTGAGAGGTCCAAGAGCACCAACAGGATCACACTTTTCCTGTCAATGGCCCAGACAGAGACTGTTGACTATGGAGACCATGACAGTCTCAACTCCATATCCCAGGGGTAGGCAACCTTTCCTCTTTAAGGGCCGAGGGACTTCAGCTCCCAGAAGCCTCAGCCATGTTGGCCAATAGTCCCATGTTGGCCAATAGCTCCTGGGATTCTGGGAGCTGAAGTCCCTTGGCCCTTAAAGGGGAAAGGTTGCCTACCCCTGCCGTATCCCGTCTGAAATCTGGTTTGAAATGGATCTAGAAAATCTGTTTCATTCAGGACTGCTTGGAGTTGAATGGCGACCGCTCTCTTGATAACCTTGCTTAAGAATGGTAAAAGTGATACCAGCCTATAATTTTTGTCCAGGGGGTCTAGGGAAGGCTTTTTAAAAAGTAGTCTCAATTCTAGTTTTCAGGCTCAGTCCAATGTGCTCTTTTTGGTCTTTTAAAGTCTTGCAAAGCTTAATGTCATGTATCTTCATTTATGAACCTATCATATAAACCTCTTTGATATTCTGAGGCACTCCTCATTGTCCTATTGTATTGCACTTAATTGGGACAAAAAAGAACTAAGTAAAGGACAACTAAAATAACCCCAAACTTTATTTGAAGACAAATTTGTAAGGTCAATTCCTTACCCACTATTAAGTAGGCTTTTACTTTGGTTTTATCAGTAGAGTATTTTTTACTCATAATCTAAGATAGATGGACATCTTATTTATTGAAGTGTTATTATTTTTTTTTAATCACCTTTACTACTATAGAGAAAACAAGACTTGGAAGCAATGATCATGTGTAGCTAGCATCTTCAGAGAAAACTGAAATGGAAAAGCCTGGTTGTATATATACTGTGAGACCCTGGGTAGGGAGGAGTGGTTCCCAGGTGAACTGTGTGTTGTCTGTGTTGAATAGGTATTGTTCTGTGTTGATGGCATCGCTCCAGGCTATGCAATCCAGGATATGTCTGCTGTTCCCATGTAAACTGTGTATTGTTCTGTGTTGAATAGGTGTTGTTCTGGTGTTAATGGCATGGCTTCCAGGTGAGGAATGCAATCAAGGAGATTGTCTGCTGTTGTCTGCTGACCCTGGTTGGTCTTCCCTTTGCATTTGCTGAGTGCAGATTTTCTTATTTTATAGGACTGGTAGCCATATCTTGTTTACTTTAAGAGTTTCTTCTTTCCTGTTGAAGTTGTCTAAGTGTTTATGGATTTCGATGGCTTCCCTGTGCATTCTGACCTAATAGTTGTTGGCATGGTCCAGAATTTCAGTGTTTTCAAACAGCATTTGCAAAGGGCAAATGCAGCAAATGCAAAGGGAAGACCAACCAGGGTCAGCAGACAACAGCAGACAATCTCCTTGATTGCATTCCTCACCTGGAAGCCATGCCATTAACACCAGAACAACACCTATTCAACACAGAACAATACACAGTTTACATGGGAACAGCAGACATATCCTGGATTGCATATCCTGAAGCGATGCCATCAACACAGAACAATACCTATTCAACACTATTCAACACAGACAACACACAGTTCACCTGGGAACTACTCCTCCCTACCCAGGGTCTCACAGTATATATACAACCAGGCTTTTCCATTTCAGTTTTCTCTGAAGATGCTAGCCACAGATGCTGGCGAAACATCAGAAAGAAACTCTTTCAGAACATGGCCACACAGCCCGAAACCCCCCCCCCACAAAAAAACTATGGATGCCGGCCATGAAAGCCTACGACTTCACAAATTGACTTTTTATTAGACACAATAGAAAAATTTAGCAGGGCCACAGGATTAAAAATAAACAAATAAAAAATGGCAATGTGGGTGATGAATTTAACAGAAAAGGAAAGAAAGCTCTTGAAAGATAAAACTAACTTCCAGAAAGTAAAAAATGATTAAATACCTAGATATTAATTTTACTACAAAAAACTCCAAGCTTTTCAAAAATAATTATGAGAAAATATGGACTGAAATTAAGCAGGATTTGAGTAGATGGGAAAAGTTAAAATCATCCTGGATGGGAAGAATTGCTACAATTAAAATGAATATCTTACCTAAGATGATATTCCTCTTCCAAAATATTCCGATTATAATAAATGACTCCGCCTTTGCTATTTGGGAGAAGGATATATCTAAATTCATCTGGGATGGTAAAAAACCAAGAATTAAATTAAAATATCTTCAAGATGCGGTAGAACATGGAGGTCTTGGTTTACCTAACTTTAAAATTTATTACTACGCTTGTTCACTGTTCTGGATACTAGAATGGATAACTCTAAAGAATGAAAGAAGTTTGAAACTGTATAGCAGTTACATGCTATACGATAAAATTAAATATCATAAAAATTTCAATGATGATTATCTTAGACGTGCCTTATTAAGAATTTGGGTTAAAATCAAGAAAAACTGGACAGAAATCTTTCCTTATTGGACTGCTATAGGAGAAGTAATTTCTAAAGAAAATAAACTGGGCAAAGAAAGATGGTTAACTTACAATGATTTGATAAAACAAAAAGGGCAAAATATACAGATTAAAACACAGGAAGAACTCAGCCAGGAAGGCTACTCGTGTAATTGGTTTGTATATAGACAAATAAAGGAGCGTTTTCTAGTAGATCAAAAGACTACATCTATTGGGGTACTCAACAAAGAGTTTGATAAAATTATTTCCTCAGAAAGGAAAAATAAAATATCAAAATTTTATAAATTTTTATTAGCCATAGAGATGGAAAAAGAAATAATCAAACCCCAAATGATAAAATGGGCCCAAGATTTTGGCTATAATATTAATTTGGAGCAGTGGGGGAAATGTTGGGGGAAAGATTAAAATGTACTTTAAGCTGCAATATTAAAGAAAATTTTTACAAATTACAATACTGGTGGTATATAACACTGAGGAATTTGGCTAAAATGAAAAAAAAATTATGACCACAAATGCTGGAAATGTGAAAAGAAAATAAGCTCACTTTATCACTTATGGTGGAAGTGTAAAAAAGCCAAAGAATTCTGGGGAAACATAAAGCTCACTATGTCTGAAATACCAGGAACAAATTTGAAAAATGATTCAAAATTTTTTTTGCTAGGTATGGTTGACAATCAGAATCTTGAGAAAAAATATGGTAAACTTATGTTTAACCTTATTTCAACTGCCCGAATAATATACGCTTCAAAATGGAAGCAAAAAGATATACCTTTGACCAAGGATTGGACGCTGATACTTCTGGATATAATGGAAATGGACAAGTTAACAGGCTTAATTAGAGGTGAAAGCATTGATACCTTTAAGAGAGACTGGAAGATCTTGATTGATTATTGGAATCAAACTGGGGTATTAGGTAGCACAATAGGTTTGGGTTAATATTCTAAATTTAGTATTAATAAACAAACACTGTATATTTATGCTATAGATCGATTGATTACGTTTTTTCTTGGTATGGATATATAGATTAATATATCATTTATAGTAGTTATATAAATGTATGGCATGAGGTAGTAAAATATAGGATATAAATAGAAGTTGAAGTAAATCGGGCTAAATAACAAGTTAGTATCAAGCTAGGAAGTTTTTTTAAATGTCTTGAGCTGTTTGTTATTGTTTGTCATTATTGTTGTTCTGTATTGTTTTATGATTTTTTTATCAATAAAATTTTTAAAAAATTAAAAATATAAAAAAATAAAAAATAATACAAACAGCCTCAATGCATAAAAGATGCAAACATTTCTGTCCTAGTTAAAATATTCCTTATAATGTCTTTTTCTGTCCGCCATGGAAAGGACATGAAATCATGCCTATAAAAAGAAGCTTTTCTCAGCTTGCTATCAGTTACATTAACCAAAAACTTTGAAAGTATAAGAAAAGACTAGGGATATAAATCTTCATATATTTTGTTCTCTTATTCAAAAATGAATACTTTCACTGATGTTTATTTTACTAAGTAAAATTACAACTGTTTATTTTGTAAGTTTTATATAATTCTTCACCTTGTTTGCACACATCACCACCCCTTGTTTTGAGTCTTTTTTTTTTCTTTTTCTTTTGCAAAATAAATGAATAAAGATCCTCAAATATGACTTCTGACAGTAATGTTTTTGTGAGCAATGACAAATAATTTCAACAATTGGTTTGGATTTTCCCCCCTGAATAACTTCTTTGTAGGGGGAAAAGATTTCTTTTCTTCCAGAACAAAATACTTTTCTTTGCAAGAAATGTTTATTTTGATGGAGGAAACATAATTTCTGCATAGGAAGCATTCTCTCTTCCCTAAGAGACACATGACACAAATACCCTAAAAGCAATCCATATTTTTCTACACACAGAATGCATTTTCTGCACACACATGCACACACACACACACACACACACACACACACACACAGAGTTCACTGGAAGTAATGTAATGTAATGTAAAAGTTTATTCGGTCATTGACCAGCAAGTACAAATAGCAATCGAATCACAATAAACCGTAATTAAACTCTAATTATAAAAACTTCTAGATTGTACTACAATTATAAATGGCAAAAGAATAAAAAAGATAAAAAAGATAAAAGGATAAACTGTAGTTATTATACACAAAATACAAGCACAGAGAACAGAACGAGGGCCATGTAGCGCAGTCCACATCTGACTTCGGTATCTTCTCTGTTGTCTGTCAATATCGGTCTCGGTTAATATTTCAGTTTCTTCTCTTCATTATAGGGCATATTTTACATACAATGTAACAGAATTTTGCTACTTTGTATACAATACTAGGTGACTGACAATTCAAAAGGCTACAAACAAATGAGGTATCTGAACATTTTGGAAATTTTTCCAGAAGAGGGGTAATCAGTTGGTGCCGAGTATCTTTATAGAATTGACAGTAAAGAAAGATATGTTCAAGAGTTTCAATATCTCCTTCATTGCAGGGACAAAGCCGTGCTTTGAAGGGATTTTTCTTGAACCTTCCTTCCAGAACCGCTGAAGGGAGGGCGTTAAATCGAGCTAGAGAGAGGGCTCTTCTAAATTTAGGTAGAGTGACTTGAAACAAATATGGAGCAGGTGTTGACATCAGGATTTGTCTATTAATCAAAATATGACCAGGAAAGGCAGCAATCTCATTCTGGCCTTCAATATCAAGCAATCTTTGTTTTATAGCCAATTTAGCCTGGTCAAAATTTAATTTCAAAACAGAATCCCTCGATAGGCCCAAGATTGTCAGTTTCTTATTAATAGTCAATTCCCAAGAGGATTTATAGGTATCAACTAAAATACATTTGGTTAGCCCACCATGCTTTTTATTTAATTTGAGCCAATAGGATAAGATATAAATCCACATACTTGTTTCAATTTTACTGACTCCAGCCTCTCTCCTCAATACCGCATTTAGAACACTGCAACCAACTTGGAAAATTTTCCTTAGGAATTTTGTTTGTACATGTTCCAGAGGCAACAAATCATTATAGGGACCTAACTGTGCACCATACAACAGCTGTGATCTAGCCTTGGCCTGAAATAGTTTTATTGCAGCTGGAATGAATTGAGCTCCTTTGGAAAAAAAGTACTTTTGGATTGCATTTGCTGTTTTTTGTGCATTTTTTGTAACAAAATCTAGATGAGCAGATCTGTTCCCTGTGGCCTGAAATACAATCCCCAGGTATCTAAAGGTCTTAACCTGTTCTATAGTTTCTTTTTCCAATTTCCAATTTCTTCTCCTAAGTTGTTTAGAGAAGGTAATAATTTTAGTTTTAGAGTGGTTTATTGTTAGTTTTTCTTCAGCACAGTAATTGGCTAACGATCTTAAGGCTCTCTTAAATCCAATGGAAGTGAGAGATAGAATAACTACATCATCTGCATATAACAAAAGATTTAGATGTCTGTTTGCAATTTTAGGGGGATGGAAAGAAGAATCACTCAAATAAGGAACTAGGGAGTTAATATAATAGTTAAACAAAGTAGGGGCAAGAACACACCCTTGTCTAACTCCAATCCTAACCTGTACTTCTTTTGGCATATGACCTGATGGACTACATCTCACTCTCAGACGGTTATTTTCATGCAATTTTACAAGTAACAAAAGTAATCGTTTGTCTATTGAACTATTCATGAGTTTGTCCCACAATCTAGGTCTTGAAACAGTGTCAAATGCAGCTTTGAAATCTATGAATGCAGCATAAAGAGGGATACCCATTTGCAGATATTTCTCTGTCAGATGTTGCAACAGCAATGCATGATCAATCGTTGATCTTTCAGCTCTAAATCCTACCTGTTCTTCATTCAGTATATTCTTTGTTTCTAGCCAATTCATTAGTTTAGTTTGTAAGTGTTTAGCATACATTTTGCTAATTTGACTTAGTAAACTAATTGGTCTGAAATTCGATGGATCGTTTCTTTTGCCTTTTTTGTATATGGGAATTATTATGGCAAGCCCCAACTCTGGAGGAATCATAGCTGATCTATCTATTGCTGTGAAAAGTGTAGATAGCACAGGTAACCACCAGTCTAAATCATTTTTTAGAACTTCACTAGTGATAAGGTCCACACCAGGGGCCTTTGCAGGTTTAAGCTGGCTGATTAGGGTCTTGACTTCCAAATATGAGACTGGTGGCCAGCAAGGTAATGTGGAAGCATTCAGCCTGGAATCATTAAATGACTTTGCAGAGTTATCATATAAACTTGCAAAATAATTTTCCCAGGTCTCAGCTGGAATTTGAAACAAAGGATTATTTATGTTTCTTGGGAATGATGGATTTACCTCTTTCCAAAAAAGAGAGGGGTTATTTACACTAGCTGCAGTTATTAATTTTTCCCATGAAGCTTGCATAGCAGCCTTTTTTTTAAATCTAATCAGCTGTTTATATTGCTTCTTTAATTTCAGAAGCTCTGCTACACTGCAAGCAAGATGGTTGGCCTTATATTGTTTAAACTTCTGTTTTAAAAGAGACCAAGTTTCTCTACATTCCAAGTCAAACCAGCTTTGCTGTTTATTTAATCTTTGTCTGTTAGTATTGTTTATGGAGGTGATTAGTAAAGGTTGGATATTATTAATTAAATTGTTGAAACTAATTAGTATTTCATCGTCTTTCTTACTGTTGATGATGTTACTATGGAGGCTTGTCATTACTTCATTGTTAAGAGACTTAGTAAGAGTCTCAGCAATTAATGGGGTCCATTTAACACGTGTGGGTCCAATTTCGAGAGGCAAACTCAAATTTTGGTTTGTTGGTAGAAACAACTTGTCAAATGGGCTAAGATTTAATAGTAATGGAAAATGGTCGCTTTCTGGGCGATTGACTATGGTAAATTTATGTACATAAGGAATTAGATCTATAGTAATCCCAACATAATCTAACACTGAAGGTCTAACACCAGTCCAATGTGTGTATTCAGCTGGATAATCGTCATTTGTGGAGCCATTCAAGATCATCAGATTTAGCTCTGCGAAAGTTCTCAGCAAACACAGACCTCTGTAATCACAGCATAAATCTTTAGACTGACGTGTTAACAATGGTGGTAAAGGTATATGTGTAGGTAATTGACAGTTAAATTTGGAAGAAATTGCGATATCATTGGCCCCAATTCTTGCATTTAGATCTCCTGCCAGAATAATATATATTGTCGGATCTGAATCCATAATATCTTTGATAAATTTATTCAGTTGGTCCCATACTGATTTTATCTTAATTTGGCCCTGTAGGGGTGGTACGTAAACATTAATTAAACATAGTAAGCTATTTTTAAATTGGAGCAAAACAGCTAAAGCAATTTGTTCCAAAGTAAGTAACTTGACTACCTGTGTTTGTAATGAGGTGGATATTAAAACACCTAATCCCCCACATAATCTGCCTTTACCTTTGCCAGGAGCTGCATCTAGTACTATTGCTTTAAAGCCATCTACATACAATTCTTCCGCTACCCATGTTTCTTGTAGTAAGACAACATCATGGCGAGTAATTAATGACATGAAGGAAGGATCATTGCATCTAGCTTTCCATCCGGCTATGTTCCAGGAGATGATGGACAAGGAGGGAAAAGTCCTGACTATTGGCTGTCAATCATTCAAATTCAGTAAGGATGTAAAAGAATTCACCTCCTTTAGGCCATTTTCTGTTGCTTTCCCAGTTTCTAATATGGGACTGTTAGTGTCATCTGTTCTTAAATTAGTGTGAGTTGTCATTTTAATTTTTAACTCATTCTGTGAAGTATTCCTGGTGTTTATACTTAAATCTCCTGTAAGGCCGATCTTCATGGTTGATAGCCTGTTGTTCTGATTGTCCGGAGACAAAGGCAATATAGATAAACTAGAGCGTCTCCTTTTTGTTATTCTTGTGTTGAGATGAGGCACAAGATTTTGGCAATGATGTTAAGGGTTGGTGTATCCAGTCCTCCTTGCAATTTGGAGAAAATTGAATTAGAGGTAACATGGTGTTGTTTAACTCATTTTGAGAATATTTAGAGAACATAGATCTAGGAGTTAACTGTGAGACCTCTTGATTAGCTATTAAGCTGTTTGATGACTCCTTCAATGAAGATGAAATATCAAATATTGGACATGAAGAAGGTAGCAGTTCTTGAATAGTTTTAGTAGTGTTGGTAACAGATCGTAGTTTTTCTTTTACATTTTCCAATTTGCATAATATTTGTTTTTGCTCATCTGGGGTGAGTGTATTGAACATTTGGACAAGTTCTTCATCGTCTTCTGGTAAGTTATTGGATAATTGCATCAGATCCCTAGCCTCTTCCTTGATATTATAGTTCTTATTTGTAATTTCCTTCCTATTTCCAGAACTTAATAGGGGTTGAATTTTAGTATTATGTAGGACTTGAATTGGAATAATTGCAAATCTTTTTAACAATCTTCTACTATCAAAGATCAAATCTGGAATCTTAGAGTCTTTGAAAGTCAGGAAAATTCTCATGATTCTGTTTTTTGTAGGGAGCCAAAAGATTTCAATAAGGTCGTTATCAGACAATTTCCTTCTTAAAAGAAGAGAGAGTGAATGAAGAATCATTCTTTTTTTTGTGCCATTTCCCATTATTTTGATGATTAATTGTTATTTGAAGTACAATCTTATTTTTTAGAGAAATCAACTTATCTTTAGTAGAAATCTTTTGGACTGAATTGTGTATTACTTCTTTAGAGTGAGGGAGTCCTTGATTAGAATACTCATTTGAAACCACAGTTCTCTCTCTTTTAGTTGTTGGTTTTGATTTTTCCATGAGAGTCCTTATCCCATCCAGTTTTTGATTGATGTTCACAAGCTGTTCAAAGATTGCAATTACAGTTTTTGCTGTTAGTAGGCAGTTCTTAGCAACTAGATCCAAATCAGTCTTATCATTATTCAAGACCTTGGTTGTGGTGTTCATGTTGTGACCATTACTTTCAATTGATATAATGTTTTCCTCTTCGTAAGAAGAAAGATCAGAAGGGCTTATATGTAAATTAGATGTGAGGTCAATTGAAGTGTTTGCAGCTTCTTTAGATTGGAATAGATCCTCCATTTTTAGTTGTTTTAAAGTTGATGCAGCCATAAGTAATTCTGGATTGTCAGAGTTCTTGTGTAGGTGTTTGCTTGCATTTTTACTTCTCTTAGTATTAATATGAACATTCCCTTTAGAAGATTTCCTCTTCCTTTTATAATTGCTCTTCAATGTCATCTTATATTATTGGATAGTAAGGCTCAATAATTAATTAGTATCCAAAGCAACACTAAAATATTGATAGATTAGAGCTAAATTGCAAATGAGAGCATATAATGAAGAGAAATTGGAGTAAATTGGATTCTTATTCTTTCTGTATATTTCTCAGCGAAGGGGGAAGATGCAAGGGGGTGTGGCCAAGAGTACCTCGCCTCCACTGTGGAACTAATATTACAGGCAAAGACTTGAAGCTTAAAGCTTCACTCTATAACCAGGGCCAGTGACCACACCCACAAAGCTTATTCACTGCTGTCGCTACTCAAGAAGGAGAAGGTGGAGCTCCTCCTTCTGCAGCTTTGCTCTGGGAAGAGCAGGTGGAGATGCTGGGAGCTTTAGTAGGGCGTCCTGCTGGGCTCCTCCTTCTGCAGCTCTGCTCTGGGAAGGGCGAGTGGAGGTGCTGGGAGCTTTAGTAGGGCGTCCTGCTGGGCTCCTCCTTCTGCAGCTCTGCTCTGGGAAGGGCAAGTGGAGATGCTGGGAGCTTTAGTAGGGCATCCTGCTGGGCTCCTCCTTCTGCAGCTCTGCTCTGGGAAGGGCAGGTGGAGATGCTGGGAGCTTTAGTAGGGCGTCCTGCTGGGCTCCTCCTTCTGCAGCTCTGCTCTGCCACTGGAAGTAACTTTTGCCTGGAAAAAAAACAAATAAAGAAAAAATATAATATATGAACAATCTCCCTTCTCAAAATTTTCCCATTGTGAAGTCCCATTAGTAAATACACTTTTCGCCCCATTGAGGATGATGAATTGGTGATTATTCAAAACTTCCCAATGTCCAACCATAGATGAACTCCATTCCAGTGTCAGCCTCAGAAAGTGCAAACTTGATATTATTTTAATGAGATGGTTAACATGTGTGTGTGTGTGTGTGTGCATATCTGGCTTGGTTGTCCCTCTCAGCTTACCTTCTTGCTGGAATCCCCCCCAAGAAACTCCCTCCCTTGTACCCTGTGACTTAAAGCAAGGACATCCTCCAGGTAGAACTCAAGGGATCACATGATCAGAAGGGACAATTCAAGAGACTGCTCCATCACCAGACGGGAATCTCTTATGCTCACTATTCTTATAACTATCTTCCCCCACTACCTGCTATGTACAAGGGTCAAGCATCTGATTATCCTCTTTCCTCCATCAGTCTGGTCAACATGGATCACAGTCCCCTTTACAATTCACCTAAAACAATGTAAGATCGTGCTCTAAGAAATGTATTTAAGCAGCTCTGCAGAACACTGGCTTCTCAAAGACTATGGTCCTTTGCAGACTGCCAGAAATAGTGCAAATTGAGTCCACTTTAAGGGTTAGGGTTAGTGCTAGGGAATCATGGAAAATTTTTTTTTCCTGAGACATGGAGCCTTCTCTGTCAGAGAGCTCTGGTGCCACAATAAAATACAGTTCCCATGATTCCTTAACCCTAACCCTAACCCTTAAAGTGGAGTCAATTTGCACTATTTCTAGCAGTCTGCAAAGGCCCTATGTCAGAGTGAGCTAAAAAATTCCTACAGGCCTTGCAAATTTCCCTGTTTACCCATCTACAGACTCTATCAAAAGAGTAGGGATCACTTTCCACTGTACTAGATTTTTTACTGCACTGTAGCAGAATAGCTGGCCATAAAATTTATACCATGGGCCATCAGGCTGGTATCACCTTAAAATAATATCTCTTCTAAATTATAGGTCCTTACTCTTTAACAAACCAAGGTCATTCCACTCAGTTGAATAACCAGTATCTGGCGTTAGGTCCTGTACGTTTCTCAAAAAGGAACAGGAGTAACCCACACCATGGTAAGTCCTTCTTTCCCAAGCATTCCACACTGACCCATTTATTCAGGCCCAGCTGGGATCCAAAGTGTTGTATGACTGCCATACAGCATAATAAATCACAATACAATAAACCTGCTCCCCCCCCCCAAAAAAAAAATCTGACCTGGCTCATTGAGACAGGTCAGATGTTTATCACTAGTCTCCTTTCCTTCCAGGGAAAGCAAAGTCATTCCCTCTGCACAGTACATGGTCTGGGGATAGATTATGACACTCCTAAAAATGTGTTGTTGCTTGTTGAAAAAGAAAATATTTTACTTCTAAATGTAGTGAAAGACTTTTACTTTTAACTTCTTATGCTGCTCCCTTTAAAATGATATGCCCTTCTCATCACTTCCCATTCATATGTAGGTTTTTATTCCAAAAATTGTCCACCCATACAATGTATTTTCTGCCTCTAGACACATTAGCAACTACTTTTCAATACATACATCATATATCTATACTTGATGTGCAGCAAACTTTCTCAGAAAATAGACTGGAAAATGGCAAACACATATGTGTTTGCTCAACTGGTCAAATTAAATCTGTGTGTATATGTCTGTGTTTGAGTGCTCATTTGCACACTACAACAGTATGCATGAAATCAATAAGCCAATGCTGCTTGCAACTACAGTGAATTGTCAGACCTTGAATTATTATTAGATTTGCTGTTTAAAATCTACCTCAAACACTTTTGCCTTGCTGTTCCATCTCAATCCTCTTGTTTCCCAATAAAATGAGATATATTGTGGAGATAAATAATACTTTATATTTCTACATTGAAGAGAAAGGCCAGCACTAGTATGTTTTTGTGTGTGTACCTACTAACTAAATTCTACCTGAACTATTGTTTCTTCCATAGAACTAATGTGTCTCAGGACTCTTTTTACTGACACCCCCCCCCCCCTTACACTCTGCCATTTGCTTCTGAAAGTGAATATCTACTATTCTTCCTGAGCATGGCTGCAAAATAAATAAATAAAAATCCCATTGACTCTCATAGAATGGAAATAAAATATTTGGGAGAACCATTTTGTGACTTTAACTTGAAATTGGAGAGCTTAGCACTGAGCTAGTTTTCTTTCACTTGTTTCAGTGGAACTGAATCTACTTAAATATAAAGTGTAACTGGGTTGTAGAAAAAACTTTAACACCTACATTTGTGCAATTTTGTTTTGATACAACTTCCCCCCTCCCACCCCCAATTTCTATTTCTCCCTTAAATATGAAAGTACAGTCTGTACTGCTGAAGCAAACATCGCCTACTGAAATTCTGACTGTCACTCACTGTTACAGACGGGGTGTAAATGGACTATACTCTGAAGCACTCGAAATCTGGAATTTACAGTGTCCATGGAATGTGTGTTTATACTGTCACATTCACACATGTAACTGACATAGGAAAAAAAGGAAAATGCTTTCATCTGTCTTGCTATTCCCTGGCAGATTTCTTACCTTGTTGGAATGTTTCTAATTTAGGAGTATAATGAGGACAATATTGTATAAATATTCATTCCCAAGCTTCTTTGCAAAATTTTCAATTGCCAATAATAAATAATAATAATAATAATAATAATAATAATAATAATAATAAGAATCTTGGCAGAACAAAGATGAAGAGGGGAGTGTTATATTGTGGTGAGACAGATGAAAAGGTGACAAGGAATTCAGGAAGGGAAGGACATGTCTTTACTGGCATATAGAAGGCAGGATGCAAAAAGAGTATAGGAAAGTCTTATGCTAGAATCAAATCTTATTACCAGCTATGCTCCATAAATATGAACATCTGACTTTTATTCATAAGACAAGAAAGCTGTCTGTTGCCAGAGTCTAACAAATTCAAAATGGACAAACTAAGGTGGCTGATGATGGACTGTACCCTTTGTCCATCTTGAAAAAATCAAGCCTCATTTTAAAACTGCAAAACCGGCAATTTCCTCCTGATGCTGCTGAGAAGGAAATGGTTTTACTGAGAGCAATTAGTTCTTAACTGTCCTGTCTACCTCTTCTGAATGGAGACCTTACCAAACTGGCTTGGATTAGTATACTCCTATTGTAAAATAAATATCTACACTGATTGGCTTTGTCCTGTGTTCACAACCCCATTGTATGGTATTACCCTGACCATCTAAAATAAATTTAGAAGGGCACTTCACTTCTGCACTTAGACATGCATGTCATGTTTGCTCCATTCAGAGGCATTCCCTTCACTCTTAGAAGACCGCCTCTGAAGTTAGAAAGACCTTTAAAACTTCTCTGTGTTTTCTCTGTGTGATCTGTCCTCTCTTTGACTTCTCTCTCTCTGACCTTCCTCAGTCACCAGTCATCTTCTCCATACCAGAGGATGAAAAAATCTCTCTGTGTGTTTTAGTCTAGTAACCCGTTAAGCATAGCTATACCCCTTTATCTACCCTTGGATTGGTAAGGATTGGTTGGTTTTTAGATTCTATGCTGTTCTGTTTTCTTTTCTTTCTCTTTTACTTTGAGAAACATCTTGCATTGATTATAGACACTTCTATTGGTTTCTGCTGCTATCTTATTTCTGTCTTTTTGATAAAAAAATTGTTTTAGCTGCAAAATCAGCTTGTCTTTCTACCAATTTTTTTATTTGGAGCCACTTTCATTAGTTGACCATTTTTAAAGCCTTCAGCCTGTAAAATCCTACAGAGAGCTAGTGTCTAAGAGCTCCTCCCAAGTACAACAAACAAACAAACAATGCACTGCTCTTACCAACTTGGGCAGCTAAAACTTTTCTAAGGCTCTTTATTAGTAGACATGCAACATTCTGAACAAGTAAGAGAACATAATCTGAAATATTATATTTGTTCTTAGTTATTGTTATGTGCCTTCAAGTCAACTCCAACTTATGGTGACCTTGTTATAGGGTTTTCTTGGCAAGCTGTGTTCAGAGGAGGTTTGTTGTTGCTTTCTTCTTAGGCTGTGTGACTGGCCCAAGGTCACTCAGAGGGATCCGTGGCTTATTAGGGATTCTAACCCTTGTCTTCTAGACTCCTAGTCTAAATCTCAGAACACCATATTATGCTGACCCTATTTTATATATTGTAGCCAACATATGAGAATATGGTTGAAACATCTTCTAAATTAACATGCAACTGCTGCATATGTCCTCTGACACTACAGCTTAAAAAAACCTGTTCATCACAGAAGCAGAGGATATAATAATAATAATAATAATAATAATAATTTATTTATAGCCTGCCCCTCTGCGCGGCAATCAGGGTGGGGTACAATAATATTTAAAACAAAACAAAGTTAAAAACATTCCCTCATCCCATAATCCCACCCTTCCATCCCCTTAAAACAGAATTAAACAACAAACGAATTAAATACAATACTAAATAAATTAATCATGGTCCTTGCCACTTTCCTCACATTGACACAACATCACATGTCCTTGCCACTTTCCTCACATTGACACAACAACATATGTCTAGAGAGGAAAGCTTCCTGCTTATGTGAAGACTCTCCTCGTGACCAAGAACCTGGTTTTCAAGAGATTTTGCCTGTGAGGAATTTCTCCATCGAGATATCTTTCTTTCTCTCCTTTGGAGATTTCTCTTTCCAGGTAATCTGGGAATGGTTAAGGTGGGCAGAGTTAGGTGCTCTTTGCTCTCATATTGAATGAAGCATAGTGAATAACATCTGAATATCTTCAACTATATGTGTATATGGGGAACCACATACATAGCAGAGCAGATTATTTTAATGCAGCTGACTGCACTGCACAAAAGGCAAGGCACTTTTCAACTGAAATTGAAAAATGTATTGCTACTTCATCATATGATAGAAAATCAGGGTGACATACATGGGGTTATCATTTCTGGAAAAAAATATTCACAACTCGTTTGTAGATTTGGACTAAAGGAAAGATGGAAAGCATATGGTCATCCAGATGTTTTGGTCTATAACACTCATCAGCATTCTCTCTGCCTAACTAATAGTGAGGGATGATGGACAACAACATCTGGAGAGCCACATCTTTCCCATCCTTATCCTCAAAATACTGTCTAAATGAAGGTTAGCTAGCAAAGAACATGGAGGAATTTTTGTCTAAACCCAGCACTCTGTAAGCAAGATTACTGGGGGGGGGGGGGGACACTGTATGAATGTCTCCTAAATAAATTAAGTAATATTCAGATATAACCAAAGAAAATGTGTACACTTATATAAAATGTAACATAAAAAGCCAATTTTTACAGCATTATTTTCAACGTATAATGAGAAAATGGTATATCCCGCCTTTAGACTTGGCCATCAAGGCAGCTAACATATAAAATCAGATACATAAAAACCCTTGCAACAATAAAAACAACACAATTTACCCCCCATTAAAATACATTAAATTAATCTTAGAGTTAAAATTTTAACAATAATCAGAGTTAAAAACAATAGGTGTTCTGGGGCAAGGTCAAGATTACAATGTCTGACATAACAATGTCTGACAGGTAGAGTTCAGAAACGGATAAGCCTGCCGTCTTGATGGCTTTTTTAAAGCCATCCAAGTTGGTTATCTGATAGATCTCTTCTGGCAAGGCATTCCAGAGTCTGCGAGCTATGGCAGAGAATGTCCTCTGGGAGGTCGCCGCCAACTTAGTTCTCATTGGTTGAAGCAGCTTCCTCCCAGAGGACCTAAGGGCACGGGGCGTATTATACGTAAGAAGGCAATTCCCTAGGTAGGCTGGACCCAGGCCATGTAAGGCTTTAAAGGTCATTACCAACACCTTATTCTATGCTCGGAAATCAATAGGCAGCCAGTGAAGAGATTTTAGAATAGGTGTGATGTGATCACTCCTCGATGTTCTGGTGATTAACCTGGCTGCCATATTTTACACTAATTGTAATTTCTGAGTTAGGTATAAGGGTAGCCCCATGTAGAGTGCATTGCGTTACCAGTGCATGTACTACAGTTTCTAGGTCCCTTACTTAATGATAACAGGCACTCCTGACTGTCACATTCACCTGATCTATCATATGAAGCAATGAGTCCAGGAGCACCCCCAGACTGTAAACACAGTCCTTAGCAGAGAGTGTGACCCCACCCAGGACTGGAGGTTGCAACCCAATACCTGGTTTGGGTGCCCCTACCGTAAGTACCTCTGTTTTGTCCAGATTCAGCTTGAGTCAGTTTTTCCTCATCCAGTCGATTACTGCTTCAAGACATTGATTGAGGGGAGAACTGCTATCTGCCATCATAGCAGCTGACTGAGACATGGAGAAATATATTTGGGTGTCATCAGCATATTGATAACACCCTGCCCCATGTCTCCTGATGATCTCTCCCAGCGGCTTCATATAGATATTAAACAACAGTGGGGACAGAATGGCATCCCGTGGAACACCACACTTCAGCTCCACTTTTTGAAGAGCAGCTGTCCCCGAGTGACACCCTCTGGAACCTGCCCGAGAGAAAGGAACGGAACCACTGGAATACAGTGCCTTGGATTCCTAACTCTCTCAAGTTATAAATTAAAAGTATTAATCACTACTGTTCCTCTGATTTTTAATTACTCACAGCATCATCATGCATGATTTTTAAAAGTACAGTATTTTCTGGCATATAAGACTACTTTTAAACCCAGGAAAATGTTCTCCAAAGCATATCCCAAACTCTATATTTTAACTGGGAAAGTTGGGGATCGTCTTATACGCCCAGTCGTCTTATACACCAGAAAATATGGATTTGGAAGAATAGTCTGTTTGTACTGATAGAAAAGAACATCAATATTTTATTTTTTTCAATAGATTTGTTCACTTCAAATGGCATTCATCATTTCTGAAAAGTTGCAAGATCAGAATTATTATACAAAGCAGAAGGAATTCCAAGTCCTGGCCATGAGCAGAGTAAATTACTGATGGTGTAAATAAAGTCATGACAACTCTCCACTAAATAGGTAATTCCCATGCCTCTTTATAATTGTTTCCCATTGTAGATGTGCAATAATTAGCAATAATCAGTAAGAGCATATAGGTAAATAAAATTAAATAAAATGCCCACTTAACTGGGCAAAAAAATGTGTTTTTTATGATGCAAAGCAAGGTATGTACCTCAAAGTGTTTTACACAATGTTTGTAGTCAGTGGGGGGACTGGATCCAAAAAACAACATTCACTTTAAATGCAAAAAGGGATGAACTTATTCCCTAAAACCAAATAGAAATGGGTTTGGAGCAAATGTAGTGGTAGGAAACCAACAGAGGAAGTCTGCATGCCAATTCTATTTTACATCTCAAATCCAGAATATCACAATGTTATTCCATCCAGCTTCTGGTGCTATTGTCAGGTTGACTCTGTCTGAGGATGTTCCTCAGAAGAGCAATCTCCTTACAGATCCAAACCACAAAACTGTAACTCAGCACTTCCTGTCAACAAGTACCACACACACCAGCCATAGCACTCATTGGAACTGACAGCCAGAACAGTTAAAGTGGCCTCAAGCTGCATTATTTCTGGCAGTCTGTAAAGGCCCATAAACTCAGAAAGAAGTAGAAAAAAGAAACCAAAAAAAAAAACTGTACTGAGGAAAAAACCAAAAGAAATAAATTGTAAACAGCAACAACAACAGCTAATGTAGTGGAGAAATGAACTCAAATTCAGAGATAGGTGTGTAAAGAGAAGAGGATTACTGGAAATGACAAACAAAAACCTGCTAACCAAATTAACGCCAGCACTGGCAAAATATATAAGCTACACAAATGAGAAAATGGAGATATAAACTCTATACAAACTAGAAATAAAAAAGTTCCAAGAGACATTGTCGTATGCATGTTAAAAATGAGATCAAAAGATCTAATAATTCTTAAAAACTACAATCCTAAATTGTGGATAGAAGAAAACGAGATCAAAATATTTAAAGATATTCCTCCACAAGTCATGATGGAGAGACAAAAATATAAGACTTTGACCCAACATCTGAAAAACTTAAAATTTGAATTTAAATGGGACAGAATTTAAGGATTATCCTTCAATTACAAACAAAGAAGATTCAAGATCGACACAGTGGATAAAGCTAAAGAAATGGAACAAAGATTAAGTAGAGATAATAAAGAGACTAGAGAAGAGATACAGAAAACACGATTAGCTAAAGAGAAAAGAACACAAGTACCCAAAGAGAGAAAAAAGAAAGAAGAAGAAAAATCACAATCTGACATAGAAAGAGAAGAGGAACTGGAAAAATCTAGGCAAGAGACAAGTACAGAATTAGTGAATCTAAATTCAGGAGAAGACAGTGACAGTGAAGCAGGACAGAACAATAAAGACAACAATAAAGAAAACAGAGTCTACAGAAAGAATGATTGAAACATAATAAAAATAAATAAATACACAAATAAAAAGGGGATGAAGGGGAGGTAATCAAATAAACAAATAAAAAGTGTATACAAAATTAAGCCTTCAAAATGGATGATAAAACACCACCATGGAATGTAAAAGGTCTAAACTCTAAATATAAAGACAACATAATATTTAACTACTTAGAGAAAACCAAAAGTGACATAATATGTTTTCAAGAAATGAAAATAAGAGAGAAAGACATGAAATATATGAGAAACCCAAAATTGAGACATTGTTACACATTGGCTACAGGGGGAAAAAAGAAAAGAAAAAGGGAGTAACAATTTATATAAACAAGAAATAAAATTAAAAAGAAATCATCAGTGATAATAATGTTTCCTACTTGGCAATTGAACTCACTGTATAAAGCATAACCCTACTAATTATGGGAATTTACACCCCATTTTTACTTTACTAGAATTTTAAATGAACTATTAAAAAAAAAACCACTCTTATAATAGCATTTTACTGATGATAGACTTCAATGCAGTGGTAGATCCAAAAACTGATAGAGCTTAAATAAAGGGGGGGGGGGGAATCAGAAAGAATCAGGGTAAATTTCCTAAAACTTTCTTTTAGATACTAGATGAACTTGCAATGACAGATGTTTGGAGAGCTAAAAATAATCAAACAAAAGGTTTCATTTTCTTCTTAGAGGTTCATGATTCTTTCTTCAGAATAGATATGTTTATTGCAAGAAAGACTTTGTTACCTCAGATACAATATATGGACATTCTACAAAAATTACCTCAGATCACAATCTAATTGAACTGAAAATAAAATAAAAGAGAACAGAATATATTTGGAAACTTAAGGATAATATGTTAAATGAAGAAAATATCATAAATAAAGTCAAGGAAACTTTGGCCTTTACAGACTGCCAGAAGTAGTGCAACTTGAGGCCACTTTAACTGTCCTGGCTCAGTGCTAAGGAATCCTTTAACTGTCCTGGCTCAGTGCTAAGTGCTAAGGAATCATAGGAACCGTAGTTTAATGTGGCACCAGGGTTCTCTGACAGAGAAGGCTCAATGTCCCAGAAAAAATATATAATTCCCATGATTCCCTAGCACTGAGCCAGGACAGTTAAAGTGGCCTCAGTCTGCACTATTTCTGGCATTCTGTAAAGGCTCTTTGAAAACATACTGCAAAGAAAATAAGACAGAAGGAATAACAAAGTGATATGGAATACCAGAAAAGCTGTCATTAGAGGCACATTAATAAAAATACAGAAAGAAGAAAGAAAGAAAAAGGGGAAAGGAAAGGGAAAAGTAGTAGAATTTTAAAAAAGAAAAATAATGGGGGGTAAGGAGACAAAAAAATACAAATAAAAGTAAAAATGTTTCAACAACTAAAATCCTTTACAATAAAAGAGATAGAGAAAGATTAAGAATGGCAAGTCAAAAACATTTTGAATGTGGAAACAAAGCAGGGAAAGTACTAGCGAATAAATTGAGAAAATAGAAAGAAAAGAAAATAATTCCAGAAATAAAATATGAAGGAAAAACAATCCTAGATCAAAAGAACATAAAAGAAACTTTAATATTTTTTTTGAAAGTTTGTATAATAGTAAAGTGGAAACCAGAAAGGATAAAGAAGAAATTCAATTATATTTAGAAAAACATAGAATCTTAAAATGAAATGAGGAATAGAAAAAGATGTTAAACCAACATTTTTTTAAAAAAGAAATCTCAGACGCAATCAGAAAAACAAAAAACAGTTAAGACTCCAAGACCAGACAGCTTATTTGTTATATATTATTAAAAATGTAAGATATGTTGTTGATTCCATTAAGAGATACCCTAAATGATATATTACAAGATGGAATACTAGACTCTTGGATGGATGCATCTCTCTCTCTAACATTAAAAGATAATAAAGATAAAAGGGAAATGGGAAATTATAAACCTATTTCCCTGATCAATGTTGATTACAAATTATTTGCATCAATCATAGCAGAGAGACTAAAAACAATTCTAGAGGAATTTACTCATGAAGATCAAACTGGAGTTATTCCAAACAAATATATAAAGGGTAACATAAGAAAGGTTTTAAATATATTAGAGCATTTTGAAAAACAGAATGAGAAAAAAATAGCAATGTTATTTTTTGATGTTGAGAAAGCTTTTGATCGGTTGAATTGGTCCTTCAGGAACAAAGTATTAAAAAGAATGAATACAGGCGAGAAATGTGGAAAATGGATCAAATACAGGGAACAAAGAGCACAAATAATAATAAATGATGAAAGAACAAACTATATTAAAATAAAAAGGATCAAGACATTGATGTTCTCTGTCCCCCTTACTGTTCATAATGGTGTTGGAGGTATTGGATATCAAAATAAGAGAGGGATCCAACATTAAAGAAGTAATATTCAAAGGATACACGTGCAAAATTAAAGCATACACAGATGATTTAATGTTTCCTTGAGGACCCTTTACAAAGTATAGAAAAGCTGGAAAAGGTTTTTCAAGAATATGGCAATGTTGCTGGATTCAAAATCAATCATGAAAAGTCAATGATAACCACAAATCTATCAAAAAAGGAGAAAGAGGAACTGAAGGCAATATCAACATTAAAAAATAGACAAAAAAGTGAGGCATATTGGTATATATTTGATTAAAAGAAATATGGATCTATTTCAAAACAATTATGAGAAAGTATGGAAAGGAATAAAGGAAGATCACAAAATTGACAAAATTACATCTCTCACTTTCAGGAAGAATTGCTATTATAAAAAATGAATATTCTGCCAAGATTTATGTTTTATTCCAGAACATATCAATTATCTCTGACAAAAGATGCTTTGAGAAATGGCAAAAAGAGTTAACAATGTTTTTATGGAAAGGGAAGAAAGCAAGAATTAGCTGGAAGATCTTATCGGATGATAAAGAAAGAGAAGGTTATGCCCTACCCAACCTTAAGCTTACTATCAATCTTGTTCCCTGAACTGGATCGAAGTATGGATAAAACTAAAGGATGAAAGAATGTTAAACCTGGAAGGAGACAGCATAAGATATGGGTGGCATGTCTTCATGTGGCTTGGGAGATTAAAATACAATAGAGACTTTGATCACCACATCATAAGAAAAGCCTTGATGAAAGTTTGGCTTCAGATTAAGAATAAGTTTTATATACATCTACCAATGTGGACCTCACAAGAAGTATTCTTCAAATGAACAGAGAAAAAGAACCATGGATTAGATAAATGAAAAAACTAAGAACTACAGAATGAAATCAAGAAAACAACTAGAGAAAGAGAACATAAATAACAACTGGTTTCTGTATATGCAGCTTATGGAAAGATTCAAACTAGATACGAAAAATACAGGAATTACAGAAGACAAAAACAGTATAGACAGAATAGTAATAGAGGAAGAGAGAGGATGAATATCAAAATACTACAAGATCCTGAAAGAAAGAGACACAGAATATAAAATAGTCAAGCATGGAATGATAAGATGGTCATATGACATTGGAGAAAATATTCAATTAAAACACTGGGAAATGATTTGGAAAAGAACAAACAGGTTTACCATATGTCAAAATTATAAAGAGAATTTTCTAAAGATAATGTACCGTTGGTACCTATTACCATCCGAACTTAATGCCATATACAAAACCAGAAAAGCTAACTGTTGGAAATACCAAGATTCTCAAGGAACCTTCTTTTTTGTCTGGTGGAAGTGTAAAAAAACAAAAACAAAAGCAAAATACTGGGAAATGGTATATAATAAGTTGAAAGAGATTTTACAAATAGAAATACCCTTTACACCACAACTACTTCTATTGACAGTGACTTATAATTTGGAAGAGAAGAAATATACTCAAATTATACTTTACATGGTAACAATAGCAAGGTTGTTATATGCAAATTATTAGAAGAAAAATCATATACCAACAATTGATGAATGGATTTTAAATTTAAGAGAGGCAATGAATATGGACATGTTGACTGTGTAATTGAGAGAAAAATCAAAAAAGAAAATAGAAGAATGAAAATGCATTATGGACATTTGGAAAATATAAGGAAGATTAGGAAACATTGATAGACATGTAAGTTGATGAAAGAATTAATATATTATGAAAGGAAAAAGATTTATAAATATTTTGGCTATATCATATTAGAAAATCTATAAATAAGGTGATGGAATAGAATATGAGGGAAGAAAAGGGTTTAAAAAGTAGTGTATATATATATATAATATTTGCTTAGAGACCTGTATATATTAATTAAATTCAGGTAAAATTGATGAGTTTATGTTCAATCAGGATGCCTATAGAGTATTAGGAAGTTTTGTTATAAGCTGAAAAAAAACCTACTTTAATTATTTATGTGCTTATTTGTTTATATGAGATGGTATGTGTTTGTATATATGTGTGTATATGTAATGTCCATTTTTAATGGTTTATGTTTTATAATTATAAACATTCAATAAAAAAACAAGTGCACCACACAATGCACAAAACTAAAACACACAAACAGAGAGAGCAATTATTATTGGGAAATATTCTGAAAAAATTAGCAAAGAATGTGGACAAAAAGTATTCATTGGGGAAAACTGCAGACAAAAAGGTATGCATTCGGATATATGAACCTCTGCCCAGATTTTATTTTTGGGTTGAGGGGGTTACAAATAAAATAAAATAAAATAAAATTGATGTTTAATCTGGTCAAACCAACCATTTTGCACTGGAAAAAAGGAAAGAAAAATGGACAGAACCAGAACTGACAATTTCTACTAGAATTACACACAACAGTGGGAAATATTAGAGAATACACAATTACATTAATATTATTTGTTATTAAAAACAACTGCTTGCCCTTACCAAAAAAGAAAAGATAACAGCTTTTTTTTAGAAAAAAAATCCAGCAGAGGTATCATATTTTTGGCCAAACTTCCTCTGGTATTTGGCATTCCCTGTAAATCTTTGAGAGGTAAATTACCTAAAACAGTGCAGTATGAGTGCTAGGAAAGCTCCTCTAAATTGTTTTTCTCCCTTGTAGTTCTGCAAATTTATCATGCTGTAGAGTTTTCTCTTCTTCTGTGTTTTCCTTGCCTCTTGTTTTCTTTCAGGCTGAGTATAACCCTCTCCACATCAGGAAATCTATATCAGTTTGTACTGAATGTGAGAGCTACACACAGTATTAAACTGCCAATGAAAATCATAAGAATAGCAAGTTATATCCTATTGTCTGAAGAATTAAGGCAGAAATACTGAAGTGCATTTTGTATCTCTGAAGGTGTTTTCATATCTTTGATGGTATGCCAGGCTGAAATAGAGCTGCACTGAATTATATTTGCTGTGTAATAGTAATAATAATACACAGTGAAATTTTCACTGAAAATTTCAGGGAGTAATTCTATAGTTGGTATTTTAAAATGTGATATTGGATAAGCTGTGGATTCTCACAATTTTTCATTCTTGGAAACATAATGAAATGAGAGTGGAAAGGTGAAATGGGACTTCTGTTTCCCAACTGTTAGATTTTACTTTTCAGGGGCTCTGATCATAGTGCCCTGACAAATGAAGCAAGATTGGAAATTACGAGGGAGATAACTTTTCTAGATGTATGGGAAGGGGTCTTGTAGCAACTTTGAGACTAACTGAAAGAGAAAGTTGGTAGCATGAGCTTTCACAGACTTCAGCCTACTTCCTCAGATGCATGGGAAAAAGTAGGCTCAAGTCTTCAAATGCTCACGCCATCAGCTTTTCTCTTCCAGTCAGTCTCAAAGGTGCTTCAAAATCCCTTTGCATACTGATCTTCCAGACTAACATGGCTATGTCTTTGTTTTCTAGATGTAACAACTAAGGGGGGTTGCAGACTGCCAGAAATAGTGCAAATTGAGTCCACTTTTAGGGTTAGTGCTAGGGAATCATGGGAATTTTTTTTTTTCCTGAGACATTGAACCTTCTCTGTCAGAGAACTCTGGTGCCACAATAAAATACAGTTCCCATGTAGTTCATCTGGTCTTGGAGAATTAAATTCATTTAGGTAAACCAGGTATTCCTGTACTTCCTCGTTACTTTCTGTGCTGCATTTTCCCTATTGTATCATCTGCTCCATTTTCCTCAGGCTGAACACCCTTTTCCTTTTGTGAGAAGACTGAGGCAAAGAAGGTGTTGAGTAGTTCTGCCTTTTCTCTGTCCCCTGTTAGAATTTCTCCATCTTCTCTGCACAGTGGCCCTACCATTTCCTTCTTTTTTCTTTTGCTACAGACATACCCAAAAAAGCCCTTTTTATTGTCCTTAACCCCTCTAGCAAGCCTGAACTCATTCTGTGCTTTGGCTTTCCTGACATGTACTAGCTATTTGTGTGAATTCCACTTTAGTGATTTCACCCCTTTTCCATTTTTTATATATCTACCATTTAAAACTTAGTTCAGTTGAATGTTCTTTGTCATCTAACCTGGTGTCTTGAGACATCTCCCATTTTTCCTTTTCATTGGAACAGTTTGAGATTATGTCTTCAGTATCTCCCTTTTGAGAAACTCCCATCCATCCTGAACTCCCTTCTCATTTAGTATTCCTGACCACGGGATCACTCCCAGTGTTTCCCTAAGTTTATTGAAATCAGCTCTCCTAAAAGTCTAGAATTTGTGTCTGACTATGTCTGTATAAGAAACTCTAGGAGAACATAATCACTACCAAAAGAAAGTCACTCAAAATGGCTGCCCAGAAACATGTATAAACACTGACTGTGTGATGTCTTTGAAAGCTAATGTGTCTAGACTGAGATAAATATGTGATAAGATGTTGTATGATGTTCCACCTCAAGGATTGTGTAATTATATAAGTAATTGTTTCACTTAATAAATATAGAAAAGATTATAAAGCCACAGGCTTATTATCCTGTCATGATAAATTTCCTGAAATTCAAAGCTTAAGAGATTCTAAAGGGGAATGTTGATGTTAATCTGCCTCCTAAATAGTACTATTGTTGACAACCTTGGGAGCTCATGTGATCAACATGGTAGACTTCAATAAACTTTTACAAGATATAGATTGACAAAAATAACATAAAGAACTTTCAATGCCTTAGCAAAGAGAAGGGGCTGGTGGACCCACACCTGTTTCAGTGGGAGGCTGTAGGGATATAGGAAAGTCAATTGACTTTTATACACTCTTCATTTATGAACCTCTTTATATACACTTAATAAGAGTCTTAACAGGAGTGCTCAATAAGTCTCAATAGGAGTACTTTTATTAAATGGAAGATTTCTTGGATATGGAGTGAGAGTCTAGGTAATGAAGAATAGACTAGCCAACAAAGGTGTAATGGGAATTGTTTTGCTCTCTAAATGTTGATGTTCTGCAACTTCTAACATTCCCCACTGCCCCCACACCAGTGCAGAATGTTGGGAGTTGTATTTCATGAACATTTTCAATGTCAAACAGCAACACTATCACAGCTTTGTTGGATATTGTTCTTCTTCACATAGGGGGGTTGCAGACTGCCACAAATAGTGCAAATTCAGTCCACTTTTAGGGTTAGGGTTAGTGCGAGGGAATCATGGGAATTGTTTTTTTTTTTTTCTGAGACATTGAGCCTTCTCTGTCAGAGAGCTCAGGTGCCACAATAAAATACACTTCTCATGACTCCCTAACCCTAACCCTCACCCTAAAAGCAGACTGAATTTGCACTATTTCTGGCAGTCTGCAACCCCCCTTAGATTTTCACCTCCTATCCAAGCAAGCTTTCACTTAATAACAACATATACTGATTAGGAGTGGTGGGAGTTGCAGTACATCAGTATCTGAAAGGGAACAGAATTCTCATCCCTGCAACTGCGGAAAATCTAAAGCATAGGCTGGTTAATACCCTTTAACCATCAGTAGCCACAGGGCTGCATTTAGCTGGAGTGGCATTAAATAGCACTTCAGCTATAGCAGCTTAGCATGGCCTCTAAAAATTGGGAAAGACTATACATCAGGCCATAGAGCACTTAATTTCCACACAGAAATTCTCAGTGTCAATCTCTATAATCTCTAAGTAGGGTTTGGAAAAGATTCTTGTCTGAAGCCCTGGAAAGCTACTACTAGTCAATACAGAAAAAACAACAACAATAAGATATATGAATGATGGTCAATCAAGTATCACACAGCTTCCTAAATGAGGTGAAAGACCACATTATATTCAACTCCTAAGATGGTGCACATTGATTAAAATAATGTTATTGGGTTCTCAGGCTTTTTGCGTGAACTACACATGGAGTTTAAATGTGCACATATCTTCTCTGCTGCAATTTCAGAATAATTTTCCTGCCTAGAACAACATCTATCTTCCCATTTACTTGCCAGTTTCTCCAAAGATCTTTTTAAAGCCCTGTCCAACTTTAGATCCTCTGGAACAGAATTGTTGTGCAGGCTGGCTTTTGTCAAATATCTTTCATTCAGCTGTTTAAGAGAAGATCTGTTTGTTTGGATTTTTTTAAAAAAACAAAAACAAAATAAAACAGCAATTTCATATAAGTTCCATCATAGCTTAACACATTCAGAAGTCAAAAGGTCTTCTCTCTCTCTCTCTCTCTCTGTTCACAGCTTCTCAACTGAAAAATAATAGTACTTTGTTTCTTCTGAAACTGGAGTTTTTAAACAATCTGTGATGTATCACAGAAATGGAGAAGAGATCACTGTCCCCAGAGGCTAAACTGAGGATGCTTGTGTAAATCTGTGACTGTTTCATCTCCATTTTATACCCTATAACGATAGCTGGCAGACATCCAAATCTGGAAGCAATTTCCTTCTATAACCAGCTATCTTCCTCCTCCCCCCCACCCCCCAAAAAAACTTCTTTTAAAGTTACACTTGCTTTCATCTGATTCCCTTTGAATAGGGTCTTTGTGATTTTCCCATTTTTCATTACTATGCAGGTAGAGGATTCAGTCTTTAGACTTTTGATCAAGAAAGGTTGTTGAAAAGACTGGAGTGTAGACATAATGTGAACACCAGGACATTGACTATAGATTCAACAACTGAAAACTGTTATAGCTACTGCTAGGGCCTCATTCCAGCTGAGCACAAAGACAAGAAATGTAAAATTTGTAAAAATCATTATTAACAAAGATAGCAGAAGAAGATCACCAAAGGCACATCGATCTGGAGAGACATGTTCTGACAAGTTCCCTGTTCTGCATCATTGACCAATTTCCCCCCCCCCCCCATCACTCCTTGGACATCAGGAGTTAAGACAAAGGTTGTGAGATACAGAATGAGTGAAGAAGTGTGTGCCCAGCTGCAAAGATAATTTGGGACCAGAGATCTATTCTCAAGAACGAACACACCTGCACTTTGCTTGTAAAGCAGCTCCCAGTTGGTCTCTCTCTCTCTCTCTCTCTCTTGGATATCTCTACTTTCAGCTCCTGTTTATCACAGTTCTAGCTCTTGTGCCTGGTTTTGACTGGGCCTACCAATGTGCTGGGCTTCCTTCCAACTAGGACACTGTACTTCAGTTTCTAGTTTAGATACCACCTTACCTTTTCTTTGGTCTCAGAGCGCTCAGACCTGCATATGAGAAAGTAACCTCAAACAGTTTGTCTTAAAAGGTGTGGTAGAATTTTTCTTTCAGAACTAGTGTAGTGTCGTGGTTTGAGAGCTGGATTAGGACTCTGCAAGACCGGAATTCAAACCTCACTCAGCCATGGAAACCCGCTGGGTGATGTTGGTAAAATCACATTGTCTTGTCCTGATGCTCCCCTCCCCACCAGAACAAATTCTGCCAAGAAAACCTTTTCATAGTTTCACCTTAGGGTCACCATATGTAAAAAAAAATTACTTGAAGGCATACAACAACAACTATTATTATTATTATTATTATTATTATTATTATTATTATTATTATTAAAAATAATAATCAAGGATAATTTATTATTATTATTATTATTATTATTATTATTATTATTAAAAATAATAATCAAGGATAATTGATTTCAACACAGAAATTAAATGTGTGCTTAATTCTTTATCACTAGGTTCAGTAGATCTTTAAAGCATTTCTGGATCCTGTCTAACAATTTTGACAGAGCAAGCTATCATTCTGTACTCTTAAAAACGAAACACTTTTATTATGTTAGCTAAAAATTGGAGAAAAAAAACTCTGGGGGACAACAATCACTATCACTGCTGAATTGGATTTCATTGTCTAAAGAGTTAATTCCTCCCCTCCCCCCCATACACATCTGACTGTGCTGGAGACTGTACAAGAGCCCTGGTAGTGCAATGGTTAAATGTCTGTAATGCACCCACTCACTCACAAACACTTGTGAGTTTAATACCAGCCAGGGGTTCAGGCTTCACTCAGGCTTGCATCCTTCTGAGGTTGTTAAAATGAGTACCCAGCTTGTTGGGGGCAATTAGCTTATACATTGTAAACAAATTTCAAGAGATTGAAATTCAAGATGAATTATTTTCTATGTTTGCTAGCAGACAGTAGAAATGCTTAAGTGCACTGACAAGCGTATAGAAATGTACTTGCTATTGGTTAAGGAGACATCTATCCAAAAAGAATTACTTAAAAACTTCCCCCACCCCCAAAAACCAACAAACACTGTTGATGCAGAATAATTAAAAAGGAAAACTGTTCACATTTCTCTAAGTAAATAATTATATGGAATGAAATCTGATGGAGATAGATTATACTTGGTAGAGGATTATTTTCTCTACTTGAACACTTCATATTAAAGATTTTTGGTATGAAATGGCTTGTGGGTCTCCATGACAACATAAATCCCCTTTATATTTAGAATAGTACCCATTTTTCTTCTGACCTTGCTGCTAATCAATGTAAAAACTTTGTAACAATAAGAAAGGTTATATCCGGTATTCCTCTCTCCTGCCCTATTTTGAACATAGTCCAAGACATAGGCTGCTACCAGACTGAAGAAATAAAGCTGTTTGGCAGCACTTTAACTGCCATGACTCAATGTTATGGAATATTGGGATTTTTAGTTTGATAGGGAAGGCTGGGAGTGCTGGGCCAGGAGGCCCTGAGGAGGAGGAGGAAGAAGCGGCAGCTCCCTCTTCACCCCCCCCCCGCCCTACAGCGTTTAAGACCGGCTGGGAGCGTTGGGCTCCAAGTACTTTTCCCAACATTGGCTGCAAGTGAAGAACGGGTGGTGCTGGGGGCGCGCTTTTACAGCTTGGACCTAAACTTTGTCAGAGCCTCTCTTCTCCCCAGCAATTTTATAATGCTGAGGGGGTGTGGGGGGGGGGGGGTTGGTTGGTTGTTTGGGCTCCGTCTTCTGGCCTCTGTGAACTTGTGAGGCCGAGTTATCTGTAGGAGCCGAGAGGGTTGTTCCATAATTAGGGGTTGTATATTATTGAGATATTGTTGGATAGTACGCTGACTGAAGCTGGGGACAGATATACAGGTTGTATGGGGGCGGGGAAGATATGGCGGTAACAGTCTCAACAAATGTTGCAAAAGAAGAAGAGACCGATGTCTTATATCTATCCCTTCTTCAGTTGTCTCTGTTTCCCATGATGAGTTGGAGAGCAAACTCACCATTCCACTGACCCTCAACCTGCTTCTCTGCAATGCCAGGTCGGTCAAAAATAAGACCCATATAATCCATGACCTGTTAGTGGATGAGATGGCTGACCTGGCTTGCTTTACTGAGACCTGGCTGGGAGATGCCAGCTCCGCAACTTGGACGCGGGCTCTCCCGGCCGGGTACTCAGTTTGTGAGCAGGTGAGAGAAAGTGGGCGGGGGGGGCGGCATAGCCTTGGTCCATAAAAACACCTTGACCTTGATCAGAAAGCCTATCCGGAAAACAGCCCACATCGAGTGTATGTACCTCAGCCTGAAGACCAGGGATAGTTTGGGGATTCTGTTGGTATACCGGCCACCCCGTTGCTTAACAGACTCCCTGACCGAGCTGACGGCCCTGGTTTCTGAGTTGCTGTTGGAGTCGCCCAGACTTTTAGTTCTGGGCGACTTCAACATTCCACTCGAAACCAGTTTACAGGATTTATCAGGCGCAGCTCGGGAGTTCATGGATTCCATGACAAACATGGGCCTATCCCAATTGGTCAATGGGCCCACGCATTGTGCTGGTCATACCCTTGATGCGGTCTTCAGTACGGAGCAGGAATATCCATGGGCGGAGGTTACAAAAACCTCCGCATTGTCATGGACGGACCACTTTCTGATCAAGGTGGAACTGAAGGCTATTGCTTGCCCTCCCGGGGGTGGTGGACCTATTAGAATGGTCCGCCCTCGAAGGCTAATGGATCCAATTGGTTTCCAGAAAGCCTTAGAGGGTTTAATGGTGAGTAATGCTGGTGATTCTGCCGAAGCTTTGGTTAATACGTGGGACATCGATCTTACCAAGGCTATCGACACGATTGCCCCCAAGCGTCCTTTCCAGCCCGCTTCGAACCGTAAACCATGGTATACAGAAGATCTTAGGAGGATGAAGCGGGTTGGACAACGACTAGAGTGCAAATGGCGAAAGACTCGTCTCTTATCCGACAGAACTTGCCTTAGGAAGCACCTTGACTCCTATAGGGAGGCTTTACATGCAGCGCAGAAATCTTTCTGCTCTGCACGTATTGCGTCTGCAGAGTCTCGCCCGGCAGAGCTGTTTAGGGTGGTGGGGGATTTGACGCGGATATCTCCTGCGCCGAACCCTCTACTTAACCCGACGACAGCCTGCTGTGAGGCATTTAACATCCACTTTGCAGATAAAATCTCTCGGATAAGAGCCGACTTGGACACCAATGTTTTAGCAGGATCTATGGATGAGGCGTCCAGTAACTCCGTTGATGGCACTTTACTGGATCAATTTCAATTTGTGAGTACCGAGGACGTGGACAAGTTGCTTGGTAGGACGAGGAAGACAACTTGCCCTCTCGATCCTTGTCCATCATGGCTGGTCGTCCAGGGTGGGGGCGCGTTGAGGGTGTTTCTCAAAGACACAATCAACGCGTCCCTCAGGGAAGGCAGTTTACCATCGTGCTTAAAAGAGGCGGCAGTTAGGCCACTCTTAAAAAAGCCTTCCCTGGATCCCCTGGACAGAAACAACTATAGACCAGTCTCCTTGCTGCCATTTTTAAGCAAGGTGATCAAGAGGGCAGTTGCCTCCCAGCTCCAGGCTATCTTGGACGAAACCGATTATCTTGATCCATTTCAAACTGGCTTCAGGACAGGATTTGGGGTTGAGACTGCCTTGGTTGCTCTGACCGATGACCTCCGCTTGAGCATCGACAGGGGTAGTGTGACCCTGCTGGTGCTCTTGGACCTCTCAGCGGCCTTTGACACTATAGATCATGCCATTCTCTTGGATCGGCTGAGAGAGCTAGGAATTGGAGGCACTGCTTTGCAGTGGTTCCGCTCCTTCCTCTCGGGCAGATCCCAGAGGGTGAGGCTCGGAGACAGTTGCTCTTCTAAAATAGAGCTTAATTGTGGCGTCCCTCAGGGCGCCATCCTGTCTCCGATGTTATTTAACATTTATATGAAACCGCTGGGAGAGATCATTCGGAGGCATGGAGGGCGGTGTCTTCAGTACGCTGATGACACCCAGATTTATTTCTCCATGACCAAATCATCGTCTCAGACTGCTGATGGCATCTCTCCTCTCAATGACTGCCTTGGAGCGGTAATGGATTGGATGAGGAAAAATAAATTGAAATTGAATCCAGACAAAACGGAGGTGCTCACGGTTACCGGTCCGAAGCCGGGTCCGGGATTACAGCCCCCTGTCCTGGATGGGGTCACACTCTCCTCCAAGGACTGTGTGCGCAGCTTGGGGGTACTCCTTGACTCGTCGCTTCACATGACCAACCAAGTGAATGCGACAGTCAGGAGTGCCTGTTATCAGCTTCGGCTGATACGCCAGCTGCGCCCATTCCTGGATAAGAAAGACCTGGAAACCGTTGTGCACGTGCTGGTAACCTCACGTTTGGATTACTGCAATGCACTCTACATGGGGCTACCCTTGTGCTCAACCCGGAAACTTCAATTGGTGCAAAATATGGCAGCCAGATT
This sequence comes from Phrynosoma blainvillii, assembly GCA_026167975.1. NCBI lineage: Eukaryota > Metazoa > Chordata > Lepidosauria > Squamata > Phrynosomatidae > Phrynosoma > Phrynosoma blainvillii. Next base: position 200,264,021 of record JANUYF010000003.1, read on the forward strand.
AATCACCGGAACATCCAGGAGGGAGCATATAACACCAGTGCTTAAGTCCCTCCACTGGCTGCCAATCAGTTTCCGGGCACAGTACAAGGTGTTGGTTTTGACCTTTAAAGCCCTACATGGCTTGGGTCCAGCTTATCTCAGGGACCGCCTCTCCCCATATGAGCCCCCCCGTGCCCTTCGGTCAGCGGGAAAGAATCTATTAAATCAACCAAAGTTGAGGTTCGTACACACCTCGCAGAGAGCATTCTCTGCCATCGCCCCTAAATTATGGAATGGCCTGTCGGACGAGATCCGTCTTATCACAACAGTTACTGCCTTTAAGAAAGCAGTTAAGACGGATCTCTTCCGGCAGGCCTTCCTGGAATAACCCTCCTCAGAGGACGAACACTATCTCTCCTTCCCTCAAACCTCTCGCTGCTGTTTAGTTGTTTGTTGTATTGTTGCATTTTATTGTTATATTATGTGTTTTAATATATTCTTAGTTTAATCTTGTTTTAAGGGGTGGGTGGGATATGGGAGGTGGGATTGGGATATTGGATTGTTTTAATTGTACTATTTTAACTGTTGTAAGCTGCCCCGATTGCGTTGCAGAGGGGCGGGTTAGAAATAAAACCTATTATTATTATTATTATTAAATATCTCACAAAACTACAAATCCCTGGATTTCCATAGCATTGTGCCATGGCACTTAAAGTAGTTTCAATCAGCTTTATTTTTCAGTCTGGTAGTAAACATAGAAAATAATTCCTCTTGAATTTCAATCACTTGAAATTCATAATGGCATAAATAAGGTTTGTATTTTATGCACCCAGAGAATATGGTCCCTAGAATGCAGTGGGCTTTACTGAATATAAATGAGAAAAATTGTACTATAAGGTCCCAAGTGTACAAATAGTTCACATGGTAATATTTTACTGTATTAAATTAGATGATTTAGAGGAATCATATGATTCAATCAACTGTCATAAAAACAAGCTATTTGCAGTAAAAGTTAGTAAAACAAAGTCTATCTCTGTGACATACAGCCACAAGGCAAGAGATATCCAAGGACTGAACCCTATTCCAACAAAATATACTGACACCACTCCTGTTTGTTGCACCAGCACAAAGGAGTCCAAACTCTGTTTTTTGGGTAACAAAATGCCCACAACTTTATTCATCTGTACAGGGTCTGAAACAACGACTTTATAGCCAAAAATCTTCACTTTACTTAGAGATTTTGACATCATCTCTAAGATTGATGAGGTAAGAGATTTTAAGCTGACAATGTAAACCATTCATCCCTCTTAAATAACCAAATATTGAAAAATCAGATATCCAATTATCCCCTGGGGGGGGTCTCTGCCCTCCCCAAGCCGAGACAAGTTAATCATACAATAAGTCACTAGAAGACCCAGTTCCAAGTTGTGACAAGATCAGGGAGTAAAGAACTTGCAACAAACAGTCATGCTTGAATTATTAACAGATGAATGACAATACCAATTATCTCACATTTCAAAACAGAACTGCAGCATCTTCAGGGAGGGTGAAAAACCCATGCTACAATAACTACGGGAAAATTTCCTCCTGGCCCCTGAAGGTGACCAGCAAAAGCCTGAGGGTAGGAAAAACAACATACACAGCCGAGGGTGGGTGGGTTAGTCTCTCAGCTGCCGAACATGAAATGCCTGCTTCTACGAGGCTGAGAGCCATTATATAAGCCCCCCAAATTCTGCCTGAAATCTCAGGAGATTATCCAGTCTTGCAACATTAAGTGGGCTGCTGGGGGATCTCGCAAGATCCCCCTGATTGGTTGGGAGCCAAAGGGAGGGCGGGACTCCCAACCCTCCCAACCAATCATGGTGTTGGCCTTCTTAAAATGGCCAGCAGAACATAAGGCCCCTCCCGACGCATCGGGGGTGTCTTTGCACCAGCACAAAGGCGTCTAAACACCATTTTTTTGGGAGGGGGGAGGTAACAAAATGGCCACAACTTTATTCATCTGTACAGGATCTGAAACAACGACTTTATAGCCAAAAATCTTCACTTTATTATAACTTCCTTCTTGACACATGTGTATATGTGCATGCCATAATTCCTGATGTAATCCTCACCATAATCATGTCAAGCCATCAAGGAAAAGTCATGCCTCCAACCAAGCATATGTCAACAAGGGTCACACATAAGTAATCAAATCATCCCCCTGTCGAATTTTGACGTCATCTCTAAGATTGATGAAGTAAGAGATTTTAAGATGATGATGTAAACCATTCATCCCTCTTAAATGACCAAATATTGAAAAATCAGATATTCAATAATCCCCGGGGGGGGGGGTGTCGCTGCCCTGCCACAGGAGGGAGCCAGCCTAGCTTGGCATCCCCCTTCCCCCCCATAGGACCTGTTTGATGTGAGAAACAATGGAGTCCAAGTATACATCACAGCCTACCGGGGAGAGATGAACCCCATCACCCCTGTACAGATATGGCAAATCAACCCTAATCTGGTCATGTTCAAGACATGAGGCCCCCAAAGCTTCCAACTCCTCAAAACACCCCTATTCATCCAGTGATGAGCTGTGTTAATAGCAGAATCTTTCCTTGCACCAGGCCAAGTTCGTCGCAGCAAGAGTCCATAACAAAACAGTCCCTAGTAACCGGCATTGTACTTCATGGAGGTCTGCAATGATCCTTCAGACTAACTGCAATCCAAGGATCTTGATCAAATCATTCTCACCCAGGTGAATGAGGAGTATCCGAGGAGATGGGAAGGTAACAGCCAACTCAATGATTTGGGGAAGGAGGGCCCCCCACAGCATGCCTCTCCACCCAAACCAATGGATGCACCCAAATTGCTCTAGACCCAAGTTTGGATCTTGGCCCGACTGGAGAGTGTGCCATTCAGCCCAAAAGACCAAGCTGTGACTGACAATTCAGACGTCACCCTGTTCTCCACCTGCCCAACAGAAAAACACACATTAGAACATCAAGGCACGATCGCATCGGCCCCCCGGAACTAGAAATCAACATCTAACCAGCCTAAGGGCAAATGTAAGCCTTAAATGCTCCAGAGCACCATTGCCCAATACATCAGATCACAGCATCACTTAAGCCATGAGCTGTTGTGGCCGTGGCAGCTCTGATCCAAAACAAGTGAGAACAAAATTGGGCCACTGGTAAGCCTGTATGCTTCAGAGCGTCCCGCAGCACCGCTCGAAATTGAAACTGCATCAACAGAAGGCCCATGACATGCAAAAACAAATAACCAGCGGATGCTGGGCGCAATCTGAGGTAATCTGTCAAAGCCGTTACTGGGCAGATCTGGCCCTTAGGAGCCCGACATAAGACTATGGTTTGACCCCTAGCCATCTGGTCCATCTTTGAGTGCCTAAAATACAATTGCAGGGCCTGCTCCAAAACTTGAACATCAGATAACAATAGTGTCTGGTCTGATGTATCAGAGTGAGAACTAGGGATGAGCTTGGTAATTCTGGTTGCAGCAAAAAAGGCCAATGAAAAAGCAACCTGAAACAAGGTAACTTCCTCAAGCGAGGAGCACACCACTTGGAGGGAATGCCAAATCTGTATTAGAACTGAATCTGTCAATGGCATGTGGGTATTGCATGCTGCAGGGGGCTCCCTAGACCATCCCTCCAATGTCCTCCATACCCTAAAATCCACTGTAGGATCCGGGAATCCCCCGCCCAGGAGTAAAAAGCCAGTACTGCCAACCTTCTCCTAATGGTCACCAGAGACAATCTGGACTGTCTGAGATGAACTGCAAAGCAGAGTATAACCTCCACCCTCAGGGGTCAAACCTCGATTTCACCCACAGCAACAAGAAATTGTCTAATAGCTCTAATTGCAAGCTGATAGGACTTGCATGTAGAAGGGGCAATGGAGTGAAGAATAGCCCGCTAAGTCTCTATCCTCCAAGGTTCCACAGATGGGCTGGTACTGTCAAAGGCTGTGCTGCTGCTTCCAGAGCTAGCTCTCGAAACCTGTGAAACTGAAAATGCGAAAGGGCATCTGCCAAGGGATTCAATAAGCCAGGCACGTGGCATGCCTGGAACAACACACTGTATTTTAAACACTGCAACACGATAGATCTGACTAACGCCATCACTCTTGGAGATTTTGAGCTCTGGGAATTGATGACATGAACTACTACCTCATTGTCACACCAAAACCAAACAGTTTTCTGAGCAAATTGCTTTAGCCAAAGATGAACTGCAACCACAATAGGGAACAGTTCGAGAAAAGTAAGATCTCTTGTCAAACCATTACTCACCCAACCCTAAGGCCAACTCTCCGCTGCCCACTGTCCCTTCCAGTATTCACCAAAACCATGGGCTCCAGATGCATCAGAATAAACCTGAAAATATGCCTTTAAGAGTATCTTGCTCCTCCAGAATGATACACCATTGAATTCTTCAAGAAATGAGTCCCAAACCTTCAGGTCCTTGCGTATCCCACTGTTAATGCAAATGTGGTGATGCAGGGAAGACATCCCCCTCGTGGCATGGTATAGGCAAGCACAAAAAGCCCGTCCAGGAACCACCACTTTGAAAGCAAAATTCGCCAAACCTGTTAGAGATTGAAAGTCATGCAATGTGGTCTTATTCTTACCTCTCATTCCCCTTACCTGTTGACTCATTAGGTCCAATTTTTCATTCTGGAGGTGAGATAAACCCTCGATTGTATCAAGCTCTATGCCCAGAAAGGTTAACCGGGTGGCAGGGCCCTCTGTCTTCTCATTAGCCAAAGGCACTCCCATCTCATCCATCAAAGCTTGAAAAGCCGACAAAGTGTCCCAGCATGTTGCCGTGCCGGGGGCCCCAGAAAACAGGAAGTCATTTAAATAATGCATAATTGCAGGATTGCCAGACCGCTTCACAGCACACCAATGCAAGAAGGTACTAAACTTCTCAAAAGCCGAGCAAGAAATGGAACAGCCCATTGGCATTGCCTTGTCAAAATAGTACATTCCCTCAAATTGGAAGCCTAGCAAGTCAAAATCTTTAGAGTGTACCGGAAGTAGCCTGAAGGCAGATTTTATAGCACATTTTGCCAAAAGAGCTCCCTTGCCCAAGGCTCTAACCATCTGTACTGCTGAGTCAAATGATACATATTTCACAGATGCCAATGCTGGGTCAATAGCATCATTCACAGACTCCCCTTTGGGATAAGAAAGATTGTGAATTAAATGATACTCACCCGGTGTCTTCTTGGATACCACACCTAGTGGTGACAACTGTAATGTTGGCATCGACAATTGTTTATGGGGACCAGATATCCTCCTTGCTGCCAGCTCTTTCACCAGCTTGTCCCTTACGATCCCTGGTAACACCCTCACCAAATGTGCATTAGGTGCAAACTGATAAACTCTTAAACCCGAATATGGAATGTGAAAACCATGTGTAAAACCATCAAGTAAGTACTATGCAGAATCCCGCTTAGGATAAACCCTCAACCAAGCAGTCAAAACTTCCAACAGGGTGTTGGAGCTTTTTCCTCCAGCTGCGGTAGCCTGAGGGGCAGCTCCAGCTCCGGTCCATTTACCTTTGCAGCAAGAGGTGCTGGGGTGAATCCCTCCGCAGGTACTACAGCGGTGTTCAAACTTGCAGGTCTGCTGCCTGCACTTACCTGCATTAAACTCCCAGCAGACTCCTGATAATCTCTTTTCCCCCATGACAGGCCTTACATACTGCCCTCTTGGCTGAGTAACCATAGGCACGAAGCCATTGTCACATCTGCTCAAAAGAGAGGCACCAAACATTATGTTCGCCCATAGCTCAGCTTGTACGTGCCACCATGAAATGGAACGATCCAAAGCAGCACACATCCAAAACTGCTCATCATACTGAAGCCAAGCAGATCCTCTAGAGTTAAAGTGACAATTAGTGTAGGCCTTTATCATTATCTCCTGGTACTTGGATAATTCCGGAGACATTAAAGGCTCCTTCCCTTCAATGATACCCCTATAAATTGTAAACCACATTATCCAATTAACAAAAATCCTCTCCAGCTTTGGGCACTTGTGGGCCTCAAACTCTTTAGGTAGACTAAATACAACTCCATCTTTCACCATAATTCTCGGTTCTGGGTCCCGGAAAGTCAAGGAAAAAGGGTCAATGAACTCACGCCTCTAAATCTACTCATTTGTTGCTAATGGAAGATGGGAGCCTAGCGGAGTGGACATGCCCGCATAAGGGTTACAATCAGCTGATCTTTCCATGCCCACCTGACCTAAGGCCCCTACTATAGCAGCTCCTTTGGTCGCACCTACCTTGTCAACTAGGGGCTGCTCCACCTGGACCCTTGCTACCTGAGTTTGAATCACCCCAGCTGCCGCTAAGGATGTGCTCAGTGAAACTGAGGGTGAACTCTCAGTTTCGCTACCCTGGCCAGCTTGAACACCAGGCACCCATAGTGTTGCTGGCCAAGACCCCAAGGAGATAGGTAAATTAGATGTACCTGAGTCCGCCGGCTGCTGTGGGGTATCCGTTGATGCTTGAACACCTCCAACTGAGTGTGACACAATCGGGGCTCGGCTGTTATGCTGCAGGGTAGAGGAAGCACCTCCCACTATATTGCTCTGTACTTCTGGGGCTTCCGCAGCTGGCCTGCTGGCCTGGCCTGAAGCCACTGCCTGCTGTACCACCTTATACAAATCAGCCAATGTAGGCTGCGCAGACACAGAGGCCGCTGCTCCCTGTTGCACCAAATCTGGAACCTTTTTCATAAGCTCCATCACATAAGCTACAGTTGGCTGCCCGCTCTCCATAGTTGTAGCATCTACTGGACCATGTGATGTGTCACCCACTGTCATAACAGGTGAGGGTACCTCCTGCAGCTGTGTAGCCTCTTGCACCTCATTTGAGGACCCCGTGCTTGGGGCTGGAGGGGCCGAAGTTCCAGAGATACCACTCTGCGCCCCCTCTGAACTAGTTGCTCACATTAAGCCAGGTGAGCAACAATCTCATCATCATGACCCTGAGCCTTGACCGAATGCTTGGGCACCGCCTGGCTGGTGACAGATCCAGAAGGCACTGCACACCACTTGGATTGCAACTTGCTCTGTGGCATGAGGAAAGAATTCCCTCTTTAGAATTAACAAGCCCTGGGTTATAGTGTCCCAAGCAGGGACTAGAACCCTTTACACAAGTCACAGACCAATGAGGAAAAAATCCTCCTTTAGAATTAATAAGCCCCGGTGGTTATAGCATTCCAAGCAAGGACTAGAACCCTTTACACAAGTCACAGACCAATGAGGAAAAATTCCTCCTTTAGAATTAATAAGCCCCGGTGGTTATAGCATTCCAAGCAAGGACTAGAACCCTTTACACAAGTCACAGACCAATGAGGAAAAATTCCTCCTTTAGAATTAACAAGCCCTGGTTATAGTGCCCCAAGCAGGGACTAGAACCCTTTACACAAATTGCAGGCCAAAGCTCGAACTGCCCAAGCCCCGCTGGCTCTTCCCTCTCAGCCTCTGATCCTCTCTCTCAGCTGCCGAACACGAAATGGCTGCCACCATGAGGCTGAAGGCCATTATATAAGCCCCCCAAATCCTGCTCAAAATCTCGCGAGACTATTCAGTCTCACAACATTACGTGGGCTGCTGGGGGATCTTGCGAGATCCCCCTGATTGGTTGGGAGTCGAAGAGAGGGCGGGACTCCCAGCCCTCCCAACCAATCATGGCATCAGCCTTCTTAAAATGGCTGGCGCAACAGAAGGCCCCTCCCGACGCGTCGAGGAGGTCTTTCTATAGATATGTAAACTTTTGTTTATATCATTTTTGAAAGTGAGAATAGATTTTTTAAATAAATAAATAAATAAATAAATAATCCTTTCCTCTGACTGGCCAGTGATTTGTGCCTTCTTTGTTTCTTTTTGGAATTTTTTTTCCACATTTTGGGATATTTTGTTTGTGAAAACTTCATTTTTGCAAAAAAAAAAAATGAGTCAATGGAATATATTTTATGCAAATAGTTGTATTTTGCACAAAATACAAAGGTTTCTTTTTAAAAAGAAAAGAAACAAAAAGAATTTTTTTGGGGAAAAAATAAAGGTTAAAAAATAGTTGAATGTATGTCCAAGAGAAAAGAGGAAAATATAAAGATATAAAGAATTACAAGAAGAATGGTGAGGATATGTACATGCAAACCCAAACTAGAGGCCCTTTCACACTATACAATATAGTGCTATGTTAACTGTCATGGTTGCATCAGTCTGTAGAATCAGTATGTAGAGAGATCTTGTAGCACCTTTGAGACTAACTGAAAGCAAGCTGGCAGCATGAGCTTCCGTAGACTTCAATTTACTTCCTCAGATGCTCCACTCCACCAAAAGCATCTGAGGAAGTAGTCTGAAGTATATGAAAGCTCAAGCTGCCAACTTCATTCTTTCAGTTAGTCTCAAAGGTGTTACAAAATCTCTTATAATAGGCAGTGTGATAACCTAAACTGAGCTAATTCAATAATGCATAGCATTGATATAAGGCAGGGGTAGGCAACCTTTCCACTTTAAGGGCCGAGGGACTTCAGCTCCCAGAATCCCAGGAGCTATTGGCCAACATGGGACTATTGACCAACATGGCTGAGGCTTCTGGGAGCTGAAGTCCCTTGGCCCTTAAAGGGGAAAGGTTGCCTACCCCTGATATAAGGTCTTTAAAAAAGAGAATCAATTCAGGGCCCTGTAAATTTGTGTGAAGGGAGGAGTCTTGCAGCCCAACATTTGTAAAGTTAGAAGACCAAGCTTCTAACTTTTGATATACATGCTAATATTCAGCAGAACAAACTGGAAATATAGGTCCAAACGGGAGCAGAACAAACTGGAGATATAGGTCCAAAACACATTGCAGAAATAATCCAGTTTGAGACAGCTTTAGCTGCTCTGGCTCAGTGCTTGCGAATCCTGGGAACTGTAGTTTATTGTGGCACCAGAGCTCTCTGACAGAGAAGGCTAAATGTCTCACAAAACTACATTTTCCAGGATTCCCTAGCATTTAACAGCTATGGCAGTTAAAGCAGTCTCAGACTGTATTATGTATTATGAACCTCTATAGGGCCTAAGCAGATGGCTTAAAAGGCCGTCTTGGGGGCAGGGAAAGGGAGGGGCAGCCACACGCTTGGCACCCCCTCCCTTTCCCAAAATCGTCCTCGGAGCAGCCGGCCCTCCGCACGGCCGGCACTCCGAGGAGGATCTCCCGCCGCAGCCTTTCCATGTGCCATGGCAGAAAAGTCAGCGAAAGTGCGCCACAGCCTTTTGTGGTGCACTTTCGCTGACTTGTGAAAGGAGCACTAATTTAGCACTCTTTCAGGGGCGGCGAAGGTGCGCCACAGGATCGAGGCATGGGAATGCCTCGGTCCCGAGGCGCAGCTTCCCAGGGCAGCCCATGGCCGCCCGTCTGCTTAGCCCCTACATTAGCTTATCCTATTAGTTGCTAGAAAGCAAACTGCACTCAGGCATTCAGCACTTTTGTGCTTGTCATTTATAGACACAAGGAGGCACACACAACAGTTAACTGCAGTCTGAAGAGCATGAACAAGTTAACAGCATTATGAGCTGACATGATACTTTGGATCAAAATGAGGAAATCTGCATGATAATAAGTATTTGTTGGGACAGAGAAGACATGCCTTACAAATCTCCCTTTCTGCCCAGAATGGCTGGTATATGCATCATAATCATAATGCAATGTAGAGATTGTTAATCCAGATGGTTGGGTTATTCCAGGTTGATTTTAGGTAGCTAGATCTGTCCCACAACTTTATTGTGCCTTTGGCTAAAAAATAAGATGGCACCTTTACTTTAAAACTGTCAAAGTATATCATTATGTATCATACAAGAGGACAATATCTTAACTATAGAGGCAGAAGGGAAGCAATTTAACGACAAACACAGTTCTGCTCACTTTGTGTGATGTAGGGCCAAAACAGACCAGAAAAGGTGGCTTCAGAGTGGCTTGGGGGTGTGGTGTTTTGACAGTGCATGTCTCCAAGATGCCAGGAAGCCCCTCCCCAGACAATCAGATGGAGCAGCCTCAAGCCACTCTGAGGGTGTAGTGTTTTGATGACGCATGGCCCTAGAGTTACGGGAAGCTGCCTGGTGGTTGCGTTGGGGCCCCCTAAGGCAGCCCAAAACTGGCCCAAATAGCTCCTATTTGGGAAGCAGTGCAGGGCACCTTCAAGACTACGGTGTGTGCTTCTCATGGTTCCAAGGGGTCTTCACAGGATCGGCTTCAAGCTGCCCCTCCATGGCCATCTGTCTTGGCCCTTAGTTAGCCACTGTACTCTACCTAATGGTACAATTGTCCCTATGGATTGTTCATAACATAATGGCTAAATGTAGAGTTTCCCACAGAATGGATTTCTCACATCTCACATCTGTTTAATTATCTTACATCCATGCTACTCCTTCTCTCTTACAAGGATTCACTGATAGAACACATGCTTTGATTGTGGTAATATCCATGTTCAGTTCTTGCCATCTTCATCTATAGATAAAGTTCTCTATAGCTATTCATATGACCAGCTGAATGAACACATGGGAAAAATGAGACTGTATTCATTGGCTGCACTGCACAAACATATCTATAGGAAGGTATGAAAAATGATGACCACACAATTTGCCTGAATACTCACAAGCTATGCTTTCAAAGTCAGACATATTTGTTTTTTTTAAAAAAAATATACTTTATTAATATGTTAAAAAATAGTTTACAAAACAGTGAAGACAACACAGTTTACAAAACAAATAAGACAAAAAACAAAAACAAACAGAAAAAAATCACAAAAACTAGCCTACAATCATATACAAATAATACAAATAACACCCACAAAACTTCCTGAGCTTCGACTCAGATGATCTACCAAAAAGCCTATATTCATCTCTGATATCCAATTTAAAAAAGAATATATGTATATATTAAAGCCCTCTTACACATTCTTGTCCTTCAGCCACCTACTCTAACAAGGGGGAAGCAAAATTAGTATTAATAACAAAATAGGCAACAACAACATAAAAAAAATTACCAATAAAGGATTAAAGGATTATTATAATGCCCTATGCAACAAATCAGAGTATTCACTTTTTTCCAAAAAGTTTTTTACCGGCTCCCAGGCCTTTCTTTGTTTACCCAAGATTCCCCTCTCAAACATAACGTTAATTTATCAGCAGTAACACAATCTGTTAATTTGTATAGCCAATCTTTCACAGTTGGTATATCACAAGATCTCCATTTCGCTGCATAAACCATTCTGGTGGTTGTAGTTAAATAATAATAATAAAAAAAAGCTTACTGTATTTAGATTCAAGAATTTTATCGTCTGTCATTCCAAGCAAATAAAATTTAGGATCCATTTCCCCATTAATAGGTATAATCCGAGTAACAGTCTTATAATACCCTTCCAATACTTCTCAGCAGTCTTACAGTTCCACCAGATATGTATGAAAGTGCCAACCTCTTTACAGCACTTCCAACAAATTTTACTGACACCTTCATACATTCTGACCAACCTTGTCGGGGTCAGGTACCATCGATGTTGGATTTTGTGGAAGTTTTCCCTCAAGTCATAGCTCAATGTGTATTTAATTCTATGGGTCCATGATCTTTCCCATTGTTCCAGAGGTATGGTCTGCTTCAAGTCTATTGCCCATTTAATCATACAGTCTTTAATGACTTCGTCTTCTTGTTCTATTTTCAAGAAAAGGTAATAAAATTGCGATATCTTAATCTTTTTGTCACTTTCCAAAATTACCTCAAATTCATTTTCAGCTTTGCCAATTCCTCTAGTATTTTTATCCTTTACAAACCTGTCCCTGATTTGCATATACAGAAACCAGAAACCATCCACAGTTGTATCCTTTCCCTATGATTTCTTCTCATGTCATAAGTTCTATATTTCCTGTTTCTTTTTGATATTTAACCAAATCATTATATGTTATCCATTTGTTTTTGCTCAGCCTCTCTCTTCTAAATAAGGCCTCATTTGTTGAGACCCATAGAGATATCTTCCTACACAACATGTCTTTATATTTATTCCACACCCTAATCAAAGCTTTACGTACAAAATGGTTTTCAAATTCTTTATGTACCCGGGTTTTATCGTAGAAAAGATAGGTGTGTAATCCATATCTTAATTCGGCACCCTCCAATAAAAGTATTTCCTTATTTGTTAACCTGAACAGCATAACAATTCACAACACCACCACAACAACAAAAACCTTCAAGGAATACGAATTTTGAATGTAAAATACCACCTCTGTCATTTGCATTTCAATACCTTCCACAAGTTTACCAACATTGAGATGTTAATGTATTAAATACCATTTACTATTAACTGAGATGATAATGTTGTATGAAAGCATATTTATTATTGTCTCAAATTTTGCATCCCCCCCCCCCCCGAATTAGGTGTCAAATAATTTTGAGAAGCACCAGGACATCAGCACCATCTGTGAATAGGTGCCACACAAAATGTAAACAAAGAGAACGATGGAAGAATACTTGCAGAGATTCAGGTGCTATTTCCTACCTCCTATTAGATCCTGTCCATGTAAATTTGCATGATATGCATATCTTTAGTCGATCAGAACAGACCTGCCTTTTTAGTAAAAATCCTCCAATATTAACTGCAATCTGAACTTCCATTAAGCAAATGAAAATAAAGATGATGGAGTAAGGCAGAAGATTTTCTTTAATTAATGTTTTCTATGCCAAAATTAGAGATGTATACTATTATGTGTAGAAAATAAAGATCAAGCAGCCACGTGAAGGGGATTCTGGGAAGTGGGCCTCTAAGGAAATGCTGGAGGGTTTAAACCCAAAGAATGCTAGAGGGTTGTTTAGATACAGCTTGACCTCAGGCCTGGTAACCTGATGCATTAAAGACCTTCATTAGGAGCCAGCGTGGGCCAGAGAGCCATAATAAATCATGGCAGCTACTCTTGTTTCTGCAAAGGGGCCTTCTGCCTGGTACACACCAGTTTATTTGCTGATAAGAGATTTTGGTATATGGTTGGCATGGCAGCATGGTAACTTAAGCATATTTTAATGTGTTCTGAGATCTGTATTCTCATCGCTCAGTATTCTATATGCTTAAAGTTTAGAGCATCCAATAGAATGTCAGCTTTGAATATATTTGGGTCTTTGCAGACAGCCAGAAATAGTGCACATTAAATTGAGGCACTGCCCTGGCTCAGTGCTAGGGAATCATGGGAATTGTATTTTTTTCTGGGACATTGAGCCTTCTCTATCAGAGAGCTCTGGTGCCACAATAAATTACAGTTCCCATGATTCCCTAGCACTGAGCCAGGGCAGTGCCTCAATTTAATGTGCACTATTTCTGGCAGTCTGCAAAGGCCCATTAGTCTGTGAGTGCATAAAGCTACAGCCATCTTGGCTTGTCTTTTGCCCAATGATCTGAATACTAATTCCATTGGGACTTGCCGGCAAAATAAATCTGTCTTTTTAAACTACTTTAATGGTCTCCTGCTTCGACTCAAGCTCTGCAAAGAACCGTGGATGCTGGGAGTTAATTTGCAACAGTTGGTTTTTCCACTACAAGAGAACTATGTTAGATTATAAATGGTACCATATGAAGCTGTTTTTGATGGACTGTACAGTTTCTGACATCAGGAGCTTCACATGTTTTACCAACTCTTTCTGCTTGAATAAATTCCAGTTGCAAATGTTTATTCTTCATCTTGTAATAATGTATGCCAAGCATAATCAGGCACACATTCTATATTTTAGGAAAGCTGATTTCAGTACTATGGTCAGGAACACTAAAGGAGAAGTGAGTCCAGGAAGGGTGGGAATTTCTCAAAAGGAAGATATTGAAGGCAAAACATCAAGCAATTCCAATGAGGAGTAAAAATGGCAGGTGTCTCAACAACTCAGGATGGATGACTAAACTGTTGTGGAATTTTTCCCCAGATCAAAGACAAAGAAAGACCGGATCGATCCAAAGCAAGACACCTTTTTATTTATTTAATTTCTGGCCAGGGTGGCAGCATGCCAAATAACACTCCAAGAGCCATTGCATCCAACTATTGTTCTCCAGGGTTTTTAAAGAATTGTTTCTTTACAGGTTTTAACTGATTGGTTACAAGCATCTACTGTGTCAGCATCTAACTGGTAGCATGCACTGTTCACAAGGCGATCATGAAACTCCTGATTAGCTATATACTACAGACCATGCACCAACTTCCTAACTCCTTATATGGTGTTGCTTCCTAACTGAGAAACAAGAGTTGGTTGTTACTTCTTAATTGAGAAACAAAAGTAGGTGAAAGGTAAAGGACTCTTTTCAAAGCAGCTCTAACTCCCTTTGTCTTGAACTGAGCAAGCAGGAATACAAAAGCAGAAAGCAATGGTTACTCCATTTTATCCCCTCTCAAAACAACTTTTAACTGAGCTAAGTTTTAAAAGGGACATGTATTAGAAATGGAAAGGGGGGGGGGGGAATCACCAAAGAGGAATTCAAACAAATAGCTAGTACATACAGGGGAAAACTCATAAATTCTGAAGCACAGAATAAGCTCAGGTTTCTTAGAGATGTTAAGGACAATAAAAAGGGCCTTTTTGATTATGTCTATAGCAAGAGAAAGAAGAAGGATAGACACACACATCCTGACTCTTTAGGAGGGTTCTTTTGTTTCACCAGCCATTTAAAGAGGCTGGTGCCACAATTGGTGTAGGCCACAAGAAGTCCCACCCCTTCCTGTGTCTCCCAGCCAATCAGGGGAATCTTGCAAGACTGCCCCGCAACCCCAAAATTTCACAAGATTGTGTAATCTTGCAAGATTTGGGGTGAGATTTGGGGCCTATATAAGGCCCTTCTCCATGTGGCTGCAGCCATTGGAAACTGGGCAGCCGAGAGAGGAGGATCTGCGGCTCCACCTCTCTCTTCCTGGTGGTAGCTAAAGGTCTTCCTGTCTCTGTGGGTCTGAGGTCTTTCAGGTAAGGTGTTGGACTTGGGGGGCATGATCTTGGGGGCTGACTGGTGGGCACTACTGGAAGGGGGAGGGGGATCCACTTGGGGTGAAAGTGGGGCTTGCTGGGGAGTGGGGGGCACATTGCACTGGTGGGAATCTTCATGGGGGCCAGCCCCTTGTGTCCTGGCCACCCCCTGCATCGGTGCATCTTCCCAAACCTCCTCTGGTTTTAGTATTGGGCCACACTCACCCGTTCTTTTTTCCCCCATGGCTGCCTCACAGCCTTCACCATGTGGGGATTGGGCTGGGAACCACCTTACCTCCATGGGTGCCTGCAGTTTATGCAGTGTGGGGATAGGGTGGGGGATCTCCTCCTTCTCTCCATGGTTGCCTCACAGCCTCCCCTATGTGGGGATTGGGCAGGGAACCTCCTCATTCTCTCCACTCCAGTGGCTGGGCTTGCCCCTGGGGATGCTGCACTGCACATTTTGGAAGAGTCCTCCCCCCCAACTTGTTTCTGATTTAGTTCTTCCTCAGATTTTACACTCCCTGCAGATGGTATGTAGTTCACCTGGCAAAGTGACCCTCTTCTGGGCGGCCTTCACATTGGCCTTCTTCTCTGCCACCAGGATTAGTGTGCTTATTCCGAGCTCCTGCTCTGATATATCTGAAAGGGACCTACTGGTTTTATAGGAATTTAGCATCCTAAATGCAAAAAAAAAAAAAAAAAAAAAAGAGAGAGAGAGAGAGAGAGACCTGAGATTTGCACCAGTTTCTCCCCAACAAAACATATTAGGAGTAAACATATTTTGTTGCAAACATGCAAAAGCCACAAAACAAGGATAACTTGCTTACACAAAATGCACAAAGTACATAATGCAAGCTTTGCAATTTGTACTGGGCTTGCAAAGCTTGCATTTTGGTTGCAACAATAAAAGTGTGGCTATTTTGTGCATTTTGAGTGTTGCAAAATTCTCTTCCATTTTTTTTAATTGTTATTGTTTCCCCACAAATGCAACAGAAAAACCCTGGAGGTGGATTTAGTTCAGTGCAAAGGAATGAATCTGTCCCATTGTTGCATTGTCCAAATTGGTAATTCAGCTTTAAATGCTTTTCTTCCTTGCGGAACAATACCCAGCATCCTAAAAATATTTTGGGTCCTTCCTCTGTGCCAACTTTTCCAGATGCATCTATTGGCATGAGTGAATCATGTGTCTGAGGCTGGAGTCTGGAGAGCTGGCCTTGAATCCCTGCTTGGCTATTCAAACCCATTTTGGCCAAGTCACATTCTCTCATCCTCAGAGGAAGGCTACGGCAAACCCTCTCTGAACAAATTTTGCCAAGAAAACCCCAAGAAAACAGCAACAAGTCAGCATCAACACAAGAACAATTAATAATAGAAATTTTGCCAAGAAAACCCCAAGAAAATAATAATAATAATAATAATAATAATAATAATAATAATAATAAACAGTTAAAATGCTACCTTAAATGAAACAACCAAGCTAAAGGGGTGGCATGAGTGAAGCATGTGTCTGAGGCTGGAGTCTGGAAAGCTGGCCTCCAATCCCTGCTTGGCTATGCAAACCCACTTTGGCCAAGTCACAGTCTCTCAGCCTCAGAGGAAGGCTGTGGCAACCCCCCCAACCAACCTCTGTCCTCATGGCTGTGGCTCTGGATCTCTCTCTTGCGCGTGCTCTGGATCTCTCTCTCTTGCACGCTCTGGATCTCTCTCTCTTGCGTGGGCTCTCTCCTCCCCTCTCTCACGTGCTCCCTTCCTGCTCTTCTATTTATGCAGGGGCTGGACATTTGAAGAGCTGCGAAGGAGGGGAGGGAGGCAGACAAGTGAGCAGAAGAGTGCATGCACCGCATGGGTAAGGCGCTCGCTCACCTTCCTGCCTGCCTGCCTGCCTGCAGCGGAGAGCGGAGAGTGGAGGAGGAGGAGGGTGGAGAAGGAGAAGGAGGTGGAGGAAGAGGCAGAGGAGGAGGCGGAGGAGGAGGGTGGAGGAGGAGACGGAGGAAGAGGCAGAGGAAGAGGTGGAGGGCGGAGGAGGCAGATGGAGGAGGAGGAGGAGAAGGAGAAGGAGAAGGAGGAGGCCGCAGGCTTGCTGGCTCGCGCGTGTCTCCAGCCACCATTTTGTGTTCCAAAATGGCAGCTGGAGTCTCGCGCAAGCCCCGTGATGGGAAAGGTCATGCGCGTCTCAGGCCGCCATTTTGGAACACAAAATGGCAGCCGGAGACACTGAGAGAGAGAAAAGTGGTGGTGGTGGCGGCAGCGGTGTTGGCAGGACCGGCCATGGGCCGGTTACAAGGCCTCAATGGGCTGGTTTTGGCCCGCAGGCTGTAGTTTGCCGACCCCTGGCATAGGAGCTTCATCTGCTAGACATAGGGACTTTACAGACTGCCAGAAATAATGCAGCTTGAGGCTACTATGGGGGGATGCAGATGGGCAGCCCTGGGCCGCCCCAGGAAGCAGAGGAACGGGGCCACTGCTACCACACACAGTGGCCCCAATTCTCCCATTTGCCACCTCTTAAAAGAGCAGCAAAATGCCGCTCCTATCAGAGGTGGCAAAAGGCCACCCCAAGAGCTGCCGTGTGGTTCTTCTCTGCCTCTTCCAGTGTAGCGCGTGAGGACGCTGCACCGGGAGGGCGTCCTGATGCCACGCACCATACAAAAGGGCACGTGGCGTCAGGATGTTTTCGGGGAGGGGTTGGGATGGCCGACATGCTGCAAAGGGCCCATCTGCAGAGGTTCCTTAACTGTCCTGGCTCAGTGCTAGGGAATAATGGGAAATATTTTTTTCTGGGACATTGAGCCTTCTCTGTCAGAGAGCTCTGGTGCCACAATAAACTACAGTTCCCATGATTCCTTAGCACTGAGCCAGGACAGTTAAAGTGGCCCCAAGCTGCATTATTTCTGGCAGTCTGTAAAGGCCCATAGTCAAATTAGGTTTGAATTCCCACATCTGTACAGGGGTGATGGGGTCCACCTTTCTCCCGCAGCTTGTCCAACACCTTAAGTAAATCATTCGGGGGAGAGGGGATACCAAGCTAGGCTGGCCCCCTCCTGTGGTGGGGCATGGACCTCCCCTCTGGATTAAATTAGCTCATTAAGCAATATATTGTGATTTATGATGGATGATTGATTTATGATACCAGCTTGTGATTTATGGCCTTATTAACCAATATGATTGATTACAGGTGTTGACCCATTTACAATTAATGACCTGATTTATGGTTTGATTTATGACCTGAATGTTGACATATGATTGATTTATGGCTGGAGTTATGAACTGATTTATGGTTTGATTTACAGCATGATTTATGATATGGGTGTATACTCATATGTCAATGGATGACAAACAATATGATTGATTTCTGGCTGTCAAACTGTGATTTATGACTCCTGTACAGATAAATAAAGTTGTGCCCTTTAATTACCTACTAAAGGTGAATAGGCTCCTTTGTGCCAGCACAAATAGTAGGCGTATTGCATGGTGAAGATGGTGAAATGTTAACAGAGGAGAGAAAAAAGAACTATGCAACACCTTCTTTGCCCCACTTTCCTCATAAAAGGAAAGGGGTGCTCAACTTGAGGGAAACAGAGCAGACGAAGCAGTAGAGGAATGCCTGGTTAATCTACATGAATTCAAGTTCCCAGGCCAGATGAACTATATCCAAGGGTATTAAAAAAAAAAAAAACTTGCAGAATTAATCTCAGAGCCAATGGCAATAATCTTTGAGAATTCTTGCAGAACAGGAGACATTCCAGAAGACTGGAGGAGGGCAAATATTGTCCCCATCTTCAAAAAGAGGAAAAAAGATGGCCCAAACAATTACCATCCAGTTAGCCTGACTTCAATACCAGGAATGATTCTAGATGAGATAATTAAATAGACCATGGAATGAGATAATCACAATATATATAGATATGAGTTTCTCAAAAACAAATCATGTCAGACTAATCTTCTCTCTCTCTCTTTCTTTTTCTTTTTCTTTTTTGTTAAAATTACCTCTTGATAGATGAGAGAATGCTGTTCATGTAGTATATCTTGATTTCAGTAAGGCCTTTGACCATTTTCTCCACAATATTCTTGCAAATAACCTAGTAAAAGGAGGTCTAAACAATGTACTGTTAGGTGGATTTATAATTGGTTGACCAGCCATACTCAAAGGCTGCTCATCAATGGCTTCTTTTCATTCTGGAGAGAAGTGATCAATGGTGCACCACAGGGTTTTATCCTGGGCCTAGTGATATACAGTATATCTATCAATGACTTGGATGAAGGAATAGAGGGTGTGCTTATCAGATTTGCAGATGACACCAAAATAGCAGGGGTAGCTAATACTCCAAAGGACAGGATCACAATTCAAAATAACCTTAATAGGTTAGAAATTGGGGCCAAAACTAAGAAAATTAACTTTAACAGCAAGAAATGTAAGGAACTCTTTGGAGCCAGAAGGGATGCCAGCAGTTAGGATTCAGCATTCCCCTCCATTCCACCAAGGCTTCACTGGCCAGAGAGAAACAGGGGGCATGGTCTAGTGGAAGTGCTTAAAGCTCTGCCCTCCCACTCCCCCTCACAACATCTGCTTCAACTCTTTGGAGCCAGAAGGGACACCAGCAGCCAGGATTTAGCATTCCCATCCATTCCACTGAGGCTTCACTGACCAGAGAGAAACAAGGCAAGCCAGGGGGTGTGGTCTAGTGGGAGTGCTTAAAGCTCTGCCCTCCCACCCTCCTCACAACATCTGCTTGAATTCTTTGGAGCCAGCAGCCAGGACTCAGCATTCCCCTCCATTACACCGAGGCTTCATTGGCCAAAGGCAAGCCAGGGAGCATGGTCTAGCAAGAGTGCTTAAAGCTCCACCTTCCCACCCCCCTCACAACACCTGCTTGGACTCTGAGGGAGTCAGAAGGGATGCCACTTTCCCCTAACTGCCAGCATGGAGTGAGAACTTTAGGTGCAACTTTAAGCTAGGTCCCAGGTTTTCTTCACCAAGCACCGCAGATTAGATGCTGCCTTTTAGAG
Source organism: Phrynosoma blainvillii (assembly GCA_026167975.1). NCBI lineage: Eukaryota > Metazoa > Chordata > Lepidosauria > Squamata > Phrynosomatidae > Phrynosoma > Phrynosoma blainvillii. The sequence goes on from JANUYF010000003.1 coordinate 200,283,978, forward strand.
TGATTTGTCTATGAATTCTGGGACTACTGAAGCAACCAATTATATGGATTGTAATGGGGGAGAGCCAGTAGAGGAAACGCTGGGAAGGGCGATTGAGGTTGTGCACAGCAGAGGAAGATATGGCAACAACAGTGTGAAATTTTGCTACAAAAGAAGGTGGCCTCGATGTCTGAAAGCAATCCCGCATTCAGTTCACTCTCTTACCCAAAGTAGGATGGCGAGCTTACCAGCCATGCCACAGAACCTTACCTTGCTCCTCCAGGCTGCCTGCTTTGCCCCTGAGAGCAAGCCCTCAGGACTCTGACTGTCTTCCTCCTCCATCCCCACTCCACTGGGACTCAGGAAGCAGCAGCAGTATCACCAGAAGCAAGGCAGTGAGCTGGGCGTGGCCTGGATCATTTCCTTTATTTTTTTTTAATAATCTTTATTAATTTTATGTCATAACTCCATCAAATTCATTACATAGACAAATCCAACATAATATTCATTATTCTACAATATTCACTTCCTGTCTTAATATAGAATATTCTTATTTACATTGCTTCTTTGTCTTCTTTTTGCTTCTTGCTAACAGAACATACATAATCTCTCACTTGTATATATATATATATATATATATATATATATATATAATCCTAATAATAATAATTTAGTAATACTTAAAACAACCTTTCTTCCAGATTATGTAAACTCAATATATTCTCCAAAATTATAGTATATCTAATCTTGTTTTAAGACAAAAAAAAAAAAAAAAAAAAAAGACAAAAACAAATTGTCCTGGATTATTTCACCACTATCCTACCTTACAAGAATCATCTCAATCAGGTTTTTATCCAGACACCACCTTTTCGTAAGAAACGTCACTATCTGCTTCCATTCATTTTCCAATTTTTCACCTTTATTTTCTTATTTCCCTCTTCTATTGATGCTTTTTTATGTAGTCTCTCCTCTTTATCTTTACTGGCACTCTCCTCCTCTTTTCTTTTTTTCCTCCTTCTTATATTTTTCCCTATTTCTCTCTTCCTGATCTTTATCTTCCCTACATAATCTTTCATAGAAGTCTTTTTCTTGTTCTATTGTATTTATTCTATATCTTTTCTGGTGGTAATTAAATATTACTCCTTCTAATTTATCCCATCTATAAGGGATCTCCTTTTTTTGCAACATTGTCGTCAGGAATTTATATTCCTGTCTTTTCAGGACTATTTGCAATGGCAAATCTTTATATATCTCCACAATCTTATCCTCCACCATTAGTTTCTTCTCATAATTTCTATGGAGCACCAATTTTCTCATTCTTGAGCTTGTAAAGCATACAGTTATATCCCTATCCAGCTTTCATTCTTTCGCTATTTTAGAGATCACCCTAAATATCTTATCTATTTGTGCCTCCATCAAATCCTCTTCAATCTCAATATAATTTGCCAATATTGGTATAATTTTTTCGTATATCTGTTCATCCTGCTCCTCCTTCAACCCTCTAATCTTAATAGCTCGTTCCATATATCTTACCTCCTGAAGTAAGCTATTTTGCTGTTCCCTTATTTGAGCCCTTTCCAAGTCTTCCGTTTTCTTTTCCAAATTCTCCGTCCTTTCAACCACCTCCTCTACTTCCACCTTTATTCCCGATATTTCTTTAGTTAAATTATCTATTTTTCCCCAATCCATTTAAGTCTTTCTGTACATCTTCTCCTAATTTTTGCATGTCCTCCCTTATCTCAATCCTATTCTCCTTCAGTTCATCTCTAATCTCCTTCTTAAAGGATTTTTTAAAATCCCTCAGTTCTTGCAATATTACAGCATTTATATCACTTTGTCCCACCAAACCTCTTCTTGCCACCATATTTCTTGTTTGCATTCACCTTTGATCAATTCTACGGCTTATCCACTTTAAATTTGTCCTCCCCCTTAACACTTATATCAAAGACTATTTATAACACAATCCACTTTGCATTCATTAATATTCCATACCATATCACTGTGTTACAGCTTTTACAATAATCATTTTATCCATTCCGCATTACTTCTTAAATATTTTCTCTATCCTTCCACCCTTCCACCCTTTAAAAGGTCCACATCTGTTCTTAATCTTCTTATCTTCTATTTTCCCTCCTCTGTAGCTCTGTAGCTTACAGCTGTGTCCGATTCCATCCACCATGCTTTCACTGATCCCCAATCAAGGCAAAAGAGTGTAACATAAGCAGGAAGAGAGAAAAAAAAAGTTCAAAGTCCATACCAACACTGTCAAAAGGAGAAATGTCCAATGTAAAGGGCAGTCAAGGTTTACAGCCAAAAATACTGTTTAGTCAACAGAATAAATGTATAAAATATCAAATATGCCTCCTTGGACTCCTATCAAAAGTTTTTCAAACTGCTTTAATCCTCTGTTGTTTCCAGCTCGAAGTTTATACTCGATTTCTCTGCCCCGTCAGATCCTCTCCTCTCCTTTCTCCAATCCTGTTCTTCCTTTAATATCTCTTCTTCTTTATATTATTTAGTCCATTTAAACGATCCACATACAATCTTCACGAACTAAATTTATATTTCCTTTAGGATAATTGGGTTTGGAAATTATAATGTCCTTTTAATTCCTTATTTATCCTCCAATTTTCCCAGTCCAAATCCAGCTTTCCTTAGTTATAGACGTTTCTGTCCATAAAAGTTTTCTTTATTTAAACAGCCTTTGTGTCTGAATCAACCACTCTTCTTTATCAGAATACACAAAGAAAAAAATCAGAGAGAAAAAATCTATATCTCAGTAAAAATTTATAAACAAACTCAAGATTATCTTCCTCCCATTCTTTTTCTGGTAAGAAGATATTGCTCTGAAGTGAAATACAAACGTAAATAAGCTATTCCAGCTAACTGGAGCCTTTCCTTTAAGAGGGCACTGCTCCACCCTTCCCCCCACCCTTGTGAAGACCAGGCTGCCTGCTTTGCCCCTGAGAGCAAGCCCTCAGAACTCTGACTTTCTTCCTCCTCCATCCCCACTCCATTGAGACTCAGGAAGCAGCAGCAGTATCACCAGAAGCAAGGCAGTGAGCTGGGCGTGGCCTGGAGCTTTTCCTTTAAGAGGGCACTGCTCCACCCTTCCCTCCACCTTTGTGAAGACCAGGCTGCCTGCTTTGCCCCTGAGAGCAAGCCCTCAGGACTCTGACTGCCTTCCTCCTCCATCCCCACTCCATTGGGACTTAGGAAGCAGCAGGCACTGCTCCACCCTTCTCCCCCCCACCAGTGTGAAGACCTGAGTGAAGACCAGGTTCCCCATGGCTCCTCGTATCTCTCCCAACCTGATTCCCATCCGCCCCCTCCCTATTTCCCATCTTCCCTTCTTCTGCTCACTTTGGAACTGTCGCTCCATTGCTTCAAAAGCGACAGTACTCAATGACCTTTTTATTTCCCGATCCCTTAATCTTCTCGCTCTGACCGAAACTTGACTTCTGGCCCACGATACCGTTACCTCCGCTGCTCTTTCTTATGGTGATCTTTCTTTTACCCATTCAAGCCGTCCTGAGGGCAGAGGAGGAGGGGTCAGCATCTTATTGTCCAACTCTTACCAGTTTCAACTCTTGTCTCCACCCCCTAGCTACTGTTTTTCTTCCTTTGAATCCCATTCTATCCGACTCTTCTTTCCCTTAAATCTCCGTGTTGCTGTCATCTATCGTCCCCCTGGTTCTCCCAAGCAATTTTTGTTTGATTTCGAGTCTTGGCTCACATTTTCTCTCTCAGATTCTGTTCCCTCCCCGATTCTCGGTGACTTCAATATTCATATTGATGATCCTACAAATTCTTCAACCTCTTACTTCAATTCCCTCCTAGCTTCCTTCGATCTTCTACTTCACTCTAACTCTCTCGTTCACTGTCTCGACCTCGTTCTTGCTGCCAGATGTCTCATCTCTGACTACTTGGCATATGACTTTCCTCTTTCTGATCACCATATAATTTCTTTTACTCTCAATTATATCCCACCCCCTCGCCATACTGCCTTTCGCCAGTTCCGTAACCTCCAATCTGTTAACTCTAATCTTCTCACTCAGTCTCTGGAATCATCTCTTGCTTCTCTCAATCTCGGGGCTCTACAGATTCAGCTATGTCCTTGCTTAATTCCACTCTTTCCTCAACTCTTGACAGCTTTGCCCCTGTAACCACACGCATGTCCTCTTCTTCCCCTGTGACTAGGCCTCAGCCCTGGATCACTCCCATCGTTAAATTCCTCCGGTCTTGCTCTCGAACGTCTCTGGGGAAAGTCCAGGGAGTGGGCTGATTTTATCCATTTTAAGTTCATTCTCTTTTCCTTCTCACACACCTTAGCCGTGGCAAAACAGAACTATTATAAACTACTGATCTGCGCTAACGAGAGGCGCCCGCAGCGTTTGTTCTCTTGTTTCAACTCTCTACTAAAACATTCTGCTCCCCCTGTTTCTTCATTATTTTCTCCCTTTGATTTTGCCAATTACTTCATTACAAAGATCACTACTATTCGGTCGGAGGCGACTCCTTCTGACTTGGTTCCCACTACTAATCTCTTAATCCCCCCTGCTAACAAATTATCTGCGTTCTCTCCCATTTCTCTGGATGAACTTTCTACACTGCTGAACTCTTCCAAGCCCACAACTTGTTCTCTCGACCCAATTCCTCCTCGTCTTCTAATTTCCATAGCTCCTTCTTTGCTGCCCTCCCTCCTCTATATCTTTAATCTTTCTCTTTCTACTGGATCCTTCCCCTCAGTCTTTAAACATGCTTTAGTTTCCCCTATTCTGAAAAAACCTTCTCTTGACTCTTCTTCCTTGTCTATCTATCGCCCAATTTCTCTTCTTCCTTTTCTCTCTAAGGTTCTGGAACGAGTTGTCTACTCTCGCTGTCTTGAGTTTCTCGACACCAACTCCATTCTGGACCCTTTCCAGTCTGGATTCCGCCCACGGCACTCCACAGAGACGGCCCTCACCAAGATCTCAAATGATCTCTTGTGGGCCAAGGCCTTAACTCTATTCTTGTCCTTCTTGATCTGTCTGCAGCCTTTGACACCGTTGACCACTGTCTTTTACTTGACTTACTATCTGACCTTGACTTCTCAGGCTCCGTTCTCAACTGGTTTAAATCTTACCTCTCAGATAGATCTTTTGCAGTGGTCTCGGGTGGGCAGACTTCATCTTCTGTTCCCCTATCTGTGGGAGTTCCTCAGGGTTCTGTCTTGGGTCCCCTTTTGTTCTCTCTATATACATTGTCCCTGGGTAAACTCATCAGCTCTTTTGGTTTCTCTTATCATCTGTACGCCGATGACACCCAGCTCTATCTTTCTACCCCTGACCTTTCGCTAGGGCTTGAGCAGCAAGTCTCATCTTGTCTGACAGCTGTCTCCCACTGGATGCGCCATCGGTGCCTGAAGCTCAACATGGCCAAGACAGAGCTTCTTTTTTCCCCTCCTAAGCCCACTCTTGAATATTCCTTTTCTATCTCTGTCAACAACATCTCCATTCACCCTGTCCAGGAAGCCCACAGTCTTGGTTTCATTTTTAACTCCTCTTTATCATTTATCCCTCAGATTCAGGCCACAGCCAAGACCTGTAGATTTTTTCTTTATAATATTTCTAAAATCTGTCCATATCTCTCTCCTTCTACTGCAAAAACTTTGGTCCATGCCCTAGTGGTCTCGCGACTTGACTACTGTAACCTTCTCTTGGCAGGGCTTCCTCTCTCTCACCTCCACCCATTGATTTCTGTTCAGCACTCAGCTGCCGTATTATCTCACTCGATCGTCGATATGATAATGTCTCCCCCCTTTTGTCATCCCTTCACTGGCTCCCCTTTCCCTTCCACATTCGGTATAAGCTTCTCTTGCTCACCTTCAAAGCCCTTCATGAGCTCGCCCCTCCTTATCTCTCTGAACTTCTTTCTCCCTACACCCCATCTCGTTCCCTCCATTCTGGTAGCCAAGGTCTCCTGTCCCAGCCCCGGAATTCCACTGCCCCATCCTGGATCCGTCCCTTCTCGCTCACTGCCCCTCACTCTTGGAACCTCCTTCCCTTACATATACGACTCAATACATCCCTAACCAGCTTCAAAGCCTAGTTAAAGACCACATTGTTTAGGGAAGCATTCCCAGGGAGTCTGACCGTGTCCGGATTGTTCCTGATGCATGTCTTAATATTGGATATTTGATGTTTTAACTTCTCTTTTATGGTGTTTTAATTTGTTTGTTTTAACTTTTAGATTCTACGCCACAGGCAGGCTTTTTATATATTTTGGGTTTTATTTGATTTTGTACAGTGCTGTGTACATCTACGGCACTTAATAAATAAAGCTAATAATAATAATAATAATAATAATCCTCTGCAATGCCAGGTCGGTAAAAAACAAAACCCACATCATCCATGATCTCCTCGTGGATGAAGAAGCTGACCTGGCTTGTTTCACGGAGACCTGGCTGGGGCATGATAGTGCCATCACTTGGAATCAAGCTCTCCCAGCTGGGTACTCTGTCAGTGAGCAGGTAAGGGAAAGTGGGCAGGGGGGCGGAGTGGCTCTGGTTTATAGAGATAATCACCTTGACCAGGATACCTATCTGGAAAATAGACCACTTCGAATGTATGTACCTAAGCCTGAAGACCAGGGACAGTATAGGGCAGAGGTAGGCAACCTTTCCCCTTTAAGGGCCGAGGGACTTCAGCTCCCAGAAGCCTCAGCCATGTTGGCCAATAGTCCCATGTTGGCCAATAGCTCCTGGGATTCTGGGAACTGAAGTCCCTCCGCCCTTAAAGGGGAAAGGTTGCCTACCCCTGGTATAGGGATTATGTTAGTATACCATCCACCACATTGCTTAACAGACTCCCTATCCGAGCTGACACAGCTGGTCTCAGAGTTGCTGTTGGAGTCACCCAGACTCTTAGTTCTGGGTGAATTCAACATCCCACTTGAGACCAGTTTAACAGGTGTGGCTTGGCAGTTCATGGATTCAATGACAAGTATGGGCCTATCCCAATTGGTTTCCAGGCCACCGCACTGTGTGGGTCATACTCTTTATGTGGTCTTTGGTACAGAGCAGGCATATCCATGGGCAGAGGTAATAAATACCACTGCACTGTCATGAACTAATCATTTCCTGGTCAAGGTTGGACTGAGAGCCACTGTCCACCCTACCGGGGGTGGAGGGCCCATTAGAATGGTCTGGCCTCCAAGGCTAAGGGAACCAATTGGATTCCAGAAGGCCTTAGGGGGCTTGATGATTGGTAATGCTGGTGATTCTGTAGACGCTTTGGTTAATAGCTGGAACACCGATCTTACCAAGGCTATCGACACAATCGCTCCCAAGCATCCTTTCCAGCCTGCTTCTAATCATCAACCATGGTATATGGAAGAACCCAGGAAGATGAAGTGGGTTGGACAACCACTAGGGTGCATCTGGTGGAAAACTCGACTCTTATCTGACAGAACTCATCATAGGGAATTTCTTTGTTCCTATAGAGAGGCAATACGTGCAGTGCAGAAATCTTTCTCCTCTGCATGTATTGCATCTGCAGAGTTATGTCCAGCAGAACTGTTTAGGGTGGTAAGGGAACTGACACAGGTTCCACCAGTGCAGGACCCTTTACTTAACCTGACAACAGTGGTTCTGTTCCTTCCTCTCAGGCAGATTCCAGAGGGTGATGCTCGTGGACAGTTGCTCCTCAAAAATGGAGCTTAATTGTGGTGTCCCTCAGGGTGTCATTCTGTCCCCAATGCTATTCAATATTTACATCAAGCCGCTGAGGGAAATTATCCGCAGACATGGGGTGGAGTGTTATCAGTATGCTGATGACACCCAAATATACTTCTCCATGTCTCAGTCAGCAGCTATGAAGACAGATGGCATTGCTCCCCTCAATCAATGTCAGTAATGGACTGGATGAGGAAAAACTGCCTCTATCTGAATCCAGACAAAATGGAGATACTCACAGTAGGGGCCCCCAAACCAGGTATTGGGTTGCAACCTCCAGTCATGGATGGGGTCACACTCTCCTCTAAGGACTGTGTTTGTAATCTGGGGGCGCTCCTAGACCCATTGCTTCACATGATAGATCAGGTGAATGTAACAGGAATGCCTGTTATCAGCTTTGGCTGATACGCCAGCTGCACCCTTTCCTGGAAGTAAGGGACCTAGAAACTGTAGTGCATGCACTGGTAACCTCACAACTTGATTTTTTGCAATGCACTCTACATGGGGCTACCCTTATACCTTGTCCAGAAACTACAATTAGTACAAAATATGGCAGCCAGACTGATCTCTAGTAAATCTAGGAGTGATCATATTACACCTATTCTGAAATCCCTTCACTTGCTGCCTATTGGTTTCCGAGGACAGTATAAGGTGTTGGTAGTTACCTTTAAAGCCCTACATGGCCTGAGTCCAAACTATCTAAGCGATCGCCTCCTTCCATATAATCTGCCCCGCACCCTCAGGTCCTCTAAGAGGAATTTACTGCAAACTATAAAAACCAGATTAATGGCAACCTCCCAGAGGACGTTTTCTGCTCCCACTCCCAGACTATGGAACACCTTGCTGGAAGAGATCCGTCAGCTTAAAAAAGCTGTCAAGATGGATCTGTTCTGGCAGGCCTTCCCCAAACAGAGCAATTCAACCTACTCTATGCTCTCTCCACTTTATGCAACCACTGTTGTCACCAGAAATATCACTATTTTAATTTCATGTTGTTGTTTTAACAGGTCGGGTTTTTCTTTCTTTTTTCTTCTCTTCTTCTTTTAAATAGTACTGTATTTAATTCTTTTTTTAAGGGGGTCTATTATTACTATTATTATTATTATTATTATTTCAGACTATGTTTTAGTTAAATCTATTTTACTTCATGTAAGCCGCCTTGATTGTCATGACAGAAAGGTGGGATACAAGAATGAAGTTGTTATTTTTGTTGTTATTATTACTACTACTACTACTACCACCACCACCACCAGCTTAGGCAGATAAAATGAAATGGGGGACACCTGGCTTATCAACAATACATGTGAAATGGATCTAGGAAAGGGATCCTAGTAGGCCACAAGTTGAACATGAGTCAAGAGTGTGATGCAGAATCTAAAAGGCCAATAAGATTTTAGGTTGCATTAATAGAAGTATAGTGTCCAGACTGAGGGAAGTAATGATACCACTCTATTCCACTTTGGTGAAACTTCACCTGGAATATTGTATCCAGTTCTGGGCACCACAATTTTTAAAAAGGCTGTTGACAAGCTGGAGTGTGTCCAGAGAAGGGTGACCAAAACAGTGAAAAGTAAGGAAACTGTGCCCTGTCAGGAGCAACATATGGCGCTTGATATGTTTAGCCTGGAGAGGAAAGGTTTAAGAAGTGATATGATAGTCCTGTTTAAATATTTGAAAGGATGTCATACTGAAGATGGAGCAAGTTTGTTTTCTGCAGCTTCAGAGAACAGGACATGGAATAATGGATGCAAGCTACAGGAAAAGAGATTCCATTTCGACATTAGTAAGAACTTACTGGCAGCAAGAGATGTTTGACAGTGGAATCTGCTGCCTCAGAGTATGGTGGATTCTCCTTCTTTGAGGTGTTTAAGCAGAGGCTGGATGGCTACCTGTCAGGGGTGCTTTGATTATGTATTCCTGAATGGCAGGTGGTTAGAATTGATGGCCCTTAAGGTATCATCCAACTCTATGATTCTATATTTATAATAGTTTATTTCTATTTTAATATAATGTTTTTGTATGTTTTTAACACTATTGTAATCAGTTTAATTTGTACTGCAGCCCCATGATGATGAGGAGGATATGATGGTAATGATGATTATTTTGAAAATCATTACCATCACCACAGCAGACCAAAAAAATAGCATGGCAATCACATTAGACTAGCAGACAGAAAGTAGAGAGATAGCTAGTGAGATTATAAGGCTCAGGAAATTCTTCTTTTGTACTGTTTTCTGCTTTTTATTATATGCTTGTATTATTCTTCATATTGTTCCCATTGATTTTATATGCACAGATTGGTAACCACATTTGCCTAGCTTCAGAAAATCTGTAGCAGCTGGTATGCTTAGACTACTAACTAGGCCATCCAAAGATTTTTATTTTATTTTATTTTTCTGGGTGGGGCATTGTGGTGGCATTTGTAATGCGTTTGAGGAAAGAGCAGACATGTAACAATATTCCAAGCCTTTTCTTTTATTCTTCATAATCCTTATCTAATATGACTGTTTAAAATAGTTTCATATGACCTATATATTTATTATATCACTATATGCATTACCAATAATAATAGATGACAAAGACTATTGTATGATAAATGTCATGGGGATGGAAGCAGACAGTCATGGCAAATTTAAGCCTGACAGATTCCTGAAACAGAATCAAGAGTGTATTTTATTGGTAATGACAATGATATGCCACTAAATACAACAGACAGGCAGTCATTCTTTATCCATGATGTAGCTTCTGCAACTTCATTTTAAGCATCCTTAAACAACTAAGGTCCAAAACACACTGCAGAAATTATCCAGTCTGAGACCGCTTTAACTGCCTTGGCTCAGTGCTAGGGAATCCTGGGAACTGTCTATTGTGGCACTAAAGTTATCTGACAGAGAAGGCTAAATGTCTCCCAAAACTACAGTTCCCAGAATTCTTTAGCATTGAACCAGGGCAGTTAAAGCGGTCTCAAACTGGATTATTTCTGCAATGTGTTTTGGACCTAAGAATGTTTGGATGACTAGTCACTTAAAAGCTGTGATATAAGATCAAAAGAGGAATCAGGATTTACACAAATTAGAACTACTCATTATCTTGGTACAAAACTTTTCACTGGATTAAGAAACTGAGAAACCACCTGGATTTTAGGGTGCAATCATATGATCCAACAGAGAGTGTGCAGGATTTGTTTGATCTGCATCACTGAGGAAATGGGAGAGAGCTATCTTTGGAAGGGGACATCTAATCTTGGACTTTTCATGCCAGCAGCTATTGAAACTTCTATGATGATTGCTTTTTCCATAAAGAGATTATAGAAGCCACGCTAAGTAGTAGATATGGGGATCTTGAAATTTATTTTATTTTATTTGTATGCTGCCTTTCTCCCAGAAGGGACCCAAGGCAGATATTCACAATTCCTTTGGCCTTCCTATAGTATTCAAAATCAGTTGTCAATTTACATGAGCTCTAGAACTGGCATAGTTTAATTATGTCTGATTAATATCAACACAAGTTAGAATTATACAAGCCATTGTATTTCCTATTACCCTGTATGGATGTGAGAGCTGGACAGTTAAGAAAGATGATAGGAAGAAAATCAATTCATTTGAGTTGTGGTGCTGAAGAAGAGTGCTGAGGATCTCATGGACAGTCAAAAGGACAAACAAGTGGGCCCTAGAGCAGATCAAACCAGAAACCTCCCTAGAAGCCAAGATGATCAGACTGAGGCTTAACTTCAGACAGGACATGAGAAGACAGGACTCTTTGGAAAAAAACAATAATCCTGGGGAAGGTGGAGGGAAGTAGGAAGAGAGGAAGGCCACATGTTAGATGGATGGACTCTATAAGGAGGACACGGGTATGGGGTTGCAGGAACTAAGCAGAGCAGTGGAGGACAGAGGTTTTGGTGATGTCTCATCCATAGGGTCATCATGAGTCAAGATCGACTTAGGAGCAGTTAACAACAACAAAAATATCAACTGAGGAAGTTTAATCAATAAAAAAGGGGGGGTGAAATCCCCAGGGAAGATGAGAAGAACCAGAAGTTTGCTTTCCATCAACTCTGTCACATTATCATATCACAGGGTTTGGAATTTGTTGAAGCGTTCCAATAAAGGAGAGTTCCAATACTGGGATTCTAGGAAATGGTGCAAAGTATCAATTTGCCAGAGATACATGGAAAGTCATTGCCAAAATCTTTTAGATTTCTCTAAAAGATTTCATCCAAGCATCCATGTTTCCTATTGAGCAAAATTTAACAGCAATGTAGAGATACACAGAAAGTTGCTGAGAAATGTAGCAACTCATATCATGGTCTTCTGATATTTTGTTTGAGAAGGAATATCCATATTCACTTTGCACTTTACTATGAGGATTACACATGGGAATTACACATGTTGAACATTTGACACTTATGTTGACTGTGAAGGGATGTGTAAATCTGCCTGAGGAATTTCACTAATCTCCTGGTTTCCTGAGAAATTTCTTCATGCTTCATCTGAGAAGTAACACACACAGCCCACAGATTACTTCAGATTTCTCCTTGGGCATAATTTTGTTGACAACTCAAAATGACCAAGCTATGGGGGGAAATGAACAGCAACTTTGTCAAGTAAAACAATTGGAAAAAAAAGTATCTGTTCCAGTTTCAGTTTGGAAGCTATATTATTCTTAATGAAATTCTACATTGATTCAGGATGTCTGTTCCTTAAAAATGCCATTCATTTATACACAGCTAGCTACTCTAATTGGCTACTCTAAGAACACTGCATGTCTCAGCTTCAGGCATAAGTTTGTCCTAGAAAAGGAAAAGAAGCTGATGCAAACTGATATGTGCACAACTGTGTTTTTTCTACTGATTAGAGTTCCAAGTTTCTTTCTGTTCTTCCAAAGGTTCCACTGTGCTATAGATACAAGATGTCATATCTGACACATGTTCAATTCTGTTCAGCATATATGTGTAAGCTTATTGTTTCAGTTATTAAGAAATGACATGAAAATGAACCATATCCTCAGCTAATACTATTTTGCTGAATTCAATGTAATTGTGGTGATTTCATAGTACTTATATATATATTTATTTATTTATGTTACAAGGTGCAAAACATCTTATAGCTTCTATAAGAATTCACTTCCCACCCCTTTGGCTTCTCGTGCTTTGCAACCTATGCTTTCAATAGAAATGAAAGTGTCCTTCTACCAGTGCTGCCCTTTCCCTTGTCTGAAAAGATACATCATTTATCACTGATGTCACTCTGCCAATCACCATCCAAAAAAAGACAGACTCAGATTTTTTTTTAAAAAAACAAAACAAAAACAACTATGTTTACTGGATACAAATAAAAAGTGCGTACTGTTGATAGAACACCATACCACCCTGAACACACAAAATTGTCACCTGATTTGTGAGTGTGTGAATTGGTACTGTACTTCCAAGAAGATCTGAGGAGAGGACTGAACAAAACTATCATTTCCATGCACTGAAGTTGAAATCCTATGATAACTATTTTGAAAGTAAGATAAATTAACGGTTAGGCCAGAATCCTGTTGGTCACCTACAATGGGAGATACATTTTCTCCAAGGTGGCACAGCAAGAGTGAAAAAAGGCAAACACAGTTAGGGCTGGAAATTATACACACATACACAGAGTTGAAAATGTGTTTCTTGAATGTTGGATAAACCTGATGAGGAAAATCCTAAACTGATGAGAATCTCCACAGTTCAGGACTTATTCTGCACAAAATTCATGTGCTTTATTTCCCCACAGAAATCAGCAATTTTTTGTGGAGGAACCAGTCTATTCTACAGAGAAAATGTTTGTTTTTCCCCAAAATACACTTATGAGCAGGTTCATGACTATTATGCCCAGAACGTTTTTCTTCCTTATATGTTTGCATGAACATGTGATTACACTGCTTGCATGTGCACTATGAGCATGTGCATGCACACACACAAACACAAACACACATACCTTCCTTGTGGCACCAACATACCATATCACTATCTATGTTTTGATTACCTTCATCAACTGCTCATTTTCAGGATTTCCAAGGGATAAAATAATTACTTCAGTTTTTGGGTTGTTTTTTTTTTTTTTAAATGTTATTTGCTTAATGGAAGGAAGCTATGGCTTGTGAGATACAGAGTTGGAAACATGCATAAATTTATAGTGAATGTAAAGAGGGGCTTAAGACTGAAGGAGAAAGGGAAATTCCCTTACTCTCTCTCCATTTTGTCTTCAAATGTCCCTTCAACCCTACTATGAGTGTAATGAGACAATTTTTTCAGATATATTATTTTGAAAATGAGACATTGAACACTGGTATGGTGTCAGCATATGTGCCAAAGATGAGAGTGAATTTTCACATAGAGCTGTAAATGCACCAAAGGTGAGTCTTGTGCCATGAAGCTATACCTGCATGGAAAGTTTTCTTTGAACATATGCAACATTTTACTAAGTTCATAAAGAAGTATTAGTGTTTGGGCTTTTCAAGATTCTGCCATATGGGCTGTGTCTCCCTTATCTGGAATTCCTAAATCCAAAATATTTATAAAAACCCAAATTGATGAGTGGCTGGTAAACTTATAAATATCTAACCATCAGAGGGCTTTTGCCGTAGCAAGATGTCATGCCCTTCCCTCAGCCATCCATGAAGGTTGGTATAAGAAGATCCCCTTTGTGGACAATTGTGCCTCTGTAATTCTGGGCAAACAGAAACAGCATGTTTTACTACATTGCTCATTTTAGAGATATATCCATTTTAGATGTGTGTGTGTGTGTGTGTTATGTGCCTTCAAGTAGTTCCCAACTTATGATGACCCTAAGGAGAATCTGTCATTGGATTTTGTGGCAAGATTTATTCAGAGGTGATTTGTCATTTGCTTCCACTGAGGCTGAGAGAGTGTGACTTGCCTAAGGTCACCCACTGTGTTATCATGGTCTCCAGAGTCCTAGTCCAGTGCTCAAACCACTAGGTCATGCTGGCTCTAGACTGAATTTACTTTTATTGCATAAATATCAAGGATGTACTTTTAAAAAAAATTCTTTATTGATCTCAGATAGCAAATTTGATATAGTATATAATGTAACCAGATTTTGTGCAGCAGTGGTTAAAATCCAGCAAACAATTACATTGGCGGGATACCAATATCAATGTGTCTACATACACTGAGGCCATGTAATTGAAGGGATATTTTAAATATGATTTAACTTGCCTTCTTTTATACCTTAACTTTTTAAATTGTGCTTGTATATGAGTGCAATAAAGAAATTCATTCATGACATTTTTGCTTTCTGATGGTTCAAAGTACACACACTTTGTGTCCTAAACAAATTTATTTTTAAAAAAATATATTGTATACAATTAGATTCGGGCTATGGGTATAAGCTGTATATGAAACATAAATTAATTTTGTTTTTAAACATGGGTCCCATCTCCAAGATATCACATTATGCACATTTATGCAAATACAGGTATTTCAAAATATAGATAAAAAATAAATAAAAAATTAAAATACCTCTGGTCCAAAACATTTCAGATAAGGGAGACTCAACCTGTATCTGTTTCTTTGGACACCTAAACTGTATTTCTAATTGCTCAGCTGTATTTCTAATTGCTCAGAAGAAAAAATTAATGGGGTGGCAGATTTCTTATTTCAGGCAGCAATGCCATCATTGTACTGTTAGGATCATCTAGAGCTCTCCTAAATTGTGCCACCTGATCCACAATAGCTCAGACACAGATCTGCATGTACTATTCACTGATCTGGTAATACTTTCTTCATTGGTACTTTATTTTAATGATTTTTTTAAAAAAAGTATTTGGCCCTTAAACAATAATTTAGGATATGTATGGAGTGGAAATCTTAAATTACATTATATATATATATATATATATATATATATTCCTACAGAAATCAGTGGGAGGTATAGTGAATTAACTTCAGTGGAACATTCTGGGACCTTATTTCTTCTGTGTGTTTTTCTTCAACCTGACAGATATTTTTCAATTTCTATTCTTTTCATAACATTGGCTATTTTCCACAATTCCTAGCCCATTTCTATTATCTCTCTCTCTCTCTGCCCTCATCCTCATTTTTCTTTCTTTCTTTCTTTCTTTCTTTCTTTCTTTCTGGTAGCAAAATCAAATTGTCTTTAAAGACTGATGCAGTCTGTTCCAGGGACTGGAGGGGCAGAATCCATTTGTGTGGAATAAAGTGTTTAAAAATATATCTTTGTAATGATTTGCCAATGCACAATGAATGCCATGATGACACACCATAGACTGTTCCACAAAATCTTTTCCAAAGGTACATAATGGCATTATCTCCATTCCATCTTTCATTATAGACACCATCGGGGGGGGGGGGGGGAAGCACACTGAATTCACTACTCAAAGAATGCAATTTACCTCTGAATCACACTATAGTTGTAGTTCATGTACCATTTATCTATGTGCTACTGTTTTCTTTATTCCCTGTACTATGGTGCTGTTTTTGACATAAGCCCTCCCTAAATTTTCTATATTTTACAGACTGCTTCCTATGTTCATGCCCACTACTTAATGACAATTTCTCTGAATGAGCCATCATAGGTTACATCCCTTCCCCACACATAAACTGTTCACATGAAAGATGTCCAGACAAACAAACTTCATGAATCTAATACAAGGCAGCTTGACACATGATAGCAGCTCACCCCATGTTCCCATAGCACAAGCCATGATCCTACCACCTCTGCATTTGACATATGCACTAAAAGAATCATTTCACATGCTACCATACAGTTCCTCCACATTGTAGGGATGTATATCCTTGACTATTTAATCTTTGCATGAAAATCCTTGATTATTCATCCTCACTTGTTGTGGGAAGAAAACTATAGCAGAATTTGTCTGAAGTGCTCTTCATGCATTTAAACATCCTGAAGTTTTGCACAGGAATTGTTCAGTGGAGGAAGAACAACACCAAACATGTTTGTTTGTGCCTCTCCCATTTTTTTCCTATTCAGGGCTTCTGCATTCACAAAAATATGAGGCTGCCTGACTTACCAGGCCAGCCTTGTTGCCACTGGGTGGGGGAGGACGTGAGCCAGCATGTTCAGTCCTGGCTGGTCATGTCCCAGCAGGCACCATGCCTGGGCTGCTGGGGCTGTGATTGGCTGGCCGGCCGGCTGGCTGGCTGGCTGGACAGAGGGAGGGCAGTGCTTCCAGCCCTGGCATGGGGACTACAACCCCTGACAGATGTTGGGGCCAGAGGTGCCATCCCATTGGATTGCAGCTGGAGAAAGGGGCCCGGGGATTGGTCTGGAGTCCAGAAGGGGTGGTAGCTTCTGGTCCTCCCTGGGTCTCATTGGCTGTTGGGCCTATTTAAGACACACGTGGTGCCGGAGGTCGGCACCATTCTGGCTCGGCTCTCCCCACCCACCATCCTTCTGTTCAGATATGTGGTTGTTCTGTCACAACTTTTAGGGCTGGCGGGTTAGGTCTTGGATCTGGTGGGCATTGGTTTATGGTGCTGCTGAGCACTGTATCGGAAGTTCATTGGGGAACTCAGGGTGCTGAGAGTGTGTGGTGTTGTCATAGTGGGGGCAGTGCCAGATCAGTGTAGAGATGTGAACATGTGACAGACCAGTTACCTGAATTGCGAATGGCCGATTAACCTATTACCCCCTTTGTCATCCAGAGGCTTGGCTGTGACCAAGCAAATTGGTCATCAATCAATTTAGGAATTGGTTGATGCTAGATCCAGACTTCATGCACTTTTGGGCCAACCCTACCTGTAAGCTGTTTTAATAAAGTTGTGGCCTTTTCTCCAGATGAATGTGTGGTGTCTTTACTCACAGCGCCTCCCCTCCATGGCAATATTTTTTTCACTGCAGAATAATTCATGCACAACACTTCAGGGTACTGAATACCAGGAGGAAGTTGCACAAAATTCTTCCCAGTGTGGATTTCTGACATCTGGGAAACCCTTTTTTAAGCCTTTGAATGAATAGTGAGTCAATTAAAGGGCTGAATGAACCCCTTTTCTAGAATACCAAGTGCAAGTGCATACACCTTCCCTAGTACAAGTGTTCATCTATTGGAGAAATGTTTTGAAGGGAGAAATATGGACTTTATTAAGCAGGAAAAACTGCATAGAGCAGGGATAGAAAAGGTGTGCTCTGTGAACAAGGGCCTTTACAGACTGCCAGAAATAATGCAGCTTGAGTCCACTTTAACTGCCCTGGCTCAATGCTAGGGAATTATGGGAATTGTAGTTTTTTTTTTTTTCTGAGACATTGAGCTTCTATGTCAGAGAGTTCTGGTGCCACAATAAACTACAGTTCCCATGATTTCCTAGTACTGTATCAGGGCAGTTAAAGTGGCCTCAAGCTGCATTATTTCTGGCAGTCTGTAAAGGTCCCAAGTTGCAGACCCTCAGTTCTCTTTTATACCCACAGAACACCTCCAAAATTATTAGGGCCCTGCAATTGATATTTTTGCATGATTATTTTAATGCAAAATGCCACCCTCAAACAACTAAAACCACTCTAAAAACATTCTTTTTTGTGTGTCAGGGGTTGTACCCACCATAGATCCAAACACCAGGAAAAATACATTTTAAAAATGCTGTTTTTTAAAAAAAGAAATTTCAGAACCAGGAGAGATGCATTGTCATTTCCAGGAGCAATGGAAATAAAAGTGCGCCCCTAGGGAAACATGGGCCAAAATGCCCCCAATTTCTAGTCAGTTACCCACCTCTGGTTTAGAGTAAAGGAAAATAAATTTTATAATTATGAGCAGAGTTTGTCAACAGAAAGGTATCTTAGGAAAAAATGGCTGGGTAATAGTAGTAGCAGGGAAACTGTGTGTGTGGGGGGGGGGGGGGTGGGGGGAGGGGAGAGAAAATGGACCATTCCTGAGAATATCACCTTTTATATAAGGAGGTGACAAACAAAACAGACACTTTTTCCATTTCCAACAATACAACACCTTTGTTTCCTTAATTATAGTTCTTGTGAGTTTGATAAATTCACACATTCAGTTCCCAGTCACTGAGGACTTGTTCACACATACAGGGATGTCAGCTGATTCTTCTGTACATGAATGCTGGATATTTGATGAAAAGACGTTTCATGCAACTGTAGTTCAGATGGATCCAAAGCTTTACTTATTAGGGATGTATGACGAAAAGCAGGTCGGAACTCAGTATGGTAAACTCTTATTCTACATTACTACTATTGCTAGAATGGTTCTGGCAACCAGATGGAAAAGTCAAATTCTGCCGGAGGTGAGAGATTGGTTATATAAGTTAGTTGATTGTATCTGTGCAGTCAAATTAACACAATTGATATGAGGTAAATGTTGGGACGAGCAAAAAAAGATTTGGGAGCCATTGGTAAAGGCTCTGGAGTTTAGCGACTATAAAGATTTGGTGACAAAGCTATTGAATTAAGATAAATTTATAGTCATTCTTGCTCACAGTAGGTTAATCTAGGATACCCACTATCTTTTTTTTTTCTGTTGAGTCTTCCTTTTAAGGAAATCCTGTATATATTATTTTTGAGATGCAGAAATATTAATAGGCGAAAATAAGACCCTTTCCGATGCTCAGGAAGTTTCTCTTTTTTGTGGTTTGTTTGTTTGTTTGTTTGCTTGTTGTTGTTTTTCTTTTTTGTTTGTGTTTTTTTCTTTATATATCTTATGTGTTTTTTTTAGGTATCTTAATTTTTGTAAATTTTATATGTGTCTGTATTCATATATGTATGTGTGTGTTTGTGTAATTATCAATGTGATGTATGGTATTATATTGTATTGCATAGGATTTTTTGTAATTTGTTGTGTGTTACATGTAGTGTGTTTTTACAGCAATGAAGTCAAATTTAAAAAAAAGAAAAAAAGTTTCATGTGTTAACTGACTATACTGTAAGTGAGGTTATATGAATCTGCTATCTGGGGTGCTAGCTCTGTGATTACTCATTCACACATGCACATCAATATCCCAGTCATCTAGTTTCTTGGACATTTTACTCCTTAACTATTTAGACCTCTTGCTGCTCTTTGTTTTTGCATTTCTTAGGTTCCAGATTCCATCATCACTCTTTGTGACCCACCAGATGTGGTTATGGCTGTGGCACCCTAGTCTGGAAAATGACATGGATGTGGCCACTGAAAGGAACTGGAGCAATGGTAACAGGGTTACTACAGTTCAAGTGGCAAGTGCATGAATCAGCATTTGGCAAGTTGTGCATCATGGGAAGTCTGATGCAACATGCACAGTAGGTGAGACCAGCCAGGTATGCATCATTGGAGGCCTAATGCAGCAGGCACTGTGGATGAAACCAGCCAGGTTTCATTAGTGCATGGCTGTCCCATGTTCTTAAGAACACCTATATAAGGGAGAGAGTCAGAATCTCTGTTGTTGGTTAGTTGTGGTTGGTGAAGCACTTTGTTAGTCTGTATAGATGTGAGTATTCAAGATGGATGTTTTATAATCTATGAATCTTTGTAAATATTTGCAACAAAGATTAAAGCCCTCACTGAGTGAAGTCTTGCTGTCCAGCTATTCATTCCTCCAAGCTGAAAGCAGCAGCTGCACATGGGAGGATTTTTCCTGTGCTGTCCAGAGCAAGATTCTTCACAGAAGACCATCTTCTGGGCATTCCTGCCTACTTGCTTCAACTCTGTGTGTGTGTATGCTAGACTCTACCTGTCTGCATACCCCAACAATGGCATCACTTGTCACTAGTCAAGCATGCCATGTAAAATGTTCAGGTGACCCTCCTGCATGAGACATGAACTGCAAGTACTAATAGGGTTTGTGTTTTCTCTGCCTACTCTAGTTTGTTTCCCTAGCACCCATATTTTCTTCAAAAAAAGTCAACAACTTTATTGTTGTTTTTGTTAGGAAGAGAATCAGTAGCATGATCAGCAGCAATAACAGGAGCATCAATATTCCCTTCTGTATGGAAATAAAATCTGAATTGACATTGCTACACATGAAAGAAGACTGCAAGAAGAGATATGTATATGTCAGACCACTTTTATGTACTTTATCTGAAAAGCAGCACCTTTGTACCTCATTGCAAGTTGGTGCTTGAACTGACTGCATCTGTAAATTGAAGGCACTAAGGGGGGGGGGGGTTGCAGACTGCCAGAAATAGTTGAAATTCAGTCCACTTTTAGGGTTAGGGTTAGTACTAGGGAACCACGGGAATTTTTTTTTTTCCTGAGACATTAAGCCTTCTCTGTCAGAGAGCTCTGGTGCTACAATAAAATACAGTTCCCATGATTCCCTAACCCCAACCTTAACCCTTAAAGTGGACTCAATTTGCACTATTTCTGGCAGTCTGCAACCCCCCTAAGATGCTACACAGTTAGCTACAATAATATCAATATCATCATCAACAACAACTTGCAATAAATAAATATGTGTGGTCACTGCAGTGGTCACTATGTCCATATAACTCCCCACAGGAACATTGCCTTACATCTTCTTTTTCCAAGGTTTACATCTGATGATCTAGTATTCATCATTCTTTAGCATCTTTTTAGATAGGTATTTAGATAGATATTGATGTATGTATATCCAAATAATTTTTCAAGTATTATTTAAACCAACAACACATATCTCTATTAAAAGCATTTTTTTAAAAGTGAGAATATGAAAATAAGAGGAAAATTTGTATCCTGTTTTCTGAGATCATCTGCTAGTTATTCCTAATCCATTGGTGTATCTGACTTTTAAAAGTTGCAGTCAAATGTCACAAAAATGAAGTGTGAAACCTTCAGTGTGGTTCCAAGTTGTTGTTTGCCATTCTTGTTTTAATAATAATAATAATAATAATAATAATAATAATAAATTATTATTTCTATCCCGCCTCTCTGTGGATGCAACCGGGGCAGCTTACAGCACTAAAATATAATAAAAATACAATATCAAACCCATAAACCCATCCACTCCTTAAAATAATATTAAACAATTGAGCTATTAAAATATACTTAAAATACATCACAGTAAATTAATTGCTATTTGCACTGGAGTTTTGCTTAGAAGGCAATGCAGATTTCAGGGGCTGTTGGGGCTACACACTATAAAAGCATACAGACAATAAAGCTCTCTGGTCAGCAAGTAATCCTTACCAGAGACTGAAGAAACAGGTAACCTTCTCCCAAGCCTGACATAAAAGCAAGTTCTGGAGGTTGATGAAAGAAAGAAAGAAAGAAAGAAAGAAAGAAAGAAAGAAAGAAAGAAAGAAAGAACTGGGGGGGGGGGGGGAAATCAAATTTTACAAGCCCTATTTTCCCCATTTCTCATCAAAAACAAATCATGGCAATAATTACCAGATCCTTCCCTATCTCTCTGTTGCTCTGAAAGGTTTTTATTTCTAATTGGTCCACAACACTTCAGTATACTCCTATTTATTTACATACGATTAAGTGGTGTTGAGCTCTGCTCACAGATGAATACAGCACTGGAGGCGAAGCAACATTGAATATATAGATCTCCCAAGATCTGCTGAAATGCATAAACTTTAGATCAAGAATAAGATGATCCAAAGCCTGTGGCATCTATTTTCTTTCTTCCTCTCTCCCCTTTTTTTCAAGCTATGAAAAAACCTCACCACAAGATCTACTAACTAGAACTGTGCACAAAAATATACACTCTGAATGCTAAGCTGAGGAATTTGTTTTAAGAAGCAGAAGTAAAAAGAAATCACAGTCCTTCAACATGAAGAACATTTATAGTTAACACAAGCTTTCTTCATTTCAGTAATGTGTGGTAGGATAGACATTTGATGCTGCTATTGTTCATAGAATCATAGAATCATAGAGTTGGAAGAGACCACAAGGGCCATCCAGTCCAACCCCCTGCCATGCAGGAACTCCCAATCAAAGCATCCCCGACAGATGGCCATCCAGCCTCTGCTTAAAGACCTCCAAGGAAGGAGACTCCACTACTCTCCGAGGGAGTGTGTTCCACTGTCGAACCGCCCTTACTGTCAGGAAGTTCCTCCTAATGTTGAGGTGGAATCTCTTTTCTTGCAGCTTGCATCCATTGTTTCGGGTCCTAATCTCTGGAGCAGCAGAAAACAAGCTTGTTCCCTCCTCGATATGACATCCCTTCAAATATTTAAACACGGCTATCATATCACCTCTCAGCCTTCTCTTCTCCAGGCTAAACATCCCCAGCTCCCTAAGTCGTTCCTCATAGGGCTTGCTTTCCAGACCCTTCACCATTTTAGTTGCCCTCCTTTGGACACGCTCCAGTTTCTCCACATCCTTTTTGAATTGTGGTGCCCAGAACTGGACACAGTATTCCAGGTGAGGCCTGACCAAAGCAGAATATAGTGGCACTATTATTTCTCTTGATCTAGAAACTATACTTCTATTGATGCAGCCTAAAATTGCATTGGCCTTTTTAGCTGCTGCATCGCACTGTTGACTCATGTTCAACTTGTGGTCCACCTGGATTCCTAGATCCCTTTCACACGTAGTCTCATTCAGCCAGGTGTCCCCCATCGTATATCTGTACTTTTCGTTTTTCCGCCCTAAGTGCAGTACCTTACATTTCTCTGTGTTGAATTTCATTTTGTTAGCTTTGTCCCAACTTTCTAGTCTGTTCAAGTCATTTTGAATTTTGATCCTGTCCTCTGGGGTATTAGCTACTCCTAATTTGGTGTCGTCTGCAAATTTGATAACTATGCCCCCAATACCGTCATCCAAGTCATTAATAAAGATATTGAATAGCACTGGGCCCAGGACAGAGCCCTGTGGCACCCCACTGGTCACTTCTTTCCAAGTTGAAAAGGAGCCATTGTTGAGCACCCTTTGCGTTCGACCAGATAACCAATTACAAATCCATGTAACAGTTACTTTGTCTAGCCCACATTTTACCAACTTGCTTGCAAGAATGTCATGGGGAACCTTGTCAAAGGCCTTACTGAAATCAAGATATACTATATCCACAGCATTCCCTTCATCTACCAAGCTGGTAATTTTATCAAAAAAAGAGATCAGATTTGTCTGGCATGACCTGTTTCTCTGAAACCCATGTTGACTTTTTGTGATTATGAAATTATTTTCCAGATGTTCACAGACTCTCTGTTTAATGATCTGCTCCAGAATCTTTCCGGGTATTGATGTCAGACTAACTGGACGATAATTGTTGGGATCCTCTTTTTTTCCCTTTTTGAAGATGGGGACAACATTTGCCCTCCTCCAGTCCGCTGGGACCTCTCCTGTTTTCCAGGAATTACTCAAAGATTATTGCTAATGGTTCTGATATTACATTTGCCAGTTCTTTTAATACCCTTGGATGTAATTCATCTGGTCCTGGAGACTTATATTCATCTAGATTAACCAGATGTTTCTGTACTATCTCTTTACTTATTCTGTGCTGAAATTCTCCTATTCTGTCCTCTGCTCCATTATCCTCAAGTTGAGCACCCTTTGCCTTTTCTGAGAAGACTGAAGCAAAGAAGGTGTTGAGTAATTCTGCCTTTTCTCTGTCCCCTGTTAACTTTTTGCCATCTTCTCCACACAGTGGCCCTACCATTTCCTTCTTTTTCCTTTTGCTACTGACATACCCCCAAAAGCCCTTTTTATTGTTCTTAACCTCTCCAGCAAGCCTGATTTCATTCTGCGCTTTAGCTTTTCTGACTTTACCCCTACACGTGCTAGCTATTTGTTTGAATTCCTCTTTGGTGATTTCCCCATTTTTCCATTTCTTATACATGTTCCGTTTAAAACATAGTTCAGTTGCAAGTTCCTTAGTCATCCATCCTGGTTTCTTGAGACACCTCCCATTCTTCCTCCTCGTTGGCACGGTTTGAAATTGTGCCTTCAGTATCTCCCTTTTGAGAAACTCCCATCCGTCTTGAACTCCCTTCTCTTTTAGTATTCCTGTCCATGGGATCACCCTCAGTATTTCTCTAAGTTTAGTAAAATCAGCTTTCCTAAAGTCTAGAATGCGTGTCTGACTATGCCTGGCTTCTCCTTTCCACTGTATAATAAACTCCAGGAGGACATGATCACTCCCGCCTAAGGATCCAACCACTTGCACCCCATTAACTAGGTCTTCCCTGTTAGTTAGGATCAGATCCAAAATAGCTGACTCCCTCGTTGCCTCTTCCACCTTTTGAACAATGAAATTGTCTTCGAGGCAAGTGAGGAATTTGCTAGACCTTGAGGATTTTGCCGAGTTTGATTTCCAGCAAATATCCGGATAGTTGAAGTCACCCATCACTACTATATTTCTCCTTTCTGAGTGTGTGGTCATCTGTTCTAGAAAGGCTTCATCCAATTCTTCTGCTTGAGTTGGGGGTCTGTAGTAGACTCCCACACTAACATCCCTGTTGTTTCCTTCCCCTTTAATTTTTATCCAGATGCTCTCCACTTGGCTTCCAGGATTGATGTCCTGGATTTCTTCACTGGTGTAAATATCCCTGACATATAATGCTATTCCTCCTCCTTTCCTGTTTGTCCTGTTTCTCTTGAAAAGGTTATACCCTTTTATTTCTACATTCCAGTCATGAGACTCATCCCACCAGGTTTCAGTGATGCCTATTATATCATATTTGCTTTGTTGTGCTAGGAGTTCAAGTTCATCTTGCTTATTTCCCATGCTCTGTGCATTAGTGTAGAGACATCTAAGACCATGTGTCCCCTTTACTTGCTGCCTGTGCACATTTTTTTGCCTCCCACTGTTGGGTCCCTGTACTGTTTGCCTTGTTTCCTCTATGACAGTTTAACTATTTTCTCCAGTCCTTTTGTCTTCCAGCACGTTGTCTCCCTTCCCCACACAGTTCAGTTTAAAGCTCTCCTGATCAAATTCTTCAGACCGTTGGCAAAAACATTTCTTCCAACTGGTGTGAGATGCAGCCCATCCCTTGCCAGGAGTCCGCCCTCATGGAACCGCAGCCCATGATCCAAGAATCCAAATCGTTCTCGACGACACCATCTGCTGAGCCAATTGTTGACATCTGCTATCTTCCTCTCTCTTCCTGGACCATGCCCTTGAACTGGCAGAAGAGACGAGATGACAATCTGTGCCTCCATTTCTTTCAGCTTCTTTCCTAGAGCCTCGTAATCCCTTTTGATGTTCTGAAGGCTGTGTCTTGCTGTGTCGTTCGTTCCCACGTGGACCAAAAGGAAGGGGTATTGGTCGGTAGGCCTGACCAGTCTTGTCAGCCTCTCTGTCACATCTCTGATCTTTGCCCCAGGAAGACAACACACCTCTCGAGACATCTTGTCAGGCCCACAAATCACTGCTTCTGTCCCCCTCAGCAAGGAGTCCCCCACCACGACCACACGCCTCCTCCGAGGCTTAGCAGCGACTGTTCCCTGTGGTGGAACTGCCAGGGTCCCCTGCTCTGTCTCTGAAATCTGTCCATGCTGCTCTTCTGCGTCCTCCTTGCTAAGAGTAAGAGCTTGAAATCGATTCTGTAGCCGCAAGCTCCCAGTACGATCCCTGGTCTCCTTACTTCTGTGTGTGACCTTCCTCCAGCTTTCTACCTCCTGTGTGTGTGATGTGACCTTCTCTTCCCCAGCGACTTCCTCTGTGTGTTCCCCATCCAAGACCATATGTTCTGTTCTGTCAAGGAAAGCCTCTTGTTCCCTAATATGTTGAAGTGTAGCTACCCGCGCCTCCAGCTGCTGTACTTTGTCCTCCAACAGGGCTACCAACTTGCACTTTGAGCATGTGTAGTTCCCCACATCTGTAGGTAAGAATACAAACATTCCACAGGTATTGCAGGTGATGGCAGCAGTTCCTTCAGTGTCCATACTAAGTCTTAATTAGTACCTGAAAGTGGAGTACGACTTTCCTCCTCAAAGAAAATCCCTTGCTAACAGTATTTAAGTCTGTAGGTTATAAAATTTGCGCGCCTAGCGGCGCGCGGCTCTGACAGCAGTTGTATAGAGCTAACTGTCTAGCCCACCCCCTATTGACTTGCAAATGCCACTCAACAAAGCCCCACCCGCTGAGTCACAGTCACACTCCCCCCAAGTGTTTTTAAAAAGAATTTAAAAACTTACCCACTCAAGATGGCTGTCTGGAAACTGCTTTCTCCTCTTTCCTAGCAGGAACTGGCCTTCTTCTCTGTCTCCTTTAAACAAGGGGGAGTCAGAAATCCCTAGTGATCTACTGGAAACCATTCAGAAATCTACAACTTGATCCAGATCTATTTTCTGCTGCTCCCAATTTTAGACAGACAGATGCACAGACAGGCAGGGCTAGAGGTTAGCTACCTGTGAAAACAATATGCACATATGCAACCCACAGCATGAACTGACTCAAATAATATTCAATATGTGGGGCTCTCAATAGCCATCATGAGAAACTCAGTCTGGCAATTACATTTCAAATGTTCAGAAAATTGCATCTACTATTAAATTGGTATCCCTGCTCCCGCAATGGTAATTTCACTGTTACACATTCAGAAGGATACAGGAATTGGTTGGTTTTAATTTATCTATGGGCCAAAACACACTGAAGAAATAATGCACTTTGTGATTGCTTTAATTGTCCTGGCTCATTGCTAAGGAATTCTGGTAACTGTAGTTTTGTGAGATATTTAGCTTTCTTTATCAGAGAGCTCTGCAGATATTGCAAATTATAGTTTCCAGGATTCCTTAGCACTGAGTCAGGGCAGTTAAAGTGGTCTCAAACTTCTTTATTTCTGCAGTGTGTTTTGACCCATAGATAAATTAAAACCAACCAATTCCTGTATCCTTCTGAATGTGGTAACAGTGAAGGTAACATGTTTTGGCCCTATGTTGCTCTAAACATTTGAGTTTTTAATGCATGACAAGCACATCAAGGGTGCCATTGCACCTCTAATAGCAACATGACAGGGAGACATTTGAGAGATGCAGCTGTTCTCATTGCAGCCCAGAAGACCAATGACACATGATCATCTTGTCAACCTTCTTATCTACCAATTATTATTAAAGGCACAATCATATATCATTTCTGTTGGTCCTGAACCAGAGACCACTCTGAAGAAACTATGCAGTTCGACACTGCCTTAACTCTCATGGCTCCATCCTATGGGATCCTAGGTTTTGTAGTTTGTTGTGCCACCAAAGCTCTCTGACAGAGAAGGCTAAATAGCTCACAAAACAAGACATTCCAGAATACCATAGCATTCATCCATGGCACTTAAAGCCATGTCAAACTGCATTAATTTGCAGTGTAGATGCAGCCATTACTTTCCTGATTAGGATTAAATTTGCACGAAAGCAAGCACTGAGGATGAATTTTAAATGACCTAACATACACATATATGGGGGTATACACAAGGACACACATATACCAAGTTTCTGTTATCTGATGGAAATGCTTCAGAAAAGTGGTTCCCAAATAAATTTAAAATGTTGTTGGACTGCAAATTGTAGTATTCCTAACCATAAGTTAGCTGAGACCTCAGAGGGCTGAAGTACACTAACAGGGGGCAACATAACCTTCCTGTAGGATGTGAATGAATTTTACTAACCTGTCACCATAAGATTTATTGCTTTGCTGTTCCATCAGGCCCTGTTCCTGAATTTAGTGATGAAAATACATTTACTTTCTCCCACATTCATGCTATATTTTATATATTCTAAAGTCCTTTCCATGGAATGCATGATGATATGTAAGAATTTTAAAGAGGCACTAAATGATATGTAAGAATATAAAAAATGCACTACATTGAATTCTCAAATATATACACTGCTAGTTTCAATAAGTGTGGGTACCCCCACTATGATGAAACTAATGATTTATCTGCTTGCCATTAAGTTGCTAACCTCATCTGTGGTATGTTCTGTGGTACGTAAACCACAGAAGCTCATCAAACAAGAATATTTTAAAAAATAACAACAAAATAAATGAAGATAATGTGTACAGACCATATGGTTAACAAATGACAAGGAATAAATACAGAACCAAAGTGAATGCCACAACTTACAACCAAAAAGAAAACATACATAGAACAATGATGAAAGTGGTATAACAAAAATAACAGGAAAATCAAGTGACTACAAGCTACCTCAGAAAATAACATGACAAAAGAAACCTCCTCACACTAGAGTGAAACATGTTAGCCCCTCAGGTCACATTTAATTATATAGTCTAGATAGAAATAGACCTACACTGGAACCATTGTATAATCATAGAATCATAGAATCATAGAGTTGGAAGAGACCACAAGGGCCATCCAGTCCAACCCCCTGCCATGCAGGAACTCCCAATCAAAGCATCCCCGACAGATGGCCATCCAGCCTCTGCTTAAAGACCTCCAAGGAAGGAGACTCCACTACTCTCCGAGGGAGTGTGTTCCACTGTCGAACCACCCTTACTGTCAGGAAGTTCCTCCTAATGTTGAGGTGGAATCTCTTTTCTTGCAGCTTGCATCCATTGTTTCGGGTCCTAGTCTCTGGAGCAGCAGAAAACAAGCTTGTTCCCTCCTCGATATGACATCCCTTCAAATATTTAAACACGGCTATCATATCACCTCTCAGCCTTCTCTTCTCCAGGCTAAACATCCCCAGCTCCCTAAGTCGTTCCTCATAGGGCTTGCTTTCCAGACCCTTCACCATTTTAGTTGCCCTCCTTTGGACACGCTCCAGTTTCTCCACATCCTTTTTGAATTGTGGTGCCCAGAACTGGACACAGTATTCCAGGTGAGGCCGGACCAAAGCAGAATATAGTGGCACTATTACTTCTCTTGATCTAGACACTATACTTCTACTGATGCAGCCTAAAATTGCATTGGCCTTTTTAGCTGCTGCATCGCACTGTTGACTCATGTTCAACTTGTGGTCCACCTGGATTCCTAGATCCCTTTCACATGTAGTCTCATTCAGCCAAGTGTCCCCCATCGTATATCTGTACTTTTCGTTTTTCCGCCCTAAGTGCAGTACCTTACATTTCTCTGTGTTGAATTTCATTTTGTTAGCTTTGGCCCAACTTTCTAGTCTGCTCAAGTCATTTTGAATTTTGATCCTGTCCTCTGGGGTATTAGCTACTCCTCCTAATTTGGTGTCATCTGCAAATTTGATAACTATGCCCCCAATACCGTCATCCAAGTCATTAATAAAGATATTGAATAGCACTGGGCCCAGGACAGAGCCCTGTGGCACCCCACTGGTCACTTCTTTCCAGGTTGAAAAGGAGCCATTGTTGAGCACCCTTTGTGTTCGACCAGATAACCAATTACAAATCCATGTAACAGTTACTTTGTCTAGCCCACATTTTACCAACTTGCTTGCAAGAATGTCATGGGGAACTTTGTCAAAGGCCTTAATATTGTCCCCTGAACAATTGTAAACAATGTCCTTCAAATTTTAGACACTTTACACATGAGATTTCGATTGGCTTTCTGTTGTTGAATTATACTAGTACAAGTTGGACTTATGCTATTGAAACTCACTTTTTTGGTAAGTGAGGAGTCTGGAATTCTCTGCTGATGATTTGTTGTTGTTAGCTGCCTTCAAGTTGGTTACGATTCATGATAACTGTGTGAATTCTCATTATTTCCTGTTTCCCTATTCTCAACCACCCTGATCAGTTCCTGCAGGTTCAGGCCCATGGTCTCTCCAAATGAGTCCATCTATCTGGTGCATAGTGTTGCTTTCTTTCTACTGACTTCTACCTTCCCTAGCATTCTTGTCTTTTCTAATGAACCATGCCTTCTCATGATGTGACCAAAGTACAACAACCTTAATTTAACGTATCCAGAGGTAGCCATTTTGGCCATATATAGCAAAGTATTATTTTCTCTGAAGATGCCAGCCACAGATGCTGACGAAACGTCAGAAAGAAACTCTTCTAGAACATGGTCACACAGCCTGAAAAACCCATAAAAAACAAAGTATTATTTTATTATTATTTTATTTATTTATATCCTGCCTTCCTCCCAGTACAGGGACTCAAGGCTACTAACAAAATTTGAAACAGTCCCAATTAAAACAATACAAAGCATTAAAAATGCACCATTTTTTTAAAAAAGCAATTAAACAATTTCAAAAAGTTAAAGCATTATATGTTCAAATTTAAAAATTAAAAATTCTTTATAAAACAGCATTTATGTCAATGCAAAAAAATGTTTTTATCAGCCACCAAAATACTGCCCTCTCCCCCCTCCCCCCAATCAGGTAGCCAATATAATTTATGACCATGTCATGGGGATAGTGGGACAGACTTCTTGATCTTCCTCACAGGTCTTGTTAAGGAATTCCCATCAGAACAGGAGGGCAACAGTTGTGCTACAGCTTTAACATTAGTTTGAGGTTTTGACAGAACAACCCCAATAAATGAAGTGGAGGAGTGAGCCATAGAGTCAATAGTTGAGGCTGCAGCTTCAGGTGGAACCACAGAAAGCATGGTAGAGGGGCATTGCTGCTGGGAGCACTTTGAAATCCACTGGTGGTGGCCATATCATTGAGGTTGGGCTGGGTAATTCCTTTTCTCCTCTTCACCACCCATACCCCTCCCTGACCTGTTCCACTGTTTGCCATCACAAAAGTTGTGAGGTCCCTCATGACATGTGTTTGGTCCTTTAAAAAATTTAGGAGCTCATCAAATTCCCTTCTGGTTTCTGCCAGAAACATCTCTGTATTTTGGTGGTCTTTTTCACTGTCTCTTTCTCTACTTTGGAGATCTCTTTCCCTAAATTGGATGTCCCTATCATCCCTTGCTTCATCTCTCAGAGCTTCCTCCTTCATATGGTCCAGGAGAAGGTTCAGTTGCCTAGAGGAATGCTGCATTATTTTATCTGCAGTCTGTGCTGTAGTGCTCTCATCTTGCTTTCTTTTGATCATGGCAAGTCGCTCAGCTGGGGTCAGTGTAGCTTTTTGTCTAGCCATTATAGTCACATTTGGTCCTGTGGGCAGGGATGTTCCAGCTTCATGAGGGTTTTCATCACTGGAACCAGCAACATGTTCCTCCACCTGTGGCACTTCCTCCTGAGGCACTGCCACTTGAGTTGCATTGTCATCTTGTTCCACAAGGGGTTATTGAATCCTCTTCCTCTCTTGGCAGCAGTTGCTGTGAGTGATAAAGGTCTGTTTTGCTGTCAATCAAGGCATAGCAGACTGATATTTCTACCTCTCTCACCCCAGTGATCTCCAGTGTCCAGCCACTGAAACGAAAGCAGGGATGGAGCCAGCCCTGCCTCTCCAGGGAGGGAACTGAAGAGCCTGGGAGCAGCCGCTATGAAGGCCTCTCTTTTGTTCCTGCCAAACACACCTGAGAGGTTGGTGGAACAGAGACAAGGGACTCTCTAAACAATCTCAGTGTTCTAGTGGGTTCATAAAGGGAGATACAGATCTTCAAATAGCCTGGACCCAAGCCATATAGGTACAATATCATTCAAAATCCACAAAACAGTGATACCTTTATTGGGCCAACTAAAATGCATATTATATATGTTGCAAGCTTTAGAAGCTCCACTGCCTTCTTCTTCAGGCAAAAATGTTAAAAATCATACAGGATAAAGAAAGAAAAAATGATGATGTTAGTCATAGCCCTGCATTTGGTCAAGATGTTTTGGTAGCTGTCCTCAATTCAGAGGCATGGAAGGATATTCATGCAGGTGGGTTCTCTCCTCCATTTGTCCATGTGGCTACTGAGAGATTCAGTCCAAGAAATAAACTTTAAATTCCATTTGCAAGATAAAAGACTACTGCCTTTGAGATCAAACTTTGAGGCAAACTACCTCTCCAGAGACACCTGAAGGTCTGGGGGGTGAGGGGAAAAGAAGAGGAACAGGCATACACCTGTTCCTCCTCTTCCCAGCCATTCCAGCTGTCTGGAGAGGCAGCTGAAGGCCCGTAGGGAAAAGGGAAGAGTAGGAGCAGGTGTACGCCTGTTCTTCTTCTCTCCCCTCTCTCCCCTGGCCATCAGCTGTCTCTGGAAGAGCAGCTGAAGGCCAGGGAGGACAGGGAGAGAAATCCTGCCCTGGAAGTCCCACCCCTGGAAGGTGGAAGTCTCACCCCTGAAGGGCATAAGTCCCACCCTGGAAGTACCATCCCCCATGGAACTCCCACCCCCCAGCAGCAGGTAACAGTGGCCACTTGGTATTACAGTTGTCAGTTGATTAAGTATTTTAAACTGATTAACTGCCTGGCTTTTAACCATTTAATCAACTCAATGTAATTAAATTTACATACTGTTAAAAAAATAGAGAAGATACCTTTATTTTTTTTAAAGGAATCCTTAAGGATAAGAATAGCATTCTGTTGTCCTTACTCCTCAACAAGGACATTGATAGTGTTGTATTTTCTCTTGAATTTGGAACCATAATAGGCATTTCTCATATTTTATCAAGATTTCTATCTCAACTTTCTATAAAATATTCTTCAGTCAGAAGCTAAATCATAAAATAGTAATATCATCAAAAAATCAGTGCCATCCCACCTGATACAAATGATACACTTCTGTTTATGGCAGTACTGCAGAAATACAGCTTCCAAAATATGCACAGTTTTAGCCAGAAGCAAGGTCAAGATGTAAATGATGAACTGGTGTGGAACTTTATTTTGTCTTCATTGGAATTAGTTTATTAGGATCATAATCTACCTGCCTGCTTTTTGAATTATTATTTCTTAACCATTTTCCAGATTTCTAGCCCAGCCCTTTCTCGGAAGCAGCACAACGATTTTTCTTGAAAAGAGAATCCTGCTGTTCTTCAAATATTGGCTGAGATCCTACAACAAGAGATATATCTCCAGCACTTAGCTAGAATAGATCTCTCAATGCACCCTCTCCCCCACTCACCTTTTCAGTGTGACATCTCTCTTCTTCCATCAAGTTGGCCATTTCTATATCAGTGGAAAAAGGGAGCAACACTAGAGATAGGTCCATGTATTTTCTTTTAATCTGAACATACTGCAAGCAACAACCTCAGTAATCATGTTAGAGGATTTAGGAAGTGTGTCCAAAAGGTAACCTTTTCAAGTTATGTTGTGGTCTAGGAATTAATGGACATATGAAGGGTGGAGGAAATGAGTTCAGGAGTCAAAAATAGATATTAATGTATATGTCCCTTTGCATACTCAGTTTATCTTCTTTTGGAATTTAAACAGGATTGAGCCTGAATAAAATTTGGATGGAAAGGCACCAGGAAAAACAGAGATCCCCAGCTAGGATGAGGAAAAAATCTTGCCTGAAACTTTTGCTGTCAGTCAGACAGTACTAAGCTAGACTGACCAAAGGTATGTCCCAGTAGAAGCTACCTTACTATGTCCCAGTGTTATTGGGCTCCCATATCATGAACACTGCATATTTTCTCCATATGATTTTATAACAGGTATTCAGTCAGCCCTTCATTTCCACAATTTTTTTATCCATGGATTCAAGTATCCATGATTTGAAAATATTTTTAAAATACATACATTCCAAAAAGCAAACCTTGATTTCATCATTTTATAGAAGACACATGATCATACTGTGCTATTGTATTTAATAGGACTTGATATCCACGGATTTTGGTATCCACAGGGGATCCTGGAACTAAACCCCAGCAGATATCAAATGCCCACTGTATAATCATATGGAGAACAATATATTGGAAGACTGATAGAGTGAATGCTTTCATTGTGGCTATTTCTTCTTAGACCTCTTATGTGTTTATGAACCAGACCTCAATGAAGAATATGGGGAAGGGAAGTGTTTCTTGTTTTGGAACAGCTTGGGATAAATAGTTATTATATTATAGGAGAAAGTGCATAGCACGTAGCTAAAACAATTGCATAGCAGGTGATGAGAAAGGTCTTTGCTTGTAATACGCAGAAACTCCTGCAAGTTAAAATATCCCAGTGGTTATCAACTTTTCCCTTCCAGATGTTTCAGATTTCATTTACCAGAGTCCCTGAACATTGAACATGATGGCTGGTTTGTTTAGGAGTTGTGTTAGTAAAAGTCCTCCATTTTTCATATATATTTTGACTGTGCAGAGTCTTGGCTTCCCAACAGTTGAGTTCCAAAACAGTTGGAGGACCAAAATTTTATAATCACAGAAAATTTAAACAGTGGATGAGATGGAGAAGTAGTCTGTTCTACTGTAGGATACTATCCTATGCTTTCAACAATATATTTGGGTAAGGAGGAGGCCAATTTTCAGTTTTCTGGCTCAGTTGCAGGCTCATAAATTTGAGATATTTTAAAGCAAGATTACTTCCTCAGTGCTTTGTTAGTAGCCATCTTAACAGTACACCAGTACAATCATGTACTTTTTTCAGGGTTTTGCAGTCATAGCAGGGAAAGGCAGATAAAGTCATAGCTATTGTGATGTAAAGAGAAAGAAGTAAGTTATTAGAAAATCTACTTATGCATTGCTTGACTTCCGATGGATCCTCAAGACTAAGGAAAGTTTGTGAAGGATGTCTTGGGAGAGTCACATGTCTTTTACAGCCAGACATTACAGAAATAAGCCACTTGGGACCCAATAACTTTCAGTTCAGATGACAACTCATATAGCTTTTCTTACCTTCTACTTATTGCCATGCCTGTGGTCTGTGATCTTCTTTTTTTAAAAAATTTCTAGCACCATTACTGTGTTGTCACCATCTATGCCAGCATAGTTATACTATCCAACAGGATCTTGGCCTTTAGCTCTGTTACAGTATTTTATAATGTTCTCAGTCTAGTTGACGAAATTAAATGATATAAAAAAGTTACTTGCTGAATTTTGCTGAGTATGCGGTAGATTGCTAACACTTTCAGATAATTTTAATTTTCAGAACATAGCTATTTTCCCCCAGGCTGAGAAAGGCTGCTACTTTTTTTGAGCTAAATAACTCAAAAGAAGAACAGTCAAAAAAGAAGCAGCTAATATTTTAACACGTAGCTGCTGGCGCTTCTCCTCCACATGGTTTTTGTGTCACATGCTAATCATTAGCCTTTGAAAAATAAATGTCTTCCCCTCTCCCATCCTTTTTACCTCTGGTTGAAGGAAGAGCACAGCAGGTTGTTATAATATGACAAGGCAAATATATGCTAGAGATATATACTAGAGATATCCCTTATCTATTGTTTTAAAAAACTAAAATTGTGCCAGAGAGCATGCAGGTTATGGACCCTGTCTGTGCAACTAGAAAACACTGAATATATGATGGGGATTTCCAGGTCATTTGTAGGTGTCTGTGGTTTCTTGCTGTCTCACTCATTCTAAAATACTGTTAGAGATGACTAATCTGACAGGAATGATTCTGCAGTGTCAAGGGAAAAGCTGAATCCATCAAAAGCAGGAAAAACATCCTAACCTGCTAGCACTACTGTCTTAGCAAGGTGTTCCCAAGAGCCTCCCTCCAACTTCTCAGAGATCTGAATGGATAGATCAAATCTGTCACATACATATACATACACACACACTTAAATAAAACTCCTAATCTGATTATTCATCAGCCAACAGAATAGGATGCTTATTGGGCATATCTAACAGGGACAGAGCTTGGAAATAATGAATTAACAATCAATTTGCTGCCTTATTCCATTTAAATTTTCAACAGTGGCCAGGGTCCTAGATCAGGAGATGTATTACACATATGTAACTATATTTCCTATCCAATCCATTCTCCCATTCTATCTTTTGTTAGATTCAGCTCACCCAATATAGCCATTTCCTGACAGCTGGATATTTGTAGGAGAGCAGCAAAGGAGTTTCCAGCTATTTTCCTATAGCTGGATACATAACAGTGACAACATCCTTAGGGACTTCTGAATGACTCAAGGAGGCCTCAGAGGACAGATGCTGCTGTAACTCCAGTATTCAGGAAAATAGCTGAGTAGCTCTGCTGCTTCTGTTGCTCGTCACTGGCTAAGAAATGCCTGGTTTGGAAGATGCTGCAAGGAAAAAAAAAAAAGAATTTTTGTGGGTGGATGGGTGGGTTGGTTGTTGCATGGCTGGTATGCAATTCCAACATTTACAAGGATCAAAATAGTGGACTACAATGGTATAAATTGATCATAAGCTGTTGTAATTCATAAATAGAATACCAGACAGTAATTTTTAAAATTCACAGTTTTAATTGTTAACTGCAAACAAGGTTCTTTTTGAGCAACAATTAACATTTCTTATTATTTTTTATTTCTTAACATTTTTAGATACTCTATGCAATAATGGGAATTTTGGAGGTATATTTGTTAATTTAAAATGTTTTTAAATGTACTTTTAAAGATTAAGAATGTAACCAAAGAATAAACAAATTAATTTTATGCATCTTATTTTTTTGTTTACATTATTGAATCAATTTTCTTTTAATGATTTAATATCAGTTTGGTACTGTAAACATTGTCTCCACAGAGATCTCAGAAATGCTAGCAACTGTTATCTATTTTTTTTTTAAAAAAATATGTTTTTATTTCACACTGGAGGAAGGTTTTTAATGACTTTGCATGTAAGAGTGAGTGTGTGCTTGTGATTGATTGTTTGTTTTTTTAAAGTTAAGGGATCTTAATTGTCTGTTTAAGACCACACCATCCCAAAATATGTTGCAGTAAAACAGGAATAGCTCTCAACAATATATTGTTACTGAAAAGCCTCCCACACGCACCAACTGTGAGGATTGCAACCAACCAAGTAGCACAAAACACCCTGACATTTTAACCCTGCAAGCCCTGCCTTCACTATGGCTGCATCCAGTTTGTATAATCTAGTTTGACACCACTTTAACTGTCATGGCTCAGTGCTATAGAATTGCTAGTATACACACTGCAGACTTGAAAATCAGGCTTACTCTGCTTGAGACCTCTCCAAAAAAATGTTTTCCATTCACTGAGCTTGGAAAAGCTACTTGCTTGAACCATAAATTCCCAAATCCCATTTTATTCTGGCTGGTTGTTGCTAGAAGGTATGTTACAGAAGTAGTAAGCTTTCACATTTCTGCCCACTGACCATACTATAGGAGCTTTTCAGGGCAGTTTTTCTACCTGCTAGAATACCAGGTGCTGTAGGCTGTTTCAGATATAGGAAATGATAAAACCACCTCTGAGTGTTCCTAGTCTAAGAAAATCCTATGAAATTCACGGGGTCACGGGGTCAACATAAGTGACTTGAAGACACATACATACACACAGTAGCTTGGGAAAACAAATAGGTGTCAATACTATGTTAGGCCACAATATATGGCTAGTGGGCTCTTTTTGGCTTGATTCTATGAGCCTAAAACTATTGAGAATTGTTTTCCATCATGCTAATGTCAACAGCAGCACCCCTTGCCACTTGTTATGATATTGTTCTGACAAAGGACTGGCCTGTGTACAGATCTACAAATCAGCTATATATCCTTTTTAGTTTTTCAGCTACTACACTGATTATGAGATTTGCACTGGCACAAAGGACACGAGACGGCTCTTTTTGGTTTTAAACAAGCGACAACTTTTATTTAGCTGTACAGGGCCTATTTACAAGACAATAAACTTCAACAAATTAGTCACATTTGTAAGTGAAGGTGTAACCCCCAGATGGGTGGTCCTTCACCGCACGTGACAAAGTATGTAAACAAATAACAACAACAAATTTACAAACCCCTCCCCTCCAGAAATGATGTCATATTACATCATATGACATCATTCAATTAATGACATCATGCATTTAACTGCATCTGTCATTTCCTTTAATTTGTCTTTATCTAATTTACCCCAAATTAATTTAATTAGCCAGATTAGTTTTCCTGTGGGGTGGGGGGTCATTACCCGCCACAAGAGGGGGCCAGCCTAGGCATCCCCTCTCCCCCCCCCCCCGCAGACTACCTTTTGAATTTGATCGGAGAGTGCCGAAACATACATCTCCGAACCTTCTGGAGAGAGGTGCACTCCATCTCCCCTGTACAGCTGCGACCGATCAAGTTTTATTCCATGTTCAATCATAAAAATGCCCAATTTAGAAAGCTGCTTGGCAACATAGTGATTAAGCCAGTAACGAGTATTGTTAATCGCAGCATCTTTTTGAGCTCCAGGCCAGCTACGCCGTGGCAAGAGCTTAGTCCAAAATATTATGGCACCCGGGAAGATCTTTTGCATTTTTTGCAGATCCCTCACCATCTGCTTTGCTAGCTGTAAACAAGGGATTTTAACTAAATCATTCCCCCCCAGGCGTATCACCAAAACCCAGGGTTGCAGACATGATCATGCCAATTGCATGATCCACAGAAGGAGCGCTCCCCACATCATGCCCCTTTGTCCAAACCACTTAGTGGTTCCAATGTGCAACAGGCCCAAAGTGGCATCATACCGATGTTCCAGAAGGTTGTGTTCTGCCCAGAAGACCAAACTGTGGCCCACAATCCATATCGAGCTGTGATAAAAGCCAGCTGAAAGGAAACAGAACAAATTACCGTGGCTGATCAGGAGTCATGTTCCCTGATGGCCTGACATATGACTTGAATGCTCAGGAACACCACCAGCCAATTCTGCAAATATCAGCTTCACTCAATCCATGAGTGGCCGCAGCTGTTGCTGCTCCAATATGAAAGGAGTGTGAAGAAAAGAAAGCCTAAGGCAGCTTAGCCCTCCTTAGCATCTCCTTCAACACTGCCCTAAATTGAAATTGAGTTAAGAGCATGCCAGACAGATAAATGAAAAGATAGCCTGCCACATTGGGCCTAATCCTCAAATTGTTGGCCATTGCTATTACCTGGCAAATTTGCTCCTTAGGCGCTTTAGCTAAGAAAATAGACTGACTCTTTGCTAACTGATCAGTCTTAGAGCGCCTAACACAGATCTGAATCCCTTGTTCTGTTAAGATAACATCCTAAATTAAAAGTGCCCTGCCAGATTGATCATTGCGAGATCCGGGCATGATCTCACTGATTCTTAATGCGGCAAAAAAGGCTATGGCAAATACTGCCTTAAATAAAGCCGCTTCCCCAGGTGAATAACATGCATCAGTTAATTGTTCCATCGTGAGTCCTTTATTACAGGGGATTCCCTGGACCAACCTTCCACAGCTCTTTTAACCCTAAAGTCTGTGGTCAGATCAAAACAACCCCTTGCCCTAGAGTGAAATGCCAGGGTGGCCAAACTGCCCCAAATAGTGACAGGCTAAAGTCCTGCATGCCTAAAATTAACTATAAAACATAGGATCAGGTCAACCCTAATAGGCCAACTTTGATCCTCCCCAATTTCCAATAAAAATTGATTAAGCGAATGTAAAGCTATTTATTAGGACTTGCATGTAGATGGGGCAATGGAATTCAAGATTGCCCTGTGAATTTCTAATCTCCAAGGCTCCAAAGCAAGGCCGGTACCTCCAATGGGTGTGTTGACACCTCGGGAGCCAGCTGCCGGAACCTGGAGAGCTGAAAACGAGAAAGGGTGTCTGCCAAAGGGTTTTGCACACCAGGAACATGTTGAGCTTTGAATAACACATTGTAATTCAAACATTGCATGACCATTGCCCTCACCAAACCCATAACTCTAGAGGACTTGGAAGACTGAGAATTTACGGCATGAATGACCACCTGTTTGTCACACCAAAACCAGACGGTCCTGTTAGCAAACTGGCTTGCCCACAAGTGCACAGCCACCACTATGGGGAAAAGTTCAAAAAACATCAGGTCTCTAATCAGACTGTGTTCAACCCATGCAGAAGGCCACTCCTCTGCAGCCCACTGGCCATTCCAATAAACACCAAAACCATGGCCGCCAGCAGCATCAGAATGCACCTGAAAGTCTGCCCTCAGCAGCATTTCAGACCTCCAAAACAAGGTGTCGTTGAATTGTTCCAAGAAGGAGTCCCACACCTTCAAATCCTCACAAATGTCCCTTGTGATCCTAATGTGATGGTGCTGTGCCACTATTCCAGCGGTAGCCCTATACAATCTCACGCAGAATGCTCATCCTGGAACTACAACCCTACAGGCAAAATTCAGAAGTCCTGTAAAGGATTGAAATTCATGGAGTGTAGCTTTATGCCTCCCCAACATGAGACTAACCTGCTGCCTCATAGCCACCAATTTATCGCTCAGTAATCGAGAAATTCCAGCTATGGTGTCAATCTCGATACCCAAAAAAGTAAGCCGTGTATCTGGCCCCTCAGTCTTTTCTTCACCTAAGGGAAGCCCAACTCATACATTAATTCCTGAAATTGGGCTAAAATATCCCCACATTGTAAAGAATTGGGATTCCTCACGATCAAAAAATCATCTAAATAATGTGTTATGGCTCTATTGCCTGTCCACTTAACTGCACACCAATGGAGAAAGGGGCTGAATGTCTCGAAGGCTGAACAAGAAATCGCACATCCCATTGGCATGGATTTATCAAAGAAATATTTTCCTTCGAATTGAAAACCCAGTAAGTTGAAATTATCTGGGTGAATAGGAAGGAGCCTAAAGGTGGACTTAATGTTGCACTTAGCCAAAAGGGCTCCCTTGCCTAAATTCCTAATCATCTTAACTGCTGAATCGAACGATGCACACTTAACAGAGGTAAGCCCAGGATCTATAGCATCATTCACAGAGTCACCCTTTGGGTATGATAAATTGTGAATCAACCTAAATTCCCCAGGGGCTTTTTTAGGAACCACACCCAACGGAGATAGGCGGAGCGTAGGAATAGGCAAATGATCATGGGATCCTGAAATCCTTCCTGAAGCTGTTTCTTTTGCTAATTTATTCCTCAAAATATTCGGCAGCTCCCTCACGTAATGAGCATTGGGCACATAATGATGTACCCTAGGACCTGTATAAGGAATACAAAAACCTACGAAAAAAACATGAAATAAATAAGATGCAGCCTTTTTATTAGCCACACCACCATTGTGTCTAACTTAATTGGTGATGGAGCCTTTTCCTCCCAGCGAAGCTGGCTGGAGAGCACTACCCGCTCCTGGTCACTTACCTCTATTACAGGAAGCACCAGAGTGACCACCCCCGCAGGTGTTGCACTTATGCTCAAACATGCAGGTTTGCCTCTTGCACTTGCCTACGTTAAAATCCCAGCATATGCCAAATTGCTTTCTCTCTCCCGTGGCACGCCTCGCATTTGGCCCTCTTGGCATGGTAACCATGGGGACATACCCATTGTCACACCTGCTCGAGGGGGAGGCCCCCACCATAACATCAGGCTAAAGCTTGGACTGAACATGTCTCCAGGACAAAGAGCAATCCTGTGCAGCTCTCATTCTAAACTGCTTGTCGTATTGGAGCCAGGCTGCACCTCTAGAATTGTGATGGCAGTTAGTGTACGCTTTTATCATGATCTCCTGCTATTTAGAAAAGTCAGGAGATCTCAATAGCTCTTTTTCCTCTATGACACCTCTGTAAATAGTGAAACTCATAATTCAATTTACAAAATTGCTCTCCAGTTTAGGGCGTTTGAGCGTTTGAAACTCTTTGGGAAGACTGAAAACAATCCCATCTTTTACCATGATCCTCGGCTCGGGATCCCTGAAAGTAAGAGAAAATAGGTCAATATACTTTCCCTTCCAAATCCTCTCTTTAGTGGAAAGAGGAAGGTGTGAACCAAGGGGTGTAGACATTCCAGCATAAGGGGTTGATTCAGCATGCCCAGCTGCTCCAGATAACAAAGGAGCACTTAAAGGTGTTAGTAGCCACAGCAATTGGCTGACCATCCTGCACCCTAGTGTCAGGGACCTGTGAAAGTGCAGGTGCCTGCATGGGTGCATTCAAAGCCTCAGCGTTGGGCTGTTCCACACCCACACCCTGACTAACCTGGCCACCTGGAGCCCAAACCAAGGTAGGCCAATTAGCATGTGCAATATTAGGAGACAAACCTGACACAGAAGCTTGCTGGGAAGCATCACCAGCTGGCCGCACCGGTCCCCCGAAGTGTGGCCCCGCAACAGCTCAGGTGTCCAGCAAAGAAGAGGCAGCAGCAGCTTGATCACCTCTTTGCACCTCATGGGTCTGCTCCATTGCACCAGCACCTGGAAGAACCACTTCTCGTAAGAGGTTATATAAATCAGCCACATTAGGCTGCTCAGACACAGGGGCAGCCACACCCTGAGCCTCCATACCAGGGACCCTTTTCAGGAGATCCCACACATCGGCAATAGTGGGTTGCCCAGCCTCCACAGCCGAAACCACCGAAGGACCCGGTGTAGCATCCATCACCTGAGCATCAGATGCCATGGGAGGGGGCAGCACTTCTTTGTCGGTAATACTAGAAGCGCTAGGAATAGGGCTGATGGCTGTAGCCTGTAGCCCCTTCTGGGCAAGCTGATTGCAAAGCGCAACACAAGCCTGAACTGTTTTGCCCAGTTGTGCCAACTGGGCAGTAATCTCATCATCTCTGCTGGTAGACTGGGAAGGCCTCTTTGAAGCAGAGTGACCAGAGCTGGGCACAGCCAAAGCTGCGTGCCTCTTGGATTGGGCCTTACTGTGTGGCCTCTCTCCTTCAGTGAGTGGAACACAGGTCCAAGAAAAAACACCCAACCTTGGATAATTACCACCAGGCCGAAGGCCGCCCTTCCCCAAGTCTCAAAAGAGACACAAACAGCCACTGGCAACATCAACCAGGGGGGAAAGGTGTCCACCAAGGATTCTATGCAGAGCCCTACCCTGAAGACAGCCGTCTTCAAACACACTCACCGCTGGGGAGGAAGTGTAGCAATGCTCCCAAATCACTGATGGGGTCCCGACTTTACCAAACTGGGGGCGCCGGGGTGCCGCTGGACCTGAATCCAGTACCGGGTCCGTGCACCCGGTGAGGATGCCTACCACAGGACCCTCCTCATATGTACAACCCTCCGAGTATTGGGGATGTGGAGGCCCCAACAGGCCCAGAGAACTGGCCCGAATGCCTTGCTCAGGAGAATTACCTGAACACTCCCACTTGTGAAAGCAAGAATAGAATCAGCCACAAGCCAAAAACGCAGCAAAAGCCACAAGTAAGTGCTAGGCCGAAGCGGAGCAATATCCAGAGCAGAGAACTGGCCCGAAGGCCTTGCTCAGGAGGATTACCTGAACACTCTCACTTGTGAAAGCAAGAATAGAATCAGCCACAAGCCAAAAACGCAGCAAAAGCCACAAGTAAGTGCTAGGCTGAAGCGGAGCAATATCCAGAGCAGAGAACAGAGCAATGTGACTCGCTCAGTTCAAACTCTAAAATGGGTGCCTCCACGTGGCAGTGCAGAGCTATAAAGAACAAACTCTCATCCCAAATCTTGAGAGATTAGAAGCACCACAAGATTTTAGCGTAATAACAAAACAACTTGATTGGACTAAGCGCGCAGGTGTTCTAATTCCCCACACACACACTTAGCCAATCAGGCTTCTTATGTCCTTATAAGGCCAGCACAACAAGAAACCCCTCCCGACTCATCAGGGGGTGTCTTTCTGAATAAAATAGTTATGGTGTGCTTCTTCCACAACAGGGTTAACAAGGAACTAGCTTTGATCAAATTATCCCTCTGTCTGATATATGGTAGGAAGTTCAGAGCCAGATGAGCACTTGGGTGATGTAATAGCTGTAAGGCATTCATGTACTCCTCACTCTCCAGCCCTGTCATTAAAATGCCCTCATTTTTGCATTCACTGATCAACTGCACAGAGAATTTGCTGGTGTCCTAAATGGAATGAAAGTGTCCGCTCTCAGTCAGATTCTAATTTCAAGTCAGCAATCCCTGCTGTTATTAGCATTCACTGGCATATTGGTTTCATTTCAGCTGTGAGAACTCTTATAACAGATTGGAACAATGGATTCATTCCATTCCTTCACTTCCATTTCACTAAAAGAGGATCTCAACCTACCCCTAGCACAGGATATGATGGATACAGATAATTATATATTAGAAAGCATAGTATAATAGAGCCCAAAAATAGCTTTAGAAGACAATTCTATGGGTGCATCTATACTGCAGAAACAATACAGTTTGACGGCACTTTAAGTGATAAAGCTCCAACCTTTGGAATCATGGGGTTTATGTTTTCCAAGGTCTTTAAGCTTATCTGCCTGTGATGAGTGCCCTAGAAAACACTAAATCCCAGTATTTTGTAGATGGAACCATGACAGTGGTGTCAAACTGCATCATTTCTACAGTGTAAATGCACCCCAAATCTAAGACTGGTAAAGTTTTTTAGCCCTCCATGTGAAACCTCGTAGATCAACATCATTGCTGTAGATGGGGATCAGAGACAAATGGAAGATGAATAACATGGACAAATATACTCCTCTCCTTCTTGCTTTATCTCCTTTTTGCTCTCTCCTTTTTTCTCATCACTGCTTCTACATCCAATAAAATAAAATAGATCCTCTCTTTCTGTCTCATAAAAGCTGTAGAAATGCAGGAAGAGGGTAATCTTTCCTT
This sequence comes from Phrynosoma blainvillii, assembly GCA_026167975.1. Lineage (NCBI taxonomy): Eukaryota > Metazoa > Chordata > Lepidosauria > Squamata > Phrynosomatidae > Phrynosoma > Phrynosoma blainvillii. The sequence continues at coordinate 200,328,909 of JANUYF010000003.1, forward strand.
ACACTCCCAGCTCACTTCCCTTATTTTGACTGACTTTCTGACTGACTGATTCAACTGATATCCTACTTTTCCTAGAGTATGAAGAAAGTTATTTTTTTTAAAAAAAAAATCTACACTGTTGGGGAATGTAAAAGACAGTAATGTATCTTGCAATTAGAGTAGTCTTCAGAAGCAGAAGGTAAGCAACAACCAGTCTTTCGTTGCTAGTCCCACAGAATTTAGGAGAGAAATAAAGTACACTCTACTCTTCTTTGGTACAAAATATGAAGTAGGCTACTTACAAATACTAATGGTTTAATAACATCTCATGGTAGGAGTGTCTTGTGTGGATGATGGGTGTTTCAGTGATGTTCTTTGACACCCAGCAGAATCTGCAGGACAAACTGGCTGCTGTGATCCACAGCCACTTTGTATCTCTTACCATCAAATGGCTCAGCTTCCCTTCTTTAGGATCCTGTCTTCTTCAGGCAAGAAGACACATTGTAAAGTCCAAAAGCATAGTTTATTAATGCATATAAAAGAAAAATGAGATAGCTAAGTAAAATCCATTGTGATGAACTTGTCCAGTTCAGCCATGAAAGATTACATCTTTAACAATCCCAAAAGCTTGGGATCCCAACTTGTTGCAGTTGAAAGTCAAAAAGAAGTTGCAGATCCATATTTTCAGATCTAGGAGTTACATTGTAAAAGCAGTATAAACATACTAGAAGCCATCTCCTAACTCCATGGTTAAAACCACTGCTGCCAGGCAGTCACACATCTTGAATTATAAACATTCTTAAACACAGTATTCTCTAGGCTCTTCCCGTACTCCACCTTCTAGGTGTTAACCTTATGTTAATTGGATAATGTTTGTATGATGTATATTAACCCAGCCTCTTGCTGTCCATCATCTACCACATGACTATTTTCTCAAGACCTAACGATGTTTACCTTTTTGATATCTCTTGCTTCCCATAACAAAATTTGTGTCTATGAGTTGTACCTTTGGGAAAGTTCATGTTTATGACTTCTTGGTCATCTGGTGTTAGATTCACTTTGTTTTCCTAGATGTTGTTCTCATGAGGAAAATTCCACACACACATCTCTACATTTCACCTTTGACTGTATAACCCATCTATATTCTAACATGTCAATAATGTGCTCTTCATACATGGAAGAGAGATTGAGAACTGTAGACTGCCTCTAACAACAGCTTGGTGGATGGGCATTCTAGGAATTGTAATTTATACGACAACTTTCCCCAGCACTGCAGTTTCCACCACAAATAGGAGGCAGAGTATAAGAATCAGGAATCATTAAATATAATACAACCTTTTTTAAAAAAAAAACAAAAAACAAAACATAAATAACAACCCTTGGCTTACCCAACTCTACAGTCTGAGCAGGAGAAATGCTTCTTAATTCAGAGTTGAATCATTTTGAAAATTCTGGAATAACTCATTCCTGATCATTTCTCTGGAGAAAAAAAATCACCAGGAGAATCTGATCCTGAAAAGTAGCAAAGAAAGTTTTCTAGTCACTTTGAAGTACTGGCTCCCAATAAAATTTTACTTAGTTAAAGGGGACAAAATTCATAGAGTGGTTGAGCCACTGGCTTGGATTTAGTGGGCCAGATGAAATATCTGGCAGTTCAGAAACACCTGTTAGTCTAGATACAGTCCAACATTGTTCATTTTCTCTTTCAGCTTCTCTCTCTCTCTCTGTCTCTGTATATATAAAACACTACAACTTATATTTACAGAATCAGAGAAAGACTGACCTCTTTCAGGATGCATATGCTAAGTTTCTAAACTGGTATTGCCAGCAAACCATAAAGAGATTTCTTTTGCTTTCTTTTTTTTCTCTGTCAGCAAAGATGGTGTTAGAATTTCCTAGCTACAGGAAAGAAACTTCATAGCATTGTAGCTATGGACCTCTCTCTTTGTGGCTATAAACAATGTTTCATTATAACATATGCCTCTGGGCTGACCTCAGGACCATAAGGTTGAATCCTACATACACATACTGAGTCTTGCAGTAGCAAAACTGTGTTTGAAAATTGTGTTGACATTGTATGACAATATCAGGCAAGGGGGAGTTCATGAGAAAAAACAAAGAAGAGACATAAAAACAACAACAGGGAGAGACATGTATAATGGTCTCAATCCAACATTCCTTCAGTCTAGCATAAATATCCATGTGTAGACTTATGATATGTTGAGCCATATACCCTTTCCCTGACTTACTAAAAAAGCCCACCAAAACCCTCTGAAGCCACCCCACATCACAGTTCTGTTCTTTTCAATGAGCAGTCAGGCAGAGAGTAGTGTCTGGGTATGGGGGGTTGCAGACTGCCAGAAATAGTGCAAATTGAGTCCACTTTTAGGGTTAGGGTTAGGGTTAGGGAATCATGGAAACTGTATTTTATTGTGGCACCAGAGCTCTCTGACAGAGAAGGCTCAATGTCTCAGACAAAAACCAATTCCCATGATTCCCTAGCACTAACCCTAACCCTAAAAGTGGACTCAATTTGCACTATTTCTGGCAGTCTGCAACCCCCGTATGTCTCTATGTGTCCTGCCTACTCACTGTGAAGAGCAGAATACTCATGCAGGGAACATTTGGGAGCTGTTCAGCAAGGAGGGGGGGGTGCTTTGGACACAGCAGGAGAAATACAGAAATACCAATCACTACAGTGCCTGAAAAAGGGCATACACACACAGAAGGGAATCTTACATGCTGGCCAATGAAAATATACGTTTTGAAAAATGTTTGTGACCACATGCACAAATTTTCCACAATGTAGTAACAATATTACACATGAGTCAGAACAAACTTTTAGACAGAAATGGAGTGTCTCAGCAAGTTTTACAGATGTTTACATCCCTAATAATTGCATAAACAGGTTAAGCTTACATAAGAAACACAATAGTCTTCTAGAGGTTAGGAAAAAAAATAATGTCGACTAATAGCCTATACAGACTGCCTGAAATAATCCAGCTTGAGATGACTTTAACTGTCCTGGCTCAATGCTAGGGAATCATGGGAATTGTAGTTTTTTTTTTTTTTTTTTTTTTTTTTTTCTGAGACATTGAGCCTTCTCTGTCAGAGAGCTCTGGTGCCACAATAAAATACAGCTCCCATGATTCCCTAGCACTGAGCCAGGGCAGTTAAAATTGTCTCAAACTGGATTATTTCTGGCAGTCTGTTCAGGCCCTAAGTCTGGTCAGTGAATTTAAGTGCCTGTCTTTAAATGCCAAGGGTTTTTTTGTGTGTGTTTTTTTTAAATCATCTTTTAATTCATGCTGTCTTAGACCCAAAACAGATGGGCTAAATACATTGGCTCCCAGCTGCTTAGGGGTGTGGTGTTTAAAAGATGCATGCCCCCAAAGTGGTCAGAAGCTGCTCTGAGGACACTTAAGGCAGCCCAAAGCCACCAGCAAAAGGAGTGGATTTAATTCATTCCTGCCAGGTGCTTATTTGGGATCACGGCAGCAGCCTGCTTTGAGAGTGGGCCATGCAATCATCACACTCCTGGGGCAATCATACTTCTCCCCTTTGATCAAGGTTTCAGAATAGCAAATCCTAGATCCTGGTCCAGCCCTCCTGAGATCCAATCTGTCCATAGCCTTTTCATATTTGTTTCATATGGTGGCTCTTTAGCTTTCATGATGGATGTCCTCTGTGAAAATGGAGATGCCTTTCCTGAGACTCAGTTACTGGCATAAAAGCCTTAAGGAAAGGAAAAACAAACAAGCAAACAAACAAAATTCAAACTGCTGGTATTTTGAGTTCTATCCTTTTGCCATTGGCCCCTCCCACCACTAGAAAATGCCTGTGAGAACCTCTCTGAATATAAATTATCAATTTGGGTTGAAAAAGGCTTCATCTTCTAGTCTTAAATTCATGTGATCATCAATATTTTTAAAATATATATATTTCCCTTGTATTTCCTAGTGTATTCTAAACCATTTCTTCTAGTACAGTATTTGCTTTTGGGTAATGACCATGATTAAACCAGTATTGTATTAAGAAATCCCTGTAATGTTGATGGATGGTTTGATTTGATTTTAAATTGTTTAACATACCCATTTAAATATGTAAATATTTTTGACTGGATCAGGCATAGCTCCCCCCTCCTCCTTATTTTTATTAAATAATTTCATAGTAATAAGGGAATTAGTCATAAGACATTATAAAAAACTTTAAACAAAGACAACAAATCATAAGCTTTGAGTGCAAATCTATAAACCATTGTGAGCAATAGCACAGTACAGTTCATAGAAAAGTAATTGAAAAATATACTCTGTCCTTTGAAGACAGCAATGCCAAACAGAGGTCTTTGGATATTATTCCATAAAAGATGAAAAGTCTAGGTCCAGCATATCTTTCCAGCAGTCAGTTTGATGACATATGGATTTCAATTGTATATTTTTGTTGATGTAACCAATAAATACAGACCAGCCCTCTTGAAATGTGGCTTTTTGTGTGTGTATGACTATTACAGATCTTTATGTTATATGAGAATTTGTCCATCAGACAGAGGTCCCATACTCTTTTCCACCAGCTGTCTATTTTAAGGTTTCCCAGTTTCTAGTGCTGTGCTATTTCCATTTAGGCAACATAGTTGAAAAGGTTAAAAGGGGGCTAAAAGGTAATAGTGAAGCCCAAATGTCCTTGATTGCACCAGTTAATTCTGGGCTCATTCCCACTTATATTTAACTTCCTTTGTAATTCACTCTTGGGTTAGTGAATTGATTCCAGTCCATGAGTCATTCCCACTATGGCAGAGGGTCTTTTCTTTATTCACTTTTTTTTTTTTGCACGATTGTTGTTCCCACTAGTTTGTGTCCCTTCAGAATGCCTGTCAATCATCTGCACATCATCGGTGACACAACCGGCAACACATTCAAGAAAACACAGGAGGGAGTCATGGGTTCTGTGGCCAGAATCCCATCCCTCACTACTATCCCATCCCTCACTAGTTTTGGGGAAAATCCACCATTCCCCCCCTCTCCTTTCCCAAGACCTGTCCTACATCCCAACCTTCTGTCCAAAAGGAATTCCAAAATGCCCTCAATTCTGAGCTTGATTAGGGGAGGGATTGCTGAGCCAGAGAGTTGGCACATCCCTCAGCAGTTTTTGGGGAAATCCATCATTCCCACCATCCCCTTTATCAGGACCCATCCTACATCCCAACCTCTGTCCAGGAGAAATTCCAAAATGCCCTCCAATCTGAGCTTGACTTGGAAACATGTCCTCCAACTCTTGCAAGGCTGGGAGGGCACCACTTCAACTCCCTATGTCCTCCAAGTCTCCTGAGATGCATCAGCCATGGGTGTCATATGGAGGACTCTTCCCCAGGATAGTGAATCACCCATGGGTGTCATAGGGAGGACTCTCCCCTGGGATGATACATAAGCCATGGGTGTCATATGGAGGACTCTTCTCTGAGTGAAGTGCTGCCCTCCCAGCCTTGCAGACTCGGAAGACGTACTTTCTAGTCAAGCTCAGAATGGAGGGCATTTTGGAATTCCTCCTGGACAGAAGCTTGGAATGTAGGGTGGGTCCTGGGAAAGGGGAAGGGGGGAAATGGCAGATTTCTCCAAAAACTGGTGAAGGATGTGCCAACCCTCTGTCACAGTAATCCCTCCCCTTCAGTTTGATGCAATGCAGGTCCTTCATTCCCATTTGCTGAACATGCTTGCTAATCCCTTCTTTTCAAAAGAACCACCAACAAATTAGTGTCAGGAAAGAGCGGTTCTTTTGAATTTGCCTCAGTTCATCACGACTGAAATTGACCGCAGTCAGTTTGAAACTGATTTCAAGTGGGAACAACAGACATATAACCCAATCAGAAATTTGTTTTAAATCATAGTAGGAACAAAGCCTATGTTCCCATATTTCTTGACTCTGTGAGTAATACAAACAATTTGTTACAGTGCTTCAGAGTCTTAGGAGTGTTTCTAAAAATTGAAATAAATACATCATTTCCTATTCTTCCATCAGATATTTGAATAGCACTTTATTTGAATGAGCACTCACTTTGCTTTTTGCACTACTGGACTGTTTAACATTTCAGGAATTGAAGCAGCAATTAAACTGAAGTGCTGGCTGAAAACACTAATAACCTTTATTTCCAGCATTCATTGGTATAGGCTGATCTACAGTATACATTTTAATTAAGTAAATAATCCAGTTCATGTACTTTTTCCTATACTAATTCCAGGCAAAGTTCCTGTACTCTATTAGGTATTGCCAGCTAGCTAGTTATCTACCATAGACTTATTATTTCACTCATCACATTTCCAAATGACAGTTTGACTGTGATTGTAAATATGTTTCCTGTAGTACCAATGTTTCATAATGTTTCAGATACAGAATTCTCTCTCCAGAGTCTCAGGTTCAGCATCTTTTTGAAATGTTGTAAAACTTTTTTTTCTGATTCAGCTGCTTGTCTTACAGCCAGCAGGGAGCCATGAGGATCAGTTATGGGTTGAAGTGTTATTCCATGACATTCCATTTTATACGTTGTTTTTTAAACATAACTTCTAATACTTAATGCCAAATATCTCCTATCAGGCACAGAGACTCACCAGGGCTTAGAAATTCCCCATTTATGCTGTCTGGGGGTGAGAGAGAAAAGGAGAAAGAGAGAACAGAGGTGGAAATATCTTACAGAAAGCTAGCATAGTTTTCTTTAGCTTCTCAATTATTGTCTCTAGTTGTGAAGGGCTCATTTAACAATTAATTGTTTGGCTTTCGAATTCAGAGTGCTTCACACACATGATCTTGTGGCAATCCTTACAACCCACTAAAGTAGGCAAGTATCATTGCAGATAAAGTGATGTTGTAACTAGGGGGTCTAAGGGTGAGAGAGAATGGCATGTCTAAGGCTATCTAATTAGTTCATACCAAACATGCAACCTGACTCAGACATTTGTTGAGTTGTAGCACACTCTATTAGGTATTGCACTATAGTTCAAGCTCTGAGCCATTGCAGAAAGTTGCCCGGCAAGGCAAGGAAATAATAATAATAATAATAATAATAATAATAATAATAATAATTTACAGACCTTGAAACTTGTTACACATGTAGGTTTTCATTCATCTGTGAGCTATTGGTATGGGGTTGACTATAAATGTATGCAATTTTATTCAAACTGATGCTGTCCAGATGCACTGGACCACAACTCCCACCATCTTGTCTTTCATCTGTGTTGGACTTCCACCTTGTCTTGTCAAGGTAACATGGCTAATGGGGTGATAGTCCAAAACAGATGGATGGTGCTCAATTGAAAAAAGGTTAGTTCTACAAATCACAAAGCAGCTTAACCTGTAGAAAACCCAATGTCTCAAACTGGACTGGGGTCCAATTGGAGTCTCCTCAGATTATCATTCAATTAAAACAATAACAACAACAGGATCACAAACAAAATGTTTGTGTTGCCTATTTCAAAAATGTCTAGACATTCTTTTCCCAAAAAACAGACATGTTTTAAAATGTATTTAGATGCTAATTTTTATTTAAAAACGTATCAGATTAATGAATAAATGGTGCAGAATGCTATTATGAATGAATATATGTGAAAGTGGCACAAGCCTAGGAAAAGTTCTGGTTTATCTGACAGTATTTCTGCTAGGTTTCATGCTGGCTGTGGGGATTTTGTGTTACTGAAAATGTTTGCCAGAGTAGAATTCATACCAAGAATACAAAAGTGCATTTTTGGAATGTATGCTTTAGAATCTTGAACAACTTTTTACTTGATCTAGAGTGTGTTTTGATTGCCTGAAAAAAATATTGCCTATCAGACAACAATGCAACGTTAAGTAGATCAATATTTGCTCATTTCTATTAAATATATTAGATTTGTAAATTATTTAGTACAATCAACAAGCTCATGTTGTATTCAGATCTTGTTACTACACAGTGTGCTCTGTCTGTGAATAAAAGATGCACTGTGTCATTCAAAAAGACCTACCATATAGGAGGCATTAAAGGGTATTTCATGTTTTCATTCTAGACAGTATTAATTAATACATTAATTAATACAAGACTGATCGGGGTAAAAAAGAGGGCTAGAGATTTTGATTTATAACTCAAAGGTTATCTTCCTTTAGGAATGTAAAAGTGGTGGGTAGCAGAAGTAATAGTAACTGGACTGATGATGAGGAGGAGGAGGAGGATGAGGAGGAGGAGGAGGAGGATGTCACCTCACTAATTCCTAGCTTAGTTGATATAATTCAAAACAACATTCAGCAATGCCTGGTAGAATGTGAACCTGAGATAAAAAGATGGAATAGTTGAAAGTGACATTTGTTGGTACCAATGTAAGACTTTTTTTAACAAATGAAAATATTAAGACTATTTGATACTTGTCATTATATGTGCAGTAGGTCCAGCCATATCAGTGGTCCAACTCTCCACAGATGGGCGCTCCTGTGGTTTGCCCCATCCTATATTAGCTGATGGTTGCACTGACATGGGTGTTTGCATGTTGCTGCCCATTGACTAATATGGTCTTGAGCTCTTGCATTTCCCCCCATCTGCAGGGCAGTGCAACCAACCCCCATATGGATGAGAAAGACCCACTGTATGGTGATAGATTTTTATAGAAACATATGGCTAGATATCATCTCCCCCACACAAAATACCTGCATATCGCTAAAGTTGCTCAGTCTTGAATATCAAGAATCCATCCATGTTTTGTCTCTGGGTTCTGAATTGGTGGTATGACATGCATGTGTATAGGTGTGGCTTACATGTGCATCTATTTTTTGATGGATCACAGGATCTTGTTCTCTAGCTCTTTGTGCTCTGTTGAAAATCTCCCCCCCCCCCCATCCCTCAGTTGTCAAGTGCTAGGAGGGGACACTGCTGTTGATGCTTAGCGATGGTAAGGAGCAGGGATAGAAGAAGCAATTCAGACAATAAAGATTTAGATCAGGGGTAGGCAACCTTTCCCCTTTAAGGGCGGAGGGACTTCAGCTTCCAGAAGCCTCAGCCATGTTGGCCAATAGTCCCATGTTGGCCAATAGCTCCTGGGATTCTGGGAGCTGAAAGCCCTTAAAGGGGAAAGGGTGCCTACCCCTGCTCCAAGGAAATGGAAAAAGAGGGTACACTCAATTGTGAACACACCCTTGTTTCTTTTCCCCTTTGTTCTGGGTACAGCTACTTTTTCCCCTCCATTAATCCATAGCTACCACTTCCTGGACTTGAAAACTAGGAGGTGACGAGAAGACATTGAACTGTGCAGACAGAGTGTTACCCTCCACCTCTTTCTTTTTGGACCTCAAGCACTGAATGCCAACTGGGATTGCCACAGAATTTTGCTCAAAACGTAATTGGAGAAGAATTTGTAAGTTTCTGCTAAATAAAGACTTTAAAAGGAAATTAGAAGAGCTTTGATAATGTTAGCAACATTTAGTAGTGCTCTTTAACATGTTGATATTTGTCTAAATTGTCATTTGTGGCATGTCTTCAATTCCTACCTGTTAACAAAGTGAGGAATTTCAGTAAATGTTTAAATAAAATTAAATCTGGGTGTAATGTAATCTCTGTCAATTTATCATAATTATTTTGCTTTTCTTTTGTTATTCATTTTCAACATTGTATAAATCCTTCAACAGTTAGCTACTCTGAGACAAAAATAATATAAACCATTCCCATTTTTTCATATTTTTCCAAGTTTCAATCTGTCAAAAATCTTGTTAATTTGTCCATCTCTGCCATGTCATAGATTTTTTTTTTTCAATCCACTCTTTAATTTCTGGAACTGGGTCTTCTTTCCAGTGTTTTGCTAATGTCATCCTGGCTGAAACAATTAAGTGGAATAACATTCTGCCATATTGTTTTTCAAATTCAGTATCCAGAAAATTTAGCAAATATAATTCAGGTTTAATTTCTAGTGTTCTGTTAAATATGTTACATATTATTTTGTGAATTTCAACCAATATTTCTTTTCTTTTCTTTTCTTTTCTTTTTTTTTTTACATGACCACCATACATGAAAGAAGGTCCCTTTTTCTTTGGCACATTTCCAACATATACTATTTAATCCATACATTTTAGCTAGTTTATCTGGTGATAAATATCGGTAAAACATTTTGTAATAATTTTCTTTTATCTCTTCACTACTAGTATAGTTCAGTCTTTATATTTTGTGCCCACACAATGATTTTTATCACTTCTTTTTCCACCTCAGTTTTTAGCAAATATTTATATAATTTTGATAGCATGCACTTATTTTCTGAGTCCAAAATTTCTTCTAATTTTTTTGTTTGTTTCAATGTTATTTTTCTTTATATCTAATTTAAATCTTTCATCTAGTTGCCATTTTAAATACCAATAAATATTTAAGTCTTCTTTTATTAGCTCTTCTTCCATTTTTAATCTAAATTTATTGTCTTATCTGATTAATATACACTTATCCCTCCACATTCACTGAGGTTAGGGGCAAGGACCCCCATGAATATGGAAAAACCACAAATAACAAAAAAACCTATGTTTTTACCTGAAAGAACACCTCTCTAGGAATCTCTAGGTCCTCCAGTGCAACTCTGTTGTCAACATTTGCCAGACATTGACCATAGAATTGCTCTGGAGGAGCTCCAAATGCCTTGTGGAATGTTCTCTCTAGGAATTTCTAGGTCCTTCAGGGCTACTTTTAGTTAAAGTTGACCATAGAGTGTGTGCCAGAGGATGAAGATATATTCCTAGAGAGAACATACTAATAAAATCTGTGAATAATTAAGTCTGCAAAAGTCAAAGCCTCAAATGTGGAGGGACAAGTGTATCTTTGTATCTTACCCACTCATTAATTGAACCTTTTTCTTTACTAAAAAAAAAAAAAAAAGCCTCATGTAGTGAAGTTTCTAATTATTTTTTTTCTCCAATCTTCTTTTTAATTTTTTTCCAGATCCAAAGAAGTGGTTTCCTTATACAATGATTATGGAATTCCTTATTGCATTTGTCTTTATTGTAATAAAGATAAGCATGCCACACATATAATGTGTTAATATTTTCAAGTTGTCATGTAGAATATTTTGTTCCATTTTAATCATGTATTTTTTAAGTGATCCTAACCTATCGTATGTGTTCTTCATTCATAATGTTTATTATCTTGACCATATTCTAATGTTGCATGGCCACACATGTCCTGATCTGCATTTGTGAAATGCTGGAAGGTATACTAGAAAGAAAAATACATTTTAAAACTGTCATTTTAACCCTTCAAGCCCTGCCTTCACTATGGCTGCATCCAGTCAATTAATTCTTCTTATTTGACCCATTGTAAAGTGGGAAGCAAATTGATTTAAATTTAAATTTTCCTTTAGATAAATTGAATTAATTGTCCTCTAAGCAGATTTACTAGTTTCTTTTTGCTTCTGTCCAGATGAAATGAGGGACAAGTTTATTTAAATTGTCCTTTAAGTCTTCTAGATGGGTTAATGTGATTGTCTTTTGATCCAAGTAAATATTACTTTGTTTATTCAAGTAAATAAGTTAATGGGTTTCTCACTCTCTCACTTTCTCTTCCTTCACTCTCTCTTTTTCTTTATTTTTCTCTTTGACTCCTTTGCTTTGTTCTACTCTGTTTCACTTTCCTCCCTCCATTTATGTCTCTCTCCAGTCTTCTCTTATTTAGAAAAAAAATGAAAAATTATATCAATTAATTAATATTTATATCAATTTCTGTCTTTGTAACTATCCCCATAGGATTCTTAGCTGACCCAATACTTGTAAGATCTTTGTATGATATTAGCTTACTTTGCTTTAAAGCTGGGGGTGATATTTGTGCCAATCTTCCAATGCGGCTTCAACTGTGTGGCTTTCTTTTTGCTTCTGGCTCCCTCGCCCTCTTCTGAGCGATCAGGTAGTTCTTTCCCTCTTCTTCTCTGTCTCTGTCCCTGACTCACTCTGTGAGGTCCTCAGAGCACTTCGCGAGCCCACCAATCTTTCCTTTTTGCAAGGGTGAGATGTCTCCCACTTATTTGTTGCTTTAATTGTTAAGTTGTTATAGTTTTTTGTAATGTTTTGGGGAATCTAGTGCATGGTGATAGCATTTCCAGAGCCTCTCTAGAGACAATACACCATGTCACCAAGTCCAGCTGGAAGTTGGAAGATAACGAAGAGAGATAGCAAGAATGTGTGAGAGAAAGAAATGAGTTAGTAAAGGACTCAGTGAAGGGAGAATAGGGGAAGATAGAGATTGATAGATAGGAGCAAGTAGGAAGATGTAGAAAGAAACAGAAAGGTCAAACTAGAGAGAAAGAGATAGGGAAGAAGTAAGATTAAACAAAGAAAGAAATTGGGAGAGATCCGAAGGCCAGCTTGATCCTAAACAAACTAGATTAAAATAAATTTTAAATCAATATAGAAAATATTAGTACTACCATAGAAAAGGAAAGAGATAAGAAATAGAAAGTAAATGAATGATTGCTAGTGTTTTAGATGTTAAAGTTTATTGTTTATTGTTATATGTGAAATGTGTTATGTGAAAATAGTAATAAAATTATATATAAGCCAATTTATGATTTATTTCATTTTTAATGAAAGGTCACTCCTTGGCCTAAAACAAACTGAAGTAGATGTTGGGGTCATAGTGAAACTGTCATAGGAGATACGTGGGTGTTTTAAATGAACTTTTACTTTTTTTAAAAAAAATCTGATGAGGGGTGTAATGGGTCCAGGAAGCAGGGGTGGTGGTAAAGAGTACTAAGGCTCTTATGGGGGCCAATGCTGCTCCCCAACTGCTAGTTCCTTCCCAGCACTGCTTTGGAGCTTTAACGGCAAGAACCAGCATTTTGAATAGAACTAGAAATAAGCAGATAGGTTATGAATGTTATTACCTTGGGAGAGTCACACATTTTCAGCCTGAGAAAACCCAGTGATGGGTTTGTTTTAGGGTCTCCATAAGTCATAAATAACTTTAAGGCACAGAACTACTACTACTACTATTACTACTACTACTACTACTACTACTAACACTGTGGTGCTGTTAGGGCTTCAAGATCACAGGGCACTGCTTAAAGTCTGAGGAACTTGCTATGCTTCCATGGGTCTTTAGGTGGTGAGTTGAATCTCAAAATCAGTGACAATGGAAGAAGAGGAACATTGCTTTGTGTATGTGATGTGAGCTTCATCCCTAGTATCACATTGTTCCATTCTCCCAGCACTAGGAATTGCTGACTCGTGTGAAGGCATTTATCCTGCAGATATACAAATTCAGCAAACTAGGGGCAAATGAAGGGACTACAGATAGACATGGTAGGTACATTCATTTGGAACTATTCTGCCATTTGGAGCAGGAAGTGGACCACCATTTTCGAAACTTCGGAGCCTTTTTGTTGTACAAATCCGAGACATAATGCCACAAGACATGGGGGTGGAGGGACTTTCTCAAAGGATGGTGGTGAGCTTTAAACAAGTCCCAGCAGCAGTATGGAATCTTCAAAAAAATCTTGTGCATGCCATGTGTGCTATAGATAAAACTACACAGAATGTGAGGGAATGACAGCATCTGCTTTAGCTTCTGGACACATTTTGCTACCTTTCTAGATATTAAAAAACAAGTGCCTTCCCTCAGCTTTGGTTGTCATATTAATTGCTTTCACTCAAATATGGGAATCTGTCCTGAACTCATGCTGCAATGGAATGCAGTATGCCAAAAGTGCAGTAGCCCAAGGAACAAACACTCCTTGACAACAAACAGTCCAGGTTCAGGAGCCATAAATCAAAGCAGAGTTCACCTAGAGTCATATCTCACAGAAGATGCAAGATGAGAGGGAAACCAACTTTACTTCCAGCAATTCAAATGAGGAAAGGCCCTGACCTGTAAAGCCCACTGGCTCAGACTCACCCAACTTGCAGACCATATTTCAAGGGGGTGTTTCCTCATTGCATGTGTGCAGCCTCTCACTTTGCCTGTGAGAGATGGACTGGATTTGTGCCAAATGCCAAAGCATTAATCTACACTAAGGACTCAGAGTTATGGTCTGGAGAATGTAGGTGGCTGTCAGAATGAACTGGAGGACAGTACAACTGTGATAGATCTGTTTTGTCTTCTGAAGATGAACTCTCAAGGAGGGGCATGATAGAATCCTTTACTCATATTACCGAGTTTCCAGAATTAGTCAATCCACAAATAACTCTGCTCTCCCTTCCAAACCTTGTCTGGTCCACCTTGGAAACATCAAAATGAATTGTTCTTATGACATAAAAAGGATTTGCCTCCAGGTTTTATATTTTGACCCCAAAATTGCAAGGAATGGGAAATGCCTGACTTGGGAACCCTAATTATGTTGTAAAAGAGCACACTAGAAAATAATCTTATGGAACAATTTCATACCACCCACATAGTTTCTGAACAGTCTTTGAAAGCAAATCCACAGACTGCATTGTACACATTAAGATGAGAAGTGAACATGATATGGATCTGAGCCTTCTCTAGGTGCTGTAGATCAACCTGTGTTTTCCAGAAATAAAAATAACTAGTACATCAGTTGTTGTTGGGTAAAGGGACAACCAGATTCTAGTTCATCATTACATTTTTTGAAGCAGTGTAGTTCTATGTACCCATTGATGGGGAGGCACTAGAAGCAAAAATATCACTGTATTTGGGCCCAGATTGAAGGATTCCTAGCTGGGAATTAGTCATTGTGGAGGGCAGATGCTGTAGTAGATGGACTTTTGGTCTATTCTAGAAGCTTTTCCTCATAATAAAATGGAAGATAAATTGATTCCAATCAGACTGAAGCAGACAGGATGAAACCTGGATTCACTACACCCTTTGCAGACTCCCTAAATAAATTACATAGAAACAAAATAAACTATGGAAGTGGCTGCTCATAGATGATGGTGAGAAGGAGTGGAAGAAAATGGAAGAAAATGCAAGAAAGGGCTGAAGTAGCAAAAGGGAGATTATTAAACTGCTGTAAAAGAACACAGTGCTGTTTCTTCTTCATTTTATTGGCCTTTCAGACACTTAACTTACTGTCTAAATTGGATACAATTCAATAGTTACATTATTTATTACAAAAGGAATAGAAAATGGCTGTTAGGCCAAAATTGGTTGCTGTTGAATGGGAAGTAGACCAAATCTCTCAGAAGAGTCAGTGGGAGGGAAATCCCATCAGAAGCAGCAGGAGAGCCTGACACAAGTGAGGTGCATTAATGGCTTCACTGGCATTGGAAGCAAGGTGGGGTGTGCTCAGCATGCCTCCATTTTATTCAGCATTTCTAAGCAGGATATAAGGAGAGAATCAAAGCTGTATCTTCAGTTGTACTGAAATGACTTCCAATGCATTTCAGAATAATCTTGACATGTGGTGCATGTGCATGTGTGCGTGTGCATGTGTGCATGCATGTGTGTGCATGCACATGTGTGCACATGTGTATATACAACCCAGAGTATGGTGAACAAGAAATAATGTCACATGGAAGTATGGAGAAGTGTAATCTTCATTTTATAAAATAACACAACAATTGATAACACTGCAACTTTTTCATGTGTGATCAATGACATTTAATCAAAGTTTTTTCCACATACAAATGTAAGAACATGAAAGTTTTTCTTTTTCTTTCTAGTGTACTTTCCAACATTTCACAAATGCAGACCAGGACATGTGTGGCCATGCAACATTAGAATGTGGTCAAGATATTAAACATTATTAATGAAGAACACATATGTCAGGTTAGGATCACTTAAAAAATAAATGATCCACAAATAAGATAGAATAAAATATTCTGCATGACAAACCTGGATTACAGATTGTGAAAAGGGGTAGATATTTGAGAGTCTATGTTTCGGGGGGTGGGGAGTCAAATTTATTTAAATATAACTATGCTAAAATTTGGAATGAAATCATTATCATCATCATCATCATCTACAGAAAAGGGGGAAATTAAATCTGCTGTGAGATTAATGTTTTGCCTAAAATGTTATTTTTGTTCCAATCCATTCCAATCTTACTAAAATGTCATTTAAACAATGGAAGAAGGATGTGTCTTATTTCATCTGGTAAGGCAAGAAACCAAGGGTCAGATTCAGGTCAATCAGGGTGGAGGAGATTTGATTCTGCCAGACCTATTATTCTGCATATTATTTGGTATAGCTAAAAGAATAGCTATTCTATCAGAATTGTTATCGATAGTGCTTTTAATATTACATATTGGTAGTAATAATACTCCTATATGACCCCTGGGTGAACTCTGGTTCCCCACCAGCTTGGGTGAAGCAGGAGGACATGTGCACACCACACCTAAGATGTAGTCATCCTTAGCAAATATTGTCCCTCAGACAGTCTAGGCAGTCACAGATGAGATTATCATTATGCCTAAGCAATCAAGAGGTGCAATATTTACCCCCTCAGGATGTTGTCAGACCGGATTAAGACACAATTCAGACCCTTACATTCAGGTGTTGACATAGTAATTATCACCTTTGCCCGGGCTTCCTTCTATCTCTATAAGAACCCTGGACTTTTGCCAGCCAGTATGGTAATTTTGGAGTCTAGACTACTCCACGTCAGTTTGACCTTTGAAGCTAGCCACGAGTATCTCCGTTCAAACCCATGCTGTGGAACAGACTTGTCCGCATCACCATTCTTCCCATCAGGTTCCCTGGAGGCGAGTCTCATCTTCAGGTGAGTATTACCCTAGTGATATCTGAATTCCTATTCCATGCTAACCACTAATCTTCCTGAGCCTTGTTTGAGTGGGTGTATGTAATAACATATGCCTAGAGATATAAGGACACTGATATATCAATACAAAACTGGTTAATGAAGACAATTGAATTAGCTGAAATGGATGATTGACAATGCTGATCAAAGAAACATCTTTGAATAGTTTTTAAAAAGATTGATATTTCTTTATTACATATTTGCAATCACATAGGGAATATGAATGGCTTTAAGTTTTATAAAACAAACAATTGATATATTGTAGAGAATATATCTAGTTTGACTGCAAATTTATAAAATTGACTGCATAGATCATGAAGGACTATGGAATGCCCTTAAAGACAGGGGTGTGCCAGCACATCTGATAGTCCTGATGAGGAATCTGTACTCAGGACAAGAGGCTACTGTCATAACAGAAAATGGAGAAATAGAATGGTTCCCAATAGGCAAAGGGATCAGACAAGGCTGTATCCTTTCAACCTATCTGTTCAACTTGTATGCAGAACATATAATAAGAAAAGCGGGCTTGGACACAGAATGAGGAGTGAAAATAGGAGGAAGGAATATCAACAATCTAAAATACGTAGATGACACCATGGTACTAGCAGAAAACCTCATAGACCTGGAACATCTACTAAAGAAGATCAAAGAAGAAAGTGCAAAGGCAGGGTTATTGTTGAGCATAAAGAAAACAAAAATAATAACCACCGAGGACCTTCACAAGTTCGACCTAGACAATGAAGAGATAGAAATAGTAAAAGAATTCTCATGCCTGGGATCAAACATTTATAGAAATGGGGACTGGAGTCAGGAAATCAGAAGAAGATTAAGAATGGGGGGGGGGGGCAGCCATGAAAAAACTAGAAATAATTCTAAAATGCATAGATATAAAGCTCAGCACAACAGTGAGAATCATACAAGCCATCATATTCCCTATTACCATATATGGATGTGAGAGCTGGACCATTAAGAAATATGATAGGAAGAAAATCAATTCATTTGAGATGTGATGCTGAAGAGTGAGGATCCCATGGACAGCCAAAAGGATAAACAAATGGGTCATGGAGCAGATCAAACCAGAAACCTCCCTGGAAGCCAAGATGACCAAATTGAGGCTGTCGTACTTTGGACCCATCATGAGAAGGGAGGAATCATTGGAAAGGCAATAATGCTGGGAAAAGTGGAGGGAAATGGGAAGAGAGGAAGGCCACACGCCAGATGGATGAACTCTATTAAGGAGGTCATGGGTATGGGTTTGCAGGAATTAAGCAGAGCAGTGGAAGATAGGGGTTCTTGGACATATCTCCTCCATAGGGTCATCATGAGTCGAGATTGACTTGAGGACTGTTAACAACAATAAAAAAAATAGTTAATGTTTGTCTGTTATTATTGATTGTATTTTAGATATACATATAAAATGTGCTTGTAACTGTGTTTTTTATTTAATAAAAATGACTTTAAAAAAAGACTGCAGCAGTTTGATTTTCCTTGAACCTAATGGGAGGTCAAGATTCACCTCCCTCCTTTCTTCTCCCTGCTGCTGAGTTAAATGGATTCAAACCACTTTTAAACTTTGAACTCAGGAGATTATTGCATGTGCTTTTCAGCCCAATCTGTGCATGGGATGGGATCGGGCTTGAATGGGGAAAAATGGGTGTTATCGCACACAAAAACGCTGCTGATGCCACTGGCCAACCACTGCCCGTCCCTGAGCCATGCTTAGCTGACTGATTTTGAGGTACAGAAAGCTTCATCTGGTGTCATCTGATGGTTGGCCAGTGGCATGGTGGCATGGTGGATGTTTTCCTCATTCACGCACATCCCCAGCCCATGCCCTGATTGGGTGAAAAATGTGTGAGTGATAATCTCCTCAGTTTGCACCAATTCAAATATGTTGTGGACAAAAGAGGATAGTTGGGGAGGAGAGAGAAACTAAGGACTTTACCAAGTGAAGCTAAAAAATAGTGTTTTAACAGGTAAAAGTGGCTTTTGACAGTACTTATCAGGCAACATCATGTCCATTATCAGACATCATCATGTCCATCATTTACCGTAGTGCACCTTTTCAATGATGGGCAAAATCCACGAATCAGCTCTCCATCTGCTAGAGCCCTAAGATCTTTAGAGGAAGGCTTTCTCTTGATCCCAGGCTTGCTTGGAAAGGACACAAGAGACAGCCTTCTCAGTGGTTGCTCCCAACCTCTGGAACTCCCTTCCACAGGAGGTTAGACCTACCTCTCCCTGTCTGCCTTTTGCTGGCAATAAATAAATAAATAAATAAACAAGCAGGCTTTTTAACATAATAATCATCACAGGGTGCTTTTGTATGTGGTGCATGTTTTACTTGTGTTTTAATATATTGTATGTTTTTAATATGAATTTTATATTGTTTTAATTAGATGATTTAACTGTTTTTAAATTTTTACTGTAAAATTTTCTCTTAAAAATTGTTTTGTGAGCCACCTTGGGTCCCTTTTTTGGGAGAAAGGCAGCATAAAAATGAAATGAAATAAACAAACTATTAAAGTGCAAAAAGCCTTCATACTTCAATTCCAGTATTACATGTTATACGGCAAAAGGAGGCCTGATTCTCCCCTTCTCCTCCACCCCTTGCTGTTCCAAAGCAGGCTGTGTGTGTTTTTTGTTTGTTTGTTTGTTTTTAATCTTTGCTGTGTTTGCATACATCAGATTAATGGAATGAAGTGGTTATGCATAGACATTTATATCCATGAGTATTCTTATCAAAAAGATGAGGGTGAAATGGGATTATGTGGCAAAGGGGTGCAGAAGGAGTGGGGTTGGATGAGACAGGAGGATCTTGGGAATGAAGCTGAGGGTTCTTGAATAAAAGCTTGGATCCAGAATGAGAGGGTGAGATTGTGTTGGGGATCAGGGAAAGGAAGGTAGGAGTCAGGTCTGTTGGCAGGAATGGAGTATGCATTATTCATGTTGGGGTGGGGGTAAAGATATTATGTGGAGGGTCCACCCCTTCCCCCCTTCCCCCATGCCAGTAGTTGAGGGCAGCCTAAATAAACCAAAAGGCATGGAGTTAGCCTGCTTTAGCATAGTGAGTGGGAGAGGGAGAAGAGGCCCCCTCCTGGTACTGATTGCTGTAATGCCAGAATTGAAGGTAGGGCTTATTATCCCTAGTGTTTTGTTTTGTTTTGTTTTTAGAAGAGCAGTCATGCAAAATAAGAAAAGTATGATAAGAAATGTTTTGAATGTGGTATGTTGCTTTTTCCTTTCATAATATAATTGCCACAAGACAGGAGGCTGGTGTGATAATGTCCTAAGGCATTTTAAAAGCAGCTGAAACAATGAGATCATAGAGGACTGATTGGGACTGATTCTGCCAAAATTGGGACAGTTGGATGATATGTATGAGGAGTTTTTTGTAAAGTAATAATTATCACCCGTTATTATGGGATATTGGTGAAATTTTGTCACTGACATCATTGATGTTGAGAAAATCAGCTCATTGTGTCCTTTACTTTTGTTACAGGGTGTGCCAGAAGTGACTAAAGTGTAAGATGGAGAAGTATGAGGGGATATCATAAAGTAATAATTATCATCTGGAAGTTATTATGGTATATTGATGAAATTTTGTCAGTGTCATCATCATCACCAAGTGACTTTTTCTTTTCCCAAAAATGAAAAATCCATTGCAGGGTTGCTGATTTGACAACACAGATGATGTTATTAATGAAGCAGAAGAGTGTTTTAAGGTGCAATCTGCAGACTTCTACCATAATGATATTTGGAGGGTCAACAAATGCTGGGAAAAATGTGTAAATCTAGATGGTGACTACATAGAGATAAGTTAACAACTACAAATAAAAACAAACTTTCTGTCATTTTTTTAAAAGGTGATAATTAGAACTTTACGATACCCCCTCATACTCAAGGAGACATATTGAAATGTTACCATTTCCAAATATTAGGCCATGCATTTACTTTATAAAAGATGGATCTTTAAACAAAAAAAAAAAAAACAAAAAAAAAAGAGGGAGGGAGGGAGGGAGGGAGGGAGGGAGGGAAAACAACACAAAAGGATGGGTAATATAACATGTAAATAGGGGGGATGAATAAGAAAAGTAATGGTAACATGTGATAATAAGAGCTGCCAAGGAATTAAAGTAATTATTCTATTTTAAGATTTACTGTTCAATACCTGATGTAATCACATCCCAGATTTAAATTTGATTTTTTTTTACTTTTTATTTATTTATTTATGTATTGAAGCCAGTGTGTATCCGTGGAGCAAGAAGGGGTAACTACGGAAGGTCCAGGAACCAATTTTATGCCCCTGGGATCAAAACATGTTTTGTTTTCATAAGCTGGTGTTAAATTGTTGTGAGACTCCCTGCAAAGTATTTAGTAAGTGAATCCCCACTACTGCAAGCTCCCATACAATTAAGATCACCGGGGGGGAGGGGGGGGGGCTAGAAAAAGGTCAGTCTAGGGTGTCTAGTGGGATGGATGTCCAAAAAACAGTATTCGGGGGCAACCTTTGTCCATTCCTGCCCTAATGTAAGTTCTTATACAAGCTGTTTTATTAACACTTTATATATTTATATACACAGCATACATTCAAGAAGACATAAACACAAACACACTGTTTCACTTAACATGGATCCTTTGTACCTTTGATCAAATTATTTAGTGAAAATTATAAGCAATTAAATGAGTGTCTGTTTTAGGCATTACATGCCAGTGGTGCAATTTCCTTTCCTTAAAACATATTGCTTGGCTTCTGTCCAGAGTTCTTTTGGCTCCCAATCAATCAGGCTTAAGGATGCAAATCTATTTTTTTTCCACATTATCTTTAAATTCTATGTGATATTCTTCAGGTTGTATTTTAGCATGATAGTTGGTTTAGTGTTCTTCTTTAGTTGTACTCTCAATTTTTTGGTATTGTCATGTCAGCAAAAGGTTATTTTAGGGTCAGGAAGTGTTTAAGGACTTCAGAGTGGGTGACAAGCAAGAAGACATGGAGAGACCAAATTTGGCTTTTAAACACTATTCATGTAACATTTATTAAGAATGGTATAATTACTTTAAGTATCGAGCTCTTTCATTCATTCCCACATTCATACATCATACTCACAACATGGCCATCCACTTGAACGTTGATCAGGCACTCATGCATGTTGGATGACCTGTTGCTGCAATTCTGGAATCATGGCATCAAGCTGGAAACTAACAAATCTTTATGGTCTGTACATTACCCTTTCTGGGTGAACATATTTTGATGGTTTCCATGGTATCATACTTGCTCAACTTTGTTTCTTTTGTTCTTATCAGAATGACTTCAGATACGTCCTGTCCCTGCTAAACTCATCCAGCCACATCTGCTTCATCTGCCAAGTTCCTCCTTTGAACAAGTCTCTGTGTGGTAGTCATCTTCTCTGGTTCTTCAGGTCATTTTTCAAACACTCAGCCATTCTCTCTCAATATTAGCAGTTGAGGTATATGCCTCAATCTTCTCCTTGCCTTGTTTTTGCATAGGCAATAGAGAATCTACATCTTCTGCTTATTATTATTATTATTATTATTATTATTATTATTATATCATTATTATTTACTTGTACCCCACTTTTCCCAAAAAATTGGAACTCAAAACAGCTTACAGTCTAAAAACACAGTACAATTAAAAATGTATAAAAATGACAAATAAAATGGAATTAAACTATTTAAATATTAAAACAAATCAATTGTTTAGTTTTTTGTGGGTTTTGTGGGCTTTGTGGCCATGTTCTAGAAGAGTTTCTTTCTGACATTTTGCCAGCATCTGTGGCTGGCATCTTCAGAGAGTACTGAAATGGAAGAGAGTGGGTCTATATATACTGGGTAGGGAGGAGTGATTCTCATGTAAACTGTGTATTGTTCTGTGTTTAATAGGTATTGTTCTGTTGTTAATGGCATGGCTTCAGGGTGGGAAGATATGCAATCAAGGATATTGTCTGCTATTGTCTGCTGGGAAAGCCCCTGACCCTGGTTGGTTTCCCATTTGCATTTGCTGAGTGCTGATTTTCTTATTTTGTAGGACTGGTAGCCACACCTTGTTTACTTTAAGGGTTTCTTCTTTCCTGTTGAAGTTATCCAAGTGTTTGTGGATTTTGATGGCTTCCCTGTGCATTCTGACCTGATAGTTGTTGGCATGGTCCAGAATTTCAGTGTTTTCAAACAGCATTTTATGCCCAGGATGGTTTATAATGTGTTCTGCTACTGCTGATTTTTCTGGCTGGCCCAGTCTGCAGTGTCTGTTCCTTGACTTGTGTTTGGACACTGCATTTGGTGGTCCCTATGTAGACTTGTCTGCAGCTGCATGGTATGCGGTAAACTCCTGTGGCTGTGAGAGGGTCTCTCCTGTCCTTTGCTGAGCACAGCATTTGTTGGATTTTCTTGATTGGTTTGTAAACCATTTGGAGGTTGTGTTTCCTCACCACTTTCCCTATTCTGTCTGTGACTCCTTTGATATATGATATATTGTTTAAAAATAGAATACAAGCAAAAAAGGCAAAAGCACATAAAAACTATGCATTTTAAAATACAACACCCTCAGGATGTTTTTAAATACATGTTTGTTTTAAATTCCTATCTGAACAGGAAGGTCTTAGCCTTCTCCAGAAGGACAACAAAGATAGGGCCATTCTTGTCTCCCTGGCAAGGGACTTCCAGAGTCTAGGGGACCCATAAAAAAGGCCCTCTCATGTTGCCACCAACTATGCTTATGATGGTGGTGAGACAGAGACAAGGACCTCTCCTGAAGATCTCAGGGCAGGTTAGTTCATATAGGGAGATACAGATTGCTAAATAACTTGGCAAATAGCTTCCAATTATTTAGCCTATTTGATTTTTGCATTGGCCATCTGATGATGTCCATGTATACAGTCACTACTTTAGTTACTTTAAAAATGTGTTTGTGATGAATAAACTGTTGGCTCATAAGGTTCAATCAGTCACTGTCCTGCTTCATTTTTTGATCTTTGGCCAATTTTTCCTACAAACTTTGATTCTTTTCTGTTTCCTACTTTTGCATTCCAATCGCCTGTTATTAACAACAAGTCCTGCTTGGGTGTGATCAATTTCCTCCTGGACTCCAGCATAGAATGTTTTCGTTTCTTGTTCTTCTGCCTCTTTAGTTGGAACATAAATTTCGATTTTGCATTATATTCTTTGACCAATCTAGCCACCCCATTTCTTCTCTGATTTTCATTTCCTGAGTTAAAAACAATGTGTAATTATCTGATTCAAAGGGCCAGAACAGACCACCCAAAAAAGGCAGATTGGGGCCACCCCAGAGCTGGTTGCCCCAGAGCCACAGCAAACACATGCTGTGGCCCTGATCCACCCCAATGCCAGCCCAAATAGGAGCAGAAAAGATCTGCTCCTATTTGGGCTGGTAAAAAGCTGCCTTAGGCAGCCCCACCACAGCCGCAAGCCAGCTTCCACATGCTCCAGCAGTGTGCGGCATCTAAATGCCATGGCCTCAGAGTGGCTTGAAGCTGCCCCTGTGTAATCACCAAGTGAGACTTCTGGGCATCTAGGGGGCATGTGGCATCTAAACACCACACCCCCAATTCACGTGGAAGGTGGCTTTTATCCCATCCCTGTCCACTTTAGTTCACTTACTCCTGTTACTGCAGCATTTATACATTACCTTTCTTGTTTTACTATGTCTAGCTTCTCTTGATTCATGCTTCTTCCTACAATATGTATTGTGCAGCCTTTGTCTTTCCTTTATCCTCTGAGCACATCAACAGTTCAATGTTCTTCTAGCTTGAGTTTAGTTGTGACATTAGCTACTCGTAGTTGTCCTCTGCTCTACCCCAGTAGCTTATTGAGCATACTCCAACCTGGAAGTCTCATTTTCTGGCATGTTCTCTTATTTCATTTTGGATTCCTCATGATAGGATTTTTGTGATAAAAGACATTCAAAAAGAGTTATTTTGCTTCCTTCCATGCAGTTCTAACAAGTATTAGCTATGGTTCCACTGTTGTTGTCTCTGAGAGGTCCTCTTCCATTGTCATCCCCTCTCCATTACTTCTTCTGCTGTAGTTTGGCCCATTATGTAGTAGCTATTTGGCCCATTATGCCTATCTGACATGAGAAAACCTACTCTACTGCACCAGCATAACCTCTTGACTCACAGAAGCACACAGTCCCGCAACTGAAGAAAGGTAATACTGTGGTGAGAAAGAGTGAATGTAGCTCACAATATATATTTGAATAATTTGTTGAATTCATGAATATATTTGCACTTAGTGTTTGGAACTTTGCTGTGAAATTTGATGTAGAGTACTGACGTTTCTCTGGCTCCCTGAAATGTTACTCTTTCCTTTCACTACCTCTCGCACAAAGCAACACTAGAATCACCTTGTTAATTGGGGTGGCCACATTACCTGGTGGTGGATTTGGGGTGGTGCATAGCATCAGACATTAACCTCCTGCTGTAGGAGATGATGTGAGGGCCAAGCTTGGGGAAGAGAAGAACAGTGATCTCTTCCATAGCCTACTCCTCTTCCATATAGAGTATTTCTGAATAAAGTGGGCTGTCTAAAGGTCATGCTAACTGAAAATTTAGTACAAACACTAGGAATTCATAAAATCATAGAGCTGGAAGAAACCTCAAGGGCCATCCAGTCCATGCAGGAATAAACAATCAAACTGCTCTAAAGAGATGATCATCCAGCCTCTGTTTAAAAACCTCCACTCTCTGAAGCAGTGTATTCCACTGTTGAATAGCTCTTACCATTGGAAAGTTCTTTCTGATGTTTATGTGAATCTCTTTTCCTGTAGCTTGAATTCATTGCTCCAAGTGGCTTTTTTGTTTTGTTTTGTTTGTCCTTAAGAAACCAACAAGAAATACCAAATACTGTAAAAAGTAGAGTGCTCTTTATTTCTACCCCTGCCTCCATATATATAGTTTTACTTTTGTACCACTATAACATCTTAAAAAAAAAAAAAAAAAAAAAAAAAAAAAAAAAAAACAAGTGAGTTTAGATGCAGTGTAAGAGCACTTTATGAGGCAACCAGAGACAAGGGCATGGTGGAAATAACTTCACCCACAAGTACCAGCAGGCCCAGCCAGTATAGCAAATTGAAAATAATTATGTGGATGGCAGTTCAGTAACATCTGAAGAGCCACATGATTCTCACCCCTGTTCTAGTGAGAGGAGTACTGTGAACAATGGATGATTTTTTAAAAAAAGTCAGTAAAAGTCTTCAACTTTAGAAATTATTTGCTGAATAATAGATTTCCTTTTATAAGCTCATTGAAAGGATGCATAAACATGGAAAAATATAAATGGAGTATTCATTATATAACTTTTCAGAAAGAGAGAGAGAGATGCAATCACACTCAAATATCTTGCTTTAGCATAGTTGTTGTTTTGTTGTTTTCTAAAATCACTGTGTAAATACATCAAAATTAAGTGTAATTATCCTTTCTGTTTCAAAAGCAAGAAACTGTAATTTGTGAGATGTTTGTGAGTCATTGCAATTGCTGCAGCTGATTGATTCAAATTAGAGCCAGAAATGTTGAGTCACAAATATCTGTGCTGTAGGCAAAAGTATTCCCCTCAGCAAGTAGTTACATATCTACAAAGATCACTCTTCAGTAGGAATGTGATAGTTTCTTAATTTTGTTCTCAAAGCAAGCAGCAAATGATTTTAACAATTTTCTTCCCACCACAAAAAATGCTTTCAAAAACAGCAATGTATAATTCAGAACTTATGCTGCACAACAGTTGCACTATATGTGCACTATCCCCCCCCCCCCCCCAGTAAACATTATTTTCCATGGAAAGCATTTTCTGAAGAGAAAATATTTCTATTCAGAAAATTTAATTTCTGTACATAAAATGCTGCAATTGGAATTTATTCTGTTAAAAATTCACACATGGGGACATTATTTTCTTTACAGGAAACATTTTCTTCTTTTTACTGCAGATAAAAGCTGCTACCTGTGGTGAATATATGTGCAGCCTTTACACAGAGCAAATACTAAACAACAAAGGCTTTAATCAGTCCAAGTGTTCTCTTGTCTTGCTATGCTACCAGTTGAGAAACAATTTTTTGACCATTTTAATACACAGGCACACTCACACACACACACTTATGGGATCATTTCTTTCAAGCCATACTATTCCACTATTTTCTGGTAAATTTCTTTAAACACATTTGGGTTATTCTGTTGTTCTAAGACATTTTAGGCCATAATAAAAACCTGTACATTTGTTAGCACTGTGATTCCTATTGATTTTAGTAGATTTCCCCCCTCGTATTCCAAATCATCAGCAATGACCATTGCAATTATTGTTTTGAGATTGTCAGAATTTGTTATTCCTTTCAACTACAGCAATGATTTCAAAATATCTTCCTTCTAATTGTTCATTCTGTCTGACATTTTCACCAGTTTTGTAAGACATTTAGCCTTCTCTATCAGAGAGATCTGATGCCACAAAAAACTGCAGTTCCCAGAATTCCCTAGCATTGAGCCATGGCAGTTAAAGTGGTCTCAAACTGGGTTATTTCTGCAGTGTGTATGCAGCCCCAATCACTGTTCAAGTTACTGTTTCCACCTTTTAAAAACATCTTTAGATATATATATTAAACATGGAATTCTAGCAGCTTTAAAATGACATGAACACTGATGTTCCAAAAGTAAGACATAATGTTCATACAAACCTGCAGCTTTTCCATCCTTGAAACAGGTATGAAGCCCAATACCTTATGTTTGACAGGTTTTCGATTGTTCACAGCTTTTATAACAAAAAGTATGTGACTGTGATTACTTTAATGAACATATGGATTTTTTTCCCTTGAAAGTATAGTTTGTTTGGTTAGGATGCACCTTTTCATTCTCTTCTAACATTTTCTCCATAAGAATACTGATTTTAACAATGAATGTATATATATTAATGTCATCAAACACTTTATTTGCATAGTTATTTCATGAACCATTAACAGCATCAACATAAATGATTTCAAATACCCATTGCCTGTAAAATTAGTTGTTATGTATATTCAACTGAACACTCACTTGTGACAAACCTGTCACCCAGATTTTCAAAAATTTTGTTCAGAGGAGGCTTGCAATTGCCTTCTTCTGAGGATGAGAGAATGTGACTTGCCCAGGGTCATCAGGTGTGTTTCTATAGCTAAATGGAGTTTCAAACACCTCTCAGAGTCTTGGTCTGTTGGAAGAATTATGCATTGCATTCTCCTGTCTCTCCTTATATAGACAGGGACTTTCCTCTCTCTTTTTCATTCAATCTCTCACATGACTCTTGTCATTCTGGGAGGCAATTTAACAGATTCTAAACTGCTTGTAACAGCAGTCAGTTGTACTTTCTTTCTGCTTAAAAAGGATGATGAGATTTATTTCTCCTTACCCAAACCACCTCCAGTTAGATTAGGTTTGAGTTATTTTATGTAAATATTTATTAAAGCCATTATTCCTTGTTTTTAAACTACAAGATGCATGTCTGTCATTTTTTCTAAGTCTTTATTCTTTAAGAAGACTGATTTTTGTATTGGCAAATGTATATGCTCCAAATGAAAAGCAGGAAGAATTTTATGAGAAAGTATTAAAGAAAGTGGAAAATATGCAAGAACAATATGCGGTCCTTGCAGGTAACTTTCATAGAATCATAGAGTTGGAAGAGACCACAAAGGCCATCCAGTCCAACCTCCTGCCATGCAGGAACTCAAAATCAAACCATCCCTGACAGATAGCCATCCAGCTTCTGTTTAAAGACCTCCAAAGAAGGAGACTCCACCACACTCTGAGGGAGTGTGCAAGCTACAGGAAAAGAGATTCCAACCCAACATTAGGAGGCACTTCCTGACACTGAGAGCTGTTCAACAATGGAACACACTCCCTCTGAGTGTGGAGGAGACTCCTTCTTTGGAGGTCTTTAAACAGAAGCTGGATGGCCATCTGTCTGGGATAGTTTGATTTTGAGTTCCTGCATGGCAGGGGGTTGAACTGGATGGCCCTTGTGGTCTCTTCCAACTCTATGATTCTGTGATTCTATGAAAAGAAGAAAATGGAACATATGATAAATATGGTTAGAGAGAAATCTGGTAAAATATGTAGAATGATGAAGGACAAATTGAAAATATTTGAAGAATTTTATAAGGAATTATACAAAGCAAGCAATAATTCTGTGGATAAAATAGAGAAGTATGTGGCAGAAAATTGGGAAATAAAAATAAAGGAGAAAGATAAAGAATTACTGGAACAATGCATTAAGAAGGCAGAGATATATGAAGTAATTAAAAATTGAAAAATGGGAAAGCTTCAGGAATTGATGGATTAGGACCAGAATATTGTAACATTTTTGAATACATGTTAATCCCAACATTGCTAAAATTATTTGTTGTTGTTAACTGCCTTCATGGCAATCTTGACCCATGGTGACCCTATGGATGAAACATCTCCAGGCCCCCCTATCCTCAACTGCTCTGCCCAGCTCCTGAAAACTCATATTCATGGTCTCTTTCTACTTCCCTCCAATCAACTGAGATATGTTATAGAAGGTATGTTAGGTGTGGGAGAGTTAGAATGGTTAGATACTGATGAAGTAGATATGAGAATATGGAACTTTTTTTTAGGGAATTTACTAAGAACGAAATTAAGATAATTGGAAACCTATTAATGAAAAACGTATTAGAAATATGGAGTAAATATAAAATAGAGCTAATGACTGAAGATTCAATAATATCACCAATAATAATGGAAAGAAAATTTCCAAAGAACCTGAGAGGAATGTTAGATAAAGAGTTAAAGAAGAGGAAAATAGATAAAATAGAAAACTGAGTGGATTTAAGATTAGAGAAAGAAGATGTAAAGGAAAAACTTATGGGGATAAAAAAATAATGGTTCCATTGTATGCAATTACAACAATGGATTGAAAACTGGAGGAGAAGGAATGTAGAAAGAAAAAAGTGCACACAATTTGAACAATTAATACCTAAAGGATGATAAATGAAGGAAAATGAAAACTTGAAAGGAGTTATTAGTAAAATTTATAAAATATTGATGGAACATAAAGGGGAGGGAAACATAGGAGAACACTTTGAGAGGAATATGGGAAGAAGAATTAGGATGTAAAATATGTGATAAGGAATGGTATAGAATTTGGGAGCAAAGACATTTGAAGAACTTATCTGTACGGATTAAAGAAAATTACTATAAATTGATATGGCAATTGTATTTGATGCTGGTGAGACTACATAATGATAAGAATTGCTGGAGAGGTTGTCATATGTGGTAGCATTGTAAATATGTACAAAATTTGGGGGGAAAGTGATTGTAGAAATAGAGAGTATTATTAATATAAAAATAGATAGAAGTCTGAATATAGTATTGTTATAATTATATAATTCAGAGAAATGGAAAAAAAGAAGAAAAAGATTGGATAACAAACCTGATTACAGCAGTGAGATTAATTATAGCAAGATATAAGAAAACAAAAATAACTGTACAATTAGAGAAGTGGTATAAAGAGGTATGGAAATTAGCAATTAATGATAAATTTACATGTAGATTGAAAGTAAAAAAAGGGGAAAAGTGATTTTGATGGAATTTTTAAAGAATTCATTGAGAAAAGAAGATGGAAAATTACCTCCATGGAAGGAATATATATATATATATTACAGGAAAATCCAATTTACTTTTGAGTTACCCTGATCCACATCAACCATGGGCTTGTCTACACACAAGGAAGAGAGTTCAGGTACTACTGTCCACATAGTTCTCCCTTCTGAACACACCTGGTTTGATAAATCACAGTATGTGTAGCTACATAGCCATGACTACTTTGTTATTTTTCCCTCTGCTTTCATGTGTGTCAATATATATAGCTACATTAGTGTGAGGCTAGAGCATGAGTTCAGAAATATATATCATGCCCCAGCCTCACACTGATGTAGTTATGGAGCACAATCCATACACATGTACAAATATTCAAATTTTCCTCTCCAAACTGGGATAAAACCCCACTATTTCCCCTCTGGAATAAAGCCCTGAGGTGATATAAAAGGCTGGATTGATCTCCAATCATCCTGTATGTCATTTGGACAGCTCACTGTAAAAACTAGGTGAGACCATTTTATTTGGCTCATGTAAACATGCATGGTATGATTCACATCTCTGAATAATCCAACTTCAGTAACTTAAAACAAACAACATGACTAGCAATTTAGAAACTGCAACAGATATATTTGTTTGTTTAAAATATTTGTATATCAGCCCTCGCTAACAAATTCCAAGTTGCTATATTATATTAGTTGAAATAATAATTGCATTAAATGCAATTAAATTAACTGAAGATACAAATCTGAAGTCAGAACAAAAGATCTCAATAAACTATTTCTATTCTTTATAGATCTAGCTCTGATCTTCACTTGGAACTAATGACTGCTTTGTTAAATAATTATCACCTCCAATGTGCTTTTTATTTACATTGTACATCTTAAAAGCTGTTAAGTTCTTGTGAGTAGGATAAAGAATGTTTGACTATGCTGTGAAAATAATCAGCTTGATGTGAACTATTGTTATTTCATTGACACAATAAAAAATGTCACACAAGCTACTGCCACACTGCAGAATGATTTGTTAAATGGCTCAATCCTATGGAATCCTGGAATTTGTAGTTTGTTGTAGCATCAGAGCTCTCTGATAGAGAAGGCTAAATAAGTCACAAAACAACAAATCCCAGAATTCCATAGCATTGAATCAAGCAGTTAAAGCAGTGCCAAACTGCATTAATTCTGCAGTGCAGTCAATGACAACAAATTGGCAGGGGCATCTAATACTCAAGAGAACAGGATCAGAATTCAAAATTACCTTTACAGATTACATTAATTTTGCAGTGTGACACCAGCCCTAGGCAGAAAGTTAAAAAGAATCTGCCCCCCCCACCATACAATGATGGCTTAGGTGAAGCCTACAGGTAGTAGAACATGATGGTCAACCTGAAGAGTATGTGCCCATATTGCACAACTATGGAGGAACTTTTAGAGATACAGATTTAAATGTAGACATCACTGACATGTTGTTACTTCCAAATAAAGAAGGAATGAACCAGACATAAGCATGCAAAGCAGACAGGCCAAAAGGAGCAGCCAGAGGCCACTTCATCCCCAATTGTCCCAGGACCATAGTGACCAGATGGCCAACTCCCGAAGCTGGCTGGCTCTGCAATCCCAAATGAGTCACTGTCAGGAATGGCTTTTTACTATTTCTTTGGCTGGCAGCTTTGGGCCACCTTAGGTGGCCTTGGAACAGCTTCTGGCCATGTTGGGGGCATGTGTCATATAAATACCACACCCCCAAAGTGGCCAGAAGCCACTCTATTTGGCCCATCTTTTTCAGGCCAAAGTGAATTGTATATATATCCATACATTTGTGGAATACACATCATGTGCAGTATATCATGGAAAAGTTAATGCTCCCTGGCTTCAATACCATAATCTGCTATGGCTTGCTAATGTTGCAAGGTAATCCCAATATAAGAATATTCATAAGAGCTCAAGGAGGAAAAAAAAACATTTTGGGTCAATATTATGTTCATACAGTTACCTAAACATTTGGAAGGGTTTTTTTTTGGGGGGGGGTTGTTTGTTTTTGCTGTAAAAGCTATTTGACAGTGATTGTCTAAAAGGAAGGAAATTTGTAAGGTAAAGATAGCACTAAAAGAGGAGATCACCAAGAAGCAGTTAACAAACACCATCAAAAGTGTTTAGGTTCTGCTCTTTCCTAAATATGTAGTTGACTAGTCTTTCTTTTTCCTCATATGGAATCAAAAGTCACGGTCATTGTGATTACCAGATCAGATCACTTTGTGAAGAATCTGAAAACAGAGACAGAACATAGGAGAAACAGAAGGGTATCTATACACAAAGTCAAGCTTTTAATCCTGGTATTCCTGGGGATCACTGAAAATAAAATTTTAAAAAGGCTGAAGCTAATCACCAGATTAATTTTCATTCTTACCCAATTTCTGACAAAAAAATTGTTCCAGATATGAATGGTTAGAACAGTCCTTAGTAGCGGATACAAGTTTCTTTTCTGCTTATCAGCATTTTGAATTAAATATGTCAAGATAAGATGTGTTTAAGAGGTTGCAAGGACTGGAAGAAAGCATTTGAAAAATCAAGTGTGCATCACAAGCATGCTGAAATTATAGTCCCTATTTAAACAATGCCCATGTGGCACATAGAAGGTGGCTTTGGGACTAGTTCCAGTGTTGGACCATGTGGAGGTGCAATTTTAGTTTGCCAGGGTGTTAATCCTTTTAAAGGGAAACAAAAATACAAAAAATAGACACACATTTTGTTTGTTGAGATTATGGTTTAATTCATACCTTCTTGATGAGTTTGCATTTAGATTTATAAAGGTAAAGGTTTCCCCTTTGACAAGATTGTCTAGTCATGTCCAACTGTAGGGGCCAATCCTCATCTCAGTTACTAAGCTGAGGGAGCCAGTGTTGTAAAAGACAATTCTGTAGTCATGTGACCAGCATGACTACATTAAACACTGCTATCTTCCCACCAAAGTGGAACCTATTCATCTACTTGCACTTTTACATGCTTTCAATCTGCTAGGTTGGCAGAAGCTGGAGCTAGTGGTGATGGGAGCTCACCCCATCACGCAGTGCTTGGGTCTCAAACTGCTGACCTGCTGACTTTGCAATATGAGAGTCTTTATATTTACCCAAAACTACAGTATCTACATTTTCCTCCTACTGCCTGTCTTTTCATCTGCCTTTCTCTCTTTCTTTATCAAACATGATAACAGTTAAAAGTTAGATATTGCTAAAATGGAATCAATTCATACTGTATGATTATATCACTATTATACTACTTCAGCTGCCATGGTTCTATCATATGGAACACTGGGATTTGCAGTTTGTATTGGAGGAGATCTTTGACTGAGAATTCTAAACTCCACTCCTTCACCTGTCAGTCCCAGGACTCCATGGACCCATGTTATTTAAAGTGGAATAATCACATTATTATTACATTATATGAATGGGCCCCAGGGGACTTGTTAATTGTGACTGGCATGATGTTTTAAAATAATTTAATAGTACATCTAATTTGTAAATGTAGGTTTGCAGATGTAGGGTATTAACATGTGTCTTTTAAAATTTTAAAATTGTGGCTTCCTTGGTTGAGTCGATCAGTCTGAAAGACAGACTTCCTCATTTCCTGCTGCTTCTGACTTTACAAGCATTGTTGTCTTTCCTAATGATTTATGCCACCTCATGATGTCCAAAGTATGGGCCATTGCAGACTGGTCCAAAGGGCCGACCTGGGGGTAGAGTTGGGTGGGGCAGCCACACGCCACACACCATTACACAAAATGCACAGTGTAAGGATGCCCTTCTGGTGCAGAAGAGCCACAGCGCCAGCTCTTCGAATGGCTTTTTGCCACCCCTAAAAGGAGCGGCAAAAGGAAGAATTGGGGCTGTGGTGTGGGGTTGCTACAGCCCTGATCTGCTGCTCCCCGGGCCGTATGCATCGGTCCTACAAATGGGTCATGTGCATCAGGCCTACAATGCCTTCAGTTTAGTAACATTTCCTGTGAGTGAGGGTTCAAGTTTGATTTGCTCACAGACCCATTTATTTGTTCTTTTTAGTAGCCCACAGTATCTGTAGAGTTCTCTTTCAGCATCATATGTTGACTTTTACCTCGTCCTTTAGTATTTTGGATATTAGATTGAAAATACCAAACAGTGTTTTTAATTTTTCCACTGCTGATTTTATTTTGTAACTTCATGATTGTTCTGTAACCAAAGCCAGATTCATCCATAATTGTTTCCTATTTAAAAAAGAGATTTGAATTGTTTTATGTCAATTGATTTACAGACATGCATATGCTTCAAAGTGGCCTTTAGCAGTAAGTTTATATCACTGGTGGTAGGTGGATTAGTGGGTCAAATATGAAATTACATTGCAACAAAAAACATTTATTTTACAGAGAAAATGAAAAAGGGTTTATTGAACTTATATTTATGATTGTGACCCCCATAGCCCTCAAAAATATTAGACCACATATTTTACATTCAAGTTCTGCTTTGCATTCAGGACTATTTCTGATTAAGCTATTTATCTTGCTGTGAATATGTATAATATAAAGAAGAAGAAGAATCTTCGCTCTCCACAGAATCTCATTTGCCTCTGACAATAAACTATGTAGTGTGAAACTCTAGCAAGTAAGCTTCTTGTGGGTATGAAAATGTACATTTGTGAAACCACTAGGAATTCAAATACATCAGACATGAGCAAATCAGGAGAACATTTTATTTATTATTTATAGCACTGGCAAGAAAGTGCAGAATGGCTTTGGCTGAGGCAGGAATCTATTATGGATATTCTATGGTTCATAAAGAGATAGCCATACCAGCTAAAACACCATCCATACATGTGCAATCTGTTACCACTCAGCCAGTTCCTCACTGGGACACCATATAGCTCATAATCCCACTGAAATTCCACAATTTTAAGGAGAGCATGTTCCAAGCTGAAAGAAGTTTTAAGAGTGCTCATCAAGAATGTATTACATTTTCTTCTGAACTGACCCACCATTTCCATGTGACCATCTGTTTAATACACTCTCGTCAAAAACCTTTTGGCCTAAATATAATTGTAGGTTTTTGTGTCAGGAGAAAGGCAGGATATAATATTAATTAATTAAATAAATATATAAAATAAAATAGTCCTGACTTGAGTTGATCCTTTGAGTCTACTGCTGAATGATAAGTATTTTTGTAAGCTCCATTGATTAAATGATCCTACTGCAGCTGAGACTAACAATTGGACTTGTTGTGTAGGTACTCAGTGCATAGTAGATCAAAGAGGGAGAAGAGAGAGAAAGGAAACCCAGCAACCTTTTGTTCAATATGCCAATATTGCAAGGACAAATATTATTTTCTACTCCAAAAGATACAGGCTGAATTCTGTATATATGTGCTTAGAATTGATGGAGAGATTACCACCTATTTTAAAATACTACCATTCATTTCAGTGGAAAAGATGACAGTACCATTGCACAGTTTTGAAAATGGAACAGGTTGTTTTACCATTCTAGGGTTTAAGTTTTATTGGGAACTTTTAATAATAATAATAATAATAATAATAATAATAATTTATATCCCACTTATTGACAGACAATCCAAGCGGCTTACAATAAAACCCGTATAACATATCCCAAAAAGAAAACCAACCCACTCCCTTAAAACAGTATTAAACAATACATAGTTAAAATAGCAATAAACATAAAATTAAAACATAACAATATAAGACATTTTACATTTAACCTTTAAAACAGGTTGCGATGCCCTATTCAACCTCTACTGTGTTCCTTATCCATCAACAACTGATGGGGCCATGAGAGGAATGCAGGAGTCAAGGAATCCAAGGCCGGGGTGATTAGTCTGGAAAGGCCTGCCGAAAGAGCTCCGTCTTGACAGCTTTTTTAAAGATGTCTAGTGATGTCAACTGATGGATCTCGTCCGGCAGGCCGTTCCAGAGCTTAGAGGCGACAGCAGAAAAAGCCCTCTGGGAGGTCGCCGCAAGCCTAGATTTTTGAGGCTGCAGCAAATTCCTCCCAGATGACATGAGAGCGTGGGGAGGATAGTACGGAAGGAGGTGATCCCTGAGATAGCTTGGACCCAAGCCATTTAGGGCTTTAAAGGTAATAACCAACACCTTGTACTGGGCCCGGAAGCTAATAGGCAGCCAGTGGAGGAACCTCAAAACCGGAGTGATGTGGTCCCTCCTAGATGTTCCAGAAATAAGCCTGGCTGCCATGTTTTGAACCAACTGAAGCTTCCGAACCAAGCATAAGGATAGCCCCATGTAGAAGCATTACAGAAGTCGAGGCGTGAGGTTACCAGTGCATGCACAATGGTCTCGAGATCCCTTACTTCCAGAAAAGGGCGCAGCTGGCGTATCAACTGAAGCTGATAACAAGCGCTCCTGACTGTCGCATTTACCTGATTTGTCTTCAGGAGTGACGAGTCAAGGAGCACCCCCAGACTGTGAACACAGTCACTGGAGGAGAGTGTGACCCCATCCAGGACTGGAGGTTGCAACCCAATTCTTGGTTTTGGGGCCGCTACCATGAGCACCTCCATCTTGTCTGGATTCAGTCTCAATCTGTTTTTCCTCATGCAGCCCATTACCGCTTGAAGACATTCATTGAGAGAGGAGATGCCATTGGAATTCGAGGCCGACGAACGAGACACAGAGAAATAGATTTGGGTGTCATCAGTGTACTGATAACACCCAGCACCATAACTCCATATAATCTCACCCAGCGGCTTCATATAGATGTTAAATAACATCGGGGACAAAATAGCCCCCTGAGGGACCCCACAAGTGAGTTCCCTCTTACTGGAGCTACTGTCCCTGAGCAACACCCTCTGGGACCTACCCGAGAGGAAGGACCGGAACCACTGCAAAGCAGTGCCCCCGATACCTAACCCCTTCAGGCGGTCCAAGAGGATGCCGTGATCTGTTGTATCAAGGCAACCATGGCAGTCTCGACCCCAAAGCCTGTCCTGAAGCCAGTTTGAAATGGGTCTAGATAATCGGCTTCATCCAAGATCGCTTGGAGTTGAAGAGCAACCGCCCTCTCGATCACCTTGCTCAAAAATGGCAGCAATGACACAGGCCTATAATTTCTCATATCCAGGGGGTCTAGGGAAGGTTTTTTCAGAAGCGGCCTAACAGCCGCTTCCTTCAAGCAAGATGGAACATATCCTTCCCTAAAGGATGCATTGATGATATCCGTGAGGAACCTCAACAATGCATCCCCTCCCTGGACAGCAAGCCATGATGGGCAAGGGTCGAGAGGGCAGGTTGTCTTCCTCAGCTTACTAAGCAGCTTGTCCACGTCCTCGGTGCTCACAGATTGAAGCTAATCCAGTATAACTACATCAATGGAGTCGCTGGACACCTCGCCTATAGACTCTGTTTCAACAGTGACATCTAAGTCGGCTCTTATCTAAGAGATTTTATCTGCAAAGTAGTTGTTAAACGCATCACAGCAGGCTGTCACAGGGTTAAGTAAGGGGTTTGGTGTAGGAGGCACCTGCGTCATCTCCCTCACCACCCTAAACAGCTCTGCTGGACGGGACTCTGCAGACGCAATACGTGCAGAGGAGAAAGCTCTCTTCGCTGCATGTATTGCCTCTCAGTAGGAACGAAGAAAATTCCTACTGTGAGTTCTGTCAGATAAGAGTCGAGTCTTCCGCCACTTGCGCTCTAGCCATCCATCCCACTTCACTTTTATCCAAAATCTGCACACTCAGTTATCCCACCCTGCCAAATCTTTATCCAGAAATTACTCAAGAAATGTGGGACTGAATATTTCAGCTCACTATCTAGTTTGAGGCACTTCAAAGACTGGCCACAAGATCACTCAGTATTTCACTCCAGTACTTGGTTGGATATTTTTATAATCTTGGAAAGAAGTATATTGCAGCTACCAAGAAAACAGATATGATGCAAACTTCTTTTGTAGCACTTTGCATTTAATTATATCCACCTTCTAAAAACATAACAGTTGCCTGGGAACTTTTGAGGGACAAATTTATCAGTTTTACTTTCTTACACATTCAAATTTAATAATAATAATAATAATAATAATAATAAATTTTATTTTTAACCCGCCCCTCTGCTAGGCAACCGGGGCGGCGTACAATAAGTTAAAACAATACCGAAGTAAAACAGATCACCAAATCCCCAACTAACCCTCCCACCCCTTAAAAATAAATTAAACTAAGATAATATTAAAAACAACAAATAGTAAACATCAAATACTAAAATCATCAAACAAATAGCAAAGCAAAAACAGCTTCATTTATATACCGCTTCATATCATGCTATGGGATGTCTAAGCGGTTTACAACTGTGAGCTGATTGCCCCCCAACAGCTGGGTACTCATTTTAGCGACCTCGGAAGGATGCAGGCCTGAGTCAAGCCTCAGCCCTGGCTGGTATTGAACTCGTAACCTTGTGGTCTATGAGTGAGTGGCTGCAGTACAGGCATTTAACCACTGTGCCACCAGGGCAAACAATAGCACCTGGGGGTAGGGGAGCGGCTGGGGGTAGGAGAGCAGGTTGACAAGCCAGATCATTTTGGCAAGGGGGGGGTGAGCCGAGAGATTATTCCGGGAAGGCCTGCCGGAAGAGATCCGTCTTTACTGCTTTTTTAAAACAGTCAAGAGTGGTAATAAGATGGATTTCATCCAGCAGGTCATTCCATAATCTTGGAGCGGCAGCAGAAAAGGCCCTCTGGGAGGTCTGCAACAGCCTAGTTTTCATAGGCTGCAGAGGACTGGAGGACCGGAGTGCACGGGGGGGATTGTACGGGAAGAGGCGGTCCCTAAGATAAGTTGGACCCAAGCCATGTAGGGCTTTAAAGGTCAAAACCAACACCTTGTAATGTGCCTGGAAACTAATTGGCAGCCAGTGGAGAGATTTCAATACTGGTGTGATGTGCTCTCTCCTAGATATACCAATGAGTAACCTGGCTGCCATATTTTTAGCCAATTGAAGTTTCCGGGTTAGGCACAAGGGTAGCCCCATGTAGAGCGCATTACAGAAATCCAAACGTGAGGTTACCAGACTGTGTACCACAGTTTCGAGATCCCTTGTCTTCTGAAAAGGGTGCAGCTGGCATATCAGCCGAAGCTGATAACAAGCACTCCTGACTATCGCATTCACCTGACTAGTCATGTAAAGTGACGAATCTAGGAGCACCCCCAGACTGCGAACACAGTCCTTGGAGGAAAGTGTGACTCCGTCCAGGACTGGGAGGTGTATTACCAAGCCTGGTTTTGGGCCCGTCACTGTTAGTACCTCCATTTTGTCTGGATTCAGTCTCAATCTGTTTTTCCTCATCCAATCCATTACCGCCCTAAGACAGTCATTGAGAGGAGAGATGCCATCTGAGGTCTGGGCAGATGATCTGGTCATGGAGAGCTATATCT
This sequence comes from Phrynosoma blainvillii, assembly GCA_026167975.1. Taxonomy (NCBI): domain Eukaryota; kingdom Metazoa; phylum Chordata; class Lepidosauria; order Squamata; family Phrynosomatidae; genus Phrynosoma; species Phrynosoma blainvillii. Next base: position 200,368,595 of record JANUYF010000003.1, read on the forward strand.
GGGTGTTGTCAGCATACTGAAGACACCGTGCTTCATGCCTCCTAATGATCTCTCCCAATGGCTTCATATAAATGTTAAATAGCATCGGGGACAGGATGGCACCCTGAGGGATGCCACAATTTAGCTTTATTCTAGAAGAGCAACTGTCCCCGAGCCTCACCCTCTGTGATCTGTCCGAGAGAAAGGAATGGAACCACTGCAGTGGGGCATATCAGATTGGTGAGAACCCATTGGGCACCTTAAGTAGAAAGGTGATTCCTTGAACTGCACCTATGGTTGGGTAGGACTTAGATGCTTGGAGGACAATTATATTTGGGGCCAGCCCTGTGTAACCTCTCTCCAAAGTCATGTAAAATGGGTGGTTTCTTAAGGAGAGTCTTCCCAGCCATGAAGGATATGTTGACCAATGGCAGGCTGTAGGCTTACAGTCTGGCAATTGGGAGTACATGTAATCTGACCTTTGCCTTAATGGAATTCCACACTAGGAGACCCACAGCAGAGCTTGAACTGTAAGTACTTAAATAATTGTGGCTTTAATTTATACCAACATCTGTGTCTTGCCTCTTTATTTTCAAGTTGTTGGAGTGGAGTGGGAATCAACAGAGTTACCATTGTAACTTGAAAAGATCCAAGGAATTATTTTCAGTCTTTTTTGAATAAGCAAAAAAGCTGGCAACATTTAATGGGCCCAACAGTGTCATACTAGGGACACTTCTTAGAGGTAAACTTAGAAATAAGAAAGAGGAAGTTCCACTAAACATAATGGGACATAATATTGGAAGAAAGCATATGCATAAAATAAGGCTGTTAGTCACAACTAAGAACTAATGAGCAAATTCAACAAGTCTCTTCATTTGCAATTATAATACTATCAAGGGGAAAAATCCAAGTGTGTTTGATTAGTCTGTAATAAAGGATATATGTAGTGGAAGCTGGAGCTTCACACAAAGTAGAAATGGTAAAACAATCCTAATGGGGCATGAAAGAATGAATTCTGTGGTAAATACTCCATCTCTGCATATGCACTCTGGTCAGAATGGAAAAGGAACAATTCTAACAGGGCATAAGAAGATTTATTCTGTGGTAAATATTCCACAAAACCCCAAAATCTGCCTATTCACTGTGGCTAGACTGGAAAGGGAAAAAATGGAAATTTCATTCTCCATTGGGGAAGAATCAATTATAATAGCATCACATTTTACTTAGGGTTTCTAGGGGAAGGTATTCCCAGAACAAGGATGGTTAGGGATCCTGTGGATTCTTAGCACTTTCTGGCATCCTCCAGCACTGTCTTTAGTAGAACAGCAGAAAAACTGATGGGTGTAAAGCCTTATACCACCATGAATGCCTGTAGTTCTTTGTTTCTAATAAAAAAGCTGAAGAGCTGAGCATTTGCAATTTTCTTAGTATTACTATACATTATTGTACAAATAAGGTGTTATTATTCAAAGAATACAGATTTGTTTTAAATATCAATATAGATTATTTAATATGATGGTAATAATGTTGTTTAGTTAATCATTAAATAATGTTTATTAATATAATAAGGACAAGATAAAAATAGTCATGATTTTAAAAAAAATGATTAAATGAGCTATTCCCAACATTAATGTTATCTAGATTAGAACAAAAGAAATCAAATTGGGGATGGTTAGCATTTTAGAATAAGATAAGGGACCTCCTTTAATGAGCCCTAAATCTCCCAGATCATGCTAATATCATCTGTCCAACTGTATGCCTTCTCCTCTACCAAGGAAATATGGTGTTAATATAGTAATATCATTTCCTATCTTTGATTAACTTGCAATGAATGAAATGCATGCTTGACAAATACGGGGGGGGGGGGGGGGGCAGACAAGCAAATTTAAAACCAAAGCTGCAGTTTACTCTTTGGTAAAACCTGTGGGACCAAGACCAAGGCTGTTCCATTTAACACTCTAAGGCAGTTGTGCCTGGTATCTTCAAAAAAGAGAATACAGTGAATCCTTGGTATCCACTGGGATTTGGTTCCAGTATTGCCCCCCCCCCACACACACACACACGCCTCAAATATCTGTGGATGCTCAAGTCCCATTAGATACAATGACATAGTAAAATGGTGTCACTCATAACAAATTGGCAAAATCAAGGCTTGCTTTTTGGAATTCATTTTTCTTGGAATATTTTCAATCCATGGATACTTGAATCCATGTATAAAAATAAATAAATCTGTAGATATTGAGGGCTGACTGTAATTGCTTTTAATTTCAAATTAAAACTCATAATGCATACACTTCCCCACTGATATGGACCCCCCCCCCTCCACATTCAAGGGAAGAATACAGAAATCCAGTTAAGTCTCATTACAAATGGAAATGCAGAAATGAACATAGAAAGGGGTGATGAAAACCAGATATATTCCAGTTCTGTCTGTCCGTCTGCCTGTCTGTGTGCATGAGAGAGAGAAAGACAAAAAGAAATCAGTATGGAATTGTTGTTAACTACCCTCGAGTCAACCTCAACTCATGGTGACCCTATGGATGAGACATCTCCAAGATATTCTGTTCTCCACTGCTCTAATCAGATCCTGGAGACTCAGGTCTGTGGCCTCATTGATTGAGTCTAATAATTTGACATGTGGCCTTCCTCTCTTTCTACTGACCTATACCTTTCCTAATATCATTTTTTGTTCTAATGATTCAAGCCTTCACATGATGTTGCCAAAGTATGACAGCCTCAATTTAATCATTGCTGCCCTTCTTAATAATAGTTTTCTTCCAATTTCTTCACTGCAGTCTCCATTCTGATCAATATTTGATCCAAGGTATGAGAACTCTTCAACTGTTTGAATATTTCTATTATCTAGGATGAATTCTTGTAGATCTTCCATGGCATGATGTATTGCACAATTTTTCCTCCAATACACCCTTTCCCAAAGATTTAGTTGGCAACTAGAGCTTTGGAACATTTTTCATTTAACCCAAATTGTGGTGGCCTGTAATTTCATTTATATGAAGTATGTAAGACACTCAATGAAAATCTTTTAATATTGTCATAGATTTTTTTTTTTTAAAGGTCTTGGCAGAAGCTCCCCTTTTTAAATTCCCACTTTTGCTGCCACCTGGAAGTTATGCCTTTTGGATGAATATCATTCATCTGTTTAATTAGGCCACAAAGGGTTATATTGACTAATAAATGATAAAGCAGTTTTTGAATAATGTGTAAAGTCTATTACAACTGCATTCTTAAATAATAAACCCAAAAGGAAAAAGAATTAATAAAAGTCAATATTTTAATGCAATTGAGTGGTTTAGCTAGGAATTAAGTCAGAACATGACAGTATTAGATCCCTTAGTATTTCCAGCAGAAAGCAGATAATACCATTTTTGGGAGGATATCCATATATATGGGATTTATTAATTCTCCTTTAGACATACCAAACACTTGTCACTTCTTTTCTATTACTAAATTGCAAATATGTTATTCAGAAAATGTGCAGTATCTATTAATCAAGTAAGGATTATACTGCAAATATCCAAGTATTACTGGCAACTATGAGTTTTCCCCAGTATACAAACGGATATTGTAGAGTCTCAAAGGTGCTACAAGATCATTTTGCATTCTGATATTGCATATGAACACAGCTATGTCTCTGAATTCTACCCCCATGGACTGCTTTCCACCCCAAACTCTGGAACAACCTGCCGGATGAGATCCTCCAGTTGACATCATTAGACAGCTTTAAAAAAGCTGTCAAGACGGATCTCTTCTGGCAGGCCTTTCCAGATTAACCATCCCGGCCCAGGCTCCCTGATCCCCTCATTCCTCCCGTGGCCCCATCTTTAGTGATGGTTGAGGATCCCCAGAGGGACATCAGGGTTTTTGTTTGTTTTAATTATGGTTTTATGTTTTGATATTGTGTTTTAATTTGTCATATTGTTTAATACTTTCTTAAAGGGGGGGAGGGATTATAATGTTTTAATGTTATATTTTACTCTTGTTATTTACTGTTGTCAACCACCCGGATTGGTTCGCCATAGGGCGGTATACAAATTATTATTATTATTATTATTATTATTACCTTAGTGAAGATAGGGCCACTGTGGAGAGCCTGTGCAAAATAAAGGATACCAGAAAGAGATGGGATCAAATGCCAAATCACCTATGAACCCTACTGGCTAAGTTTGGATTACTCACTCAGACCTACAATCAGGCCAAGAGGTGTCTACTCAGGCAAAGGATTTTGGACACAACAAAAGAACAGAAAATCCACTCACTCTTTGCAAGCCACTATGTACTCATAATCATCCACAAAGTAAAGGAGAGGCTACAATGTTATATATAGAATATTAGTCATGACCACATGTGAGAACAGTCTCTTTCTCAGATTAAAGGGATATCACTTTAATTGGATCCATATTTGGTCCTCTCTCTCTTATAATTCCAATTCAGCCAACCCAAAGAAAGAATACTTAAAACAATTCACAGGTATTAACTAACTCCTATCCAATTATGAATAATAGCTTGAAAGGCGAAGAATGCCCCACCATTATGCTGGAGGAGTTGCAAACAGAATGTTTCCTATCTCCATATGTAGATAGAATTTCCTAAAGCTAAAATGCATTAGTGGTCATAAACCAGACCTCACTTATCACCAACCAAACCATTTTTACCCTGAATTGTTGTTACTTCATTTGTATACCAAAAGGGTGAAATGGATGGGCCAAATACAGTGGTTTTCATCTGCTTTAAAGTTGGGCATTTAGACACATGCCTCCAAAGCAGGTAGAAACCAGATTGAACCTGTGCTCTAGAGCTAAAAAGAGCAAAAAGAAGCCAAGATATTCTGACTTAGCCTGTGAAATATGCACCTTTAACCCTATATATTAACCCCCCAATGCAAGAGCAGTTTGAAAGTGATCCAGCTTAACCCCAAACCTAAAGCTGCATATAAATGCACCAGTGCAAGTGTGCATTTAAAAAGGATGGAGCCAGTGTACCCAAGTAGTCGGGGCAGCAATGCAAAAAAGTGAAAGTGTGATACCTCCAATTGATATAAGTACAACATACACAAACCAGACAGTTCAAGATGGAGTATGGAGTGAAGGGGGATGAAAAGGGCATGTGGGGGGGCATGATTGTGCTTTGTCAGTGTTTTACTGGGCACACTGATTCTCTGATGTCCTGTACTGGTGGAAGATTGCAGGTGCTACCATGTGACAATCAAAGAGGTGACCATCCATTGGGATGGCATCTAGGCAGCAGACAGTCACCAGAGGTGTGTTTGTGTGATGGTGCACATGCATGGTGGGGAGGTGACAAAAAAACAATTACCCAGAGGTGCAGCTTGATGCAGCACCATGCACTTGGCCCATGTGCATTCAGGTCACTTGGGAGCAGCTGGTGCAGACAGCAGGGTTTTGACCCACTTCTGGAAAATGCAGGTTCCAGCTGCATTTTCCTGCCCTTCTATTACACCCCAAAGAAAACAGTGCTCAGAAACACCAAAAGCTTATTGCATTTCTTCTGGCTGCTGAAAGAACTGAAATAGCTGCCCACTGGAAGATGGGAGTTTTAACTTTGGAAAAATGGTTAGCAAGAGTTTGGAATGCATGGTTACGTGAAAAAACCTTCCCACACCTTCAACTTTTGTAATGGACCAAAAACAAAAACAAAAACACCCCTTTTGTGAGGACAAGTCAACTCCTATTGACTATGTTACCACTACCTCACATTTGCCCAGAACATTGTCAGGAATTGCTAACTTATGAAGACACATTTTCTGCTTGAGCCCAACACCTTTATGACAGGCTTCCTTAGTGAACTTTTGTGTGTATCCTAATCATACAATGACACCCAGATAACTACCCTAATGGGATTGTCTATTAAGAGTCCCTTATATGTGTTTTTCTGTTAACTAATATCCTAAGTCTGTTGGAATATTTTTTTGTTGTTGATTTGGTATTCTTTATGGAACTGAAATAAATAGGGTTTAAAACAAAACAAACAAACAAACAGCTAATTGTTAATTATGTACTTTGTTACTCTTGTCTTTTTTACTGCCATGTACTGGGAAGAGGCTGGATTTTCTGCTTCATTTGCCAAAATAATGTGGCTATTTTTGGGTACTATGCACCTTGACTTATAGACAAGCAGAAATGCCTAGGTTACTACACCAAACAGCAAAATATCTTGAGCTAACTCAGGCACTGTGACTAACATTATGTTTGCAGGATTGTTGTGAGACTTCATGAGTTAAGCATGCTGCCCTGAACTGTTTGCAAGGAGAGTACAATAAAGATTAAACATAAATCAGGAGAATCATTATACATAGCTCCTGAACTCTTGGACAGGATAGAAACACACAGATGTAGGAGGGATGCATGCAGGAAAAAGTTTTTACCCCCCAGATAGCTGAGTGTTTACTTAATTTGCATAGTTTTTTGTTTTGCACAAATTTCACACAAGTTGTACATTTTGTGCAAACACTTGGATTTCCATGCAGAAAAATCATGTGCCATTTTCTAGCATGTGTCATTACAGGGATGAGGGATCATACTAGAATTAGTGTACTTTGGACAAAATGCACATGTTTCTGTTCCTTCATGCTGGCTATGTGCTGTAATAAATTCATTCTTTCATTCAAAAACATTTTTTTTTAAAAAAAAAAAAGATTTTTAAATGATTTTAAAAACAAACAAATTAATCCCCTTATAAAGTTCACTGAGGGTTGATGTCTTTTTCCTCACCATTAAGACACCCTCACCTGTATAAAATCAGGCTGCAAATGTTAACAGCCATCCTTTATATTTGTAGTGTGATCTCATCAACACCAGTCATTCACAGGATTACTAAGGAACATTTAATCTATTTGTTCCAACTGTCTATATTTTTGGATCTTATCCATTAGGCTGCATATGTATGGCCTCCGTTATAGCCAATTTCACTACAAATGTACACATAGTCCTTTCTAACACTTTCCAACTTGGTAGGTGAGAAATTGATCAACCACTGTATAACAGGTAAGACTGAAGGTGATGTCACCCATTGCATAATCAATTGTGCAAATGTGGGATCCAGTGTAGATTAGCATACATTTATGCCACACTAACAGCATGTAAGATCTAATAATAATAATAATAATAATAATAATAATAATAATTTATTTATTTATTTATAGCCCACCCCTCTGCGCAGCAATCGGGGCGGGGTACAAAAATATTTAAAACAAAACAAAGTTAAAAACATTCCCTCATCCCATAATCCCACCCTCCCATCCCCTTAAAACAGAATTAAACAACAAACCAATTAAAATACAATATTAAATAAATTAAAAACATCCAAGATAACATAAGGAATAACAAATTAGGGATTCATCTCTCAGCTGACAGTTATTCCAGGAAGGCCTGCTGAAAGACATCCGTCTTTACTGCTTTTTTAAAAGTAGCAAGCGTAGTGATAAGACGGATCTCATCCGGCAGGCCATTCCAAAGTCTGGGAGTGGTTGTGGAGAAGGCCCTCTGGGAGGTCTGGGACAGTCTAGTTTTTATTGGCTGTAGCAGATTCCTCCCAGAGGACCGAAGGGCGCGGGGGGATCATATGGGGAGAGGCAGTCCCTAAGATAAGATGGACCCAAGCCATGTAGGGCTTTAAAGGTCAAGACCAACACCTTGTACTGTGCCCGGAAACTAATCGGCAGCCAGTGGAGGGATTTCAGCACAGGTGTTATGTGCTCCCTCCTTGATGTTCCCATAATTACCCTGGCTGCCATATTCTGTAACAGTTGAAGTTTCCGAGTTAGGCACAAGGGTAGCCCCATGTAGAGTGCATTGCAGTAGTCCAGATGTGAGGTTACCAGGGCATGTACCACAGCTTCCAAATCCCTCACATCCAGATAAGGGGGCAGTTGGCGTATCAGCCGAAGCTGATAACAGGCACTCCTGACCGCCGCATTCATCTGACTAGTCATGTGAAGCGACGAATCAAGGAGTACCCCCAGACTGCAAACACAGTCCTTGGAGGAGAGTGTGATTCCATCCAGGACTGGAGACTGTATTCCCAGATCTGGTTTCGGGCCTGTAACTGTGAGTACCTCCGTTTTGTCGGGATTCAACTTCAATCTGTTTTTCCTCATCCAACCCATTACCGCTCTGAGACAGTCATTAAGAGGAGAGACGCCATCTGAAGTCTGAGACGATGATCTGGTCATGATCTGGTCGATGATCTTATGCTCCTACAATATACATTTCTTTAAAAAATATATGAACAGAAAAAAATATTTTTGGTCATCTGCTTACTAATAGCCCTTGACCCATGTAATTCAATTTTTTCATGTAACTGGGAGCATCTGGTAGACCATAAAATGAATGTATAACTCTTGCACTTAACTCATAAAATCCTGCTATTTTTAGTTTATGTGAAATGAAATTGAGACAGCCCGGCAGGATTTTTTCTTATTACTTGAAAAAAAAATTGATGCTATACAATTTGAAACAAGAAGATGGTATACAGTTCACAACCAAAATAACAGTAACAAGTGAGTAAGTAAAACACTTTGTAAGACTGAGTCATGATGATAAAAATAATTGCTCATTTATCTGTAGTTGAAAAACAACTAGAATAGCTAAGGTTTGTACGTATGTCTGTATCTGTGACTGTGTTCAGACCGGCTCTGCATGTGTGGGTTTGTAGGGAGTATATAAGCTGCTCAAGAATTAAATAGCTAATGATTCCTGATGTTGTTATATATGGTTAATTTAACTACTTATACTTCTTACACTTGTACTTTGCACTTTATCAAGAGTGATAGGAGGACCCCTGCCTTTTGCACTGGCACAAAGGACACAAGACTCCTTTTTTGGGTTTAAACTGGCCACAACGTTAATTAAATTGTACAGGGTCTAAATTAAAGGAATGAATTATTAATATATCAACTTTGCCACAGGTGTAAATGAAGGTGTACCCACCCAAGGATGATCCTTCACTGCCCGTGGCAAAACAATAATTAAACAACAAATAATAACAGTAAATAAATAAACAAATAAGTAAACAAATAAACAAATCCCTCTCCCGGAAATGACATCATATTCCATCATATGACATCACAAAATGTTATGACGTTAACCATTAATTGATTACATCATTTCCTGTGAATTTGTTTAGAGCCAAATTTTAATTCCCAATTTAACTAACCGAATTAAGTTTATCTGTGGGATGGGGGTCATTCCCTGCCACAAGAGGGGGCCAGCCCAACTAGGCATCCCCTCCCCCCCACAGATAGCTTCATAAATCTGATCGGAGAGGGCACCAACATACAACAATAACCCTTCTGAGGAGAGGTGTACCCCATCTGCCCTGTACAATTGAGCCTTGTCTAGCTTAATGTCATGTTGAATCAGAAACATACCCTTTTTTATCAATTGCTTGGAAACAAGGCGATTTAGCCATCGCTGTGCATTGTTGATGGCGGAGTCCTTTTGTGCACCAGACCGGGATCGTCTAGGCACCAACTTAGTCCAAATTATTACTGCCAGAAAGAAAATCGCTTTCAACTCCTCTAAATCTTTCACAATTTGCTTGGCAAGCTGCAAACAAGGTACACGCGCCAGGTCATTCTCACCCAGGTGAACAACCACTGCCTGAGGGTGAGGACGCGACCGTGCCAGTTCCTTAATATGAGGCAGGAGAGATGGCCACATCATGCCCCTCTGCCCAATCCAGACTATGCGACCAATGTTGGCCAGGCCCAGGGAATTGTCGTAACGGTGCTCCAGCAGGAAGCGCTCCGCCCAAGCCACCAGGCTATGTCTGACTATCCAAATATCTCCAGGAATGAAGCCAGCTGAAAACATGCAAAAGAGTCAGCACAACTAATTGGGATTCCCACTGCCCAATTGCCTAACATAGGATTTAAAAGCACGTGAACGCCACCTGCCAATCCTGCAAATGTCAGTTTCACTCAAGCTATAAGTGGCAGCAACCATCACAGCTCTGATATGAAAGAACTGCGAGGAAAAAGAATCCTCAGGCAAACCAGCCTTCCTTACCACTTCTTTTAACACTGCCCTGAATTGGAATTGTGTTGGGGCAGGCCGAACAAATGAAGAAACAAATATCCAGGCGTATTAGGCCTGATTCTTAAATAATTTTCTGCCACTGGGCAGATTTGACCCTGTTGGGCCTTGGCCGGAAATAAGGACTGACCTTTGGCAAACTGGTTGGTAGTGAGATTAATTAGTGATGGGGCCTTTTCCTCCTGGGGACACCAGCTGAGAGACAGCACTCCCCCCTGATCTTTTCCCTTTAATACAAGGATTCCCGGGGTGGCCGCACCCACAGGTGTTACACTTGTGATCAAACCTGCAGGGTTGTCTTTTACATTTGCCAGCATTAAAGTCCCAACACAATCCGAATTGTCTTTTATCACCCGTGGTAGGCCTCACATTTGGCCCTCTCGGCAAGGTGACCATCGGGACAAAGCCATTGTCACACCTGCTCAAAGGGGAGGCCCCCACCATGACGTGCTCGAGCATAGGGAGTTTGAGCGCCTGAAACTCGTTTGGCAAACTAAACACAATGCCATCCTTAACCATGATCCTTGGTTCAGGATCTCTAAAGGTTAAAGTAAATAAATCAATGTATTCACCCTTCCAAATCCTTTCTTTAGTGGCAAGAGGAAGGTGAGAACCAAGGGGTGTAGACATACCAGTGTAAGAAGTAGGCTCCACACTGCCAACCGCTTCAGGTAACAATTGTGCATCAGCAATTTGCACAACAGGTGTGGTACTAGCAACAGCAGAGGGCTGACCACCCTGCACCCATGCATCAGGCACGTGTAAAACAGCAGGCACCTGGACAGACACATTCAAAGCCCCAGGGTTAGGCCGCTCCAAAGCCGCCCCCTGTCCAACCTGGCTAACTGGAGCCCATACCGAGGTAAGCCAATTAGACCACGCAATCTAGGAGACACACCTGAACTTGAAGCTTGAGCCATTTCACCACTTGACCGCGAAGGTCCCACAAAATATGGCCCCACAACAGCTCAGGTGTCCAAGGTAGCGGAGGTAGCAGCTGCTTGATCGCCTCCTTGCTCGCCACCAGCCTGTTCCATTGTGCCGCTTGGAACCACACTCTGTAAGAGGTTATACAAATCAGCCATAGTAGTCTGCCTGGACACAGGGGGAACCACACCCTGCATCCCCAAACCCGGGACTCTTTGCAAAAGATCCCACACATCGGCAACCGTGGGGTGCCCGAGCTCCATTGCCGAAGCCACCGGCGGGCCCGGTGTAGCAGTGGCCAGCTGAGACTCAGGTGCTACCATGAAAGAAAACGCTTCAGTGTTGTCAAGACCTGAAGGGTTAACACTTCAGGAAGAGGCAGTAGCCTGGAGTTCCTTTTGTGCAAGTTGATTGCACAGCGCCATGCAAGCCTGTACAGTTTTGCCTAATTGAGTAACTTGGGCAACTAAATCCTCCTCTCTGCTGCTAGGCTTCGAAGGTCTTTTAGAAGCCAAGTGACCTGCAGAAGGTGCAGCAGAAGCCGTGTGGCATTCGGATTGTGCCTTACTACGCTGCATCCTGAGGTCAGTGACAAGGAATGCGGGCCCTAAACAAAATCACCCCCGTGGATGATTACCACCTGGCCTCAGTAGGCCATCCTCTCCCAAGTCTCACAAGAGACACCACAGCCAGGAAGCGCTGCTTGCAACAACCACTGGAGAGGTGTCCACCGAAGGCCCAACATGGAACCTTCACCCAAAGACTAACGTCTTCACACTCTCACCAGCGGTGGGTCCCAACCTTACCAGATTGAATGACCGGGGCATCTCAGGGCCTAAAAATACCTTTAAAAAAACGACACACCTGGTGAGAAAGAACCCAGAGGACCCTCCTCAGGTGTAGTCCCCAAGAATTGGGGATGCGGAGATTCAGGAGGCCCTGAAGGCTGGCCCGAAGGCCACTCGCTCACCCCCATGGGTTGCTCTAGGAGAATACCTGAGCCCACAAGTAAATGATAGGAACACAGAATAAGTAGGCAAGAGCTACAATAGCGCAAGCCCAAAAACGCAAGGACAAAGCCAAGCACGCCAAAAGCAGAGAACGGATCAATGTTACTCTCACCGTCTCGACTATAAAAATGGCTGCCTCCATGTGGCTGCACTGAGTTATATACAACAAACTCTCGTCCAATTCTTGCATAACCATAATCTTGTGAGAATTGGTAAAGCAACCTGTTGGGCCAGGTGAGCTGGTGTGATGTTTCCCGCGAGCCTTCACCAACCAGGAGTCTTTGTCCTTATTTGGCCAGCACAACAAGAAACCTCTCCCGACAAGTCAGGGGGTGTCTTTCTCTATGTCCCTATACAACAAATAGCAGGATAGACAGTAATATTTCACAGGATAACAGGCAGGTCAATACCTTCCTATTATAAATATATGAAACAAAATTATGGTGAGAAAACTAAAATCCAATATTATCAGTCCTTCTACAAATGTTAGTGTAAAGTGGCAGGGATAATGCTGAATCGAAAGAATAGCCTTGTTCAGTATGTGATGCGCATGATAGGTATGGAAAGAAAATTCAAAGACTTAGGGCACTGGGGAGGATTGTTTTAAAAAGGAGCTTCTTGAGTGTTGGAAAACCACAACAAGAATTGTCTTTTATTCTTAACTGCCCTTGAGTTGATCTTGACTCATGACAACCGTGTGAATGAGACATCGCCAAGACCCCCTATTCTCCACTGCTCTGCTTAATTCCTGCAAACCTCTACCCGTGACCTCCTTAATAGAGTCCATCCATCTGGCATGTGGCCTCCCTCTCTTCCTATTTCCCTCCACTTTTCCCAGCATTATTGTCTTTTCTAATGAGTCCTCTCTTCTCATGATGTGTCCAAAGTATGACAGCCTCAGTTTGATCATCTTGGCTGCCAGGGAGGTTTCTAGTTTGATATGCGCTAGGACCCATTTGTTTGTCCTTTTGGCTGTCCATGGGATCCTCAGTACTCTTCTCCAGCATCACATCTCAAATGCATTGATTTTCTTCCTATCATCTTTCTTAACTGTCCAGCTCTCACATCCATACATGGCAACAGGAGATACAATGGCTTGTATTATCCTAACTTTTGTGCTGAGTTGTATATCTTTGCATTTTAGAATCTTTTCTAGTTCTTTCATGTCTACCCTTCCCATTCTTAATTTTCTGATTTCCTGACTCCAGTCCCCGCTTCTACCATTGTAGAATGGTAGGTATGAGAGTTTTCCTCAGTGGTCATTATTTTTGTTTTCTTTATGTTCAACATTAAGTCTGCCTTAGCAATTTCCTCTTTGATCTTCCTTAGCAGGATGCAGCCTTCTCTGACCCCTTTGCCAATTAGGGGGCATTCTGTTTCTCTGTGTTCTGTTCTGACAGTAGCCTCTTGTCCTGAATACAGATTCCTCATCAAGACTATCAGATGTGTTGGCACCCATGTCTTTAAGGGCATTCCACAGCCTTTCATGATCTATGCAAGGGGTAGGCAACTTTTGCTTACTGGGGGCCGGTCCGCTGGTCCTGAGGTCTTCCGCGGGCCGAGGGGGGGAATGGCGCCACGTGTGCATGCTCACACGTGCATGCCCATTATGCCAGAACTACTGTGCATGTATGTTCCCACTCGCTTACACATGCGCAGTAGTTCCAGCATACTGCGCATGCACGAGTGAGTCTCGGCCTCCATTTTGTTTTCTAAAATGGTGCCACGACTTGTTTGCGCATGCGCCAGAGTACTGCGCATGCGCAAATGAGTTGCGGCCGCCATTTTGTTTTTGCAAAATAGTGTCTGTGACTTGTTCGTGCATGTGTAGTACTCTGCCGCATGCGTAAACAAGTCACGGTGCCATTTTGGAAAACAAAATGGCGGCCGGAACTCGCGCGGTGGAGCACATGGGGGCGGAGTTGGTGCACAGCAGTGGGGGCAGCAGCAGGACCAGGCTGGGGCTGGTCCAAAACCTAGGGGGGCCTGATTTGGCCCCCGGGCTGTAGGTTGCTGACCCCTGATCTATGCAGTCAAATGCTTTGCTGGAGTATATAAAACACATGATGATCATGATGATTTTCTTTAGGAATTCCCTGGTGTGCTCTATTACCCATTGTATGTTTGCAATTTGGTCTTTAGTGCCTCTTCCTTTCCTAACCCTGCTTGAACCTCTTGGATTTCTCTCTCCATGTATGGTTGAAGTCTATGTTGCAGAATTTTGAGCATGATTTTGCTTGCATGGGAGATGAGTAGTATGATACTATAGTTGCTGCAGTCTCTTACATTTTCCTTTTTGTGGATGGAGATGTACATTGATTGCTTCTAATCTGTTGGCCATCATTTTGTTTTCCATATATGTTGACATATGTTGGCTAGGATTAGAGTTGACTCTATAAATGTGGATTGCAGAAGTTTAATTGGAATATCATTTGATTTTTGCTATTTCTCTTACAGCAGTTTCCACCTTGCTTTTTAGAATTTGGGGTTCATCTTCATATAGCTCTTCACTCTATGGGTCCTTCATTTTGTCATTTCTTTTTTATAATTCTTCTGTGTGTTGCATCCAACAACTTTTTATTCCTTCCTGGTCTTGAATTATGTTATTGTTATTGTCATGGAGCATCCTGGCCCTTGGTTTGAATTTTCCTTAAACTCCTCTTTTTGCTTTTTACCCAAGTCCTCAAATAGACCTAAATACTTCTCCTGCCAGCCCAACAAAGAGTCACCTTTTCCTGGAACCCTCACACAGCCAATTAATGGTCAGGAGAGAACAAGAGAAAGGTCAGGATCATTGACAATTGTGTTATGCTACTTGGCACACAATGATGACACCATCCTCTAAGACCATTTTACATCTGTGAGAATGTCTTTGAAAATTGCATGGTTGAGGAACTCTGCAGTTTTATTTAATTTTAAAAGATTATTTCAATTGACTAATGAAATAAAAAATGAATAATATAAATAGCAAAACAAATGACAAAACAACAAACAACAAAAGATAAAATTACACATCATCTAACAATAAATAACAACTAAAGAATAACAAAGAAAATTATGACTTTCATGGCAGGTATAATTCAACCCTTAATTTCTATTCCTCTTACTTTGAACTAATAATTGAACACTATCTATGTACACAGCTCATATTAATTAATAAAACCAACATTCTTCAAACTGTCCTCACATTTAAAAAAAACCAATTATATTAGATTACCTATATATGTTTCACTCATATATCATTAAATAATGGAACATTATTAATGATTTCCTTTAACCTTAATAAACAATACAACATTTAGTCACTTTTTCTCATTATTCAAAGCTTCTCCCCATGTTTTCTATAATTTAGGTTCATTTTTATTCAATATTCTATTTTTTTATTTCCAAATATTACTGGAAATAAGTTCCAGTAATACAATTAAATCTCCCATAGTTTCCAAAACCAAATAAAACCCACCCCCTTAGATTTATTACATGAGTGTGCTTCACTTAAGGTTTTTTTAGACGGTGGAATCTCAAAGAAAATAAAAATTGAATATATAACAACCAGTATGGAAAAAATTATATAAAATAAAATTTGAATAATACCAATAACATACGCAAACTACAAGAGACAAAACTACATATGACCTATCTTACACACAACTTATAATAAATAAGTACAGCTTCCCATAATTTCTAATCCTCATAAACTTGAATGGTCTATTTGAAAGCTATTCATACAGCAAATAAAATGAATTATATTATTTGTACTCCCTTATGGGAAGTAACAAGTTAAAGATGCATATCCTTAGTCTATGGCAGTGAAGCTTCATAACTTTTGATTTTTGCCCTCATAATGAAGATAACCCACTACTTCCATGTACCTGACATACCTTCTGGTTTTTGTAGTTCAAAATTATTTGGAATCGTCAACACTCTCCTCATGCAGCATACACATGACAGGAAAAAAATGATTTACTATTTTTTAAAAAAAAAAAAAACATGCTAGATCAAAATCAACTTCAGTGAGCAAACATAACTAGTTCCCTCTAAATGCAGCATAGATGTGTATAGATAGATCGATAGGAAGACAAACAGACAAATGTATATATATATGTATGGGATCTGGGGAGAAACAATATCACTTCAAAAAAACCCTACTTATTTTCTTGAGATGTAATGTTTATGTGTTTTATGTTCTAAGCAAACATTTACATCATGCATATTTTATATCCTTAAAATGTTTAAATCCTGTGTGACTAGGTCAGTAATATATGCTTAGATGCTATAGGAGAAAATGAACAAATACATGTGAATCTCTCTCTCTCTCTCTTTCTTTCTGTGTGTTTGAAAAAGAATCACTGCAGGTTGTACTCAGCAGGGGATAGAATGCAAGTGACAATGATGGGTCATTGTAATATCAAGCCTACTGAAGGTACCGGTAGATCATAGAAGCAATAATAATACTGTCAGTTTGAAACAAAATATACTTCTGGGAAACTAATGAGTGCCAAAAATTTCCATGCAGCAGTTTTCAAAGAGAAAGCCGTAACACAAACCTTAAAATAGCAATTTAAAAAGAAGGAATCTTGGGTGCCTGATCATTCAGAATGTATAGAATATAGGCTGGCATTTTTCATATAAATAGAGTCTTACTAAGCTAACCTTTCTAAATATAAAAAGGATGAAGAGAGTGGGAGAGAAAAACAAATGTGACAACATATTTAAGATTAATTGGTTTTTATTTGAGCATGGGCTTTTGGTATATAAACTTACTTTTTCTAATTGAGTACCACTACAGTAACACTGCTGAGGGTGATGGGTGTTGTTCAACAAGTCAGGAGACTACACTGAGGAGACATGTCAGTGCCATAGCTTGGGAGAGTAACTCTGAAAATTTAGAACAAGAGACATGACTTGCACCTTTCTGGATCCTATTACATTCTACCCACTCCACAATTGTATAAATATGTTTTATATCTGAGGCCTTAATTCCATTTGATAATGCATTTGATGAAGTGGGTTTATATCCATGGAAGTTCATGCTAAAATAAAAACCTCTTAGCCTCAAAGGTAGTGCCACATTTTCTTTCTTTTTTTCTCCCCCTCCCTTCCTCCTTTATTTTAATGTCACAAGAAACTAATATGGCTACTTCCTTGAAAACCCTGTAAATATTTTTTAATGATAAATAATGACACATGCACATATTTTACATATATAGGAGCTGTCTTTTAATGTGAACTTTTCTATACTTTTTTTGTGCTAGACTGGTACAAAAGCAAACGTCTGTGACAGCAGTTTCCTCTTAGCATTTCTGCCATAGGGGGAAAAATCACTACCAGATTTGCTGTCTAAGCAAACCCTAAGGTTGACAACAGTGGCCTTTCAAATGTTGGTAGTTTTTAACAGCAACAACATTTATTTCTTATCCACTTCCCCCATGGATTGAGGTGGGGAACAACAATATACCAACAAACAATCTAGAAGGTGAGTAACTATGTAAAGGGAATCATGACCAAGATGAACATATGATGTTCTTAATTTGCAGTTTGATGGCACATTTTTATAACTGTTGGGGAGGAATAAACTGAATTAGTAACAATAGATATTCTCATGTAATCCACTTTTTGATCAATATACAAATCTTTGTTTTCAAGCTTAGTCCTTAATAATTGTTGATTACAATGTGTTAACACTTGATACCTCCATATTAATTAATTATCACATGCTTTGTATCAATGTAACTGCTCTACTTTGTTTTTCTTGACATAAATTAGAAATTTATTTTATTAATAAATTATTTTCTAGGATGGAAGAGTTATGATGCCCTCCCAATTCAGAACAGCAATTGAGCTGAATTTGGGATTGGTAAAATTAGCTACAGTATTTATTATAAGCTGTTCTCACATGTTTGGATAATGTTTAAATGACTCAACCATTTGAGCAGAATCACATCCTCATCAAACTTTAGAAACCATTTGTTCTCTACTGGTATGACTGAGCATGTTATGGCTAGGCATATGGGACCTATGGGAAGATCTGGGCAAATATAAGAGTAGTACTGAAGTTCTCAAACACAGCAAATTATTAAGGCAAAAGCTAAAGAAGAACTAGTCCCACACCCACCCACCAAAGCACAAGGTCAAGCAGTGAAAGAAACAAGTTGAGTTTATTTGAAAAGTATATAAAAGTAGTTTTTCTTACTAAAACCTTTTCACAATCATAATGGAGGGACGGGGAGGGGGAAAAAAACCTGCAGGATAGAGGAGAGGCTGGAAGACAATGGATGAATAAAATAAAACAAACAAATAAAAAAGGATGTATGCAAATATCCAAAGTCACATTTGCTGAGTGCAGACATACAAAAGTTGTTAACTGTGACAATTGTGGGTGGGGACTCCACATGGCCTGGTTAACATTTAAACATTCCCCTGGCCTGAATTATTCATTTTTCATATTTAAGTATTGCAAGAAAACTCAAATAAAAAATGACTGCATTTTGCTTCCTCTGCCTACAGATATCAACACTGAGCCTCCTAATGGGGAATGGCTCTCAGCAGGTGCTAAATCCACACACCAAGTCCCTGATAGCACTTGAAAGAAGAAAGCTAAATGACCAAGGGAAGAATGAAATAAAGATCTCACACTCAGCAGTTTAAGTTATATCCTAGGATGATTTTCCATGAAAAATATAGCTGTAATTCAGAGAGATACTTACCAGTCTCTCTACAGGAGTTGTAACCTAAATACATCAATGGGCAGAAATTGTGCTTTCCCACTGAGCTGAAGGTTCTCAAGCTGTGACTCTAACCAGGAGGTTGGTGACAAGAAAATCTAAAAAGGCTTTCTCTCTCTCTCTCTCTCTCTGTTTGCTTTTTCTGCTTTCACTTCTAGCTATGCTTTGTGTTAACACCTATAATTAACAGCAGTAAGGAGAATGGAAGGGAGAAACTGAACAGTCAAAAGGGGAAGTTAGTGGAAATTACTGTTTCTCAGATTACCATAGTTTTGCTCTCTTCTGTAAGGTTTCAACATTTATTCTCATCTTGGTTAATTAAACATATGAACTGAAATCCTGCACATAGTGTTTACATTCCATTGTGCTTAACAGGATCGAAACAGCCAAACTATCTGCAGGACTGTGACCACAATTTAGAAAAATTACACTGTAAAAGAAATGCTGCCAAAGAGACTGCACTACATTTGCTGTGAAAGGGGGGAGGTGTTGCAATAAATAACAATACACCCAACTGGAAGGAAAAAAGCAACAACTTTATTGAATATAGCTGAGAGGTAGAGTTGGCCCAAATGCATGAGGTCCGGATCTGGCATCAACCAACCCACCTTTTGGTCAATGAACCAAGTTACCTGGTCATGGACAGGCCTTGGGATGACAAGAAGGTAACCGGCTGATCACATGTTTGCGTCTCCACCTCTTATCACTGGAGTATGCTGCTCCAGAGGTTGCCCCTGCAATTGCAACACACCAATGCTCTCAGCATCCCTGGGTCCCCAGGGGAATCCTGATCCAGTGCTCCACAACAAGGGAAACCACACCCATCAAATCTGAGACCCATGCTACTACCCCTGAAAAGTTGTGACAGCAAACCACTAACCTCAACAGATAGAGGGAGAGTGGGTGGAGAAAGCCGAGCTGGAATGGCACCATCCCACCACACTACATGGGCTTAAAAAAGTTCACCAGCCAATCGAGGCAAGAGAGGACCAGAATTTCCATCCCTTCTGGCCTCCCAACCAATCATTGAGGCCTTCTTTTCCCAGCTCCAACCAATGGGGAGGCACTTCCAGCTCCTGATGCATGCTGGGAGATGTAGTCCCAGCCTGAGCTGGAAGTGCCGCCTTCCCAAGGCCCTGGCAGCCAATTAGGACTGGTAAAATTGCCTCATTGCCTTCTGGAAGCACACTAAGACCCAGAGAAGGCCGCACAGCTCCCCAGCAACCACCACCACCAACTGGCCTAGCCCAGCCCAGCTCGGTAAGCTGAGCAGCTGATAACAACAATACACTCAACTGGAAGAAAAAAGTCCACAAATTTATTGAATACAGCTGACAGGTAGGCTTGGCCCAAATGCATGAGGTTTGGATCTGGCATCAACCCACCTTGCTGTTGATGGATGAACCAAGTTTCCTGGTCATGGCCAGGCCTCAGGATGACAAGAGGGTAACTGGCTGATAGCATATTCACATCTTTACCTCTTGTCACCAGGGGATGCTGCTCTGGGGGTTGCCCTTGCAATGGGAACATCCCAATGCTCCCAGCACCTCTGGTCCCTGGGAGACTCCCGATCCTGTGCTCTGCAGCAGAGGAAACCACGCTCACCAGATCTGAGACCTATTCTACCTCCACAAAAGGCCAGGACCCACCACAGGGCCCACCTTCTGCAAACCCCTTGAAAGCTGCACTTCCCCCAACAAGGAGATTCCCCCCTCTCCAGCCCTCATGGCTGACCTGAGCAAAAGTCCAAACCTGGGCGGATTTATCTGGTGAAGGCCCCAGACTTCCACCTGCCCATCTTCTTTATGGTAGGCTGCATCCACTGGTAGGCTTCATCCCACTGCAGTTGTGGGGTACTCTATCCGGTCCTAAGTCCTCCACCAAAAGCCTGGCACATTGTAAAGCCATACAAAGCAGTGACACCAACTAGAACCATGTTAGTGGGGTCCCATCCTCGTGAGTGAATAGAGGGCCTGTGCTGTGAGAGTGGGATGCCAGGTATCTGCATAAAGTCCGAACAGGGGACAGGTGGCAGCCATGGAACCTTCTCAACATGATGATGGACCATTTCCTCAACTGATCTTACTTTGACTTGCAAAGATCTAAAAACACAGCATTTCCCCAAAAGAGACATCCTTCTTCTGAAGTGAGTGCTTAGTTTTGTCAGACTTGGAGGAGGAGAAAAGCTTATCCACCCACAGGACCCCAAAGAAGGCAGTTACAAAGGCAGCTCTGAAGAATCGAGCCTTGGTTCATGAGTCACAGACCTGCTTAAGCTGCAATGAAAGGCTGCGAAGTACCGTAAATGTCTGGGAAAGCAGCCAGCGGAGTAGCTGATAAGAGCAGACCACAGAAATGCAAGGCTTGTAAAAGCTCAAAGGCAATTTCCAAAAGTACAGTACCAGTCCAGTGTTCCAAGAAGCAAAACCAGGGGGCAAAAAAGTGTCCAGGAGTTCAGAGAACAAGTCAAGGAGTCTAGTCCAGGATCAATAATTCCAGAGAGCAGGTCAGCGAGTCCAGTCCAAAGGTCAAGAATTCCAAGTCAATCCAAGGTCTAGGAGGCAAGGTTTCAGAGACATATGCTTTCACCATAGAATGCAGATATACTCTGACAAAGAAGCTCGGCATCTCACAGCTATTTATATTGGCCCAGCTCCAAATCAGTGATTGCTGAGTGTTTCTCATAAAATCTCAGAGAACGCTGGAGGCACACCATTTCTGTCCTTATCTGGCTGAAGATAGGTAAATCCTCATCCCGCTCTTCTAAGGGCCTCTAAAGAAGGGTGGCCATGGGCCGCCCTGAGAAGCCACGGATTGGGACTGAGGCTGCCCCACGCCTCAGCTTTGATCCACCCTTATGGTGCCTTTGAAAAGGAGCACTAAAATAGCACTCCTTTCAGAAGAGCCAAAAGGAGCACCAGAAGAGGTGCCAGGCAGCTCTTCCATGCTCCTTCCAGCTCAGCGTGTCTCGACACTGAGCTGGAAGGATGTCATCAGAGCGCTCGCCATGTGAATAGTAAGTGCTCCAATGACATCCTCGAGAAGGGGTTAGGGCACCTGGCGTCCGGCTGCCCCTCCCTTTCTCTAGCTTCAAAATGGCGCTTTTCGTTATCTGCATCCCCCCTAAGTCTCCCAGGCCTGGAACCTCTGCTGGGGGTTAGGCTAGGCTGCTGAGTCATGGGCTGTGCTGCAGTTGGTATAACAAAGCTAGGTTCTGGCTCAGTGAGCTCTGGTAGAACAACACTAGGGCCTGGCTGAGCCTCTGAGTCCTCTGAGTTCTCCGAGTCTTCAGCCTGGCTGGCCATGACAGTTAAGTAAATGTGTCTCCTGCCATCCACCCTATTCAGGGATGTCATCCTCCAGCCCTCGAGGGCCCTCCTGACTAGGAAGGATGGACACAGGTCCCAAAACCTCCAGCCTTGGAAAAGAAGGAGACACTGGCCAGGTAGAGTGACATGATGGGGGGGGGGGGCAGTCCCAGACTCCTTCAGCCAGACAATGAATTGTAGGATGGTGTGTGACTATACTGGCTGTTGGGTCTGCAGGTCAGCCACCCCCAAAAGGCAAAAAGCTTGGACATAGCTCTCCTGTAAGCTCTAAGGGTGGCTTGGGCCAGTGAAGACATGATGCCCTGCATCACAGCAAGTTTCCAACCTCCCACAGTTCTTCTAGGAAGGGCATGGGTGAGGGGTCTGCTATGGGCATCAGTTGAGGGAACCTGGCCTCTTGAATATGAGAGAGTCTGAAATGTTATTCTCAAGGCCACAAAAGAGGCCTTGAAGGTAATGTTGTTGTGGGGACATAACAGAATGAATTGGTGAACCAGGAGCATCACCACTCAGACTTGGATGACTGGTGGTTGAGGATCCTTGGTTGTCACAAACTTTTTGACAAAGGCACTCCTTCAGGTATGGATAGCCACAAAGATAGGGAAAAAAAACTCTTAAAAAGTAAGATCCCAGAGGATTCCCCTTTGCACCCAGTGGGCTGGCCAGTGCTCAGTGTACCAATGGCCCTTGAAAAAGATGCCAAAGCCCAGGCTTCCTGCAGCATAGAATCATAAAGTTGGAAGAGACCACAAGGGCCATCCAGTCCAACCCCTCTGCCATGCAGGAACTCAAAATCAAACCATCCTCGACAGATGACTGTCAAGCCTCTGTATAAAGACCTCCAAATAAGGAGACTCCATCACACTCCGAGGGAGTGTGTTTCATTGTCGAACAGCTCTCAGTGTCAAGAACTGCCTCCTAATGTTGAGGTGGAATCTCTTTTCCTGCAGCTTGTATCCGTTGTTCCGAGTCCTATTCTCTGGAGCAGCAGAAAACATGCTAGCTCCCTCCTCAATATTACATCCCTTCAAATATTTAAACAGGGCTATCATATCCCCTCTGAACCATCTCTTCTCCAGGCTGACCATATCGAGTTCCCTAAGTCATTCCTCATAGGGCATGGTTTCCAGACCCTTCACCATTTTAGTTGCCCTCCTCTGGACACGCTCCAGTTTTTCAACATCCTTTTTGAATTGTGGTGCCCAGAACTGGACACATTATTCCAGGTGGGGCCTGACCAAAGCAGAATACAGTGGCACTATTACTTCCCTTAATCTAGATACCATACTTCTGTTAATGAAGCCCAAAACTGCATTGGCCTTTTTAGCTGCCGCATCACATTGCTGACTCATGTTCAACTTGTGGCCTACTAGAACTCCTAGATCCCTAGTCTCGTTAAACCAGGTGTCCCCCATCTTATATATATGCATATCATTTTTTTTCTCTAAGTGCAGTACCTTACATTTCTCTGTGCTGAAATTCATTTTATTAGCTTTGGCCCAGCTTTTTAATTTATTAAGGTCATTTGGAATTTTCATCCTATCTTCTGGGGTATTAGCTATTCCCCCTAATTTGGTGTCATCTGCAAATTTTAGAAGCATGCCCCCTATTCCTTTATCCAAATCATTGATAAAGATGTTGAATAGCACTGGGCCCAAGACAGAACCCTGTGGCATCCCACTAGTCACTTCTCTCCAGGATGAAGAGGAGCCATTGCTGAGAACCCTTTGGGTTCGGTAAGTCAACCAGTTACAAATCCACCTAACAGGTGTATTGTCTAGTCCACATTTTACTATCTTGTTTGCAAGAATATCATGGATGACCTTGTCAAAAGCTTTACTGAAATCAAGATATGCTATGTCTACCGCATTCCCTTGGTCTAGCAAACTGGTAATTTTATCAAAAAAAGAGATCAGATCTGAATGTATCTGAAGGCCCTATCATAAGTTCCAAGGATGTATCCCTTTGTATTCCCTGAAGAATTCCTCCCACAAGATAAGAGCCTGCTTGATGCCTTTAGTGAGGCAGATGTGGTGGTGTGCTACCCTGATCCCCGTTGTGATGTTGGCCAGCCGGGTACAAAACACTCTTCCCAGGGAAACCATCCTGCATGAAAAATTAAGGTGTCCTAAAATGGACTGGATTTCCTTCAGGGTGATCTTTTGGGCTGATAGGGTGACCTGTAGCATGGAGTGGAGGATGTGGAGCTTGTTATCTGGGAGGCAAGAGACACCTGCCACTGAATCCAACTGGATTCGTAGGTAAGTGAAGGAAGTAGTGAGACCGTCTGTCTTGTCCACTGCTAGGGGTACACCCAGCTCAGCAGCCAGAGCCTGAAAAGTGGTCAAAAGCTTTGTGCAACCATCACTCCCTGCCTCCTCAATGAACAGGAAGTCATCAAGGTAATGGATAAACAAAGGGGACCTGGCGCAGCCTTCCACTTCCCACTCCAGGAAGGTACTGAAGGCCTCAAATGCTGCGCAGTTTATGGAGCAACCCATTGGCATGGCCTTGTCAAAGTACCACTGCCCCTCAAACCTGAATCCCAGAAGGCAGAAATCATCAGGGTGGACAAGCAGCAATTGGAATGCCAACTGGATGTCACAATTTGCCAGCAGGGCTCCCCAACCACACGCCTGAATGAGTCGAACAACATGGATGAAGGAAATATAGTGTACAGTGCAAGGCTCTGGGGTCATGGTATCATTGACAGATGCCCGAGGGAGGGTAGGAAAAGTGGTAATGAGGTTTAATTCTCCCAAGGCTTTTGGGGGGAACCACACCAAGGGGAGAAACCCATAGGTTGAGCAAGGGCAGAGTGACAAAATGGTCCACCACCCTGCCTGCCTCATACTCTTTCAATATTTTGTTTTTGAGGACCTGCAGCATGTCCCTGGATGATTTTAGGTTCCATGCATCTGAGGCCATTCTTGGGCCCGCCACCAGGATCTGAAACCTCAGATGAACCCTTCCACTAAAAAGGTGAGGTGACTGCCTTCCTGTCAGGGTAGTGGCTGAGGAGAGTAAGCAAGGCAGAAGGGCACAGAGGTGTTGTGGCAAGGCTGAATAGCAGTTGGGCATCTTTAGCAGACTCACTTTGGACGCCCCCCCCCAACTCTCCACTTCCAGAGGCAGGGGCTCCCTCCTTGCCAGAAGCTGCCAGGTTGAGGCATCCTGTTCAAAAGGGCTGTTGGGCACTACTGGTCAGAAACACGCTAGCTTAGCATGAGGGCTCAAGCAAAGTTTGCAGCAATGCTTGAACTTGAAATGGGCATGGACACATTTTCCCAAGTTGGACTCCCAGCACAAAAGCCTGTGGGGAATCCCTCTTTCCTGCATATTTGGAGGTCCTGGAGAGGTCCCCTTTCCCCTTGACATAGGGACCCACCTCAACCAGCCAGATTTCACTGCTGATGAGGTCCCACTTGGCCATGCTGCTCTGTGATTTCCACTGGCAAAAAACTAGTATCGTATGTGATGGCCACAGCCTCCCATGCTATGGTCTATGCCAGGGGTAGGCAACCTAAGGCCCGGGGGCCAGATGTCGCCACCTGCCATGATGATATTGATTATTGTTGTTATTACTTGTTCTTGGGGTTTTCTTGGCAAAATCTCCACAGGGGTTTTGCCATGGCTTTTCTGGGGCTGAGAGAGTGTGCATGCATATTATATTTATTTATTTATTTATTTATTTATTTATTTGGTGCTTTGCCCCCCCCCCCCATTGTCTGAGGGACAGCAACCCGGCCGCTGGCTCAAAAAGGTTGCCTACCCCTGGTCTATGCCTTAAGGACATTAGCAATATGGTTGGCAAGGTGGAGGCACAGCTCAGGATAAGGCATCAGAACTATGCCCATAAAGACTGAGTAGCCTTCCATCCTATCGGTGAAAGATCATTCAGTTGGATGTGCCTTGGCCTCCCACTTTTGCTTCTTCTTGGAAGTAAGGGCACCTCCCCCCTCCACCATGGGTTTCAACAAGTGAAAACATCTACATAGTATCCACAGAGGATGTGGTTCCTGATCTTTTTGGACTGGTGGAGTCCCAGGGGATTCTCATTTTCTGTGAAAATGGGAAGGCCACAACCTGGTGGTCCTCCCACACACACCCCAAAACCTGGATGCCTGGTGCCTGATAGGCCAGGAAGGTAAGCCAGGAACCAAAGTGCCCCCCCCCCCAGCCAGTACTCATCCCTGCCCAATGCCAGCTCAGTGAACTCACCATCCCCATCTCTTCTGCTCAAGCCACCTATGCTGTGAGACTTTTTGTTCTTCTTCTTGTCACCGTACTTCCTTTTCTGTCCTTTGTGCTTGTCACCAGCAGAAGAGGCTGTGGATGAGGAACTGCTTCTGGAACTATTAGTGGAAGAGCTGCTACTGGAGCTGGAGTTACTACTGGATGAGCTGTTGCTAGAACTGCTAGGAGAGGACGCAGGTTGTGCTCGACTCTGATTCTTCACCTGACCACATAATCAGATCTCTTCCTGGGCTGCCTGGTCCACACCTGCATGGGGGGGGGGGGAGGGGAGGAAGCTTGGCCCATGGGTGGACAGGTCATCATCTCACCCAACCTGCTCCATAAAAGCTGAGAGGGTACATGTGAGACTCACCAGCACCTCCTCACCCACAGGTGGGTGGGGAGTGAGAATGTGAGCAGCCTCTTGTGGCACAGCAGGACACTGCTGCCTCCCCCTAAGGCCAGGTCAGGCCAAGATTTCCTACACTGGCTGGCCTGGCCCCTGGTGGTAGGCCGGGCAGATCCAAGCCCCTCTTTGCACCTTTGTTTGGCATACCACAGCTTGATGTGCAGATCCCGGGGGCTAGCCTAAACTCAGAGTATACCTTATCTGCTGGTGGCCTCCTGAAGAGCTGATCAGCCCTACCGCCTGGGCCTCAAGGTGGTGCTAGCAGCCTTGTGGTGCCCCAATCTCTCCAATAGGGCTGCTTGCTGTAGGGGGGCTATGTCTGGTGGAAGACCACTTTATGGACCTAGGTGGCTCTGGACCCAGCCTCAACTCGTTGCAGTGAAGGCCTGCTGCCAGTGCAGCCAGAGCCTGACTGGCTCTCAACTTGGTTGCACTAAGCCATTCAGGGCTCCCTGGGTGTGCCCTGCCCCTTCAAGAGCCAAGCTGGAATGGTGCTATCCCACTGTGCCACATGGACTTAAAAAGGCCCACCAGCCAATTGAGGCAAGGAAGGACCAGAATTTCCACCCCTTCCAGCCTCCCAACCAATCAACAAGGTCCTCTTTACCTGGCAGCATTGCTCCATCTCCTTCTGGGAGTGGGTCGAGGCCCAGAGACAGCTGCACGGCTCCTAGCTCCCCCACACACCAACTGGGCTGGCTCGGTAAGTTGGGTGTCCCCATTTACTGCAAGAGGTATACAGTAATTCTTGTTATTTTCTCCCAAACTGCATTCAGTAGCTGAAAGGGATATTGTTATCTAGGATATTCCAGAGACAAAAGATAGTCCACTGAAAGATTACAATTGTACCAAATTGCATTGGACTTTAGAGAAAGGATTGTGAAAAGGAACAGGGATTGTCTTAGACTAGTTCCTAAGATCTAGTTTTCTTATTCATAATGAACCTACTAAAAGCCATCTGAGTGTTATATTTTTATATTATACCTTTTCAAACTAGTGAGTGTGTCTCTAAATTATTAAAGTGATAATTTCTTATTAGCAGTGTTGCCAACATTTGTGTATTAATATATCCAGCTCATAATATTCAAATATACTATAAATCCAGCACCATTTTTCAATAAGTTATTTGCTGGCTTATTACATGAAAAACAATTGTAATGGAGACACTCTTCATTGAGCATAGAAACATAGATTCACAGATTCATAGAAATGGAAGAGGCCACAAGGGCCATCCATTCCAACCCCCTGCTACACAAGATGCATAATCAAAGCACTTCTGACAGATGGCCATCCTCTATTAAAAAACAAAACAAAAAACAAATAAAGAGAATTCCACTACTCTCCGAGACAGTGCATTCCACTGTTGAAAAACACTTACTTTCAGCAGGTTCTTTCTAATGATTTGGTGGAATCTCTTTTCTTTTAGTTGAATCCACTGTTCCTGGTCCTAGATCTGGAGCAACAGAAAACAAACATTTCTTCTTCTATATGACATAGTTTCAAATATTAAAACATGGCTATTATGTCACTCCTTAATCTTCTCTTTTCCAAGCTAACTATAGGCAGCTCCCTATGCCACTCATCATAGTTTCAAAACCCTTTACCATCTTGTTTGCCCTCCTCTGGACACTGTCTAGCTTTTCAACATTCTTCTTAAATTGTGCTGCCCAGAACTGGACACAATATTTCAGAGGAGGTCTGACCAAAGCAGAATAAAGTGGCACTTTTACAACCCTCAGTCTATATTCATACTGATGCAGCCTAGAATTGTATTGGTTTTTCTAGCTCTTACAGCACATTCATATCTAGTCCACCCCTTTGCCTTCAACATTAGCTATATAGGCTACAGATGGATTACCTGTACTAGTTAGAAATGCAGTCCAATATGTGGAGGATTACCTGTTCCCCACTCCTGATTAATATTAAACTTCTCCTGGTATTTATTGTATAGGCAATACTGGCTAGCAACATCAAAATAAGTTACTAGAACATGATTATATTTACAGCTCTAGAGTTGGACATATCATCTGGACAAGATAGTCACCATATAGACCTTTTTCTTTTTTAAACCACATTTGTGCTACATTTACATGTGATTTTTTTTTCTTTGAGAGTACTCCCAAATCATGATAGTAGACATTTGTCATGTCAAAGCAAAGATCATTCCTTTGTGTTTTGGTCTGGTGTGATAAATATTGGCTGTCACAGTGCAAGGGAGTATTCAAAATTACTAGAAAGTTAAATAAAAATATACATCAGTTCTTTCAAAGCACATACTGAACAATACTTAGAAATATATTTAGCTCATAATTGTCACTTAAGTACATATTTACCTCATACTTGGCAATAATGATTCATTGTTTTATATGTACTCCTATGTGATCTCACTTAACTTTGCAGCTGCCATGTAAGAAAGGACACTGCTATTGTCCTGATATATGTCAGGCATTTTCTTAAGGGAAATCTGATTTATACCAGCTCACTTAACAACACTTAATAAGTTCATGGCAAAGATATTTCCCACTGAAACCTATGAGTGCTCAGAGTGAATAAACTCTGGCTACACTGAGGTCAACATGGCACCTTCATAAAATTAATACAGCAGTTACCATATTTGCAAGTCATGTGAGACTGGTGGATCTAGCTAAAAGGAAGAATAGATAGATAGATATATAGATAGATAGATAGATAGATAGATAGATATAGATTTATATAGTTATAGAAATATTTGAATCTAGATCCCTTTTCCTTTTCTTAACCTACGCCTTATGCACATATGTGTGCCAGGCTTCAAACATGAAACCTCAGTCCATCAACTGGTGCTCCTTGCATTAAACTCAGGAAGTGCCACTATTGTTTTCATATTTATTATCTTCCACCCATATGTAGTGCATTCGGTCCTATTGGCCTGCCCCAATCAGAAGTCTTCTAGGTTAGTCCCAAAACTCTTTTTGGCAACAGCTACACAATCTAGATGGGTTTGTAAGTCTCTCTTATTTGCCTATGAGTAGAGCTGAACATATGTCCTCTCATCTCTTTGACTGCCTGTTTCCTTCTGGCTTGACAGCATCATCAACCACTTGCTCATGCTGTTTGTTGCCTCCCTCTGTGCTTGTACTATACTCCTTTACCCAGACTCTTAAGCTTAGAAGAGAAGCTGGCCTTCCAGAGGATGTTGACTGCCACTCATTCATCTTTGACCATTGGCAATACAGTCTGGGATTGATGACCCAACCAACACCTGGAGGGCCACAGCTTTCCCATCCCTTTGATAGACCCATGCTCATAATCAGTGCTACCTCCTTGTTTATCCCCAGTACTGCCATGATACGAATTTGTTTCACATCTCCTTTCAAAATTTCACCCTGACCTGCCACAGGTATTTTGCTACTGGAAGTGGAAAACAGTGGATTCACATTGCACAAAAAACCAAGAAAAGAACCATACAGGAGACAATAATATCTAAAGATACTTAGGGTGACCTGGATGCTTTCCCTTCTTCTTTTTTGCCCTATCCCATCTATGATGCAAACTGGTATTCTTATGGATTACTTCTTTGCACTGCCAGTGCTCTTTCAGATCTCAGATCAGTAGCCAAACTATCCTATCCTGAGATGGTGTTCTTAAAGCAAATTTTATTTTTTTTTTCTTTAGTTCTTTTAAGCCAATGATTCCCAGACTTTGGTTGTCCAGATGTTTCAGACTTCAGCTCCCAGCATTCTTAGTTGTTGGACAAGTCAGCTAGGGCTTCTGGGAGCTGAAGTGCAAAACCCCTGGAGGACCAAAGTTTGGGAACCACTGTTCTAAGCTGTTCTTGTGCTCCTTAAATGGATCTCACATTCTCTCTGCTCTCAGTCTTTTAATAGTATGGTATATAATCCACATAATAAAGGTAAAGGTAAAGGTAAAGGTAAAGGTAAAAGTAAAGGTATTCCCCATTTACAAGGTTGTCAAGTCGTGTCCAACCTAAGGGGCTGTGCTTATCTCTGTTACTAAGCCAAAGAGTCAGCATTGTCAGATATTACTCTGTGATCATGTGGCCAGCATGATTGCACAGAATGCTGTTTACTTTCCACCAAAGTGGTGCCTATTTATCTACTTTCATTTGCATGCTTTCAAACTGCTAGGTTGGCAGAAGCTGGGACTAGTGATAGGAGCTCATCCCATCATGCAACACCTGGGCCTTGAATGCCAACCTGTCGATCTTACAATCAACAAAATCAGCATCTTAACTACTTGAGCCACTACATCCCTAATCCACATTATAACTTAAGTTAAAAAGGCCTTGACTAATAATCTACAGGCAACTTATTTTTAATGTAAAATAAATAAATAAATACTTAGGCTTTCCTTATTGATACTGTGGAATGAGACAGAAGTTGGTTGTGTTTAAATATTCTCAGTTGAAGAAAAAACTCTTGCATTTTTAAAAATGTTTAAAAATATTATAAAATACATTGATTTCTGGAGACAGTTGGGGAGAAAGCTTAAAAACCTCTTTTGGCTTTTTGTGTATTGGTTCGGCTTTGTGGGACTTAATACTAACAGTTTTGTCAAGGCTAGCTGCCTGAAGAAGACAATTATACTTGAATGACCTTCACTCAAATGAAAATATAGATTAGAGAGAGACCAGAAGTCTGCTCTCTGATTTATACGAGGGAGGAATAAACAAGTAAAAGAAGAGGGTCATAAAGTCACAAAAGTAAAACAAAAAGGAAAGGAGGAAAACCAAGAAACTGAGAAATTTACATAAAGAGAGAATAAAGGCCCTGAGAAAGGGGGGAATTAAGTAGAATTAGATAAAACATATTCAACATTAATAAATAACATTAACAAGAATAACATTAAAATATTATAGTATACAAAAAAAAATTAAAAATAAATAAGAGAGAGAGAAAGATAAATCCCACCTAAGTGGGAAAAAAACCTTATAGGAAAGAAAGGTAAAACACATTTTAAATTTATATTCATATAAATTATACAAACCAAACAAAATAATTAAAATAAATTAAATTAACTGAAAGAGAGAAAGTTAGACCTAGATTAAAAATTAAGATATAAACCACACACAGAGATTAAAAACAAATATAAAATAAAATAAAACAAAGAATAAAAAAAATGTAAAGAGATACACAGGAGTAGACTTAAATTAAGCTGAATAAAAGACTATAAAAAAAGAAACAGGTATACATACAAATAAAGAGATCAATTTAAATGTTTAAAAATTGAAAAAAAAAGAGCAGAGACCTCTAGATTTAAGGTAAAGATAAAACCTTTCACTTTTTACA
This sequence comes from Phrynosoma blainvillii, assembly GCA_026167975.1. NCBI lineage: Eukaryota > Metazoa > Chordata > Lepidosauria > Squamata > Phrynosomatidae > Phrynosoma > Phrynosoma blainvillii. Next base: position 200,400,568 of record JANUYF010000003.1, read on the forward strand.
TGGGAGAAAAATCTTGAAAAGAAAGAAGGGAATAAATAAATTAATTAATTAAAAGGATAAGGAAAAAATAAAATAAAATAAAATAGAACAAAATAATATTTTAAAAAGAGTGAGAGAAAGGGGCAGAGATAGAAAGAACAAAACACATACAAATAATAAATAAATAAATAAATTAGAAATAGGCTAAAACAGGAGACATAGTTAATTTAATTTAAATTTAAATTTAACCAACTATAATTAAAAAATAAATAATAGATCCAAACAAAAATGGCTGCAGGAAGGCGAAACATTGCACAACTGCCACAAAGAAGACATTCCTCAGACCAACAGGCCAAATTCACAGATTTTAATACTGCCATTCTGGAGGAAATGAATCAGATGAGATTTGAAATCAATAGAGAAATGAGAGAAATGAAAGAAGAAATTAAGGAGGAGATAAGGAAAGATTTGGAGGTCATTAATAAAAAAAACTTGATCAAGTAACTCAAGATGTCACTCAAATCAAAACGTCAATTCAAGACTTACAAAAAAGACAAATATTCTAGAAAATAGGACAAAAAAACTGGAACAAGCTGTGGAGAAAGGAAGTTTATTGAACACCTTAACTGAAATTAAAAACAGGGCTGACTGTATTAAGATAAGAGATCTAAAGGAGATAAAAGAAGGAAACCTCTACAACAGATTAATCCCAGCATTAGCGGAATTTATTGGATGGCTATCAGAACAACTGGACCTTGAAATAGACAATTTTTTTTAGAATTAGTTCAAAGTTAGTGAGGGAAAAGAAACTGCTGTGGGATATTGTTATCGCAGGGCAAAGGCCGGACCACCTGGGCCTATATCAGGCCCCAATGAGCCTCCCCAACCCAGCGGTGAGTGGTGCGCAGCACGGAGGAAGAAGGCCGGACCACCTGGGCCTTTAAGGGCCCCAACGAACCTTCCCATCCCCGACCCGGTGGAGAGTGGCGGCACAGGGCAAAGGCCAAACCACCTGGGCCTATATCAGGTCCCAACGAGCCTCCCCGACCCGGCAGCGAGCAGCGCGGAGGAAGAAGGCCACCCACCTGGGCCTTTTAAGGCTGCAGCTCATTATTAGCTCCCTCTTCCTCTTTCCTGGCGGCAACGGCAACGGAGCCTGACTGGTAGCCTAGGTTTTGTGAGGTTCTGTGTGTTTATATTTCTATTCTCCCCTGTCTATGGAAGACATACTTTGCCTTTTCACTTTCTTTTGTAAATTTACTGTTGTTGGAGTAAAATAGTTGTAACTGTGCATTTTGTGTGCAGTTGCCTTGCATGAATATTTGCTGATAAGTTTCTGTACTTTTGCAAGACCTCTGAATGTCAACTTCAGATAGCTTTAGGATAATCTCACAGTAGTTGGGTCTCTAATCACATTGATATCAAGTAAGTTTAAAATATGACTAGAAAGGATTTTATAACTTTAGATAATATTTCTCCCACAAACCAACTTTTAAAAGGGAAAAATGTGCAGTCTAAAATAACACAGTATTTTACTAACTTCAGATATGAACTTTCTCACAGGCACTCTGGAATTAATATAGAGATAAATTCTAATGGAATTAATGAAACAACTTTACCATCTGTAGTGCCAATACTACACTGGTCTCTTGATAAAATAGGCTCTTTGAAACCTATAGTTAGGAGTTCTTCTCTACCAAACCTTGCATCTGAAGTAGCCATTGCTGAAGAATTTATGTCATCTAAGCCTACTGTAGTAAAAGAATAATCTGAAATTGAAATAGATCAAAGAAATGGAAATGCAAGGCTTGACAGTGATCTTAGACCACATAAGCCCAAAAAAGAAATGGAAACCCCTGGATGGATTTCTATTCTTTTAGAGGAACTGGTATCAGTTAAAAAAATTTCTCACTGAAAGCAATATTCTTCTTACCACTCTAGTAGACCTGCATCTTCAAACTAGTTGTTCCACCCAAAAAGAACAAAAGGTGAATATGGGGAATTGAAAAAAGGTGTTTTTTCTCTGACAACATCCCCTACTTTAAGAATTGAAAGGAATTCCTTGCACAAGTCTGTAAACAATTCATAGCAGGGCCTTAAAATTAAAAAAAAAAAAACATGAGGAACCATCTGAGAACCCTAACAAGCTTTGTAAAATAGAAAAATATAGAAGTCCAGTAAATTGCAGGAAGCCCTTGACTGGCGATGAATATAAAACTAAGGAAACCACCCTCTCCCAGATACCCAGGATAAAACAAACATCACTAAATATTGAAAGCCACAATCCCAAAGCTAGTTGGTGAAATGGGAATTCTTCTGCCACTTATTTGGGAGGTAAATTTCCCCACAAGGTTACCTCTAGCCTCTCAACTTGTCAACCTGTAGCAGCTGATTCATTGGCTTTAAGTCATCTCTCCTCCACAGTTCCTTATGTAAATCAGAAAAAGCCACCAATAAAAGGTATAAACCAAAAGGGAAATAAAGAATACCAATTTGTTCTTAGTCAACATCAAATTGTATTGTCAAATTTTCCCAAACCGTTTGGTGCACTTTCCCAAGCCAAGTGCATATACCACCTTTTAACTGTTTTGGAAGAGATATGTCCAAACTAATTTTTTTGTTAAAGATATCTCACCAAGTCACATATCTATATTTTAATAATTGACTCGTTTGTGCCTAAATCACATTCAGAAAAAACTAAGTTTGTTACCTTACTGTACAGATGTAAATCCCTACTTTTAGGAAAAAGTATCCATGTCTCCAGATTTTTTTATTAATACAACCCCCCCCCCCCCCCAAACTCTAATAGTCCGCACTTCTCCCTTACCTACTGCCTCCTCAAATGGAACTTGGAAGATGAAGGAGCAAGTAAATGTTGAATCTGGGAAATGCAATTTTAACAAACCTAGCAATGGAAAAGATTCTCCTTTATCAAATGTTTTGGGACTATCTCATCTTTTCAACCTTCCAATTTCAAAGGAGGAGAAGGGGTTAATTGATTCATTTCTGGTTCTGCCTCAGACTGCACAAGAAGAAATACTAACCAGACTGGAAAAACTGAGACAATATTTGTCAAGTGTGTGTTCAATAATAAAATCCCCTGCAAAAGAAATCTGTGAGAGTAAAGAGAACAGAATGGTGACTACAGCAGAGATAAATCCATTATCATGGACTGAAATGAGGTACCTGGATAATTCTGAAAATGGCTTATTATATACTAGCAACATCCAAAGAGAAGACACACTAAACATACAAGTTCCGGTAATGTCAAATGTGAGCTGTATCCATCCAGCCCTCGAAACTATCAAGGAATTACCAGCTACCAAGAACCTTAGTAATAGCAAAGTTTGTTCCACCTCAGAAATTATCAGCAACACCAAAATAAATTTGGCCATTTCTGAAATACAATTGATCCTTCCAGCTGTAAATCAACCACATAATCCTTCCCATGTTACAAGAATGAATCTATGACAACAAAATAAACTGGAATCAAGAAGACTAAAACTTCTGTCTTTGAATGTCATGGGCTGGGTTAGGCATACCTGTGACCCTTTATTTGTTGAGTATATTTCCAAATTTGATATAATATTACTCCAAGAAACATGGTTGAGAGAAAAAGTTAACCCTAAATGGATTCATAGAGTGTTCTATTGAGGCTTCTGTCTCTCTGAATGGTGGTCGCCCTAGTGGTGGTTTATCTATCTTGGCTTCTACAAGTACTAAACATGCCTTTTTTCCTATCGCACTGCTGACAAATCTGGCCTCTTCTTTATAAGTTAAATTTAAGATACCTGGTTGTTAATTATAAATGTCTATTTACCTCCCTTACAACAGAGGACAATGTTGTGGAATATATGGTCAAGATTGGAAATTTACATCACAAATGCACTAGTCCAGTATCCCGATGCTCTCCTGATATTGGTTGGGGACTTCCATGTGGGAACTGGCCCCAGTGAAGCAGATCTATATGCCCACTTTCGTCTTGTACAGCCTGAATTAGATCCAGGTCTAGTTCTTCCATCTAGACAATCAAAAGATAAAGGATATAATTGAGCTGGCCTTTATCTCACCCAATTAACCCATAAATTGAATCTAGTGGTGATGAATGGTTCAACTGAAGGTGATATCGAGGGGAATATACCTTTGTGTCCAACCGCGGGTCCTGTACGATTGATTACTTTCTGGTATCATATGATTTGCTTACTGAGATGCCTACCTGTGTAATAGAACAACAAGTAGAGAGCGATCACCTACCCATTACCTTGATTCTAGACTGTGCTACACAAGCGGATTTTGCAGAACAAATTGCTCAACCAGAAGGCAACCTGGAATTGAGACCTCATGGTATTAAATGATCTCCCAAGGTTGAGAACAATGTTAAAACTATTCTTAATTCTGATAAATGCCTCACTCTACATAGATCGATGTTAACTGCAAAATCTTCTGCAGATATTTTTTAATCTTTTCAGCAATTAAGTATAACAATTAAGAACTTGCTCAGTTGACCAACCCACCCTAGGATATCTAATGTGCCTCCAAGAACCAAAACTTGGTATGATCAGGACTGCCTCAGTATGAAGCAGGTCCTGGTGGAGAAATACAAAGATTATAGGTAAAGAAACTTACAAACGATTCCACTAGAGTGGCTTGAATTAAAGAGAAGCTACAAGAGATTGACAAAAATTAAAAAAAAAAAAGTGTTAGCTCTTAAAGAGACCTGGTCAAACTTAGTAACACCTGCCAAAAATAAGGACACTATCTCTTTTTTGGAAAATCGTCTCTAGTGGATGGCCAAGGCCTACAAGTATGAATTATTACATCTCTGTCAGCTGTTGGGAACAGTTCTATAGCAAGCTGTATGAACAATCTCAGTATAGTCATAAGCCTCTCCTTGTTAATACTGAAAAACTTCCAAAATGGTTGCCAGTCTCTGAGAGCGAAATTAAAAATTTGATCTCCAGAATCACACCAGGAAAAGCTCCCGGAAATGACAACATACCCTCAGAAGTATTTAAAACCAACATTGAATGGTGGATACCTGCACTTGTGGCTCTTTTCACTGCTATAGACCCTACAACTTATATTCCTGAGGACTCGGGTCTTGCCATTATCGTGCCAATATATAAAAAAGGCAATAAATGTGACCCTGGAAACTATAGGTCAATTAGCCTTCTTAACATCATAAGTAAAATGTATGCACTACATCTACTGGACAAGCTTCAAGACTGGCTTGAAGAAGAAGAAATCATCAGGGAAGAACAGAGTGGTTTCAGGAAGAGTCATTCTGAAATTGATGATGCCTTAGTTTTCAAATATCTCTCTGAGAAATATGTTGCTTCAGCTAAGGGAACACTTTTTACTGTCTTTGTCGACTTTAAATCTGCATTTGATCTCATCCCAAGAGATAAACTCTGGAAAAAATTTGAGGCCACTAATATTGACAAATGACTATTAATCTTAATTCGCAAACTTAATTCGCAAATGAGAATTCTAGTGTGGTGATATGATGTAATGACCAGGGCAATACGAGGAGACCTATTTCCTCATCTAACAGAGTAAGACAAGGCTGCATTCTGGTGCCCACTCTCTTTAATTTCTACCTCAATTCTATAATTTTAACCTTATCAGAAATACCATCACACTCTCCGACACTGTCAAATAGATCTTTGTCAATACTCGCCTATGCAGACGATGTGGTACTCATGTCCCTTACAAGTATAGGTTTGAATAGACTTCTAAGAGCTTTGGCAACACACTGTACAAATGACGCACTAAAAATCAACTATAATAAGACCAAGGTTATGTGTTTTTTTCTAAAAGTCATCTATAGTATAAGTGGACTCTAGATAACAACCGTATAGAGCAGGTTTCTTCTTATAAATATTTAGGTATTATATTTCATGATAAGGGAACCATCAAACTATATCAAAAGAATGCGGTAGTGAACACTGAAAGAAGAATCAAGGCTTTATGCTCATTTTTTTTTTACAACAAGGAAGATCAGTATATTTCAGCGGTCCTTCAAGTTTTTGTTTCCAAGATTCTAGCACAACTACTATACGGTCCTGAGGTTTGTACTTTCAGTAGTACTGCCCCTTTTGAGACAGTCCAAACTAAATTCTTAAGAACAATTCTAGGCATTCTAAATTGTGTCCCCAATGCTACTCTTCATTTAGAAGTAGGTTTGTTATCCATTGAGGCATGCACATGGATGCACAAATTTAATCAATGGCTTAAAATGTTTTTTGTCCCAGTGGGTCTAGCCCCATTAATCTTAACAGATTCTTTTCTTTCCTCTTGGAAGGAATCTCTGACCTTGAAACTCTCTTCTCTTGGACTCTCAGTATCGTTAATATCTGTGCTAGGTCATGACAAAGTGAAATCTGTCATCTCTCAGCATACTAGGGACATTGATTTTCAAATTCATATTAGCCGATTGGCTCTGTACCATATTGGGGAATCTGGTAGGCCTGGTAAACATGCTAGATACTTTGAGTATCTGAATGTCCCGAAGTTCAGGAGGGCTTTTAAGCTAGCAAGATTTAATATTCTTCCATCCTCAGTTTTGGAAGGTAGATTTTTAAAAAAAATCCTTACCATTGTAGATACTGCCCTTGTGGCTCAGAGGAAATTGAAACTATCAGCCATGTTCTTTTTTGTTACTCTTTGTATGCAGAAATATGTGCCTCTTATATAACCCCAATTGTTCTTCAGTTCCTGGGCAGCCAGGAGAAATTTTATCTTGATTATATTCTTGCAGACTGTAATGAGTGTATAACTCAAACAGCTACTAAATTCTTTGCAACTGCTGTTATTAGTCATAACATTTTTAAAGCAAATGCACTAACTGATTCTGACATTTTATGGTTCTAAATAGATTATATGATATTTGTCCTATCATTTAAATATATATTATGCAAATCTGTATAAATTGATTGATTATGCTAACATATAGGAATCTGTATATGTTTTTGGAATGTTTTAAGAGATAGGTGTCAGTTTTACCTGTTGAAAATATACACAACTTATCTCTTGGATAATTTTAGTTTAATGTTGTAATTTTGTATTGATAATGTGTTGTATATACATGCACATGCTATTGAATGTTTGATTATTGTGGGGGGGGGTTTGTGTGTGTGCTGGCTGTTTGCCGTAATAATAAATTTGATTTTATATTGTTATTTATTTAGTTTGTGAAAGAGTGAAAGACACCATGCTTCAAGAAAACAAAAAAAAAATGATAATTGAAGGCGAAGAAATGATAATTTTTAGACATTCCACAATAAATCCTGAACAAAAGGAGAGTATGAGTTTATAATGCAAATTTTAAGAATTTTTTCCCCTATAAATGGGAGAAAATAGAAGGATTATCATTGTTTTTCCATGATCAAAGGAATACATTAAAGGCAACCCATAAGGCAAAAGATTTTATGTTGCAATTCAGAAGTGAACTAGAGTCTTCTTCACCAGAAAAGGACAATGATGAACATAGACAGAATGATCCGACAGAGAAGAAAAAAAGAAAAATACAAAGATAAAGAGAGGCCAACTGTATGCAGCACTAAAAGATACGAAGCCGCTATGCAGGAAAAAGAAGAGAAAGAAGAAGAAGAAGGACAAATTCAATTAGAGTCAGAAGATAAAGGAGAAGAAGAAATTTCAGATAGAGAGGAGGATTTGATAGAGATCACAAAACTACACAAAAGAACAAAATAAATGTATAACTAAATTTTTGATTTCAAGATAAGTTCAGATTCAGATAAATTATGAATGAAAAAATCCTCACATGGAATGTAAAAGGACTAAATTCAATTCATAAAAGGAGATTTTTTTTCATTATTTATAAAAACAAAAATTAGATATAATATATTTACAAGAAACTCATATCAGAAACAAAGATGCTAAACTTCTGGAAAAAACTAAAATGAGGAAAGTATTTACTTCCAACAACAACAAAAAAGAAGGGTGTGGCAATTTATATAAATAATAGATTCCAGGCAAAAGAACTATTTAAATACAAGGATGGTCACATACTAGGGCTTGAATAAAAATGCAAGAAATTAACATTCTACTTGTAGGAATATATACATCACTTACAGGTCAAAATAATTTGAAAAGAAACTAGAAAAACAAATTTCAAAACATGATCCAGTCAACCTAATGATTTTAGGGGATTGGAATGGGGTAATAGACCCTGATGTGGACAGGAATTCTACTAATAAGAAGAAACAAGGGAAATTTCCAAACTCTTTTTTTTTAATTAATGGAAAACTATACATTAGGTGATATATGGAGAATAAGGCACCCAAAAGAAAAAGATTACACATTTTATTCAAATACACATAAATCATGGTCCAGATTGGACATGATTCTCACCCCTAAAACATTAAACAAGAGAATTAATAAAATAGAAATTCTTACTAAAATTTTATCAGATCATAATCCAGTAATATTACATATTAATAGTAAAAAAATGGAATATAATTGGAGACTTAAAGAAAAATTACTATTGGAGGATGAAACAGTATTGGAAGCTAAAATAATTTTGAGAAACTTTTTTATGGAAAATTTGGATAAAAAGGTTAAAACCAAAATAGTGTGGGAGGCGTCCAAGGTATTCATGCAAGGCTTTTTTAATCAAAAAAAAAAAAAAAAATAGAAAAAAAAAAAAAGAAGGAAGGAAAAAGAAAAACAACTTTTAGATAAAATAAGCAACAAGGAAAAATAATTAAAATTTATCTAGAGGACCAAAAGATAAAACAAGATCTGAAACAGCTCCAAAAACAACTAGAGGTTGAATTATCAGCAGAAATAAGAGAAAAACTAAAATTTGCTAGATAAAGATTTTTTGAAAATACAAATAAACCAGGGAAATGGCTAGCTGATAAATTACAGAAAGAATTGGGGGGGGGGGGGACTGATTTTAAGTATAAAAAGAAAAGAAAAATCATAACTAACAACAACAAAAAAAAAACACCCACAAATGTTTCTTAACATTTATTCAGAACTATTTAAGGGAGAAAAAATTAAAAAGGATCAAAGTGAAGAAATGTTAAATTATTTAGAGAAAGAAAAAAAAAATACCGCAGATCACAGAGGGAAAAAATATATATATTAGATGCCCCATTCTCAATTATGGATATAACTGAAGCTGTTAAGAAAACTAAAATAGGAAATGCTCCTGACCCTGACGGTTTTACAACTTGTTATTATAGAGCACTTGAAGATGAGTTACTACTACCTCTATACAGAATCATATCAAACTTAGATATAAATACAAAACCCAAGTCTTGGAGAGAGGCATTAATAAGTTTAATTCCAAAAGAAGATAAAGATAATTTAGAAATAAAAAACTATACACCAATTTCCCTTTTAAATTTAGATTATAAAATATATGTTTCAATATTGGCAGAAAGATTTAAATCAGGGGTAGGCAACCTAAGGCCCGGGGGCCGGATGCGGCCCCCTGAGGCCTCTGGACCGGCCCGAGGCCGGTCCTGCCACCGCCGCCACCACCCCCACCACTACCCGCCATGATGATATTGATTATTGTTGTTATTACTTGTTCTTGGGGTTTTCTTGGCAAAATCTCCACAGGAGTTTTGCCATGGCTTTTCTGGGGCTGAGAGTGTGCATGCATATTTTTTAAAAAAATTTAATAATTTTTTTTAAAAAATTTAAATTTGTATTTATTTATTTATTTATTGTGCTTCGGCCCCCACAATTGTCTGAGGAACAGCAACCCAGCCCCTGGCTCAAAAAGGTTGCCTACCCCTGATTTAAATATTTTTTGAGGGATTGGATTCAGCAGATCAGGCAGGTTTTTTACCAGGGTGGCAAACAAAGAATAACTTAAGAATAGTTTTAAATCATTCAAATATTATGAAAACCATAATGAAAGAAAATTAGCCAGGATTTTTTTAGATGCCGAGAAGGCATTTGATAATGTAAATTGGGATTTTATGTTGGCTATATTGGAAAAAATGGGGATATGATCAAAATTTATAAAATGGATTAAAACAATATATAGTGAATAATCAGCTAGAATCATTATAAATGGTGAAAAGACTGAAGAATTTAAAATAACCAAAGGAACATGACAAGGTTGTCCCTTGTCTCCCCTCCTTTTTTTAGTAGTGATAGAAATCTTGATAAGGAAAATAAATAATGATATAAAAATAAAAGGACCCTCAATAAAAGGAAGAACTCATGAAATTAAAATCTTTGCAGATGATATTGTAATATTTCTGAATGATCCAATCCAAAGTTTAGAAAGGGTGAATCAGGTCTTGTTAAAATTTGTAAAATGATTGGGATTTAGAATAAATAAACAAAAGGCAGCAATATTAACTAAAAACATAAGAAAAGAAGAAGAAGTAATAGAATATTTCTCAAAATATAAAATCCAAAAAACAGTGAAATACCTGGGAATAAACCTGACTAAAAAGAATTCAGATCTCTTCAACAATAACTATCAAAGAATCTGGAATAAAATAAAAATTGATTTAAGAAATTGGAAGAATTTAAATCTCTCACTAATGGGAAAAATAGTAGTAATAAAAATGACAATATTACCTAAAATGCTACATTATTTTCAAAATATTCCAATCATAACTAGTGATGCTCCCTTTAAAGATTGGAATAAAGAATCATCAAAATTTATTTGGAATGGGAGAAGGCCTAGAATAAAGTGGACGATAATGCATGGCACTAAAGAAAGAGGAGGATTGGGATTACCAAATTTCAAATTGTATTTCCAAGCAAGTTGTATTAATTGGCTACTAGACTGGACTGAACTTCAGAATACTAAATTATTAGACCTTGAAAGTTTCAATGCTAGATTTGGTTTTCATGCATACCTGTGGTATGAAAAAGACAAGGTACATAAAGAATTTAAAGATCACTTTATAAGGAAACCCCTCCTACAATGTTGGTTATATTATAAAGATAAAATATACTCAAAAATGCCTCTGTGGGTGTCACCACATGAGGCTTTTTTGAGAAGAGAGACAATGGGTGACAAAAGATGGATATGTTATGAAGACATAATAGCAACCAGAGAGGTTAAATGGAAACTAAAATCAAGAGAAGAACTTTCACAGGAGGGGATAATTTGTAATTGGTTGTCATACAGACAATTAAATGAAAGATTCAAAAAAGATAAAAAAAACAAGAGGATTTGAGAAGTCAAAAAATGAATTTGATAAGATATTACAATTTAATGATGGTAAGATATTAGCAAAAATTTATCAAATGTTATTAAAATTACATATGGAACAAGAGTTGATAAAACCCCAAATTATTGCCTGGGCATGAAACATAGGAAACAACATCCAATTGGAAGTTTGGGGAAAAGCTTGGTAAAAATATCTAAAATTTTCCAATAGTAATGTCCAAAAAGAAATCTATTATAAAATTTATTTAAGGTCGTATTTAACTCCAGAAAGAATCGGAAAAAACATCTGGAATATGTTGGAAATGTAAGTTAAACAAAGGGACATTATTTCACATGTGGTGGGAATGTAAAGAAGTTCAAAAATTTTGGAAAAACTTCATCAATTAATTACACAATCACTAAAAATTAATTTCCCTATGAAACCAGAGATATACTTATTAAATATGTTGAGTACCCTGGATAAATCAACAGAGTCAAAAAATGGAAAATATTACTTAATATGATTACTGCGGCAAGACTTATCATAGTTAAGAATTGGAAATCACCACTAGCACTAGATGTAGAAGATTGGAAAATGAAACTATAAGAATTGTACAAGATGGACATTTTAACACACATGATAAAAGGGAAATCGATAACAGAAAGGGAAAAAAAAAGATTGGAATAGAATTAGTATCTTCTGGGATATTTGTTTATAAAAGTCACATTCATAAATTTAGTAAGAATTAAAGATAAAATAAAATAAAAACAAACCAAAATTTTATACACACACACACACACAAGATAACAATGATTATAAATGAGATAAAATTTGCAGATAAAGAAATATATATCTATAGATAGATAGACAGATAGAAGTTCAGAGAATAGAGGGTACCGATACTAGTGATTATAGGAGAATAGATATTAAGCAAATATTGAAATAAATTAACAAAAATAATGATTAAAAGATAGAGAAAGGATGGTTAAATAAAGAAGTAATTAAGAGAAGAGGACAAGATAAAGCCATAATCAGTCAGAATACCTCCAGTGGGGAAGTGATATATGTTATTTCTGTTTTATGTGTTTTGTACACTGTTATTAGCATATTATAAAATAAGAATATTTTAGTTTACAGAGAAAGAGAAGAAGAAGAGAAGAAGAGAAGAAGAGAAGAAAAGAAGAAAGAAAGAAAGAAAGAAAGAAAGAAGAATAGAGATATAGAATGAAGGGTTATGGATATAATCTTCTTTTCCAAATTTTATCAATTAAGATATTGGTCTATTTGGTTTGTATCATTGTATTTTGTGTTGGTTTGTCTAATGATATATTTTATATGTTATAAAAAAAAAAATGACAGTGGATCCTTCAGAGAATAAAAATGTTAAGTAAATAACTGAGGCTTTCCTGGTTTCAAGATGATTATCTAGACAGGAACAGGCACAACAGTAGCAAACATGCTTAGAGATGTGAAAATCTGTCACTCTCATTCTCCTTGCATTTCTCAGAATCCCTCAAGCATTATTGTTATATCCTGGCTTCCTGTTATGTTGTGAGACTTTTTTCACTCCTGCCTGGAAATTAATGCACATTATTTTTGTTTATTAAAACCCAAACAGACCATGTTATTTTGATTTTTCTAATGTACACATTTCTGTATGCATTTTATCCATTGACTACATGTGTACCGTGCACATGCTTCTGATGTACACATTTTAAAATATACAATACAACCCCTCTATCTGCTGGACCAGGACCCATTTTTTTCACTTACTCATGGCCATTTTTTTTCCTTTTCAGGCATTTTCTTGGTACTTCAGTGTGATTCTATGGTATGGATTTAGTGGAAGCTGATCACAGAGTCATGCTGGAGGACTTAAAAATGTCTAGGAATCTCTAGATCCTCCAGTGTGACTCTATGGTCAACTTCTGTCATACGTCATTAATTTCAATAGGGTTCACTATTATCCATAATTTTACATTTCCACGGTAAGTCCAGGAATGTATCCCCCATGGATGCAGGGGTTGTAGTGTACACATTTTTAAAATATACATATGGTTTGTGCACATTTTGTTCTTCAACATGCATTGGGAACCTTGAAGACATGACTTTTTGAGGCAATGTATGTTTTCTTCTGTTTTTGATCTCAGAAGGTGAGAAATGTTTTTTTTTTCTGTGTGGAAAAAAAATGAACCAAACCAATTCAATTTCCGTCCTGAAGCTTGTTATGAGAAAGGGACAAAAGTTTAACACGGTACTAATATATCTGCTATAAAAAAATGGCACAAAACTGTTCAATAAGGTGAAGTTCAGGTTAGAGACATATTGTATATGCTTGAGTGAATATGTAGTACAAGCAGAAATTAACTTTAAAAATATAAGTTTTTTAGAATAAAGAGCTGTGAAAAGTCAGATTATTTATTTATTTATTATTTTACACAAATTGAGCATCTTCTGTAGAACTATCACAGAATTTAACAAAACAAAACAACAAAACAAAAAACATTTAAGTGTTGCAATCCAGAGATTCCTGCTTTCGGTGAAATTATTAAAGGGCTAAAAGGAGGAAGAGGCTGCCAGATTTTGCTGAGGAAATTTACACATTCCATAGAATTCAACTTATTTAAGTTTACGGATTGGTTTACCTTGTTTTTGCTGGCCTCTTGGAGGGAGTCCAGAAACTAATGGTTGTGGCACACTTGTGCCATGATGGGAGAGGGTTGGGGGCAGAGTCTATGCCTGAGATAGTGGTCACCCCCTCACTTCTTCCTCTTTGACAGTTTGTTAACCCGCCCTCCTGCTCCTGCAACAGTTTGATTATGCTGGTCATTTCTGGGCCAAGTAAGAATTTTCTCCCGTTTCCAAGAGTTTACCAAGAGCCTACCCCACACTGTTGTTTGGGAACACTGATAATTGACTGGGGCATGGTCATAAATAGGTGGTCACTTGGCTGTTGCTAGGGAAAGATGTAGCATTCAGGTGAATATCTGTGGAACCCTTTTTGGGTAAAGGTTAGGATCCTGAAACTCTTTGTGTAAGTGACTAAAGAGGTAGGGAAAGAGACCATCCTTGGGGGTTATTTGGGATATAAACCCTCACTCAAGTCGTGTTAGTCCTGAAATCTCAGGTTGCTGTTCCAGAAGTGAGCTGGCCAGGGAGTAATCCAGCTATGGATTGAAATGTTATTATTATAGTCAGCGACCAGCATAAAACAATGTAAAACAGTACAATATTATACAATGCCCATCAGTGGTTGTGTTTATATTGTATTAATATATCTTTATGTAAATTTTAATGTAAGCCGCCCCGATTGCTCTGCAGAGGGGCGGGATATAAATAAATTATTATTATTATATTATTATTATTAAAAACAATGCAACCGGTACAATACCAATACAATAGGAATACAGCTTTCAGGCAATAAACCCTGGCAGAGGGTCAACCCAAGGTAGTAAGGTTCACCTGCTATTGTTCATAGGATTGATGCTATAAAATAATGATGGGGGGGGGGGAGAAGCAGCGGGATGATTAAAATTATACTTCAAATACCAGATGAAATTGATAGGATAAAAATTAAAAATTAAGACACCATTTATGTCGATAAGCTATTGCAGCAATGCAGAAACTTGCCACCTTGGTTGTAATCCAACAATGGGGTATCCCCAGGGCTCAGGTTTTCACCTAAGAGAAGCTGAGGTAGTGGTCTAGAGAACAGACCACCTGCTTTAGCTGCTCCCACACTATGTTGCTCCTTCCATTTTGCAGGTGTAAGAAAATCTTATAAATAGTTAAATTTAAATATGACAGCCCATTTTACAACCCATGTTTCTGTGTCTGGTCTCATTATTTCCAAGTTGGTCAGCAAAAGGGACAATTTGAGGCAATTTCCAAGATTTTTTTTCTTTTCTTCTTCAGTGGAGTTTAAATTGGGAAAAAATAGATAAAGTGTGTCATAAAAGCTAAGAGTATTTGTGTGAATCTTTCAATGCCATATATCTGAAGCCTGTTTATAACTGCCAAGATAGATAGATAGCCAGACAGACAACCAGATAGAGAGTCATACAGACAGTTGGAATTTGGTATTGTCTTTTGTAAACCAGTGTCATTATTTTGCCCTTATTTCTCCTTTGCCTTTTTGAAAATTTATTATCTTGAAAATTACATGGATTGCTGTGTGCAGGATATTACCTTCATAACATCAAATATAAAATATTTCTGAATAGATCCCCTGTTCCTAGATAGTGGTTTCCTCTGGTGTGGGGAATGTCATTGCAGAGAGGACAGGAAGACAGGTTTTATTTACTGAGGCCAACATGTCCAAGCCAACTTGAAATGCAGAACAAAATTATTTGCCTACACAAATAATTTTCCAAGCAAATAAAATCCTGGAATTACATTAAGCAATGTAAGTACCAGAATCACCTAGTCAATTCATGATTCTTCCTTTACATGTAAGGGCTGTCAACTGATGAAAGGTATTTTAGTCCAGGAACTGTACTGCTTGTCATTGATTCACTCATTAAAGTTAACATTTCAGTTTTTCAAAAGACAACACATCTTTAAACTTTCTGTCAACACATTGACATAGAGAACAATTTCATGCATAAATCATTTCTGTTGTGTTTTAAATTTTTGAAATTATTTGAAATGAAGTGATAACCACAGTCCCTAACCAATTTTGTGCAGACTGATATGTGATAGCCATTTTAAGATCATATGTTATCACAACCTAGGAAGGGGAGTTTGTTGCTTTTGTGGGCAGTGTGTAGAAATCCCTTGACCACTCAAAATAGCTTCACTCATTAGGGACCTCCAGAGATTGGGAATAGCTTTATTTTGGAGAAAACTGGAAGGACATAACAAACTAGGAAACTATAGCTGCTATAAAGGTAAAGGTATTCCCCATTGACAAGGTTGTCAAGTCATGGCTGCTATAGGGGGCAGTATTCATCTCTGCTACTAAGCCGAAGAGCCAGTGTGTCACAGACTACTCTGTGATCATGTGGCCAGCATGATTGTAGAGAATACTGATTACCTTCCCATCAAAGTGGTACCTATTTATCTACTTGCATTTGCATGCTTTGAACTGCTAGGTTGGCAGAACAGGACTAGTGACAGGAGCTCACCCCACCACTGAGCACCCGGGCCATGAACTCCCAACCTGCTGATCTTGTAATCAACAGAGTCAGCATCTTAACCATTTGAGCCAGTGCATCCCATACAGCTGCTATATCATAATATAAATTAACACATTAGGTTGTCATTCCAAAGAATTTGTTTTAAGCTACTTCATTTTCTCCTTAATTACTAAATAACTTTCCCCTTTCCAAAACTAAGATTGAAGAAAAGGGTTAAGAACAGACTTGTCACTCATTCAGAAGGATTTTTTGTTATTTTGTTTTGTTGTTGTCATTTATTATTATCAGTATACTGCCTGAAATGGAACCAAAAAGTGTCCACTGGAAAATGAGAAAGAGCAATAGTATGATAGACTTGAAGATATTTTTTTTCAATGAAAAGATAACCTAAGGGTTACCTCAACCTCTACACAGTCACACACAGAAAGACACACCTGTAAGGGACAGGGATGCTCAAAAAAATGTTGAAAAATAGTTGCATATACAGCTTATGGTATTGTGTAGGAGGACTGAGCTGACTAAAACCCTGGACAGGCATATTCCTCTTAAGAGAACAGAAGATGCTGCAACATTTTGTTTCAATTGTACAACAGTGGTCCCTCCACATTTGCTGGGGTTAGGGTGAAGGGCCCCCATGAATGTGGAAAAACTGCAAACTCTACCCCCCCCCATTCTTTTTACCCAAGAGAACACCTCTCTAGAAATCTCCAGGTCCTCCAGTGCGACTGTCATCAACGTCTGTCAGAGGTTGATCAGACAATCATGCTGGAGGATCTATAAATGCCTAGAGAAATGTTTTCTCTAAGAACGTTTAGGTTCTCCATGGTCAACATCTGGCAGACTTGTGTTGGAGGACTTAGAGATTCCTAGACAGAACTTATTAATCAAAACCACAAATAATCAAATCCACAGAAGTCAAAGCTATGAATGTGAAAGGTCAACTGTATATAAAAGCTGAAATCTAAGGGGCTGTACAGATGGCCCCTAAGAGCCAACTCCGTGCCACCCCGGGGAGTGGCAAAAAGCCGCCTTTTCTGCCACCACCGTGGCTCTTCTGTGCTTCTTTGGTGCAGCCTGTCTACACACTGAACCAAGGGAGTGCCCTGACGCTGCACACCATACAGTGGGGCACACCACGTGACAGCAGCATCAGGGTGGAGTCAGGGCTCCACCCCCAGGCTGGCCCTTGTGGCCGGTCTGTACAGGCCCTAAGACTCTGTCACATTCTAGAATGACACAGCACCAAGGAGAGCTCAAAGCAGATAGGAGAAGTCTTGGTTCCTAATGGCTGGGTTGAGTATGATTCACAGAAGGATGGTTAGACCCATCCCACTGGAGTCCACAAAGAAGAATTTTCTTCCAAAGAAGTGAATAATAATAATAATAATAATAATAATATTTATACTCCGCTCTTCTGTCAACCAATCGGGGTGGCTTGCATCAATTAAAATTCCATATAATATGATCCACCCTAAAATACAATCTAAAAATCCCCAGAACCCACCCACTCCTTAAAAAGTATTAAATCATGTATCTATTAAAACATGTGAAAAAAACATCACAAGAGAAAAATAAGATAAAACAAGCAAGAGTACAAAACAAGCAAGGTAGTAACGAGAGCCAAAAAAGGAGAGATAACTAAGACAACTCCTGAGGCTGGGAAAATCTAGTCATGAAAGGCCTGCCGGAAGAGACCCGTCTTCACAGCCTTTTTAAAGCTGCTTAAGGTTGTTATGTGATGGATCTTGTCCGGCAGGCCATTCCATAGCGGTTACTGAAAAGGCCATCTGGGAGGTTGCAGATAGCCTTGTTTTCATTGTCTGCAACAAATTTCTCCCAGAGGACCGGAGTGCGTGGGGTGGATTGTATGGGAGGAGGCGGTCCTGAAGATAGTTTGGACCCAAGCCATTTAGGGCTTTAAAGGTCATAACCAACACCTTATACTGGGCCGGAAACTGATGGGCAGCCAGTGAAGAGACTTCAGTACCAGTGCTACGTGGTCTCTTCTAGATATCCTTGAGACCACTCTGGCTGCCATATTCTGGACTAACTGAAGTTTCTGGACTGAGCATGAGGGTAGCCCCATGTAGAGTGCATTACAAAAATCCAGATGGGAGGTTGCCAGTGCATGCACAACAGTTTCAAGGTCCTTTACTTACAGAAAAGGGCACAGCTGGCATATCAGCCAAAGCTGATAACAGGCGCTCCTGACCATTGAATTTACCTGATTAGTCATCAGGAATGATGAATCCAAGAGCACTCCCAGACTGTGAACACAGTCCTTCACAGAGAGTGTGACCCCATCCAGGACTGGAGGTTGCAACCCAATTCCCCGTTTCGGGGCCATTACTGTGAGCATCTCCATTTTGTCTGGATTCAACTTCAATCTGTTTTTCCTCATCCAATCCTTTACTGCCTTAAGACAGTCATTGAGAAGAGAGATGCCATCGGGAGCCATGGCCAATGACTGAGAAATGAAGAAATAGATCTGGGTGTCATCAGCGTACTGATAATACCCAGCCCCATGTCTCTGGATAATCTCACCCAGCACCTTCATGTATATATTAAACAACATTGGAGACAATATGGTGCCTGGAGGAATGCCACAATTGAGATCTTTTTTTTTGCAGAGCAACTATCCCTGAGCAGCACCTTCTGGGATCTGCCTGAGAGAAAGGAATGGATCCACTGTAGCACAGTGCCTTCAATTCCTAATCTGCTCAGGTGACTCAAGAGGATGCTATGATCTATCGTATCAAAAGCTGCTAAGAGGTCTAATAACACCAACAGGATCACTCTACCCCTGGCAATGCCCAGACCAAGGTTGTTGGTCAAAGCAACCATGGCAGTCTCAACTCCAAATCCCGTTCTAAAGCCCATTTGAAATGGATCTAGATAATCGGTTTCATCCAAGACAAGTTGGAGTTGAAGAGCAACCTCCCTCTCAATCATTTTTGTTCAGAAAAGGGAACATGGACACTGGCCTATAGTTGTTCATATCCAGGGGGCCCAGGGAAGGTTTTTTCAGAAGCGGCCTGACCGCCACTTCCTTTAAACAAGGTGGAACATATCCTTCCCTGAGGGATGCGTTGATAATGCCCACAAGGAACAACCTCAAGGCACCCCCCACCCCTGGATGGCCAGCCACAAAAGGCAAGGATCAAGAGGGCAAGTTGTCTTCCTCACACTACGAAGGAGCTTGTACACATCCTTAGTACTCATAGATTGAAAATGATCCAGTAAAATTACATCAGCGGAGCTGCTGGACATCTCATCTATTGATTCTGTTACAATACTGGAGTCCAAGTCGGCTCTTATCTGAGAGATTTTATCTGCAAAGAAGTTGTTAAACACATCACAGCAGGCTGTTGCTGGGTTAAGTAATGGGTTCTGAACAGGTGGAACCTGCGTCAGTTCCCTTATCACCCTAAACAGCTCTGCTGGACGGGACTCTGCAGACACAATATGTGCAGAGGAGAACGATTTCTGCGCTGCATAGATTGCCTCTTGATAGGACCAAAGAAAGTTCCTATGACGAGTCTTGTCAGACAAGAGCTGAGTTTTCTGCCAGGTGCGCTCTAGTCTTTGTCCAACCCGCTTCATTTTCCTAAGCTCTTCTGTATACATGGTACCATGAATAGTTGTCATTCACGTCTGTGAGAAATGCAAGTAATTATTTTATGATTTTTAGTAAGAATTTGGACTTTGAAACATAATGTGGAAGGGAAATCAAATTTTCCCCTTCTAAGTAAGAATATTAGGAGTGAAGCCTTGCATAACCTCATCTTTGCCTCTTTTCTAAGCATCAGAAGTCACAGGTAACATTCCATTCTAAAGGCATGGCAGATTGATGTTTCACTCAGTTTTCAACTGTCAAAGTAGCACTTTCCTCTCTTTTTATTTCCAGGTTGTCATCTGTACAACTCTTTCACACAACTTATAAAGCTTTGAACCATTCTGAACAATTATTTGCTGAGTGATGGAATGGCTTTTGCAATGAATTGCTTTTATCAACTGTTTCAGAAATAAGTACTTTCAAGAATAGCATTCAACAGTTACCTAAAAGCAAACACTTCTTCATGTAACCCATTTTGTCAATTTCTTCTAAGCCTAGTTCATGACATTTTACTGATAAACCTAATCTATTTAAGCACTACTGTAAAATGCAGATTGGCACTCAAGCGTATAGCAAATATATTTTCCTGGAATTGGTCAAAAGCATATATTTTCTTAAATTAAAGTTGCACCAGTCTTCTCTTCTGTCTACAGCATTACATTTTTATCAGTCTATACATATGAGAATAGAACATGCAATATGTGTGTGTGTGTGTGTAAGGAATAAAGGCAACCATCAGTATCTGCAGATCTCTTTTAACCATTCCCCATCTCTTTCTCATTCTCTCACTCTCTCTCACACACACTCTCCCTCCATACACACACACACACACGTGTGTGTGTATGTGTGTGTGTGTGTGTTGAATATACAACCTCTTCACCATCACCTGGTACTGCTTCTTTACATAGTATTATGCCACTTTTTCTTATATGTTGATTATACATTTATTATTATTATTATTCATTGATTACACATTATTTTTTAGTTTCCATGTCACCGCTTTACCATTATAGGAGAGAAATGTGATTCCTGCCATGCAGGAATAAACAGTCAAAAGGAGTGCTGTCATTCAACCAAAATGCAAAATGCAAAATGCAAAACCCACCCCATGTGAGTTTTTAAACTGATATGTTTTTAAACATCTTTTAATTCAGTTTTGTGTTAATATTAAAATGTGTTTAATTGTGTTATAACACTGTAGCTTTACTTCTGTTTTGATACCTCTGTTTCAGCTTCATCAACAGTCTGAAACATACTGCAGAAACAATCCAGTTTGAGACTGCTTTAATTGCCCTGGCTCAGTGCTAGGGAATTCTGGGAATTGTAGTTGATTGTGGCACCAGATCTCTCTGACAGATTAAAAGCTAAATGTTTCACAAAGCTACAGTTCCCAAAATTCCTAGCATTGAGCCAAGGCAGTTAAAGTAGTCTCAAATTGGATTATATCTGCGGTGTGTTTTGGACTAGACATGCTGTCCTGCTTTCATTCCCTGTTTGGAGAAAAGATGGGTTACAAATCTACACAATAAATGAATAAATGACTCGAGTCCCCACCGTATTCTGTTTAAAGCTACTTAGTGCTTTTCATGTCTTCTATCTTTAGCCTAGATGTTATTTCATGTGAGAAAGCAGCACAGAAAGTGTGTGTGTATGTGTGTGTGTGTGTGTGTGTGTGTGTGTGTGGTGAGGGAAAGAAATGTTGGTCAAACTCCTGTTGACTTACACAATGATTTACATTTATATAACTACCATTATGCAAGAGGTTTCAGTTCTAGGAGCTTTTGCATGGTTGGTTTCCTAATCTAGGTTTTAGAAGTAACATAATCATTGTTTAACAGGTAACATTGCTTCCTGTTGTGTCAATCCAATTCAATCCAATACAGCTTGGGCAAAGCATATTTCTGGTCTAACTGCCCTGCTGCACATTTATATTATTCAACTGCAGAAGATCTCATTTGATCTGTCTTTTTTTCTGTCTTCCCTCCATTCTCTCTTTTATTAATAGAAAAATAGCTTATTAGCATCCACCATAAATTCTATGAGAGATCAACAGGATCTTGCAAATTTACCCAAACCCTCTACAAACCCAATTAGACTCTTTCTTGCAGTGGTGGCTGGTGCTTTCCATGTCATTGTGATTTTGAATCCACTGCAGGTTTTAACCCAAACTTTAATGGAACAATCCAAGCAACTCAATATGTCATTTAACATTTGAATTAAAATCCAGAGTAAATTTACCACCCCACTGACATGGAACCCACCATCTGCCAGTACTTCTTGTGACCCCACAAAACTAATTTTCATAATATGTAATTTCTCTTCACAGCTATCAGAACGTTTTCTAACCCAGCTTTGGTTTACTAAAATTTGATAGCTATAGCTCCAGCTGTGCGACTCACTTACAATAAATTGTTTTGCTCCATACTAAGAAATAACCATGTGTGTGTGTCTTTCATCAATGCATAAAGCTGTAGAAATTTCAGAAGATGAATCCAAGACTGAAATAATTTATTATTATAATAACACTAAGGTCTCAGTGTTGTGGTCACTTGGATGGTGTCCCAGGCACCATGGATAGATCAGATTTTCCCCTCTCAATGAGCTCTAGCATCAGAAGAAAATGAACCTCTGTCCCCTCCCTTGTTTCCATGGAAATTTTCACTGCTTGTCCCACTCCAACATCAGAGAAAGAGGGGGAAAAAGGGGGGGTACTTAGGCTTTGGATTGTAAGCACTGGATCTGAAAAATCTCCCAGGCCCCAACCTAGAATCTCAAATGAGAATGAGAATTAGCTATTACTGAAGCTGGTATCTTTCTCTCTTTCTTTATTCCCTTCCACAACTTGTAATAAGAGACAAAATAAGAACAAAATAAAATAACCAGGCCTTAAATTTTCTACCCTGATGGCAGCACAACAAAATAGTTCTTTGAGATATGCCTTAAGAGTGTTCTGTATATATGGTATCAACACTTGTGACCAGGTAATCTCTAGGGATGGAAATGTTTCAAAATATTCAAGAAATGGTTGAAATACATGATTTCAATTGTTGTGATTTATTCTGTGCAAAGCAGACACTATGGCATCATCTGCACAGCAGAGACAATCTGATTTGACACTACTTTCACTGCCATGGCTCAATGCTATGGAATTCTAGGATTTGTAGTTTGTTTTGGCTCCAGAGTTCCCTGACAGAGAAGGCCAAATAGCACACAAAACTACAATTTCCAGAATTCTATAACATTGAACCATGGTAATTGAAGCAGTGTCAAACTGGATTATTTCTGCAGTGTGGATGCAACCTTTGCATAGAAACAGTTTATTTGCACAGGAAACAACTTTTTTTCTATGTAGCAAATATTTATCTGCAATGAAAGTGCTGGTTCTTGCATAGAGAATTTTGCACAAAAATCTGCATGCAAATTTTGTATTTTTTTTGCATAGGAAGCATTATTTTCTATTCTGAAAATGCTGTTCCTTACATGCACACACAAAACAATATGATTTTTTTATACAATAAGTCCTGAACTGCATATTCTCTTTGAAAACTGCAGATTTTGAAGACTTTTTTTGCAATAGAAATACATTTGCTCATTGTTTCTTTTGAGAATGAAGCCAGTGATTAATTGAATCACTAAAAAGCATTTCCCCACACTTTTGTTTATTAATTATAAGATTATTATTATTTATAAATCATATCACATGTTATAAAAGTTATTTGTGCAGCTAAAAGTAAATATAATAAGGTGTAGAGATCTTCTTCCCCCACAAATTTAGTGGACATTGGTTCTTTAAAAGCCTATAATTGCTTGAAAGCTTAATGAGTGACCAAATACCCCTGAAAGATGTTACTTTCAAACATACATGGTGCTAGAGACCATCAAACCTTTGGGATGGAGGAGAAACAGCTCAGTATTTGTAAGTCAATTCATTGCTGAAATAGGTGTCACCTGTCCATTTGACACAATGTCAGAAATTTACAGAAACAATCAACTTTATATATCTATTTTGTCTGTCTTGTACACAAGATTCAATGAAATTATCCTAATGGTGTTAAATTTTTAATTATATCAAATAGAATTCACCACCACCACCCATCCCTATTTTTAAGAGCCATGGTAAATAAGAGTGCAGATTCAGCCTTTTCTGGTTTTCATGTAAATGGCGAACAGTACTTTCAGAAATAATCACAACAGAATTCATTTTCAAGTCTCAAGATTAGAGAAGTTGTCATGACAAATTTGCTTATGATTGGTTATACTATGCAAGGTTACTAACTCATGCTTACTTAGGACCTCTACAGACAGCGCTTTCCCAACCCTTTCCCGAGGATGTCATCAGAGCACCTGCTGATCATGTCCTTCTGTTGCAGCATCCGGACACACTGCAACAGAAGAGGTGCAGAAGAGGCGTGTGCCACCTCTTCCAGCACCCTTTCCGGCCGGCAGAAGAGTGGATTGGGGCCGAGGCATGGGGCAGCCTTGGTCCCAATCCACAACTTCTCAGGGCGGCCTATGGCTGCTCGTCTGCATCCTCCCTTAGTCTGAGAATAATAGTATTCTATAAAACAATTAGGTAACAAGTAGAAAATGTTATAGACAATATGGTATCATATGCAGAGGTTAAAGAAAGTCTTCTGGAAATGTATGTAATATTCTGAAATGCTTAATGCACTTGGAGTTACAGCAGTTTTCAGTCTGTGAATGAGATATGAAATGTGCTGCCACATTTAGCATATTCTGTGCTACATGTAAACAGCAGAGCTCTAATAGGCACACAGTTGTTGTTTTTTTTTTAAAAAAAAATCCCAGTAGGCACTGCAGAAGAATAAAAGAGTCTTCTTTATGTTCCAGAGAGATTGTGTGTGAGGTGTCAGAAAAAGGAGCAGAGAAAACTAGTGATGCCATCTGGCAAGGCTCCTCTGCCTTGGATAGCTTCATGGCAGACATAAATGTCTGGCAAGACTCCTGGGCCTCCCACTGATGCCTGATAGGCAGATATGTAGCTACTAAAGGTTTTCTCAGCATGCATGACAATGAAATTATTAACATTGCCATCTCCCTTCCTTGTCTCATTCTGTGTTGGATGGACAGAGAAGGAGAATATATATATATATATATATATATATATATATATAGTCTTCTATATGAGCCTGCCTGAGCTCTGACATCCTTGGGGAGGCACACAGCCTTCATAGGCACATATAGTGTGAATGTGAGAGAGGCTCTTCTCTGTGGCTGCCCTCACAGTCTGAAACTCCTTAGATAGGGAAGTTAGGATGACCCCTTCCCTGTTGTCTTTTCAGAAGCAGATTAAGAAATTTCTGTTCCAAGCAAATTTTAGGTACTGATTGTTAACAAGAGAAGGGCATTTTATGATGTTATACTCTTTTTAATCTTTGTTTTTAAGTAATATTTTAAATGTTTTACAAAATTCTGCTGTTAGTTTAATACTGTTTTGATCTCAACCATTTTTATATGTTTTTAACTATATGTGCTTTTATGTAATTTTCCGCTTTTTGTAAGCCTTCTTGGTACCCAATCTCAGAGAAAGATGGGATATAAATATAGTGAGGGATGCATGGTATAAATGCTGAACCAGGTCTATTTTTGAGTGGACTGCTGTAGGTTAAACTCCACTCATTTTGTTGAAACTGGACCTGGGCATTTTTTTCCCACTTTTTTTTAAAAAAATAAATTTATTAACAAAAATGAAGATGTCTACAGACAACAAATAGCCAAAACAGAACAAAACAAAAACAAAACAAAACAAAAACAATATAGTGCCATACAATACAGACAAGACAAACAATAACCTTAATAGAATAGAGTATAAAGTGAAATAAACTGATTAAAAATTACTAATATACTTCCTTTCCCGATTCAGTCTGTCCTACTAATATCAATCTTCTTTACAGATCTCCCTCCCTTTCCCTTAATTTCTTTAATCCCGTCTCTTCCTTTCTCACAGTCAATTTGTCCTTTTTCTCTCATCATATCCTATCTTTCCTTTATCTCTCACACCCTCCATCATACATCCTATCATCACTTTCTCCTACCATCTCCTACTTACCTAACTCTCAACACCCATTCCTACAACCAAAACAGTTTACTACAGTTTTACAAAGAAAGGAAATATATATATAAATATATGTACATATATAAATACAAACACAAAATAACACATGCACATACAAAAAAGGACTTCCTGGCTACAACTTCTCTTTATAAAACATTTAGTGACTTCTTGTAAGTTCCTTATATAATTCTTAATTACTACAACCTAATATATTATTCTTGTGATTCTTAGTTAACCTTAACTTTCTCCCCACTAATATAGTTGATTTATATTCATTCATTTAATTTTCCTAGTCTTTAATCATATGTCCTGTACAAAATCAACTTGGCTTAGATTTACTGTACTAGTTTACGCATGCTAATATAAATTAGTTAACATTAATTTATACTAACCATCGCAATCCTTCCCCATTGCTCTCTTATAAATTTAACCACTTTCCCCCAATCTTTAATATATTTTTCTAGGGAGTAACCCTTTAATAATAATGTCAATTTATCCATTTCTAAAATGCCATATAACTTCCAAAGCCAATCTTCTTTATTTGGGATTTCCTTCACTTTCCATCTGCTTGCAAAGAGGGTTCTGGCAATTGTGAACATATAGAACAATAGTTTTCCATGATTCTTTTCCAATTGATTATCCAAAATTCCTAAAAGATAAATTTCTGGTTTTAATTCTATTTTGGTGCCTAATATCTCATTCATTAAATCCTTAATCATCCCCCAATATATTTTAGCATAATTGCATGTCCACCAGCAATGAAATAATGTTGTATTCAGCTCTCTACGTTTCCAACAGCAATTATCACAATTTTTGTATATTTTGGACAATTTGCTGGGGCTCAAATACCATTAACAGAACATTTTATACCAATTCTCTTTCAAGTTTTGGGAAGCCGTATATCTCAAATTTTCCCCCCAATTTTTTTCCCATTGCACAAGATGAATATTATGTCCAACGTATTTGGCCCATCAGACCATTGTATTCTTTACAGTTTCATCCTCCTTTTCGATTTTTAATAACGATTTGTATAAAAATCTATTGGTTTTGCTTTCTCTCCACAGAGAATTTCTTCTATTTCTGATTTCCCTCCACTAATTCCATGCTCCTTAATGTCTATCCTCACTTTCTCATAAAGTTGTCTGTATTGGTACCACCCTAGATCAAATCCATTTTCCTTCATCTCCTCTTGTGTACAGATTTTGAATGTCCCTCTTTCAAATTTTAATAAGTCCTTATAAAAACACCAATTTTCGTATCTAATCATTTTCCTTCTATACAATGCTTCTTGGGGTGAGGCCCAAGCAGGTATAGTCTGGATGATTCTGCATTTGTGTTTTTTTTTTCCAAATTTTTAGCAAAGCCTTCCTAATGCAGTGTTCGTTAAAGGTCTGATTGCATTTCTCCTTCCCATATAACAGATATGCATGATATCCATAAGCTAAGCCGTCTCCCTCTAGTTCGAGCATCCTTTTGTTCTCCAGCATAATCCATTCCTTAATCCATAACAAACCGCACACGTCATGATACAGCTCAAAACAAGGTAGTGCTAATCCTCCCCTTTCTCTTGCATCTAGTAAAATTTTTAGCTTCACCCTTGGTTTCTTTCCCTGCCAAATAAATCTTGTGATATCCTTATTCCATTCTTTAAATGGTCTTTTTGTTGAGACAATTGGTAGCATTTGGAATAAATATAGCAATTTCGGTAGCACCATCATTTTGATTGCTGCTATCCTGCCCAAAAATGAAAGGTTTAATTTGTTCCACTTTATAAAATCATTCTTTATCTCTCTCCATAATGTCTTATAATTGTTTTCAATTAATTCATTTGATTTTTTTGTGATTTGGATCCCTAAATATTTTACTTTTTTCCTTATTTTTATCCCTGCTATTTCTTGTAGTTTTCCTTCTTCTACTAAATCCATATTCTTAGTAATAATTGCTGATTTGTTTTTGTTAATTTTACACCCTGTAATTTCACCAAATGTTTTCATTATCTCCATTAACAAATTTGTTTTCCCAATTGGGTCCTCCAAGTTAATTATTAAGTCATATGCGAATGCTCTAATTTTTTATTTATATACTTTTTTTATTTTCACTTCTTGTAGATCATTTTCGCTTTTTATTCTCCTAATCAATGATTCTATGACTACAAGAAATAGCAGGGGGGAGAGAGGGCATCCTTGCCTTGTTCCTCTCTTAATTTCAATCTGGTGTGTTTTGTCTCCATTTATTGTTATTTGGGCTTTTTCTCTTTCATATATTTTCTTTATCTGGTTCACAAATCTTTCCCCAATGTTCATATTTAGCATAATCCACATTAATGATCTCCAATTCACTGTGTCAAATGCTTTTTGCAAATCGAAAAAAAAAAACCCAATTTTTTGTCATTATGCCTTTCATAATATTCTATAATATTAATAATATATCTTAAATTGTCTCTGATTTGTCTCTTCAGGAGAAATCCTCTTTGATCAACATCTATAATTTCCCTTAAACATTTTTTTAATCTATTGGCCAAAACTTTCGCAAAAATCTTATAATCATTATTTAGGAGTGAGATAGGTTGGTAATTTTTTGGATCATCCAAATTTTCTTTACCTTTGGGTATGAGAATTATGTCTGCCTCTTTCCATGATTCTGGTATCCCTTCTGATTCCACCTTATTTATAATTTCCTCGACTGTATCAAATAGTTCGTTCACAAATACTTTATAATACACTACCGGGAGTCCATCAGGACCTGGGGATTTGCCTTCTTTAGCTTGTTTCAGTGCTTCCAATATCTCCTCACTTGTAATTTTTTTATTTCTAAGTATTCCTTTTGTGCCTCGCTGCATCTAGCCCAATCTTCCTTACCTAGGAACTTTCCCAAATTTTCCTCATCAATTGGCTGCTCTGCATATAAATTCTCATAAAACTTAGAAAATATTTCCTTAATTTTTCCATTCTGAGTATATAATATATCCCCTTCTTTAATTTTTGTAATTTGAGCTTTTTCTTTGACTTTCCTTAACCTTGACGCTAACAATCTACTCAATTTATTTGAATGTTCAAAATTGTACTACTTCAATCTCTTTAATTTTTCCCCAATTTCCTCCACCATACCAATTGAGAGTTGCTTTTGTATTAATTTTATTTATTTGATTATTATTATTATTATTATTATTGTTGTTATTTGGCTCTTTCTTCAATATCTCTTCAAGTTCTTTCAGCTTTCCTTGCAGTAACTCATTGTTCATTTTTTTTTGTTCCTTTGAATAATTGAATTTTGTTGAATGAAAAACCCTCTTAATACTGCTTTACTAGTATCCCACACTATCAGGGTTTTGGCGCCTTTATTTAGATTGTCCTCAAAGAAGTTTTTAAGTACCTCTTTCACCTTCTTGATGATTTTGGGGTCCTTAAGTAGAGATTCATTAAACCTCCATTTTTTTATGCTATGTTGCTATGTTGTTCTCAATTTTACTATTTGAGGGTTATGATCTGAAATAGCTCTGGGTAGTAGTTTTATTTCTTTGATTTCTTTCAATAATGTCTTTGTACTTAAAAATAAATCCAAACTTGCCAGCAATTTGTGCCTATCTGAATAGAATGTGTATTCTTTCTCTTGATTATATAAAAACCTCCACCAATTCGTTAAGGTTAAGTTATCTAGCAGATCAAAGAAAGTTTTAGGCAGTTTTCCTTGGTTTTTTTTAATAGCTTTTTCTGATTTCCTATCTAAAACTGGGTCTACTACCCCATTAAAGTCACCCATTAGTATTATGTCATCATAGTCCAATTCAGATAGTATTTCATTTAGTTTTGAATAGAAAGCTCCTTTGTTTTCCTGTGGGCCATATATTCCTACTATTAATTTTTTTTTGTCTTTCCACACGATTTCCACACCCAACCAATTTCCATTTTTATCTTTGAAGATTTCTTTAGATTCTAAATGTTCGGCTATGTATAATATTACCCCTTTTTTCTTTTTATTTGAGGCCACTACGTATTCTTTCCCCAGTTTTCTGTTTGCAACAAGACTTACATCCTTAAGTTTGATGCAAGTTTCTTGCAAACAGACAATGTTGCAGTTACATTTTTTAATAAATAGAAATGCTTTTTTCCTTTTTTGAGACGTGTTCAACCCTTTAACATTCCAAGATAAAATTTTCATTGTAGCCACCAACTTTTACTTTAGAGTTGGTAATTTATGAGAGCAAATAAATCCCCAACCTTAAATTATAGGCTATTCAGCTCCTTTCCCTTTGCCTTCTACTCTCTTGCCATCCTCTTCTTCGTCTTCTGATTCCTGCTTCTTCCTCTCCTCTTCCTCAAGTCTTTTCATTTGAGCTACTTGTGATTTTGTTCTTTCTAGATTCCTTCTCCCATATTTTTTCCTCTGTTTTGTTCCTATTTTCTCCTTTTACAATGTCCCTCCAATTATTTGCCCAGAACTCAGTGGCTTTTTCAATTGTATTTAATTTATATATATATATATATATATATATATATATATATTTCCATGTCATGGATTTTTTTTTCACTTTTTTGATACTGTGTGTGTGTGGGGGGGGGGAGGAAATGTTGCTATGTCATCTGAGAGTCTGAAAGGGGGGCAATTCACCCTTCAGAGCCTTCTGGAAGCATGATTTCCCACTTCTGACAAAAAAAAGTTCTTTAATATTTGGAAGTAGAGCTGAATAGGTCCATTTTGCATTGTCAAAAAAAGGCTCTACATTTGCATAGTACAACTTATGGCTAGGCATATGCCACCAATAGGGTTTTGGCCAATAAGCAATTGTTTGAGCTCTATGTGCTCAGGGACAATTATAGGCTAAGTTCCATGTACCCAAGAACAGCAATTATGGAGTGTTCCAAAGCCTTTATGATGAGTGTTGAGAAGGGTTTTGAAGGAGAAGACAGAAGCAGCACCACATGGCTATTCTGTAAGATAGTCTGGGCCTCTACAGATGGGCCCTTTGGGCCATCCTTAATGCAGGGATGGGGAGGGGCAGCCACACGCTAGCCACCTCAACCCCTCCCCGAAGAAGTCCTGATGTTGTGTGCCCTTATGCATGGCGCGAGGCATCAGGATGTCCTTCCAGTGCAGCCTTTTGACATACTGCACTGGAAGGGGCACCAAAGGAGCTTTCTATTCAAAACTTAGAGTGGCCTTTTGCCAGCTCTGAAAGGACCAGCATTTTGGTGCTCCTTTCCAGGCTGGCAAAAGGGAGGATCGAGGCCGTGCTGTCTGGCAGCCTCAGCCTCAATCCTTCACTTCCCAGGGTGGCCCAGGGCCACCCGTCTGCATCCCCAATTCCAGACATCAGGTAGAGTCATTCCAACAGGTGTTTTCTTCAAGGAAATGTGGCCCCAGTTCTGTGAAGAGACTTGTTCAAGTTACAAGTATTGGTAGGTCCTTTTTCACATGAAAGACACAGAAATTCAACTATCTTATTGAAGCTAAGATAAACCATCTCTTTCTCTCATCTTGTCATAAAGAGAGAACAAAGATGGACATTTATCCCTTCACCAGTTAGGCTGCATTCAATGCTAATTCTTGAGTTGTTTAAACCAAATTAACCTGATACTCTGAACAACTATTAACTGATCTATTTCTTTAAAAAAAAACAAAAAAAATCCAAAATGTAAAAAGGAAACATAAATAATTTCCTGTTTTAAATTGCTGCCTAAATATTTTCTGTAATGCACTTTCAATTATTCACTTGAAATTAAATGTAACAGAAAAGGCAATTTCTCTTCATTTCTTGATTTTATTGATTTATGCTTGCTTGTAAAATTTAATTTATTTTAGATGGGAGAACAAGTTCTATATTGGAGTGAACTTTGGCTTTGCATATAAATACCTAGGAACTGCCATTCTACAAAGCAGCCTATAATTTTGGAAATTACATCAATAATAAACTCTGTGGGCTATTTTGTACAAAGCTCTATTCTTTGTTGTTCTCCATGCAGAGTAGATATTTATAGCTATATCATCTACATCTCTATAATCTTTGTCTTTCTCTGTATCTGTTCATGTTTGTAGAAGTGTCTGTACAGGTAATGATTAATAAATTATCTCCTAAGTTTTATCATCTGAATTCCACATGAGTATCATGTAGTTCCTCTTGTGGTATTATGAAGAATATGCAATGATTAAACATGACAGCAGAAATGGAACTCCTGACATTGGCGCCACCCTAACACTAGTTCCTGAGCTCACTGCATTTCTGAAAAGAGCTCCCATTGAAAGCATATTGCAAGCTCTGTTGAAAAGAAATAATAATCCATCTGCCCCAGCATATTGTTTCCAATAGAGTGCAAACCGATAAATTGAGATGGAGACAAGTTGGGCAGTAGGTCATCAACTTTACTTTATTTTCAGATATCTAATATGCAGAGGTATACTACGTTTGCACATGAACAGTTATCATTCTTAATATAGATGCTGATGGATTCATCTAGGACTCCTTGCTATGGGATAACATATTATTGGAACACAGGATCAGAGTTGCATCCAAAAGAAAACCATTGCGGATAACCACTCCATTGCCACAGCGAAGCACATGTGTAATCCAGAGGACAATCAATTAGCCAGGAAGCTATCGGTGACTCAAGTGCTCAAATGGAAACTTTGGGCCTCTACAGACTTCCAGAAATAATCCATCTTGAGACCACTTTAACTGTCCTGGGTCAATGCTAGGGAATCATGGGAACTGTAGTTTATTGTGGCACCAGAGCTCTCTGACAGAGAAGGCTCAATGTCTCAGAAAAAAAAAACTACAATTCCCATGATTCCCTAGCATTGAGCCAGGACAGTTAAAGTGGTCTCAAACTGAATTATTTCTGGCACTCTGTACAGGTCCTAAGTTATATAAGGATGCAAAAGGATATTGCAGCATCTTTGAGACTAACTGTGGGAAAGAAATTGTAGCATGAGCTTTCCCAGATGAATATTCATGCTACAACTTCATTCACAAAAAAGGGAAATATAAACCTGTAGAAAACAGATACAATTTTAGTTGTTTTCCTAACACTTGGAAAGAGAAGCTCTACCTATTGAAGTTAATAGGATGGGTGATTTTTTTCTTCCTTTTGGACTCTTTCCTCCTCCTCCTCCTCCTCTTCTTCTTTTTTCAGCAGTATATATAAGAGTGATGGTGTTAATTAATATGATATTCAGGTAAATGAAAATTGACACTTGGCATACAAACATGTGTGTGTGCATGCATGTGTGTGTGAGAGAGACTTGGCTTCCCATCCTTATATGCACAATTTGGAAAAGCCAAGTGTATACTATTGCTGTACTGTAATAGCAATGCTGGAGCTGTTCCAAGCTTGAGTGTAGAAGACACCCTTCTTAATAATCTTCTGTGTGAAATCTTAATTTCCATTGGTTGTGAAATCTATCAGAGGAAAAGGACAGGAGGATCAACTTCTGAATTTAGAAGGTGAGGCTCAGAAGCATTTTAGAGACACCAAAGGATACATTGTCCAATTAAGCTGTCACATCAGCAGATTCCCTTTTATCCTCAGCACTTTGTTCCAGCAGGAGCACAGTCATATTTTGCCTCGCCCATTCACTCCTCTCTTCCTTTCCCCTCTCTTTTGTGGTATTTTCAAAATCTGCCAAAACCAGATGTTTCAAAATAAATAGTTAGCAAAAATATTTTTAAAAACAATTAAAAACAGTCAGCATCAGTGTTGTTCATGAGTGCCACAGAGAGAAAGGGTATGAAGGGTACTTACAAAACATGTATTTATGTCATTAACAATGTATCAAGTACCTTTGCTTTGTAACATGGTCCAAGGGAGGAGGAGGAGGAGGAGGAGGAGGAGGGAGAGACAGTAGTAGTGGTGGAAGGGATGATGACATGCACATTTTATCTTCTCATTTATAATTGGAAGTAGGTTGCCTGTGGCTGTTCAAAGTAGCTAATTATCTCCTTCAGATACTTGATATGCCTTGGATGATCTAAGCTTCTTATATTGTTTATTTTTCTGTACTTTTCATTAAAACATGGAGAGTGGGGGAAAACAAGAGAAAAGGGAAAGAGAGGACTTAGATTTTCTTCTGATTGGTAAACTGTAATGAAATGCTGCAGAGCTGCTAAACACCCCAGTCTCAGAAACAAATTGACTTGCAAGATTAAACACTAGGAGATAGCTTGGAGATGCATATTTGCATGGTTAATTTAAACAGCCCCATGAATTCATTGGTGTTTCTTTGAAGAGACCTGGCATGGGTTTTCCCTTCTCCACTGGGAAAGTTGCCAAGTGTTGTAAGGAGGAAATGCACCATAGGATTCTTTGCAAGACAGTTTTAAAACATTCTATCATTTGTAGTGCTACCTAGTAAGACTCTGTATATAAAAATTACCATCTCTTGCTAGAAAATTATTAAGAGTCCAGACATTCATTATACCAGTGGGGCAAAATGAAAGATCTCTTTTCAGAAACTAGTGAAAACAATGTGAAGGATTCTGAGGTCCTTCCTGAAGTCTTTACTTCTAACCCACCACCACTTTATCTGAAGCTCTGTAGAGAGCCTGTGCAGGTTCAACCAACCATCATTCATAAGCCTTATTCAAGAGTGTAGTGAACAGAGATCCAGCTGGCCAATCAGGAGGCAGCTGAGAGCCAGCCAATGGGAGTTCAGCTGGGAGTAGTATAAAAGCCCAGGCTGACAGTTAGAGAGAAGAAGATTTGGGTTAGGGGGTATTTGTTGGGAAAGTTAAGCTAGTGAGAGGGCTGTGTTTTAGGGAGATAGTGTTTAGAAAGGGTAAACTCTGAACACACACAGAGCTCTGGAAAAGAGAGAGTTACTGTGGCATTAGATATTGATAGATTAGATACATTAATGCCTACTTTGCAGTTAGATATTATTAGCCACTGGGACTGAGGTACTGTGATTGAATTTGTAACATATGTTATAAGTCTGTAAGTAAGAAAGATTATAACAGCAAGTCCTGAAACAATTTACCTTTCTTGCATGTTGATGTAAAATAAACTTTTTTTTTATTCCAACATCACTTGGCCTCTGCTTTAGACATAAAACATGCTACTAATATTTTGTTATACTGGAGGAGGGACTACACTAAAAAGGCAGTGTGAGTCCCTGGCACTTTATTGAGGCCACGGAGGACTGTTTTGGTCAGCCTTCAGCCCTCGGAGGACCATCTGAGCGGCCTGAGCCACCACGCCTGCACGGTAGCCGGAAGGAGCACCGGAGGACATAAAGCTCTGCCTGAATCCACCTTCTGCCAGTGACCACGTGGCGAGAGGTGGTGTTTGAGGCTGCGGAGGACTGTTTTGGCCAGCCTTCAGCCCTCAGATGACCATCTGAGCGGCCTGAGCTGCCACACCTGCGTGGTAGCCAGGAGGAGCACCGGTGGACACATAACTCCGCCTGAATCCACCTTCTGCCAGCAACCACGCGGCGAGAGGCGGTGTTTGAGGCCACGGAGGACTGTTTTGGCCAGCCTTGAGCCCATGGAGGACCATCTGAGTGGCTGAGCCACCACACCTGTGTGGTAGCCGGGAGGAGCACCAGCAGACATATAACTCCGTCTGAATCTACCTTTCGCCAGTGACCACGCAGCGAGCAGTGGTGTTTGAGGCTGTGGAGGACTGTTTTGGCCAGCCTTCAGCCCTCGGAGGACCATCTGAGTGGCCTGAGCTGCCACACCTGCAGGAGCACCGGTGGACATATAACTCCGCCTGAATCCACCTTCCTCGGGCGACCACGCAGCGAGCTGCGGCATTTGAGGCCACGGAGGACTGTTTTGGCCAGCCTTCAGCACTCAGAGGACCATCTGAGTGGCCTGAGCCGCTAATTTCGGCGTGGAAACTGGGAGGAGCATCAGTGGATATATAGTTCCGCCTGAATTTCCATCCCTCCTCCGGTGACCGCACGGCCTCTCATTTATGAAGCTGCTGTTTTATATCAGGGACACGAATCAGTGGGTTCTTTTCACCCCTCCTCTCCCTCTGTGGTACAGATAGATTTTAATCTGGGGGCAGATATTCAGGTCGTGTGAGGGCGGGGAAGGTATGGCGGCAACAGTCTCAACAAATGTTACAAAAGAAGGAGGGATCAATGTTTAATATCTATCCCTCCTTCAGTTGACTCTGTTTCCCAGGATAACTTGGAGAGCGTACCAACCATTCCACTGACCCTCAACCTGCTCCTTTGCAATGCCATGTCGGTCAAAAACAAGACCCATATCATCCACAATCTTTTAGTGGATGAGGCGGCCGACCTGGCATGCTTTACTGAGACCTGGCTGGGGGATGAAAGCTCTGCAATATGGGCGCAGGACCTCCCAGCTGGGTACTCAGTCAGTGAGCAGGTGAGGGAAAGTGGGCGGGAGGGGGATGGCATAGCTTTGGTCCATAAGAATACCTTGACCTTGACCAGAAAGCCTATCTGGAAAATGACCTATATCGAGTGTATGTACCTTAGCCTGAAGACAAGGGATAGTTTAGGGATTCTGTTGGTATACTGGCCGTTAAACCCGTTGTTTAACAGACTCCCTAACCGAGCTGACTGCTCTGGTTTCTGAGTTGCTGTTGCAGTCTCCCAAACTATTCAACATTCCACTCGAAACCAGTTTACAAGATCTGACTGGCGCGACTCAGGAGTTCATGGATACCATGACAAGCATGGGCCTATCCCAGTTGGTCGGTGGGCCCACACATTGTGCTGGTCATACGCTCAATGTGGTCTTTAGTACGGAGCAGGAACATCCGTGGGCAGAGGTCAAAAAAACCTCCGCATTGTCATGGATGGACCATTTTCTGATCAAGGTGGAACTAAAGGCTAATATTCACCCTCCTGGGGGTGGCGGACCTATTAGAACAGTCCTCCCTTGAAGGCTAATGGAACCAATTGGTTTCCAGAAAGCCTTAGAGGGTTTAATGGTTGGTAACGCCAGTGATTCTGTCAAAGCCTTGGTGGATACTTGGAACACCGATCTCACCAGGGTTATTGACACAATCGCTCCCAAGCATCCTTTCCGGCCTGCTTCAAACTGTAAGCCATGGTATACAGAGGAGCTTAGGAGGATGAATCGGGTTGGACAATGACTAGAGTGCGAATGGCGAAGGATTCGTCTCTTATCTGACAGAACTCGCCTTAGGAAGCATCTTGACTCCTATAGGGAGGTTTTATGTGCAGCGCAGAAATCCTTCTGTTCTGCACGTATTGCATCTGCAGAGTCTTGCCCGGCAGAGCTGTTTAGGGTGGTGGGGGAGTTGACGAAGGTTACTTAACCCAATGGCAACCTGCTGTGAGGCATTTAATACCTACTTTGCAGATAAAATCTCTCGGATAAGAGCCGACTTGGACACCAGTGCTTTGGCAGAATCCGTAGATGAGGTATCCAGTAACTTCGTTGATGTTATTTTATTGGATCAATTACAATCTGTGAGTACCGATGACGTGGACAAGTTGCTTGGAAGGATGAGGAAGATGACTTGCCTCCTCCATCCTTGTCCATCATGGCTGGTCGTCCAGGGAGGGGATGTGTTGAGAGTGTTCCTTCGGGACACAATCAACACATCCTTCAGGGAAGGTAGTATGCCATCTTGTTTAAATGAGGCGGCAGTTAAGCCACTCCTGAAAAAAACTTCCCTGGATCCCCTGGATAGAAAAAACTACAGACCAGTCTGCTTGCTACCTTTTTTAAGCAAGGTGATTAAGGGGGCAGTTGCTTCCCAACTCCAAGCAATCTTGGATGAAACCGATTATCTTGATCCATTTCAAACCGGCTTCAGGACAGGATTTGGAGTTGAGACAGCCATGGTTGCTCTGACCAATGACCTCTGCCTGGGCATCAACAGGGGTAGTGTGACTCTGTTGGTGCTCTTGGATCTCTCAGCGGCCTTTGACACCATCGATCATGCCATCCTCTTGGATCGCTTGAGAGAGTTAGGAATCGGAGGCACTGCCTTGCTGTAGTTCCGTTACTTCCTCTTGGGCAGATCCCAGAGGGTGTGGCTCGGGGACAGCTGCTCTTCTAAAATAGAGCTTAATTGTGGCATCCCCCAGGGCACCATCCTGTGCCGGGTGATATTTAACATTTATATGAAGCCGCTCGGTGAGATCATTCAGAGGCATGGGGCACGGTGTCTTCAGTATGCTGATGACACCCAGATATACCTCTCCATGACCAGATCATCATCTCAGACTTCAGATGGTGTCTCTCCTCTTAAAGACTGTCTCAGAGCGGTAATGGATTGGATGAGGAAAAACAAATTGAAATTGAATCCAGACAAAATGGAGGTACTTACAGTCATAGGCCTGAAACCAGATTTGGGAATACAGTCTCCAGTCCTGGATGGAGTCACACTCTCCTCCAAGCACTGTGTTCGCAGTCTGGGGGTACTCCTTGACTCATCGCTTCACATGACTAGTCAGGTGAATGCGGTGGTCAGGAGTGCCTGTTATCAGCTTCGGCTGATACGCCAACTGAGCCCTTATCTGGATATGAGGGACTTGGAAACTGTGGTACATGCTCTGGTAACCTCACGTCTGGATTACTGCAATGCACTCTACATGGGGCTACCCTTGTGCGTGACCCAGAAACTTCAACTGGTGCAAAATATGGCAGCCAGGTTAATCACCGGAACACCCAGGAGGAAGCACATAACACCTGTGCTTAAATCCCTCCACTGGCTGCCAATTAGTTTCCAGGTGCGGTACAAGGTGTTGGATTTGACCTTTAAAGCCCTACATGGCTTGGGTCCATCTTATCTTAGGGACCGCCTCTTCCCGTATGATCCCCCCCCACGCCCTTCGGTCCTCTGGGAAGAATCTGCTGAAGCCGATAAAGACTAGGCTTTCGCAGACCTCCCAGAGGGCCTTCTCTGCCCCCGCCCCTAGACTTTGGAAAGGCCTGCCAGGAGAGATCCGTCTTATTACTATGCTTGCTGCTTTTAAAAAAGCAGTAAAGATGGATCTCTTCCAGCAGGCCTTCCCGGAATAACGCCTGCTTCAGAGGGATGAGCCTTAATGAGTTTTTATTCTGTCCCTATATTTTTCAGCGAATCTTAGTATTGTTAGTTGTTGTTTTATTATATTGTTGCATTTTAATTCTTTCTAAGTTTAACTCAGTTTTAAGGGGGGGGGGGGTTGTGGACTGAGGGAATGTTTTTTAACTTCGCTGTTTTTAAAATGCTGTAACCCTCCCCGATTGCCGCGCAAAGGGGTGGGCTATAAATAAATTATTATTATTATTATTATTATTATTATTATTATTATTATTTGGTAGAAGTGGGGATAACAAGTTCCCAAAGTACAGCTAGGTAGAATTAAAGTGTAAAAGTAGGAAGGTGGCAGTTGTGTATGCCACAAAGAGTTACTTGCCATGCTTTCTTCAACATGGTAGCCTGATTTTTTCAGGTTTCTTCTTTGCATTGAGAGCTTATGTGTCAACAGGATTCTTTCCTAAGAACAGAAGGTATGCTTAGCAAATCAGAAGGTGGCTTTTGCTACACTCACTAAAGAGTTCATGCAATTTGTCATCATTTTAACTGATCCTACGGAATCCTAGGATTTGTAGTTTGTTGTGATACTAGAGATCTATAACAGACGGTCCATCTACTCAGCCCCCAAATCCCCAGTTATAGCATTTTTTGAGCAGCAATTAATATTTCTGTATGGAATATTTGTTTCCATGCAGCAAATACTGTTTTCTGCACAGAAAATGTTGTTTTCTGCTCAAAACAGCCACATGCAAATTTTGCACAGAATAAATCCCAAACTGAAAAGATTCTTGTCAGTTCAGACTTCTTTTTGGTAGTTTTTCTTAGCACTCAAAAACATGTTGTTTTTTTTTTCATTTTTCAAATACTTTTAAATATTCTTTCCTTTCCTGCTGTATAGTACGATGTTGGATTAGATGTTCATTGTAGTTTCCTCCAAGTCTATGATTCTATGACTGAATGTCTGATTTGGGATTTCACCTTTTTCACACAGAAGTCTCAGGGATACATTTCTTAGGGAGCAAACCCCATTTCCTTCCTGGACATCCCTGACATTTTGTGTTAAGGTGGAAGATGTAAAAAGAAACTTCTATTCACATTATCTTGAACACAGATGGATAGAAATCTCTATGCAGATGAAAGTCCTTAGAAAGCAGGCTCTCAAATAACACATAAGGTTTTATTTAAATTCAAGGGATCATAAATGCATACCCTCTTTAGACTTGGAATGTTAGGGATTAAACAGCAAGGGATGCGGGCATTAGGCATGGAAGCACCTCTGTGCTCCTTCCCATCTTATTGTATAAGATCATCAGGTTTAATATTTGTGTACAGCTACAAAGTCCACACATGTTAAACATGTTTGTTTGCAGCTTCTTCTTCAGACTGTGAAATGAATGGATGGAGGACAGGAGTGGAAAACAAAAGAATGGTGACATGCACATTCAGCATATACATGCTAGAGGGAAAATGGACAGGGAGATTTAGCACATTCATCACATGCTCCTTTTAATATGCTAATACAGCGACTTATAGTAAAAGATCATAAGTTGTTACAAAAGGTCTCAATTGAAAGTTATTGAAGGTTATAAGATCATGTGGATTTCAATCGATTTATGTCTAAGGGGGAATACAGACTGGCCAAAAGGGCTGGTGTGGAGGTGGAGTTGGGGTGTGGCAACTGCACGCTGACCGCCCTGACCCTGCCATCATGCCGTGTGCCCCACCGCACAGTGGACAGCATCAGGGTACTCCCTTGGTGCAGCATTCAGACACACTGCACCAAAGGAGTATGGAAAAGCCACTGCTGTGGCAAGGGTGGCTTTTTGTGACTCCTAAAAGGACTGGCATTTCTCAGCTCTTTTTAGAGCAGCAAAGTGCCAGAATGAGGCTGCGGCATGCAGTTACCGCAGCCTCAAACCAGCAAGGAAAGGGGCAACAGGACGCTGCCCCTTAGGAGCTGTCTGTAAAGCTTCTAAGTCACAGGTACAGGTGAAGACTTTTATTTTGCATTCTCCAAGCCCCCAGGAGATCCTCAAAGTAACTTACACCCCCCTCCCCCATGAGGGGATGGCTAAATTTTAGGCCAAAATATGACTTCAGACCATTTAAATTGATTTCACACTCCACTATCAAACAACTCTCCCCCAATCCAGAAATAATGAACACGACTAGCTGCCCCACCCCCCAGCTAAAATCAAGACTGAGGGTAATGTTATGTCACTTACAGTTGTATTGGGAGCAACATTGTGGCCCATGAGGGAGGTGGGGGAATGCTCCCACTACCATCTGCCCACTTCTCATCCAAATAGACTACACATCTTTTCTAAGTAGACATACATAGGATGCCCCCAGATACAGTGCAAACCTATTAGAGAGTGAAAGATTATTCACAGAGTTGAGGGATGGGATAAAATAAGAAAGAGTCTTCTCAAGCCCCACCCCAC
Source organism: Phrynosoma blainvillii (assembly GCA_026167975.1). Lineage (NCBI taxonomy): Eukaryota > Metazoa > Chordata > Lepidosauria > Squamata > Phrynosomatidae > Phrynosoma > Phrynosoma blainvillii. The sequence goes on from JANUYF010000003.1 coordinate 200,441,954, forward strand.
CCCCCCATCCAACAAAAAGACTCCATGTCAAGCTCATTTTTAGTTTTCCTCCTTCTTACCCCCAATTTTCAAACAGATTTGAAGAATATTTCCAACCTCCTGGCCTGGACATGCCTTTTTCCTGTTCTCTCAGAGAGGGAGGCTTGGAGGACAGTCCAGCAAGGAGGAATGGTTTGGGTGTGTTCTGATAGCTGGCACATAGCAATGTTTGCATTGGAATGAACAAGGTTAGAACACAGATGGTATAGATGATTCTCTTTGCTCAGCTTTCTCCCACCCTCATGACATTGGGAGTGGGAGCCAAACCAATAGTAGAAAACTATATCATTCCCAATCCTTGCTTGGTTCCCTTCAACCTCCTGATATTGCATGAGGCACAGACTGAAATTTAGCAAGTTCCACTGATTTCAATGACACAACACTCAATGACACTGAATTCTTGATGAGCAGAAGAAGAATCCAGTGCAATTTTCCAGTTGTGCAACTGGTTGTGGAACCAGTAGCAGAATAACAGGTTTAGAGTTTTTAAAAACAAATGTGCTGCTATTTGCACAACTGGGAACAGGGGGAGGGGCAATGGATCTCTGCTAATACACTGTTTTTTTGCCACTAATGTGACATTAGATTTAGGTCAATGTGATTGATTTGTGGGCAACAGTTTGCAGAACTGGTAGCTTATTTGCTTCTGACATGTTTTGGGAGTACTAGGTGCCATCTTGATATACAATCTAGAGAAGTAAATTGATAAAGAGATCCCAGCTGCACAGACACTTATATTTTACCCCTTGATGCTCTGTCTGAAATTGCATCAGCAGCTTTCTGGAAAACATAGTTTATGTCTAATGTTCTTTGCTACTGAAGCTCAAGCTGCTTTCCTTTGGGAACCCCAATCTTGTTACAAGTTCATTAGAGTGACAGGTCGCTGCTCACTTCTAGCCAGCCACACAACAGATCAGCACTGCACTGTCACAGTGATGAAGTAAAGGGTAGACTGTGCCAAAGAAGGAAGGAAAGACACAATAATAAATTTGATTTATTTTACAATGGAATTCATTTTTATATGTCCATAGATGCATGTAATTTTTGAAGGTTATGGGTGAAGGAGGGTTAAAACATACTAAAGGTTCCATATTATCAAGAAGTGTATATTCGTTTAGTGTGATGAATTTTTTTTTCATCTATTGTGTGGTGTAATGTCCTAGGGCATTGGGAGACCAGGGATGGAACCCTGGCTCAGCCATGCAAACCCACTGGGTGACCTTATACAAGTCACACTCTCTCAGCCTCAGAGGACGGCAATGACAAACCTCCTCTGAAGAGACATGCCAAGAAAATCCTGTAAATAGGTTCACCTTAAGGTTGCCATAAGTTGCAAATGACTTGAAGAGACACAACAACAAACAACATTACTTTCAATGGGTTCTGTGCCAAGCAAGGAAGGGGATAGCTGAAAGACAGAATAATAAATCTGATTTATTTTACAATGGAATTAATTTTTATATGTCTGTAGGTGAATGTAGCTCAGTTAATGGATAAATTGTAGAATGAAAGGGTGAAGGAGGGTTAACACATGTTAAAGGTCCCATGTTATCAGGAAGGGTATGTTTGCTTATTTTGTTGAATTTTGTTTCATGTATTAGATTCATGATGTTCTCAGTAGAAATGAATGAGTTTTTTTCATTTAAGTTTTAAAGGAATATATCAAATTTCACAAAATTCCAAGGTGGAAGAAATTAAAAACAATAGACTTGTCCATCTCTGTAGGTGAGCAAGCACTTGAGTTCATTTTTAAGTTTTTAAATTATTAAATTTAAAAGGTGAGGTGTCCAGCAACTCCGTTGATGGCCTTTTACTGGATCAGCTTCAATCTGTGAGTATCGATGACATGGACAAGTTCCTTGATAGAGTGAGGAAGATGACCTGCCCCCTCAATCCTTGTCCATCTTGGCTGGTTGTCCAGGGGGGAACACATTGAGGGTATTCCTTCGGGATACTATCAACGCATCATTCAGGGAAGGCTTTGTTTCATCCTATCTAAAGGAGGTGGCAGTCAAATCCCTCCTGAAAAAGCCTTCCCTGGATCCCCTGGACAGGAACAACTATAGACCGGTCTCCTTCCTGCCTTTTTTAAGCAAGATGATTGAGAGGGCGGTTGCCTCCCAGCTCCAAGTTGTCTTGGATGAAACTGATTATCTCGATCTATTTCAAACCAGCTTTAGGACGGGATTTGGAGTTGAGACTGCCATGGTTGTGCTGGCCGACGACCTCTGCTTGGGTATCGACAGGGGTAGTGTGACCTTGTTGGTGGTCTTGGACCTCTCAGTGGCCTTTGATACAATAGGCCACTCCATCCTCTTGGATCGCCTGAGAGAGTTAGGAATCGGAGACACTGTTCATATTACCTGACAATCTGACCAAATCAAATAAAACTATGCCTAACTTTATTATATCCAGCTAGACATTACTGGCCGACCCAAGCAACTTTTCCCAATGGTCCAATAGGCTGTTTGTGCATGGTAGGCAAATAAATAAATAAATAAATAAATAAAAATATCCCTACCAGCATTTGTTCAGTACACCAGTCCAACTCTTCCTCTCACTTCCTCTCACTCTTCCTTCCCATGAGTAAAAACTCTTTCTCCCCATGAGTAAAATAAATATATCAGTAAGTAAGTAAGCGAATCCACTTTCATGTAAAATTAACACAATAGAATTACCCTTTTTATTGCAAACAGTGTAACAAATTATTTTATTTAAAATAATCTTCCAGACTCTGAAAGCACCAGAGATTAGACTTGGAACCTCCATATGAAAATGTATGTTTTTCCAGAAAGCTTTTACCCACATTTCTGTTATACATCATGTTTCTAAATCACCAAGCTATCATAGAGAAGCATTTTAATTAATTTGTGGTTCACATCCTGCAGTTATAGCTTAGTCATATTTTAGGTGGAAAGTGTGCTAACGTGTTGTACTATTTATATTCTTCCATTTAAGAGGTTTGTGCTTCAAGCACTGAAGGAATTTCATTCTGTTTTTAAATCAGCTTCTTTAAAGGAATGCTAATTTGATCTGCTGCATTATTAACACAAAGGGGGAAACAGGTGGCAGGAGCTTTTATAAGGTAAATCAGCTTGCAGATGAACTGCAAGGATAAATGGCTACCTTAAAATAAGAGTAATTAGCATACTAAGACTAATTCACTGAAGAATTAGTTACAACAAATTAAATAGTAAATTGAACAGGAGTTATATGCACTCTTGGGAGAACAGAATTGTAGGTTTCTTCTACTAATATGTTAAGCCTGTGCTTTCAAAAAGTTTTGTTTTACTCTGTATGTTTTCTTTTTGTGTTAGGTAAGGCACCTTTTTCATGGCTTAGTGTGTCTTAAATCTCCCAACTCTTGCTTATATCATTCGCAAACTACTTCTCCAGTCACAGGTCCATAAGTGGATCCAAGGACATTCTTTATCCATAAAACCTTGCAGCTAAAACCTTTCTAATTCTGCACCAAAGCTGAAAAGAACAAAGAAAGCAGTTTCTGTTCAACTACCTATCAGATATTTACATTCCAACATGTAATGTCAATCTTGACATCCAATTGTATTTTGAATTTGATAACTGATAGGTTTGACAGTATTTCACGTTTGACAGCCAATGACATTAATTGACTGTTTGACTTTTAGTACTTAACATTCAGTGTCTTGCAACTAATAGAATATTATATTTCAGATATGGAAGTAAATTTTCTTGGAGTGAGATGGACTTCACTTGTTGGGCATTTCACAATCTTTCTGCTGTGGCAACACACAATCTATGTTTGAGTCTAAGGGGGGGGGGGGGCTGCAGACTGCCAGAAATAGTGCAAATTGAGTCCACTTTTAGGATTAGGGTTAGTGCTAGGGAATCATAGGAATTGTTTTTTTTTCTTCCTGAGACATTGAGCCTTCTCTGTCAGAGAGCTCTGGTGCCACAATAAACTACAGTTCCCATGATTCCCTAACCCTAACCCTAAGCCTAAGCCTAATCCTAATCCTAATCCTAAAAGTGGACTCAATTTGCACTATTTCTGGCAGTCTGCAACCCCCCTAAATTACCCACTTAATGTATACATTTGAGAAATATGCATAAAAACATACACAAATCCTGTAACTTAAAAACATTAGACCTAGTTCTATCCTCTGAGGAAGCAGAAAAGAAGTCTGCACCTTCCTCTACATAGTAGTCCTTGAAATATTTAATGAGTACAGTTGTGTAACCCTTTAATCATGGTCAGCTCCTTCAATCTCTCCTTTTATATTTTGTTCTCCATACCTCTTATCATCCTCACTGATCCTTTTCTGAACTTGTTCAAGCTTTTCTATATCCTTCTTAAAATGAGGCACCCAGAACTGCACCCAGTACTCTAGATAAGGCCTGACCAGTGTAGAATATAGGGGCATTATCCCTTCCCTTGACTTGGAAAATATGCTTCCATTAATGTAGGTTTCATCTGCACTGCACTACACTGTAGAAATAATGCAGTTTGAAATCATTTTAACTGCCATGGCTCAATGCTATGGAATTCTGGGATCTGTAGTTTGTTGTGACACCAAAGCTTTCAGACAGAGAAGGTTAAATGTCTCACAAAACTACAGTTCCCAAAATTCTCTAGCATTGATCCAGGGCAATTGAAGCAGTCTCAAAATGGATTATCTCTGCAGTGCAGATGTAGCCTAAGATAGCATTTGCTTTCTTTGTTGTAACATTACACTATTGACTCATGTTCAATTTATGATCAACAATAATCCCAAGGTCCTTTTCACATGTACTACTGCTGAGCCAACTATCCTCCATTTTATAGCTGTGCATTTTTTTGGCTTAAATGTAGAATTTTGCATTTATCACTGTTGGATTTATTAATTTCAGCCCAATTTTCTAGTTTATCTAGGTAATTTTGAAATCAGTTCCTACCTTCCATGTGTTTGCTACTCCTCTCAGCATTATATCATGTGCAAATGTGATGAAGATTCTCTCCACTTCATCAACAAAACATTGATTATTATTTTTTAAACTATCGAAGGTTGCTGGCCCCAGGACAGATGTCTGCAGTACTCCATATGAGTCTTCCTTCCAGTTTGAAGCATAGCTGATTATGGCCACTCTTTCAACATGGTTTTTCAATCAATTATGGATTGATGAGATGATTCTTCCCTCTATTCTGTATTTAATCAATTTGCTAATCAAAATATCATTGGGGATCCTATCAAATGCTTTGCTGAATTCAAAATAAATGGCATCCACAATATCCCCATCATCTACTAAACAAGTAAGTTGTAAGGTTAGTTAGCAGGAATTGTTCTTGACAACCCATGCTGGCTCCAACTAATCACTGCACTTGCAGACACACTCCTCTATGATCTATTCTAATATTTTTCCTGGTATTGAGGTCAGACTGACCTTCTCTGCCTTTTTTTTTTTTTTTTTTTTAAGAGAGGGACAATGTTTGCTTGTCTTCAGTTTTCTGGCACCACACCTGTTCTCCAAGATTTATATAAAATGATAGCAAGTGGTTCTGTAAATATGACAGCAAGTTCTTTCAATATTCTGAGGTGCAGTTCATCTGGCCCTGCAGATTCAAATTCATTTAGGTTAACTAGGCGATTTATGACTAACTCCTTATCAATCTTGATTGGCAACCTAGGGGGGCTGAAGACAGGTGGCTCTAGGCTGTCCCTGCTAGCCACAGATCAGGGCCGCAGCTACTGCACACCATGGTCCCAATCCTTCCTTTTGCTGCCCCTGAAAGAGCAGCAAAATGCCGTTCCTTTCAGGGGTGGCAAAAGGGCATCCTAACAGCTGGCACACGGCTCTTTAGTGCCCCTTCCAGTGCAGCACATCAGGACGCTGTGGCAGGAGGACGTCCTTATGCCTTGTGCCATGCGTAATGGCAAACGGTGTCAGGATGTTGTCAGGCTGGGGTTGGGGTGGCCTGCGTGTGGCTGCCCCTCCCCATCTCTGCCTCCTGGCCAGCCCTTTTGGCTAGTCTGCAGAACTCTAGATTCCTTACCAAAGTCTCTGCTGATTCATGGAAGCACATGTTCCTCTTTTTCTTGGAGGAGGGACTACAGCAAAACCGATATTACACAATTCTCCCTTTTATTTGTGATCTCTTGGCATTTCACTATCCTTGATGATCAGTGCTCCCACTATTTCCTTGATCATTCTCTTGCTTCAAATGCATTTGAAAAATTCCTCCTTGTTACTGTCTGTTTCCCTAGCCAGTCTCAGCTCATTTTCAGCTTTAGTTTCCTTACACCATATCTGACAGCTACACATTTTGGGCTACACATCTACATTCTTCCTTGGTGGTTCCATTTTTTATACATATTCTTTTCTTTCATTCTTCCTGGAAGTTTTTTCTGCAATCACACTGTCTTTTTAGACGTTTTCCATTTTTCTTTTTCCATGAGATTGTTAGTGATTGTGCTTTTAGCAGTTCCTTCTTCATGAAAGCAGAGTTAGAACCAATGAAGATGGCCCATAAGGGGTGGCTTTGTGCCGCCCCTGAGAGTGGCAGATCGGGGCTGTGGCAACCACATGTTGTGGCCCCAATTCTCCTTTTTGCTGCCCCCAAAAGAGTGGGCAAATGCCTCTGCTCTTTGGAGTGGTAAAAAGCTGCCCTTTGAGCTGCCGCCATGGCACTTTTGCACCCCTCTGGTGCAGCGTGTATGCATACTGTACCAAGAGGGCGCCCTGACACCATGTGCCATGTGGTTGGGCGTGCAGCTTTGGGGCAGAGTCAGGGTGGCCGGTGTGCAATTGCCCCACCCCAATTCCACCCTCAGGCCAGCCTAAAGTGCCGCTCTCCATCCCCCTTAGTCTCCCAACAAATATCACAATAATTGAAGTCCTCCATAACTAGGTATGTAAAAATTGTTCATTATGGTTCACTAAAGACATGGAATTTTTCTCTTTGAATCCCTTTATATTTCTCTTTACCAAGAGATGTGCCATGTTCTCATTGAAATGTGAGAATTTGCAGATATGGTCATTTGCAAATAAGGGAACAGGGCAAGAATTCAATTAAAAATTTGATTTTCATTGTTTATATATGTTACTTAAACAGTGCCTCTCAGTAGGCAGCAGCCATTCAAACAGCCATTTAAGAGCTGCTGACAAGACATGTTTGGTTTAAATTTTAAAGCCCTTTTCTTCCAAACACCTAACTAGTGCATCAACTTGAAATATCTTGTTCTGTGAAGAGCGAGAAGAGTCATACAATTTCCCACCTGCTTCTACAGGAATGAGACAAGAAGGGAGAATTTTACAACACTAAGCATAACTACCAGTTCTTGCTTCTTGGAAATTTCTGAGATTTGTCTCAGAAAAGTATTGCCGATCACCTTGTATTGGCTTGGTGCTCTGTAGTAATCTCCAACTACAAGGTTTCTTTCTCTCTCCATTTATTTTTACCCAAATGCTCTCAACTGGCCCAGTCTTATCACTCATATGGATTTCTGAAAAAGTAAATTTGTCTCTAACAAATAATGAATGCTACTCCCTTTCCTGTTTTCTCCTTTTGAACAGAGTATTTCCCTTAATTGTTTTTTCCAGTCATGTGCATGTGTCCATGCAATCCACATATTTAAAATCATGCACATTAAGAAGCATATGTTGGGTGAGGGGAAAAAGAGCAAATTACAGAGTACTTTAAATGCATATATGTATCTGCTGCATATGCATAAATATAACAGCAATGTTATATTTTTATATAATTCCATATTGGTATTTTATTTTGGACTTACACTCTTTTGAACATTAATTTGTGCTTTTTTCACACAGTGGATGTGGAGGGGTGTGCTATGCCAGCCTTTGCCTGAGCCCCTATATTCCATTTGTTGGAAGAAATGTTTGAAGCTCTTCATGTATTAGGTAAGATCTTTCTATATGGTGAACTTCATAGTAGATCTATATACATGCTTGAGACTTAACCTATAAAAGAGTGCCATGCATCCAGGGGGTTCCAGAGTGATATCCTATTTCTACTTATCAAAAAATATCCTTTCACTGAATAAAAACATGCTTATAAACATTGCTGTTGCTATCTAGCCTTCATAGAAATAAATCCTGGAGTGTTCAATGGAGTGTGCAGATCATTCTGCTCTATAGAAAGTTACTGCTTTGACCTAAGCCTTTATAAAAACAAGCAGTCCACTTTATTTAGGGATGTAATTCTTTACTAATTTTCTTCTTGAAGGAAGCAACAAATAAGTTTAGCAATGTTCTTTCTGTAACTAAATGTTTGAAAACTGCACTACATTCATACACTATGAACGGTGGTTGCTGACACACTGCAGAATTAATGCAGTTTGACACCATTTATAGAGGAGGGGGCATCATAATTAGGAAACACACCAAGATAAGCATTTGGAAGGGAAAAAGCCACAACTATATTAAATGCAACTGACAGGCGGGGGTTGGTCCAAGGCATGAGTCTGGATATGGCATCGATCAACCTTACTGTTGATCGATGAACCCCATTGCCCAGTCACAGCTGGACCTTGGAATGACAAAGGGGGGTAACCAGATATTCAGATGTTTGCATCTCCACCCCTTGTCATCAGGGTACACTGATAAGGAGGTGCCTCTGCAATGGCAATGCCTTCTCGAGTCCCCATGGGGCTCCTGATACTAGTGCTCCACAGCACAGATAGACACACCCACCAGATCCACAAGCCATGCTACCATCAAAAAAGGCTGGGCCTCCTATGTGAGCCAGTCTTCTGCCAACCCCTTACTGAAAGCTGTACAGCCACCCACACAGAACACTCATTCCTGCTGTCCTCAGGACTTTCCAGTGCAGGACTCCAAACCCTCATGGACATAAAAGAAAATGCCTCAAACTTCTACCTGTGCAGCTGTTCTATGGTGTCAACAGGAAGGCCACATCCCTCCACAGTTGTAGCAGCCCTGATGGAGAATGAGTGCCTCAAAACTCTTCCACTGGTAGCCATACATGTTGCAAGGCCAGTCTCAGTACCATCACCATCATTAGTTAGAACCAAGTGAGTGGAGTTTAATCCTCATGGATTAAAAAGGGGAGAGGGGCTTTGGTCAGGAGGTGGGATGCAAGATACCTATGCAAAGTCTGAACAGGGCAAAGTCGGCAGCTGTGAAACCTCTGGAGCCTGATGGTGGACCCCTTTTCCAACTGGTTACATTTGAGTCTGCAAAGAACTTACAACACAGCATTTCTAACAAAACAGACATCTTACCATCTTAGTGCCTTGTCAGTCGAGTTCTTCCTGGAACAGGGGACCAGCTCACGAATCCGGAGGCCCCAAACAGATAGTTACAAAGGCAGCTTAGAAAAGTCAGGCCTCCACTCTGGAATGACACACACTCTTTAAATGGTGAGAGACTCTGGAAATGAGTTTGAAACAAATGGGGCTCCTCCCATCCACCCGCCTGAGCAATGTCCTCCTCCAACCCTCATTCACCATCCTGATGATAAAGGATGCACAAGGGTCCTGAAAACCAGTAGCCTTGGAAAAGAAAGAAATACTGGCCAAGTGGACCAACATGGTGTGTGGGGCAAAATATTCCTCCCATAGTCAAGCAAGGAATTTTAGGATGGTGCGAATGTGCACTAGCCAACTTGCCTGGAGGCCCATTGCCCTGCTGAAGGAGCAAAACTTGGCAACAGCCCTCCTGTAAGCTCTGAGGGTGGCAGGGGCCAGCGAAGACAGTACTTCCTGCAACAGAGCATGCTTCCAAGATCCCACAGCTCCTTTGGGAAAGGCATGGGCAAGGGGTCTGCTCCAGGCACAAAATATCAGAACCTGGCATCCTGGAAATGAGAAAGAGCATGTGTGATGCTCTTCTTGAGCTTGTGTTATTCTCAACACAAAAGTGAACTGCCACCAAGATGGTGAAGAAATCCAGGAATGTGAGGTCCTGGAGGATCTTACCCTGTGCCCAATGGGAAGGGCAGCTTTGGACATACCAATGACCCTGGAAAAAGACTCTGAAGCCCAAAATCCCAACACCATCTGAGTGAACCTGGAGGCCCTGACCTAAGTTCCAAGAGCACTACTATAGGGAAATGTCATTGGAAACTTAGAGAAATTCCAACCACGACATTATTTTATGTCCCTAGTGATGTGGATATGATGATGGGCTGCCCTAATCCCTGCAGTGATCCTAGTCAGCCGGTGCAAAATGCCCTGCCAGGTGAAACCACCCTGCAGATGAAGTTCAAGTGTCCCATGAATATCCTTAAAGGATGCATTCTGTGCCTTGAAGGTGGCAGAGTCACCAGACAAAAGTCCTTAGTTGTAGTGATTCTCATTAATCAATCTGAGGTAAATAGCCTCAGAACTCACAGATGTTGTGATAGCAGCAGCCACTATCGAGCCAAGGCGAACACACACTTGTTCAGATGGTGGTGAAACCACTAACAGTTTTAGCAACCCTCCTTGATCAATGTGGGGTATAACTTAAGAATTTAGAAGTGTTAATGGTGGCATTCAGGGTGGGGGAGCTGGTAGTGGGCTTTAAGGCAGACAAATGAGGCAGGGCCCTTTCCAGCAGCAATGTATCATTTCAACTTGATGAGTTACTCATCTGGGTCTGGTGTTCCAAGGTGGACCAGTTAGGGAGGGGAACCACAATAAAGCTCCAGGACCTCTTTGCATGATCCTTTGCCTGATTGCTCAATTTTATTTTATTTTTTTAAAAAATGCTACTCAGGCCTTGACTATTCATCTGCCAGGAAGGCTTCCCCTCTCACCCATTACAAATTCATAGCTGTTTCCACAGGGCACTCAGGAACATTGGGGCACCCATGCTGGTGTACAGGGACCACCCCTTTAGGATAGGGGCTGTCACCTCGGCAGCATCATGTGCCCTGTTGGAGGAGGGTATCAAATGATTAGGCACATTAGGTAGAAATCCAAGGCTTACTCCAGCTAGATCTGGTGCTGGACCATACTTACATATAATTTCTTAAGCTGCAGGAGAGTTGGAGGATCATAGTGGAGATTTGACAAAGGAGCCTGACAAATCTCTGAGCCAAGATATAGGATCCCAGAGAAAGTGTGTGTGGGAGAGTGATTGATGCATGAACACCAGGATATCATGACCAGATATCATGTCTAGACTTTGGGATGTGTGGTGTTACTGCTTGTTAGTGGGTACTGCAATGGTTGGCAGTAGGCAGCAAGGGGAGGCATTGCTTGTTGATTTATTTATTGTGGTGTTGTAGTAGCAGAGATTTCGTGCTGAAAATGCCAGGCATCCATCCATCAGCTACCTCTGACTGCAAACCCAGCCGAACTGACCTCAACATTCTGGTATGCAGCTCTTTGTAGTTTCAAGCAGTTTGCCTTTAATCCAGCCCCAGAACAGAGAGATCTTAATAATAAGGTTTTTATTTAAAACTTGCATAGAAAAGAGAAAAAACTATTTACAAGTCCATCAGGCAGGTTTGAAGGTCTTGAACACACACACAGAAGACAGTGCAATAAATTGTAAGAACAAAGGAGACTCTTAAGCCAAACTCCAAACTCCTCCCATAGGTGAATATCTCCATAGACAATTTGCTGAATAGTTTTTAGCCTAGCCTTCAACCCAGCCTCTAACCCAGCCTCTTGCTGTGAGTCATGTGTCATGTGATCCTGGTTCTCAGAAAACAAAGATCAGCTCATTGTTTATATCTTGTCTGCCTCTGTTCCCAGACACTGACCTTGTGTGAAATGTTTTCACTTTACACCTGCAGGCCCAAAATCTTTCCATTAGAAATTTTCCCACATCTGTACATTTCCACTTTTGACTCCATATCCCAACACTCCTAACATTGCTCCCCAGGTCATCCTGTTTGCGGAGCATGGGTGAGTCCCCTTATGGGACCTGAGAGGAGAAGTGCAGTGGAAGTGGCCAGCCCATTTTCTGCATCCCCACTCAAGTAGAGGTTCAGGGGTTCTCACCTGGGAGGACTAACAACAGGGCAAGTCCCCATTTCTCCACTTCTATTCTCCAGTAGAGGCCAACAGTTTTGGTTTCATTGGGCAGCAAGTGAGCTGCCCAATGCCTGGATCTTATCCCATGCATGTGCCAACTAATTGCAACTATAATCAATAAATATTTGTGGCCATTTATCTCCAAAGTACTTTGTTGAGTCTTTTGTTCAGAGTACTTTTCTTTAGTTGTGCAAATGTCCATCTGGGCATACAATAATCTGCAAACATTTTTGTCAGTCTAGTATGATCTTTCAGCAGAGAAAATGCTGTTTGCTACACAACACATGACAATTTGCTACACAACCAGCTGCGCTCCAGCCCCAACACCGGCTGGGAGCGACGGGCCAGGAGGCCCTGAGGAGGAGGCAGAGGCGGCGGTGGCTCCTTCTTTACCCCCCGCCCTCCAGCGCTCACCACCAGCTGCGCTCCAGCCCCAACACCGGCTGGGAGCGATGGGCCAGGAGGCCCTGAGGAGGAGGCAGAGGCGGCGGCGGCTCCTTCTTTACCCCCCGCCCTCCAGCGCTCACCACCAGCTGCGCTCCAGCCCCAACACCGGCTGGGAGCGACGGGCCAGGAGGTTTCCCGCCTTTACCAGTGTTCACTATCAGTCCTGCCGGGAAGACCTGGCTCAGAGGACACGCCTGTAGTGGCGGTGGTGGTTGAAGGTTCGCCAGAGGAAAGGGCGCGGTTGGCCCTGAACACCCGTCTCCTTTTCTACTCCGGAGCACTGGCGGCACTGGGGGCGTATCTTTACAGCTAGGACAGGACTTAAATCTCGCCAGAGTCTACCTTTCTCCCCAGCAACCCTGCAGTGGCGTTGGGAGTGTGGAGGTTTGTTTTGGCCCCACTCTGCGGCCTTTAGAGAATCCATTAAGGCGACTTGAGCCGTGTCAGCTGTGGGAGCTGAAAGGAGTTGTTTGTATAAACTGGGGGTATATCAGTGGGTTCTTACTGTTTTGTATTGCGTGCTGACTGAAGCTGGGGGTAGATATGCAGGTTGTATGGGGGCGGGGAAGATATGGCGGCAACAGTCTCAACAAATGTTGCAAAAGAAGAAGGGATCGATGTCTTATACCTATCCCTTCTTCAGTTGATTCTGTTTCCCATGATGAGTTGGAGAGCAAACTCACCATTCCACTGACCCTCAACCTGCTTCTCTGCAATGCCAGGTCGGTCAAGAATAAGACTCATATAATCCATGATCTGTTAGTGGATGAGACGGCCGACCTGGCATGCTTCACTGAGACCTGGCTGGGAGATGCCAGCTCCGCAACATGGGCGCAGGCTCTCCCAGCTGGGTACTCAGTTTGTGAGCAGGTGAGAGAAAGTGGGTGGGGGGGGGGCGGCATAGCCTTGGTCCATAAGAACACCTTGACCTTGATCAGAAAGCCTATCCGGAAAACGGCGCACATCGAGTGTATGTACCTCAGCCTGAAGACCAGGGATAGTTTGGGGATTCTGTTGTTATACTGGCCACCCCGTTGCTTAACAGACTCCCTGACCGAGCTGACGGCCCTGGTTTCTGAGTTGCTGTTGGAGTCGCCCAGACTTCTTGTTCTGGGCGACTTCAACATTCCACTCGAAACCAGCTTACAGGATTTAACCGGCACAGCTCGGGAGTTCATGGATACCATGACAAACATGGGCCTATCCCAGTTGGTCAACGGGCCCATGCATTGTGCTGGTCATACCCTCGATGCGGTCTTTAGTACGGAGCAGGAACATCCGTGGGCGGAGGTCATAAAAACCTCCACTTTGTCATGGACGGACCACTTTCTGGTCAAGGTGGAACTAAAGGCTATTGTTCACCCTCCCGGGAGTGGTGGACCTATTAGAATGGTCCGCCCTCGAAGGCTAATGGATCCAATTGGTTTCCAGAAAGCCTTAGAGGGTTTAATGGTGAGTAATGCCGGCGATTCTGCCGAAGCTTTGGTTAACACGTGGAACACCGATCTTACCAAGGCTATCGACATGATCGCTCCCAAGCATCCTTTCCAACCCGCTTCAAACCGCAAACCATGGTACACAGAAGAGCTTAGAAGGATGAAGCAGGTTGGACAACGACTAGAGTGCGAATGGCGAAAGACTCGTCTCTTATCCGACAGAACTCGCCTTAGGAAGCATCTTGACTCCTATAGGGAGGCTTTACGTGCAGCGCAGAAATCTTTCTGTTCTGCACATATTGCGTCTGCAGAGTCTTGCCCGGCAGAACTGTTTAGGGTGGTGGGGGATCTGACGCAGACACCTTCTGCACCGAATCCTCTACTTAACCCGACGACAGCCTGCTGTGAGGCATTTAATACCTACTTTGCAGATAAAATCTCTCGGATAAGAGCCGACTTGGACACCAGTATTTTGGCAGGATCTGTGGACGGGGCGTCCAGTAACTCCGTTGATGGCATTTTACTGGATCAATTTCAATTTGTGAGTACCGAGGACGTGGACAAGTTGCTTGGAAGGATGAGGAAGACAACTTGCCCTCTCGATCCTTGTCCATCATGGCTGGTCGTCCAGGGTGGGGACACGTTGAGGGTGTTTCTCCGAGACACAATCAATGCGTCCCTCAGGGAAGGCAGTATACCATCCTGTTTAAAAGAGGCGGCAGTTAGGCCACTCTTAAAAAAGCCATCCCTGGATCCCCTGGACAGAAACAACTATAGACCAGTCTCCTTGCTGCCATTTTTAAGCAAGGTGATCGAGAGGGCAGTTGCCTCCCAGCTCCAAGCTATCTTGGATGAAACCGATTATCTCGATCCATTTCAAACCGGCTTCAGGACAGGATTTGGGGTTGAGACTTCCTTGGTTGCTCTGACCGATGACCTCCGCTTGAGCATCGACAGGGGAAGCGTGACCCTGCTGGTGCTCTTGGACCTCTCAGCGGCCTTTGATACTATAGATCATGCCATTATCTTGGATCGGCTGAGAGAGCTAGGAATTGGAGGCACTGCTTTGCAGTGGTTCCATTCCTTCCTCTTGGGCAGATCCCAGAGAGTGAGGCTCGGGGACAGTTGCTCTTCTAAAATAGAGCTTAATTGTGGCTTCCCTCAGGGCGCCATTCTGTCTCCGATGTTATTTAACATTTATATGAAGCCGCTGGGTGAGATCATTTGGAGGCATGGAGCACGGTGTCTTCAGTATGCTGACAACACCCAGATTTATTTCTCCATGACCAAATCATCGTCTCAGACCTCTGATGGCATCTCTCCTCTCAATGACTGCCTTGGAGCAGTAATGGATTGGATAAGGAAAAACAAATTGAAGTTGAATCCAGACAAAACGGAGGTGCTCACGGTTACAGGTCCGAATCTGGGTCCGGGATTACAGCCCCCAGTCCTGGATGGGGTCACACTCTCCTCCAAGGACTGTGTGCACAGCCTGGGGGTACTCCTTGACTCATCGCTTCACATGACTAGCCAGGTGAATGCGACAGTCAGGAGTGCCTGCTATCAGCTTCGGCTGATACGCCAGCTGTGCCCATACCTGGATAAGAAAGACCTGGAAACCGTTGTGCACGCACTGGTAACCTCACGTCTAGATTACTGCAATGCACTCTACATGGGGCTACCCTTGTGCCTAACTCGGAAACTTCAGTTGGTGCAAAATATGGCAGCCAGATTAATCACCGGAACATCTAGGAGGGAGCATATTACACCAGTGCTTAAATCCCTCCACTGGCTGCCAATCAGTTTCCGGGCGCAGTACAAGGTGTTGGTTTTGACCTTTAAAGCCCTACATGGCTTGGGTCCAACTTATCTTAGGGACCGCCTCTTCCCGTATGAGCCCCCCCGTGCTCTTCGGTCAGCTGGGAAGAACCTACTACTACAGCCGAGGTCAAAGTCTACACAGACCTCACAGAGGGCATTTTCCGCCATTGCCCCTAAATTATGGAATGGCCTGCTGGATGAGATTCGTCTTACTACAACACTTACTGCCTTTGAGAAAGCAGTTAAGACGGATCTCTTCCGGCAGGCCTTCCCGGAATAACTCTCCTCAGAGAATGAACACTGGATTTCTCCTCCCCAAGCCTTCTGTTTGTTTGTAATTTTATATTGTTACGCAGTTATTTGTTTTTATAAAATTTTCAAGTTTAATTTTGTTTTAAGGGGTGTGGGAGGGATGTGGGTGGAGGGTTTGGGATATTGGATTGTCTTTTAACTATTGTATTTTTTAATTGTTGTAAGCCGCCCCGATTGCAATGCAGAAGGGCGGGTTAAAAATAAAATTTATTATTATTATTATTATTATTATTATTATTATGCCCAGAATAAGCCCCAAATTTTAAATATGCTTCAAAAACTGCAGTTATCAATGATTTTCTAACAGTGGAAAGAAATTGGATAGAATTACTCATTACTTCCTTTAAAAAGAAATTGTGAAGAATTACATCACCAGTAACCCCGCCCACTTTAGCAAAATGCTTCTCATCGACAAAGCATTAAGGGGGCAGGGAAGAATCAATGGGAATGACAGTAATTTCCAGGAATGCTTTGACCTAGTCTAACAGGAAATGATGAGTCAAAGAGGACTTTTCTCTCTGTATTCTTGCCTAGGAGGATGAAGCAATAATGTGGATTGTTTTGTATAATCCATGCACAGTACATCCAAGCCTTAAAGGAGATTAATGGGTAATCTACACAAATGTGAGTAGAGTACAATCTGTAACTAAATGCAACCATTATTTTTTTTCCTGTGTGTCAATGTTGTGCAGTCAGATCTAGTACTACTCATTTTACCATAATTCTACCATGTTTTCCTGGCAAGTATTGTTGGCATTTTTATCAGTTAAAATTGCTTATAACACCTGGCTAGCTAATAACTTTATAGCAAATATATCCCCCCTTTTTCCCATTTTAAAGTAGATACAGGAACATCATGGGCTGTATGAACACCAATAAAGCCCCTGACTACTGCAAATCCTCTGCCCCTCAAAAGACTATTGTACCTCTGGAGGCCTGCAATATGGCAGCAGCCATGGGTTACATATAGTTTATAACCGTAAGAGACAGATCTTACCTCACTGTGACATCCTCGGGCAGTAGGCAGCCCATACCCAAACCAGGATTCTCTGACAGCTTTTCAAGAATGAGATTTTCCCATTCTTGAAAAGCTGCCAGAGAAGCCAGAGTTGGGTACGGGCTGCCTACTGTCCGAGAATGGCACAGTGAGGTAAGATCTCTCTTACAGTTAGAAACTGCATGTAACTCGCAGCTGATTTCCCATGTGATAATCTGCTTAGAGAGGGGTTGTCATTGGTTTCACCTTAGGCTGGAAACTAGTTTACCTAGCTGAGCAGGGATTTGAACCATAGTCTACCAGAATCCTAGTCCAACACTCAAACAACTGCATTATGTTGGCTGATACCAAAACAATAATAGGGAAATTTCAAAGTTAAGGAAAGGTAATGAAAATGAAGTGATATTTGTTTGCAAGGAAGTGGAAATAAAACAAGATGATAAATAATGATTAATCATGAGACTTACTAATATTAACTTAGGGCCTTTGCAGACTGCCAGAAATAATGCAGATTGAGATCACTTTAACTGTCCTGGCTCAGTGCTAAGGAATCATGGGAATTGTATTTTTTTTTTTCTGGGACATTGAGCCTTCTCTGTCAGAGAGCTCTGGTGCCACAATAAACTACAGTTCCCATGATTCCTTAGCACTGAGCCAGGACAGTTAAAGTGACCTCAATCTGCATTATTTCTGGCAGTCTGTAAAGGCCCTACTCATTTTAAAAATAACATTCATGTAGATAGGTACTAGAAATCAGCTTTTGCATGTAAGCTTTAACCCCTGAAAAACAAACAGGATTTATTTATTTATTTATTTATTGGGGGGGTGATTTTTGCAGGGGATTGTAATTTAGTAAAGTCTTTAGTAGCTTGTATTCAAAATTATGTGCCTTTGCATCTATTCCCTCTTCAAGTAGTGATGAGGTCTGATGAGCTTCTGGGATCACATTATTGTAGATGAAAATGAGTTCCAAAATTACAGAGGAAGGAACAGAACTATAATCACAGTGGAGTTTTTCTTTAGTTAGAGGTTGCTTTCAGTAAAATATTTACTAGAAGAGAAAGGACTTAGTTTGTAACCTTCTTGCAAAAATATACTGAATTTTGGTTATTGGAAAATCCCATCCCTGATTTTATGGAGCATGCACACTTGCACACAGAAGCTGCCTTTGCCTGCCCATCTGAATGGAGTCTAGCCAGTAAAGCAGCATTACAGCAATGATGTTGTGGCATGGAGGAAGGGGGCCTTTAAGCTCTCACCACCATCCTAAGCTCTCACCACCATCCTAACACTGCTGTTTGCTCCAGTGTTGAATGGAGGAGTGTGATTGCTCACCAAGAGAGTCCAGATAGTAGTGATTGGTTGTGGCTTGCCACTGCTTTGTTCTTTTATTATAAAGCTGGGAAAGCAAGAAGTTCAATCCAAGGCCAAGAATATCATGTGGCCTCTTTTGGAAATGCATGGGGGGTAAGGTTTACCCACTGGTGGGAAATCCACACTGTAGAAGATAATATATTTGCAGACCTTAACAGGAGCCTGCAAGTCTGGGGGTGGGGGAAGTATAAGGGGACTGAGAGGTTAAGTTGCCCCCATGGTTAGCAGGGATTTGGATAGGCCCATTGCCAACTCGACAGACTGGCAGGAGTAATATAACTCCCAATAGAATAGATACTCTTGCAAAGCCAAGATAGTTCCAGTAGACCCAGGGTAGATGAATTAGGCCTACAGGGTCTGTATGAGTCTGTGGCCTAGTAGAAGGGGTGGTGTGATTAATAGCAGTCCTGGTAGGCCTTGTTCAGGGTAGTTAGGCCTCTCTTGATAATTCAAACAAATAACCAGTAGGGAGTTTATTAAATATAAAAAAAAAAATAAACTTCCACCTGTGCAGCTGTTCTATGGTGTCAACAGGAAAGCCACATCCCATTGCAGTTGTAGCAGCCCAGATGCAAAATGAGTGTCATAGAATCATAGAATCATAGAATCATAGAATCATAGAGTTGGAAGAGACCACAAGGGCCATCCAGTCCAACCCCCTGCCATGCAGGAACTCCCAATCAAAGCATCCCCGACAGATGGCCATCCAGCCTCTGCTTAAAGACCTCCAAGGAAGGAGACTCCACTACTCTCCGAGGGAGTGTGTTCCACTGTCGAACCGCCCTTACTGTTAGGAAGTTCCTCCTAATGTTGAGGTGGAATCTCTTTTCTTGCAGCTTGCATCCATTGTTTCGGGTCCTAGTCTCTGGAGCAGCAGAAAACAAGCTTGTTCCCTCCTCGATATGACATCCCTTCAAATATTTAAACACGGCTATCATATCACCTCTCAGCCTTCTCTTCTCCAGGCTAAACATCCCAAGCTCCCTAAGCCGTTCCTCATAGGGCTTGCTTTCCAGACCCTTCACCATTTTAGTTGCCCTCCTTTGGACACGCTCCAGTTTCTCCACATCCTTTTTGAATTGTGGTGCCCAGAACTGGACACAGTATTCCAGGTGAGGCCGGACCAAAGCAGAATAGAGTGGCACTATTACTTCTCTTGATCTAGACACTATACTTCTACTGATGCAGCCTAAAATTGCATTGGCCTTTTTAGCTGCTGCATTGCACTGTTGACTCATGTTCAACTTGTGGTCCACCTGGATTCCTAGATCCCTTTCACACATAGTCTCATTCAGCCAGGTGTCCCCCATCGTATATCTGTACTTTTCGTTTTTCCGCCCTAAGTGCAGTACCTTACATTTCTCCGTGTTGAATTTCATTTTGTTAGCTTTGGCCCAACTTTCTAGTCTGTTCAAGTCATTTTGAATTTCGATCCTGTCCTCTGAGGTATTAGCTACTCCTCCTAATTTGGTGTCATCTGCAAATTTGATAACTATGCCCCCAATACCATCATCCAAGTCATTAATAAAGATATTGAATAGCACTGAGCCCAGGACAGAGCCCTGTGGCACCCCACTGGTCACTTCTTTCCAAGTTGAAAAGGAGCCATTGTTGAGCACCCTTTGCGTTCGACCAGTTAACCAATTACAAATCCATGTAACAGTTACTTTGTCTAGCCCACATTTTACCAACTTGCTTGCAAGAATGTCATGGGGAACCTTGTCAAAGGCCTTACTGAAATCAAGATATACTATATCCACAGCATTCCCTTCATCTACCAAGCTGGTAATTTTATCAAAAAAAGAGATCAGATTTGTCTGGCATGACCTGTTTCTCTGAAACCCATGTTGACTTTTTGTGATTATGAAATTATCTTCCAGATGTTCACAGACTCTCTGTTTAATGATCTGCTCCAGAATCTTTCCGGGTATTGATGTCAGACTAACTGGACGATAATTGTTGGGATCCTCTTTTTTCCCCTTTTTGAAGATGGGGACAACATTTGCCCTTCTCCCGTCCGCTGGGACCTCTCCTGTTTTCCAGGAATTCTCAAAGATTATTGCCAATGGTTCTGATATTACATTTGCCAGTTCTTTTAATACCCTTGGATGTAATTCATCTGGTCCTGGAGACTTATATTCATCTAGATTAACCAGATGTTTCTGTACTATCTCTTTACTTATTCTGTGCTGAAATTCTCCTATTCTGTCCTCTGCTCCATTATCCTCAAGTTGAGCACCCTTTGCCTTTTCTGAGAAGACTGAAGCAAAGAAGGTGTTGAGTAATTCTGCCTTTTCTCTGTCCCCTGTTAACTTTTTGCCATCTTCTCCACACAGTGGCCCTACCATTTCCTTTTTTTTCCCTTTTGCTACTGACATACCCCCAAAAGCCCTTTTTATTGTTCTTAACCTCTCCAGCAAGCCTGATTTCATTCTGCGCTTTAGCTTTTCTGACTTTACCCCTACACGTGCTAGTTATTTGTTTGAATTCCTCTTTGGTGATTTCCCCATTTTTCCATTTCTTATGCATGTTCCGTTTAAAACATAGTTCAGTTGCAAGTTCCTTAGTCATCCATCCTGGTTTCTTGAGACACCTCCCATTCTTCCTCCTCGTTGGCACGGTTTGAAATTGTGCTGTCAGTATCTCCCTTTTGAGAAACTCCCATCCGTCTTGAACTCCCTTCTCTTTTAGTATTCCTGTCCATGGGATCACCCTCAGTATTTCTCTAAGTTTAGTAAAATCAGCTTTCCTAAAGTCTAGAATGTGTGTCTGACTATGCCTGGCTTCTCCTTTCCACTGTATAATAAATTCCAGGAGGACATGATCACTCCCGCCTAAGGATCCAACCACTTGCACCCCATTAACTAGGTCTTCCCTGTTAGTTAGGATCAGATCCAAAATAGCTGACTCCCTCGTTGCCTCTTCCACCTTTTGAACAATGAAATTGTCTTCGAGGCAAGTGAGGAATTTGCTAGACCTCAAGGATTTTGCAGAGTTTGACTTCCAGCAAATATCCGGATAGTTGAAGTCACCCATCACTACTATATTTCTCCTTTCTGAGTGTGTGGTCATCTGTTCTAGAAAGGCTTCATCCAATTCTTCTGCTTGAGTTGGGGGTCTGTAGTAGACTCCCACACTAACATCCCTGTTGTTTCCTTCCCCTTTAATTTTTATCCAGATGCTCTCCACTTGGCTTCCAGGATTGATGTCCTGGATTTCTTCACTGGTGTAAATATCCCTGACATATAATGCTATTCCTCCTCCTTTTCTGTTTGTCCTGTTTCTCTTGAAAAGGTTATACCCCTTTATTTCTACATTCCAGTCATGAGATTCATCCCACCAGGTTTCAGTGATGCCTATTATATCATATTTGCTTTGTTGTGCTAGGAGTTCAAGTTCATCTTGCTTATTTCCCATGCTCTGTGCATTAGTGTAGAGACATCTAAGACCATGTGTCCCCTTTACTTGCTGCCTGTGCACATTTTTTTGCCTCCCACTGTTGGGTCCCTGTACTGTTTGCCTTGTTTCCTCTATGACAGTTTGACTATTTTCTCCAGTCCTTTTGTCTTCCAGGACGTTGTCTCCCTTCCCCACACAGTTCAGTTTAAAGCCCTCCTGATCAAATTCTTCAGACCGTTGGCAAAAACATTTCTTCCAACTGGTGTGAGATGCAGCCCATCCCTTGCCAGGAGTCCGCCCTCATGGAACCGCAGCCCATGATCCAAGAATCCAAATCGTTCTCAACGACACCATCTGCGGAGCCAATTGTTGACCTCTGCTATCTTCCTCTATCTTCCTGGACCATGCCCTTGAACTGGCAGAAGAGATGAGATGACAATATGTGCCTCCATTTCTTTCAGCTTCTTTCCTAGAGCCTCGTAATCCCTTTTGATGTTCTAAAGGCTGTGTCTTGCTGTGTCGTTCGTTCCCACGTGGACCAAAAGGAAGGGGTATTGGTCGGTAGGCCTGACCAGTCTTGTCAGCCTCTCTGTCACATCTCTGATCTTTGCCCCAGGAAGACAACACACCTCTCGAGACATCTTGTCAGGCCCACAAATCACTGCTTCTGTCCCCCTCAGCAAGGAGTCCCCCACCACGACCACACGCCTCCTCCGAGGCTTAGCAGCGACTGTTCCCTGTGGTGGAACTGCCAGGGTCCCCTGCTCTGTCTCTGAAATCTGTCCATGCTGCTCTTCTGCGTCCTCCTTGCTAAGAGTAAGAGCTTGAAATCGGTTCTGTAGCCGCAAGCTCCCAGTACGATCCCTGGTCTCCTTACTTCTGTGTGTGACCTTCCTCCAGCTTTCTACCTCCTGTGTGTGTGATGTGACCTTGTCTTCCCCAGCGACTTCCTCTGTGTGTTCCCCATCCAAGACCGTTTGTTCTGTTCTGTCAAGGAAAGCCTCTTGTTCCCTAATATGTTGAAGTATAGCTACCCGCGCCTCCAGCTGCTGTACTTTGTCCTCCAACAAGGCTACCAACTTGCACTTTGAGCATGTGTAGTTCCCCACATCTGTAGGTAAGAATACAAACATCCCACAGGTATTGCAGGTGACGGCAGCAGTTCCTTCAGTGTCCATACTAAGTCTTAATTAGTACCTGAAAGTGGACTACGACTTTCCTCCTCAAAGAAAATCCCTTGCTAACAGTATTTAAGTCTGCTGGTTATAAAATTCGGCACGCGGCTCTGGCAGCAGTTGTATAGAGCTAACTGCCTAGCCCACCCCCTATTGACTTGCAAATGCCACTCAACAAAGCCCCACCCACTGAGTCACAGTCACACTCCCCTCAAGTGTTTTTAAAAAGAATTTAAAAACTTACCCACTCAAGATGGCTGTCTGGAAACTGCTTTCTCCTCTTTCCTAGCAGGAACTGGCCTTCTTCTCTGTCTCCTTTCCTGGCAGAACTGCCTAGAAAGTCTCTTTCTCCTTTCTGTTAGAAACTGGCCTGGAGAGCCTCCTCCTCCTCCTTCCCCTGTCCTGGCCGAAACTGACCTGAAACTGGCCTCTGGCAGCAGTTGTATAGAGCTAACTGCCTAGCCCACCCCCTATTGACTTGCAAATGCCACTCAACAAAGCCCCACCCGCTGAGTCACAGTCACACTCCCCTCAAGTGTTTTTAAAAAGAATTTAAAAACTTACCCACTCAAGATGGCTGTCTGGAAACTGCTTTCTCCTCTTTCCTAGCAGGAACTGGCCTTCTTCTCTGTCTCCTTTCCTGGCAGAACTGCCTAGAAAGTCTCTTTCTCCTTTCTGTTAGAAACTGGCCTGGAGAGCCTCCTCCTCCTCCTTCCCCTGTCCTGGCTGAAAACTCTTCTGCTGGCAACCAGACATGTTGCAAAGCCTGTCTAAGCACCATCACCAGTTAAAACTGAGTGGAATTCCATCCTCATGGAGGGGAAAAGGGGGGGAGGGAGGGGCCAGGAGGTGGGATGCAAGTTACCTACCCAAAGTCTGAACAGGACAAAACCAGCAGCTGTGAAGCTGCTGAAGCCTGATGGTGGACCCCTTTTCCAACTGGTTACACTTGGATCTGTAAAGAACTAACAACACAGCATTTCCAACAAAACAGACATCTTCTCACCTTAAGTGCCCTGCCAGCCCATTTCTTCCTGTAACGGGGGACCAACTCACCAACCAGGAGGACCCCCAAAAAGACAGTTACAAAGGTAGGTCAAAAAAGGCAGGCCTCCACTCTGGAATGACACACATTCTTTAAATGGTGAGAGACTCTGGAAATGAGTTTGAAACAAATGGGGCTCCTCCCACCTACCCACCTGAGTAATGTCCTCCTCCAACCCTCATTCACCATCCTGATGATAAGGGTCCTGAAAACCAGTAACCTTGGAAAAGAAAGAAAAACTGGCCAAGTGGACCAACATGGTGTGTGGGGCAAAATATCCCTCCCATAGCCAACCAAGGAATTTTAGGATGGTGCTAATGTACACTGGCCAACCTGCCCACAGGCCCATTGCCCTGCTGAAGGAGAAAAACTTGGCAGACTTCTGGAAGTGACTGCATGGCGGTTGGTCATTAGAGACAGAGCTCATCCTAATGATCACCAAAATGGCATAATGAGGAATGAAATCCTTACTAATTTCTTCCCAGGGAAAGGAAGAAATAAGGGGGTTTGAAGAGGGTTCTGACTCAACCTGGTAAGCTCTTTGCAAATGTGTTAGGGGAAGCAAGGGCTAAGCTGGCAGAGATGAGCCATAGAGCAGCCCATCCCATTATGGCAGCCAATTTGGCACTGAGCCCAGCCAGCCATTTTTATTTGTTAGTTTAGTAATTAGAAGACTATTTAGTTTGGATCTCTTTTTGTGGTCATCTATAGCTGTTTTGGACTATTTTTAAAGTCACAAAGAATAAAATTATCACCTATAAGACACTGTGCAACTTTTTCTTCTTTTTGAAGTGTAGCTGCCCAAATCTTCACCTCCTCCAAGAAGGGAAGGAAGAAGGGAGGAGGAGGGGTCAGAAAAGAAACAAAGTTAAAATCAAAAGAAAGTCAGTTATGAGCAGAAGTGTGTGGCAGAAGTTACAAATAAAAATTAAGCAGATAAGATAAAAATAAACTTATAAGGAAAAATTAGTAATTTGAGAGTCCAAATGTGAGATTTGAGAGAAAGTGGAAAAGCAGCCAATGACAAGGGACAAAGGACAAAGGATAATGGTGGCTTGAAATGTGGTTAAAGCAGCCTTTCCAAAACAACCTGAAAAAGATATGGAAGAGGATGATGATAAAGGATCTTATTAGCTAGAGCTTTACAACACACGAAACAAGATAAAGTTAATTTAATTTAATTAAGTACTATAGTCAAAGGGCTGTTAAACAAAGAAAAGAGAGGCACTCATCAGAAGAAGGACTGGGAAGGAGCCGACAGTGTGAAGGATTGAATCATGGTCAAAATGAAACCAGCTAAGTAGAGAAAGATTGTGTTGGAAGGAGGACGGGGGAGGAGACAGTAGACTAAAAAATTAAGCATATTGACTGAAAAATAAGTATTATCAAAGAAAGTGTATGTCGGAAGGAGGACGGGGGAGGAGACAACAGTGAGATAGAGTAACAAGAAAGAAAGCAACGGTAGGAGGATGGGGGATGAGACAATGACATTGGGGATGATTAATAGTCAAGCAAGCCTTCTTGGCAAGAATTGTTTGAAGGAGGCTTGTTATTGGGGCTGAGAGGGCCAAACAATAAGAGAATCAGTTCTCATCTATAGTGGGTTTTTTTTTTTTTTTTTGTATTTGAATATAAATAAATATAAATGGATTTTGGGTAATATATAAGAAAAAGCAGGAATTAAATGGACAACATACTATGGTGATATAGAGTTATTATCATGGAGAAGCAATTTTAAAGCAGAATTGAGAATTTATATAATGTAAACAAATGTTATAATTAACGGAATTGATCTAAGAACTATAGGATCAAAACATTGATTCAGAACGTTCAAATTAAAAATTATAATAAAACATAATTAATACATCCTTCAGGGAGGGGTCTTAACCACTCTTTAAAAAGCCCTCCCTGGACCCCTGGACAGAAATAATTATAGACCTGTCTCACTGTTGCCATTTTTGAGCAAGGTGATTGAAAGGGCGGTCACCAATCAACTACAAGTTTTTTTTGGAGGAAACTTATTTTCTGGATCCATTTTGAACCGGATTCAGGATGGGATACGGAGTTGAGACTGCCATGGTCGCCTTAGTCAATGATCTCCATCTGGGCATTGACAGGGGAAGGGTGCTCCTGTTGGTGCTCTTGGACCTCTCGGTGGCCTTCGATACCATAGACCATGGTATCCTTCTGAAACTCCTGAGAGAGTTGCATATCGGTGGCACTGCTTTGCAGTGGTTCTGGTCCTACATCTTGGGTAGGTTCCAGATGGTGTCACTTGGGGACAGTTGTTTGACCAAGAGGGAGCTCAAATCAGGCATCCCTCAAGGTGTGATTATGCCCCCAATGGTATTCAACATTTACATGAAGCCACTGGGCGAGATTATCTGGAGACATGGGGTGGGGTGTTATCAGTATGCTGATAACATCCAAATATATTTCTCTATGTCTCAAACTGATGCAATGACTAAGGATGGCATCTCTCCTCTGAAAGCCTGTCTTGGGGCAGTAATGGACTGGATGAGGGAAAACCGACTCAAGCTGAATCCAGGTAAGACGGAGGTACTTGTCATAGGAAACCTGAACGCAGGAATGGAGTTATGTCAGCCAGTTCTGGATGGGGTCACACTTCCCTTGAAGGACTCTGTCTGCAGCTAGGGGGTGCTCCTTGACTCATAGCTTCATTTGACAGTTCAGTTGGATGCGACAGTCAGGAGCTCTTGTTATCAGCTTTGACTGTTACGTCAGCTGCGCCACTTCCTTGAGCAGGGAGACCTTGAAACAGTAGTACTGGTAATCTCTCGATTAGACTTCTGTAATCCATTCTACATGGGGCTACCCTTGTGCCAAGTTTGGAAACTTCAGCTTGTATAAAATATGGCAGCCAGGTTGATTATGGGTACTTCCCGTAATGACCATATAACACAGGTCCCTTCGCTGGATCCCAATTAGTTTCTGGGCAAGGTACAAGATATTGGTTATTACCTTTAAAGCCCTACATGGCTTGGGATCAGAATACTTAAAAAAAAAAAATCACCTTCTTCCATATTGTCCATCCTGCACACTAAGGTCCTCAGGGAAAAATCTACTACAGCCAAAAAAATCCAGGCTGACATCAGTCAGCCAGTGAGACTTCTCCATTGCTGCTCCAAAGCTGTGGAATGACCTGATGGAGGAGATCCATCACATCTCTTCTTACAGCCTTTAAAAAGGCTCTTAAGACAGATCTATTCCACCAGGCCTTCCCAACCTAACTCCTCTCCCCGCACAAGGTGCTCTACGTCACTCTGTCCACCAATTATTTCCCTTTTAAAATTTTGTATTTTTGTTTTTAAATTATGTTTGTTTAATTGTAATTTTAACATTGGGTTGGGGGTTGGGGTTGGGAAGGGACTAATTTTTGAATTTTATTTTATTTTTATTTATTTTTATTGTTGTAACCCACCCAGATTCCTTGTGATTGAGTGGGCTATCAATAAATGATTTATTATTATTTTTTATATTAGTGAGTATATTATATAAGTTTAATCAAGCAAATTTGGTATAATATATATAAAAAGTTAATTGTGAAATTTAAGTTTAAAAGTAGAAGGGTCATATTAAATAACAAGAATCATAATAAGAAAATGGTGACTGGAGTTAAGAAGACAGCATCAGTCCCAACAACAACACAAAGGCAAGAGATCAGATACAGGGAAAACATGTCTTAAGTTCAGGGCTTGAAGGAAGAGCCTAAAGAAGATTTACCAAAGAAAATTATTTTGGCACTTGTGGGATTTATAAAAATGTCTGAAGAAGAGGCAGAAATTGAAATAGATAAAACTTTCAGAGTAAGCTCAGTGATTGTGTGAGAAAAAAGACTTCCATGAGATATTGTGATAATATTTACAAGATCAAAGTTGAGAGAGTTAATTCTACCTAAAAGCTATCAAGAAGATCTAACAATAGATGTAAATATTGTTAGAATATTTAAGGTCATATCTACAGAGGTGCTCAGAAGAATACAGAATTATAAGTTCCTAACTCAAGAATTGATCAAAAGGAAACTATCATACTTGTAGGAAAGGATTGAAGGAGTATCCTTTATATATAAACAAAGGTGTAGAATTAACTCTACAAAAAGTGAAAAATTGCTTAAGGAAACTGAGAGCAGATAAAGAAAAGGAGGTGCAGGAAGGGGAGAGAATGAAAACAAGAGCTGAAAGGAAGAAAGAAGAATCAGACAAAGAGCAAGATGAAGAAGGAGAGAAAGAAGATTCAGAGCAAGAGAGCCCAGAATCTAGAAGTGAAAAACTGAAGGGTGAAGAAGCAGCAGGAGGTGAAGAAGTAGGAGCAATTGGACATTGATAAATTTGTTGGAAAATGTAACTTGTGTGTAATGTGGGAAAGTAACATAGGGTACTACAGGTCACTTGCAGCTTGCTAGCTGGGAAAGTGTCTGCAGTTTGGATACAAAACAACACAGGAGATGTTCAAGGTTAGGATGTGTCTGGGGAGCATGTAGAAAAGTGGTAAACACATTAGGTCATCATGTTTGGTGGGAACTAGTATCCATGTGACACAGGAAGGAGTCACAGGAAGAGGCTGGGTTTTGAGGCCGCATGGCAAGCATCTATAAATAATCTGAGCCCTCAGCATGTGGTCTCTTTGGTCTCTTTGTTCTTTGCCTTTGTCTTTGTTCCTGTTCTTGTGCTTGTATATAGTTTTTCTTTGTACATATTGCAACTGAAAAATTAAAGTGCCTCTTTGGAGAAAAACCTGTCTCTGATCTGTTTCCTGGGAGGTTGGAAGGTTACATTCCAGAGCAGTGAAACAACTGGCTGGTGATTTCACAGAGGAGGGGAGCAGGCTTCCAGAAGATTTGTCTGCACACTCAAATTGCTACAACAAAACTAACTTAAAATTTTATAAGAAACAGGGATAAATTACAATTAAATGGATTTGAAATTTGGATCTAGGAGTGTAAAAGGACTAAATTCAAAATAGAAGAGGAGTAAAGTTTTTCATTATTTGAATAAAGGTGAAAATAAAGGAAAAAGACTCAGAATATTTAACCAATTCAAAACTAGGCCAATTTTTTTTGCAGCATTGAATGCCAAAAGGAAAAGAGAAGTGGTACTTTATGTACAGAAGAAATATGTAGTGACTGAAGTTTGTAAGGATGAAGAAGGCCACTATATAGGCATGAAAGTTAAAATTAAAGATGTTAAATACTTGATTGTAGGTATATATGCACCACAGGAAGGTAAGCAAAAAAAATGTGAATAAAAAATGAACTATGAAAGTTGGGATATAAGAAAATCATTATTCTAGGTGGTTGGAATGAGGTTGTTGATCCCAATAGAGATAGATTGTCAACTACAACAACAAAAGAATCGGGGGAAATTTCCAAAGTCTTTTTTTTTTTTTTAATTAAAAGAGGAAATGGACCTGATTGATGTGTGGTGAAGATTATACCCAGAGGAGAAAGGACATACTTTTTTTTTTCCAGAGTGTCATAATTCCACATCAAGAATAGACATGTATCTCCTTTCTACTACATATATATATATATATATATATATATACATATGAGATTTTTACCTAAATTCTCCTTATATATATATAAGGAGATTTTTTACCTAAATTGATTTCTGATCACAACTTTTTTCTTTTTACAATGGAACTAGGGCAAAACCAATTTAATTGGAGATTAAATGAATCTCTTATAGATGATGAGAAATTTCTTGAATAAGCTAAAAGTCAACTGAGAGACTTTTTTGTAGATAATATAACAAAAGACATCAAGATGAAATCAGCTTGGGATGCAAAGTAAGGCTTATATGAGAGGATCTTGAGACAAAAAGGAATGGAATTAAAACACAAATATAAAAGGGATTTGGAGAAGTTGGAAAAAGAAATTATGAAAGCAGAGATGGATTTAGGTCAAAACCCCACAAATGATAGAAAAAATAAATAAATATTTGAAGTGGCTTAGGCAGCAATTAAATAAGATGATACAATAGAAACTGAAAGGAAAATGAAGCATATAAAACAACAACATTTTGAAAATGCAAATAAATTGGGAAAGTGGTTGGCAAATAGGTTACACAAAAAAAATATTAACAAGTATCAAAGAAGAAGATAATTTGTTTATTAATCAGGAAGAGATCAAACAGGCTTTTTTGAAGTTTTACACAAATTTATATAGTAAGGAAGATATAGATCTGCAAGCAATAAAATATTATTTGGATAAATAAAAGATTCAGTATATAAAAGAGCAACATCAGGTAATATTGAATGCTGCTTTAACTATTTATGAAATAGAAGAGGTGGTAAAGAGATTAAAAATAAACAAAGCTCCAGGACCAGATGGATTCATGGGCTGGTCCTAAAAGAAATTTTATGAGGAGATAAAAATACCATTACAAAGGACATTAAATGACATTAAAAACAATGGGATTCCAGAAACATGGAAAAATGTGAACATTACATTGCTACCAAAAGAAGGAAGAGATGTAAAAGATGTCACAAATTATAGACCAATATCTCTATTGGAAATAGATTATATGATAATGACAATCATCTTGGCAGAAAGACTAAAGAGAATAGTTACTGAATATATAAATGAAGGCCAAACAGGATTTCTCCCATCTAGACAGATGAAGGAAAATATAAGATTAATTCTGAGCCTATTGAAATATTATAAAAGACTTAATGATAAAAAGCTGGGACTAATTTTTTGTTGATGTTGAAAAGGCCTTTGACAATGTGAGCTGGAGTTGCATGATAGAAATACTGACAAGGATGGAAATGGAGACAAATCTTGTGTCCTGGATAAGAAGAATATATGAAAAACAAATGGCTCAATTAATTGTAAATGGAAATAGAACTAGTACATTTGACATCAAAATAGGAACCAGACAAAGATACCTGTTATCTCCTTTACTGTTCATTTTATTCCTAGAAATGTTGACAAACAGAATAAGAGACAAAGAGGACATAAAAGGACTAAAGGAATAGAATATAAGCTTCAGACATTCACTGTCGATTTGGTTATTATTGTGGATGAACCTAACCATCAATTGGGAAAACTTTTCAATGTAATAGAGGAATTTGGTAAGATCTCTGGTTTTAAGATCAATAGGGAAAAAAACACAAATTATAACTAAAAATTTAACTAAAGAAGAAGATTAAACAATAGAAATTGGTTCAAATTGTAAAATACAAGACAAAGTTAAATGCCTTGGAATTTGGATAACTAATGGTCTCTGCAGGCCGGCCCAAAGGGCTGGCCTGGAGGCAGAGATGGGGTGGGGCAACCACACACTGGCCACCCCAACGCCACTCTGGCAGTGTCTTGATGCTATGTGCTGTTATGCATGGTGTGTGGCGTCAGGACGCCCTTCAGGTGCAGTGTTTTGATGTACTGTGCAAGAAAGGGCGCTAAAGAGCCATGTGCTGGCTCTTAGGGTGGCCTTTTGCCACCCCTGAAAGGAGTGGCATTTTGCCACACTTTCAGGGGCAACAAAAGTGAGGATCGGGGCTGCGGCATGCAGTTGCTGCGGTCCCGATCTGTGGCTAGCAGGGGCGGCCCAGAGCCGCCCATCTGCATAACCCCTAAGAAGAACATGGATCTTTTTGACAATAACTATAAAGTGTTATGGAAAGATATTAAAAAGGATGTGGAGAAGTGGAAAAAATTACAACTAACTGTAGCAGGAAGGATAGAAGCACTAAAAATGATAATCTTGCCAAAAATAAACTTTCTATTTCAAAACATTCTTAAATCGAGTAGCGACAACCCAATTCAAGAATGGCATACAGATCTAAGGAAATTTATTTGAATAATAAGAAACCAAGGATAAATTGGAAAACTATGACAAAACAAAAAGAAGAAGGGCAAGGAGGTGTCCCTGATTTAAAATTATATTATCAAGCAAGTGTACTAAATTGGATTGCCAAATGGATTGTACTTGATAACACTAGATTACTGAACTTGGAAGGATTTAACAATTGTTTTTGGCATGCATATATTTGATAAGAGAAAGCATCTGTTCACAGTGAATTTTGGCATCACATTGTTAAAAAAGCTTTATTAAGAGTCTGGGAGAATTTTAAGAAGAAAACTTACAGAAGGAAACCTCTTTGGGTGTTACCACAAGAAGCATTTTTTGGAAGATGGAAAAAAAGTTGATAGATAGCTTACATATAAAGATATATTGCATACAATCCATCTGAATAAGTATGAAATGAGAGAAATAAATGAATTGCATCAGTTTGATCCTGAAATGCATTGGTTCTATTTGCAGCTAAAAGAAAGATTCCTGATGAATAAAAAATAAATAAATAAAAGAATTTGAATATAAAACTTTGGAAATAGATAACATTCTGTTTGATTCAGGGAAAAGAACATCAAATTTATATAAATATTTAAGGAAAAAAGAGCAGGAAGATGATTTGATTTCAGATGAGATGATAAAATGGGCATCAGATTGTGACCCGGTCATTGGATTAGAGAGTTACGCCAGCAATAAAACAAAACAAAACAAAATTACAAGAGCACAGAACTTGAGGGAGAATTATTTCAAAATGGACCATAGGTGGTATTTGATACAAAGTAAAATTGTGAAGATATATAAGAGAATTCTAACGAATGTTGGAAATGCCAAGAAAAGGAAAGTACATGGATCCTTATGTGGTGGCGATGTCCAAAACTAAAGATCTTTTGGAAAAAAGATTCACATAACGATTGAAAAGATGTTCAAAATAAACTATGAACTGAGTCCAGAAATTTATTTACTCAATATGTTAAATAAGGTCCCATCTCATGTAGAAAGAAAACACTGGAGAATTTTACTCTATATGATAATGGTGGCAAGACTTTTGGTTGCACAAAAATAGAAAAATAATGAACTTCCTGCATTAGATGACTGGCTGCTAAAATTATCAGAAATTATGGAAATGGATATTTTGATGACTCGTCTGAATCAGAAGAATATGAACGTAATTGAGAAAGAATGGCTTCCAGTAAACGAGTTTTGTAAGAACAGATGGAAATAACTATAGGCAGAGTAATAGGATGAGAGGAAAATAAGATGAACTGTGCATCATATGAGTATAAAACTTTGTGACTGCTGTAGGTATATGAGTATATATCTTAAAAAAACAAAAGACTAATAAATTCAAATCAATATGGTTGGGAAGAAAGGATGGCCCCGCAAAAGACATTGAGGAAGTAGAGTTTTAGGAGTAGTGTTTTAAGTTGTTAAGCAAATTCTCACGTACATTACTGGAAATATTTGTATATGTATGAAGAAAAAAAATAAGGTATATATTAAAAAAAAACCTTGGCTACAGCCCTCCTTTAAGCTCTGAGGGTGACAAGAGCCAGCAAAGATAGAACTCCCTGCATCACAGCACATTTCCAAAACTTCCAAAACTCCTCTGGAAAAGGCATGGGATCTGCTCCCAGCACCAAATATCTGAACCTGGCCTTCTGGAAATGAGAAAAAACTTGTTTTATGCCCCTGGTGATGTGGATATGATGATGGGCTACCCTGATCCCTGCAGCAACCCTAGTCAGTCAGGTGCAAATTGTCCTGTCAGGTGAAACCACCATGCAGGCAAAGTTTAAGTGTCCCAAGTGGGTGGCCTGAATGGCTCGCTATGTGTATTAGCAAACTTACCAGACAAAAGCACTTGGTTGCAGCAACTCTCTTTGATCAATATGAGATATAGCCTCAGAACTCACAGGTGTTGTGATAGCAGCAGCCACTAGCAAGCCAAGGTGAGCACACACTTGTTCACATGGCAGTGAAACTACTCACAGTTGTAGTGACCCTCCTTGATCAACATGAGGCATAACAGAATTTAGAGATGTTGGGACAGTAGCAGCCACTGGGAGGCCAAGGCAGGCACATTTTTATTCTAAGACATCAAAAT
The DNA here is from genome assembly GCA_026167975.1 of Phrynosoma blainvillii. NCBI lineage: Eukaryota > Metazoa > Chordata > Lepidosauria > Squamata > Phrynosomatidae > Phrynosoma > Phrynosoma blainvillii. Next base: position 200,475,883 of record JANUYF010000003.1, read on the forward strand.
GAGATCTTATGTTAAGTATTGTTTATATTTAGAGCATTAGAAGCATCCATCAGAGGTGGGGGAGGTTGAGTAGGTAGCAAATAACTTACTATAATATTTAAATCATATCTAAAACCTTGCCTTATTTAAAGGCCATATCAGTGCAGGAGATGAGCCCTAATTTGAAACAAGGAGTGACAAAATTATCTAACCCAGTAATGTTAAAGTAACACCTTAAAATCAAAACTGGTAATTAGAACATGCCAATATAAAAAGAAAAGCCCATTAAACTTTTTTGTCTGAAATATAGCCTATAGAAAAACAATCAAATAATTGAAATCTAAATCTAAAAGGCTTCCTCTGAAATATCAGGAGAACAAGCCAAACAAAGGGGCTAAGAGACGGGTGGCATGGGGCCGCCCTGGGAAGCTGTGGATCGGGGCTGAGGCATCCGCATTCCTCGGCCCCACAGCGCAGCTTCGCTGCCCCAAATCGCCGAAGGTGCGCCGCAAAAGGCTGCCGGCGCACCTTCGGCGCCTCTTCTGCTGCAGCGTGTGCTGACGTAGCAGCGGAAAGGCATCCTCGGAGCGCCGGCCATGCGGAGGGCCGGCTGCTCCGACAACGTCATCGGGAAGGGTTTGGGGCACCTAGTGTGCGGCTGCCCCTCCCCTTCCTTGCCCTGAAGACTGCGCTTTGCTCCATCTGCTTTCCCCTTAAAACAATAACTCAGGGGAAGCTGTGTTGGCTATTTAGCAAATTCAAACAAAATCCATCAGTGATACCTTTATTGGCCAACCAAAATGCAAAAGTATATGTTAATATGCCCCCAATCAACCAAGCAGGTCCAGGCCCAACCCAGCCACATGGCGTGGAGAAGGACAAAACAGGACAGGACAGGGAAAAAGTGGGTTTGGGAAAACTAAACAGCAAACATTCCTCATGTGCCCCACCCAACATAATCACAAAAGTGTTGGGTACACAAAGCAGACACAAAAGAGACTTTTGTAAGAACAATCTGCCCCTGAGGTTGAGAGAATGTAACTTGTCCAAGACTCCAGAAAATGAGGGGTGAGGGTGATTAATAATGAGGTCAGGAGTCAATAAAAGATATTTTTGGTCTGAGTAGGCCCCAAAACTGCACCCAAACCAAAACCTGGACCCTCGGATTGCTCTGGGAGACAAAGGGCCTCTGCAGACGGGTGGTTCTGGGCCATCCCAGGAAGCAGCGGATCGGGGCTGCGGCAACCCCACGCTGCGGCCCCATCTTCCCTTTTGCTGCCCTGAAAAGAGCGGCAAAATGCCACTCTTTTCAGTGCGGCAAAAGGCCGCTCTAACAGCCAGTGCTTGGCTCTTCCTTGCCCTTTTTGGTGCAGCATGTCAGAACGCTGTGCCAGGAGGGTGTCCTGATGCTGTGCACCATATGTAATGGCGTGCAGTGTCAGGATGGTGTCGGCATGAGGTTGGGGTGGCCGGCGTGCGACTGTCCTGCCCCAACTCTACCTCCAGGCTGGCCCTTTGGGGCCCAAAGACCAGGGGAAGAAAGTCCCTAGACTAGGCTTTATGACACCAAGACCACTAAAACTTAAGTAAACCCAAAATGCTAGAAGTCTAAAAGGCAAGGTTCAACCACTGGGAGCCTTAAGGAAAACTCCAGGATGGTGGGAAGGCAAACAAAGGAAAAAGGCTGTCAGAGTAAATTGCACTCTGGGCAGAAAATGTCATAGATGTGGCTATGGCATGAAATTGGAGCAAAGGTTAAAAGGCAACCTGAGTTCAGTTGGGAGACATGATGACTCATCATTTGAAGAGTCCTGAGTCACAAGAAGCTGATGACAGAAGGGCAGAAGATGAAGTCAGCAAAATTCAGTTCTGTAGAGTCATGGCTATCAGGTTATGGGAAACTGGGTGACATATCAGTTGTGATCTGGACTCAAATCCCAGGGGAAGATATTGTAAAGAGTGAGCTGAATGCTCAGTGTGGTTGCATTTTAAATGGGAGCCTGGTGTATCACTTTGTCAGTCTGATGTATACAGCTGTACTTAAGAATAAAAGCCTCTTACAGAGAACTCAGCAGTCCAGCAGTTTTTGCCTTGCTGACAGCTTCTGGGTGCAAAGATTTTTTTCTCTGCAGCCTGTACAGTGCTAGCCCAAGATCACCCTAAAACTATGAACCTTTATTGCATCCAGACAACAATTCTGTCTGTCAGCCATCACTAAATTCTGATAAGCCTCTTAGGCAGGGGTCAGCAACCTAAGGCCCGCGGGCCAGGTGCAGCCCGTGGAAGCCTTCGGACTGGCATCTGCCCGGTTCTGCTGCCGCCACTGCCTTTCGCGGCCATGGAGTCCTCCGGGGTGCTATTTTGGATTCCAAAATGGCATCCCAGAGCCTTGCGCGACCTTTCCCATCATGGAAAAGGTCGCACAAGACTCCAGGGCGCCATTCTGGAATCTAAAATGGCACCCCGGAGAAACCCACAGCCGAGCTGAGCCTCTTGGAGGCCAGGCGCAGTCGAGAGAGCTCTCCTGGGGGAACCCCGCAGCTGCGCTGGGCCTCTCGGAGGCCCAGCACAGTTGAGGAAGCCCTCCTGCGGGACCCCCACAGCCGTCAAAATGGCACCCCCACACGCCGCCGAGGAGGGCTGCTCTGGGCCTTCCTTCAGCCCCGTGCCTTTCCTGCAGCCCTCCTCGGCGGCGTGTGGGGCTGCAGGAAAGGCACAGGGCCCAAGGAAGGCCCCGAGCAGCCCTGCAGGCTGCCAAAGAGGGCTGCTCGGGGCCTTCCTTGGGCCCTGTGCCTTTTCTGCCGCCCTCCTCAGTGGCGTGCAGGGCTGCAGGAAAGGCACTGGGCCCAAGGAAGGTCCCCAGCCACCCCGCGCGCCACTGAGGAGGGCTGCTCTGGGCTTCCTTGGGCCTGGTGACTTTCCTTGGGGAAAGGGGTTTTCTGGGCAAAATTTCTGCAGAGTGGGTGTGCCATAGCCTTACTCTGTGGCTGAGAGAGTGTGACTTGGCCAAAGTGTGAGGGAGGAGAGAGTGCACGCGCAATCCAGACCCACCAACCATGAAGACAGAGGTTAATTGGGAGGGTTTCTTTCTGTTTTCTTGGGGATTCTTTTGGGCAAAATTTCTGCAGAGTGAGTGTGCCATAACCTTACTCTGCGGATGAGAGAGTGTGACTTGGCCAAAGTGGGTTTGCATAGCCAAGCAGGGATTCGAGGCCAGCTCTGCAGACTCCAGCCTCAGACACTTGATTCATTCATGCCACCTCTGCGCTTGTTTGTTTCATTTAAGGTAGCCTTTTTAATTGTTGTTGTTGAGGATGATGATGATTATTTTTTTCTTGGGGTTTTCTTGGCAAAATTTCTATTATTTCTTTTTTTAAACTTCAAAATAGGATGTGCGCAGTGTATGTAGAATTTTTTTTAATTTTATTTATTTATTTATTTATTTATTAGTTTGGTCCTCCAATAGTCTGAAGGACAGTGACTCAGCCCCCAGCTCAAAAAGGTTGCCTACCCCTGCTCTTAGATCTCATACTGCATGGGAAAGGATTAAGTATTCTTTTGGTTTGGATAATGGCAAAATGGGAAAGAGTTCAGTTGTGTCAAATGTTTTTCCCAAGTCAAAACAGTTTCATGCTTATGTGCTATTTTTCTCTGCATAAATCATACTTACCTGGACAATATCTTTAGCAGGGGAAATGTCTAAAGGAAGAAAGGAAATATTAGAAAAACAACAACCACATACTGTTCTTTTTTCTTTGTTTTGATGAAAGTAACAACATAAACATGGATAAAATCTTGACAATACAACAGATTCCAAATTCCTCATCATAAAATGTGAACCTGAAAAGTCTTGCAAAGTGGTAGTAAGTAAATTATTACCCATATTTGAACAAATGCCATTTCCTAAACCTTTGTAAAGGTTAATGTACCATGCTACACAATTTTTCCAATGAATTTGTTTTATGGACACCTATAAAGAAATGAAGTTGTATATTTTTCTGTTGATAAAGGAAAAATTTCTATGAATGCAAAAAAAAAAAAAAACCCTCTCTCAAAACAGGCAAAAAAAGAAAAAGAAAATTAAATTCTCATTGAAAGTTATGCTGTTTTGCTTGTTCAATCAAAACTTTTTTTTTGTTCTTTCTTCTCTAAAACCAAAATATAGCTATGACTGCTCAGAAAATAGGAATCCATTTGTTCTGCAAGGCCATGTTAGTATTTCTAAGGAAGCCATCTGTGAGAACAATCACTTTGTGCCTGTTTATATTTTTAAAAAAGATTCTAGTGATAGACCTTGATTCTGTTTTTTATCTGCTTCTTCTTCTCTCTTTTAAAATGGAATACATAAAACAGACTCTTAGCTGCAAAGTGTCAGCATTCTTTAGAACTTGCTGATTGCTGACATCCATTCAGTAAGGGACAGTGATGTATGGAAGCAGGCTTCTAATATAAGTGTACATCTGGAGGTATACCTACATTTACATGGTAATGTTCATTCAGGTCCCACTGATTTGTTTAGAAGACTCCTAGGTCCAAGCCACACTGCAAAAATAATCCAGTTTGAGACCACTTACTGCTTTGGTACAAATGCTAGGGAATTCTGGGAACTGTAGTTTTGTGAGACATTTAGCCTTCTCTGTCAGGCAGCTCTGATGCCACAATAAACTGCAATTCTCAGGATTGCCTAACAACTGAGCCAGGGCAGTTAAAGCAGCCCCAAACCCGATTATTTCTGCAGTGGGTTTTGGACCCTAGTCTCTTCCTCTATGGCAGGGGTCCTCAAACTGTGGCCCGTGGGCTGGACCCAGCCCGTCAAGGCCTTTTATATGGCCTGGGGCCCAGTCCTGCTGCTGCTGCCACCACCGCCACTGCCTTTCTTGCTCGCATGCAACTCTGGCTGCCATTTTGGAACACGCTCCCTTCTGCCCATGTGCGAGGCCGCCTCCTTCTCTCCCCTCCCACAACAGAGGAGGCTGGTAGTTCTTCTCTGATCGCTCCCTCAGCATCCCTGGCTTGGCCTTGATTTACTGCAGCCCGGGTAAATACCGGGTGTTGTCTCTCTGTGGCTTAAGGAAGGAAGGGAGGAAGAAAAGTGTTTAGGAGTCTAGGCTCCCCACCAGCCCTGGGTCTGCCCTAATCTGCCCTGGTTTCCTCCTCTCCTCCTACTCCATATCTGGTCACTCTGGGGAAAAGCGGGGAAGGGAAGGTCTCCTTTGCCCCTCTCTCTTCATCTCTTGTTGTTGTGTGGCTTCAAGTAGTTTCCGACTTATGGCAACCCTATCCTGGGGTTTTCTTGTTGCGTTTCTTCAGAAGGGGTTTGCCATTGCCATTCTCTGAGGCTGAGAGATGATGATGATGATGATGATGATGATGATGATGATTTGTTGTTGTTGTTCTTGAAGCTACTGCTCCTGTTGTGGTTGTGCTGGTGGTGGGGTTTTCTTGGCAAAATTTCTTCAGAGAGGGTTTGTCACTGCCATTCTCTGAGGCTGAGACAGTGTGATTTGCCCAAAGAGGGTTTGCATAGCCAAGTGGGGATTCGAGCCCAGCTCTCCAGAGTCATCATCCAGCGTCAGACTTCTATTCCACACTATTGATTTATTTATATATATATATATATATATATATATATATATATATATACTTACAAACTTAAACTTTCTTTCTTACAGTATTGCAATATGGGAGTAAAAAAAGTTTTGTCTCCCCTCCCCAGTGATTTCCGAACTTTAGTTCTCCAGGTGTTTTGGACTTCAACTTCCAGAATTCCCTGCCAGCTTGGCCAACAGTCAGGAATTCTGGGAACTGAAGTCCAAAACATCTGGAGGACCAAAGTTTGGGAATCACTGTATAGACACTTCATTCACTCATGCCACCAGATGTATCTGAAAAATTGCAAAAAAAAATTAAAAATGGAAGAAAATTTTGCAACAGCCAAAATGCACAAAATAGCCACACTTTTATTGTTGCAACCAAAATGCAAGCTTTGCAAGCCCAGTACAACTTGCAAAGCTTGCATTTCGTACTTTGTGCATTTTGTGCAAGCAAGTTATCCTTGTTTTGTGGCTTTTGCATGTTTTGTGGCTTTTGCATGTTTGTGACAAAAATGCTCCTAATATGTTTTGTTGAGGAGAAACTGGTGCAAATCTCATCTCTCTCTCTCTCTCTCTCTCTCTCTTTTCATTTAGGATGCTAAATTCCTATAAAACCAGCATTCATTTAAAAAGCAAACTTTTCCTTTTTGCACTTAGTTTTGCAAACCTCTGCCCAAGAGGGCTGGTGCCACACCAAACTGCAAATCCCAGGGTTCTGTAGGATGCAGCCAGGGCAGTCAAAGTGGTGTCAAACTGCATTATTAGTACAGTGCAGATGCACTCATAGATCTAAATTTCACTGGATAAATAATGCAGTTTGACCCCACTTTTAAGTGCTGTAAGTTTTGTCCTATGAAATTCAGGGATCTGTAGTTTTGCAAGCTTTCTCTGGCCCAAGGGGGCTGGTGCCTTACCAAACTGCAAATCTCAGGATTTTGCAAGATGGAGCCATGAAAGTGGTGCCAAACTGTAAAAACAATGTGGTTTGACCCCACATTTAAGTGTCATAGCTCTGTTTTATAGGATCCTGGGATTTGTAGTTTTGCAAAGTCCTTAGCCTTCTCTGTCAAAATCCCAAGATATAGGATAGGGCAGTTAAAGCGGTGTCAAAGTGCATTATTTGTGCACTGTAGATGCACAGTTAGGTCTAATCTGATTGTAGAAACTATGCAGCTCATTTTAAAGCTCTGTCTCTGGGATGATGGAATTTGTAGTTTAATAAGGTCCTTAGCCTTCTCTGTCCGAAAATGCTGGTGCTACAACAAACTGCTAATCCCAGGATCTGGGAGGATGGAGCCATGGCAGTTAAAGTGCTGTCAAACCGTATTGTTTTTCCAGTGTAGATGCACTTTTAGTCAGTTGTGTTGATCTCTTTACAAACCAAGTGGATAAAAACTTATTTTAAAGACATAGAAAACTGTTATAAGGGAGGATGATGGGAGATGCAATCCTAAAATATCTGGATAAAAGATATCTGGATAAAAGAACAGGAAAAAAAAACAAGAGTATGTACAAAAGGTATGGCAAATGTTTTGTACTTATTTATAACTATTTGGGGAAATGCTGGTGAGATCTTAGTTACAGCAGGACTTGGGTGGAGGGAATTCAATGTTTGTGTGGTATATGTATTTTTGGATGAATGAGATGTCAGTCTTTGTATTTTTGTATGTCAGTTAATACATTTTTTTAATTGGATGATGAGATGAATGAAAAAAAATGGATTAACTGAAATACAAAAATACAAAGACTGACATCTCATTATAAAAATACATATACCACACAGGCATTGATTTCCCTCCACCCAAGTCCTGCTGTAACTAAGATCTTTCCAGCATATGGATAACCACACTGTCTCTTTTCCTCTGTTTTATTAGCCTAGCATAGTGGTTTGGGTCTCAGACATAGGAGACCCAAGGTTGGTCATGGAAATCTACCAGGTGGCCTTGGGCAGGTCACACTCTCTCAGCCTCAGAAGAAGACAAAGGCAACCCCTCCTTGGAACCAATTCTGCCAACCTATGATAAGTTTGCCCAGGGGTCCTCAAACTATTCGGAAGAAACTGTTCAGAAGGGATTTGCCTTTGCCATCTTCTGAGGCTGAGAGGGTGTGACTTGCTCAAGGTCAGGCAGTGGGTTTCCCTGGTTGAGCAGGGATTCATTGACCATCTCATTAGCCAGAAGCAGGCCCATAGTTCCCATTGAAATACCAGTAAGTTTGTTAATTTAACTTTACTTGTTCTTCATTTTAAATATTGTATTTGTTCCCGTTTTGTTTTTTACTTCAAAATATGATATGTGCAGTGTACATAGGAATTATTATTTTTTAAATAGTCTATTTATTTATTTATTTTACTCCAGCCCTCTAATGGTCTGAGGGATGGCAAACTGGCCCCCGGCTCAAAAAGTTTGAGGACCCCTGCTCTATGGATAGAAGCTAGTCACCTCTATTTTTATGGGGTGGGGATTCTGCTGTGGGTTTTAGTCCAAATTTCAACAGAGTTCTTCAAGATATTGAACCTGGGGCAATAGGAACCCGGGGCAATTGGGTTCAATACCATAGATTGAAACCTTGAGCAGATTCATCCCCATATTTTAACAGGTTTATCCAAGGTGCTGAATCTATCTAGAGAAATAGAGTTCAGAACGTTGGACAGCTCCGAGGCAAAAGCTAAAGCAGATTCACTGCCCCACTAAAGTGGAAGTTACCAGATGCATTTGTCTGAATATGGACAAAATGGTTGTACTCTTTTTCTGTACAAAACCCCTCCAAAAGCATTGCAGTGATGGAGGAAGGTGCTGTGGGTCTTCCTCTGCTGGCAGTTTAGCATCCTTTTCTGAGGGGCAATTCATGAAGGAGGGCATAGAGTTGAGTTTTGGGGGTGAGCACCATCCTGAGCCATAGTAGACTAGATAAGGAGGCTTTGGGGATGTTATCAACCTAGAATGTTATCAAGTCTACAGGCTGGTCACTCCCCAATACATCTTCAGTCATCTTTTGTTACACATGAGAATTTTCATTCCTGCCTCTGCTAATCCTTTCATTGTGTACAATACAGCAGTTTAACTTAAGAATGTTGTGTTTTGTTTCTTATAAATCTCTCTGTAGGTAGGTTGGTAGATAGATAGATAGATAGATAGATAGATAGACAGATTTGTGATTATGTATTTATAATATTTAGCACACTGTTCCACAGTGCAGTAGGGAGTTTTAAAATAAGACCTCAAGCCTGCCTGTTTGAATGGCCAAAGCAGCAGGGAAGGATTACTTGGCAGAATCATAATAATAATAATAATAATAATAATAATAATAAAATTTATTTATATCCCCCCATTGCTAATCCAATCCGGGCGGCTTACAATTAAAACATGCAATACAAAATAAAACATACAATATAAGCGAACCCTCCCCCCCTTAAAACAGAATTAAATCAAAACAATATAAAACAACAGTTGAAATTAAAATATAAAAAACATCCAATCCAATGACTCCATAAGCCTGGCACGACGATCCTCCCATCACTTGATGGGGCCATGTGAGGATCGTCTCTTGGATAACTATTAATCTAAGGCTGGAAGGACTGATCTAGTATACTAGTCTGGAAAGGCCTGCCAGAAGAAATCCGTCTTGACAGCCTTTTTAAAGCTGTCTAAAGATGTTAAAAGACGGATCTCGTCTGGCAGACCGTTCCAGAGCTTAGGCGCGATAACAGAGAATGCACCCCGGGAGGTGGCCACAAGCCTCGATTTCTGAGGCTGTAGCAAATTCCTCCCGGAGGATCAAAGATCTTAATTTAGGGCCTCTACAGACGGGCAGCCGTGGGCTGCCCCGAAAAGCCGAGGATTGGGGCTAAAGCTGCCCCACACCTCGGCCCCAATCCACACTTTGGGCAACATTGGAAGGAGCGCTTCAATCCAATCATCTTGTTCAAGCACAGACTTAAATGAGCATTAGTACTGGAAACTCAATAGTCTGTGATCCTGATCATTTTGTTCTGTTCCAGATGACTTTTAGGTTAATTAATACATTAATACACATAATAGTGAAATATTTCATTTCTAAAATATTATTTTCAAGCATATCCAGAACATTCCAATGCTTTTGACACAAAGCTTTCTCAAATATATCCTTTCATGGTGCATTTAGTTCAGGTTTTTACCCATAGGCCATGAGAGAATCTGAACTGCCCCTCATAAAATGGAATTTTATCCCCCCCCCACACACACACCATGACATCTAATAAAATTCATAATGTTACATCAGGCAAGCAATGAAAAACAATAGACCCCTTGGAATTTAAATACTAATGGTTGTGATGCTGCTTTTACTTTGGTTTGCTTTGTTGCACTCCTTTCCCTTTACTTCAATGTTTATCTCACGGGGAAAATTGGAAGTTTAAATGGGTCAGAACCCGTGGTTATCCAGCATATTAGGCACAATTGTGCAAATGGTTTTCACACAATGTTGTGTGCAAACCACTTGGAATCCAACAGGGAAGTGACATGAACCAGCAAATAGGCATTTTGGGGGAAATACCTTAAACTTATTTTCGTTTCATTCACTAATTTGCTTTTTTTCGCAGTTGCTCTAGTGTGAAAGCCATTTGTGGGATTCTCTACATTTCTGTACTTATTGCCAGATTTCTCATGGTTCTTTTGGGCAGGTAGCCAGGGCTCTTAAAGGAACAGTTGCTGAGGTAAAGGCAAGGACATAGGAAAAAAGCTTGCTTCTCCCTCTGTGTGAATGTCTCTTCTCCCTCGCTCTTCCCCACTAGCTGGGGCTCTTAAAGGAACAGCCACTGAGGGAAGGCAGGGACACTGGTTCCTGAGAGGGACAGAGACCTTTATGTTGTTTTTCTACCTTTCCTACTTCTTTGGGTAATGTTTTGTTCTTTTTACTTAGGTTGGATGCCATTTATTGGAAAGTAAGGGACAGTACAGTATATTGTTATACAGAAAATTGTGTAAATAAAATTGTTTATTTTTCTGGATAATTTCTGGTGACACAACAACTTCTGTGTGCATGAACAACAACAAAAAAAAGTGATTCCAAAAGCATTATTGGGATTTATGCACATCTGTGTGAAAACCAACTGTGCATTCTACTTTCTTTCTCACTTTATGTGATGACCAGCCTGAACTGTTTAAATTCTCCCCTGCATTTTCCTTCATTTTTAGTTCAGTTCTTAGTACGTTTGAGCATAGGAATGTTCCATTGCATTAGTTTGTGGGAGGAGCTGTAGGAATCCCCTGCATTTTTCTAGTTTTTGGTTTGCCCCTTCCCAACAAGCTCTGCTTCAGCTTGGGATATTTAGTCTTTCTTAGGCAGGCTTGGCTTTATCTGTTTAGTGGCAAACAGACACAGACAGATGGAAAGGGCATTTCTTACACATTTAGCCAATTTAGTTACCACTTAGGGCCTAAGCAGATGGCACAAAGCACCGTTTTCGAGGCCAGGAAGGGGAGGGGCAGCCTCACGCTGGGCGCCCCAACCCCTTCCCGAAAATGTCGTTGGAGTGGCTGGCCCTCCACACGGCCGGCGCTCCGACAACGCACTTCCGCTGAAGTGTCCGCACACGCTGCAGTGGAAGAGGCGCCGAAGGTGCACCGGAAGCCTTTTGCAGCACACCTTTGGCATCTTGTGGAAGGAGCGCTATTTTAGTGCTCCTTCCTGGGCTGGGACGCTGCGCCTTGGGTCCGAGGAGTGTGGATACCTCAGCCTCGATCTGCAGCTTCCCGGGGCAGCCCCGTGCCGCCCGTCTGCTTCCCCCCTTATCCAATTTAGTTACCATTTAGCCAGATTAGTTACCCAAAGCAGTTAATTATATTAAATATCAACAACAAAGAAGTCAAGAGCACCAGAAGCTGAAAGACCCTACACCAACTTCATTGAGTAGGAGTTCAAACCAAGATTAAACCCAGAGAGATGACAACCCTGAAGATTGCTGAAACCTAAACTGTAAAGTACCTTTTATTCTAAGCCTGTTAGAGCTGGGGAGGAGAAACCTTTTTCTTTTGTTCTTCAAAATAAATTTTCCCCTTTTTGGACTTTACATTCAGCTTTGGAGCATTTTTGGGTAAAAGAGTTTGATCTCACCAGGGTACTGGTGTTGCACACCCATATTTGCCACCACCTTTAGTGAGTGTGTCTTCACACTTTAGTAATGAGTTTCTATTGCATTATTGTGTTTTGTGTGTGAAAATCATTCACACATTGCACTCTTTTGCTGGTTGTGGCAGCTTTAATCACTATCAGAATGGAGGTACATAGGGTCCCCATGTAATATACTCCAATGACTCCATTTTGCAGTGTTCAAACTCTTTGCAGTGTTTAAAAGAAGGTCTGAAAAAATGGCTCCAGCTATATTTTTTTAAAGCTAGATTTTTCCTACAGAGTTTTAACACTGACACAGACCCCCCAAAAAATGAAGATTTGTATTGAGATCCTGCATCAGAGGACATATAATTGATTTATATACAGATAATACTATAACACCTCTCCCTCTCATCCCCTCAAACCCCACCTTTAAGCTCTGTAGCCCCTACAGCATGGTCACTTAGTGGACAATGGAGAAAAGGGAAATAGTTAACTGTATTAATGGTGGTGACGAATCCAGTATTAAGAATAAGAATAATAACAATGACAGCAAAATAAAAGCAGGAGAAGAAGGAAAAACACCTTTAAAAATCAGAAAAAATGAAAATGTTTTACATATAAGAAAAAATGGAATAATAATAATAATTATAATAAAATAATAATAATAATAATAATAATAATAATAATAATAATAATAATAATAATAATTTATTTATATACCGCCCATTGGTAACCCAATCCAGGCAGTTTACAGCATAAAATAACATACAGCGTAAAACAAACATTTTCCCTCCCCCCCCCTAAAACATTATTAAACTACATTATAATTAAAACCAATTGACAATTTAAACCAAGAAATTAAAATTTTACAATTTAAACCAAGAAATTAAAATCTAGTCTATAATGCTTTATAAAAGTAATTGGTTCGGACCAGACAGCAGCCTTGCAGATGTCCTCTAAAGGCACCCCAGTCAAAAATGCAGAGGATGCAGCTACCGCCTTGGCTGAGTGAGCACACACCTGGCTCTGAAGAAAATAGATAACTGACAGAAGACCATAATAACTCTGTGCTCCCAGTGACCAATCCAGATAATGCTTGGCCCAATCCACAGAGAACTCTCCAGATCACATACAGGCAATTCAGCACCAACCCCTGTCCCAGAGTACCCCTTCATTAACAAGGTTTTTAAAAAGCCACTATTTAATACAGATCTTTCCAGAAGATTTGGAGGCCTCCTGAGTGACACCAGCCAGCTACTGAAAATGTATCCTGTTGTGTCACCCACCATCATTACTGTTGTGAGCTATTCCCTCTAAGGTCTGAACAAGGTGCCCAGCTATGTGATCCATGTTGGGCACCTCTTTTTGACCTCAGAGGGAGTGAGTAGCAGTGGTGGCAGGTCATGCTACTGAAATATATACTGCCAGTATAATTCTTTATTATTGAAAGCTTCTTCTACAAGCTTCTTCTACAAGTGGCCTGCAATAGGTTTTCTTGTTTGAATTTGCTGCCAATGACTCTCCACAATGGAAGTGAGTGAAAATGTAAAATCTCTGCCATTATTGTTTGCACACTCTATACCATGGGACACATGTGTGAACATGTCAGAGTATTGATGGGATATATAGTCAATGGTGAAATGTAAAGATGTGTGTGTCTGTATTTTTCCATGAGAACATGCTTCTAGGCCAAACACAACAACTCAGTCCAGGTGGCCAAAAGACAAAACAAAAGGAAACCACTAGATAGGAAAGTGTTCTTGTTTACACAGTGAAATAATAATAAAAGTTGTTATGAGAAAGTAGATCACATGGTAAAGGATGAACAACAAGAGGTTGGGTTAACATATGTCATGTACAGAACAACCAATTAACCTGAAGGTTAACACCCAAGAGGTGGAGAAAGGTTGGGCTGAGAAATTGTGTATCAGGCATAGAAGTCAGTCTGTTTTGAACTTTCATTAGAATGGATTAAGTTTTCTTTATTTTTGCTGAAGCTATAGCATGACTAACTTTTTCACAATGTAGCATTAAAAGATTTGTAGTTTTGTTCCTGTTAGCCACATCTGCCTGATGTGATGCTTTATTGGACTTTATAGTTTTTACTCTGCATATGTTTTCTATAATAAAGCCTACTGCTAGAAGCTTGGATGCTCTGCGTGTTGTTGTTACTCTGCTGCAATAAACACTCTGCTGGATTTACAAAAACCTGCTCCTCCAACACCGAACAGAACAGACACCCAGTGTGTCACTCAACCTAATAATAGTTAATAATAGTGAAAAGTGATAGTGAATAGTGAAATAGTGAAAAACAAAACATGTTTCAACAAGGAAAAAACAGATTTAAATGTGAGTGGAAACACAAAAATACTCAAAGATGAATTGCTAATACAAACAATATAAGGAAAATAAAGCCATTTAATGACTTGAAGTTGTGTTCTTTGGAACTGTATATAAAACAGAGATACATGGACAAGCAGAGAAATGTTGTGAGGGCAAATAAATGTTACTTTCACCTATAGACACAAAATTAACATCTAGGATTTAAACATTTACCATGATAATCCATCTCAGTGAGGGGATAGTAGACCAACATAAATTCAAACTTTAGAAATACTAATACTCAGTAAAAGAAAAAGAAGAAAAAAAGCATTTTTCCCTCAAAAGAGGGGAATGTACAGGAAAGGCACTTACAAGTAACCAGGGGAGAAAATTACTCAGTTTAAACTAGGTCACCAATATGAAATACGGTTCTGAGTGATATTTTGAAAATAATAAAATAAGCATACAAGAAGCAAATCTATAACCAATACAGAGTGTACAAACAATAATAGCACAAGTTTTACATTTTCACTCATTTCCATTGTAGAGAGTCACTGGCAGCAAATTCAAACAAGAGGACTTATTGCAGGCCACTTGTAGAAGAAACTTGCAACAATAAAAAATTATACTGGCAATATATTTTTCAATTGCATGACTGTCTTTTAATATCTTTATTATGTCACTTATTTTTGGTATTACATTGTTGGAAGCCTTGGGGGATTAATATTTTTGTCAAGTACTTTCATTTTAATGTTGCTGTTAGGGACTTCCCTTAATCAAACCATAGAGACATTTTTCCCTATAGAAACTTCATTTTCCCTGTCAGCTTTTGGTCCAAAAAAGTAATTTGCCTGTCACTTCAAAATAATTTTCTCTATTCTCACAAAATGATTCTGGGACTTTCCAGGAAACAGTCATCAGGAAACAAGATGGGTGAAACAACAGGCATGAAAAAAGTATGTACTATCACAAAGACTTAAACATTCCTTGAAACAAGTACTCCAGTCAGTCTTACTGAAGAAAATCTTGAAGTGTAGTAAGACCCAATACTTCAGTGACTAAATAGCATCCATATATCCATATATCAATAGATTGTTCAATAAATAATAACTTGTCTTTGTTCTACAGAAAAGGAAAAGGGTGTTTAACCTAAGGAAAAAGGAGCAGAGGACACAATAGGGGAAACACAACACAAAATAAATAAAGAGGTAGTACAGAAATACCTGGTTAATCTAAATAAATTTAAGACTCCAGGACCAGATGAACTAATCCGAGGGCATTAAAACAACCAGTAAATGTAATCTCAGAGCTATTGGCAATACTCTTTGAGAACTCCTGGAGAACAGGAGAAATCCCAACAGATTGCAGGAGGTCAAACATTGTCCCCATCTTCAAAAAGGGGAAAAAAGAGGATCCCAACAATTATCGGCCAGTTAGTCTGGCATCAATACCAGGAAAGATTCAAGAGCTGATCATTAAACAAAGAGTCACTGCACATTTAGAAAGGAATGCCATAATCACAAAAAGTCAACATGGATTTCAAAGAAATAAGTCATTCCAGACGAATCTAAGGTCTCTTTTAAAAAATAAAAATACCAATTTGGTAGATGAAGGAAAGCTGAGGATACTGCATATCGTGATTTCAGTAAGGTCTTTGACAAGGTCCCCCATGACATTCTTGCACACAAGCTACAAAATGTGGGTTAGACAATGCGACTGTTAAATGGATTTGTAATTGGTTGACTGGCCAAACCCAAAGGCTGCTCATCAATGGCTCCTCTTCATGCTGGAGAGAAGTGACCAGTAGGGTGCAACAGGGTTGTGTCCTAGGCCGAGTGCTATACAACATCTTTATCAACAACTTGGGGCCTTTGCAGACTGCTAGAAATAGAGCAAATTGAGTCCATTTTAACTGCCCTGACTCAGTGCTAGGGAATCATGGGAACTGTAGTTTATTGTGGCACCAGAGAACTCTGGTGCTACAATAAACTACAGTTCCCATGATTCCCTAGCACTGAGTCAGGGCAGTTAAAGTGGACTCAATTTGCACTATTTCTGGCAGTCTGCAAAGGCCCTTGGATAAAAGAATAGGGGGCATGTTTATCACATTTCCAGATGACACAAAATTAGGAGGAATAGCTAATACCCCAGAGGACAGAATCAAAATTCAAAATGACCTTAATAGATTAGAAAGCTGCACCAAAGCTAACAAAATGAATTTCAACATAGAGAAATGTAAGGTACTGCAGTTAGGGCGAAAAAATGAAATGCATAGATATTGAATGGGGAACACCTGACTTAACAAGACTGTGTGTGAAAGGGGTCTGGGAGTCCTAGTAGACCACAAGTTGAACATAAGTGAACATTGTGATGTGGCAGATAAAAAGGTCAATGCAATTCTAGGCTCCATCCATAGAAGTATAGTGTCTAGCTCAAGGGAAGTAATAGTGTCACTCTATTCTGTTTTAGTCAGGCCTCACCTGGAATACTGTGTCCAGTTCTGGGCACGACAATTCAAAAAGGATGTTGAGAAGCTGGAACGTGTCCAAAGGAGGGCGACTAAAATGATGAAGGGTCTGGAAACCATACCTTATGACGAGAGACTTAGGGGGGATGCAAATGGGCGGCCCTGGGCCACCCCTGGAAATGGAGGATCGGGGCCGAGGTAGCCAGATGCATCGGCCCCAATCCTCCCTTTTGCTGGCCCAGAAAAGAGTGGCAAAATGCTGCTCCTTTCAGAGCCGGCAAAAAGGTGCCCTAGGAGCTGCCACGTGGCTCTTTAGTGCCCCTTCTGGTACAGTGCATCAAAAGGCTTTGCCGGAAAGACATCCTGACATTGCGCACCATGCGTAATGGCGCATAGTGTCAGTACGTCTTTGGGGAGGGGTTGAGGTGGCTGGCGTGTGGCTGCCCCTCCCCATCTCTGTCTCCAGGACAGCCCAAAGGGTCCATCTGTAGAGGTCTCAAGCTAGCTTTCTGCTGCTCCAGAGAATCAGACCCGGAACAACGGATGCAAGCTACAGGAAAAGAGATTCCACCTAAATATTAGGAGGAACTTCTGGACAGTAAGAGCTGTTTGACAGTGGAACATACTCCCTCAGAAAGTGGTGAAGTCTCCTTCTTTTGAGGTTTTTAAACAGAGGCTGGATGGCCATCTGTTGGGGGTGCTTTGATTTTGAGTTCCTGCATGGCAGGTGGTTGGACTGGATGGCCCTTGTGGTCTCTTCCAATTCTATGATTATGGGTCTGTGATTCCATACTATTTCTGGACTACGTGAGAGCACCATATATATAATATATATTTATTTTCATATACATTTTCAACTTGCTATTATTTAATACACACAAGGGTTTGAATCCAGTTTTATGCATGCTTAGGTAACCCCAATGGATTATTGATTTGACCATGAAGAGAAAAGTGTGCCTCCTAGGCAACACAATACTCTAAGGCTATTTTGGTCATTCTTGGATCCCTTTCAGATGCCCAATATTCTTCATGCAAGCTAAATAAATAAATAAATAAAATGTTAAAAAGGTAATTTTCTACAGTTAAGGGAATTTTGCATGAATTCTGGTATACCAGCCCCTTATAGTTTGTAAGTTTTAACATGGCTAACCAACATTTTCAACTTTTGACTCAAGTTCATAGAGAAGTGGTAGTATAAGACTGGGGCTGCTTTTGAGAAGAGAAAAAACATTTCTAAAGGATCAATGAAATGAACATATTCTTGGGGGCAAGGCCATGGTCATTGTTGTTGTTTTAGTAGAATACAAGAAAGTATCTGGGGGAATGATAGCCACTGCTAGAATTTTTCTTTTCACAGTGCTCCAGAACTATGTTTTGTATAGGCCATTCTGGGGAGTCAGGACGTGAAATGACTACTCAAACTCCTCTATTTTTTAAATGTATTTTTTTCTATTCATTCATAGGTTTCCACCCCCAAGAAGTTATTACTGTTAATGTTAGTGGTAAACAAATCTTTCATTTGTTTTATGAATTGTGATGTTAATAACTGAAACAACAAGGAGTTTGCAAACAAGATTTTTTTGTTTGTACCAAACTTTGACATTTCTCACATCTCAGCTTTTCTTCCAAGCTGCAAACTAAAGGCCTAAGCAGACTGCCAGAAATAGTGCACATTAAATTGAAGCACTGCTCTGGCTCAGTGCTAGGGAATCATGGGAACTGTATTTTTTTCTGGGACATTGAGCCTTCTCTGTCAGAGAGCTCTGGTGCCACAATAAATTACAGTTCCCATGATTCCCTAGCACTGAGCCAGGGCAGTGCCTCAATTTAATGTGCACTATTTCTGGCAGTCTGCTTAGGCCTTGAATCTAACTTCACTGCAAAATTTTAACAGACTGTAACTCTTATTTTGCAATTGATTAGAGATAAGAATGCAAGAGAAATAAATAGTGAACCATTATTATTTCTTTGATATGCCAAATATTAAAGAGTATAGACCTTGTTAAGATAAAAGCAAAATGTGAAGTTGTTTCTCATTTAAAAACAAAAACAAAAAAACAAATAGATTTAAAATACAATGAAACAATGAAAGCTAAGAATTTAACATTAAGGCTTGAATACTAATGGTATTCCCAACTAGATTAGACCCATTGACCTAATTGTTAAATTGTAAGTCTTCATGTATATTAATTTCATTAATTCAACAGATCAGTTCTACTTGTGTTTACCAACAGGATTCAAAGCAAGGAGTTATTTAGGGGCTCTGCAGATGGCGCAAAGCCATCTTGGAGCCAGGGAAGGGGAGGGGCAGCCAGACACCGGATGTCCCAACCCCTTCCCGAGGACATCATCGGAGCACCCGCTATTGCACACAGCGAGCACTCCAATTATGTTCTCCCGGCCCAGCCTCTGCACGGGCTGAACCGGAAGAGACATGGAAGAGCCATGCGATGGCTCTTCCGGTGCCCCTTCTGTCCGCTCTGGAAGGAGTGCTATTTTAGCACTCCTTCCAGGGCCGACAGAAGGGTGGATTGGGGCTGATGCGTGGGGCACCCTTGGCCCCAATCCTGCGCTTCTCAGGGTGGCCCACGGCTGCCTGTCCGCAAAGGCCCTTAGACATTATGGCTCTGTCCTTGAAGAATGGCAGATGCAATAATTCTGGAAGATTGCACAGATGGAAATGAGATGGGATGTGAGATCATTTCACCAGTCCTGTTAAAAAGTGGCTACCCTGAAGGCGCCTTTCTCAAATGTCATATTAGCAGACAAGAAGTGAAAGAAGTAATTTGAGAGGAAGGGCTATTCCACCCATACTGGTTTTTTTTTTAATATATATATATATATATAAATCCTTTATATTCTCTTCTTTTTTTTCTGTTGAACCATGTCTTTTCAGTGTAAACCTGTGGCCAAGGACTGTCTTGAGTTTATTTATTATTCATAAGTGAGATGTAGTGGTTAGAGTTTTGGACTGGGCTATGGGAGATCCAAATGCTATTCTTCACTGAAAAGCTAACTGGGTGACTAGGGGCTAGTCACTCTTTGGGGGACTGCAGACAGGTGGCTCTGGGCCACCCCAGGAAGGGGTAGATCGGGGCTGGGGCAACCCCATGCCACACCCCTGATCCTCCCTTTTGCTGCCCTCAAAAGAGTAGCAAAATGCTGCTCCTTTTAGGGGTGGCAAATGGCCGCCCTAAGAGCCGGTGTACGTGTTTGAATGCTGTGCTGGAAGGGTGTCCTGATTGCCCATGCTGTGCATAACAGCACATGGCATCAGGATGGCATCATGGGGTTGGGGTGGCCAGCGTGTGGCTGCCCCACCGCAACTCTGCCTCCAGGCTGACCCTTTGGGTTGGTCTGCAGATGCCCTTTCTCAGTCTGGCCAACATTACTAGGTTGTTGTGAAGATAAAGTAGGGAGGCAGAAAGCCATGTACATTACCTAATGCTCAGTGAAGAAAAAGTAGAATGAAGTGGGACAAAAATGCTTTAGGTAAATACTGGTTCTTCTGCATAATGAATGTACTCCATTGCTCTGTGGTCCAGGGTGGACTAGTTCTATCCCTTTGTAATAAGAACTTGATCTAGGGGAATTTATAATTAGCTAAATAGGATCTAAACCCATTGTATGCAAGGGACTAGAGGAAACAGTTTCTGCAGAGACAGCATTTGTCCAAAAGAATGGTACTTATATTAGAATCATAGCATCATAGAATTATAGAGTTGGAAGAGACCACAAGGGCCATCCAGTCCAACCCCCTGCCATGCAGGAACTCCCAATTAAAGCATCCCCAACAGATGGCCATCCAGCCTCTGCTTAAAGACCTCCAAGGAAGGAGACTCCACCACACTCCGATGGTATTAAGAGAGAAAAATAAATCAATAAGCAAGCACACACATATACAGAGGATCAAACATACAAAAACATCCTAACACACATGCACACACACAAGAACTCAGGAGCAAAGTAGTTAGCTTGGATAGGAAACACAAGGCTTTCTAATGGTAATAATTACCTGAAAGGAGGTTGCTCCAATGATGAGTGAAGAGGGATCCATTATGACAGGGAAAGGACACAGAATAGAGCTGGGGACTCTGGTTAGAGATCACAATGGCACAGGGCAACCATGAAATCTATCCAGAGTCTCCATGTGCTTGAGATTTTGGGGAGCATTTATACCCTTAAGACTAGGCTGAGGCAAAGAGCTGCTATTATATATCAAAGGATTCCAATGCTATGCTTTGAAGTAGACAATTTCCAAAAGAGGGGAGATAGAATGTTGATTTTATCTCACCTTCAGCCAGACACGTCCTGGCTGGCACTCATAAATCTTTTGCAGCTCCTAAGCCTGGTCTTTTTGATCTGCAAATGGTTGTAAATACAGATTTAACTCTGTTTGGAGTGCCTACGTGAGGCTCATGCTTTGAGCTCATGGAGATGAAGGCTCCTTTCAGCATAGGGATATGACAGTGACCCAAAAGGGGTCTTGATATCAAAACCGACCAATCATTATAATACCTTATGCCTGATTTTATAATTTCACATGTGAATAGACCATTAAAGAATCATGTTCAATTCCAGACTTATTTCTCCTCTCCCCCCATACACACCCATCTGAATGTTCTCCATCCAGAAAACATTAGAGTGAAACAGGTATTACACTTTGTTTTATTCAGATTTAATTTCCAGGCTGAAATTTCAGTGGGGTAACATTTTTTTTTAATCTCCCAAAAACTTATTTCTGAAAATATTAACCTTTTAAAAAAATCTTATTTGATGTTTGTGCAGTAAGTAGTTGAGCAAGACTAGGATGAACCAGTGAATCACATCAAATACTTTAAAAGTGCAGCAGCTGTGTGAGAAAAGAGATAATCTAAACATTTGTATGTATGAGAGCAAGTTAGGCTAGTCAGACATGGAGTGAAGTCTAGTTAGGAAGCATGAAATGGATAACATCTGAGCAGAGTTTTAGAAGCTGGGAATGGGGACAGAGTTCATGGAGTTCATGTTTAACTTATTTGTTACATAATCAATCATTATTGTGTTTATTTTTGACAATTGTTTCTGATTGTTTACATTTAAGAATTAAAATGACGACTGGGCTTGCATTACCACATTGAACCCACTGATTAGCACAGCAACTTGTCCAGGTTAGTGGTTCCTGCTGCTACTAATCCCACCTCTGCCACCAAAGGTGGAGTCTTCTACAAATTCCACTTCTGCCACCAATCTGAGGCCCTTTTCCTACTTCACTACTATGACATCAAATGCGGTTCCAGTGAAAATTTTATTCCACAGATTTTCCCATTGGACACCACCATTCTTGAATAACTGCTGCCACACAGAACCAGGGCTGAAACAGATGAGCCTGATAAAATGGGCTGCAGCCATTCCAGCATGACTCATACCAAGGCTGCAGCAACTGTACACACCAAGTCCCAATCCGGTCTGCTGGTACAGTCTTGAACTGGGCCAGCAAAAGGAGTATTTTACTACTCCTTTTTGACCCAGTTATTTGTAAAAGATGCAGCCTCAGCATAGTTTCCATCCATACTTGGGGCATGTGTCATCTATATGCTACACCCCAAACACAGTCTGAAACTGGTTTATTTGGTCCATCTGTTTCAGGCCACAGTGCCTCTGTACTCAAGCTTTCCAGTATTGCTTACGTAGAGCCTCAAGTATGGTGTGAAGACACATGCAACTAAAGGTGGTGGCAAATATGGGTGTGCGACGCCAGTACCCTGGTGAGATCAAACTCTTATACCCAAAAAGGCTCCAAAGCTGAATGTAAAGTCCAAAAAGGGGGAAATTTATTTTGAAGAACAAAAGAAAAGGGGTTTCTCCTCCCCAGCTCTAACAGGCTTAAAATAAAAGGTACTTTACAGTTTAGGTTTCAGCAATCTTCAGTGTTGTCATCTCTCTGGGTTTGATCTTGGTTTGAACTCCTACTCAATGAAGCTGGTGTAAGGTTTTCAGCTTCTGGTGCTCTTGACTTCTTTGTTGTTGATGTTTAATAGAATTAACTGCTTTTGGTAACTAATCTAGCTAAATGGTAACTAACAGGCTAAGCAGACAGCGCAAAGCGCCGTCTTCAGAGCAAGGGAGGGGAGGGGCAGCCACACGCTGGGCACCCCAACCCCTTCCCGAAAACGTCCTCGGAGCAGCTGGCCCACCACATGGCCGGCACTCCGAGGATGCCTTCCCGCTGCAGCGGCTGCATGCGTTGTAGTGGAAAAGCTGCCAAAGGTGTGGGCAGCCTTTTGCAGCGCACCTTCGCCAATTTGTGGAAGGAGCACTATTTTTGCGCTCCTACCAGGGGCGGTGAAGCTGTGCCGTGGGGCCGAGGTGTGCGGATATCTCGGCCCTGCAGTGCAGCTTCCTGGGGTGGCCCCGTGCTACCCGTCTGCTTCCCCCCTTAATTGGCTAAATGGTAAATAAATTGGCTAAATGGTGTAAGAAATGCCCTTTCCCTCTGTCTATTCCTGTTTGCCACTAAACAGATAAAGCCAAGCCTGCCTAAAAAAAACTAAAAATCCCAAGCTGAAGCAGAGCTTGCTGGGAAGGGGCAAACCAAAAACTAGAAAAATGCAGGGGATTCCTACAGCTCCTCCCACAAACTAATACAGTAGAACATTCCTATGCTCAAACATACTAAACTGAAATGAAGGAAAATGCAGGGGAGAATTTAAACAGTCCAGGCTGGACATCACATACGGTATATAATGGAAAAAATATTTATTAAACAGTTCAAGATAAAGTCTGAAACCTGACTGACATTAATCATGTCCTCACTATCTGATCTTTGTTTAAGTAATTTGTATCTCTACCCTGACTAATTTGTATCTCTACCCTGGCTATCCCACACCTTGGCCCTGATCCTCCCTTTTGCTGCCCCCAAAAGAGCGGCAAAATGCTGCTCCTTTCAGGGGCAGCAAAAGGGCACCCTAAGAGCCGTTTTGGCTCTTCATCGCCCCTTCCAGCGAGCTCGTCAAGACGCTGAACCAGGAGGGCATCCTGATGCTGTGCACTGTGCATAATGGCACGCGACATCAGGATGCTGTCAGTGTGGGGTTGGGGCGGCTGGCGTGCAGCTGCTCTGCCCCATCTCTGCCCCCAGGCTGTCCCTTTGGGCTAGTCTGTAGAGGCCCTAACTTTCCTAACATTTCTAACTCAATCAAACTTTAATTCTGTAATACACACCAGCTTCTTAAAAACCTAATGAAACATTCATCCAACCACAAAATCCCAGAATTCCCCAGCCATCATGGAAGTATTATTTATTTTTTTATTTATTTATTTTATTTCTATGCTGTCTTTTTCTCAAAAGGGACCAAGGCAGCTCACAATATAAAAACACATTAAAAAATTAAATATAGTTAAAATAGCTTAATTAAAATACAACAAAGTTAAAATTTAAAACATACAAAAGTTAAAAACATAATCTAAAACAACCCTCAAAAATAAAACCAGGCTTGCATGATTTTTAAAAAAGCCTGCCTGCATAGAAATGTTTTTACCTTCCATCAAAAAGCCAGCGGCGGGGGGTAGTCTAGCCTCCTGCAGAAGGGAGTTCTACAGGGTGGGAGCAGCCAGTGAGAAGGCTCTCTCTCATATCCTCACCAAGTGTATCTGTGGGTGGGACTGAGAGAAAGCCTCTTCCTGGGGATCTAAGGGCTGGTTCAAATGGGGAGATATGGTCTCTCAAATAGTCTGGACCTAAACCATGTAGGGCTTGATAGGTCATGACCAGAACTTTGAATTGTGCCCAGAAACGAACTGGTAGCCAGTAAAGCTGTTTCAATACGGGAGTTATATGCTCTCTATAACTGGCTCTGGTCAGCATTCTGGCTATAGTGTTTTGAACCCACTGAAGTTTCCAAACAGTTTCAAAAGGCAGTCCCAAGTAGAGTGTGTTACAGTAGTCCGAATGGAATGTAATCAAGGCATGTGTCACCATAGCCAGATCTGACATCTCAAAGAATGGGTGCAGCTGGTGCACTAGTTTTAACTGTGCAAATGCACTCCTGGCCACTGCTGAGACCTGGGCATCCAGGCTCAAAGTGGAGTACAGGAGAACACCCAAGCTGCAAGCCTGAGATTTCAGGGGGAGTGTAACTCCATCCAGCAGAGGCAAAGCTCCTGATCTGCCTTACGACTGACCAGGAGCACCCCTGTCTTTTCTGGATTAAACTTCAATTTGTTTGCCTTCATCCAGTCCATTACTGACAGCAGACACTGATACAGCACAGAGATAGCTTCCCTGGAGTCAGACGGAAAGGAGAGATAGAGTTGGGTGTCATCTATATTCTGATGACACTACACCCCAAAGCTCTGGATGACCTCTCCCAGAGGTTTCATATAGATGTTAAATAACATGGGGGACAACAAAGAACCCTGTGGGCCAAGGAGTGGCAAAGGAGTCAAACAGAAGTCCCCCAACATCACTTTCTGGGTCCGCCTCTCCAAGAAAGACCAGAACCACTGCATAACAGTGTCTCCAAGTCCCATTCCAGAAAGGTGGCTCAGAAAGATACCATAGCAGGACCAACAGGGACACACTCCTTCTGTCTAGTTCCCTATGTAGGTCATCCACCAAGGCAACCAAAGTTGCCTCCATGCCATAGCCATGTCTGAAGCTACATTGAAATGGATGTAGATAATCCGTTTCATCCAGAAATCCCTGGAGCTAGGAGGCCACCACTCACTCCAGATCTTGCTCAAAAATGGGTTGTTAGAGACTGGCCAATAGTTGTCCAGAATTGTAGGATCCAAGGAGGTCTTTTTTAGTAGCATCTTTTCCAGTAGTATCATGTTAGTCTGTTTCAAATTCAAAGAGGGAGGTGTCCTGTGGTTCTTTACAACTAACCTTTAAAACTAACAGGCTTATTTATGTGGTATACAAAGACATAGCTTTGTTAGTCTGTTTCAGCATTAAAAAGATATAAAAGAATCCTGTAGCACCTTTGAAATTTCTAGCATAAGCTTTTACAGTAGACTGGAGAACACAAAAGTCTCAGTTTTAAACAAACAGTTCAAACTGCAATTTCAAATAAAAAGAATACTTCTCCATGAACCATCTTTATATTCTCATCTCCCCGCAAAAATCTATTCTGGTCTCTTCTATTCCATTCCTCATAACTGGCCCTCACTCTGTTTCTGTCTGCCCTAACTCTTTTACAAACCTCTAGGCAGTGGTGTAAGTAGAGGTGTGGGAGGGTGCGGAATGCACTGGGTGACATCCCAGAAGAAGGCTGACACCTGGCTGAGTGCACTCCCCTCCCTGCTGTACTCTGGTTTACTTGTGAGTAAACTGGCAAGCAGCAGGGAATGAGAGTGCCCAGAGCACCCTCCTTGCCTGCCGCATGCTATTTTACTTCCAAATAAACTGACACACAGCAGGGATGGAGGGTGCTCTGGGCAATCTCCCTGCCTGCCACACATCATTTTACTTTACTCAGGAGTAAAATGGCACACAGAAGTTAGGGAGAGTGCCCAGAGTACCCTCCCTCCCTGCTGCATGTCAGTTTACTTCAAAGTGCTTTTTTACTCTTCCCACATGTGCAGTTTTGCTCTGCCCCTGCAAGCCCCACTCCTTGTACTGGGTGACACCTGGTGCGGGAACACCACTGCCTCTAGATTTTATCCTTTCTTCCACTGTGCCACCCGCAGCATTCTATGTGCTGTGTTCAGTTGCCTTTATTCAGGCTTGGCCATCTTCTTGTTTCACTGTGTTGTAATGCCATTTGTCATGCAACACTTTCTGTACATTGGTGAGGGCAAAGAGGAACTTGTGGAATTTACTGCAAACATCCATGACCTTGATTCCCTACCCCACACCAAAATGTACTACTCATTCTTTCCTTCATGACTAGGCTGATGATGAAAGCATCCTTATTCTTTATTATAGCTGTATAGAAGCTGATTCCAAACAAGTCATGCTCTCCAATATTTATGATTTCTCCACAGAAAACATACAGTTTATCTATTAGGCTGAATCACTTGCTGTGCCTTTATACATTTTAAATTTGTGTTGTGCTCCTTCCTATGGTGTTCAATCTGTTTTGTTTATTTCCTTTTTTTCCAGGGAAAAGCATTAGGAAGAGCTATTTGCACAAAGTAGTTTATTTAATAAGACCAATTGAAGTCAATGCAAAATTTCATTCTACATCATTTCCCCCCTGCATGAAAACTCTCCTATAGTCTTGTTCTGTGATAACTCCTCAGATGTAATCATGAACACAGATGGGTATAATCCTGTAAATTCATGATCCCACAAAGAAGTGAATAGACACTTTTTATTTTTGCAAGATGTTTTCATTGGACCTTTGTTCATCTAAGGAATTATCACAGGTCACCATTTCTATCCTGGTAGTTGATTCACTATCAACTATGAGGATGCATGTGTACTGCAAAAATAATGCAGTTTGACTCTGCTTTAACTGCCATGGTGAATTCTGTGATATGTAGTTTTGTGAGATATTTCGTCTTCTCTGTCAGAGAGGTCTGGTGTCACAACAAACTATAAATCCTAGTATTGCATAGCATTGAGTTGTGGCAGTTAAATCAGTGTCAAATTTCATTATTTCTGCAACACAGATGTAGCCAGAGAAAAACAGTAGAAGGATTTATCTAGCCCTTTCAGATATTTTTGTGGGTTGATATTATGAATGAACACAGTATCCACAAAAAATCCAAACCAACAAAAACAAAACACTACCTTTCATGGTGGTGGGACTGTGTGCTCCTGGGAAGTGAGAGGTTTTGTTGATGGCAGCAGTGCTTCTAATAGGGTTCCCCATTTCAGACAGACCTTTGCTGAGGAGCCAGGTTAAATATGCCAAATAGTTACTGAGCAGCAGTAACTTGTGGAGTGGAGAAGCTCCCAGAGACAGCGACAGTGGAACCATATCTAACAACTCTGCAAGAGAAGGCATGGTAAACATCTTTTTAAGGTCTTTTCCCCATAAAAATTCTATGATGAGAAATCCAAAATGAAATAAAAATAGTGCCAAAAGATGAGACTCCAGCTCAGAAGGCACTCAAAGAGCTACTGGGGTACATCAGAGCACAACTACAAGTAGTGCTGTGGCTAATGACACAACTGGATTTAAGCCAAAAGGAGATGAAGCTGTTGGTGTGCTCAGAAATAAAAGGAAAGTCTAAAGTTGAATAGCACATATTGTAGGAATATGGAATGTGATTAAAAAAAGAATCAGGGGAAGCAAGACATAGCAAAACAATAAATGGAGCATATAAACACTGCAATACTTGGGATGAGTGAGCTAAAGGAATTGGACATTTTGAGTCAGATGATTACAGTGTTTTACTCAGGAAATAAAATCTAATAAGACATGCCATTTATAGTAAGGCATTTATAGTATAGCAAAAGCAGTCAAAGGATTTAATATAGCCATAATCCAAGTTAATGCCCTAACTGTAGAGGCAGAAGAAAAACAAACATTGAAAGATTCTATGCTGGACTCCAAGAGAAAATTGTCCACACACTAGAACAGGACTTCTGGTTAATTATTGGTGATTAGAATACAAAACCAGGAAACAGAGCAGCATCAAAGACTCTAGTAGAACTGGTCTAGGATTTTTAAAAAAAATGAAGCAAGAGAGTAATTGATTGAATTTTGTGAGGCCAACAGTTTGTTCACTGTAAACACATTCTTCAAGCAAACCAAGAGACTACTGTATACATGGACATCATCTGATGGTCAATCTAGAAATCAAATAAACTACATAATTGTAAGCAGAAAATTGGTGAAGTTCCATTCTCTGCAAAAACAAGGCCCAGAGAAGATTGTGTCATAGACCATGAACTGCTAATATTAAAAATGTGTGAGTAAATTTTGGATCCTGAACTATTTTACTAGGATTTTTAGAGGATCAGTTAAATAAAATTTATGGCAGAACATTACAATATGTGACAACAGAAGCTGGAATGATTTATGCATAAAATGGAAAGAGTTTACAATCCCTTCATGTGAAGATTAGTTGTTAAAACTATATGATTTAGCTGAAATGGAAAATACGCAAATACATAAGACATTAAAGAAAGAAAGAGTGAGAAATGTTTGTTGAATACATGAAAAAATAAGGGAGATAAAGGGCCTTTGCAGACAGGCCCAAAGGGCCAGCCTGGGGGTAGAGTTGAGGCGGGGCAGCCACATGCCAGCCACCCTAACCCCACGCTGACTCCATCCTGACACCACATGCCATTATGCACAGCGCATGGCGTCAGGATGCCCTCCTGGCGCAGCATTTAAACACGCTGTGCCAAAATGGCAAGGAAGAGCCACATCACTGGTTCTTAGAGTGGCATTTTGCCGCTCTTTTCGTGGCGGCAAAAGGGAGGATCAGGGCCATGACATGGGGTTGCTGCGGTGCCGATCTACTGCTTCCCGGGGTGGCCCAGAGCCGCCCATCTGCAGATGCCCATAATTATGATTTCAGGTTTTTAAGACTGATATATTAAGTAGAGTCTCTACTTTTTATAAAATGTTCTAGATTTTTTTTAGACTCTAAGTAAGAGGTTTCATTTACAATTTGATAACACATTTAAGATTTTCTCAGGGGGTGTGCAGACAGGCAGCTCTGGGCTGCCCCAGGAAGTGACAGATCGGGGTCACAGCTACTTCATGCCATGGTCCTGATCTTCCCTTTTGCCATCCTGAAAAGAGTGACAAAATGACAACAGAACGCTGTGCTGGAAGGGCATCCTGACACTGCACACCATGCATAATGGCACACGGTGTCAGGGTGGCGTCGGTGTGGGGTTGGGGCCACTGGCGTGTGGCTTCCCCACCCCATCTCTGCCTCCAGCCTTAGATGGACACAGGCAGGTACAGCAGAAGAGGAGTCTCTTGTTGTGACTTTAAGTCCTCTGCACAAGGTTGTAGGAAGGAAAACCCAAGGTAGCAATTTAGCTGGAGATTCAAATTCTTGGGGGTCGGTTTATGGGGCACTGCAGACAGGCGGCTCTGGGTCGCCCCGGGAAGCAGCAGATTAGGCCACGGCAACTCCACGCCATGGCCCCAGTCCTCCTTTTTTCTGCCCTGAAAAGAGCAGCAAAATGCCACTCCTTTCAGGGGCGGCAAAAGGTCACCCTAAGAGCCAGCGCGTGGCTCTTCCTTGTCCTTTTCGGTGCAGCATGTCAGAATGCTGCGCTGGGAGAGCATCCTGCCACTGCACACTGTTCATAACGGTGCACAACATCAGGACAGTGTTGGCTTAGGGTTGGGGTGGCTGGCATGCAGCTGCCCAGCCCCAACTCTACCTCCAGGACTGGTCTACTTTGTTGGCTACAGTTGGGTGCATATTCCAAAAAGCTCCCAAGTGAAAGTTCTGGGGCCTGGTCTAGTTTAGGGAGGAAACCTAGAGGGTCATTTTGCTGCAGGAATGATCAGGTTCCTTAGGCGAAGAGGGTGATAAAGGTTTCACCTCTGACCAAGGGTAGAGAAGGAACATGGGGTTCCTAAAATCTATAGGGTGAGCCACAATAAAAGGAGAGGCAAGCGAAAAGAACAAAGGAACAAAGGAAGCAATGTCACCAGTAGCAGCCAGGCTGTTGAAGGAGAAACCTCCTAGAAAACAATTAGATAAATGGATTTTAAAGTAGGGGCCTAATCCCTGGACAGCAGGAGGCCTTCTTACAGGAGACCCTTTTGCAATGTTGTTAGAAGTGTATAATGCAATGACAACCAAATCAGGATTAAAGAGAGTACTTCCAGCAGAAAAGGATAGGTGGGCACCATGGGGAATTAGGATGTTAGCCCATGAAGCCATTCAAGAATACCAAAAGTTGAAATTGGATTCAGACATCCTAAAGCAGGGGTAGGCAACCTTTTTGTGACCTGGGCCAGTCCCCTGAAGCCCAGGTCTCCGCTGGGCCGAGGGGGGGGGGGAAATGGCGGCGCGTGTGCACGCAACCCCCCCGTGCACACCGCCACCGCCATCACGCTGCCATTTTGAAAATCAAAATGGTGGCCACGATGTGTTTGCGCATGTGCAGGAGTACTGCGCATGCACAAATGAGTCGCAGTCACCATTTTGTTTTCCAAAACGGTAGTCGCGACTCATTTGCACATGCACAGTACTCCTGTGCATGCGCAAATGCGTCGCGGCTGCCATTTTGATTTTCAAAATGGCGGCCGTGGCACGCACGGCCACGTGGAAGAGAAAACACGCTGCGGTATGCCGCAGCGCGCGGCGGTGGTGGCGGCAGCAGGGATCGGCCTGGGCCGGTAAGTCCAGCGACCTGGGCCTTAACCAGCCCGGGGGCCGTAGGTTGCCGGTCCCTGTCCTAAAGGAACAGATAGAAGATTTGGCAACACAAATAAGGGAAAAAGTAGTGGAAAATTCAGTGGCAACCCACGATGCCCACACAGCCATCCAAAGGGTGGAAAATGCAGAAATGTAGAACACCTCTCTGGATAACCACATTGAGACTTTGGGGAAGCAGCTAGTGCAAGCAAAGCAAGCAGCAGACATTTTGCTGTCCAAAATTCCTATGGAGGTTATGCAGGCTGACCACACCACCTATGAAAAGTGCATTAGGGAATTAGAAGAAAAGGTTGACTTAAATATTGCTATTGTGGCCACAGTATATCCCAAGATCCTTGAATCGTCAGCCCAAGCCAAGGTTCCTCAGGGGCCTTTGCCAGAAGATGCCAAAGCCATCCACTCCTTTAATCCACAATGGGAGAACAGAACAGAAGAAACTCAAACAAACTCTATATCCACTGCTCCCAGTTGATCCTGTGAGAACTAGAAGTATGGTGGAAACTAAGGGGCATTGCAAACTGGCCCAAAGGGCTGGCCTGGTGATGGAGTTGGGGCAGGGCAGCTGCATGATGCCACCCCAACCCCACCCCGACACCGTCCTGATGCTGTGTGCCCGTACACATGGTGTGCAGCATCAGGACGCCCTCCCGGTGCTACATGTAGACACGCTGTGCCAAAAGCATGCAGAAGAGCTGCAGCACCGCTCTTGGGCTGGCTTTTTGCCACCCCTAAAAAGAGCAGCATTTTGCCACTGTTTTAGGGGTGGCAAAGGGGAGGATCAGGGCCATGGCGTGCAGTTGCTGTGGTCCCAATCTGCTGCTAGCAGGGGCGTCCCAAGCCACCCATCTGCATAGCCCCTAAAAAGACAATGAAGATGGTACTATCACCCAGATTTAGTTGAGACAGCCAAATGGACTTTGGCCAAAGGTAAAGCTGTAGTGGACCAGTTAGGAAGGCTCAATCCACAAATTGGAGTAACATGGTTTTTCACCATGCTCCTGGCATATCCAAAAGCCAAAGGACAGGATTTAACACAGGTAGTTAGACTCTGCATAGATCCAGCCTACTCTGGAGCATTTGAAGCAGCTGTGTCTAATCACAACATAGCTACAGCAGAATTAAGAGTGGCTGTCCAAAATGGTACAAATCTTATGGCCAGGAACTATATTAAGAGGAAAATATCAGAATAAAATACAAGGACAAGATGAGTCTCTGGATACCTATGTAGCCAGGAAAAAGATGTTGGGCATTTTGGCAGGATGCATTCCATTCAGTGGTGAGGGACAGCCCTTGCTAAATGACACAGAGATAATCAGGGAAGTTTACTTGGGACTTAATGAATCTGCCAAGACATACTTGAGTACAGAATCCAGGAGACTATGGGCTGTTGCAGACTGGCCCAAAGGGCCGGCCTGGGGGTAGAGTTGGGGTGGGGCAGCTGCACGTCGACCACCCCAACCCCACCCCGACACCATTCTGATGCCGTGCAGCCCTACACATGCCACGCGGCATCAGGTCGGCCTTCCAGTGCAGCGTTTAAACATGCTGCACCGAAAAGGTGCTGAAGAGCAGCAGCGCTGGCTCTTAGGGCGGCCTTTTGCTGCCCCTAAAAGGAGTGGCATTTTCCCGCTCTTTTCAGGGTGACAAAAGGGAGGATTGGGACTGTGGCGTGGGGTTGCCGTGGCTCTGATCCACTGCTGCCCAAGGCGGCTCTGTGCCACCCCAAACAGCCGATCTGCATCGACCCTATGTTAAGCTTTATGTGTGCACAGATTTTCTCCTATTGTCTGGAAAACCTGGAAAAACTTTTTAAAATAAATCCTCCAAAGATCATCCCCAATATATTAGTATTGGAAGTTAAAACAAAAAACAAAAAACTTTGTCATGGTCAAGAAAAATGTCATGCAATAGCATGCCAGGTATTGAGTGTCCCAGAACTAGTGGTACAAAAAACAGAGAACTGTCATTTCCCCCCATCCCTTTTTTGTGTTATGTAGTGTGATAAGTTCATCATAAGTCAGAAATGACATCAGGGCACACAACAACAACAAAAGATTGAAAAAGAACTTCAGTGCTTACTGTTCTGCTAAAACGGATGTGTTGTTGTTTTTTCTCTTCATTAAAATCAATAAGACTAATGTCATTACTAAGGGTCATTGCAGATTGGCTCAAAGGGTTAACCTGGAGGCACAGCTGGGGTGGGGCAGCCGCATGCCGGCCACTCCAACCCCACCCCGACACTGTTCTGATGCCGTGCACTGTTATGCATGGTGCATGGGGTCAGGACGCCCTTCTGGCACAGCGTTTAAATGCACAGTGCTGAAAGGGCACAGAAGAGCCACGGCGCCAGCTCTTAGGGCGGGCTTTTGCCTCTCCTAAAGGGAGCAGCGTTTTGCTGCTCTTTTAGGAGCAGCGAAAGGAAGGATTGGGGCCACGGAAACCCCATGCCACAGCCCTGATCCGCTACTCCTCGGGGTGGATCTCTACCACCCCAAATGGGCCATGTGCATCGGCCCTACGTTTAAGAGCCTCTGCAGACTGGCCACTCCAACCCCACGCCAGCAGTGTCCTGATGCCACACAGCGTTACACATGCCGCATAGGGTCAGGACACCCTTTCGGCACAGCGTATTTAATGCTGCACCAGAAAGGATGCTAAAGAGCCATGCACTGGCTCTTAGGGTGGCCTTTTGCCACCTCTGAAAGGAGTGGCATTTTGCTGCTCTTTCAGGGGTGGCAAAAGGGAGGATGGGAAGATCGAGGCCGTGGAGTGTGGTTGCCGTGGCCCCAATCTGTGGCTAGCAGGGGCGGCTCAGAGCCACGCATCTGCAAAGTTATCAAAACACTGTCCAAACCATTTCTGTCTGCACAAAAGGTCTGAAAGCAACTACAAGAAACCAAGAAGGAGGCAGGAACCACTGAAAGTTTAACAAAAGGAAATGATAAGATCTTTGAAAACAACTCCAAGTTCTTCAAGTTTTAGCTGACTGATAGGGGGATGCAGATGGGAAGACCAGGGCCACCCTGGGAAGCAGATGATTATGGCCTCAGCTACCACATGCAGCACCCCCAATTCTCCCATTTGCTGACCCGGAAAAGAGTGGCAAAATGCCGCTCCTGTCAAAACTGGCAAAAGGGCACCCTAAGAGCTGGTGCGCGGCCCTTTAGCGCCCTTTCTGTCCCAGTGCATCAGGATGCTGCATCGGAAGGATGTCTTGACATCCTCAGCATGGGGTGGGGCACCCAGGGTGCTGCTGCCCTTTCCCATCCCTGTTTCCATGCTGGCCCTTTGGGCCAGTCTGTAGAGGCCCTAATGAGGCTATGCAGATTGGCAAAAAGACTGGAGGCATGGCATTTAGATGACACACACCTAAAAGCCGCAGGAAAACACCCTCTAGGCGTTGTATGCTGGGAAAAGCTGCCCCCAAAAAGAGCAGATTTTTTCTCCCAGGTTCATAGATTCTAATATTTTACACATAAATATCCAATTAACTTGATCAAACGCTTTTTCTGCGTCGATAAATAACAATGCTGCTTTTTTATCTATTTTTTTATAATGATACTCAATAAGATTTAATAAATTTCTTAAGTTTTCCTTCATGTGACGATTAGGAAGAAAACCAGTTTGGTCTTCATGAATCCATTTATTTAATACACTTTTTAATCGGTCTGCAATAATACCTGCAAATAATTTGTAATCATTATTTAACAATGATATCGGTCTGAAGTTTTTTGGGTCCAAATGATCCTTGTTTTCTTTTGGAATTAATACCATTATTGATTTCATCCATGATTTGGGGTAGTGGTCAGTTAAAATCGAATTAAATACACTTTGTAGCAGCTTAACTAATTGATCTTGAAAAAATTTATAAAATTCTGCCGGAATTCTATCAGGGCCAGAGGTCTTTCCTGATTTACTTTTGTTAATTGCAATCCTTATTTCTTCTATCATGATTAACTGATTAAGAATCCCTCTATCTTGTTCCGTTATCTTGTTTATTATTTGATTTTCCAAATTTTTTCCAATTAATTTAGATTTAATTCCCATCTCTTGTGATAATTTAGAGAAATAGTTAAAAAAATGTTTTTTATCCCTTCTTGATCTGTAATAATTTTATGATTCTCTCTTATTTGAGTAATATATTTTTTCCTGATTTCTTTTCTTAGTTTATATGCGAGATATTTCCCCGGTTTATTTGAATGTTGGAAATTTCTTTGTCTGATATATTTCAATTTTTTTCCCCATTTCATCGACCATTAACATTGATATTTGTTTTTGAAGACTTTTTATTCCTTTTAGAGTTTCCTTACCTTTTGGGATTATTTTCAATTGATTTTCTTTATTCTTTATTTCTTGCTCTAATTTTTGTAGGTTTTGTTGTCTTTTCTTTCTCTAATCAAATTTTGTTTATATATATAAAAAGTCCTCTTATAAAGGCCTTTGCGGCATCCCATACCATATGGATACCCGTTTCCTTATTTAAATTTTTCTCAAAGAAAAATTTAATTTGTTATTTCAATTCTTCCACTATTTTTTCATTCCTTAAAAGAGTTTCATTTAATTGTCACCTATAAGATTTCTTTTCTTTTCCTATGCTCATTAATACCGGGTTATGATCCGATCAAGTCATTGGAAGAGTATCTATTTTTTTAACTAATTTAACCAAGTGGGTAGAAAGGAAGAACATATCCAATCTACTCCAAGATTTGTGAGGGTTAGAGAAAAAGGTAAATTCTTTAGAGTCTTGATATTTTTCCCGCCAAATATCTCTTAGCTCAAGCCTATCCATCATTCTAAAAAAAATTTCTGGTAGTTTTCCTTGGTTCTCTTTTATTCTTTTCTCTGATAATCTATCTAATTTGGGATTTAACACTCCGTTCCAATCACCTAACATAATTATCAAATTGTAGTCTAATTCCTCAATTTGATTTGTGATCTCTTTATAGAATTTGTTTTTCTTTTCTGTTGGAGCATACACCCCCACTACCAATATTTTCCCTAGCCAAGAGTTTAATTCTACCATCACATACCTACCATTCGTATCAGTACTTATCTCTTTGGTCTCAAATTTTGAATTAATATATATAACAACTCCTTGTTTTTTCTTATCTTTGGCAGCTGAAATAAATTCCTTCCCTAGTCTCTTATTCTTCAAATATTTTTTTTTTATATATATTTCTTTTACGTGGGTTTCCTGAATACAAATCACATCCCAGTTTTTTTTTCCTTTTGAAGATAATGAAATACTTTTTTTCCTTTTCTGTGGGGAATTTAGGCCTTTTATGTTCCAAGTTAAAAAATGAATTTGGTTATTCATTTATATCTTTCTCCTACTTTCTCTCTTATTTCCTTCCTTCACTTCTAGAAAAGTTACTTTTCTTTTAGTTTACACCTTTCCGGGTCCCACTCTAACTCCAGTCCAGTTTCATCTTCCGATTCTTCCTCTGTTTTTTCCTCCTCCTCCTCCTCCTCTTCTTGTGTTCCTCCTAAACTTATCAAGTCTCTTACTGTTTCATCCTCTGATCCTTTCGGCAGAAAATTAGTATCATCTTGACCCTTTATTCTTCTGATTATTTTTCCTCTCCGTTCTCTATCTCTACTCTTGTTCATCTCGTCATGTTTTATATTACTGATCCTTTCCTCTTTTACTCTTTCCTCTCTTAGAGTGTTTGTAGAGTCTTCCTGTCTCTCATTTCTTTCTCTTCTTTCCCTTTTCCTTGCCTTCTTCAGAAATTCCCAAAGGCTTCTTGCTTCCTCTATGTTTCTAATCACTATTCTTCTCTTGTTGTACCAAAATGACAAGGCTTCTGGTTGCATCCAATGATATGAAATATCTAACTCTCTTAAAGATGCGGTCAAAAACGAATAATCTTTTCTTTTCCTAAGAATTCTTGCCGGCACATCCTTAAAAAGTTGTAGCTCACAGCCTCTTCTCATAAGGGGTGTTATATTATGTTGTCTAAGTAATTCTTCGCAGGTCTATTTCCTCACAAAATATATTACAATATCCCTAGGAAGGTCCTTCTTCCTAGCAATCCTTGAATTCAGACGGAAGATCCTGTCCAATTCTAATTCAAAAAAATTCTCTTCTTTCTCTAAAAATCTTGCGAGATTTACTGTAAACAATTTCAATAAATTTTCTCCTTTAGATTCTGGAAGGCCTCGAATTTTTAAACATTTTTCCCGTAATTT
Organism: Phrynosoma blainvillii; assembly: GCA_026167975.1. NCBI lineage: Eukaryota > Metazoa > Chordata > Lepidosauria > Squamata > Phrynosomatidae > Phrynosoma > Phrynosoma blainvillii. The sequence goes on from JANUYF010000003.1 coordinate 200,512,822, forward strand.
CTGTTCCCACATTGCTTTTTCATCCAATTCTTCTTCTTTTCTTTCTTTTATTTTATCAAATTCCTCTTCTGCTAACTCCATTTTATCCTCAAGTCTATTAATCTTTTGATTAGCAGTAGACATTTCAATTGTTAGTTTCTCTACCGTTTGGTTGAGTTCCTTCAGTTCCGTTCTTATCTCATGACAGATTTCAGCTTTAAAATCATTCATCTCCTGTCTAAGTTCCGATCTCAATTTTCTTATCTCATCAAAAATCATTTGGTTGGTTGGGTCGGCCTTCTGATGTTCTAAAGAGGGTCTTCTAGCAAATTGAAGTTGTGGTTGTGATTTACTTACTGAAGCTTTAGCAGATTGGCTCCTTAGATTCATAGACATTCTGGTTTAAGTTAGAGGATGTATACTAGGGGAAAAATATTCTTTTATTTAATTAATTTAGATGTGTCTAAACTATTTTAAATAATTAAAATTAATTATTATTTTTTAGTTGATTTAATTAATTTTTTCCCCAAAAATACTAAATTTTACTTTCTAAAGTGGATTAAAAATATCTATAATTTACAAGAGGCAGCCTTGGTCATTAATGGGGAATTAACAAAAAAATATAAGATATTTAGAGGAGTTAGACAAGGTTGTCCTTTGTCACCACTCTTATTTATAATCACATTGGAGGTGTTGAATAACGCTATAAGAAATAACTCAAAAATTCAAGGGATAAAAGTGAAAGATAAGGAATTCAAACTAACCTTTGAATTAGGATGACCTTATGATTTCTTTAGCTAACCTAACAGATAACATAGATGACTTATTGATAACACTAAAAAACTACAGTAATGTTTCCGGTTTAATTATAAATAATGAAAAGACAAATATGTTAACTGAAGAAAAAAAGATATTGGAAATCAAAACAAATTTTAAATGTGCAAAAAAAGTAAAATATTTAGGGATTTATCTAACAAACAAAAATTCGGATCTATTCAAAAACAATTATGAAAGCACATGGGAGAAAATTAAAAAAGATTTAGAGAATTGGAACAAATTAGAAATATCATGGTTAGGGAAAACATCAACAATCAAAATGAAAATATAACCTAAAATGATTTTTTTATTTCAAAACATCCCCATTATTGCAAATGATAAACCATTCAAAAATTGGCACAAAGATATTTCTAAATTTTATGGTCTGGGAAGAAGCCCAGGGTAAAATTTAAGCTATTACATGACCAAATAGATATAGGGGGATTGGCGTTACCCAATTTGAAAATCTATTATTACGCGTGTGTAATGGAATGGGTCCTGGATTGGCTGAAACTTGAAAATGAAAGACAATTAGAATTGCAACGAATAGATTTACGGTACGAATGGCACGGATATCTTTTTTATGATAAGATAAAAGTAAATAGAGATTTTAATGATCATTATATAAGAAAATCCCTATTAAGAGTTTGGTTAAATATTAAACCCAGAATCTGCCCAGGAATTCCAAAATGGGCTTCAATTAACGAAGCTTTTTATAGAATAACCCCGTTGAAAAATTCAAATTGGGTAACATATGAAGACTTAATAAAAAAAGATGAGATGAATCTGAAACCACTTAACCAGTTATTAGAAGAAGGTATGAACTGCACATGGTTCACCTATCGTCAGCTGAAGGAAAGATTCTTTATGGATTTAAGATCAAATAATATTAAGGATGCAGATTCTAGGTTTGTTAAAATAATTAAATCAAATAAAGAACATACGATTAAGAAAATATATAAATTATTACTGGGATTAGAAATGGAAGAGGACTATGTGAAACCATTTATGATTAAATGGGCCAGAAATTTTGGAAAACCAATCTCCTTGTCACAATGGGAAAAACTATGGATAAAAAAATGAAATACACAGTTAGTTATGATTTAAAAGAAAATATTTACAAAATGTCATATAGGTGGCATTTGACACCCTTCAAATTGGCAAAGATTTACAAATTAAAGAATGATAAATGTTGGAAATTAAGAAGTGGGGACATATTTCCATATTTGGTAGGAATGCGCCAACGCTAAAACTTTTTGGAATAAGATTCATATAGAATTAAAGTTAATTTTAGGACAACCGATTAAGAAAGACCTGGCAATGTATCTACTCAATGTAAACGAAGAGGAAAAGCTAGAAAAGGAGCATGGAAGACTTATATTTTATATGACAGTCACAGCTAGATTAATATATGCCAAAAATTGGAAGCAGAAATTAATACTGGATATTGATTATTGGGTTTGGAAAGTTTATGATCTAATGGAAAATGATAAACTTACACAACTGTTACAAAAAACCCTCGCTAAAATTGTTTAATAATGTATGGAATCCATTTATTAGATATATTGAACAGAAATGGGGTAAACTTTGGGTAAAAGGATTGGAAAACATATAATTATATAATAGTTATTGGAAAAATAGAAGTTAAATGAATATAGAATTTATTACTAGGAAAGTTTTGTATTTTGTGTTCTCTTTTTTTGTTTTTTATTGTTTATACTTTTTTCACGATGAAGTCACTTAGAAATAGAAAATTGGTGGTATGTATAAAGTAAGGTTTATATATATATTTGGAAAGAGAAGATAACAGACACTGTTGAACTATTGGCAACATATTATAGTAATGTTAATTAGTATTGCTAGAGGAAACATTTAGTATTCATAAACGCAATCAGTTGGTGATAAGAGGAAGTCTTTTAAAATTTGTGTAGCAATAATTATATGTTTTTCTTTTTTATTTGTTTGTTTGTTTTGATTGTCTAAGATGTGAGATGTTATAATGTTTGGTGTTTGTGTATTATTGTAACATGTATTATTGTAGTTTGTTTTGTCTAATATTTGGTTTTAAAATATATAATAAAATTTATTAAATAATAAAAAAGAGCAGATTTTTTCTGCTTCTTCGACAAAGATGCACACTGTATAAATTCACCACCACATATGTGGCAGAAATTGACTCAGTGATCCAGAGTATGCGCCCTACAATGCAGGTTTTAATTTAAAGCACCCTATGCTTCCAGGTGTGGATACACCAGTGCAGGTACACTTGAATATTAGAACCCTACTCTAATTGTCACCCTATGCATGCACCCTAACAATTGTTTTCTATTATGATAGTAAATGCATTCCGTTGCATGTACACTTACTGTCAGTATGCACAGTAGTTTACATGAAAGAGGCTTTTGTGACCTCTTCTGTGAAGGTGTGCAGATGTACATAAGACCTGCACACCACTTCTTGGCATGCTGGGGGGGGGAAGGCTCCTGGAGTAACATTTGTCCATGTGTCCTGTTGACCATGTCCCTTGCATGACTACCAGCTACATGTATCAAGTCTGTCCACACAAACCTCCTTTGCATGTACCTCTCCCCTCCCCCCTGATCTGTGTGGGATATGTTTTGTGTAGGATAATAGAATAGCTGTCTTTTCAGTTGACAAACTTGTTCCTTCACCCCAAGGGTTACACAATGAGACAATGGCACCTGTCTACTGCACCCACTTATAGGGAGGAAGTGGAGGTCAGTGCATGCGAGCACTACCAGGAGGGCTCCCTTGACCATGCCGGGCATCTGAGAGGCCCGGCACAGCTGAGGGCCCCCCCAAGAGGGCTCCCTCAACCGCGCCGGGCCTCCTTCGGGGCGCCATTTTGGATTCCAAAATACAGGGGTAGGCAACCTTTCCCCTTTAAGGGCCGAAGGACTTCAGCTCCCAGAAGCCTCAGCCATGTTGGCCAATAGTCCCATGTTGGCCAATAGCTCCTGGGATTCTGGGAGCCGAAGTCCCTCGGCCCTTAAAGGGGAAAGGTTGCCTACCCCTGCCAAAATAGCTCCTGCAGTCTCGTGTGACCTTTCCCATGACGGGAAGGTCTTGCGAGACTCCGGGGTGCCATTTTAGAATCCAAAATGGCACCCCGGATGACCCCCGTGGCTGCGAAAGACGGCAGTGGCAGGACTGGGCAGGGGCCGGTCCGAAGGCCTCCGCAGGCCACACCCGGCCTGCAGGCATTAGGTTGCCGACCCCTGGTGTATGGAAAAAGAAAGATGGGGAAAACTGGAATCCCCTTTAAGACCAACTGATTTCGGTCTTAGCTTAAGCATTTGTGGGTATCAATCCCCTTCCTCAGAGCAATAACTGAAGGAATGGATTGATATCCTCAAATGCATGTGCTAAAACAGGTCATGCATTAAATACAGTCAAGGGGCTGTAGATTACTACCACCCTTCTACTGTTCCTTTTCATTTGTCCACAAATGTGAGTTACAGTTTTCTTTTTTCAGCATTTTTTTTCTTGGCAGAATGGTGAGTTCAGTGGATAGTTTTAAGAGTGGGGGTTATGTTATCAACAGCTCATATTGTAGAGTTCTCATGTGAATGGGTTGGCCAGATTAAATGCAAATTCTAGGCTTTCTACCTCATATTTGTTAGGACCATTAGCTGGCCCATATTTTCTGATTTCATTAATCTCTAGTCCATCAGAAAGTAGAGATAGGTGGGGTGCAGATGGGCAGCTCTGGGCCGCCCCGGGAAGCAGCGGATTAGGGCCACAGTCACCCCATGCTGTGGCCCTGATCCTCCCTTTTGCCGCCCCTTTCAGGGGCAGCAACAGGCTGCCCTAAGAGCTGGCACACGGCTCTTCTTCACCCTTTCTGGCGCAGTGCATCAGAATGCTTTGCCGGGAGGGCATCCTGATGCCACATGCAGTGTCAGGACGCCATGCATTCTGCTGCCACATGCAGCATCAAGATGCTATGTGATTGCCCCACCCCATTTCTGCCTCCAGGTTGGCCCTTTGGGCCTGTCTGCAGAGGCCCATAGACTGCAAAAAAGAACTGTCAAGTCTTGAAGGGGAAAGAACTTGGTTTTGTTATCTCAGAATCCTTTGTAAAAGTTGCCAAAAGTTGCCATTTCGACATTGTTGGGATGGAGAAACCTGGTCCCTGGAGGGGACAGAGGTTGTTTTTATTTGTCTGCTAGTTTTGTTTTTAACAGAGTTATAAGCATACCAGGACACAGTGTGAAGACAGGCCTTTCCGTGACCGATAAGCCAGACTCAGGAATTTTTCCCTTAAGTGGGCCTCCAGGCTTTCAATTTTAAAATGCAATGAAGAGTCGCTGCCGCACTGTGGAATTGTTTTTAAACATTATTGTTGTATTTTATATTGTATGTTTTAATTTGTAACTGATTTAATAACTTTTTTTTTTGGGGGGGGGAACTAGATTTTATTGCTGTGTGTTATATTTTACTGTTGTTAGCTGCCCTGATTGATCTCAAAGGGGTTTGATATAAATAAATTTTATTATTATTATTATTATTACATGGCATTAATAGGATTTCCAGAAGAATCTCACTTCTGCTTTATTTTCCCCAGGCTTCTTGATAGCTGAACTGGATACTCCTAAATGGAGAGGAGACAGATGTGCAGATAGATAAAGCTTCATTGAGGAAAGGCAGATGTTCACTGTGGGTCTTAAAAAGACTGTGGAACCCACAATCTTTTCCATGCATTCAATAAAATAGATTTCTCACTGTTTGTGTTTTCTTTCTGGCTATTATTATTATTCTTCATTTCATTTCATCATTATTACTGAAAACAATTTTGTTATACAGAGGGGAGGATGTTTAAAAATGATTCTTTTCAGGTGTCAAATATACTCGGTATGTCACTGGTTCACATATTTCTGTATTATCTGTGTTGATCTTTTTTTATCACATTTGTTTTAACTATTTTTCAGAAATAGGAAAATAGTTACTTTTAAAACGTGTAACTATAACGTCAACTAATAGAAACCCTTGTCATGTACTAGCTGATTTTGACTTCAAAAGTCAAATGTCAGCATAAAACACAAGCTTTATTCAACAAGCAAAGCAGTTCTCTGTATGGCAATGTTAGGATTAAAGTAATTTAATTCACACTGCATATTAAAAGCACAACGCAATTCAAACTCTTTTGCCACTTGGACACCATTCACTGTTAAATCAAAAAATCTGTCTTCCCAAGACTGTCCCATTATTTCTTTTTGTACCAGACATACCTACAGAACTGACCTGGACAGCTTCCAGTGCCAACTATCTTCCCTTCACATCTGCTCGTTACCCAACTCCAGAAAGATAAACAATCTTCCACTCGGCAACAACAAAAGTATTAGAGCCTTATTACATGAGAAAATAAAGTAGAAATGGAGCCAGAGATTAGTGGCTTTCTTTGTGCCATAACATTTCAGTTTCCTTCCTACATTTTATATATGGTTGTAAAAGTGTGTTTTTTATCAAGCAGATATTTCCAGGCAGAAAAAAGATGTGCTTTTACAATAGTCTCCTGCAGGAAAAGAACTGAAGTGCTGTAACATCATTAGTAAGGCATAAGTAAGTGCTATGACATCATGTAGTAAGACATGTAGTAAGGCATGCAAGAAAGCTATACACATGGACAGCACCAGATGGTCAACATAAAAATCAAACAAACTATGGGCCAATGCAGATGGCCTGTTTGGGGCAGCAAAGAGCCACCCCAGGGAGCGGTGGATTGGGGCCGCGGTAACCCCATGCTGTGGCCCCGATCCTTCCTTTTGCCGCCCCTAAAAGAGCGGCAAAAGGCTCCTCCTCTTAGGGGCTGCAAAAGGCCACCCTAAGAGCTGGCACTGCAGCTCTTCCATGTCCTTTCAGTGCAGCGTGTCTGCATGCTGTGCTGGAAGGGCATCCTGATGCCATGCACTGTGCATACAGTTGCCCAGCATCAGGACGCCAGCAGGGTGGGGTTGGAGTGGCTGATGTGTGGCTGCTCCAACCCAATTCTACACCCAGGCTGGCCCATTGAACCGGTCTGCAACGGCCCTATATAATTGGAAGTAAAAAATGGCAAAACTCTATACTGGTGGCTAAGACTAGACCAGGCGCCAACTGTGGCACAGATCATAAACTACTCATATAAAAAATAAGAGTAAGAGCCAAGAAGAATACAAAACTAGTGATTATACCAAAAAATGATCTAAATAATATCTCAACAGAATTTATTGACAACATAAGAAACAGATTTGCATTACTTAGCATAATAGACCAAGAACCAGAGAAACTATGGTCTAAAGCTAGGGACATAATAAAAGAAGAATGCAGACAGACAATTCCAATAAACAAAAAAATAAAGAGAGAGAGAGAGAGAAAACCATGGATGACAGAAAAAACACTACAAGCAATAAAGAAAAGAAGAAAAGAAAAACAAAAGGGAGATAGGAACAAACTAAGAATTATATATGCAACAGTTACAACGGCTTGTGCAGAAAGATAATTGAAAATTATTTCAATGACCAATGCAGAGACATAGAAGGCAACAGCAAAAAGGGAAGAACAAGAGATCTATTTCACAATATCTGGTAAATCAAAGGAATATTCAAACCAAGGACTGGGACGATCTATGGAGTTTTTCACACGGGGGAAATTCTGTGCGGAAACGGGGCTTTAAATTAAACAAAACCCGCAAAAGCAGGTGTTTTTTCAGACTACGTCGTTGTTAAAAGGAGGTTAATCTGAACGGAAATTAGACAAAAACTGCTTCTTTTTACTTTCGGAAGATTCCAAAAGTAAAAAGAAGCAGTTTTTGTCTAATTTCCATTCAGATTAACCTCCTTTTAACAACTCTGGAGTTTATCACACGGAGAAAATTGCTTCTGCTTTTGTGTTTGTTTGTTTTTTCTCTCTCTAAAGTACAGTTTCTGCATGGGGCTCCCCATGTGATAAACTCCTATGATAATAAAAACAACATAATTCAAGACCAAGAAGGAATACAAAGATGTTGGATGCAATACACAGAAGAATTATACAAAAGAGATGACTAAATGAAGGACACATGGAATAAAAAGTCATATGAAGATGAACCTCAAATTTTAAAAAGTGAATTGGAAAATGCAATAAAAGAAATAGTGAAAAACAAATCACCATGAACAGATGATATTCCAATTGAACTGCTGCAATCCACACTGACATAGTCAACTCTAATGCTAATTAACATATGTCAACAGATATGGAAAACAAAACAATGTCCAACAGATTGGAAGTGATCAATATACATCTCCACCCACAAAAAGAGAGACACAAGAGACTGTAATAACTATAGAACCACAGCACTCATCTCCCATGAGAGCAAAATCATGCTCAAAATTCTGCAACATAGACTGCAACCATACATGGAGAGAGAAATCCCAGAGATCCAAGCAGGGTTCAGGAAAGGAAGAGGCACAAGGGACCACATTGCAAATATGCAATGGCTAATGGAGTGCACCAGGGAATTCCAAAAGAAAATCAGCATGTGCTTTATAGACTATAGCATAGCCTTTGACTGCATAGATCATGAAAGGCTACAAAATGCCCTTAAAGATGTGGGAGTGCCAGAACATCTGATAGTCCTGATGAGGAATCTGTACTCAGAACAAGAGGCTACTGTCAGAACAGAACACAGACAAGCAGAATGGTTCCCAAATGGCAAAGAGATCAGACAAGGTTGCATCTTTTCATCCCATCTGTTAACTTGGATGCAGAGCATATTGTAAGACAAGCAAGCTTGGACACAAAAGTAGGAGGAATGAAAATAGGAGGAAGGAACATCAACATTTTAAGATATGCAGATGACACCATAGCACTAGCAGAAAACCTCACAGACCTGGAACATCTACGAAGGAAAATCAAAGAAGAAAGTACAAAGGCAGGCTTAATGTTGAACATAAAGAAAACAAAAAGAATGACCGCTGAGAACTTTCACAAGTTCAACCTAGAAAATGAATAAATAGAAATAGTAAAAGAATTCCCATACTTGGGATAAAACATTGATAGAAATGGGGACTGCAGTCAGGAAATCAGAAGAAGAAAAAGGGCCTCTTCAGACCAGCCCAAAGGGCTGGCCTGAAGGCACAGTTGGGGTGGGGCAGCTGCACACTGGCCACCCTTGGGGCAGCAAAAGGGAGGATCAGGGACGCAGTATGGGTTAGCTGCAACCCCGATCCACTGCTTCCCGGGGTGGCCTAGAGCTGACTGTCCGCAACCCCCCCCCCCCCCCAAGAATGGGGAGGATGGCTATGAAAGAACTAGAAAAGATTCTGAAATGCAAAAATATACAACTTAGCATAAAAGTTAGAATCATACAAGCCATTGTATTCCCAATTACCATGTATGGATGTGAAAGCTGGACAGTTAAGAAAGATGATAGGAAGAAAATCAATGCATTTGAGATGTGGTGCTGGAGAAGAGTGCTGAGGATCTCATGGACAGCCAAAGGGACAAACAAGTGGGTCCTAGAGCAGATCAAGCTGGAATCCTCCCTGGAAGCCAAGATGACCAAACTGAGGCTGTTGTACATCATAAGAAGGGAGGACTCTTTGGAAAAGAACAATAATGCTGGGAATGGTGGAGGGAAGTAGGAAGAGAGGAAGGCCACAAGCTAGATGGATGGACTCCATTAAGGAGGTCACGGGTATGAGGTTGCAGGAATTAAGCAGAGCAGTGGAGGACAGACGGTCTTGGAGATGTTTCATCAATAGGACCACCATGAGTCAAGATCGACTCAAGGGCAGTTAACAACAACAACAGAAGTAAGGCATGGAGAAAGCTGCTGCTTTCTGGCTCCATTTCTGCTTTGTTTTCTTGTGTGATAAGGCTCAAAACATCCCATTATACAGTAAGTAAAGCATATACAGAATAACCAGTTAACAATAATGGCAGGAAACTCCAAGGGCTCAGAACTTGATAGTGAGACTACAAGAGTAAGTACTTGCTCTTTCAATAGTAACATTCCAAATTCATGTACATGTGTGTGTTTGTCCTTAAAGAAAACAGCAGCAACAAATCCAAAGTAATAAACTGTTTTGTGTTAGTGTTTGTCTCCTATAACAGTCATGGCAAACTTTTGACAATCCATTGACCAGACTGCTTAGGCTTGGGGACTCTAGAATTCCACAACTTTTGGCAAGCCATAGGTTCCCTAAATGTATTCTATAATCATATATTCAAAAGCACAAAGAGAAACTGTTTCAGACAACACAAGAGCACATAATCTGACTATATGGATCTTGGATAATCAGTTTAAATGAAATATCATCTTCACAGATTTCTTTTTAAATGAAAGATGTGTAGTGGGAGGGAAACAACTTTTATCTGTGGATTTAAAGGAAGATAGTACCCATTACCAATAGCAAATGTAAGGCAACTACTTAGAATCATTTTTGAAAGTATATTCTTTTCAGACAGACTGAAGATGTAACAATGGGTTTGTTGAAGATCCTTGGTGATCGGTGCAGAGAATGAGAAATTAGGCAGAGGGAATAGGAGACAAGCAACACCAAAATAGCTAAGATAATAGAGCCAGAGGCGAGTGAAGAAAAGCTATACAGATGCCTGTAGAGCTCTCCATGAAGCCAGATGCTTTCGCTCGAATATCCTCAAGAGGCTGACAAGCAAATCCTGTGACAGCTAAGTGAAAAGAAGTAGACAAGGTGAAAGAAAAAGGAAGAAGCAAATGTTTCCAGTGCTTATTTTTAAACCGATTACAGAAGCAGTGTCCATCCTGTGGCTCAAGGGTCACTTGTGTTCCCTTAAGAGGGACTGAGAAGCATATTTTGTGTGTGTGCTCCTTTCAAAGTGGAATATCTGCTGTCTTCAATTTTAAGGTGGTGATGTTTTGATCACTCCTGTTTCTATCAGTCCAGCACATCTACTTTCTTTTCTTCTTCCTGTTTTCTCTGTGATCCCCATGACATATTTTAATGTGGAGAAGGAATATCTGAGGGTCATATGAGTTGAACCAATTTAGCAACTTGTCCACTGACACATCCTCAGCCTAATTTTTTGTAAGTAAAGGGCACTGGGGTTGCACACATTGTGACTTTCTGAGGTAGCCAGTATGCCTAACAATCAGACTAAGGAAGCAGCTCTAATGCTATTGTTCTTCAACATTCAAGCAGATTTAAGCACAGCTAATACTCAGGCTGCTTTTTAAAAAATTGACCATCTTGTTCACATAGGGCCTTTACAGACTGCCAGAAATGATGCAGTCTTTAACTGTCCTGCCTCAGTGCTAAGAATAGTGGGAACTGTAGTTTATTGTGGCACCAGAGCTCTCTGACATAGAAGGCTAAGGGCCTAAGCAGACGGCACAAGGTGCTGTCTTCAAGGCAAAGAAGGGGAGGGGCAGCCTCACGCTGGGTGCCCCAACCCCTTCCTGAACACATCATCAGAGCGCCTGTTGCTCTGCATGACTGGCGCTCCAACAACGCAGTTCTGCTGTAGCATCCGCGCACGCTGCTGTGGAAGAGGCGCTGAAGGTGCACCCAAGGCCTCTTGCGGTGCACCTTTGGCATCTTGTGGAAGGAGCGCTATTTTAGCGCTCCTTCCATGGCCAAAAAAGCTGCGAGTGCGGCTACCTCGTCCCCAATCTGCAGTTTCCCGGGGCGGCCCACAGCCGCCCATCTGCTTACCCCCTGAACGTTTCAGAAAAAACTACAGTTCCCATGATTCCCTAGCATTGAGCCAGGACAGTTAAAGTGGCTTCGATTATTTCTGGCAGTCTGTAACGGCCCTGAGACACAAAAATAAAACTGAATTGATGCAAACAGGTTTTTATCATGGATCTAGTAAGCTAGGTTTTCTGAAAATGCTTGGATCCAGATTTTAGAGATTTCTGTTTGTCTGGAAGTCCTATCAGATATGCTTTGGGTAAGGAGCCCTGGTGGTTCAGTGGTTAAATGCCAGTACTGTAGTCACAACTTTGTGAGTTATGATCCCCGGGCTCCAAGGTTGATTCAGCCTTCCATCTTTTCAGTAAAATCTTTCCAGTAAAATGAGTACAAGGCTTTTGGGGGGCAATTGGCTTACAAATTGTAAACTACTTAGAGAGTGCTGAGTTCACTATGAACTGGTATAGAAATGTAAATGCTGTTGCTAAATGCTATTGCTAAGGGGGATGTACTCAGCGGGGATTGTATCATTCAAGTTAGATGGAGTTTAAAGACAGGCTATTTTTGTTTCTCACATGGGGATACAGAGAGCGGCTCTGGGCCACCCCGGGAAGCAAAGGATCAGGGCTGCTGCTACCATATGCAGCGGCCCCAATTCTCCCATTTGCCAGCCTGGAAAAGAGCAGCAAAATATCACTCCTTTCAGTGCCGGCAAATAGGGCACCCCAAGAGTCACCACATGGCTCTTCTGCATCCCTTCCAGTACAGCGCATCAAGATGCTGCGCCAGAAAGATATTCTGATGGTGGGTGCCATCAGAACATCTTCAGGGAGGGGTTGGGGCAGCTGGCATGCAGCTGCCCCTCCCCTTCCCTGCTCCAAGACAGCACAAAGGGCCGTCTGTATATGAAGACATGTTCCTCATGCCTTGATAAAACGTTTATCCTCTGTAACAGGATGTCAGGGATGATGGGAGTTGTAGCTCTTCACCTCTGGCTCTAACTCACCACCTTGTTATGCAGCAGAGCTGACCAGCTTTGATCAGTGGTTGATGCTTCTTTCCCAAGCAGCAGAGTTTCAGAGAATAGGCTGAAGACCCTGACAAACTCTCCAAGCCTTCTCACTCTTCTTCCTGAGATGTCTCCAAACTTCTCCAGGATTCTTCTGGTTCTTGTATCTTCCCTCAAGACACCAGACAACTCAGTAGTCTTATATAAAAGATCTACTTTATTCTACTATATATAAATACTATATGTCCTTCAAATCACAATCTCTACTCCACACTACACCACCACTACTCCACAATGTACATTAGCAAACATTGCAATTTATAGCCATTGTTAGACACCACCCACCAGTCAGTTTCCACCCAGTGGGTGTGTACATACATCTTGATTGGTCCACATAGATCATCCCATACCTAAGACCAACCCAAGTGTTTCATCACTTTACCTTGACCACTTAATGAGTCTCAGGTGTTTGCAATCTATCACAGGTGTTCTCAATATACCTTCTATAACTTTGTCCTTGGCTCTCAAGGCTTCTTAATTATATTATCTTTTTCACCTGTGTATCTTCCTGATTGCTCCTGCTTAGTCACTTTGATATTCACATACATATTTTTATTTCTATTACTGTATATCCCATGTTGCTTTTTCCTTAACACAGGATTTGTCCTTAATAAAAGGCAAGACCATATTTGCCTTGGCCTTTTGGTGCAGATACACTTCTGTTCCAGTAGTGGTAGCTGGATTCCATGTGTGCAGGACTTTGAATCTGCTCTGGGTTATAGTCTGAACTTTAAAAGAGCTATGTAAGGTATTGAATCCTATCTCTCATATAGATCTGTTGATGTTTTGACTAAATCACAAAATGACATGCGAAACTACTGCTGTTAATGTCATTGCATGCCTTCAACTCACTTCCAAATTATAGCAATCCTAAGGTAAACTTAGCATGGTCTGTGTTTTTTGTTTTTGTTTGTTTGTTTGTTTGTTTTTGCAAGATTTATTCAGAGTTGAATTGAATGTTATGGGGGCAAGCATGGTATAGTGGTTTGAGCATTGCACTAGGACTCTGGAAACTAGAGTTCAATTCCCAGCTGAACCTTGAAACCCATTGAGTGACCATAGGCAAGTCATACTCTCTCAGCCTCACTGGATGACAAAGGTAAACTTCCTCTGAATAAATCTTGCCAAGAAAATTCCATGATAGGTTTATCTTAGGATCATCATAAGCCAGAAACAACTTGAAGGCACATAGTAACAACAAATTGTTTGTCATATTAATCACCCACTAAGATCTCCCATTAGAAAAATCACTAGAAACCATCAGAATCACCTATAGATACACTATAATGTTACAATGCATGTTGTTGGTCTTAGGGACTTTAAGACGGGTGGAACAAAAGAGAAAAATGTGCCTGTAGGATTGTGTTGTTCTGTAGAAAAACCTCTACCTCCTTTAAATTCATCCCTTCCTAAAAGAAATACTCATCCTTCTGCATCCATGGATTCAACTATCCAGAACTTGAATAATAATAATGAGGATAATAATGACGATAATAATGATGATAATGATGGTAATAATGATAATAATAATAATGATAATAAATATCCAAAAAAGCAAACCTTGTGTTTGCCATTTTATACAAGGGACATCGTTGTACTGTGCCATCATATACAATGGGACTTGAGCATCCATGGGTTTTGGTATCCATGAGGGGTCCTGGATCCAAACCCTAGCTGATAGCAAGGGCACACTGTAGGCTGGAAATGGGTTTAATAATGGGAAAGGCATTTTAACTTAACAATGGGGTATAAATCACTAGTATATTTGATCATCACAATCAGTTACTAAAGCTTGTTCAGCACTGCCTCACTTCAGGTTCCAAATTGTGGCTTTCATGTTCCCTCACATCTCCAGCACTTTAAAATATCATGCCAGAGTGAAATTAAGGTAGAATCATCCTTCCTGATACATCGGTTTTGTATTAGCATGGATTTTTTTTTTAAAGTGATAAACATTGCATTGCATTGCATTTATTATAGATCACTGCTCTTTCAGCATGGGACTCAAGGTGGCTAACAAAAATGATAAAACTAGTGTGTGTGTGTGTGGGGGGGGGGGAGTAGCCTGAAACAGTTTCATCCAGGTGCCTTTATTAGTTTATTTTGTTGACTGTATAAACCATTCATAATCTGTGTCTGTGCACCAGATAAATTTTGCTTCTAGTTGTTTCTTACAGTTGCCCGTACTATCTAATGTACCTACTGTGTTGAAGTGTTGAAGTGAGTGATCAGAATGATAAATTACATGTATAATATATGAAAATAGTTCATTATGCATGAGTTATTACTTGGAACATATTTTTTAAAATTCTTCTGGCTTATTACATTGCCAGATAAGTTTGTATTTCTGTAAGATAGATAATGGGCCAATTCTTCCTCTCTCTCTCTCTCTCTCTCTCTCTGAAAACAATCTATACATATATGTATGTCTATTCCATGAAAAATCCATCACTGGGTGATATATTAGAGTTATATGAGATATGGGGGGGTTGCAGACTGCCAGAAATAGTGTGAATTCAGTCCACTTTTAGGGTTAGGGTTAGTGCTAGGGAATCATGGGAACTGTTATTTTTCTGAGACATTGAGCCTTCTCTGTCAGACAACTCTGATGCCACAATAAAATACAGTTCCCATGGTTCCCTAACTCTAACCCTAACCCTAAAAGTGGACTGAATTCACACTATTTCTGGCAGTCTGCAACCCCCCATGATCTTTATCATCCCAGCAGGATTTAAAACAAAAACAATTAAGATATAACATTGTATGTACTGAGGTGTCCTGTTGAGGGCAGCAAAACATTCAACATACATAATCAAATAGATGTTGCTCATTGCAATCTTGTATATTTTGTTCCCAACAATCTGAGATTAGTCTGTGAACCAAAGCAGTCTTACACAGAAAGTAGTTCCATTGCTGCCATATGCATTTTACATCTGGGATAAACATGGTTTTAGGATCAGAGCTGTTGCTGTAGTAAACATGTAGCAAAGTTATATTTCACTCATTATCAGTTCAAATTGAAAGTCAAATAATGCTGTTTGCTGTCATTTTTCAGAAAAATTGCTAGATTCCTACATAACGCCCTAAAAATATTAGTAAAGTATAGACAATTTGATTTAAGGTGCCTGGGTTGAAATGGAAAGGGAAAGGAGAAAAATGAATAAAACATATAAAAATAAAGTTTTATAAGACCCTAAATCCTATTGTTAATCACAGTTGGAATGGTTGAATCAGTGGAATTCACATGATTGTTGACTCGCAGTTCAATATGTGATTCACTATATCTACTCTAGTTGGACACCTGGCTGAATGAGGGGACACCTGGCTGAATGAGACTACATGTGAAAGGGATCTAGGAATCCAGGTGGACCATAAGTTGAACATGAACATGAGTTGAACATGAGTCAACAGTGCAATGCAGCAGCTAAAAAGGCCAATGCAATTTTAGGCTGCATCAGTAGAAGTATAGTGTCTAGATCAAGAGAAGTAATAGTGCCACTCTATTCTGCTTTGGTCAGGCCTCACTTGGAAT
This sequence comes from Phrynosoma blainvillii, assembly GCA_026167975.1. Taxonomy (NCBI): domain Eukaryota; kingdom Metazoa; phylum Chordata; class Lepidosauria; order Squamata; family Phrynosomatidae; genus Phrynosoma; species Phrynosoma blainvillii. The sequence goes on from JANUYF010000003.1 coordinate 200,528,873, forward strand.
ACTGTGTCCAGTTCTGGGCACCACAATTCAAAAAGGATGTGGAAAAACTAGAGCGTGTCCAAAGGAGGGCAACTAAAATGGCGAAGGGTCTGGAAACTAAGCCCTATGAGGAATGACTTAGGGAGCTAGGACTGTTTAGCCTGGAGAAGAGAAGGTTGAGAGGTGATATGATAGCCATGTTTAAATATTTGAAGGGATGTCATATTGAGGAGGGAACAAGCTTGTTTTCTGCTGCTCCAGAGACTAGGACCCGAAACAATGGATGCAAGCTGCAAGAAAAGAGATTCCACCTCAAGATTAGGAGGAACTTCCTGACAGTAAGGGCGGTTCAACAGTGGAACACACTCCCTCAGAGAGTGGTGGAGTCTTCTTCCTTGGAGGTCTTTAAGCAGAGGCTGGATGGCCATCTGTTGGGGATGCTTTGATTGGGAGTTCCTGCATGGCAGGGGGTTGGACTGGATGGCCCTTGTGGTCTCTTCCAACTCTATGATTCTATGATTCTATGATTCTATGGAACTAGCAATTCATTTATGACCTAAGAATCTACACATGACTTTTTTTTCCCTCACAAAGACCTCTCTTCCCTCCATCTTCGAAGACTCTTTTGATGTATTTTGCAAGCATATCAACCAAGTGTATTGACTGAAAGCTGGGTCTAACCGCAGACTAATTTCTAAGATACTATTTCCAATAGACTAGAGTTGGTTCAAGGGATAATCAAGGATGTCCCAAAAATTGAGCGTGCGTTGCCCATGATGCCATGAGTAGTATAAAGCAAATAAAGAATTACTTCTCAGAAACAGCACACTCATGAACTTGTAGATGTTTTACCTGGAGGATCTAATCCTATATGGGATGGAGTTTAAAATTTATGAAAATTCTTATCTGTGCAGCTTGAATTATACAACAAATACATGACTTCACCTTCATTGGAAGGGATATGCTCTTTTATATGTGGATGAGGAGAATTATTTCAAGTAGAAATCTATTCTCTCTACCAAAGCATGAGCCTCTCACAAATTTCAGGTAAGGATGATTAGATTAGCTTCCTTATTTGTGAACTACTGGGTCATGATCCACTTTCAGCTTCACTTGAAGATAAATAGAATTCAAAAGTGATTAGAGTAGTTGTATACAGGTGTTCAAAACAGAAACAAAATGATCCACACTTTTCCCTATAACTTGATGTTCTGGATTGCTTTGTCTGGAAAAGGAACAAAAGCTCTAGTGAAATGAATGCAAGCTGAGAAGGCAACAAGGCATTTAAAAAAAAGATACAATCAAGACCAAACTCTTTTCAGAATCAGAAAAAAAAAACAACTAAGATATATTGTTGGATTGCTTAGTCAAGAAGGTTGTGAAAAGAATAGTATGAATGTGCAACATCTCAGTTTACTATCCAGTTTTTCAGTTGTGAGTGGGAAGCATTTTGATAAGAGAAAATATGGATGATATTAACCATGGATTTGAATTATGTCTTTCCAAATTTCATAGGGCACTTCAGTGACTCTGGTATTATAATCAGTAGTCTTTTTAGCATATGGCCTTCGTGCCAGATATTTGCTCCTCTGTAGTGCCCCCTTCCCTATTCCTCCTATGGTGTCCTTAAAACTGAATAGTACACTGGGACCTTGTTATCCACTTGGGTTTGGTTCCAGGACCACCCTTGGATACCAAAATTCATAGATATTTTAATCTCATTATATACAATGGGGTAGTAAAATGGTGCCCCTTATATAAAATGTCAAAATAAAGGTTTGCTTTTTGGAATTTATTTATCTCTTTGGGATATTTTGAAGCCATGGATGATTGAATATTAGGATATGGAGTGCTGGCTGTATGAAGGAGCTAAAATTGTGTTCTGGAAGCTCCAGCAAGCTCACTCTTACATGGAAATTTGCACTGTTTTTGTAAATTTACACTACATTTCTGTACCATGTTTACTCCAAGGAGTTCAGGACAAACAAAGCTGGTATCTCTGATGTCAGGGTGCAAATGTCGACATTACAGGTGTTATCCAAGGTTATGGTTCTTGTGGTCTCTTCCAACTCTATAATTCTATTCTGTCAAGCATGTTTTCATTGTATCTTCCTGAGTGGCAGGGGGATGGACTGGATGGCTTTTGTATTGTCTTCCAGCTCTATGATTCTATTATTCAAGGTGCCAATCCTATTTTGAAGCATATTCATTGCTTCATTGGCATCAGAACCTTCATTGATTCAGGGTGGTAGATTCATCCATAGGCCAGAAGCCTGTTGGTAAAGTCCTCCAGCACAAAGTCCCTTGCACATGTATTATTGTTATCATAGCTGTTGTCATTTTACTATAGTATAAGTGTCCTATTCAGCTCATTGTTGCACAAGCAAAATTTTGCACTTAGGCAGAAAAATAAAATGCATAGATATAGAATGGGGGACACTTGGCTTAACAACAGTACATGTAAAAAGGATCTAGGAGTCCTAGTGGACCACATGTCAAACATGAGTCAACAGTGGCATGCAGAAGAAAGGCCAATGTGAATCTAGGCTGAATCAATAGAAGCATAGCATCAAGATCAAGGGAAGTAATAGTGCCACTATTCTGTTTGATCAGGCCTCACCTGGAACACTGTGTCCAGTTCTGGCCACCACAATTCAAAAAGGATGTTGACAAGTTGGAGCATGTCCAGAGGAAGGCGACCAAAATGTTGAAAGATCTAGAATTATGCCCTATGAAGAGAGACTTAGGATGTTGGGGATGTTTAGCCTGGAGAAGAGATGATTAAGATGTGATATGATAGCCCTGTTTAAGTATTTGAAGGGATGTCATACTGAGGATAGAGCAAGCTTTTTTTTTCCTGCTGTTTCAGACAGCAGGACTTGGAACAAAGGATGCAAGCTAAAGGAAAAGAGATTCCACCTAAACATTAGGAAGACCTTCCTGACAGTAAGAGCTATTTGAAAGTGGAACATGCTCCCTCAGAGTGTGGTGGAGTCTCCTTTTTTGGAGGTTTTTAGTAGAGGCTGGATTGCCATCTGTCAGGGGTGCTTTGATTGTGACTTCCTTCATGGCAGGGTGTTGGGCTGGATTGCGCTTGTGGTCTCTTCCAGCTCTATGATTCTTTTGAACAAGTGCTTGCTTATTTTTGGCTAGCAGCTTTCTCTGTTGATTCAATGAGTCCTAAGTGGGTTTTGCAGATAGCCTGATCAGTGCCTTCCTTACCATTCTCTTTGCACTACACATTTACTGTTGTGCAATGTTACCCATGTTGTATATAACATGTTGTTATATATGTATCCAGCTGCATAACAGCAACATCCACTATAAGGGGTGGCATGATGAAACTGCTTGTTTCTGTGGTCTAATTCAACGAAGTGGTAGACAAGTGTCCCACTTCAGATTTAATGATTTCAGGGGTTGTTTGTTTTTCATATCAATAAATAACAAGTTATAACAATTAAAAACCCACTTCATAAACAAATAGTCACCAGGAAAATTAAAGATCTAGAGTATTCTTTTCCATAATATGCAAGATTTCTACACAGAATTTCTATTCTTCATATAAGACCCCAGTGCATTCAGTTTAACAAGTTCTTCTCCTACCATATGAAATAGTACTGTGTAGACATAGGATTATTGCCTTGGGGAGGACAGATAGACCAATGTATTTTATTATAAGATGAAAACAGCCCCAGAGATATTTGAGACCTAACACTGGATAGCTTCAAACACACAGGGGAGTATAACGCTAACCTGATCCATAAAACAAAGAGTGTTTGATTAATATAATTGTCACATACACCTTTTACTTTTCAAAACTATTTTTTAATTGTGACCCTGCCACCTCTTTTTGATTGTCACTTTATTCTACTAATAAACACTAACTAGGTGTAAAACTGTTCCCCATTTGTAAATGTCAGTAGCATGGTTAATTACTCAAAGTCCAGACAAACTTTTATTTGAAAGAGGAATAAAGCTTCATTTATAAAAAGATCTAAACAATGTTTCATTTGTTGAGATGGTACATATGTTCATTACTTTAAGGCAGGGGTAGGCAACCTGTCCCTTTTAACGGCTGAGGGACTTCAGCTCCCAAAATCCCAGGAGCTATTGGCCAACATGGGACTATAGGTCAACATGGCTGAGGCTTCTGGGAGCTGAAGTCCCTCAGCCCTTAAAAGGGACAGGTTGCCTACCCCTGCTTTAAGGTATTGTTTTCTTAGTTCTATTTAGCTATAGTTTCAGATAACTTTCCCACACTTTCTCCAGCAACTCTTATTTATATCCAGGGCCCTCACACCATCCTTATCTTAGGTTCTTTTTCTAAACCTACACCTTCCACCAAGACTAACTATCCCTCAGGATATGACCCCACAGCAACTCCCTCTCCTGAAGTTCTGTGTGCATAGGGAGCCCATCACTACTGAACACTACCCCTACTGTACCCTGTCAGTACACTCACTTCTGGACTTTTACTACAACAGTCTCTATCTAAGGGCCATTGCAGACTGGCCTAAAGGGCCAGCCTGAGGGTGGAGTTGGGGCAGGGCAGCTGCTCGCTGGCTGCCCCAACCCCACCCTGATGCCGTCCTGATGTCATACGTCCTACACATGCCATGTGGCATCAGGATGCACTCCCGGCACAGTGTTTCAACCCACTGTGCTGAAAAGGTGCTGAAGAGCCATGACACCAGCTCTTGGGGTGGCCTTTTGCCGCCCCTAAAAGAAGTGGAATTTTGTCACTCTTTTAGGGTAGGCAAAAGGAAAGATTGGGGCCATGGCATGGGGTTGTCGTGGCCCCGATTTGGTGCTCCCTGGGGCAGCTCTCTGCTGCCTCAAATGGACTGTGTGCATCGACCTAACTCTCCCTCTCAGCAACAGCCCAATAAACTCTGTTTATTGTTAAAAATTTAACTCTGAGATGAATTTAATGTATTTTTAATGGGGGGTAAATTGTGTTGTTTTTATTGTTGCAAGGGTTTTTATGTATCTGATTTTATATGTTAGCCATCTTGATGGCCAAGGCTAAAAACAGGATATACATAAATAATAATAATAATAATAATAATAATAATAATGATAATAAATCTTTTCCAGCCTTCACTTTGATTGGCTGTTACCAACTCTCCTCCTATTGGCTATTGCTTGGCTGGCCCATCTCTGCCAGCTCTCCACAATAATATACCTTCATGTTGTGATTATTTATATCATTTCATTTCCTGATTTTCTCTGTAGTGGCAGTGACTGAAATCCAGCTGATGAAAGCATTGTTTATTTTAATTTCTTTTCTTTTCAAGTGTCAAAATAATACAATGTTTCATGCTGTTCCTGAACAGGAGAGACTTGTTTGATAGCACGTAAACTGTAATTATTGTTATATGCATAAGCAGTGTGATGTTGGTGAATGACTTTGGAGCTTAAGTTTAAAGCTGACCTTCACTATCATTCAAATTACAGTGGCAATCTATTCTTCCCAATCCATGATTCAACTTTGTTATGGTGTGTTCCAAATAGAAAAGAAAACAGCTCCTGGATTTTGTCAGCAAGTGGGAGTCTTTGCAAAAGGAATCCAGCTTTTTAAATAAGTTATGAGCAAAATTTCATCAATACACATTTTATTATTGAGATCTTGTATGTCATTAAATACAAATGGTGTATGTGACCCACATTTTGAAGGGCAAACCTCATATGTTTTCATTCTTTTTTAAAGCTCCTTTTCAAGATATTATTGAATATACAATGAACCTGGCTTTTAAAAAGAAGCTTGTTAATCTGCTTTTTAGATGTGGAGCAACTTACAGTTCTTCAGATGCTTTCAGACCTCAACTATTTCCTCCTTTACCATTGACCAGGAGGGCTAGGGATAATGGGAGTTGCTGTCCAACACATCTGAAAGACCACATGCTGTCTACCCCAGTGCATTCAAAATCTCAGTTTTAAAGGGTTAATTCCATTCCTCCATGATAGGTTAATAATAAAGATTATACTTTCAGCATACTGGAGACAAATATCAGCTTCAGAAAGTAATTTTCTATTAGAATGGATTGTGTAGTGTGTGTATGTGGATTTAACAATGATGGGTGTGTGTGTGTGTGTGTGTGTGTGTGTGCTCTTATTTATTTATTTTTAAAACAAATCTGTCAATGCCACATCTAACTGTGCTCTGTGTTCCAGAATCCCATTTTTGAAATATCTAACTAGTGATGAGTGCTGTCTCAAACAGATAGTGCCAATCCTTTTCTAAAGGTATAGAATCCAGGACTTTGTGAGCACATCCTCATATTGTACCTCCAACATCTATCTTCTTTAAGTTGCAATACCACTTTAATTGTCATGTCAACATTCTATGAAATCCTGGAATTTGCAACTGAGGGAGAGGTATTTGGAACTCTCAGAATGCTCCCTCATGCCTCACCAAATTACAAACCCAAAATTTCCTCAGAGTGTAGTCATGCCAGTTAAAGTGGAATCATAGTGCTATTACTGTGTACCTTGAAAGGCCCCTGCACAACTTGCGCTTCACTAGAGATAGAAATAATATTCAAAAATATTCAAAAAAATATCAACACCCATGTTTTTCAAGTGCTGGGAACCTGTGCCAAGAAGAATCCTGAAATAACGAGAATCTTCACAGTTCAGGACTTCTTCTCTGCAAAATTCACTCATGGTTGTTTTGTACAGAAAACGGCACTTCTGCACAGGAAACATTTTCAGTGCAGGAATGAATATTTCTGCCTTGAAATATTCTTTTCCATGCAGAAAATGCAGTTTTCAACCACAAGTGAATTTTGCACAGATTTACCCTAAACTGTGAATAGTCTTTGAAAACTGTTTTCAAAGTCTTTCTTGCATAGGAGGAGAATTACTGACATCACTTATCACTAAATAAATGCTAAAGAGATGCTAGACCATCTGGGGCTGCAGACAGGTGGCTCTAGGCTGCCCCAGGAAGCGGAGGATTGGAGCCCGGGCTACCGCATGCCACAGCCCTGATCCTCCCTTTTGCTGCCTCAAAAAGAGTGGCAAAATGAATGGCTCTTCCTCGCCCCTTCCAGCACAGCGCTTCAGGACGCTGTGCTGGGAGGATGTCTTCACACCACATGCCATGCGTAACAGCATGCGGCATCAGGACATTGTCAGGCTGGGGTTGAGGTGGCCGGTATGTGGCTGCCCCTCCCCATCTCTGCCTCCAGGCTGGCCCTTTGGGCCAGTCTGCAGAGGCCCCAAGTTCCCCTGGCCCTGTTTTTCAGCTAACCATTTAATCTACCAAGTGTCCACTGTTTGATGAGTTCTACTTCCTATAACTGCCCTCAGAGTACTTATAACTCCCTTTGCCCATGACTTGCAATAGGAACCATTGTTTTATTATTGTTGAAAAGATGAAAGAGGCCTGCATAAAAACTAGAAATCAGCACCATCAGTACTTCCCTTCTGCTAGAAAAAGCCCTACAGGACCCAGAACCTCCAACATTGGAGAACTCCCTTCATCACTACTCTTATGGGACAGCAGCCTCAATCAAGTAATATACATCTATATTTAGGTATTCATTAGTGTCCACTGGTATCTCAATACTCCTGACTCATTTGATTAAGTTCTGTTTGTTTTCTTCCTTCTGATTTTTAATCAAATTTCCCCAGTTTAATTTTGATGAGATTGTATGCTTTATAGTTCAGTACTTGACTATTAATAAGCAATGTGTTTTTTGCCCACATTTTTTTCAGTGAATGAATATACTTCTCTAGTGTTAACATACTATAGCACATTGAAAAATGTTTTAGGGGCATCTTGATCCATTCAGAATTATTATTATTATTATTATTTTTTAAAAATATTCTTAGCAACACAATGCTATTCACATTTTTGTGGGTACATGAGAACTATATTATGAAAAAGCTGAGGGCTATTCAGTTGTAGAGAATTTCTTCCAAGAACTGTGTGAAATATCTCCTTTTTTGGTTCAGAGCAATAAGTACTTTGTTATGATGGTTGTCATGGAAAATTTGTGAAAACAGATGTTAGGTTTCCTAGCAACAATCATGTACCTGATCATGTATCATTTACATTACTCAACATATACTATACTACACACACACAAGAAAACATTAAACAAAATAAAAAAAAATAAAACAGGGTGTAAATGTCATTCAGTGAGGGTGTGCAAAAGCTTTTCAGAGTTGAGTCTTGCTTGATATCCTAATGTTTCTGATCCTTCATCAGGAATGTCACAAGAAACATGAAGAAAAAAATTACTTTTGGCCAGTGGGTTAGGTCTATTGGAACTCCTCCTCTTTTTATATCAGAGTTACAATAAAATACAGGTTAAATGGCCCTTCTATGACCCTGATGTGGATGCCATTACTATAATCCTTCCATCACACATAGGCTAGCACAAGGAATCACTTGGGCTCTGTTTTTCCAGCCATTCTAGAGGAGGTGAGGAATGCCAACAATAAACTTGCACAAAAGAGTCAACAACGCAGGTAGTCCTGTGTGCTAACCCCTCTTGCCTCAGAAATGTGTGTCCATCACTCACATTCACACCACAGTGTTACCACTTTGGAAAACTCAAATCAAAGTGATCCAAACCCATTTCAAAGAAAGCACCATCATCTAGCCCTTTTAATAGCTTGAATTTTGCCCCAGGGTGGAAATTCACTATAAACATTGGTGTTTTTCCTTTGTTTCCTTGGCTTTGTCCAGCAGCAGGTAATATGCTGTCAGTTTGCTTGGCTTAGCTCCTCAACATTCCCCCCATGCAGTTGGAGCTGTCTGAGTCTCCCATTTTATCCAGGACCTCAGCAATTGAAGACAAGATCTGTTCATGTATCATATACTGTGAAGGATGCCTCACTTCTATCCTAAACTTCTATCCTTGATTTCCTTAGCTTCTTCAGGGTGTGTGTGTGTATTAGTGTTTATTGTGTGAGTGTGTTACTTCTCCTTTCTAATAAAAACTCATTACTTGTTTAAAGCCCTGCCTTTGGATTTTTTCCTGTCTTTGGACTTGGTAGACACAGAGATTTGGTCCCAAGGTTGTGTAACCCCGTCAGTAGACATCACTACCTTCGAGTTAATTTCAATTCCCCAAAATCTTAAGGGTTACAAATGTTAGAACACTATACTATTAGTGGCAGTTCAATAAGAGATTGCATATTATCTAGCACTAGCATTTTCAGTGGGCAGAAGGGAACATGGACTACCTGAGTTCCATTAACTATTTAGGTTGATGTCCCCTTCTCAATTCTCCCACTGTACTTTAAATCCCAACATTCAGAATCATTGCCTAACTATCAAGGATCACTTTGGGAAGGAGCATAAGGTGGGAATGTGAATGGGAAACTCTTCTATTTACTTTCTTCCATTCATGAATCACAGCTTTTGCACAAGCCATACTATAGGAACATGGAATGTGAGAACCATGAATCAGAGAAAGATAGACACAGTAAAACAAGTAATGGCACATATAAAGCCTGAGATATCTGGGCTGAGTGAGCAAAAGTGGCCAGCAATTGTACATTTTGAATCAGATATTGCATAGTGTTTTACTCAGGAATTAAAAATCTAAGGAGAAATGGTGTGGCATATATAGTGAGGAAAGATGTAGCAAAATAAGTGAAAGGATATACTACAAAGTTTGACTGAATAAGACTTCAGAGAAAATCAATCAGTATATTCATAATCCAAGTTTATGCTCCAGCTACAGAGGCAGAAGAAGAAGAAACTGATTGATTCTATGCTGGGTTCCAAATGGAAATTGACCACACAGCAAAATAGGTGTTAATCGTAGGCAATTGGAATGAAAAAAGTGGGAAACAAGAGCAGAATGAAAGACTGTAGGAATATTTGGCCTATATTTTTAATCCAGAAATTAAGCAGGAGGGTGACTGATTGAAATTTGAAAGGTCAGTAGTTTGTTTATCTCAAGCTTATTCTTCAAGCCACCCAAGAGGTGTTTGTATACATGGATATCACCTGACAGCCAATATAGAAATCCAATAGACTACATAATTGGAAGCAAAAAAATTAGAAAAGTTCAATTTCCTCTGCCAAAACAAGAGCAGGAGCAGATTTTGTCACACACCATGAACTGGTAATATCAAAAATTAGAATAAAGCTAAAGAAAACTAGACCAGTCATTGTGCCAAAATACAAACTGAAGAACTTCCCCATAATTTTTTTCCCATTTAAAGATAATGTAAAATAGATTTGCACTTTTAAGCTTGATTGACCAGGAGCCAGAAGAACTCTGGACTGAAGCCAAGGACATTTTTAGAGAGGATAGAGGAATGAAAAAAGATATTATCTGTTGCAATAAATAAAGAGAACCCTCAGTGATGACATATGAAACTCTTCAACCATTTAAGGACAGACAAGAAGCTAAAGTAAAAGGAGATAGAAATAGAGTCAGAACCCTGAATGCCACTGTTCAACAACTTGTGCACAGGGATTATCATAATTAATCCAGGGAAATAGAAGGTGACAAGAGAAAAGGAGACCTCTTCCACAAGATCCAAGATATCAAAGAGAAATTTAAAAGGGGGGGGGGGAGGTAAAGTTGAAGGCTTTCAAGACAGGCATCCATCATTTTTTGTGCATTTTTGGGCTATATGGCCATATTCTGGAAGAGTTTATTCCTGACATTTTGCAAACAGCTGTGGCTGGCATCTTCAGAGAATGCTGGCATGGAAGTGAGTAGGGTATATATGTATACTGTGTGATTCTTGCCTGAGAAGAAGTGATTTACATGTTAATCTGTGTATTGGTCTGTTGTTGAATAGCAAGGCCTCAGGGTGTCTTTTTAATTAGTGATCCATTGTCTGCTGGGAAATCACCCTGACCCTAGGTGGTTTTCATTTGCATTTGCTGGGTCTTGATTTTTTTTTTTTTTATAATATATTAGAAAAAGTTTTAAAATTTTTATAACAAACACAAACACAAAACAATCATTGACAGACTAACAGACAATAAACAATACTACAAAACAATATACAATATAGTTACATTCATACATTTAACTTCCTCAGTTTTGGCGGAAAGGTCGTTTATTCTACTACTACAAGACCTCTCAGTTTGTCCTTCAAATATTATTAACATATATCTTAATCTATTTTTCCGGTTCGGTGCCTTAATTAATTGGTTTACTCGCATACAAGAGATCATTTTAAACGATCTTATCACTTTCTACTATGTACCCGAATAATTTCTCCTCTTATTATTAACCCATCAATTTTTCCTAATGATACACTAGTCACAGTTCTGCTACATAACATCTACCACTTGTCTCTTCCCCTCTTTCTCGTATATGAACCATGGTTTCCAGATCTTGTAGAATTCTTCTAACGGTTTATTTTCCAGCAGCCAGGTTAATTTCTCTAATTCGTAAATTTCACATAATTTTAATCTCCATTCTTCAATTTTTGGTATTTCATTTTTCCTCCAGTATTTTGCAAATAGAATTCTTGCTGCAGTAATTAAAAAAAAGAAAAGATGTTCTACTTCTTTCCCAATCTTTTCTCCCCAGATATTCAACAGATAAATTTTGGGGTCCAATCTTATGTTTAGCTTCAAAATTTCAACAATTTCTCTATTTATCATGCGCCAGTATTTTTGAGTTTCACTACATTTCCACCATAAATGATAATAAAATCCTATTTCTTTCCCGCATTTCCAACAAATAGGATTGTAACCCTTATGAATTTTAGATAGTAGGTATGGGGTTAAATACCATCTAGTCATAACTTTGTAGGCATTTTCCCTTTGGTCTATATTGATTGTCAATTTTCTCACTTTTTCACAGCTCTTTTCCCAATCATCCAAATTCACACTTTGTTTTAAATCTTTTGCCCAGTTTAACATAAATGTTTTAACAGTATTCTCTTCTGTTTCCCAATTTCTAATTAAACAATAAAATTTTGAAATAATCTTTTTTCCTCCCCCAAGTAGCACATCTTCAAAGTTCTTATCTGCAGGAGCAATCCTATTTGCTTTCATATCAGTTCTAAATTGCTCATGTATTTGCATATAAGCAAACCAATTCAAGTAGATATCTATATATTTTAATTCCTCTCTTGTTTTGAGTCTAATTTCAGACCCTCCGCAGTCAATCAAATCTTTATATTTATATCGTATAGTCCCTTTATAAACAGTTTTCATCAAAACTGAGTCCACTGGCGAGGCCCATAATGGCACTTTTAAGCACCACTTTCTCTTGTACCTTAGCCATATTCGTAAACAGGACTTGCGAATATAATTATCCTTAAATTTTGCATCGACTTTATATTTATCATAAAATAGGTATGCATGAAACCCGTACATTAAATCCCCACCTTCCAAATCAAGAGTTCTTGGATCGCTTAGCAGTAACCAGTCTCGCAGCCAATCTAGAACACATGCTTCGTAGTACCACAAGCAACTAGGAACACCTAGTCCTCCCCTTTTGGGAGAGTCATATAAGTCAATTGCCTTTACTCTATGCCTTTTATTTTGCCAGAGGAAATTTATTATATCCTTGTCCCACTTTCTTAAAGTTCTGTCATTTTCTATTATAGGGATATTTTGGAAGTAATATATTAGTTTTGGAAGAATTGCCATCTTAACCAAGGCTACCCTTCCCATCCATGACAAGGTTAGCTGTTCCCATTTTTTCATATTCCCTTTAACCTCACTCCAGATTTTTTGGTAATTATTTTGAAAAAGATCCGCATTTTTGATACTAATCCAAATCCCCAAATATTTAGTTTTATTTTCAAATCTAAAGCCAGTTATTTCCCTTAATTTATCTGTCTCCGTCTTTGAAATGTTCATAACCATCATTATAGATTTATTACGGTTTACTTTGTATCCGGAGACTTTCCCAAAGTCATACAACAGATCCATAAGCGGCTGGATGCTTTCCACTGGATTGGCAATTGTTAGAACTAAATCGTCCGCATAGGCACGGAGTTTGTAAGATTGGTTTCCAAAAACTACCCCTTGGATTTTATTTTCCCTCCTAATCTGGATGAGGATTACCTCTAGCGTTAAAATAAACAATAAAGGTGCCAGGGGACATCCTTGTCTTACTCCTTTCTGAATCTTAAACACCGGAGTCTTGTCCCCATTTATAATGATGGAAGCGTCCTGATCCGAATAGATTTTTTTAATCCAGTTAATAAAAGTGTCACCTGCATCAATTTTCCCTAATACCTCAATCATGAATGCCCAATTAACGTTGTCAAAGGCTTTTTCCGCATCCAGGAAGATCAGTGCCAATTTTCTATGCAAATTTTTTTTGATGAAAGTCAATTATATTTAATAAATTTCTAAAAAATTTTTTTGTCCCCCTGGATGGAAGAAAGACGTTCTGATCTTGATGAATCCAATTCCCTAATATGATTTTCAGTCGATCAGCCAAAATTGATGCCATTAATTTATAATCGGTATTTAGCAATGATATTGGTCTGTAATTATTAGGATCCAATCCATCTTTGTCTTGTTTTAATATTAATGAAATATTTGCGGAATTCCATGATTGAGGTATGTTTCCTTCCGCAATAGCATTCATAGTGCTTAAAAGGGGTGAGACCAATTCACTTGCGAATAATTTATAGTATTCATTAGGGTAGCCATCTGGACCTGGGGATTTAGAAGATTTCGATGATCTAATTGCTTGTTCAAGTTCTTTTACTGTAATTGGCCTATTAAGTGCCTCTTTTTGTTCCGTCGTAATTTTAAAAATATCTATATTCTTCAGATAATTCTTAATATCAATAATTTGGGTATTGTTGTCTTTATATAAATTCTCGAAGAAATCCGTAAAAACTTTTTTAATCTGTGACTGCGTTGTCAATATCTCAGAGTCTTTTCTAATTTTTGTAATCGATCTTTTAGCTTTTTCTTTCCTAACCAAATAAGATAATAATCTTCCTGACTTGTTTCCAAATTCATAATATTTTTGTTTAATAAATCTTATTTTATTTTCAATTTGTTCCATGTTGAGAATTGATAATTGCTTTTGTATGAGCTTAATTTTGTCTTTAATTTCTGCCGAATTTGGGTCTATCTTTAATTTAATTTCCAGCTCATTTAAATCTTTGGTAAGACTTTCTTCTTTTTGTTGTCTTTGTCTTTTCCTTTCTACTGTTTTTTGAATTATCAATCCTCTTATCACCGCTTTATGAGCATCCCATATCGTTTGTATATTTACTTCATTATTCCAATTCTCCTTAAAATAATATTTTATATGCTTTTTAATTTCCTCACACACACCTTTGTCCTTTAATATATTTGTATTTAATCTCCAAACAAAATTTAATTGGTCAAATTTTAATTCCGTCATTATGGGGTTGTGATCTGACCATATTTTTGGTAGTATTTTAACTTTTGTTACTTTGTTTAGTAAGTGGTCAGAAATCCAAATCATGTCAATTCTGGAGTGTGTTTTATGACAATTTGAATAGAAAGTAAAATCTTTCTCTTTTCCCTTCTTTACCCTAAATATATCTCTCAATTGCAGCATGTCAGTCAGATTAAAAAATTCTCTTGGTAATTTTCCGAGATTCTTCCTAATTGGCTTTATTGATGTTCTATCAAGTAACGGATCTATTATCCCGTTATAATCGCCAAGCATAATTAAATTTTCATATTGTGTGTCTAGTAATCTTTCCTTCAAACTTTTATAAAATTTACTTTTATTATCCAGAGGGCCATATATACCTACTAACAAAAAGGACTTATCCTCTATAGTGATTTCTACCATTAGAAAGAAACCTTCGGGGTCACTATAGACCATTTTAGGATCATAAATCGAATTTATATAAAAGGTAACCCCTCTCTTTTTGAACAAACTGGCAGCAGTAAATTCTATACCTAATTTTGGATTTCGTAGATACTTTATATCTTTCTTTTTAATTCTGCATTCCTGGAGACAATAAATATCTAATTTTAATTTCTGGAGATAATGAGAGATTTTTTTCCGTTTTTGTGGAGTGTTTAATCCTTGTACGTTTAAAGATATTATCTTAAGCTGCTTAGCATATGGCATATCTAGTATCTAATATCTAGTTTTTCAAGTATATCACCGAGAAGCTATTAACCGGGAAAAGGAAGGGAACAATAAAAAGAAAAGGAAACTTACTTAATTATCAAAATATTCCTCAATACCAATTGGGGAGGTAATTAGCAGTTGTCTGTTGCCCCCTTTGTCGAACTCTTCCAAAGCTTGCCTGAAACTTTCAATTTCAGGCAAGTTTTTAGAGCTATCATCATCTACATCAATTTCCTCGTCTTCATCATCATCATCATTACTATTTCCATCATCGTCGTCGTGTCCTTGAAAGTCGTGTTGCAATTCAGACAAATCATAGACTGGTTCAGGTCTTATCCCAGAATCATGTTTTCCTTGCCAGATGTCTTCGGAGTCCGCGGCTGCACCGGTATTCTCAAGAACATCGTCTTTGTCCTCCTCTCCCTGCCTTCCCTTTCCTTTATATTTATCCTGTTTCCTCACTTTCTCAGATGCTTGCTTTAAAAAATTAGCTGCTTGATCAGTATTAGCAATTTTAATTCTTTTCTTGCCCCACCAAAATGACAGACCTTCAGGGGTCTCCCATCGATACTGTACCCTCACCTTTCTCAGGAAAGCAGTTAGGGCCGTGTAGTTCCGTCGTTTCCTCAGTATTCTCCCCGGTACGTCTTTTAGAACTTTTAGGGTTTGTCCATCTATATTGAATGAGTCCTGATTATTTTTAATCATAAAGGAATCTCTGGTCTGTTTCTTGACAAAATTGACCACAATATCCCTGGGTAAACCTTTTTGTTTTGCAACAACTGAGTTCACACGGAACAAAGTATCGATCTCTTCATGCATTTCCTGTGTAGATTTATTCATGAACTCTGCCATTTTCGGTATCAATCTCTCTGGCAGCTTTTCATTTCTATCTTCAGTCAGCCCCCGAATTTTAATCGCTTTTTCTCTAAGCTTTTGCTCCAAGATCGCCACATCGTCCATATCCTGCTCTCGAATATTTTCCATTTTTATTATCTGTCGTTCTGATCTTTCCACTGTATATTCTAGTGTCTCCACTCGCTTCTTCACCTTCTGCATCTCTCCCAACAACGCGTCTACTTTTTGATTTATTTCCCTTAAATCTGACCTGATCTCCTGACGGATCTCTTTTTTGAAATCAAAAAATTGGGAAGAAAACTTATCAGACAGCGAGTCTATCTTGTCCAATATTAGTTGACTCATGTCGATGTTTTTAGATTTCTCAGTGGAAAGTCTTCTTTGAGATTGAGAGGCCAGTTTCTGCGATTGCGACCTCGTCGTCATCTTAACCTTGAGATAATCAACTCCCTTGCAGGTGTGGCGAATGATATATTTATTTGTCAAGGACAGAAGACAAAGTCACTTTGGATTACTGTTTTTCCAAGGGCACTTAAGCAGTCCAATCAGTCTAATATTAACTTCAGTTTCCAATCTATACTGTCTCAATATTTTACTTTAGCTGTCATCATAAATCGTTATGTATAGGCTCCAAATTTTTTCTGAGAATAATCCTCTTCAAAAACACAGTTTAATTTTGTGCGAAGGAGATAAGATCTTCTCTCTGAAAAGAGTTCCCCGGTTCTACAATACACAACTCTTCTGCACTTGTACAATCAGTTATTCCGGCAATGAAGATTGTAAATCCACTATACCTTTTTAAGTTCCACCCGTAGAAGCTGTGAAAGTCCAATATTTATAAGATCCAGCTTCAGGATATCCAGTCAACGCAGCGAGAAACTTCACCCACTTTCACTTCTATAAATTGTATCCAAATATTACACCACGTCTAATAAAGAGCCCTGATTAGATATCTTCTTGTCTCAGGTCTCTTGAATTCTCTTCCCAAGCCAAGACTGTTGTCGTCTTGAGTCTTAAAAAAATCCTTTAAAATAAAATTGGTGGCTCCTCTGAGGCTCTGAGAAGGAACCGGTCTGCTGCGGGGACCGTGGTTTGCTCTCGTGTCGTTCTGATTACTCCGGGGATTTCTCCCCGTCCGAGTCAGTTTAGACTTGCTACGAGCCCCCTCTGAGCCCCCAAATCGTGGAGGGCAATTTCTGTACCTCTAAAGTTATATAAAGGTGCAGGGAACCCCGACAGCATAGGACGGGCACGGAGCATTAGCAATGCGCGTCCTGCCGAGGAGCCATGGCCAACCGGAAGTCCTGCTGGGTCTTGATTTTGATGTTCTTCAGGACTGGTAGCCAAACTATGAGCCTTTGCAGACTGCCAGAAATAGTGCACATTAAATTGAGGCACTGCCCTGGCTCAGTGCTAGGGAATCATGGGAACTGTAATTTATTGTGGCACCAGAGCTCTCTGACAGAGGAGGCTCAATGTCTCAGAAAAAAAGTACAATTCCCATGACTCCCTAGCACTGAGCCAGGGCAGTGCCTCAATTTAATGTGCACTATTTCTGGCAGTCTGCAAAGGCCCTAAGTTTACTTTAAGGGTTTCTTCTTTCTTTCTGAAGTTGTCTAGGTGTTTGTGGGTTTCAGTGGCTTCCCTGTACATTCTGACCTGATATTGTTGGCATGGTCCAGAATTTCAGTGTTTTCAAATAGCATTTTATGGTTTATAACATGTTCTTCTACTGCTGCCCAGTCTGCAGTGTCTCTCATGTTCCTTGATTTGTGTTTGAACAAAGCAAAGCAAAAGCAAAGCAGCTTCATTTATATACCACTTCATATTGTGCTATGGAATGTCTAAGCAGTTTACAACTGTAAGCTCATTGCCCCCCAACAGCTGGGTACTCATTTTAGTGACCTCAGAAGGATGCAAGCCTGAGTCTAGCCTGAGCCCTGGCTAGTATTGAACTTGAAACCTTGTGGTTTATGAGTGAGTGGCTGCAGTACAGGCATTTAACCACTGCACCACCACACTGCATTTGGTGGTCCCTGTGTAGACATGTCCACAGCTGTATGGTATGTGGTAAACTCCTGTGGTCATGAAAGGGTCTCTCCTGTCCTTTGCTGAGTGAAGCATTTGATGGATCTTCTTGGTTGGTTTGTAGACCATTTGGAGGTTGTATTTCATCACCAGTTTTCCTATCCTGTCTGTGACTTATTTGATGTATGGTAAAAAAAAAAATAATGGGTGGTTGTATGTCTTCATTCCTATGAGTTTTTCTGGGTCTGCTCTGGAGTAACCATTAGCCTGTAGAGCCCAGTCTAAGAGCTTAAATCCATCTTCCAGGAAGTGGGCTTCACAGATCCTATTTGCCCAGTCTACCAGTGTTTTTATTGTGTTTCTTTTTTGTCCTGGGTAATGGTTGGAGCACTTGTGTAGGTATCTATGTGTGTGTGTGCTTAGGTTTTCTATATACTGTGCTGCCCAATGTTGGTTTTGTTTGCAGATGGCCAGGACATCCAAGAATGATAATGTTCCTTCCTTTTCATTTTCCGTTGTGAACTGGATATTTGGGTGGATATTGTTCAGATGGTTGAGAAACACATTCAGATCTTCTCGATGGCTCCAACTGGTGAAAGTGTCATCCACATGTCAGAACCATGTTGTGGGCTTGTTTCCAGGGCTTGCTTTTCAAAGCTTTCCATTTAAATGCTTGCTATCATGGGGCTCAGAGAGCTTCCCATGGCTACCCCATCTCTCTACTCATATAATCTATTATCCCACTGGAAGTAGCTTATGGTGAGGCAACATTTAAACAGGGCTGTGATGTCTTCCAGAAAAAAATTGTTGGATGAGTGCAATGGTGTCCATTTTGGGGACTTTGGTGAACAAGGAGGCCATATGAAACCTGATTAGTATTCTCCAGGTTTGAGTTTTAGATTGTTGATTTTTTTTTCTATGAAGTTAGCTGAGTCCTTGATGTAGTGGTTTCCTCCCACCAAATGGATTTGTAATTCTGTGGCCAGAAACTTGGCCAAGTCATATGTGGGGGATCCAATAGTGTTCACTATGGGGGATGCTCAACAACTTGCAGGGGAACACATTATATGACCAAATAGAAATAAAAAGACAATGTAAACAATATATCGGAGAACTATATAAAGTAAATGGAGGGGGGATGACAGATTCCATTCTTCATTCAAGCAAGAACCATTAATTTTAGAAAGTAAAATAGAAGCTATACTCACAGCTTTGAAAAAATAAACAGATGGCATACCAGTAGAGCTACACCAGGCTACAGAGACAGACTCTAGTTCTTACTAAAATATGCTTCTGTAATGAAGACCTTGAACTTGGGGAATTACTAAAGTCCAAGTCTTCTATGGGATCTTTTGTCTGATGTTTATGGCTAGGAAAGAGACTGATAGGGACAAAGCTTTCCAATGAACTGCAATTTATTTGGGGATTCAAACATACAAAAACACCCTAACATATATGCACACACTCACAAGAACCCAGGAGTAAAGTGGTTAGCTTGGATAGAAAACACAAGGCTTTCTAATGGTGATAATTATCTTAAAGGAAGCTGCTCCAATGATGAATGAAGAGGGACAGACTCAACCATTATGATAGGGAAAGGACAACAGATAGAGCCGGGGACTATAGTTAGAGATCACAGTGGCACAGTGGCACCATGAAATCTATCCAGGCCTCCCTCCCCATGTACCTGAGGTTTGAGGAGCATTTATACCCTTGATCTTACCCTGAGGCGAAGAGTTGCTATTGTATATCAAAGGATTCTGATTGCTATGCTTTGAAGTAGACAATTTCCAAAATGGGGGGATAGGATACTGATGTTATCTCATCTTCAGCTGGACACATCCTGGCTGGTACTCATAAATCTTCTAGGTGTGAATGCCCTGCTTTAAAGCTCCTAAGCCTGGCCTTTTTGATCTTCAAATGCTTGTAAATGCAGATATAACTCTGTTTGGAGTGCCTACGTGATGTGCCTGCTTTGAGCTCATGGCAATGAAGGCTTCTTCCAGCCTAGGACTCTGACAGAGAGACCCAAAGGGGTCTTTATATCAAACCAACCATCGTAACAGTTCTTATTCTAGTCCATACTAAAAACCTGGTGGCGGAGTCGCTAAATGTCGGTCTGCAGTCATTCACTCACAGTTGCGAGATTGTGAGTTTGATATCAGCCAGGGGTTCAAGGTTAACTCAGCCTGGCATCCTTCTGAGCAGGGGTAGGCAACCTTTTTGAGCTGGGGGCCGGGTTGCTGTCCCTCAGACAATTGGGGGGCTGAAGCATAAATTATTATTTTTTTTAAAAAAATAATTTTTTTAAAAATTAAAAATTAAAAAAGTATATATGCATGCACACTCTCTCAGCCCCAGAAAAGCCATGGCAAAACTCCTGTGGAGATTTTGCCAAGAAAACCCCAAAAACAAGTAATAACAACAATAACCAATATCATCATGGTGGGCGGCGGGGGGGTGGTGGCAGCTGCGGCAGGATCGACCTGGGGCCGGTCCAAAGGCCTTGGGGGGCCACATCTGGACCCCGGGCCTTAGGTTGCCTACCCCTGCTTCTGAGGTTTCTAAAATGAGTACCCAGCTTGTTGGGGGCAATTAGTTTACGTCCTGTAAGCCACTTAGGGAGTGCTTAAGTGCTGTCTGGGAAAGCTGCCAACACGTGGCTGATAAAGACAGAGGTCTCTTCTCAGACAGCAAGCCAGTTGACATACCAATGAAGTATGTCATACCAATACACCAAGGGTTCCAAAAGTCCAGTCCAGAGAGCACTCCAAAGTTCAGGGTTATAGCAAGCAGGTAGTCCAGAGTCGTTTCAAAGGTTGCAGGGTCTAAGCAGTATAAAGTCAAGCTGAGAGCCAAGAGCTTTCACCGGGGAATCCAAGATAAGCCTTGACAAAGAGCTTGGCATTCCCCAGCTGCTTATCTAGCCTCAGTTCCTCTCCCCCAGGTGTTTCTCTTTGGCTGCGCGTTTCTCAGCTAGCCTTCGAGAACGCCGCAGCCCCTCCCTATCTGTTCTCCTCTGAGCAAAGGTAGGGATTTCAATCTCTTGCTCCTCTGCTTCTTCCTGGCATGAAACCTCTGCTGGGGAAAGGCTTTCTGCTGGGGAAATGCTAGGCTGCTGAGGAGGGAGGCTAGGCTGCTGAGGCAGGGGCTGTTGCTCACTGGGTTCCACACAGCTAGGTCCAGGTTCAGCTGGGTCCATGGGAGCTGGTAGCACCAAGCTAGGATCAGGCCCCACATCCTCCCCCTCAGAGTCCTCCAAGTCCTCCACCTGGCTGTCCCTGACAAGTGCACTGATAAGCAGTATACAAATGCATATGCTATTGTTATATTGCTATAATATGTCAACAGATATGGAAAACAAAACAATGGCCCACAGCTTGGAAGTACTCAATATACATTCCAGTCTTCAAGAATGGGGATACTAGGGATTGCAGTAGCTGTAGGACTGTTGCATTAATTCCCTATGCAAACAAAGTGATTCTTAATGAAGACTGTTAACATATATGGAGTGAGAAATGCCAGATATCCAAGCTGGTTTCAGAGAAGGAAGAGCCACAACAATCATACTGCTAATATACATTCACTAACTGAGTACACCAAAGAATTTCAGAAGAAAATCAGTATGTGTTTTATAGATTATAGCAAAGGCTTTCATTGTGTAGATCATGAAAATCTATGTATCACTCTTAAAGAAATGGGTCTGCCACATCATTCGATTGCTAGGATGTGTAAGCTACACTCACTATGTATACCTATATACAAGACAAGAAGCTATCATCAGGACAGAATACAGAGAAATGGAATGGTTTCTAATTGGCAAAGGGGTCAGACAAGGCTGAATTTTATCACCCTATCTATTTAACTTGTACTCTGAACATATCTTATGTAAAGCAGGATTAGATTTGGAGGAAGAAATATCAACAATGTAAGATATGCAGATGGCATCATGTTTCCTGCAGAAAATAGAAAATATTTGGAACAATACCTAAAGAAAGTCAAGGAAGAAGGTGAGGCAGATTTACAGTTGAAAATTAAGAAAACAAAAATAATAACCAGAGATGATTTACATAATTTTAAATGAGACAATGAAGACACTGAAGCAGTTCAAAATATTCCATACTTTGGCTCAGTCATTAATCAGGATGGAGACTGCACTCAAGGAATCAAAAATCTAGGAGCTGGAAGGTCAGCTATGAAGGAACTAGACAAGATCCTGAAGTGTCAAGTTATATCACTGAAGAATAAAGTTAGAATTGTCCATGCCATTGCATTTCCTATTTCTTTGTATGGCTGTGAAAGCTATACATAGTGAAGAATGCTAAGAGAAAGAAAATAAACTCATTTGAAAGTTGGTGCTGGAGAAGAGTTCTAATGATACTGTGGACTGCTAAAAAGACCAGTAAATGGATCCTAGAACAAATCAAGGCTGAACTCTCCCTAGAAGGCAAGGTGACTAAACTGAGACTGTCATACTTTGGACACACAACAAGAAGACAGGGCTCACTAGAAAAGACAATAATGCTTGGTATGGTAGAAGGCAGTAGGAAAAGGAGAAGAAGAAGATTTGCTAGTGTCCCTTACTTAGGATCTTATCACATTACTGAAAAAAACTGGCTTACCCCTGCTGTTTTGAGCTCTATTTCAGGATGCAGCTGGGAATTATTGCACCAAAAACACTGCCTTTGCTGTCACCCAGCTGCATCCCAGTTGCATCCCAGCTCCCAGCCACCTTCAGCTATCTGGTTTGCAAAGTTGGGAGCGTCCTGGTTTTGAAAAGAGGCTGGCTGAGAGCGACTGGGAGCTGGGATTTAGCCGGGATGCAGCTGGGCAGTGTTAAAGGTGGAGTTTTAGGTGTGATAATTACCAGATGCACCGCAAAATAGAGTTCAAAATGATAGGGGTGAGTCTTTTTTTTTTTTTTTTTTTTTTGATAATGTGATAAGGTCCTTACAGAGATGGTGCCCTTGTAATAACATGGAAGTTGAGTGATGAAGCATATTTTTTGTCTTGTAGCTTTTATAATGAGGCACGCCAGTATTGGATTATTCTACTATTGAGAAAATTTGTTGGATGTTCTGACCAATTCCCTATCAGGGTCTTGTTGGAGGATAAGTCCCCAAATGTAACATTAGCTGTTGCTAAATTTCTTGCAGAGGCAAGGAGGATTAGAGCTCTTTGTGTGTTTTAGATAAAGTCTCATAATAACTGTTTGATTGTTTTTATTTTACTGTTTATCCTTTTGGGCTGTTAATTTTAATTTTATGCTTGAGTCGCTTATTGGATCTGTTGATCGTAATAAAAGATGACGATGATATATTCCAGAATAACTCACTGAAGGAATCCAGGGCCCTGAGTCTGCAAGACCAGACCAGACCAGACCTGTTGATGATAGTATCTTGGAGGTTTTCATTCAAAAGGTTGCCATAATTCATAGTTGAATTGACAGCAGTTAACAACAAAATCTTACTTGTTTGTATTTTCCCTGAACCTCACTTGATTTAGCTCACATAGGACTATTTTTGAATATTGTGGAAAGACAATTTTGAACAATTGTCTTAATTCCTTTTAAGTAATTGTTAACAAAAATGTGTTATCATTAAAGTTGCCTACTAAATATGCTCATAATGTGCTTGTTGAGATTAACAACTCCAATACTTTTGAGATCAGTCAAACATTTTGTTGCGATTGCAGTGGTGTAATTACATCTTTATATCTTTTAATTGAATACATCCGTCATCTTGAATAAGAAGACTTCTTAAATTACCATAATCTAACAATATTTCCCAAGGAGTTGAACTCCACTTTCAACTTTTCCCAGACTTGTAAGAGTGAACATTTTAAACTGTTTCTAATAGTTTATTGTATTCTGTGGCCTAGATCTCAGATTAGCAAAATGATGTTCCTGGAAGGGAACTTTTTTATAACCTGGCAACTCCTCCCCTAAAAACACTTAGACTCACTGAAAAAACTGCCCAGTAAAGGGTGGGTGTCCTGTATAGTTTTGGATGAAGTATTTGTCAGGGACAGCCAGGTTGAGGACATGGAGGACTCTGAGGATGAGGATGCTGAGCCAGGTCCTAGCTTGGTGCTACCAGTTCCTATGGACTTAGTTGAACCTGGGTTTAACTCTGTGGGACCCACTGAGGCACAGCCCCTGCTTTAGCAGCCTAGCCTCCTTCCAGCAGAAAGCCTCCCCCCAGCAGAGGTTTCAGGCCTGGAAGAAACAGAGGAGCAGGACACGGAGGTACCTACCTTTGCTCAGAGAAGGACAGAAAGGGCGTGCCTCCAGCGTTCTCGGAGGTTATCAGAGAAACACATAGCTAAGGCTAAACAGCTGTGAGTGGGAGCTGTGCTGTAGAAGCAGCTGAGGAAAGCAGAGTTCCTTGTCAGAGCTTATTTGAGATTACCGGTGAAAGCTTTGGACTCTTGACTCCTGGCCTGACTTTGGACTGATTTGGATTTTGTACCTCTGGACTGGATTGGACGACCTGCTTGTTGGAACCTTGGATCTCAGACTACATTCATTGACTTGCCTTGTGGACTCTGGACTCATTGTTTTGCTGCTTGAAGCAATCAGACTGGTACTGTACTTGCAACTGCTTTTGGTGCTAGAGACAGACCTTGCTCTTATCAGCCACTCTGTTGGAAGCTTTCCTGGACAGTATTGATGGATTCTGTTGGGAGGAAGATGAAATGAGTTTCTTTGTTCCTTTGACCTTTTTTTTAACTTATTTTTTTTAAAACTTAATATTAGGCCTTCCACATTCATAGTGGTTAGAGCATTCCTGTGAAAATGGCAAAACGAAGAATATCATACCCCCTGTGGAGAAAAGGTAGAATTGGGTCAGCTGAGCAACAGCCAATGAGGAGTGGCTGGCGACAGCCAATAGAATTGTGGACTGTAGATGATAAAGAATTATGTTGCTGACAGTTGGAGTCAGACAGGGTCTGGCAGTGTAACAGTCTAGAAGACTGTGAGGGTTAAAGTTCAGAAGGAAGGGGCTCTAATACAGGGAGTTTCTGGGATATAGTTAGCCTGGGTGGCTAGTATAGGAAGAAGTTTAGGAAGATAAGCAAAGTTCAGGACTGTGTGGGAGTCCTACGTGAGTGTAACGAGTGTTCTTTAGACAGAGAGATGTGTAACAAATTGTAACAGGAACAAGTGTATATAACATAACAACTGAACAAATAAAATATTGTTAACCATCATTCAAATAAAGTTTTATTGTTAATTAATTACAAGCTTGTCTGAATCTGGAATGAATTTCCACATTCTAACAGGTACATAAAGTGAAACAGTTACATCCCTAAGTTGAGATTTCACAAGGAACCAGCTCTAAAAAGAAACATATGGCCTTTGCAGACTGCCAGAAATAGTGCACATTAAATTGAGGCACTGCCCTGGCTCAGTGCTAGGGAATTATGGGAACTGTAATTTATTGTGGCACCAGAGCTCTCTGACACAGAAGGCTCAATGTCCCAGAAAAAAATACAATTCCCATGACTCCCTAGCACTGAGCCGGGGCAGTGCCTCAATTTAATGTGCACTATTTCTGACAGTCTGCAAAGGCCCATTGTTTAAGAAACCAAATAAGCAGAGTACTTGGTGTGGTATAACACTGCCAGAATAAGAGAAAGTGAAAACTCACCGTGACACCGTGACATTTGGTGGCAGTGATGGGATAAGAAAACCCAGGGCTGCCATCTTAAGGAAAATTGGTAAGGTGAAGGAGTGTCACCTTCACACACACCCACAAAACAAACAAACAAACAAACAAACAAACAAAAACAAAACCCACACATGAATGCTACAGGCTCCTTTCCTGCCCACAATGCCAGCTTTGTTTGTTTTAAATTGTATTCTGAATCTGCTTTAGAACTGTTTAAGCTATTTTTAATAGAAGTGATGTTTGATTGTTGTTGTTTTTATAAATGCATAGTACATCTTTTAGCTATTTTTTTATTTAAAAATTTGTAAGTTATCTTGGGTCCTTGGTAGGAGAAATGCTGCACATAAATTGTATAAATAAATAATTCTTCTTTCCACATGTAACCCCGCATAATTCAAAGTGCAAGTTAAGGAATCCTCATTCAGAAAAAAAAGGTGTTCAAGGGTGTCCAGTGTTAATCCAATCTGCCTCACTTCCTACACTACCCCACCAAATGTTGTCAAATTATGTTAAAGATACCACCCAGGCCAATCTCCCAAATTCCAATAGATATGCAGTGCAGGGTAAGAAAAATTCCCTCATCAACTTTTTCTAATATTGCCAATAAGAGGTGTGATAGTCACAAATTCCTACCCAGCTGTGAAACAACCACACTATCTTTCACTGCCCCCAAGCACAGGTGGGTAAGCTTATTGTGAATGGCAAAAGAGAACAAGCAGGGGGCAGATGGGGCATGGCATAACAGAATTGTTCCCAACTGTGACCATCTCTTCTGAAAGGTGTGAACATTCTTTCTGCTTCTGCAGCCCATAGATTCATCCCCCTAACTCCTCTGCCATCAAGCACTTAAAAAAACTCAAGGATTCATCAAGAAAATTTGCAAAATTCATACATTTTGTAACAAGTCTATAGAGTGGGAGCAAGCCTTTCCAACCAGGATTGGGACAAAATATTGAAGGCTTTTTTTTTTTTTTTTTTTTTTTTTGGTAGCAACTTCTATGGCAAGTATTATAGATAATGGTGTGCCTTTCATTGAAATGCAGTGACTCGAAAAACATTTTGAGCTTTAATGGACTCTTCATAGAGTCTAAATATGAAAAAAATGGTATCACCTAGCTAGGGTTAAGAACGGGATTTAATAAACTCATGGTCTGGAGTAACTCCAAATTACAATATTATATTTTGTATAGAAAGACAAGTTTGTTACAGGAGTTTCTTGCCCGAATTTCCTTTTGGGGGAAAAAGAAGCACCCTCTCTTGCGCTGTGCTCAGTATTCTGTACTGTTCAGCCTGTCCAGTGTCAGAGTGACATTGCAAGCAGTGCAATCTAATTCATCAGATTATACAATGACAAATACAGTTTCTTTCCTGCCTTTAACCATAGTAAAGTCTAAGCCATGATTGAAATTTACCAATCAAATAGTGCTTTTTGAAGTTAGGGCAAATATGCATAATTTTCTTTGAAGTTTCAAATGCTAAGGACTGGTTTTTGTAAAAGCTGGCAATATTTTGTTCACATTATTTTGTCAATTAAAATGTTTTGGTCTTTGGATTCTTTAGATCTGAGTAATGAGCATTTGATGAAAAATACCAAAGCCCAGTTCATATACTACACAGAACTCTTATCCATCTTCTGGTGAGGTAATTGTAACATCACAATTGAATTGCAGAGAGGTGAATAAACTCCCTTTCCTTCTATTTAGAAAACTATATTTAGACTGTGAAATCTGAGGACTACACTTCCCAACCAGCCTTTCTATTAATAAATTGAACTGAAATTTTCCTCCACTGCTATTACATATTATGCTCAATAAATATGAATAGGAAAGCTGTCTGTTGCCAAAGTCTGCACAAGTTGTTAAAAATGCATAATAGAAAAGCTAGAATGGTGGCCTGGACCCTTTGTTCAACTTGTGTGTGTGTGTGGGGGGGGGGGGGGGGACAAGCCAAACTTTAAGCTGGAAATCCCCTCTCTCCCTCCTTCCTACTGAAAAAGAAATGGTTGCATTGATTGAGAGCAAGCAGTGCTTAAATGTTTTGTTTACCTTCATGAAATGGAGACCTGCCAATCTGGCTCAGAGTGGTATACTCCCCTTCCTTATTTGTAAGATTTCCTGCAGTCTTCAGAGAGGTTGGCCAACACATCTGGATTTCAATGAGGATAAAAATCTATATTTGGTTGGCTTTTTGTTTTGTGTACACAGCTCATTGTTTCTGCTCCCCAGAGCACTTAAGAGTCATTATCAGAATCTGAAGGGCACTTCACCTCTGCCCTTTTGCAAGCACCAGTTTAGGTCATGTTTCACCCCTTCACTCTTTGGAGATTAGCCCCCAATTTAGAAGGACCTTAAAAACAGACACATATACAAAGAATCCATCTTGGACCTCTCTCTGACCTGCTTCCCTGTCAAAAACCTGGTCCCCTGTTTAGCAATCTTAGAGTCTGGGTTCCCTTGAGCCACCCTAGATTGCTCTTCAGATCAAAGGATGAGAAAATCCATGTGTGTGTTTAAGCTTATAGTACCTTAGGTTTGCCTACATCCCTCTTAGATTGATCAGGAATAGAGTTTTAGTACCCTTGCTATTTCCCCCTCATTTACTTTGAGAAACAACTTGCACTGAGAATAGACTTTTTTGTTTGTTTCTGCTGCTATCATTGTCTTTCTACATCATTTTTACTTGAAGTCACACTGGTTAATTGTCCACTTTTAAAACCTTCAGCCTATAAACTCCTGGAGAAAGATAGTGTACGGAAGATCTCCCTCCCTCCCCCACCAGTAAAAGCAGTGCACTGCTCTATACACTGGCATCATCCAAATCTGATACATACAGTTATTCTCAGCATTTTGAAAACAATATTGTACCTGCCTATCAGCTAGAAATTAAGGACGAGCCTTTTGTTAACAAAAAGATCTATCTACTCAAGTTCATCAACAGCAACATGGCTGAATACAGAGAAATGCAAACACCAAATGCTTAAAAACAGCTCTAGCTCTGTGTTGGTATGGAAAAAAATCTATCTCTTTTGTTTTGCTATTATTAATTGTTGTCAAATCTACAAATGATTTAGGATGATCCTATTATTAATAGTCTAGCTATTAACTGCCCTCATAACATTTTATAAAATCAGGGCTGTGATTTCCTTTACTGTCTATTGACTTGCAGTGTGTTCCTCCTCTTTTCCTACTGTCTTCCATTTTGGTGAGCATTATTTATTTATTTTCTAAGTGGTCATGTCATGTATGATCAAAGTACAATAGCCTCAATTTATTCATTTTGGCTTCTGGGAAAAATTCAGGCTTAATATGATCAAGATAATTTTTTTTGTGTGTGCATTCAGCAATCCATGGTATCTGTAGAACTCTTGTCCAACACGAACACCACATTCAAATGAGTTGATTTTTTTCCCCTGACAGCTTTTTTTTTTCACTTTAGAGCCATACATAGAAATCGGAAATATTATGGCATGGATGATCCTTTAGATCATCCAATTGTTTAATACTTTCTTAAGGGGGGGAGGGATTATAATGTTTAATGTTATATTTTAATCTTGTCACATTTTATTGTTGTCAACCGCCCGGATTGGTTCGCCACAGGGCGGTATACAAATAAATATTATTATTATTATTATTAGAGTTATATTCAGTTATATTCAATTATACATCTTTACACTGGAAGATCTTACCTAGCTCCTTCATAACATACCTCTCAAATGCTATTCTTCTTCTTGTTTCTTGACAATTACCTCCATTTTCATCAATGGCTTAATAAAGTTATGGAAAATTCTTAATATTTTGAAATTGTCATAATCAATAATGTATTCTCTTGTCAACTGATTAAAAAAGAAAAAAAAGAAAAAAAATGAAAAAATGAAAAATGAAAGAACAGTTGTCTTCATCATCCAGAGGTTTGCTTTCTCCTCCCTTTTTTCAATTAAATTTTTTGAATATGAATATTTTTTTGAATTTTGGTAAATTATAATCAAAATCAACTAAAAGACCTCACCAATGTCTAATTCAATGGCAATGCAGAAGGGAAAGGACTTAAAGCCATTGTCTTGTCCCTGGGCTAGAATTTGACATGTTTTGCATGGGTAGCCCACATTACAGTCTGGCCTGTATTTCTTGTCATTTGGTGACAGCATCCAACAAGTAAGTCTGAATTCTTTTAGTGCATTTCCACTTAAAAATAATTTGTTTGATGCAAGTTAGGGGCTATACAGACTGACACTTTGTGCCAGCCTTGGGGTGGAATGGGGTCATGGCAACCACACATGACCTGCCCAAACACCATCCAGATGCCAGCATCACGCTGCCTGGCTGCCCACATGGCAGGTGGCATCACGCCATTTCTTTGGAGCAGTACAAAGAAATGTGGAAAAGCCGCCACCGCCACCACAGCAAGGTTGGCTTTTTGCCACTCCAGAAAGGAGTGGCATTTAGGGGCTTCTTTTTAGAGTGGCAAACTGCTGGATCGAGGTCATGGCCCTGATCTGGTGAGGAAAGGGGCAGCCAGAGGTGGTTCTATTGGGGCCATCTGTTGAGCCCCTTAGTAAAAAAGATTTGTGTCTCCTACCATTCAGTTAAATTAAAAATAGGCCTGAAACACAGGTCAAATAAAGAGCTTTCAGCTGCTGTTGAAGCATGGCATTCAAATGATACACACCTCCAAAGTGTGCTGGAAGCCACTCTGATGCTGTGATCCAGTCCTTTGGACCAAATAAAAAGGGAATGAAAATAATCTGGCTTCTGGTGGTGGCCATCTTGGGACCATGGCAATGGTCTGCTTTGGAGGTGGGCTGTGTAGTTGCTGCAGCCCTTGCATGATCATGGCTACTCTTTATTGGCCATGTGCTTCACCCCATAAAGAACTATTCCTCTGCACATTGTGGATGTATTCATGTGCAAAAAGAATGCAGTTTGACACTACTTTAATTGTCATGGCTCACTCCTGTGGAATCATGAAATTTGTAATTTGGCAAGGCAGCAGAGGGCTCTGACTGACCTGGCTGAACACCTCACCAAACTAGAAATCCCAGGATTCCATAGGTTGGAGCCATGGGAATAAAAGTGGTGTCAAACTGCTTTATTTCTACAGCATGGCAGTGGCTTCTGTCATTTTTCAGTTATTGTCAATTGCAAGATATAATTTATTGGAATTTTTATTTAAAGGAACAAAGCAAAGGCCTGGCCAGTGTATGGCTCACAAACTGGATGTAAGGCACAAGGGTTGTTTATCCAGCATGTACTTTTTCTTAGAAACCAAAGAATCTCAGTTATATGTCTAGTGATGACAAAGGTAATCTAATATTACAAGCAAAACTGAATAGGATCTTACAAGAAGAAAGTGATTTTATTTCCTTCACAGTTTTTCAGGTTATTTTTCCACCCAAAATTAAGTTTCACTTGATATTTATTTACTAAGTTATATCCTGTCTATCTGCCAAAATTGACACACAAGACAGCTAACAATGATAAAATTCAAATAAAACAGAAAATTATTTTTTTAAAAAAGCCATAGCTGTTTCATAGAGCAACTAACTAGTTAATCCCCTTCAAGAACAACCTAGTTTAACAACTGACAGCCAAAGGAATGTAACAACAACAACAACAACAACAGCAACATCTTTGCCAGGTTGTAGAAAGACAAAAGGGGAGAAAACATTTTAATCCTCTTCCCATTTAGCATGGAGTTCCATAAATTGGAGGTAGCCATTGTGAAGTCCCTATCACACATCCCATCAAATATACAGTACGGAAGGGTTTCCACCAAAGAATATGAAACCTGTGCAGACTGTTACAGAAAATGCATGCTTTCAAGCTCTAAGGGTTTGATATGTTATAACAAAGACTGTGAAGTATGCCCAGAAATGAACAAGAAACTAATAAATCATTTTACATGGTCCCAATGAGCAGCCTATTTAAAATCAGCCATACTTGGAATATGATATAAAAGTAATTATTTCCTGAAAGGGCACAGTTAACGAACCTGCTATATCTAAAGCTTAAAATAAATCAACAAACTATGCAAAGGCACTCTGGCCATCACTGAAATAATGTTTCCAGTCTCAGGGGTAAATCCAGAAGCATACTCAAACTGTGGACCTGAGTCTCTAAAAGGTGTGTAAGCCCATCTGACACAGGATGCACCTGCATTCTTAAATTTGTCTTTTGGCTGATCAAGATGATCAGTCTCTGACACATATATATTTTTAAATCAGCAGTAATGTTTCTATCTTTTAATCAGGAGTGGAATAATCTCTTGAGTTCCTGCCCCTCGAAAAAACAAACAAACAAACAAACAAAAAAGATCTTGCCCAATTGTGGCTAGATATAGTAGTTGATTATATCAGTAAGCTCTGTTGTTATACTTGTTTAAGCTGCCTTCATTTATGTTACTAAAAACATTGGTATGGAGTCATGATTTTTTGTGCCTACAGGAACACTATAAGCTGTTGTCTTCTATGCCTTCATTTCAAACTGCCCTGTTTCACACACAGAGAAACACAAGCAAATACACACACACACACAGGGAGGGAGGGAGGGAGGGAGGGAGAGAGGGAAGAAGCTGTTTCCTCATAACTTTCCAGTAATACAGATGTGCCAGAGGGTGTTTCTTAAATATCAATCTATATTTCAAAAGCTGTTATTTCAAATCAAATTGCACCTCACCAACATCTTTTTGTTCTTGCAGTCAAGCCAAAACTGGTCAGATATCTTTGAGATAGCTGAAAAGCAGTAATTGTGTGCCATAAGACCAGCCCATGGTCTTTAAACTGAAGAAGGAATATAACTCAAGTTGAAATTGATGTGTTGATGACCAGTTTTCTGCAGATACCCTTGAAGGAAATCCCATAGAGTTGAGTGCATCTTGTGCTCTCTCTCTCTCCATCTCTCTCCCTCTCTGTGTGTCTTTCTGTCATCTCTCCTGGCAGCACTAAATTCATTTTCCAGCTTCTCTGCAAAATTCTACCCACCCGTGCTACTCCATCTCTCTCTCTCTCTCTCTCTCTCATTCTCTCAGCATCCTCCTTTCTTGGAGCCATACTATTTTCTATGCCACTTTTTCTCTTTCCCTGTCTGAGCCATCATTCTCTCCCCCCCCCTTCCTCCATCTCTTCTGTCCCTTTTCTCCCTCCCTTTCTTCCACCAAACCTGCACCAATCTTTCACTGTATCAGAAAGGATGTCTCCGGGCTTTGTGCTTCTCACCACCACAAGCATATACCCTCCCCTTTCTATCCTTTTGGTACCTCCATCTCCTGGAAGTAATCTTCAACGAGAAATTATCCCATGTACAAGCCAGGCCTCAGTCTGGCCTTTTTTTGTTTGTTTGGATCCTCCCCTGCTCTCTCTCACTTGATTTTGAATCCACTTTCATGTATGTGATTCTGAACTTCTATTGTCATGTATTATTTCTGCCATGCTTCCATCTGGTTTGTTCAGATGGCTGAAAAGCATATTTGGCTTGTTTTTCATAAATGACTTTTTTAAAAAAAATCAGATCTTTTCATACTTTGGTTGTGATTCTGAATCAGCTACTTAGCTATGTAACTGGGTTAGGTACATAGCTAAGTGCTGCCCCCTGCTAATCTGGACTATCCAGGCAGCAACCACTATGGACATTATCACACGGGGGAAATCTGTTGGTTAATCCACACAAATCCCAAACAAAAACTGAATTTGCACCTCACGATTTCACACGATGTCGCACAGAAACTGGTCAGAAACTGGACAGAAACTGGTATTATCCGAGATCTTTTTAATTTCGGGAGTTTAGAGGAAATGCATTTGCGAAATTACAGTAATTTCGCATTTACTGTAATGTGAAAAGCAAATACGCATGGACAATTCTCTTTTAAGACCTGGAGGAGAGCCAAGAGGAGGAGGAGGAGGGGCCTCCAGGGAGGGAGAGTCCCAGGCTCCTGCCATGAAGGGAAGGCAAGGCAAGGCAAGACAAGGAGAGGGAAGCTTGGGACAGAGGAGAAGTTTGGCATTTGGGATGGAGGGAAAAGGAGGGGAAAGAAGGCTTCCTTCGCAGCCTCTGTGGGTGGATGTGGGTGCAAGTGTGGGGTGTGCTTGTGGAGCAACTTGGAGATCCATCTCACCATGACGTTCTGCCCTGCAGGTCCTACAAAGGGGAAATGCTTATGGGGGGGGGGGCATGGAAGCTACCTCCAGTTTCCCCCTCTCCTGGGCATCATCCAAGGCTCTGGCTCTCCCCAGGGAACACCCAGCCCTTCCTTCCTTCCTTCCTTCCTTCCTTCCCTTTCCTCCTCCTCCTCCTTCCTTGCCAGCTCTGCCTGTGATCCTACCCTCCTTGCTCATCTCCCCAGCAGCTGACAGTCTCCAATGCCAGGAAAGGAGAGAGAGAAAAGGGAGGCTGAGCCATCTCAATCCCTCCCTTGCTTCGGCTTGCCTTGCCTTGCCTTTCCAGCCTCCTCCTCCTCCTCTGCTCTCTTGAGAGGTCCTAACCCCAATGGAAGGGGGTTAGGACCTATGCAGGAGGACATGACCCCAAATGGAGGACAGTCTGACATTTCCTCCTGGGAAATGCAGGACCTGCCCTTTAAAAAGGAGGAGTCTGGTCACGAAACACACCCATTTCCAGTACATGTACAGGTTCTTTTCACTTGTGTATGAAAGTTAAAAATGTCTTTTTTCGCTTTTAACTGAATTCCATTATTACTGTAATTACGTGTGAAAAGCTTTTGCACAATTAAGCTCTTTTTTCGCTTTCTTTTCGGGATGCTTCATTTCCACTTTATTATCTCTTTAACAACGAAACTGGCCCATGTGTGATAACGTCGTATGAGTAATAAGTGTCTGTTCTCTTCTCAATCACAATGAGGCTCACTGTTGTTTTCACTCTTATGAGTGATCTCTGGTGTGTCAGTCCCCCCCCCCTTCACTGAAGAGCAAACCCCTGTTGCTCACAGCAGCAGCTGTCTGCTATGTGCAGATTGGGGGACTTTCATGATCCCTACATATTCCCAAAACTATTTAATATGTAGGGACCATGAATATGAACCAGTCAAAATGTGTAATTTTAAGTTACACATTCACAACTGCAATAGTTAATTTCAGTCTTTGTTTCTTTCTTGGGAGGGAGAGAAAGAGAGAGGAGAATGTGGTATAGATACAAAGTTGATGGATTTGATCAATGCTATCATTGGTCAACCAAAGAAAAAACAAACAAATTATCATATAAAACTGAATAGCATTAGATTCTTGCTGTATGATTTATTTCAGAGGAAGGAACTGGCAAAACTGGCTCTGAGTGTTCCTTGCCTCAAAAAACTCTATGAAATCCACAAGGTCACCATAAGTCAACAAGCATGTTTAAGGCACATATACACACACTTTAACCATACTTATTAACAGTTTTCTAGTGACAGCTAGGTCAAGGGAACCATATATTTCTTCACTCAGGTTTCACAGTTGTGAAGGACATGCACCTTCTTAGCCACAGAAGTTTGCCTTGACATCACTATTGTCATTCTGTTTTCAGAAGAGTGATTTAATACAACTCTTAATTCACAGATCAGTTTCTCACATGAACAACAGGAATTCATATCAGATTAATTTCTTACAAAAAGGGGATTGATTTCTATAACCTCAGTTAAAGTGATAACAAAATCTAAATTGCACATTTCAATACAAATCAAAGTACATAAGAAGAAAACTCTTCTACTTCACAGGCTTAACAAGAGTTACAACTGGTAAACTATGGGGGGAAGCACACCGGGTGTCGGGGACGCCCTGGGATGGAGCGCCGCGGGACTGCAGCCTCCGCACCGTGGCACTCCGGCGGCGTCCCTGAAAGGAGCACAAAAATAGCACTGCTTTCAGAAATCAGGGAAAGTGTGCCCTAAACGTGTAGGGTGCACTTTCCCTGACTTTTCCGCCGCAGCATGTCCGGACGCTGCGGCGGGAGGTTGCCCCCGGAGCGCCGGCCATGCGGAGGGCCAGCTGCTCCGAGGGCAACCTCGGGAAGAGGAAGGGGTGCTGCTCGTGCGGCTGCCCCTCGTCTTCCCTGCCTCCAAGACAACTGTATTAGTCATCTGCCGAGGCCCCCAGTCTTTTTCAGGCATGAAGCACATTATGAAGATCATCAAGGACAATTTCTATTTAACTTCTCTTTACCTCTAAATATACAAGTAATTCAAATAAACAACATTTCAAATTAGGATTGTGTTCATCTCTCATATTTCTGGGAAGATTTTCCATTTCCCTTCTCAGAATCTATGACCCTCTGTTAGTTTAGATATATTTTCCAATGGAAGTTGCCACTTTTTGTGTATATTTTAAAGTATGTGTGATTTTGTGTATATTTTTTAAATTATACACATTATACAACAGTGTACATCTACCATTTTGACTGAAGTGTGCTAGCATGTATTTTTTGAAATTTATACAGTTTTCCAAGCACAATTTACCATTTTCTAATGGGCATATTTCTCCAAGTCCTGAACATGCAGATTTCTGAAAGAGGATATGCAGTGGCAATTGATGACTCCTATGTCACTGAAGTAGTGAATCAATTCCATGCTTCAGTATGAATGTAAAAGAAACTATCCAAATAGCTAAACCTACTTTGGGGATTAGAGTCAGTGTGGAGTAGTAGTTTGAGCACTTGGCTACTACTCTGGAGACCAAGATTCAAATCTGCCCTCTGCCATGGAAACCCACTGGGTGACCTTAGGCAAATTGCACTCTCTCAGCCTAGCAAAGGCAAACCCCCTCTGTACAAATCTTGCCAAGAAAATCCTGTGATAAGTTCACCTTTGGGTCTCCATAGATTAGAAATGATTCAAAGGCACACAATAACAACTATGGAGATGGGTTTAAGGATCTTGGTTAATTCCTTTAGAATTCAGAATAAATCTGAAATTTATTCCCTGTTCTCCTGCCATGGAAGCCACCTAACATCACTGGAAGTGAAAGTCCAGCTACACTGTACAAATAGTGAAGTTTTAATACCAATTTTAATATTGTAGCTCTAGCCTATAGATTCCTAAGATTTGTTAGTTTTATAAATTCTTTAACCTATGCCAAAGCATACTGGTGTCTCACAAAGTTACAAATCTTGTGATTCCATAGGATGTAGTCATGGCAGTTAAAGTAGTGTCAAACTGCATTATTTTTACAGTGTAGATATACCCTGTGCCTGATCTACAAACATTCACACATCTTTTCTCCTTTGTACGCCAGACAATGAAGATATGATGATGATGATGATGATGATGATGATGATGATGATGATGATGACAATGACATCAACAATGAGCAGTCAGACAAAATTTTGTGGTATTAATTTGTTGCTATGACAAAGTCTTTTAATGGAGGGTGTTACAATATTATCCATTTTGTTATGTTTTAAAGCATATCATTATGCTTGCCATTTCCTTCCTCTGAGGCTGAATGAGTGTGACTTGCCCAAGGTCACACAGTGGTTTCCATGGCTGGGATTCAAACCCCAACCTCCAAAATCATAGTCCAACACTCAAACCACTACACCACACTGGCTCTTTAAAATTTTATAAATTAGTGTTATTTTTAATAGGAGAGTTTATTTAATAGTTTCAACATTTATTTTTGAAATTTCATTTGGCTTTAGCTATAATTTGCTTCAATCCTTGTTGTGAAATTCTTTTGGTTCCATATTTGTGGGGGAAGGTGAGATATAGAACAAATTAATAAGTTATTTGAAAAATATTTCATACTTTTCTATTGTGCCATAATAAACTGCCGGTACTTTCATTGTATGTATTGTATTATTATTTTATAATTGTTGTATTGTATTGCAATCCAGCTATTTCTTGATAAATGGAATGCACGAAATTTATTCTGGTCTCATTTGGGGCTTTTAACTATTATTTCACATCTGATTATACCCATTAAAGCCAGAATTCCAAAGAATTGAGCCTGATCATACATCAGGGTGAGGATTCCTTGATGCACTAGAAGTTTATGAACTGCAGCACCCATTATCTTTCAACACTGGGCATGCTGGGGGGGGGGGGGATGATGAAAACTCAGTTCAACAATACTGGCAGGGTACACATTGTCAGTACTGCCATATCAGGACCAGGGAGAAGACTTTAATTTGATACTGGAAGATACGCTTCTCCCACAATATTTCAAATGTATTGTGTAATCCAGGAACTATGTGTATAACTAAACCTTGAAGCCTGATTTTTGCTTTTAATTTGCTAGCACCCTGAAGCCTCTCAGAGGACCCACAATATGTTTAAAGATATGCTTATTTAATGTTTGCCACTAAAAAGAGTTGTGCTTCTCATATAGACTTATCCTGGCTTTTTATTATACGTAGAAAAAGAGAAATTATGTCTAAACCCACGTGCTGTCTCAGATATGATCTCATTTTCTTCTTCATGAATTGTGAGTAACACAGGTCATTGTTTCTACTTACCTGTACCATAATAATGCTGTCATCTCTGTGAATGGTTCCTTGTCACACTGCCCACACTATTCTTCCTGATAGCATGTTTTCATTGAAATTGACTAAGTTATGCAGTTACCTGGAATTTTCCCACATATCACCAGGGCAAGTGGAACAAGAGTAAGGCACTGCAGATCCTCTTTATTAGAAACAGCACTTTTCTTTATTGAACACATTTTATAGGGATTACTAGAGAATCAATGCATGAGTCACCTCTCCAGCTGAAGATGAGCATTTGCTTTCCAATCTTTTTGTGACTTTTGGAGATAGAGTGACATGATACACAGACACACAGACACAAACACAGACATATATATATATAGAGAGAATGAAAAACATGACACAGGGACACATCATGCACTAGAACTATCTGGAAAACAAACTTGATGAATTAGCTACAAAGTCTCAATTTTTTTGTGAAAAAGAATCTGAATCAATCTTGACAACAATAAGTTAAAGAGAATTGTTGAAATCATGTTAGTGAGTGATAAGACACTATACCTGCTAGATTAATACAAATATAAACTAGTCCATTAATTTTCCCATTTCTTTCATTCTCCTGGTAGATTTTAAGAATATAGCTGTGTTAGTCTGTATAATCAGTATGTAGAGAGATCTTGTAGCACCTTTGAGACTAACTGAAACAAATAAATTGGCAGCATGATCTTTCATAGACTTTAATCTACTTCCTCAGATGCATTTGGTGGAGTGGAAGCCAGGCACAGACATATATATGCCATTTCAGTACTGGGGTCAGATAGTGTTGAAATGTGTGTAGTGAATTAGGAAACCATTGCCCTGAGGGATAAAGACAATGATTTCCTGACTCACTACACACATTTCAGCACTATCTGACCCTATCCTCATGGGAGTGCCCCACATTTGTCTATTCCCTTCTCCTCAGGCTCGTCCAGGGGTAGGCAAACTTTCCCCTTTAAGGGCCAAGGGACTTCAGCTCCCAGAATCCCAGGAGCTATTGGCCAACATGGGACTATTGGCCAACATGGCTGAGGCTTCTGGGAGTTGAAGTCCCTCGGCCCTTAAAGAGGAAAGGTTGCCTACCCCTGGATTAGTCCCTTTGCAAAACCGGATCTGCCAGTTGATTTCCATGCATAAAGACCAGTTTCCTATGTCCTTTTACACTAACAACCATCATTAAAACTTTATTTCCATACAAAAAGGATTTGTAATTTGAATTTACATCCTCACATCCCAATGGCATATATATGTCTGTGTCTGGCTTCCACTCCACCAAATGCATCTGAGGAAGTAGACCAAAGTCTACTAAAGCTCATGCTGCCAATTTATTTCGTTCAGTTAGTCTCAAAGGTGCTACAAGATCTATGTACTTTCATTTCTCTTGTGGCAATTTGAATTAATTAAAATTAAGATCATCATTCCAGTTCAATTAAATGTGGAACACTTATCATAACATCTACTATACCTGGATATCTTGTTCAATGTGTGATCCAATCTAGATCCAGAGAACTTGCCACAGAATGCATATGTGTGTTAATGAATGTATTTTAGCCTCTGCTTTCTGTCCTATTTTATGCTCTTTGTGAAGCTTATAGCTCACAATAGGACAAAAATAAAACAAAATAGCCAGCAGGTTTTCAGAAAGAAAAAACAAACAAACCAAATTCCCAAAAGTCAGTACTGAAATGTTTTTTAGAAAGTGTGTAGAAAGGATAATAGTCAGTTTCCTGGAATGTTGTGTAATGAAGACCTTGAAATGGGGAATTACTAAAGTCCAAGTCTTCTATGGGATATTTTATCCTGTGTTTACGGAGGTGCCCAGGGAATAGACTGATAGAGACAAAGCTTTCCACATGAACTGTAATTTATTTGGGGATTCAAACATACAAAGACACCCTAACATACAATCATACACCGAAGAACTCAAGAGTAAAGTAGTTAGGTTGGATAGGAAACACAAGACTTTCTAATGATGAGAAATGGTGAAGGAGGCTGCTCCAATGATGAATGAAGATGAATAGACTCAACCATTATGAAAAATAAAAGGACAACAGAAAGAGCCAGGACCCAAGTCAGAGTTCACTGTGGCGCAGTGTCACCATGAAATCTAGCCAGACCCCAATGTGATTTTGGGGAGCATTTATACCCCTAAACCTAGCCTGAAGCGAAGAGTTGCGATTGTATATCACAGGATTCTGATTATTACTCTTTGAAGGAAAAATTTTTCAAGAAGAGGAGTTGGGATATTAATGTTATCTCATCTCAGCCGGACACATCCTGGCTGGCACTCATAAATCCTCTAGGTGTGAATGTCCTGCTTAGCAGCTCCTTGGCATGGCAGGGACTCAAAAGGGGTCTTTATATTAAATCTGCTATCATAACAGTTGAATCATACATCCTGGGTGTGATCACTGAGATGATTCTATCCTACACCCCTACTTACATCCTATGATGATTGCAGCCAGTGCAAAGTCTTGCCTGACACCCGCAGGTTTGTGGAAAGCAGCAGTTCTTAGGAGTCAAACCTGTTTTGGGACCAAATTGAGGAGATCAGAATCAGCACACTGAATGGATCATGGCAACAAAATGGGAAGATATGTTCTTCTTTTGTCTTTTTTGTGACTGATCTGTGATTGTAATAAACCTGATAGAAACTGGAAGGGAATGAAGTTGGCACAGTATTTATGTCATATGATCCAAAAATCCCACATACCACAGTCTAACCACTGCCCCCCCCTCCCCATTAACAGGTGCTTTTCCATGATATCCCCATGTGATGCACATTTCAATGCACTAATCTGGATGTAATCATTGAATTCATTAGTTTTTCATCCTGGAAAACAAACAGCTCCAACGGAACATTGCATGGATTGACCATGATGGTGGGAAAGGGAAGAAATCCATAGGTAGCTGTGCATATCCCTTTTGGCACATAATACCTCATCATCTAGAATATGATAGCAACATTAATTTGTATCAATTGATTGTGTTTTCATTACATGACATGTGACAAGGCAAAATATATTCAAGAAAGAAGCAAATGACAGGAAAGATGTTGCTTGAATGATGAGCTCATTCATCTTTACTTAAGGCAAAGGACTTCATCAGCTTATTAAGTGCCATGATTTACAATAACCTATTTGAAGACAAAGAAAAAAAACCCAGATTTTAAATATTTCTTTGAATGTAAAGATCTAAAGACAAGGATCAAGCTACCTTAAGTACCTACTTTGGATAGAAAATGTGTAGTGCCTGGAGTTTCTGCACTGGAACCCTTGCAATCAGAATGTGAAGTCTTACCCTCTGCAACCAAGGGCCTTTGCAGACTGCCAGAAATAGTGCAAATTGAGTCCACTTTAAGGGTTAGGGTTAGTGCTAGGGAATCATGGGAATTGTTTTTTGTTTTTTTCTGAGACATTGAGCCTTCTCTGTCAGAGAGTTCTGGTGCCGCAATAAAATACACTTCCCATGATTCCCTAACCCTAACCCTAACCCTTAAAGTGGACTCAATTTGCACTATTTCTAGCAGTCTGCAAAGGCCCTAAGAGTTTGCCAACAGGTGCTTTTACATACCATTAATGCAACTATCCAGAAGGCAGTACTGAAGGTTTTAGTTAACTAGTTCTCACAAGACCTAAGTGACCAATAGGGTTTCATCTTATCCTAAAGCCTCAGATGATGAGATACTTTAAGGATGGGCATCTGTGTTTCTTTAGTTGTTTTTGTACTGCAACTTCCCTCGGCCTCAGCCAACATATGCAATAGAGCAATTCTGGTAGCTGCAGTCCACCAACATCTGGAGGACCACTTCCTCATTTCTGAGTTAACTGCTCAAGACAAACTATAATAAATAATAATAATAATAATAATATTTTTTTATTTGTAACCTGCTCCTCTGCTCGGCAATTGGGGTGGCGTATAGCAAGGTTAAAAAGACAACAATTAAAACATTCCATCATCCCACACCCTAACCCTCCCACCCCTTAAGATTGAATTAAACTGCAATAGAAGTAAAATCAGAATTAACACAAATAAAATACAATAAAATCAATTCCTTGGCTAACATGCCGTGGAGGCAAGAGGGATAAGTAGCAGATCACCTCCAGTTAGCCGGGCAGTTATTCCGGGAAGGCCTGCTTACACTGCTTGAGTGAACACTAAATTCCCAGATGTTCTTACATACTTACTTGGTCCTCTTATCATTAGTCTTGAGATAAAATACATTTTGTAGAGTTTTAACAAGGTATTTAAGAGCTGCATTTCTTTCTTAATGGAGAACTCTGGAAAAGTATCATATCTGTTTCTCTGTACAGTTCTTTGTCATATTACTGTGACTTTTAAATAAGAGGAAAGGGGGGAGGGGACCTTTCTTATTACATTATTATTGATGTGAGAAAAGGGCAGCATACATTTTAACCAGCTATGTTCCAAGTAAGGCCATTGTGCTGAAAGTGCTCTGATCAATTTAATATTATGTTCTATAACTTGTTGGCTGCTTTATTGCCCTTCTGGTTTGCAGCCTTGAATGTGTCAAGAAGGGGAAGAGAATTTAAA
Organism: Phrynosoma blainvillii; assembly: GCA_026167975.1. Classification (NCBI taxonomy): domain Eukaryota; kingdom Metazoa; phylum Chordata; class Lepidosauria; order Squamata; family Phrynosomatidae; genus Phrynosoma; species Phrynosoma blainvillii. The sequence goes on from JANUYF010000003.1 coordinate 200,571,434, forward strand.
TGGCAAAAAGGTCAAATTAGTAAAAGTAGAGAGCTACATTGTATGGCGCACCCCTGCCATACGCAGGCTCATCAAACGTGGATTCAAGGTCAAGAAGACGGTGAGCCCTACCACTCTTAATGGCATGTGTGCTTGTGGCATGTGTGCACCATGGCATGCAGGAGTGTGCCACCATTGAAATCAACAGGTCTTGAGGTCCTGTGGTATTTCCCTTACATGGGGGGGGGGGGGGGGAGGGCAGAACGGATCCTCTGTGTAAAACAAGGGTACACTGTATATTGATCACAACACCTACATTTCTGTTGTCTAAAATTGTTTTGACAAGGAGTTCCTAAAAATGTGTTCTGGCAACATAGTTACAATGGGAGAGGGAGAAAGTATAGCAGGACAACTTCTAGATTAAATCTGGTTGTTTTATAGTAGTTATTCTGAGCATACTATTTGATGCTTTCAAATAATATGGGCTAGAATTCATTCCCACATTTATACATTGTATAGGAAGGCATTTAAGGGGGACTGCAGATGGACGGCTCTGGGCCACCCCGGGAAGTGATGGATCAGGGCCGCAGCAACTCCACTCTGCAGCCCCAATCCTCCCTTTTGCTGCCCCCCAAAAAGTGGCAAAATGCTGCTCCTTTTAGGGGCAGCAAAAGGCTGCCCTAAGAACCAGCGTGTGGCTCTTCAGCACCCTTTTCGGTGCAGCATGTTTGAATACTGTGCCGTAAGGGTGTCCTGACGCCACGCACCATGCGTAACAGCACACAGCGTCAGGTCAGCATCAGCATGGGGTTGGGGTGGCCAACGTGCAGCTGCCCCACCCCAACTCTGCCTCCAAGCTGGCCCTTTGGGCCAGCCTGAAGAAGCCCTAAGTTTGCAAACAGGAACTGAAATTTTTATATGACCATATCCATTGCTCTGTGGCTACACACAGAGGGGAAAAAAAGAATACTTCTTGAATTACATTATACACCAACTCATGGTCCTGGGGATCCTTGTCACCCCAGATCTGCCAGTTTTTTAATGAATGGAAAGTTTTGCAAATGAAAGGTACTCTTAGAACATATTACCAGTACAGATGTCTATGTAGGTGGAGCAAAAATGGTCAGATGTGATGGCTGGATGAAATGGCCCAATCGAGCAAATAAACATATTCCAGCCTGTTCTCTTTCTTCCTATCTTTCAGGAATCCTACACATAAGCTGTATGTCCTGGTAGAGGTTTTGAGAGCACTCTCTGAAGATTTTTTGATGGCTGAGTCTGACACACTCTATTTGAGACCTACAGATAAAGTTATGGCTTTAAACTAAGGCAGTCCAAGTTAGGGTTGAAAACAACTTGATTTATTTGTCCCACAGATTACAAAAGGACTCATTCTTAGTTCAACCCATGGACTAGATCCAGGGAGGAAACATTTCCCTCCAAATGTTTTGGACTAGTGTTCCCACTATCCATTACCATTGGTCATGTTGAATGGGGCTGATGGGAATTGTAGGCCAAACAATCCGGTGGGATAAGAACTTATGCTTGATCATGATCTCCATTCCCTGTTCATCTAGAATCAAAATAAAAGTATCTTTGCTAGAGTAGGCCAGGGTCATCATTTTCCCATCTGTGACCAACTAGATGTCTGTGTCAGTTTATGAACATGGTAAAAATGTGTATATATTCACATTTGTACTTTGAAGAGTCTGGGTCTTGCTCTCACAAAGGGTAATGATCCCAAGCCCAAAGGAAAATATTGCATCTAAGTGATCCAGCATGATGTAGTAGTTTGAATGTTGGACTGTGACTCTGGAGACCAGGGTTCTGTTTGGCCATGGAAACCCACTTGGTGACCTTGGGCAAGTCACACCCTTTAAGCCTCCTAGAAAGGCAAGGACAAATACTGAACAAATTCTGCCAAGAAAACCTATGAAGGGTTCACCTTAGGTTCACTATAAGTCAGAAATGACTTGAAGGCACACAATAGCAACAACAATGCATGTAGGGATTAGTAACTATGGGTTCGTATATGCAATCCTAATTTTTGCCTGGGATGTTAATGTCTCAGTTGTGTGAGATCTCATCTGATATATATCTCCCAGGTGACTTTCCTAAGTAATCATCTGTATCAATAATGGAAGTTGAAGATTATAGTCCCTCTCTTTAGAGACACAAAGCAGGTGGATAGAACATGATCCTCTGGTGAATCCCTTGCTTTGGGTGATCAGCTAATTATAGATATGCCAGGCTTCTAAAAAACTCACCATCTGGGGTCCAAGTAAGTATCTTTATCTAGTCTTTATTGACATTTGACCTGAGTAACAGAGAATGGTTATACCATAAACTGCTTACAACTAACATTAATAAGTGATTGTAGTAATTTCTTAAATAACATCAAAATAACATTATGCAGGTGAGAACTGGTATATCTAGCAGCTGGAAAGAAACAATTTCAGTTATTATAACATAACGTAGCCTGCATGTGATACTGTCACTAAGGTATGCCTCCCATTTTCTTACTCCTTCAGTTGAGAATAATAAATTGGCTGTGCTATTTTATGCTGATGACTTAGTTTTAAACAGAGCAAGCTTAAAGGATATTTGCTAATCTGGGGCAGCTTGGCAAAGAAGAAATGCTATCAATTTATTATACAAAATCTAAAGTGAACGTTTTAGGGAATAACTCCCAGCACCACAAACTATTTAGCGCAATAGAGGGAAACATCTGGCCTCAATCTAACACAGCCCTCCAGTGGCCAGAAATCTGTTTCTGGAAAGCCAAGAGAAAGCCAAGCCCATCTAGCCTTGGAATTTCCCTCTCATCTATTTTAATATCATAACAATTTAATTATGTTTTAATGTATCACTTTTCTATGTTTTTAATTGTATTGTTCTTTAAATGTTGTGAACCAATTTAAGTCCCAGTTCTGAGATATAAATTAATAATAATAATAATAATAATAATAATAATAATAATAATAAATTGTTCCCATCTACTGAGCAAGCAAGTGGTGGGGGTGTAATCCTCATGTTGTTTACAATCACTAAAAGGGCATACATTTTTATTGCTGGTTTTAATGTTAATGTCACAGTGATCTAACTATACCTGCTACATCCATTTTTAATAGGTTTAAAAAACGTTCAAAATTAGATTAGGCTTTACGTTATGCAGGTAAATTCCATTATGAAGAGAGACAGAGGTGTTTGGCATACTATCCTGTATACATATTCCTTTATTTATTTATTTTCTAGAAAATTGACTCTAAAGTTGAATAGTCTAGTGCTTATTCACACAACAAAGTTATAGCACTATGATACCATTTTAATTGCCGTGGCTGCAGCATCCTATGGAAAGCTGGGAACTGTAGTTTGGGGAGGCACTAGAGGAGCTTTCTGCATGAGAATTCTAAGTACACATCCTTAACTGTAAATTCCAGGATTCCATAGGATGTTGCCAGGGCAACTAAAGTGGAATACAACACTATAATTGTGCAGTGTGAAAGGGCCTCTGGAGTCTGTCAAATCTTCATTCAAATTAAGCTCTGTTCAGTGAAGTGTCTCTTTGATTAGATATAAAATGTGATTGAAATGTATTTTGATCTATCTTTTTTTTAAAGAAAAAATGATTTCTGTATGTATGAACATAAATCATAATGAGAAATATTAATACTGGATTTTTAGAAAGTAGATTTTGGTGATTTGGGAAGTCATACTCAGGAAGAAGATGCCAAGAAGTTGAAGGATCCACTGTGAATGAGAAGAAGCAGTACACTGTTTGTGCCTCTGTTAATTGGTGGTTTTTAGTCAAAATTTGATCAAAACAACAACCTATATATATATATATATACTCTATTTTTTTCTATCTGCAAATTTACACCAATAGAGGACGGTTGTTTGAAGATAATTTGCTAAGGTGAAAAACAAATGCATGACCCCTCACCAAGTCAAAGTGTATATTTTGGTTGGATTCATTACAATGTATTACTTTTGCACTGGGGAAAAATTTTTGGCACTTTTAGTAACAAAACACTTTCAAATCATACATCTGCAAAGTGGAATTTAAGTGATGGTCAAGGTGGTTGGCTCCTGTGTGCTCTACTGTGGGAAAAAGACATACTTCAAGGCTGTAAAAACAAACATTCACCAAGTATTGTTCACTGGTCTGAAAATCTCACTGCTTTAGTTACGCATTAATGTGTATTTTATAAATGCCAACATTAAAAAAAATGTTTTTTGGAAATGTGATCAACCTGGCCCACATTAATATCACATGTACTTCTTTCTTTTTCCTTTTTCTGTTCCTCTCCTTTCCCTCATTTTCACATTTCTTTGTAATTATATTTTTTAAAATATCTATAATGTACCAAGGACCATGTCATCTAAAGTCAATAAAATAAAATTATATATATATATATATATATATATATATACATATATATATATATGCTCCACAGGATAGAAAATCCCCAAAGTTCCTCTTCCCTCTTCTGGCAATAAAAAATATAATTGGGAGGCAGTCCAAGCTCTCATGCCACCTGAGGCAGGGAGTGAAGAACCACCAGCAACATTCTGCATACACAGAATATTATACACCGGAAAAGTACAGACCAGAGGCATACTCTCCTATATGAAAAAGGGCACGCAGATGTTATGGTGGTAGGAGGCTCTCTGAGATGGAGATAAGAAGCAAGCACAGCCCCACTATGCCTAGTTACTCCACCTTAATTTCTATGACTTGGCCTTGGAGGTAGAGAAGACTCTTCTGGATTTGATCCTCTTCCCCCCTGCCATTCCCTTCTTTTTTATCATGTCTGTCTTGGGATTGTAAATCTGAGGGCAGAGGACTGTCAAATTAACAATTTGTAAGGCACTTTGAGAGCCTTTGTGGCTGAAAAGCAAGGTGTAAATATTCTAAATACATAAATACATTTTTCTTTGACATGTTTAAGTGAGGGCATTCTCATTTGGGAGAGCTGCCTGTGATCTGCTGCTCCTTGAGATGGGTGGGGGATGCTACTCTTCCTTCTGACCTCTTTCCATCTTGCTTCTCTACTCCAAGCCAGCTCAGTCATTAGGCAGAATGAGGTCTCTGCCTAAGTGAATGGAGCATTCCCACCTCCAGGAGTACCTCTGTCCTCGGTCCCTTCTTCCTCTCTCTCTTACCATGCTGCCACAACCTTGCTCCTTTTCTCATCCTTCTGCCACCATTCTTGCCTGGCCTCATGTTGCCACCCCTCCCCTCCTCACACATGGTGCCCAACAACATGCCTCCCATTCCCACCCCCTTCCTCCACCCTCTCACCCACTTGCTTCACCTCCCACTCGTGCCTGCTTACCATCTCTCAACCAAGACTGGCTGCACAAAACAGTCCCTGCTACTTTGAGCAGAAGGAAGTTTTGCAGCAGTGATGCAAACCCTTCTGTGTGACGGAGGAGAGAAATCAAGGGGAGCTGCAAGGCAAAGCAGGCAGGTGTGGTGGGGACAGAAAGTGAAAGAAGGAAGAAAGAAGAGGAAAGGGAGATGGGAGAGGCACAAGCAGCAAGCAAGACAGAGAGGGAAGTGGAGAAAGCCTTCAATCTTCAACTGAAGGTGTCTCTTCATACCTTAACTGGGCCCACTCCTTATGAATGGTTTTTCTGCGAGGGTGATTTGGGCTCTCCTACCATCTGAGGTGGGATTCAAAGAGAGGTTGCTACTCCATTCTCCACTCTCATTCCCATCTCTTCGAGTGAGGCAGGTGCCAAAATTCCCCCCCACACACACACACACACAACTGCCTCCTTCCCCCCTTGGCCCATCGCATCTTGTCCCACTAAGGCTACCTTTCTTCTTCTTCTTCTTCTTCTCCTCCTCCCTCTTGCCTGACCTCCTACCTCTCCTTCCCTTCCCTAAGCCCTGCCTGCCACCTGAGGTTGACCCCTAACCCTCCCTGAAGGAAAGGGGGACTCTGCCCACATCGCCTCCAACCCTTCGCACTGAAGTCCATCAGCTGCAGTGGGATGCAGTGCTGGAGGCTGGTGGGTTTGGGAGCTGAAGATCTGCAGAAAGGCTTGGCTTCAAAAATAAATAAATAAATAAATAAGGAGGAGGAGGAGGAGAAGAAGAAGAGAGAGAGAGAAAGAGAGAGAGAGAGAAGAGTTTTCAGGCGCCTTTCTGACTTTCCCTCACCACACACTCCAGGTCTCTTTTCCTCCCATCCTTCGGAGTCAGTGGCTCCCCCGCCCCACAGCCCTTGGGTGCCAAGTCCACCCCTGGAGCCGGAGCCGGAGCCGGAGCCGGAGCCAACGCCGTCAGAGGAGGGCAGATGCGCAGAGCCCAGAGAGGCTCCAAGCCCGGAACGGGAAGGCGGCATCTCAGGCAGGAGGGGCTCCTCGGGGGTCTCCTTTAGCGCCGGAGGACCGCCAAGAGGAGGGCAGGGCAGGGGAGGGGAGGGCAGGGGAGAAGCTCTGCACCAGCCCAGAGGCAACTGGCTCTGAGGGGCTCCGAGGCAGAGAGCCAGGCCCCCCCAGGGAGGCGAACCGTTCCCGAGGGAAGGGGCATCTCCCGCTTCAGCCCCCGCCGCCCTCCTCTCATAGACGCCACTCCGCCAGACATCTCACCTTTTGTGATTAAAAAAAAAGAAAGAGAGAGAGAAGGTAAGGCAATATTGTCCCTCGGTGCCTTTCTCTTTCTTTCTTTTCTTCCTTCCTTCCTTCCTTTTTCTTCCTCCCTCCCTCCCTCCCTCTCTTTTTGCCTCTCTCTCTCTCTCCCTCCCTCCTTTCTTTTATTTCCTTCCTTCCTTCCTTCCTTCCTTCCTTCCTTCCTCTTTCCTTCCCTCCCTCCCTTTCTCTTTCTTCCTCCTTTCCTTTCCTAAGTGTAAAAAGGGGAGGGCAGGACGCCCCATCGCCCTTTGGTTGAAACCTCTCTCTCTCTCCCTCTCTCCCTCTTTCCCCTTCTAGAAAGAGCAGATGGAGCAGAGAAGCCGGCTCTCCTCTGGACCTCCTCCTCCTTCTCTTCAGCTGAATCGCTGCCATCCATGAAGCCTCGCTCTGGCCCTCCACAGCAGCAAAAGCCGGGAAGAAAAAGAAAGGAGGGGGAGGAGAGAGAGAGAGAGAGAGAGAGAGAGAGAAAGGACTCCCCAGGAACCAAATCCCAGGCAAGGAAAGGTTCCCAGTCCATCGGGAAGAGGGAGCCCAAGAGAGAGAGAGAGAGAGAGAGAGAGAGAATGAAGGGAGAAAATGGCGCGCCGTAGAGTTCCCTCCGATCGCTAGGCTCTGGAGACCGGGACCCCGAGGCGAGTGGATCCCCTGGGAGCTCCTTTCCCTCCCGGAGAAAGAAAGAAATGCCTTCGGCTCCCGGTTCGTGGCAGGGAGAGCCCGCTCCCTCCCGCCGACGCTCAACTTTCCACGCTTAAAAGGGAGCCGTGAGGGGAGCCATTGGGGAAGCCGTCCTCCCTCCGGTCCCTGGACCCCGGGAGCGTTTCTCCTGCCTTTCCCTTTCCCCTTTCGCCTCGCACCTGCCTTGGCTTCTCCGTCCCGCCCTCCTCCTTCCCCGGACAGATTTGGGCTTTGGGCCACTGCGGCTCCGCGGAGGGGCCCCGACCTCCTCGCCGGCCAAAAGGGGGCCCCTGAGGAGCAGGAGGAGGAAGAAGAACAACAACAAGAAGAAGAAGAAGAGGAAGGGTCTTGCCGCGCCATTGCTCCTTAGGCTGGGCGTCCTTTCAGCACCAAGAGGACTGGACAGCAGCGCCCCGGAGCCCCGAAGAGCCTTGGCGGGCGCCTTGGGGGAGGCCCACAAGGTCAGTCCGGAGGCCAAGGCATGCCCAGGGGGCCCCCGCCTCGCCTCCTCCTCCTCCTCCTCCTCCTCCTCCTCCCCCGCAGCCCTGCCTTTCTCCGGCTGCTCCTGCCGATGCCTAGCCAGGTCCTCCTGCCGCCTTAAAGCCCAGCCAGCCGGAGAGAGAGGAAGAGACTTGGCTTTTCTGGGGAGAGAAGGGAAAAGAAAGGGAGGTGTTTCTCTCTCTCTCTGTGACGAAGGGGGGCCCTCCAACTTTCCCCCTTCCTCTGCCTCCCAGCCTGGAGAGTTGGTGGCTATGATCGAGGAGGGGAGCCTGGGCTCTGGCGGGGTTTGGAGGGGGAAAGAGGGCTGAGAGGGGGCCAGAGAGTGCCCCCCACCCCACTCCCTTCCGATCTCCCTTACATTTCACTCCCTCCTCCTTAGCCAAAGCCACCGGTTTGCTTTTTGATTCCCTCTCTCTCTCTCCTGCCCCCCTCCCCAGCCTTCCTTCCTTCCTTCCTTCCTTCCTTCCTTCCTTCCTTCCTTCCTTTCCCCCCCCTGCCCTTCCTTTTCCTGTTCCCCCCCCCCCTTTCCCTCCTCCGCTCCACGCCTGGAGATGCCTCGGACATTCCTTGCCTGGAAGGACCTTGCCTGGGCTCCGGCTTGAGCCCTGCGGGGGGGAGAGCCGCCTTCCCCCCCCCCCCCCCCCAGTCTCTGCCTTTCCTTTCCTTTCCTTTCCTTTCCTTTCCTTTCCTTTCCTTTCCTTTCCTTCTCTCGCCTGGCCCTTGGTTCGGTGTGTGCGTGGCGGGGCTCCAGCTCGGGGATGACTGGCCGGGCGTAAAAATGCTGCTTTGGATCCTCTTGCTGGAGACGTCTCTTTGTTTGGCTGCCGCCGGGAATGTGACCGGGGACGTTTGCAAAGAGAAGCTCTGCTCCTGCTCCGAGGTCGAGGGCGACTTGCACGTCGACTGCGAGAAGAAAGGCTTCACCAGCCTCCAGCGCTTCTCGGCCCCGACCTCCCAGTTCTACCATTTGTTCCTGCACGGCAATTCCCTCACTCGCCTTTTCCCCAACGAGTTCGCCAACTTTTACAATGCCGTCAGCTTGCACATGGAGAACAACGGCTTGCACGAGATCGTGCCGGGGGCTTTCCTGGGGCTCCAGCTGGTGAAGCGGCTCCACATCAACAACAACAAGATCAAGTCCTTTCGCAAGCAGACCTTCCTGGGGCTGGACGACCTGGAATACCTCCAGGCCGATTTTAATTTATTGAGAGATATCGACCCGGGGGCCTTTCGGGACTTAAACAAGCTGGAGGTGCTGATCTTGAACGACAACCTCATCAGCGTCTTGCCGGCCAACGTGTTCCAGTATGTGCCCATCACCCACCTGGACCTGAGGGGCAACCGCCTCAAAACCTTGCCTTACGAGGATGTGCTGGAGCAGATCCCAGGGATCGCTGAGATCCTGCTGGAAGACAACCCTTGGGACTGCACCTGTGACCTGCTCTCCCTGAAAGAATGGCTGGAGAACATCCCCAAGAATGCGCTGATCGGGCGGGTGATTTGCGAAGCCCCCACCAGGTTGCAGGGCAAGGATTTAAATGAGACCACAGAGCAAGAGCTCTGCAGGAAGAACCGTGTGGATTCCAGCTTGGCTGCTCCCCCAGCAGAGGAAGAAACGTGTGATCCAGGGCCCATCCCGACCCCTTTTAAGATCCGCGGCAAGGAAGATCCTGCTACGCCTGGATCTGCTCCTCATGGGGGTACAAAGATCCCGGTCAACTGGCAGATCAAGACCAGACCGACCGTGGCTGGCTCAGCGTTCAACGTGAAAGGCAAGTCCTCCACCTCCAGTACACCTTGCCCTGCCACCTGCGCCTGCCATCAGATCCCTGGAGGATTCAAGGTGAACTGCAACGAAGGCAACATCAGCAGCCTGGTGGATCTGAAGCCCAAGCCGTCTAATGTGCACGAGCTGTTCCTAAGAGGCAACAAGATTCACACCATTCGGAAGTCACATTTTGTGGATTACCGGAAACTGAATCTTTTGGACTTGGGCAACAACAACATTGCTACCATGGAGAACAACACATTCAAGAACCTTTTGGAGCTAGTGTGGCTGTACATGGACAACAACTATTTGGACATTCTGTCTCGGGAGAAGTTCAATGGCCTGCAAAACCTTGAATACTTAAACATGGAATTTAATGTCATCCAGCTGATCATGCCAGGGACATTTAATGCCATGCCTAAACTGAGGGTCCTCATCTTGAATAACAACCTTCTGAGGTCCCTCCCTGTTGAGGTATTTGCTGGGGTCTCTCTGTCCAAACTCAGCATCCACAACAATTATTTCCTCTACCTGCCAGTAGCAGGTGTCCTGGACCAGCTCACATCCATCACCCAAATAGATCTGCATGACAACCCATGGGACTGTAAGTGCCCCATTGTTCCTTTCAAACAGTGGGTGGAGATGTTGAGGCCGAAGGTAATGATGAGTGACCTGAGATGTGAGACACCAGAAGAATTCTTCAAAGAGGATTTTGAATCCCTCTCCAATGAGGCCATTTGCCCTCAACTCAAGGTCTTGCCCACCTTGACTTCCACCCATAAGAACAGCACTGGCTTGGCCGAGACGGGGACTCACTCCAACTCGTACCTAGAGACCAGCAGAGTCTCCATCTCAGTGCTGGTGCCTGGCCTTTTGTTAGTCTTTGTCACGTCTGCCTTCACAGTGGTTGGCATGCTGGTCTTCATCTTGAGGAACCGGAAGCGCTCCAAGAGGAGGGATGCCAACTCCTCTGCCTCTGAGATCAACTCCTTACAGACGGTCTGTGATTCCTCCTACTGGCATAATGGACCCTACAATACAGATGGAGCCCATAGGGTGTATGACTGTGGCTCTCACTCTCTATCAGACTGAGACACAAGAGTGGGAAAATACAAAAATAATTTTTTAAAAAATCAAATCATATATGGGCAATCAGTCCACTTCAGCAGCAAGCAACCTCAATTTCCCTCCAGTGGTTTAAGAGCTCCTTTCCTGTGGTCTGTGCATTGCTATCTTGTCCGTTGATGTGAATGTACCACAACAAGGGATGAGGCTTAGCCTACCTAAAGCTACCTTCTGGTGACAAACACCCAGCCCACTCACCAAACTGGAGACAAAGTTGTGAGTGCAGGCTTGCTTCTTTTTTTCCCCCTCCCCACCCCTCTTTCTGCCTAATCCCAACGTGAGGCTTTGCTTGGTGTAACTGTGCATAGCTAATAGAAAAGAAAGAAGGATCTACCAATGAGCCAAGGGTGGCTCAACACAGAGGCAAGACATACACAGAGAAAACATTCTCTCATGGATGATCTATAATGACCAAGTGGATTTAGTGGCTCTGTGTGTGATGGGGAGAGAAAGACTCTCACTAGTGCCCTCCCCATTGTGGACAAAGAAGGAGCATCCAGTTGCACGAAGGCATGAATGTATTGTAAATAAATAACTCTAATCTAGAACAAACAAACCAACCCGAGTTGCTGCATGGTTCGCATGGATACAAACCACCCAGGGACGCTACAGCCCCAAATGGAAGCAGCGTCCAGTTCACCTCGTCCTCCCTCTTACCTGATAAGTTCCATCGTATCAAACTTTCTATATACAAAATACAGTATAATAAGAATAAAAAAGTGCCATTTCGCCATTATTTTTGTGTGATTGCTAGGCAGTAGAGATCGTCCTTTTACTGTGAAACAAACAAGGAAAAAAATGTAAAGATTTTATTTAAGACATGTTTGCATGGCTATACTCTCATGGGTTCAGGTTTTGCATTTGGGGTGGGGGATTACTTTTGGGGGCAAATTTTCTCTCTGTTGGGGGAGGGACAAGGGGGACAGTTTGCTTCTGGTTATTTTTGAGTTGACATTTTGAATAATGCCTTTCCATCTGAATGTAAAACAAACAAACAAGAAAAGAATACTCATAGCCGGTGATTAAAATGTTAAAATATTGGGATTTTTTTAAGAAAGAAAGAAAGAAAGAAAGGGAAAACAAGAACATGAAAATCAGAAGCAGTTAAGCATGATCACTCAGTGCCACCTGAGTACTTAAGCTGCAGAGTTCAATGGCAAAAGATTTTTTCTGCTCTTCTAAATCACACTCTTAAAAATAATAATAATAAAAAAGGGGGGAATATCTGAGCTGAGGAAAACAAGCAAGTAAGACTTCCTAATTCTATTTGAGGATTTTATAATGGCATATTTTTTCAGTATTAAAGTGAAAATGTTTTCAAAGCTTGGGTCACTCCTTTTTTTTTTTAAATTGCCCCCACCCCTGTGTCACTCTCTTACTTCAAGGGGGATTTTTACTGTATTGTATTGTATTTTTAGTGGTGCCAGAATGCAGGGGGGGAGACATTTGCTTTCATTCAAATGCGGGTCCTGCAGTGTGCTTCCCTCTGGTTCTAAACCATGTAAATTTCACTCAGCAGTGGTCCCCCCTTCCCTTCCCTTCCCTTCCCTTCCCTTCCCTTCCCTTCCCTTCCCTTCCCTTCCCTTGAATGCAGCACTGAAATCCTTTATTAATACTGGGTATGCTATTGGTGGTGCCAATACTACTGCTGCTGCTGCTGCTGCTGCTGCACACTGCAGATAGACAAGGGAGGTGGGTGGGAATTTTATTTAATTGACTCTGCCTTAGATTGCTCTCATTAATACAGGGACCAGACTTCATTGGGCTGCAATTCTTTAAACCTGATGATTGACAGACTAGGGTGTCTGTGGCAATTGGGCTTCAGCATCTGTTAGAGATGAAGCAAGAAAAGGAGGGAGGGGAAAGGAAAACTAATTAGTGGTGGAATTTCCTAAGCCCCTTCCCCCATCTCTTGAGTCCGGACACCTTTCAGATTTGAAAACAATCTTTCTTGGTTTTTTTCTGTCGGACTCCAAGCCCATCTCCTGTGATTTTGCTTGTACAGTAAGCTGGCCCTTAACTAGGTAATACATGTCAGGGCAGAAAGCTCCCCCTCCCCTTCAAATCAACTGCAGCTTCCTAGCTGAAAATCCCAGTGGAGAAATGAAAGATTTCAGTCACGTTGCTTCTGGCTTTCTGCAAGCAGAGGATCCTGTTAAAGAGGAGAAACACTGGAAGGAACGAGGCGCAACTTCAGAAAGAACAGATGGGGATGTTGTGTAAAATATACATATATAGCTCCCACTTTGTGCATATAGGTGGTGATAGGAAAAGAAAAAGAAGTAAGGCAAAAATGACAGAGAGAAATGAGGCACTCTAAAATCAGTCTGCAAAGAGCTGGAACTGAAGTGTTACTGGGAGCATGAGAGAGATGGGAACTCAATGATATGCCAAGAGCATACGGGAACTTCCTAAATCTTGTCTTGCTATTTCATATTGTTTGTATAACTTTTTTGGTAATAAAACAAAAACCCTGTTGCTTTGTACAAACTATCGCTACTTAAAAAAAAAAAGAAATTCCTTTACTATTATTTTCCTTATTCAGGCAGTTTGAATCAGAGTATTGTGTGGGTAAAGGTGGTGGTGGTGGTGGTGGTGATGTGTGTGTAGATATCAATTGCCTTAATTAGTGTATTTATTTTTTTAAAAAAAAATCCATTAAAATCTGCTTAAGATGCCATTCATTTACTAGGGATACTTAGCAACAAACAGCTTACAGTTTGAGCCACAGTACTGGCTATGAATGTATCATCAGTAGCATAAATACTTAAAGGACTGACAGTGGAGGTAAAAATACAGCTAGGAGAAACAGTGCTGGTTAGACATAATTCATAAGGATTTATGAATGTAACACTACTACTGAGTTTAACAGGAACCCAATTTATTTTCTGTTTTACATGACAAAAACTTTACATTGTATTGTTTTTGAAAGCTAAAATGAACAGAAACATTATAAGAATTTCATGTTAATTTTTTTAAGTAAAACTCTTAAAATTTAGTTTTTATCTTCCCCATCTAATTTTAATTAATGTATGATTTGTATCAATTATAATATAGATTATCAATCCCCACTCTATCCCCCTGAAAAAACCTTTCTGTTATTGGTATTTACCTATGATCAGATAATCACTTTGTTCTGCAATTGTGTTTAGTGTTTCTTACACTTAAAAAAAAAAAAGACCAATTAGATTTTGATTTAAGAACCAAAGTTAATGAATGTGTTACACATGAAATACATTTTAGATTTTATGATGCAGATGATTTTTGCATGTATACTCAACATATCCATGATGTTTTATAAAATTATAAAAGAAGACATTGACACACACAGAATAATAGCAGCACATGAGTAATGCAGGGAGATATTGCAATACATCTCCCTCCAACTATTATTAAATCCTATAAATGTTTTATTCATCTGGTAAAGTATAACTGCTGCCATAATATTTATGCAACTGGAAGCATATATGATATCCCTGCTATGACCTTATTAGACATTTATGTATCCCTATATGTTACACGGGATTCTGTGTTTCAAGTGTTAAGAACTACCATGGAGTGATAAATATTGTGTGTGCTGTGTGAAGGATGCTGCTTCCAGTTGAATCAGTCTTCAATTCATCAAACTTAAAAGAGATTTCAGTAATATCAGGTTTCAAAGCATGATCAATAAGGAGGTTGCTTATTTACTTCTATCACTTAAGACAGACTATTTTATGTGATGCCATGAAGCTAAGAATAGACCATAACTTGATCTGTTGCTATAGGAATGTATGCTTTAATGTATATGAGCATCTTACATATTTATTTAGAAAGCTGAATGGGATTTAATTTTCACTGTGTAATATACTGAGAATTGGATAGGAAATGAATTAGATCCTGCCTTTTGAGGACATTTCTGCTGTTCAAACTTGTGTTGTTGTGTATTCACATTTTTAGCATTATGTTTTGCTCCTAACAGCAGCATGGTTACTTTGTTCTACACAGTCAGCTATGGAATGAAACAATAATGGGTAACAATTATATCAGAGAGGATGCTTTGAGACATGGTTATTGGATGAGTGTCAGGGCTGACCTTGCCATTCAGTAGTGAGGCAACCACCTCAGCCAACTTCAGATGTTGAGTGTCATGAAACAATAGCAAATTCTTAGATTCCCCCATTTAAATTTGTTGTGGTTGTATTGTTACTTCCATAAAGATTTGTGAGGTTTTTCTGCCCATCTGTAAAAACAACTTGACAAGCCAGATACTATGAACCTGGACATTGCAACAAAATGTCTTGGGCTGTCCTCAGCTGGAGTTTAGTGGAAAATGGATAAATAAAGCTAGCTACCATATAGTAAAATACCATGAATTATCTATATTTTGTTTTAGGTACTTGAACAAATACTTACTGGACTGGATTTAGATTTAGGTGCATTTATCTACCTTGGTGAAAGGAACCTTTATCTTTCTCTTCCACTGAGCATCCTAAAAATCCCACCATGTATCCTATGCAACTCCAGGATTCTAAAAATTCTACATAAGTATTCAGGGGACCTTGTTGTCTCTCTTGGTGAATGTGGATTTCCAAATATTGAGCAGATACACCTCCATTGAGCAAAGCCCTTCCAATTATTGAGACAAAATATTGAATCCAATTATTAAGTTTTATTCACAGCTCTTTTTAGGTGTTCAGAAGTATATATTAGACCTGAAAGAGAGATAGTGATGGAGATGGCATATACTGGTCTCATCTCCATCTAGAGCAGTAGGTTTGAAATCAGATTTTATTACCATCTAAGTGAATGTCAGCAGAATGCTCCATACAGCTGGGGAGCCTCCATTATATGATGCTTTCTACTCATGGTCAGTCCACATAATGATGTCAAGGAATAAATGATCCATCCATCCATTCATTTATCTACCCAGCTGAATGTTCCTCTGAGAGAGAAAAAAGACCCAAAGTAATCTTGTTTTCTTTAAAAAAAATTGGACCAAATAGACACCATTCTGTCTTCTATGTTAACATAAATATCATCTGAATTGAATTGTTGCATTGGACTTTTGTCTGCTCTCACATTATTACCACCAAGTTGCATCTCCTTGTGGTTAGTTATTTGGCTAACTGTAAGCCACATCCACCTAAGACATTCTTAATTTCCAAGGGGATAGCTAAATTTTGTTTTGCTGATTCTAAAGGATTCGGCTACCTATATGCATATGCGGTAACCTGTGCATGTTAGCCTCCTCTTCAATCCCATATGTTTTTGGACTGTCAAGACAGCTACAGAGCCAATGTAGCTGCCTACATAAAGCAGTTTTAGAGAAGTCTTGGCTGAAATTTTGAGTGGCCTTGTGTATCACTTCTTCCCAAAGCTTTTAGGTGTATTAGGTTATGAATTTACATTTAGGTTATTGTGTATGTTTGTGTGTGTGTTCATGTGTCTATGGTTATGAAAAACAAGAATTAATGAAGCATTTTCAAGTCTTAATTTAACACTAAGTTAATATTTGGAGGGAGATGACCCTTCAAAATGAGCCAGCAAAGTGTGAAAGTATGAATGGCTAACTGACAGTTTCATTTCTTCCACATTCATTTTTTTTTAAAAAAAAAAAAAAAAATTCTGATTGAATAAATTCATTAGGAATTAAATTCTTACTCAACAGTAAAAAAGAGTGCTTTAAGCCATTCTATCTGCCTTCAGCATTCTAAAGACATTTCCTTTCTTACCCCCTTGGGCTACTGTGACTTCTATATGTGGTGTGGCATTGGGTTTGCGGGTCTATTAATAAGATCAATAAAATTTTCCCTTATTTAAGTGATGGAGAACATGTGTCACTTCAGATTTTGTTGGGCTGCAGTAGTCATAACCCCTCATCACTGACTATGTGGGCTAGGATTAGGGAATTGCAACTCGCCATCAGAAAGTCCACATCTTCCCTAGTCCTTATGCATTCTTTCTCTCCCAGCATACAGACTAGATTAGGCAGATATGGAGAGGAAGGTAATGTTTTGTGCTGAGAAATACTTGAAGAAGCCATGTTGACATTTGCTGAAGTTATTATATTGGATCTTGAGAAGAAGAATGCTGTCCTTATAAAAATCACGATCCAATTAGATGCTGATTCTCAGGTCCCTTAGTGGCCTCACTCACCCATTTCATTTATTTGAGTCTTTGTAGCAATGTGTCATGATTAATTTTCTAAGGATTTAGGTCACACTCTATGAAATTAATCTTTATGAAATTATACTTTATGAAATTAAACACTTGGCAATATAGTGGAACTATTGATACTGAACCCAATAGAAAGATCTCTGTCAATAGAATATCTAGGACTTCCTGCTCTCTGTTTATGACATTCCAGATGTTATGATGTACACTCTGGACTAATATATATTTACCCTTCATGTCATCATCTACAGGAAAGCAACAGAGCCCAAAATGTCAAGAAAAATTACATGGAGGAATCAATTCTATACACTAATGTCTCTACACAGGCAACAACTCTGATTTGTTTGATTGTGGACATCCATCAGGATGTACAGGTCTAAAATTTACTTCATGGGATCTCTACTGATCTGTGACCCAGCCAGCAGAAAACATTCATGTAGGCAAAGGCTGACAAGCAAATAATTTTGTTATAGTCTATTCTTGTTTTTTTCTAATGTGAAAACAGTATGTATGGGACAAACCATTGTAAACAATCCCTACATTGAGAAAGTCATCCTCCTTCCTTTGTGCTCATTGCCATATATTTGAATCTCTGTTGGGTGTTTTCAGAGTTGGTGAGGGGTGTCTTTCTAGTAAGAAAATACAGACAACTGGGAGTCTTAATGAGATAAGAAGGAGTTGTGGCCTTCATGTGTGACCTAAGTCTGGATTTTGGAAATGTGGCATGATTAGAATAGACATTTTTTTAATTGTCTTTGGGGGGTTGCAGATTGCCAGAAATAGTGCAAATTGATTCCACTTTTAGGGTGAAGGTTAGTGCTAGGGAATCATGGGAATTGTTGTTGTTTTTTTTCTGAGACATTGAGCCTTCTCTGTCAGAGAGCTCTGGTGCCACAATAAACTACAGTTCCCATGATTCCCTAGCCCTAACCCTAACCCTAAAAGTGGACTCAATTTGCAGTCTGCATCCCCCCTTAATCACCCAGCTGGGGAACATTCTTCTTTTCTTTCTTCTCCTCCCTCACTTCCTACCTCTTGCCTCCTCTTTCTTCTTTTTTGAAGTACAGTCTCCACAACCTCCCTACTTGCATAGAGATGCCATCCTGGCAAAGTACTTTTCCAAGTTTTGTTTTACCCTTACTATAATATTCCACAGGTCAGCCTTTGGCTGAATATGAATTCAGGGTTTTGGAGCCGAGCACCAGCAATTCTCACAATGATTGATGCTCAGTAAACATCAAGAAGCTGATTCAGGGAATGACAATACTGATGGAAATATTAATTTAGAAACTGATGTTTGTGAGAAGACAGTATCAGAACTGGTCTCAAGTAACTATTTTTCATTGTACTATAACTTATGAACTATTTATTTGTGCCACTGACTTTGCTCATTGTGTTTTTCCATAAACTAATCAATAGGCAAAAGCTATTGTGAACTAATAATTCTGCCCTTTTCCTGCTTCCTCTTTTGCAAAGGAGATAGTACAAAGAAGAAATATATGGCTGTTTATCAGAAAGAGTGTTTTCTTAATTCTTTAGTAGTGGTACCAAAGGCTTTAAGTTGCTTTTGGTTTGATGCTTTGAGTGCTTAAATTTATATTACATTTCCCATAATTTAGGAAGAGGGTTGTTATCATTGTTGCTGTTGCTGAATGCTTCAACTTTCAGACATAATCAAAATGTTGGGTAAAATCACTTCATCTAAAGAAGTACATATCTATGTGGTTTTCTGCACTGATGAAACTGCAGTATTTTACTGTCTGGATGAGCTCTCTGGTGTATGGATAAAGATTTAAACTCACTTGTTGTAAGGTAAAATACAAACCTCATGAAATATAAATTTCCTGTAGGGAGAAAATCTAAAAGTAACCCCACAGACTGGGTTTCATGCAAATAGTGGCCAAAACCCAGTCCTGCCTAGACAGGGTTGGCCTTATAATTAGACAGGTACCTCAAGTGAGTGTCACAAAATGGCAGAAGAAAGGCTATTTTTTAAAAAAAAATCAAGAAAAGAGGTGGGCTTTAGTAATTTCTGCCTGGGATACTGGAGAGCTGAAGCCAGGGGCACTTGTAAAGAATAACTAGGCTCTAAGGTCACTGTTTGAGAGACTATGGAGTTGCAATCACAAAAGATCACCTTTTTCAAGTTCTGTATCAAACCATTAGAGTTCTGGCCATATTTGCTGGAGGATTCAGTGAGTTTAACCCAAAAAAAGTAACTGCTTCAGACTCTAACATGAGGCAATTTCAGATGCTCAAGCATATACTATGGTTACTTGATACATTATGAATAACTTAAAGTACTGGAATACAGATTTTGATTTCATCTTCTGGAATAATGATAATTATTCTGCTTCATTTCTTGGATTCATCTCTTGATTGAAGCACCATGTATATATATTTTCCCCTTCCTACTGAAACTTTTTTTTAAAAAAATCACTGGGGTGTAAAATCCAGTACCTTTCTCATGCATGAAGCAATTCATATCTGAAGGTTGGAACTCGACAGGCATACAATTTTACTGCTTTCAATAAGGATTTCAGTAAGGAAATATGTCAACAGCAAGGAATTTGTGATGATAGCTGATAATGAAAAGGGTTCTATTTACATTTCACTCCTATTAACATTGCAGTGGCTTGTCAGTTTTATAGAATAGACCTCTTATTACACATTGTCCAGCTGTATGGAGAAAAATATATTGTATGCCAGCATCTCTTAACAAGAACAATCAGTCTTTGAAAATGTGAAAAGAGGTAGTGGGAATTTTGAGGACTTAAAGAAGATACTGCTTTCTTAAGGCAGTCCAGTTAAGGTGCCCTGTTTATTCTTCACAGGCCTTTTTGGGTTCAGCTGAATGGATTCAAGACAAAACTAGCTGGGAAATGCTGTGTTGTTGTTGTTGTTATTGTTGTTGTTAACTGTCCTTGAGTCAACTCATGGTTATCCTGTGGATGAGATATCCACCTATCTTCCACTGCTCTGCTTAGGTCCAGCAAATTCACCCTGATTGAGTCTATCCATCTGGTGTGCTGTCTCCCTCTCTTCCTACTACCCTCTACCTTTCTATGACCATCATTTTTGTTTTCTTTATGTTCAGCATTAAGCCTGCATTTGTGCTTTTGTCCTTGACCTTCCTTAGTAATTTTTTTCCAAGTCTGCGATATGTTCCACTATTAGTATGGTGTTGCCCACAGATCTTAGACTGTTGATGTTCCTTCCTTCTGTATTTACTCCTCCTTCTTCTGAGTCTAAACCTTCTCTTCCTATGATATTTTCTGCATACAAGTTGAACAGACAAGGTGATAGAATAAAGCCTTACCTTACCACTTTGCGGATTGGGAACCATTCTGTTTTTCCATACTGTGTTCAAACAGTGGTCTCTTGTCCTAAGTACAGATTTCACATTGGGCTACCAGATGTGGTGACCCTCCCAGACCTTAAACACCATCCATAGTTTTTTTGTGATCAATGTAATCAAATGCTTTGCTATAGTCTATAATGCACATGCTGATTCCTCCCACCCCTGGAATTCCTTTGTATGCTCCATTACCCATTGTATGTTTTCAATGTGGTCCATTGTGTCTTTCCCTTTCCTGAATACCAATCTCACTTTTGGGATTTCTCTTTCCATATATGACTGTGATCTGTTTTGGGAACCCTGGTGGTTCAGTGGTTAAATACCAGTACTGCAGCCACAAGGTTGTGAGTTCGATCCCAGGGCTCCAAGGTTGACTCAGCCTTCCATCCTTTTGTAAATTGGTAAAATGAGTACCCAGCTTGTTGGGGGCAATTAGTTTATAGATTGTAAACCACTTACAGAGTGCTGGGTTCACTGATAAGTGGTATAGAAATGTAATGATATTGCTAGTGCTACTTCTGTTTGGCAATTTTGAGCATATTTTTGCTGGAAACTATAGGCAAAAACAATAACTCTGCTTCCATCCAATTTGGCAACTTGTTTCTGTCTATATCTGGAAAATCATTGTTACTACCATGAGAGGACCCTCAGACAAAAAGACTTGACTTTTGTCAGCATAATAAGTAGGAGGGCTCCCAAATTAGGGATGTACTTTTCCAATAAGTTTCTTCTTAAAGGAAGCAACAAGTAATTTTAATAACTTTATTCACTTTATTCCTGCTACAAAAAAGTCTATTTGCAATTCAGGGCTTCAGAAAAATAGCATTTTCTGTAGAAAAGACACCAGTTTTTCTGCACAAAATGAAATTTCTATACAGAAATATTATTTCCTGCAGAGAAATTATTGCTTTCTGTGAAAATCAACTACATATGAATTTTGTGTGTAATAAATTTTCAATTGCAGCATTTTCCATGCAGAACAATCAAATGCAAATATTGTTCAGAATAAGTCCAAAACATCAGTCCAGGTTTCTTTTCATCAGGGTTTCTCAAAACTAATAATAATAATAATAATCATAGAATTTTGCAAATATTTTAAATTCCCTCCCCCATCCCTATCCTAAATTTTGCAGGAGAATATTGAAGCAAATGAAGTAAGGAATATAAACATCCAAAGTGTCTAGGGCAGGGGTAGGCAACCTTTCCCCTTTAAGGGCCGAAGGACTTCAGCTCCCAGAAGCCTCAGCCATGTTGGTCAATAGTCCCATGTTGGCCAGTAGCTCCTGGGATTCTGGGAGCTGAAGTCCCTCGGCCCTTAAAGGGGAAAGGTTGCCTACCCCTGGTCTAGGGTTACACCATCCAATGGTACTTTGCAAATTAAAATATTAAAGAAATCTCAAGTGCAAAATATTCACACATACAATATACATTGTATTTTGGTAAATGGCATTATTAATAAGCAGCAGCAATAATAACAAATATAATTAACAATCACTAACTTAATAGGAAGTTACATTTTTAATTCCATAGAATACAGGACACTATACATGAGAGTGGAATTTTTAGAGTGTTCATTCTAAGAAAGTAGAATTTGAGGAAGAAGAGAGTACATTGTAAAACAGGTTTAATAGAGTGTGGGAGGCATCCTAAGAGTCTCTGTAATTCTTCAGATTTTTGAGGGAAGAACGGAGAGAGGTGTCTGTTCACAAATACTCCCTAAAGATCTTTGAGGCTTTGGGAATGACAAATTATATAAGACACTCAGGTACACAAAGTGATACTGTTGTTGTCTAGCATTATCCCATCCTCCTCTGAGTAGCTTCTGCTCTGAAAGCAAGAACACTGTGCAAGCTCAAGAGAGCAGTTGCTGTCCCCTTGAATAATAATAATAATAATAATAATAATAATAATAATAATAGTAATAATAATAATGACTATCAGAGAAAATATATTCAGGAATAGCTGTGTTGGTCATATAACAAAGTACAGCTATATTCAAAATCCACAAAACTGTGATACCTTTACCAGGTTAACCAAAATGCACAAAATACATGATGCAAGCTTACAAAGCTCCACAGACATCTTCATCAAGCAAAGGTGATAAAAAAATAATATAGGCCTGCATTTTGTCAAGATGCTGTTGGGTTGAAGTACCTTTTTTGAATTTAATGAAATTCAAACTTTATCTCCTGGAATGCTTTGTTCCCAGTACCACGCAGCCAGGAGGAGGAGGATGTTGCCTGCATAGATATTCCTCCATACCATCTCAACTCAGAACAACACTCAACAATATTTTGACAAAATGCAGGCCTGTGACTAACATTGTCATATTTTTAACACCTTTGCCTGATAAGGAAGCCACTGGAGGTTTGAAAACTTGCATCATGCATTGTGTGTGTTTTGGTTGGTCCAATAAAAGTATCACCATTTTGCGTATTTTGGATAATTATCACATGAAGTATTTTATTATACTGTGAGTCAGCCAGTCTGCATGAATACTTTCTGTGGATTGAGGAGAGGAACAACAATAAATAACACAAAGGATTAGGCAAAGGTAATGTTTTTACTCACCCAGTCAAGTGGCTCCTGCTTTAGAAGGACAGCCAATGTTATCAATCAGCACAGGCCAACACTTGGCAAATGAGTTTCCAGAGCGTCTCATGTCTTTGCTGGGAGTTGTAAACAATGAACAGGGGTCTCTTCCCTTTCTTCAGAATCTGCAAATACCAGGGAAAGAGAGACCCATGTAGAGTGCTGCTTTAGTAATTACTTACAATCTGTTTATTTCAGTCACTAGGACTTACGTGAATGTAAACAGAATTACTTTTGGGTCTTTCATATAATTCTCACCAACAGGGAATTTCATGTTTCATTTTCCATTACTTTATATGAAGGATGTTGATTTGCAACTAAAAAATAATAATTCACATTTCCACCCCTAATGGATTTCACTCCTTTACAAATGGTGAGTTTTAATTACTTTCCATGGTTTTTATTACACTGTGACTAAGCCACTCTGCATGAATATCACTTTCTTCATCATCATGCAGTCTTACTTGCAAGTTTCTGTACGTTTATTAGAATTCTTATGGAGTTATTCTCCTGAATGGTAAAACAGTTTCAGTTCATTAACTCCTCTCCGAGTTTGCCCACTTGCAGCAAGCAGAATCTGCAAGCTTGAATTGTGTTGCATAATTTGTGAAACAAGCCATTTGTCAATGATTGCTTAGACCCAGTGGAAAAAAGCTCAAAACTGTTGTGGCCTATTATTTTAGTAATTTCTCTGAATTGTTAAATAGACATGCTGAAAAGAAATGACAATGTATAGAGAAGTTTTTACAAAACATTATGTTTAGATGTTGTCTAATGTCTGCATGGGACAGATCTCCAATAGGTGCACATCATAGTGTGAAATACTGTCAGTATTTCAGGAAATAGCATTTTAATGGCTGCTAAACTTGTATGGCTACTGAACTTTAAGGCAAAGTGACAAACACCTATTTTCTTCTGACACCTTAATAATGAACCACATACAGCTGGGAAATGGGGGGAATTAAAGGATGATTGGATGGCCATTTATAAAACTCTTTTATTCTGAGTTAGACATATAGCACAGAGATATCTCTGATGTGTGTGCGTGTGCATGCCCATCCTCAGTTTGCCTATTAGCTTAATGGTAATCTTATGAATATTATTTTTTGTATAGAAAATGTTTCCTGCACAGAAAATGTTCTTTTCTGACAAAAACATGTGTAAATTTTGAGCAGAATAAGTCCCAAACGACAGTACTTTCGGCATCCATTGAAGACCTGTTAATCGTTGCTACTACTAGCAGATAATTGCAGATTGGGGGACTTTCCAACTAGGGGATCATGAAGGTACCACAGTCATGGGAGCATAACTCTAGATTACACCTTCATAACTGCCATAGAGGTTTCAGCCAACAATTTTATTTGAGGCCAACTTGTCTACTCTTTAAGATTCTCTCTCAGTTTACCTTATCATGCTGGCAAGCAGGGTAAAGGCAAGTGTTACTACTCATGCATGCCATCCTTAGTCCACTGGTGGAAAGAAGTGACATAGAAATGTGAGGAATAAACCAAAACATGAAAACAAAGGAACTGAAATTATTTCTATGGTTTCTATCTTATCAGTTGGATTCAAGTAGACCTTGTTGTTAATGTAACTTTCAAAAATAAATCAATGATAAATTATCCCCTCCATCATTTATAATTTCTGTGGCAGAGTTTGTTTACATGTATTATTTTTCAAAATATAGGGAGAAATTCAGGGAGGTTCTTAGTAAAATACACAAGTTCCATCTTTTTTTATCCCCCCCCCCCAATATATGTGGTAATAAAACCTGGGGATTGAAAAAAGCTGACAGAAAGAGAATTGAATAATTTGAAATTTAGTGTTAGAGGAGTTCTATGGATATTGTGGACTACAAAAGTCAGCAATAATTAGGTGTGATAGCAAATCAAGCCTGAACGTTCCTTAAAAAACCAAGATGAGCAATCTGAGGCTATTATACTTTGGGTATATGATGAGAAAACATGACTCATTCAAAAAGACAGTGCAGATGGAGAGATTCAGTGAAAGAAGCCAAGGCTTGAGTTTGCAGAGCCTGAGCAAAATTGTTGATAATGTCTTGAAGGTCTCTCATTCATAGTTTGGCGGCAATTAACAACAACTACAAAGGATTTTTTCCCCTGGTGGTTGGGGTATTTTTTAGCCAAAATTGTGTCTCTCCTTGTAGCCTTCAAACACAGTAGTTAGAGAGGCCTGGCCATCTCTGACACTATCAAAGTTCAACTGTAAGTTAATATTTATGCAGATCACTAGCCTTGGGGCCTAAATGTCTAAGATTCTTCCATGACTATCTCAGAGTCTATAAATCCTAGGTCTGCCAGGCCAGCAGCTTGACACATTAGGTAGGTATCTGTGAAGTCCCAGGTTTGGACTTGTCATAGAGGGGCTGAACAGACTGGCAATATGAACAGGCATCCCAGTGGCTTGGAGACATGGAGATCACACACCGCATGCCCCAACTCTGACCCCCAACTCTGTCATACCACCTGACCAATCAGATGGTAGGCAGCATAGGGACTCTCCTGTGGTGCAGCAACTACATGCCTCACACTGAAGGAGCAGAAAAGAGCTGCGACGGTGGTGAAAGGGGCACCTTTTTTCCAGTGCAAAAAGGAGCAGCATTTTGCCACTTCTTTTTGCACCAGAAAAATGCCAGATCAGGGATGTGGCATACGGTTGCTGCGGCCCCAGTCCAGTGAGCAAACAGAAAGTGCAGAGCTGCTCCTTCGGGGTAGTCTAATCTTTGTGATGACATTGAGCTGGAAGAAGCAAAGCTTGGAAGGCAAGATAAAACTATTTCTAGATAAGCTGTCTGTAGAAACTGGCTTGAGAACACTTTGGGAAAATGAGCCCAAAATCTGGAGAAAAGCCAACAAAATACGTAATATATAAACTGAAAGTCAAGAAAACAAAGAAACAAAAAGTGAGCATCTGGTGCTATTCCCACCAGGGGTTACACTCCCATGTGACCTTACTTTTAGTATATGAGACTTGTTAAGAATTTTCCATGTTTTATTCAACTGCTGTGGCTTTTGGTAGGCTAATCACAAGCTCTCACAAAGTTTTTATTTCACCAGCACTCCTTCTATTGGGACGTATGGTACAATAAGTCCCAAGGAATCACATTCAATTCTGTGCCTTTCTCCAGATGGCACGATGGGATCCAATATATGCACCTACTATCTCTCTTCCCATCCCCTTTGCTTACTGTTGTTACTGCTGTTAGTCCTCCTCTTCCATTGGTGCACTGATCTTGTACAGGTACAATACACATACAAATATATTCACAGTGAGCAAGACAGACATGGCACCAACTGCAAATGAGTGGACATGAGCCCAGGCCTAAAAGTCACATAACATACACAAACATTTTCCCCTTATCTTTCCAGTTGCAATCATTCTGAGATTTATTTCTCTGCCTGGAGACCCTGGGAAGCATAGCAATTCCCCAAGACCAGCTTGTGCCTTGAGACCTGGCAACTCATAAGTCAGTTCCTACCTGCAATCCACCAAGCTCATTCTGTCAGATTCTGGATCCATCCTCTGACCTTACTGAGAAGGACAAATGTTTTTTAAAATTGATTCTAGTCTTTTGTTATGTTATGTTATAAATAAATAAATTGCACTGAGGCAAGTACAAGGTTTAGTATTGAACCTGGTGCATTTTTAGAAGGCATTGGAAGCAGACAAGAGTTTACTGGAAGCATCCAGGGGTTTACCATGGGTCTGTGGTGCATTAGTATCTGTGAAATGAATAGGCAAACTTTTTTTTAAAAAAAAAAGACACCAGGAATATCCCACTACAATCACCACCTTTTCTAAGTAGCAAAATTGCAGGTTGGCAAAGTATGGGTGCTAAATTATAAATAACATTAAAGTAGCTCATCTTAATTATGCTCACATAACTAATGAGAAAACAAGGCCTTTTGTCTCCAAGCTTTTAAATACGTAATCTCCTCATCTTTTCTTAACCTTCTCTTTCAGACTCCTGAAATATGAATGGCATCAATTGAAACTAAAACAAAAGTCTTATTTTTTCCAGTTTGCTTCTGTTACAGAGTGTCTTAAAAATCTTTTGTTAAAAAAATAAAAATTGGTTTAGAGAAATAATGAAACTCACTGTTTTGGATGTAATGTATGCAAGCCAAGGTTTTGGTTTATACAGGATTACCGATTTTTCAAAAGATTGAATTGTGCTTTTTAAAAATTCACTGACTTGAGTTGAAGGGATAAAAGGATTAGAATAAATTGGGGGAAAACTAATTTTCAAGCCTATCTGGGGCAAATCTAACTTCAGATGCTTACTTTAAAAGTAACATATATCATTCAGTTTCTGTCAAGGGAAAACATCTGAAATTCCAACTGTTTCATTTCTTTTGTAAACTCATTGCTTTCAACGATGTGCCCATTTGTAGAGATACTAATTTAAGACATTCTATATCCCTAGTTCTTGCTTCATTGCATTTTACAGTGAAAATACCTATTGGTTTTAACAATCCAAAGCCATATTACATGCTACCTTTTCTGAGCCCCATCAATGTGCTCATGTGTATCCAGCTCCTACAGGAGTGCCAGACTTGGCAGGTGACATCATCAGCTATAAAAAAAGGGAGAAAATTAATGTCACACTGTTTGACTAGGCAGTTATCTTACCTGTATCTCATTCTTATTCGTATCTTCAATAGGTGACCTCCCCTTTCAGGACAAAATATAGGTAGTAGTTTATATATATATATATATATATATATATATAGGTTTTGTTTTTGTGTTTTTTTAAAAAAACATAGTTTGCACAAAACTGCATTTGCAAGCCAATATCTACTTACATTAGGAAATGATGGTTTGATGTTAATTACGAAAAGCAGATATCACAAGGCACACATAGGGACCCGTTTATGTTTAATCCACTTCTTAAATATCTGTGGTTCTATCCCTTTTCTGCCTTTGTCAGCCTGTATTTTCCTGCGTTATATTTTAATTTATTTTTATCAATAGTGTCAGTTTTAATTTATTAAAATTAATGTTAGTTTTATTAAAATAGTGTTACTTTTAATTTATTTTTATCATTATTGCCTTGAGTGCAACATTTTGGAGCAAAAAAGAGGGAGGCAAAGGATTTTACATGAACTGCTATTGTTGTTATTGTTGTTAACTGCCTCAAGTCAGCCCCAACTCATGGTAACCCTCTAAATGAGGATTTTCCAAGACCCTCTATCCTCCACTGCACTGCTTAGGTCCTGTAAATTTAAGCCCATTACCTCCTTGATTGAAGCTATATATCTAGTGTGTGGTTTTTCTCTCCTTCTACTGCCTTCTACATTTCCTAGCATTATTGACTTTTCTAATGAGTTATGCCTTCTCATGACCAAAGTATGGCAACCTCAATTTGATCATCTTGGCCTCCAGGAAGAAATCAGGCCTTATCTGTTCCAGGACCTATTTGTTTTTCTTTTTGACTTTCCATGGTATCCTCAGCACTCTTCTCCATCTCCACATCTCAAATGATTTAATTTTCTTTCTATCAGCTTTCTTCACTGCCCAACTCTCATATCTGTACATGTTGATGGACAATACAATGGCTTGGATGATTCTATCTTTATTGCTCAATTGTGATCTTAACACTTTAGATGCTTATCCATTTTTTTCTATAGCTGCTCTTCCCATTACTAGTCTTCTGATTTCTTAACTGCAGTCTCCATTTTGATCAATGTTTGATCCAAGATATGGGAATTCTTTGACTATTTTGACTTCCTCATTGTCCAGAGAAGGGCAGCCAAAATGGTGAAGGGTCTGGAAACCATGCCTTATGAGGAGAGACTGAGGGAGCTGGGTATGTTTATCCTGGAGAAGAGACAGTTAAGAGGTGATATGATCATTCTGTTTAAGTATTTGGAGGGGTGTCACATTGAGGATGGAGTAAGCTTGTTTTCTGATTCTCCAGAGAATAGGACACGGAACAATGGATAGAAGCTACAGGAAAAGAGATTTCACCTAAACATTAGGAGGAACTTCCTGACAGTAAGAGCTATACAACAGTGGAACACACTCCCTCAGAGTGTGGTGGAGTCTTCTTCTTTGGAGGTTTTTAAACAGAAGCTGGATAGCCATCTGTCGAGGATGCTTTGATTGGGAGTTCCTGCATGGCAGGGGGGTTGGACTGGATGGCCCTTGTGATTTCTTCTAACTCTATGATTCTGTGATTCTATGATTTTAGGTTGAATTTATGTAGCTTCTTCATGATCATTATTTTTGTTTTCTTATGTTCATCAATAAGCCTGCCTTTGTACTTTCTTCTCTGAAGTTCCTTAGAAATTGTTCTAAGTCTTCAGTTCCCACTCTGATCAATGTTTGATCCTAGATATAAGAACTTTTTTACTGTTTCTATGTCTTCATTGTCTAGGTTGGGTTTGTGTATAATACTTGTGGTTATTATCTTTCTTTTCTTTATGTTCAACAATAAGCCTGCCTTTGCACTTTCTTCCTTGATCTTCCTTAGTAGTTGCTCTAGGTCTGTGATGTTTTCTGCTATGTTGGGAAACAAGCCTAATTTAGGGGAATTTATAATTAGCTCAAATATGCGAGTGAAGTGCCCACCTTCGCTTTGGAGATCTTATCCAAATGTATACCAGAGATATAAGAATTTTGGCAGGGAATGACACTGAGAGGAACCAAACTCCAAATTAAAGTCTTTAACATTTATTAACACAATAAGCAAACACCCAAATACGGCGCGCGCGCACACACACACACACACACACACACATGTGCTAGAAGAATAAGCGGGAAAGAGCGAGAGTGGGGAAGGCAGAAAGGGCTAACTAGGATAGAGGGATATACTTACGCCCGAGAGACTCCTCAGGACTTCTGGCAGCGAATGTGGATGGGTTCCATGGAAGGGGCATGACCAGCAAGAGAGGGGGTCATGGGAACTATCTCAGAGTGCAAACCAACAGAGATTCAGCATGCACTTCCAAAGTAGCACATGGTCTGCTAAAATCCAGGGGTTTTTAAGGGCAATCCCTGCCTTCTGGCCATGAGTCAAACAATAGGAGGACAAAGGCTTGATGGGTTTACCATTGTTTACCTAAGTCTGGGCATAGTCTAAACAATGCATTTGGTTTCAAAACTATCGAGGAAAGGAAGCTAGAGAAAGGGGTGCAATCAATTCTGATCACTGTCCCATTAAGTGTGAGACATACAGGGGTTGCAGACTGCCAGAAATAGTGCAAATTGAGTCCACTTTTAGGGTTAGGGTTAGGGAATCATGGGAACTGTATTTTATTGTAGCACAAGAGCTCTCTGACAGAGAAGGCTCAATGTCTCAGAAAAAAAACAATTCCCATGATTCCCTAGCACTAACCCTAACCCTTAAAGTGGACTCAATTTGCACTATTTCTGGCAGTCTGCAAAGGCCCTAAGACAAACAAACACCATTGAGTATCTTTTCCAGTATAATGGGATATTCCCAAGGGCAACTCCCAAACCTGCCTGTCCGGGAAAACTTTAGTGGTTGTGACATTTAGGGGATTATGGCTGCCATCTCCCAAGGGTCAGGCTGGGGTCACAGGGAACTCCACATAGCTAAAATATACAAGAAAAATGGAGCACATCCGCTAACAGCTAATAGTATGGTGTCATTTACATACCTTCTTAGGTTGTTGATGTTTCTTCCTCCTATCTTCACTCCTCTTTCTTCTAGTTCTAAACTTTCTCTTCACATGATATTTTCTGCTTACAAGTTGACAGTCAGGGTGATAGAATGCATTCTTGCCTCACTCCTTTACCAATTGGGAACCATTCTGTTTCTCCATAAATATTCTCCATATTTATTAACTGTAGAGTTCTCCAAAACTGAAGAATGATATGTATATAGGAAGAGCCCTGCTGAATCAGATCAGATTCCACTTTGATCAAGATACTATCCCAGAAATTCCCTGTTATAAGCCCTAAATGATATCAGGAATCTTATAGTATCTTTCTATTGGAAGCTAGCAGTATCCTCTGACTTGTATTCCCCAGTGAAAAGTATTACAAGGCATAGTGATTATGATACCGAATGTGATATGCAACTATCATTGCTACTATCCATTGATAGGATGTCGAAGAGGAAGGAAGAATGAAGTAGGAAGATACAGACCCTGCTGCTGCTGCTGCTGCTGCTGCTGTTGTGTCTTCAAGTAGTTTCTGACTTATGGCTCAGGGTATGTGACTCTCATAAGGTCACCCAATAGATTTCCATGGTGAGCACAGAATCAAACCTCAATCTGCAGAGTTCAAATCCTACCCTCAAACCACTATACCACACTGGCTTTCAAGATATGGGTCTACTTGCTACAATATATAGCAGGGGTAGGCAACCTTTCCCCTTTAAGGGCCGAGGGACTTCAGCTCCCAGAATCCCAGGAGCTATTGGCCAACATGGGACTATTGGCCAACATGGCTGAGGCTTCTGGGAGCTGAAGTCCCTCGGCCCTTAAAGGGGAAAGGTTGCCTACCCCTGATATATAGCTATATAATATGAGCATTGAGCCTTAAAAGCAAATTGAATATCAAGCTCCCATATGCATCTTATACATCATAGGTATTATGTATATGCTTAAATCAAGACAATTGTTCATAAACTCTGCCTTAGTGATTCACAAAGTGTGTGGTATGCCTCCCTGGTGGCAGTAGAAGGATCCAGGGGGCTGTGAGGGGAGGAGGGGGCAATAGGGGGGCAGTAAGGGAAAAGGGGGTGGTGGGGGGCTTCAGTCAAAGTATTGGTGTGGAAGAAAGCTTAGGACAGGGGTAGGCAACCTTTCCCCTTTAAGGGCCGAGGGACTTCAGCTCCCAGAATCCCAGGAGCTATTAGCCAGCATGGGACTATTGGCCAACATGGCTGAGGCTTCTGGGAGCTGAAGTCCCTCGGCCCTTAAAGGGGAAAGGTTGCCTACCCCTGGCTTAGGAGAACCAGTGCCTTTCAGAACCATGGTGGGGATGAGGATTGCATGGAACTTCTTTTCAGAGTCTCTTGAATACAGCACACAGTCTTATTGATCACTTCATGTAGTGGAATCTCCTGCTGCTTGCCTGCCCTTGTGAGCTCACTCCCTTAGTTCTGTATTTTGCTAGTAATGGCAGCTGGGAAACTCTCACAAGGCTTGGACACAGGGCATTGTCCTGTGGCTCCAAGCAGTGCAGTTTTGGGACAGACTGGAGCAAGGAATTAGAGCCATGGTGGCAGGGGAGAAGTGGTGGCAAAAGGAACTTTCAAATTTGGGACCCTGCTTAAGTTTTGTGAGCTTTGCTGGGACTTGGCTGGCATGTTGGAACTGTGTTGCTGCTCCTGCTTTCTTTCACCAAACAGGCTGAAAAAAGAGGTAGTGGAACAGACAATGGACCTTATCCCACGCTGCTCTCAAAAGTGGCAAGAAAGCGATATGAGCATCATTCCAGTACTATAGCGCTAGTATAAATATGGCACTAGCGCTATAATAGCGCTATGGATCACCTCGCGCTATTGCAATGCCCACTGAAACCGACATTCAAAAGAATGCGAATGATGCTGCATTCCGAGCGGTTTCTTGCTGGATTCTGAGCGACGTTGTGGGATCACACGGAAAACTATAGCGCTATAGCGCCTGATTCTTAGCGGATTCTGAGCGACGTCGTGGGATCACGCGGAAAACTATAGCGCTATAGCGCCTGATTCTTAGTGGATTCTTGCTGCTTTTGGCCCCGTGGGATAAGGTCCAATGTTTTTGTGGGAGGGGAAAACTTGGAACTGTATGGGGAAGACATGTCTCTGGGAAAGGGACATCTGTGTTCAGTTCTTGAAAAGAGTCCTTTTGTCTTGGAGCACCTCCTATACTTAAAATCTCTCCCTTTCTCCATCCACACCAGTCTCCACTCCAGAGCACATGGTCTCTGTAAACCCCCTACAGATACACCAGCTGCACCCTTCTCTGCCCCACTGAAAGATTGAGAGTCCCTCCTCATTGGGGAGAAGCTTGTCCCTTTGCATTGGTAACCCTGGTAGCAGCAACTGAGCAGCTGACTGAGCAGCAACCGAGAGGCCTCTTTCCATGCTGGCCTTTGCCGCAAAACTAGCATGGATACGAAACTTCTTGGGTCATTGCTCAGCCTGCTGCTCCCAGAGTGACAGGATGGAAAGGGAACAGCAACTGAGCATCCAGTCAAGAAAAGACCAAGAAGCTTCTTGTCTGTGCCAGACTTTGCTGCAAGGCCAGAACAAGCAAGAAGCTTCTTCATTGTTGCTTGACCAGCTGATTGCTGCTGTTCCCAGGATGACTGGGCCCAAAGGTGGCAAAGACCAAGATTGGTTGTTTTGAATTTTCAATAGAACAGTAGACCATACACACACACACACTGAGAGAGTGCTAGTGTTGTCACCAAAGAGAAAAGGGTGTGGTAGTTGAGGATCACTGCTCTAGCTTGTTCCTTTGAACTCTGAACATGAGTTTTAAAACTCTTTTGCAGACAAAAAACAAACTATAAAATATTTTCTGTTTTGGTCAGCTTTCACCAAAGAGTCATAAAGGATATTTTAGTGCTTTGAATGAAATGTTTTGTTGAAGAGGAAGTGAGAAAAAGGTGAAAACATTCTCTCCCCCCCCCCCCCCCCCACTGATTCTGGGAAAGTAAAATACTGAATAAAATCACCTCAGAATAAATTTGAGGCAAAATCACAGTTGAAAAGAAATATCTGAATTCCCTGCCCCTGTGTAACGAGGGATGGCATCAATTTATGAAAACAGATGTCCTATACTACAAGCATAGAAGACTGTGGTGTCTGTGGCAAGGGAATCACTCACATCCAGGTCCTGGGATCATGCATATGGTGTTTCTGAACCATTTGCATGCTGCTAAACACATGCCCAACTCTGTCAATACTGACAATCCCAACCACCCATCTTGTATCAAGTGTCACCACAGGTATGTTTTGCACTAACATTTCTGTAACTTCTGTTGTGTGGATTCAAAAGTTTGAGAGTTTGAGGCTGAAATGCATATCCTAACAGATCAAAGGTCTCCTCCCAAAGGCAACAATTTAATACAATTTTGATACTCACAGATTTCTTCTAGGGATAGAAAGATTTTTTAAAAAAATATTTGGAAAAAATGGTTGTAAAAACATGTTTCTCAGGTGTTGAGAAATTCTGACAAGAAGAATCTTGGTTTTACAAAAATCTTTACAAGGTCAAAACTTATTCCAAGCAAAATCCACATGTTGTTGTTTTGTTTTGAAAACTGCATTTTCTGTGCAGGAAACTGCTTTTTTCAGAACAGAAAATAATATCTGGAATCCTGTTGGGAGTTATGAATCCATAGGCACCATAATTATGATGCTACATGGTGATTGCTGTCCCAATCTCTCCAATCCGCACTTACCAGGCAGCAACCACTGAGATCAACAGGGGTCTATTCCCTGTTGATTGGGAAGTAGCTGACTGATATCCCCCCTCCTTTCAAAATGAGCAATCTTTAGTACATCAGGCAGAAGCAAGATTCCTGTTGCAATTCTTCCTCATGCTGGAGATTGATTGTGTAAGTGGGATTATCAGCTAGATGCTTCCCAATCAGCAGGGGAAGAGCCCTGCATTGATTGCTACAGCTTCTGCCTGGTAAATGGGGATTGGGGAACTTTCATGGTCCCTATGTAGCCTCTAAACTAGGGATTACACAGGAATTGTGAGTACAAAACAATCACAAGCATGTAATTCTAGGTTGCATATCAATTACTGCCTCAACATACTTTCTTGGTTTAATAACAACAGCAAGAACTATCTGAATAGGTACAGTCATCCCTTTTTATCCACAAGGGATCCGTTCTTGACACACACACACACACACACACACACACACCATGGATAACAAAAAACAGGGAACTTCAAGTATAATTGTTTTTTATGGTGGTGTGAAATGCATGCCCTCCATTAAGAATGACAGGATTGGCTGTCCATGGAAGCTCAAATCCATGGATGACAAGCCCATAGATAAAAAGAGCCCACCATATTCATCTCAGATTCACTGTTCATAGACCTGTGTATATACTCAAACCCCATCCTGCTAGAATGAGAAATGCTGCTTTGTTTCAAAACATAGCCCACTTGGTAAACTATTATTGTGTCCACGTTAAATATGTGTTTTTTCTCACTTACTGAATAGTGAACAGAACCCTTTGCAGACTGCTAGAAATAGTGCAAATTGAGTCCACTTTAACTGCCCTGGCTCAGTGCTAGGGAATCATGGGAATTGTATTTTTTTCTGAGACATTGAGCCTTCTCTGTCAGAGAGCTCTGGTGCCACAATAAACTACAGTTCCTATGATTTCCTAGCACTGA
Source organism: Phrynosoma blainvillii (assembly GCA_026167975.1). NCBI lineage: Eukaryota > Metazoa > Chordata > Lepidosauria > Squamata > Phrynosomatidae > Phrynosoma > Phrynosoma blainvillii. The sequence continues at coordinate 200,606,577 of JANUYF010000003.1, forward strand.
GTCAGGGCACTTAAAGTGGACTCAATTTGCACTATTTCTAGCAGTCTGCAAAGGGGAAGGATTAGCTATGCTATAGTTCTTATATTTTGATGTATATTGTTGGGTGAAGGAGATATCATATCTAGAATATACTATTTCCTACAATGTCATATAAAACATAGGGAAATTCATATATGTGGTTGTGCCAATTTGATGCTTGATAGAATTTATGCAGGGATGTCATTAGTTTATGAATGAACTGACAATTTGTGGAATTGTTGTGTGCATTGTGACACACACACACACACACACACACACACATTTTAAACCCTTATTTCAAAATCATGAGGCAATGCAAAATAGCAAGGATCATGTATTTATTCACATATGAATGGAGAATACGAATAATTTCAGATTATTTCAAGGCTCTCTTGACACATAGAAACAGGCCAAGTCTCTTGACAATCTTAAGGTTTCTCACCAAGGGCAGAGATGGGAACATGTGGCTATCCAGATATTCTTGGACTAGCATTCTCATTATTCCTCACCATTAGCAATACCAGATAGTACTGATGCAAGATGCAGTGCCACTGCATCTGGAGGGCTACCCATTTCCCATCTTTGATATAATCAAAGGCCAAACCATATAACCAACTCTAGTCATATAATATGGTGCACAAAATACATGGAAGAATATATAAAAATATTCTTATGGATTTAAGCTTTTCATTTATTACAGTAGGCCCTCCATATACATTTATTTTTTTTAATCCACAGATTCAAGCACCCATGGTTTGAAAATATTCAAAAATACATAAATTCCAAAGAACAAACTTGATCTTGCCATCTTATATAAGGGACACCATTTTACTATGTCATTGTATTTAATGGGACTTGAGCATCCACAGTTTTTGGTATCTATGGGGGATCCTGGAACCAACCCCCAGTGGATACCAAAGGACCTACTGTATTTTCTGCAGGGTTGCAAGCACAGACTCATCCTCTCTCCCTCCTTCCCCCCCTCTTTTTCCTGCTCTATTTTTCCCCCTGCTATGATGCATCAGAAAGTCACATGTGTCTTTCTCAAATTAACACACCAGTGTCGAACAAATACAGACACCATTTCAGAAACTTTCTGAGTTTCACAACTTTGTTAGCAAGTAATCCACTGCTTGATGGAGGAAAACTCATGCTGATTTCAATGACACTTTTGTTTGATTAAAGACTTCAGATTTTGTCTTTGAGAATGGGGGATGAACAGAGAACTTCTTCAAAGAAAAGAAGTTGTTCAGTGCCAGAAGCCAGCGGAGTGTTTATACAAGGGGAAGTATGCAGAATTCTAGTTGCCTGAGGAAAAAATCATTCTTAGGAAGAGAAACTCAGGGCATCAATATTTCTCTGGGAAGACCAGAGTATGAGTCATGAATGCCAGCCAATTGCAAATGATGTAAAAATAAATGTTTTCCCATTTCAACCAGCAATGCCAGCCCTAGCATTAGGCAGAAGGAGGCAATGGCCTCAGGTAAACTATTTTAAGTAACACAAAAAGACAGCAAATTGTTATTTATTTGCTTTTATTGTATATCTTCAGTTGAAATGATTGTATTTTTATTTCCTTCTATGCAGACAGGGACTTGTGGAACTTTCTGTTTCATGTGTCACCATAATTTGGCTGACCTTAGATACTGTTTAGCTTAATTTGGGTGGGTTGTTGGCTTTAAGGCAGAAAAATGTTGTGGCTTAGCCCTGACCTTATGTTCAGCATTCTCTGCCTATGTACAAAGAAGTAAATGCATTCAGAAGGGAACCAAAATTGTAATAGGACTTCAGTTGCTTTAACATAAGATGTTTAATGATCAAAGGGCATGGTGAATGAGAATATGTTGTTGTCTCATATTATGAAACATTTACCCCCCTCCCCCCAAACCAAATGTTCTGCTTTTCTCTTATGCCTTATTTTTATGGCATGATTTTATTCAGCCACAGTTTCATCACTTACCCATTTAAATTATTATTGCCTGCTTTAACCTACATTGTCTATGATGTCCATCAGAATTGTTTTCAATGCCTGCCATTATCTGATACCTTTTCAACAAAAGGTGTCCAAGATTGCATTTGGGGAGCCCTACATATAAAAAAATTGTTTTACAATTAAGGTATACTCTCTTAGAACAAAGTAACCTTCATCTGCTACATATACAATATCTATGCCTTTGTAAATAGTGGTGAAAAATGAGTCAGAATCACATTCTACCGAGTTGTATCTCTTTGTGAATCTCTGGTAAATATTTGCCTATATGTTGCATTCTAGCAACTTTCAGTTGCACCTGTAAATGGCAATCTAATTCCTTTTAGACTGTATGTATTTGTGAATGTGTACAACCACAACCACAAATGAAGGTGGTAATTGGTCATGGACAGGCAGACTGCCCAGGTTTTGACATCCCTTGGCTAAAGTATACTTAGTGGCTGGACCCCCTCCTCGACTTTCCTAAAATGCTCTGGCCCACTTTCTGGCTTATGATGAGGATGAAGATGACAATATTATTGTTATTATTTTGTCTAAATGTAAATCTGATGAATTGTGTGTGGTTGAGATAAAGAAGCAAGCTTTTTATTTGTTTTGTTTTGCTAATGTGATGTGTACATCTGGGACACCTGCAAAACTGGGACAGTCCCCTTGTTTAATTCCTGCACATAACAGAAACAGAAAAGTGCATGAAAAATATTTCAAAAATGTGTGTGTGTGTGTGTGTGTGTGTGTGCATGTGTGTGCGCGTGCCATTAAGCTACCTGTTGATTTGTGGTGACCCCATGGAAATATCTGCCTGTCTCTCTGTCTATCATCTATCTATCTATCTATCTATCTAGAGAGAACATTATTCTCTCTTGAACTTATGAACTTTATACTGATAAGGTGTTAAGTTCATTTAGGACTGTAAAGGTAGCAATAATCAGCTTGGGAACTTTCTAATTTGGAAGTCAAATGGGGGTTGCAGACTGCCAGAAATAGTGCAAATTGAGTCCACTTTTAGGGTTAGGGACTCATGGGAACTGTATTTTATTGTGGCACCAGAGCCCTCTGACAGAGAAGGCTCAATGTTTCAGGAAAAAAAAAACAATTCCCATGATTCCCTAGCACTAACCCTAACCCTAAAAGTGGACTCAATTTGCACTATTTCTGGCAGTCTGCAACCCCCCAAAGTTTAGGCAGTTGCCTTTTAGCAATTTCCTTCCCACTATAAGATAGTCTTTGACAACTGTGCAGTTTGCAACATATTATGTAAAAGAACTGCCTGTGCATTTCTACACAAGAAACAACAGGTATTTTTGTGTGTGTGTGCATAGAAAATGGTATTATTTTCAGTGTAGTGCAATGTGGGGGGAAATGGCCAGAATTCTACATACACTACTTAGTAACATAGCTATCTACTTGGCTACTCAATAATGTTTTCTGGCCTGATTTTCCCCAAACCTAGTTTCACAGGCATCAGCTAAATGGAGACAATGTGGTCATTCCACTGGGAACTGAGGTGTGGGCAGATGATATTTCCACCCCCTCCCACCAGCCAACAAGGGTGTGACAGGGAAGTGTGATGAGATCCTGCTTCTGATCATCATAGCCTCACTGGCTCTGACAAAGGGGTACAAACATCATCCACCCACATCCCAATCACTGGTAACCCCCTCTTTCTGTCCATACAGATGATGCCCAATAAAGTAGGTCTGGGAAACAGTTATGATAATGGAAATAGTGCCTTGGTCATGGCTATATAGGACTGTGAATATGGATCTGAATATGGATGTGTAACTTCCAAGTTACACATCCATAAGTATGATCCTGAATTCTGTCCACTATTTACAGTGCAGAAAAACCATGTGTGAATTTTTCACAGGATATGTCCTGAACTGTGAAGATGCATATCAGTCAGGATTCTCCTCATCAGGACTTCCTATAATCAAGAAACATACTTTTTGGCCCTTTTAAAATAGTTTTTGGAATATTCTTTCCATCCTCACCATTTTCTTGTAGCAGTTGTCTGATACTTGAGGGCTTTTTTAATATGTTCTTTATAGTGGTTCCTAAAGTTAGGCTCCCAATTGCTATTTGAATTTACCTCCTAGAAGCCCCAGTTAACTTGGCTAATTGTCAGAGATTCTGGAACAGCCAATGTCTTCTGGGAATTCAAGATGGGGAATCACTAGTGTAGATGAAGAAGAGACCCATCAGTTCATGTATACAGCAATTGGAGGTCATTTCCTTCTTTCATTTTTGGCAGTATTATATTGTCTGAACAGTTGTCTGAACAGCAAGGTTGTCATCTGTATCCTTTCCTAGAATTCTGCCCCACTGCTACTATTCCTTTTTGTATTGCCAATAAGATTACAAACCTGCATACACTTTCTGACAATAAGCCCCACTGAACTCAATGGACCTCCTTTCTAGGCAGTGCATATTCCTTCAAGTTGCATTTTGACTTATGACAACCTTATGAATTTCATAGGGTTTCCTTAAGCATGGAATACTTAGAGGCTTTTGTTTTTGTTTTTTTCCAGTTCCTTCCTCTGAAGTATAGCCTACAGCACATGGTATTCATTGGTAATCTCCCACCCATTTATTAACCAGAGCTGAGCGTGCTTAGTTTCCAAGATCAGACAGGATCTTGTTTGGGTATTGAGGCATGTGAGACACTGAAGCAAGGAGGGATTAGGGCATAACATCCATCTGTTATTTCTGTACAGGTGTCTTTTGGCATTCTGCAACATGTTACATTTGCATCATATCCATCTGGGATGAGATGTGTTATGCTGAGATTTAAGGCCAGAATTCAGACATTTTCCTTTCCTTTATCTGGCATCTGAAAACAATAAGTAAGTAAGTAAGTAAGTAAATAACATTCTTTTGATAACCTGGTTTCTCTGTCTATCAGGAACAGAAAAATATAGTGTGAGTTTGAAAAGTACAAAATGCATCACATTGCTTCCCTGCAAGAAGGGAGCATGTCAAATAGTTGTCACTGGTGACGGACTTATCTTAAAATTTGAATCACACATTTAGCAGCCTCTCATTACAGAGGAATTAAGTTTAATTGCCCTAGGAAACTGTGTAGGGAAAAAGATGTTCCTGCTTTCTTCACCCTTGACCTCCTTGTGTTTATGAGGAAGATCTGAAGTTAACTGGATTTTGCTGAGCATGATTACAAGTTTTCTGCATAGTCTGGAGCACTGCACAAACCAAACAGACATGTCAAAATGTGTTTTGGTGTGGCGTCTTTGTTTTCAACCAAGGGCTGCATCAGAATACTCAGGAACTGTGATAATTAGTAGATAACTGAGTTCTAATCAGTATATTAGTCCAGGTTCTGTGGATCAGGCCAGCTCATATAAGAATTAACAGAGAGGGAACTCCTCAAGCATACCTAAAGAGAATGTATGAGGATTCAGGTTACATAGCTATTTAGCTAACAATTGAAGACAGAGAGGGTTTATTTCTCTCTCTCATCCATATGAATAACCTATCTCCTCTCTCATTTAATGTTTTCAGACAAATATTAGCCTCTATCAATCATGAACATCTCACAGATTACCAGGTGCCCTAATCATAGAGATGCTAAAATGCAGGCTTGAGGCAGAACAGACAGCCCATTAAAGATACCTTCCAGGATCTTGAGAGTGTGGCATTTACACACTGCATGCTCTGATGATTCCTGGAAGCAAGCTGGCTTCCCAGACATGGGTGGCTTCAAGATGCTCTGGTGGCACAGCGTTTACACACCACATCCCACTGAAGCATCTTGAAGCCACCCTGGGGCTGTGCTGGGGCTGGGAAAGCCGGCTTTTTCCTGTCCCAAATAAGAGTGGATCTTTTCCATTCCTATTTGGGTCAGGTTCATGTTTGACACAGCCCCAATCCATCTTGGGTGGGGGTGGCTTCAAGTGCCCCTTCTTACTGGTTTGTCCCAGCCATTAGAGAGGTTGAGCCAGGAAGTGTAACTGATGCCATGTACAGGGCCAAAATCATAGACCTGGTCTCCATTGATTGTGTGATGTTCCTGAGTGTGTATCTTCATCATTTGGGATCATTTCAGTATTCCTTCCTAGGTATGTGCATGGGAGCAGGATTATGCCCAGCCATCCCATCATTGAGAGTGCTTATCCTACTTTCATGTGCAGCAGAGGTACTTGATTAGTTGTCTAATCAGCACAGAACCTTTGTGAAAAATATACAAAATATGATGCCTGGATCATAAATGGATTCCTGCGTTTATTATTGCATATTGGTTATGCTATTTGCTCTACAAGCACTGAACTTTGTACATGTAAATGTTGTGTGGAAACAGGATCCCCATTATGTGCATTTTCTTGTTGGACTTGAAGACCACACAGGCTCTTGATGAATGTAGTCACCAGGCTTGTGCATATGAAGGAACCTTCAAAAATAGAAAACCACACTTAACCTTTAATATTTTCTCTCATATTTTACTGCCAATATAATGTCCAGTATTCTGGTGTAGAGAAATCAAATGCTGAACACATGTAAAATAGCCCAAATGGTCATTGATTTCAGTAGAAAGTATTTATGCATAGTTGTGCTGAAGACTGCAGTCCTGGTGGCCTAATAAAACTTTAAGCCCTTTAGAAATGACCTGTGGAGTATTCCAGAGGTTTGCAATGACCCAGATAAACAAGAGCTCATTATTCAACACAGAGGCCTTTGCATTCCTTACTATAGTCTGACCTGAAGCTACAATTGGCCTCCAAGATGCAAATGTTGCAAATCTCAGTCAGATCTAACCCCATGGGAATGCATTTGGAAGACATATACTATGTAAAAATAATGGGGAATTTTGCAGGCTCAGATATTATGGTAGAATTGAGGCTTGTAATGCAATCTTGGGCATATTTACTCAGAGGTAAGGCTTGCTGTGGTCAATAGGGCTTACTCCTTGTGTTTAAAACTGTAGCATAGCAGTACAATATAGATATGTCTGTTCAGAAATATGTCCTATTGAGTTCTGCATGTTCAATTCCCCCATAAAAGGATGTAGGATTCAACCTAGATTTACTTGATTTAAAAAGCAAGCATGTTGCCATGAGGAGGTAGTCCCAGAAATGTACTTTTATGTTTGGCTTTCTAAAATGGCCATATATTATTTTTTGTTCATATTTCTCACTGTAAAATAAAGAAACCTGGTTATAAGCACTTTATTTATATGGCACCTTTCTCTTGGAGTGTGACTCAAGATAGCTTACAGGAGAAATTAATTGAAACATGCCACAATTAAATTGTCACATTTAAAACAGTATAAAATTATTTTTAAATCATACAAAAGTTTTAGTTTTTTAAATAATCACACCCTAATTAGAAGCCTGCCTTAGAGTGGTTACATATTAAAAGCCTGCTTTTACAAAATGGTCTTTGACTTTATTCTTGTCACTGTTAACTGGTATCCCTAAGTTGCAGTTATGGATTCATAACCTAGAGTTATGGATGCAAAAATTTGCCATATCCAGCTATGCGCCACCTTCATGATCATGGCAATATTGCCACAATCACAAATTCCCTGTAGCAACTCCTCATTGCACTGGAGATCACTGATGAAAGAGGTTTGGAAATATGCTGCTGAACCCCAATCACCAGCAGAACAGACCCCTGTTGCTTGATATGACTGTTGTTTGTTAATGCAGGTTGGGGGGGTTGGGTCAGGAGACCAGAAGTAGTTTCATATTCCTAACTACATCATTGATGTAGGATATTGGCATTTCTTCTTAATTCTGCTATAGAAACAAATGAATTTACTTCTGGTTGAATACTTTCTAATTTATGGCAACCCTAAGGTGAACCTAGCATTTTCTTGACAGAGGAGGCTTGTTTTTACCTTCCTCTGAGGCTGAGAGAATGTGACTTGCCCAAAGTCACCCAGTAGATTTTGATGAATGAGTGGGGATTCAAATTCAGGCTTCCAGAGTTGTAGCCCAACACTTAAATCACTACACCACTTCAGCTGTCATACACTTGCTAAAATTTGCACAACACAGTACTGGAAAAAGGCAAAGGTACCTTTTGTAGGAGTGGTTTATATAGTCTGGTACATAAAACACTGGTATAGATGGCAGAATCTGGTACATATCAAGAAATGTATTGGGTCATGTACAGATAAATTAAGAACTGTATACCAGAACAATAAATTATTTTGAAAACAACAACAGAAGACTCTCCTAAACCTCCTGGACTTCTGTGTGACACAATGCAATCATACTAATATCTACTACAGGTCCTGCTTATTTTCAATGAAGTTTACAGTTTGGTAGATTAATTGTACTTGGAATGAAATATATCTAGTTACTTAGGAGTAAGTCTCAATGAAGTCATAAGATGTACTTTGGAGCATATATGCAAAATAGTGTGCTCTTAAAATACCACAAACAAGGATCACAAACTGACTATCCTAGTAAATTATGAAATCATCTGTGACTAAAGCTTTTATATAGTCCACACAGATGCCTAACCTTGGAATTATGATGCTTCTCACTTAGGGATAGTTTAGACATCTACATTTAATCTACTCTAAATATTAGTCTGAACTTTTGGGATTAGGGCTCACTACCTTCAGTATACCTTAAAATGCAAACTACAACACAGAATGGATTCACCGTCACCCTAACATGAGAGCTCCCAGAAAGGGAATATTCACCACACATGAGGTGCAGCTGTCACAGACTCAGGTTATTAGATATATTGAAGGGCAAGCAAGAGCTGTTATGGTACAGTTAAGAGTTTCAAATTATGAAGACCAGATGCACTTGAGGCTTTTTACCATTGCTGGAAACTCAGGTCCTCAGAGCTCTATTTTGTCAGAGGAGAGACAAATCATATTGCGCTCAAAGGTTTGTGCAACACACAATCTCTTCATTCCATCAAGTCAAAGGACTGGGATAGGTGGAGGTAGGATCAGAATAATAGAATCATAGAATTGGAAGAGACCATAAGGGCCATCCAGTCCAACTCCCTGCCATGCAGGAACTCCCAATCAAAGCATCCCTGACAGATGGCCATCCAGCCTCTGCTTAAAGACCTCCAAGGAAGGAGACTCCACTACTCTCCGAGGGAGTGTGTTAGGGTTAAGGTTAATATGAGTACACCAACTTGGCTGGTGGATCATAGCTGTCAGTGTACAGCTCCTCATGAATATTATTGGCAAGGAAACTCTGTTTTCAGCCTTTCAGGAGCTGTACAGAATATGGTTTTTATCTTACTGTTTTCAGTATGTTATTTCCATAATTAATCCTCTTTCATCAAAAATGAGCTAGATGGAAACACACTTTTCCATTATAATCGTGAATTAGGAAAATGCTAGCTGTATATAATTAGGAACACCATTTATAATGGCACACTAGCTACTCAGGTCAGGAGTTTTGATGGACTTCTTGTCATTTGTTTCATTGTGATACCTGTTTAAAGAGAAAGAGAAATGTTTTAGGTGCAATCCAGCTATCATTAAGCACATTTAAATTCCACTGATTTTCTTGAGGCAGTTAAATATTTACTCAAAATAAGAGCCTGAGAATCTGTGGATCCACAAGTTATTACCTTTAGTGCTATTGCTCAGGTGTAGGTACCATTAAACTTAAACTAGTCAAGGGTCTTAAGATCCTGATTATTGGTGGTGAATGGAATGTGCTGCCCTATCTTATGCACATATTACTTACGAATAAGTTTCACAGAACTCATGTTAGCTTACCACAGACTTAACAAAAATTCTCACTTCTGTCCCTTCAACCTATAGTATTCAAAGATGTTTAACTTTTGGTGGGATCATACCCAGTAGAATTCTAAGTAAGAAAATTCCTGAGGATTACAGCACACACACACACACACACACACACACACAAAGAGTCAGATCCCCCCCCCCCACACACACATTACTACTTGTAGGTGACCTAGAAATGTAATAGATTTCCTCTCCTAGTTTGTGCAGATGATGGTTAGGATGTAGGCATATCTTCCTCCCTCTCGTCATCCTCTATAAGAAATAGTTATTTATATGTGAAATAAAAATGGACAGCTTTATGTCCTAGAGGTTAACAGTCTAAAACAGGAAAAGTGAATGGAGAGACAAAGAGACATGGAAACAAAAACAAGAGAGGGAAAACGTGAATGCTAAATACTAAAATGCTAAAACATTTCCACTTCTTCCAGACCCTACTTTTCTCCTTAAGTGAGTTCACAATTTATATGGCCCCTTTATTCCTCATCCCATGGAAATTAAGCCATGAACCAACAATAATCCAAATCTTACTCATGCTCTCTGTTAACTGGCTGAGAGCCAAAGAAATTTCAAGCAGCTTTCAAAATGGAGTTGGTTTGAGGCAGTTTGTAACAGGGTATGAAACAAGTTTTTCAAAAAGTCCAAGTATGGGGGTAATTCTTTGGCTTCCAACTGGTAAGATAGCAGAACAGTTTCAACATAATTAAATTTATCTGGTTAAATAAATTAATAATCCTGTATGATCTCTGACTGTAAAAGTCTAATAAAAATGAAATGAACATATGCTCATTTATATATATTTTTAAAAAAGATACATTGAACTAAATGAAAAACAAAACAAACAAAGGATATAAGGTGTGTAATAGTAAGAGAGCAAAATAATTATTTGATGTGATTACTCATAAACGTAAAACAAAACAAAACAAAATAAAATAAAATAAAATGAACAAATAAAAATTTCCTAGGCGTTGGATGAAAGAGTTAAGATGTAGATTTCTTATGTGTTCAATATATGAAAATTATTCCTGGGAGAAAACTGAAAAAAAAAAAGATTAATCATCAATTATTTTTAATCTCTATTTGAAGTTAACAAAGAGACATTCTTGTTCCACATCACCACCACCACCACCATAATGAAGAAATAGGACCTTATCACATGGGGCCCAAAGCAGTCAGAACCCAAACGAAATCCTGACCTGATACATATTATTTTTCCATGTGTCCACACGACGTCGCTCAGAACCCCGACAGAACCCCGACAGAATGCGGCAAGAACCGAGATCTTTTATATTTCGGTTTCTTCAGGAAGTACAAGTGCGCGACGGGAATCATTTTGCTTTTACCGTAAGGACCTTATCAGTTTGAAAAGACAATACATATTGTGAAGCATTTCCCCGCCCCCGCCTGTGCTCCAAGGAGGACCTGAGGAGGTTCTCCTTGGAGCTTGGGCCCTGCGCAGGGTCCAAGCTCCAAGGAGGACATCCTCAGAGAGGCGCCTCTCCGAGGACGTTCTGTTCGGAGCTCAGGCCCCGCGCTGGGTCCGAGCTCCAAGGAGGACATCCTCAGAGAGCTGCCTCTCCGAGGACGTTCTGCTCGGAGCTCAGGCCCCACGCAGGGTCCGAGCTCCAAGGTGGACGTTCTCAGAGAGGCATCTCTCTGAGGACATTCTCCTTGGAGCGCGGACCCTGTGCCGGATTGGGAAGGGGTTTGGGGGACAGCCGGCTTGGGAAGGGGTGTGTTTGACAGCCGCGGCAAGTGACAGCCACAGCTGTACTGAGCATGTGCAGGGCATCATTGCTTGGTTATATCCGGGATTTTCTCACTTGTGTGCGAACAGCAAATACGGTTCCCTGGAGTGCTTCATCGTGCTTTCCTTAATTGCGCGATGATGCTAGTTGCGTCTGATAGCCATTTACGTATTGTGGGGTTTCTTTCGGTTTATTCCTGGATTTATTCTTATTTCGCTTTCTTATCGCTTTGTGGCCCGTGTGTGATAAGGTCCATAGGGTGAAAATGATACAAAACAAGTTCATCTGAGGGGGTCTATCTGGAGGACAGTGGTTCCAGGCCAATTTTGAAGACAAGGAGTTTTTCAGAAGAGAAAGAGATTGAGGTTAGCATTTAACAATAGCATTTACATTTCTATACCACTTATCAGTGAACACAACACTCTCTAAGAGGTTTACAATCTGCAAGCCAATTGCCCCCAACAAGCTGGGTACTCAATTTACTGAACTAGAAAAGGATAGAATTCTTAGTCTTGGAGCCCCTTGGGATTTAACTAACAACACTGCACCATAAGGGGTTCCTTGAAGATGACCCTAAATCCGAAATAAAAAAAAATATTTATTTACTTATTTTATTCACTGAAGAAATAATCCAGTTTGAGACCACATTAACTGCCCTGGCTCAATGCTAGAGAATTCTGGGAACTATAGTTTTGTGAGGCATTTAGCCTTCTTTGCCTGAGAGCTCTGATGCCACAATAAACTACAATTCCCAGGATTCCCTAGCACTGAGCAAGAGCACTTAAGAGGTCTCAAACTGGATTATTTCTGCAGTGTGTTTTGGACCTCACGTAGGGCCTCTGCACACAGGCCCGTTGCAGCGTGTTGGAGGCAGGGGAGGGGAAGGGCAGCTGCACGCTGGCTGCCCCAACCCCTCCCCGAAGACGTCCTGACATTGGGTACTCTAAGCATGGCGTATGGCATCAGGACATCCTCCGTTATGTCAGAAGGGCCAGAGAAGAGCCGCATGGTGGCTCTTGGGGCGGCCTTTTGCTGCCTCTAATAGGAGCGGCATTTTGCCGTTCTTTTAAGAGGTAGCAAATGGGAGAATCGGGGCCGCTGTGTGTGCTAGCAGCGGTCCCAATCCTCTGCTTCCTGGAGTGGCCCAGAGCCGCCTGTCTGCATCCCTCCTTACTTAGTTTACTGAAAGCATAACCAAGCCTTAGACAAGCCTTTAAATTTTTATGTTTTCATGAACAAACACACCAGTTTAATTTTCTCCCACATTTTTACATTCTCAAGCAAAGTGTTCCAATTTGCAGATGTTTCTAAGTTTTTATTAGCAAATCAATCAAATATTGGCTAGCCTGCTGTTAATGGTTTATATATGCATATGTTTCCCTTACATCTGTGTACAGTGGGCCCTTCTTTTAAGCAGGGCATCCATTCCAGACCCACCACTCGCATATGGCAAAAAACGTGTAAGCTCAAGCCCCATTTGTTTTAATTGGGGTGCACTTTTGCGTGTGGCATGACACATGCAAAATTTATTTTTCTGGGGCTTGCTGTCCATATGACCTTGACTCTGTGTATGGCAAACCTGCGTATGCTGCGGGTGTGCTCTATTTCCCTTTCTGAACACCATAAAGGTTAGTATTTCCTTTCTGCAGCATCCAATGAGTGCACACACAGACATGGGCTTACCTCTGAAGCCCCAGTAACATGGCTATTCTGTACCTCATGGAGCCTGGAAATGATTATCTGAAATGACGAGACCTCTAGAAGACCACTGTGGACCTCGGTTCTGATGTAATAATTTTGCATCTAGAGAAGCAACACATTTCTCCAATCTTGCCTATTCCCCACAAGGCATGGAGTGGTCATGTGAGGGAAGAGTGTGTGTATCTTCAGGAGCTGTACAGTAACTCTGGGGAAGGAGACATATAGTTCAGCCTAGTATAGGTCCACATGTGAAACTACTACACTATGCTCAGCCATAGAATCCAGCTGAAATAAAAACTCAATGTTGCTTCAACACTGGTGACAGGACAGTAGGCTAGTTTATGGGTGCAAGGCAGGCTTGTCAATACATCTGCTACCTGAAATAACTGCCTCAGTGGAATGGTTGACCCTATGTTGGCATATTGATTTGAAGTACAAAGAGTTGGGACTCAGGCTTCCCTGTCCCCTCCCTTTTAATTGAATAGTTAGTAGTGGGCAGTGGCTTCCACTTCAGTGGAACAAAGAAACCACTTGAAGTTTCAGTCACAATTTTGAGGGTAGAATTCAGCCCACAATTTTGAGAATTGAATAGTTCCTTTAAGTTTAAGGCTAAAGCCTGGCATAAATTCAATACCCAAGAGACATGGAAACACCCAGCTGCCAGTGCAAATTGTCAACCAGCTTTCCAGTTTTCTCCACAGACACACATGCACACCAAGCCCATGCTCATAAACTTCTTGCATCAAAACATACAGTCTGTAAGACTAGAACAAACATGTTAAAAGACCATTGTAAAATGGCTTAAAAGGGGATGTAAACAGGTTTGTTTCAGAATTTCACAAGAAATTTATCAACAAGCCAGTGAACAGCACATTTGAGATCACCTGAGAGTTTTATTGCATCTATGTTTTAAGTGAAGCATATGCCCCACATATCAAGTCACCAGATGTTATAATTTACTGCTTATCCTCAGACTTTTGATATTTTGACATCTGCCCTTATCTGTTTGGGCTTTGTCATTTGTCATGTTCCTCTGTAAATGTATGCATATTTGATTGATGTCAAAATAGATGGCCTGTTTCATGATGACAGTCCAGCATACTCTATCTGACACTGAGGTATCAATGTGCCAGTTTGTAGTTCTTTGCATCTGATGAGACGATTCTGATTTTATGTGTGTCCATGTGCATGTGTTTATTCCTGAATTAAGGGCCTAAGGAAAAGTCCTGTTTAACAGTGCAAAGGATAAATTGATTTGACCAAAAACAAACAAACAAACAAACAAAAAACTATACCTTTTGGGGGCTCAACAATGGGCCTTTGCAGACTGTCAGAAATAGTGCAAATTGAGTCTACTTTAACTGCCCTGACTCAGTGCTAGGGAATCATGGGAATTGTATTTTTTTTCTGGGACACTGAGCCTTCTCTGTCAGAGAGCTCTGGTGCCACAATAAACTACAGTTCCCATGATTCCCTAGCACTGAGTCAGGGCAGTTAAAGTGGCCTCAATTTGCACTATTTCTGGCAGTCTGCAAAGGCCCAATGTATGATTCCCTCCCACAGACCACAATGAAGATGTCAGATGTTGAAGATAGAAAGAACTAAGACCAAAATTTGTGGCAATCACAGGTATTCTTGTTTGAAAGTAACTGGGACTTATTTTGCAGTAAATGTGTCTTAAGGGATGCCAACTTCAAATGGAGATGTGCCTACTTAGTGGGGTTTTTTTGGATGCTTTCCACCCACCCAGAATGCTTTGATTCCCACTGTGATTTTCGAACTGATTCCTAAGCAACAAATAAGCATTGGATAGTTAGTTCTAGTTAACTTTAATGAGAACTGAGTGTTCATGTGCCTTAGGCAGCCTCACAAACCTCCCACTTTATATCTACATCTGACATCTGACGAACCATAATCCGAGTAAAGAAAATATATTCTGTCTTGCTGGTAGTTTCTTCCATGTTTATCAATTTAGTATTAAACTTCTGCAGTATGACATGTCTGGAGTTAAATCTGGAGAAATAACCATTCATCTGCTAGACTGTCATAATGTCCTGGCTGGACTATATTCAGTACTGTCAATAATTTATTCAGAGGAAAAGATAAAGTGGATTGATTCAGATCTTCCTCCCAAACCATGATGAACACTTTGAGTACAGTCAGTCCACATTCAGGAACTGGAGCCCAAATCACCAATTTAGTGTGAGTGAGTTTTGGTATTTAACAGAACACACAGACTTTCCACTCTTCTGAAATACTAATATTAATTTTGCATGGAGAGGACATTTGCTATTTATTTATTTAAATATGCATTTATGTATCTCTTTACCCACCTTTCACCCTGTCATTCCATCAGGAAAAAGTACTTCTACTATTTCTAAAATACAGGGTTTAAACAAACAAACAAACAAACATATAAAATTTAATCTGCTTAAAACACAGTAAAACATAACAATAAGAAATAGATCCAGCAGCCAAGCAGGTAATTCACTTTCCGCAAGAGGATAGGCAATATTTCAAAGACTTGCTTGAACACAACTAACTGGCTTTGCATGTTGGTGGAAGGAGAAAGAGTTGTCCACTTCACTTTATCTGGAATTTCTTGAGTGGTTGACTGACCCTCCTTTTACCAATATCTGGTTTGCTTTTCTTATGTCTCTATAATCTGAAATGTATGTGTCATCAGCAGTAACTTTGGAAAAAAGATATCACTATCTTTTAATGTGATCTATCCAGTGGCCTTCATCTCATTCTGTTTCAACACTCAGACTGTGCACAGTCCTCTTCAAGAAGGAGCAATGTCCCAGCCAGTAGAGACAGGAAAGAGTAGCCTTGTGTCTACACACTAAGAAGAAGACTTCTTGAATTCCATGGCATTTATTCCCACTAAAATTCATATAGGATCTATGCCTATATGTGTCCATCTGTCCCCCTCCCCAACCCAAAAAATAGTTAATAGGCTCAATTATTGAAGTCTATAGAAAACCTTCAGACACAGAATTGTAATAGATGGAGCAGGATGAGCAACCACACACACAACATCCTTTCACACAAGTGATTTCTTGGCTAACTGTTCTCTGTGTGTGGAAGATTGTGATTATGGCATAGTGTTCCCATTCTGGTCAAATGATTGTAACCATTGTCTTTAACAATAAAATGCACTGCATATTTCCATTGAATTAAATGCACTTCATTGCAATTGAACTTACTTCCAAGTAAATTTGTGCATTTTAATGAAGTTCTGAACCTCTTTATTCATACTCCCAGTAAATTGAATGGAATTTACTCTTCTGTATATGAGAACAGGATTATAGTTTGAGGTAGCAATCCTAAGAATAAGCAGCCCTATTTAAGGTGCAGGCTAACATGAGAATCTCTGGTCTATTTCAAACTCTGCTATGCTTTTGCTGGCTGAACTATACAACTTAGCCTCCACCCTCACAGGACTTTCTTTCCTTCTTTCTATCTTTCTGTCTTTGAAACAAAATCCCTTCCCACTGCAAGCAACTGATCATTTAAATAATTCTCAGAGTTGGTTGAAATTCTCTTCCATGCTAGGGGCCTGGCTGGAGGCCAAAAGTGCTGAGATCCATACAAAGCATTTATGTTCTTGCTCTCTCTTTCCCTGATTATTACCACAACCTTGCCACACTTAATCTCTTCCATATTATGTTGGCCTTCCTTCCAACCTAGTAGATGTAGCCCCTGTGGAAACATGGTTCAAAGGAGGCAGGAGATATCTCTAGTGTTGGTTTTCCCCCTCTAATATTGGAGCCTCAGCAAAACGTCAGAGCTGGCTTAAACCCAAACCTATGATCCTAGAGACATGTCACAGGGAACACAACTGCAGTTCACAGTCAGTATCTAGTTACATCACTGAATTAGTTCAAACCCTTTTGCACTATGTGGTAGAAAGGTGGTATCCATAGGTTTCTATAGCAGGAATGCTTGTGCAACTGGCTGTGGATAAGAGAATGTGCAACTGGTTATGGAAGATGTCATGCAAGCAAAAGCACAATCTGTTTCACAACAGGTTGTGCAAACCTTAGTACTGGTGTTTGAGCAACTGGTTGTATAGGAGAGATGTAGAGCAAATACAAAGGTGTTGCAAAAAAAACCAAAAACTTGCAAATTAGCCTAACACATTTTCACCTTGTAATGTATAACACCCTTATTCAGAGGCCAATAAAAGAAAGGAAAGGAAACACACACACACACACCCCAACGAGTTGGGAGAGGTTTCTTGTTGCGCTGGCCATATAAGGACAAGAGAGGCCTGATTGGTCAAGCGTGCAGGAGTATTACTGCTCTGTGCTCTGGCTGCTTGCTTGACTTTGGCCTAGCAAATTTCTTGGCTTTTGCTATATTTGGCTTTTACTGATTTTGCTCATTATTCTTAACTTCGGGAGTTTCCAATTTGTGTCTCCCTGAGCAATTTGGATAGGCCGAGTGAGGCCTTCAGGCCGGTCCCCTCGGGCCTGTAAGGGCCTCCGCATCACCAATACTCGGAGGGCTGCTTATCCGAGGCGGGTGCTGCGGAAGGCGCTCTCTTCACTGGGTGCATGGACCCGGTACTGGATCTCAGGCCCAGAGGTGCCCCGGCAACCCCGGTCTGGTAAGGTCGGGACCCCATGGCTGGTTTGGGAGGGTTCTTTACACCTCTCCCCAGCGGTGAGTGTATGTGAAGGCAATACTTGTCTTCAGGTTGGGTTCCTTATTGGACCCTTGGTGGACACCTTCCCCCCCCCCCCCCCCCCCCCCCCCGTTGGTTGTTGCCAGCGATGCTTCCTGGCTAAGTGCGTCTCTTTTTGAGACTTGGGGAAGGGAGGCCTTTGGCCTGGTGGTAATCATCCAAGGTTGGGTGATTATGCTTAGGACCCATGTTACACTTACTGGGTGTAGTGATGCTCCACAGTCAGGCCCAATCTAAGAGGTGCGCAGCTTCAGCTGTGCCTAGCTCAGATCACTTTGCTTCAAAGAGGCCTCCCCAGTCTGCCAGCAGAGATGATGAGATTGCTGCACAGTTAGCACAACTGGGCAAGACAGTGCAGGCCTGTGTTGCAATCTGTAATCAGCTTGCCCAGAAAGGGCTACAGGCTACAGCCGCCAGCCCTATTGCCAGCACTTCTGGTACCATTGACACAGAAGTGCTGCCCCCTCCTGTGGCACCTGACATTCAGGTGATGGATGCTACACCGGGTCCTTTGGTGGTTTCGGCTGTGGAGGCTGGGCACCCCACTATAGCCAATGTGTGGGAACTCCTAAAAAGGATCCCTGGTGCGGAGATTCAGGCTGCGGCTGCCCCTGTTTCTGAGCAGCCTACTATGACAGATTTATATAACCTCTTACGAGGAGTGGTTCTTCCAGGTGCTGGTACAATGGAGCAAACCCATGATGTGCAAAGAGGAGATCAAGCTGCTGCTGCTTCGTCTTTGCATGACACCCGAGCTGTTGCGGGGCCACACTTCGGGGGATCAGTGCGGTTGGCTGGTGATGCTTCCCAGCAAGCTTCTGGTCCAGGTTTGTCTCCTACTAATCCTTCTCATGCAAACTGGCCTACCTCAGTATGGGCTCCAGGTGGCCAAGTTAGCCAGGGTGTGGGTGTGGAATGCCCCAACCCTGTAGCTTTGGATGCACCTGTGACGACACCTGCGGTTTCATAGGTGCCTGACCCTAGGGTGCAGGATGGTCAGCCAACTGCTTTCACTAGCAACACCTCTGTCATTTCTCCTTTGAGTGCTCCTGTGTTATCAGGAATGGCTGTGCATTCTGAATCAACCCCTTATTCTGGGATGTCTACACCCCTTGGCTCACACCTTCCTCTTTCCACTAAAGAAAGGATATGGAAGGGAGATTACATTGACTTATTTTCCCTTACTTTTAGGGACCCCGAACCAAGGATCATGGTAAAAGACAGGATTGTTTTTAGCCTTCCCAAAGAGTTTCAGGCGCTCAAATGGCCTAAGCTCGGGCGTAATTTTTTGAATTGGATTATGGGTTTTACTATTTACAGTGGTGTAAATAGTAAAAAAGAGCCACTTAGGTCTCCTGACTTTTCTAAGTACCAGGAGATCATGATAAAAGCTTACACAAACTGCCATCATAACACTAGAGACGCAGCTTGGCTGCAATACGATGAGCAGTTTTGAATGAGAGCTGCACAAGATCGCTCCCTGTCTTGGAGACATGTGCAGTCTGAATTATGGGCAGATGTAATGGTGGGGGCCTCCCCTTCAAGCAGATGTGGCAACGGGTTCATCCCCATGGTTACTCTGCCGAGAGAGCCGAATGTGAGGCCTGGCATGGGTGAAAGAAAGCAATTTGGCATATGCTGGGATTTTAACACAGGCAAGTGCAAGAGACAGCCCTGCAGGTTTGACCATAAGTGTAACACCTGCGGGGGTGGTCACCTCGGTGCTTCCTGCAGTAGAGGTAAGTGGTCAGGATTGGGTGGTGTCCCCCAGCCAGTGTCACCAGGAGGAAAAGGCTCCATCACCAATTAAGTTAGATTCAATGGTGGCATGATTTAGGGTATACCCTAACAAGGAGGCTGCATCTTATTTATTTCATGGTTTTTCTATAGATTTTTGCATCCCTTATACAGGTTCCAGGGTACACCGCTATGCGCCTAATGCTCGTTCCGTGAGGGAATTGCCAAATATTGTGAGGGACAAGCTAGTGAAAGAAATAACTGCTGGAAGGACCTCATGATCAGCTGCCTATTCCCACACTTCGTTTATCCCCATTGGGTGTTGTACCTAAAAAAGCCCCTGGGAAATTTGGGTTGATTCACAATTTATCTTACCGGAAGGGTGACTCTGTGAATGATGCTATAGATCAGGGGTAGGCAACCTTTCCCCTTTAAGGGCCAAGGGACTTTAGCTCCCAGAAGCCTCAGCCATGTTGGCCAATAGTCTCATGTTGGCCAATAGCTCCTGGGATTCTGGGAACTGAAGTCCCTCGGCCCTTAAAGGGGAAAGATTGCCTACCCCTGCTATAGATCCTGGACTTATGTCCATTAAATATTCATTGTTCGACTCAGCAGATGAGATGGATAGGAATTCAGGCAAGGGAGCCCTCTTAGCTAAGTGTGATATTAAATCCGCCTTCAGGCTCCTCCCCGTACACCCAGATGATTTCGACCTGCTGGGTTTTCAGTTTGAGGGAAAGTATTACTTTGATATAGCCATGCCAATGGGGTGCTCAATTTCTTGTTCAGCTTTCGAGACTTTTAGCACCTTTCTTCATTGGTGTGCAGTCAGGCGGACAGGTAACAGGACCATAACATATTATTTAGATAACTTCTTGATCGCTGGGACTCCTAATTTCTCTCAGTGTAGGGACTCTTTGGCTGGAGTTGGGAGTTCCTCTAGCGGAAGAAAAGACTGAAGGGCCTGACACATGGCTTACCTTTATGGGTATTGAGATAGACACCGTAACTGGGATTTCTTGATTATCTAATGATAAATTGGTGGCTATGAGGCAGCTGGTTAGTGTGATGCTGGGGATGCAAAAAACTACTCTTCATGAATTTCTATCCCTTACAGGATTGCCAAACTTCCCCTGTAAGGTAGTAGTTCTGGGACGAGCATTCTGTGCAAGATTGTATAGGGCTACCACAGAGGTAACTGCACCGCATCATCATATTAGGATCACAAGGGGGATTTGTGAGGATTTGAAGGTTTGGGACTCCTTTTTGGACCAATTCAATGGGACCTTGTTTTGGAGATCTGAAATGCTGCTCAAAGCAGACTTTCAGGTGCATTTGGATGCTGCTGGCACCCATGGCTTTGGTGTTTACTGGAATGGCCAGTGGGCTGCAGAGGTGTGGCCTTCTGCATGAATTGAACGTGGACTAACTAGAGACCTGACGTTTTTGGAACTTTTTCCTATTGTAGTGGCTGTGCACTTGTGGACAACCCATTTTGCTAACAAAACCATCTGGTTTTGGTGTGGCAGCCAGGCGGTCATTCAGGTGGTAAATTCTCAGTCTTCTAAGTCCCCTAGAGTCATGTGTTTGGTGAGGGCGATTGTCATGCAGTGTTTGAACTTTAATGTGTTATTCCAAGCTCAACATGTTCCTGGTGTGCTTAACCCTTTGGCAGACGCCCTTTCTCCTTTTCAGTTCTCCAGGTTCCAGCAGCTGGTTCCCGAGGCATTGTTACACCCAATGGAAGTACCAGCTTTGCTATGGAGCCTTGGAGGCTAGAAATTCACAGGGCAATCCTGAATTCCATCACCCCATCTACATGCAAGTCCTACCAAACAGCCTTGAATACATTTAATCAATTTTTATTGGAAATTGGGGAGGTTCAAAGCTGGCCGATTAGGGTTGATTTGGTCCTGCATTTCATAGTATATCTTAGGCATGCAGGTCTTTCACCCATTACTATTAGGGGCAGGCTGGCTGCTCTGGCCTTTCACTCCAGGGCAAGGGGCTGATTTGATCATACCACAGACTTTAGGATGAAGAGAGCTGTGGAAGCTTGGTCTCGAAAATCCCCTGCAGTAAAGAACTCACGATGGCCAATAACTGGCACAGTCCTGGCTAGGTTATGGGATCACTTAGCTGATGCATGTTATTCACCAGACGAGGCAGCTTTATTTAAGGCAGTGTTTGCCATAGCCTTCTTTGAAGCCTTAAGAATCATTGAAATTATGCCGGGATCTCACAACGATCAGTCTGGTTATGCACTTTTAATTTTGGATATTGTCTTAACAGATCAGGGGATTCAGATTCACATTAGGCACTCCAAAACTGACCAGCTAGAAAAAGGTCAATCCATTTCCTTAGCTAGAGCGCCTAGTGGGCAAATTTGCCCGGAGTTAGCAATGACCAATTATTTGCAGATTAGGCCTAATGTGACAGGTTATCTTTTTATTCATCTGTCAGGCATGCCCTTAACTCACTTTCAATTTAGGGCAGTGTTGAAGGAGACGCTAAGGAGAGCTAAGTTGCCTCAGGCTTATTTTGGCCAAAGGGGTATGATGTGGGGAGCACTCCTTCCTTGTATCATACAGCTGGCTGGGTCATATCCGCAATCCCAGGTTCTAGTAATGCACCTGGGGGAAAATGATTTAGTCAAAGTCCCTTGTCTTCAGTTGGCAAAGCAGATGGTGAGAGGTCTGCAGGAAATTCAGAAGATTTTACCTGGAGCTGTAATGCTTTGGACTAAGCTCCTGCCAAGGCGTAGCTGGCCTGAAGCTCACAAAGATGCTGCTATCAACAGCGCTCAACGGTGGCTTAATCGTCATGTTGTCAAGCAGTTTTCTAAACTAATTTTTTACAATTGAACATTTAGGAATTAAATTAGATAGGCCACAGCTGTACAAGGGGGATGGGGTTCACCTCTCTGCTGAAGGTTCGGAGATTTATGTTAAGGCACTCTCTGAACAAATTAGAAAAGTGGTTTGTGTGTGGGGGGGAGGGGATGCCTAGCTAGGCTGGCCCCCTCTTGTGGTGGGTAATGACCCCCACCCCACAGGAAAATTAATCTGGCTAATTAAATTGGGGTAAATTTGGAGAAGGTTAAATTAAAGTAAATGACGTATGCAGTTAAATGCATGACATCATAATTTAATGTCGTCATATGATGTAATATGACACCATTTCTGGTGGGGAGGGGTTTGTAAATTTGTTGTTGTTATTTGTTTACATCTTTGTCACATGTGGCGAAGGACCAACCTTCTGGGTTGGTCACCTTCACACACACACATGTGACGAAACTGTTGGAAGTTTATTCCTTGTGAATAGACCCTGTACAGGTGAATAGACCCTGTACAGTTGTGGCCTGTTTAAACCCAAAAAGAGGTGTCTCGTATCCTTTGTGCCAGTGCAAAGGAAAGAGACTTGTTACAATATCAATTTTGTGTAGATATATTTTGCATCAAAATGCATTTAAATCTCTCAATTTTTAAAATGGCTATTAACCCAAAATAAACTTATAGAAGTACACAAAATTACTTACAGTGCAACTTTAAAAAGAGTGTTTCCAGAGCTTATATCTTGCAATTGATAGTTTGAAAAGCAGGAAGTAGAGCATTATATTGTTATTATTCTTAACTGTCATCAAGTCAACTTTGATTTATGGTGATCCCACGAATGAGAGATCTCCATGTCACTCTGTCGTCAACAGCCCCACTCAGGGGCTGTTGGAGAATCAGGGCTGTGGCTTTCTTGATTGAGTCTATCCATCTGAAATGCACTCTTCCTCTTTTATTATTGCTTTCTGCCTTAACCAGCTTTATTGTCTTTTCTCATGAGACATGTATTTTCATGATGTGGCCAAAGTGCAATAGTCTCAATTTAGATATCCTAGTTTCTAGTTCAGGCTTGATTAGGTCTAGGACCCATTCATTTCTCTTTTTAGCAGCCCACGGTATTTAGAAAATTCTTCTCCAACACTGCATTTCAAATGATTTATTTTTTTTTCCTATCAGCTTTCTAGTTTTCACAACTATACACAAAAATCAGAAATATGATGGCATGGACAATCGTAACTTTCAGATTTAATTAACAATCTCCACACTTCAGGATCTTGCCTTGTTCCTTTACAGGTGGCCTTCCATGTCCTAGTGTTCTTCTGATTTCTTGATTGCAGTCTCCATTCTGATCAATGTTTGATCAGAGGTACAGGAATTCTTTAACAATTTCAGTTTCTTCATTGTCTACATTGAAATTAAGTAGATCCTCTGTGGTCATTATTTTTGTTTTGTTTTTAAATATTCAGCAATAAGCCTGCCTTTACACTTTCTTCTTTGGCCTTCCTTCTAAACCAAGGTATGGTTTATGGAAAATCTTAAACTATTTCAATGTTTTCATTGGCCTCAAACAAATGGCCTAAAAGGGCACCATCAGGTCAATTTGGGGGCAGGGCATACACATGATGCATGCCCCCAGATCACTCATGGCCTCTTGAATACTATAGCAGTATCATCCTCAGGACCATGGTGTCTGGTTGCTGTGGTCCTGAGACAGTCCTAGGGCAATCGGGACCATCCCAGGGCAATACTGCCCCATCTACTTGAGCCCATTGTCTACTTTAAAGTTATATAAATCACCTGTGCTAATTAGTTTCATTTTCTTAACGTTCAACTGTAGACATGCCCTTGCACTTTCTTCCTTGACTTTCTTCCAAGTCTTTGCTGCTTTCTGCTAGTAATATGGTGTCATCTGTATATCTTAGATTGTTGATGTGTCTTCCTTCAGTTTTCACACTTTATTTTTCTGAGTCTAATCCTGTTTTACAAAAGATATGTTCAGCATGCACAAAGAAAAAGAATGATAAAATGCAGCCTTTCCTGACCACCTTTCCAATTGTAAATTACTCTGTCTCTCTGTATTCTGTTCTGATAGGATCATCTTATCCTGGGTACAGGTTACACATCAGGACAATCAAATGTTGTGCCACACATTCTTAAAGAGAGACCCATAGAGCTTTTTAATGATCTATACCAGGGGTCAGCAAACTATGGCCCAGGGGCCGAACCTGGCCCCTTGAGGCCTTTGAACTGGCCCATGGCCGGTCCTGCCGCCATCGTCGCCACCGCACACGAATGCCACCACTGCTGCCGCTGCTACCACTGCCTTTCTAGCACACGCACAACACAGGGTGCCATTTTGTGTTTCAAAATGGTGCCCGCGCTTGCGCACACATGCGCACGACGGCGGCCGCCATTTTGGAACACATTTTTCCCCCCTTTGGCCTGCCGACAATCTGGGGGACAGTGGAACCGCCCCCCCCCCCCAAAAAAAAGGTATGCCAACCCCTGATCTATACAATCAAAGATTTTGGTGTAACCTATAAAGTACATGTTTATTTGTTTATTTATTTATTTTGAAAATCAGTGGAGATTTATACTGTTCTATTTTTCCAATGTGTACCAAGGTCATCTTTAACATAGCAATTCTACAGCAGAATGGAAAGTTAGGGGTTATGTGAATACTCAATTACTCAAGTAGATGGATGTACTCTAAGTCCACATTTAGACCATGATAGACTAACATGTCAAGTCTTTATATCCAATCCATTAAAACAAAACAAAACAAAACACCAAGGTCCTCTCATTCTGAGGAAAAAAGTTGCCTGGGCACTCAAAAGTTTAGATCTTAAAGGAGTGATTATCTTCCAGAAAATGGTCAACCAAAGGATCACCTATCATCTGTTCTTGATATTGTTAAGATGTTCCTCTATATAGATATAAGGCACTAGATGTTTTTCCTATATATAATTTATTGCAAGGACACATGCTGTCATAAATCACATATGACATGCTACAAACTGAAAATTGTTTTAGGGTGTATGGTTTATTTATTTATTTATTTATTTTCATTATGATGGGCAAACTCTGTAAACTTGAATATAAACTTATAATAAGGACAGTGTCCACATGGATGATGACCTCTCAAGGCTGTTCCTGATGGTAGCATATTGGTTTGGATATGTTGATGTGTTCTGAAATAACTTCATATTAATATGTCACAAATGATATTACTTGTCTTAAAAGAAATAAGAGGCTTTTCCTGGCACCTGCATTTTTTCAACTGGTTGCATAACTTTTTGTGCAATTGTTGGGTGCATTGGCTTGCACAAGGGTGCAAGTCAATAAAACAGCACAAATTTATATTTTCTCTCTGTTTGCATTAAGTTAGAATTATGCCAAAGTGTTTTCTTTCTAAATATCACTGCTCCAGCGTTTTCATGTTTTAAATTCTACTCTGGGTTGTAGTATATAGATGACTTTAAACAACAACAGACAGTATTGCACCGGCACAAAGGCCTCTTCTGGGTTTAAACAGGCCACAACTTTTATTTTCTGCTGTACAGGGTCTAATTACAAGTTTTACAATTAAACTCCTAACACTTTGTCACATGTGTGTGTGAAGGTATAACCCACCCAAATGGGTGGTCCTTCACCACATGTGACAAAGTATGTAAACAAATAACAACAACAAATTTATAAACCCCTCCCCACCGGAAATGACATCATATTACGTAATATGACATCACTAGTTAATGACATCATGCATTTAATTGCATACATCACTTCCTTTAATTTAACCTTTGCCAAATTTACCCCAATTAAATTTAATTAGCCAGATTAATTTTCCTGTGGGGTGGGGGTCATTACCCACCCCATTATAAATACAAACAAATTTCCAAATATAAACTCTAACCCAGGGGTAGGCAACCTTTCCCCTTTAAGGGCCGAGGGACTTCAGCTCCCAGAATCCCAGGAGCCATTGGCCAACATGGGACTATTGGCCAACATGGCTGAGGCTTCTGGGAGCTGAAGTCCCTCGGCCCTTAAAGGGGAAAGGTTGCCTACCCCTGCTCTAACCCCTAAGTTGTGACAAAGCTAATAATAACATAAATAACACATAAGTTATTATTACCATATGACCCATACCCAACAATCTGATTATAGATTGATCTCAGGGAGGGCGAAAAAACCAGGGTGATAAACCTGGGGAAAAATTCCCTCCTGGCCCCCAAAGGCGACCAGCCTAAGCCTGAGAGTAACCTAACATAATTCTTTAAATAAGGGTGGGTGGGTGGGATGGGTTGCTCAGTTCAAGCTCTAAAATGGCTGCTGCCACATGGCAGCACAGAGCTATAAAGAACAAACTCTTGTAGGAAGTCTCGCGAGAGTACAATCACTGCGAGACTTCCTTAATACAAGCAAGCAACGTGATTGGGCCAAGCGCGCAGGTACCCAGAGGCCCCTGCGCGCTTGACCAATCAGGCCTTTCTTGTCTTCATATGGCTGGTGCAACAAGCAACCCCTTCTGACTCGTCGGGGGGGGGGGGAGTGTCTTTGTCCCTAGGAAATTCTACCAGAACCTAAATAGCTAGAACCTCCAAATGGAGTTATGCACCCCATCTTCATCAAATCATGCATTCATTCAGTTTGATTTGAATATGGACTCCCAGTCTGAGGTACTACTGCTATCTATATCCATTGTGCAAATGAAAGCTAGCCCTATCACACAGATCTCTCTTCCTTGTTAAGATCTGTTGTCTGTTCCTGCTTCTGGGTAAAGAAAACTTCATTTTACTTGTTTGTGTTCCTGCTGTGTCTTGTGGATTTTTTAAAAAGCTAATTTAATTGGCTCGGATTCTATATCAGAGGTTACCGTTTGTAAGTTTTACAATGACTTAGTTATATATCTCATATACTTCTATTAAATTGCAGTCTTGCACAAGACATCCCAACATGCAATGCTTCTCATTGTGCAATGGGATCCATACCATTGTGTAACAGGAGTCATGACACTATTGTGGCTCCACTGTGCAATGGTCTCAAAGTTATAGTTATTCTCTCCTGAGAATACCAACATTATTTAATAGTGTGATTCATCTTTACATGATTGTAATTTTACAATGACATAATAACCTAAGATGATATATGAATAGCTGTCTGTCTGCTTCGTTTATTTTCAGAGTGCTCAGAATTTTGAAAGTAATCAATATTGTTATTATTAGCAAGTCTTTGTGAAAACCAATGTAAATTCACAGAGGGATCTTAATCATGGACCTTATCACACAGGGGTCTGAAGCAGTCCCATCCCCTGGCATCCCCGTCCCATCGCGCTTCCTTTCCCCGGGTGATCAAACAACATCACAGAGAAACCCTGCCCATCCCCGTCACACCCCGGTCGCATCCCCATCCCATCGCATTTCCTTTCCCCGGGTGATCAAACGACGTCACAGAGAAACCCCGTCGCATCCCCGTCGCATTCCCGTCCCAATGCGGCATCATGCTGCATTATCCGGCATCATCCCCGTTCTTTTGAATTCCTGGTCTAAATGGGAATTACATTTCCTGCGACCGGAATGATACTGGGATGCTGCTGCTAGAAGCGCAATGGGACGGGGATGAGACTGCTTTAGACCCCGTGTGATAAGGTCCCATGTGGCTGAATTCCTATATCTATGTTCTTGCCATATCTCTCTACCTCTAGAAAGGCAGAATATTTCTTCCTGTGCTTCCCAGAAAAAAAAGAATTCCATGTTTTATTTGCAGTCACCCTGATATGAAGTGATTTCAAATCACTTCTGAATAGGAAATTAAAAAGGAGTGGCACAAATGGATGACACAACTATAATGTATCTGTGCAGGATTTTGGCATTGCAATGCCAATTTCTAGATTTATTCCACACAAAGTATCACAGGTAATTAATTGGTTCAAACAAGAGATGGCTTCTCACAGTAAGCCATCCTTCCAGCAGTTCGCTGAGCTGTTGTGATGTCAGAGGATGCTCACAGTATTTTCTAACAGCTTCAGAAGGGTAGTAGTGCAGCTGTCATGAGGGAATGAATGAATGCCTAGGGACAGGAACAGCTGCCTTTTGGAGGATGGAACTACTGAAAGGAAGAACTGTGAGGATGCTGGATATAAACCCAGATGTATGACTGAAGGCTGAGAATAAGAATGAAATGCAAAGAAGAAGAAGAGAGAAAAGAATGGAAGATCATTTCTGTATCTGGGAGCTCAGAAACAAAACAATTGAAATAAAGGGGCCAGAAAAAAATGATAAGATTTGGGGGAAGTAACAGATTGGGACACTTGGTTGAAAACACCTCAGCTAGGGCATTTGGAAAAAGAAAGGTGTGTGAGACGAAAGGCAGTAAACATGACATTGGACTGTTACAACACTGTTGCAAACTAATTCGAGTAATTTGATCCTGGTGAAGTACAGTTAGCAAGATGAAATAGAAGTGATGTGTTGGGAGGCAGATGTGTTTTATATTTCATATATTTCCTTCTTTACTTTTTTTTTTTTAGTATGTGGCCATATGTACCTAGTGAAGTTAATAATAGAAAGATTTACTAAAAATATATAGGTAACTTTAGTAGCTTTAGGACCATGAAAAACTAATGAAGAGTGCTTTATTTCTCTCCCTCCCCATTCTTTCCCAAAGCAAGAGTTGCTCCGGGGAAAAAGAAAGATGAAACTGGCCAAAGGCAAGCTCTAGCTGTCAGACAGGAGCTGAGACCAATTTCATGCATCTTTGCAATCCATGAAAATTTGAATTTTACAGTGCACTACTCTGTAGCAAAGATAACGGGAAGGTTTTGGACTACAAAAAGGCAGAGAGAGAAAAGCAATAGAAACTGTAGTCATTGTTTTCCTGTTATTATATTTTTCCCCCATGTTTTTATTGCAGTGTTTACACATCAAGGCCCCAATCCTCTTCTAGTAATGTTTTGTTGTGCATAAAGATTAATTCAGTGAGGCCCAGGTAAACACAGGAGAACACATCTAATCCAGAAACACATTGACACCAGCTGCCTAAGGGGATCTCCCTTTCTGGATGCGAGAAGGCCAAACCAATAAGTCCAAGGGGGGGGGGGGGAGATGACTGGCAAACAGATTTTTCATTTAGCTTACATCTTTGCTTCTGTCCTTTATGGGAGAAACCAATTTCTGGTCTATTCTTGGCACACAACCCTCCCAAGTGCATAGCTTTTCACAGATCTGAAGTAATTTGACAGAAGAGGATTCTACACATGAAAGCCAGTAGCAGCCTGTGGCTTTCATATTATCAGGCCAGTAAATATATCCCAGGTATTCACATGTTGAAAGAACTATCCAATGTGCTGAAACTTTGGATGAGAATATGATTCAGCACTTTGGGCAGCTATTTTAAAGTCTGGATTAAATCACAGCCCAGATTCACTGACCCTCACATGTGAAAGATCCCCCTACCCCCATGTTAGCCTCATGATTTGGAGGAAAAGGAAATTGTTGTTGTTGTTGTTAACTGCCCTTGAGTCAATTTTGACTTGGTGACCCTATGGATGAGACATCTCCAAGACCCCCTGTCCTTTACTGCGCTGCTTAATTTTTGTAACACCCAAATGTGTGACCTCCTTAACAGTCCTTACATCTGGCATGTGGCCTTCCTCTCTTCCTACTTCCTTCCACATTTCCCAACATTATTGTCTTTTCCAATGAGTCGTCTCTTTTCATGATGCATCCCAAGTACGACAGCCTCAGTTTGGTCAACTTGGCTTCCAGGGAGGTTTCTGGCTTGATCTGATCTAGGACCCATTTGTTTGTCCTTTTGGCTGTTCAGTACCACATCTAAAATGCATTGATTTTCTTCCTACCACCCTCCCTATTCTTAGTCTTCTTCTGATTTCCTGATGGCAGTCCCCATTTCTATCAATGTTTGATCCCAGATATAGGAATTCTCTTATTATTTCTATTTCTTCATTGTCTAGGTTGAAGTTGTGAAGGTCCTCGGTGGTCATTATTTTTGTTTTCTTTATGTTCAACATTAAACATGCCTTAGCACTTTCTTCTTTGATCTTCCTTTATAGGTGTTCCAGGTCTGTGAGGTTTTCTGATAGTACTATGGTGTCATCTGCATATCTTAGATTGTTGATATTCTTTCCTCGTATTTCCACTCCTCCTTCTTCTGTGTCCAAGCCTGCTTTTCTTATAATATGTTCTGCATGCAAGTTGAACAGATAGGGTGAAAGGATGCAGTCTTGTCTGACCCCTTTGCCAATTGGGTACCATTCTATTTCCACATTTTCTGTTCTGACAATAGCTTCTTGTCCTGAGTATAGATTCCTCATCAGGACTATCAGATGTGTTGGCACTCCCATCTCTTTAAGGGCATTCCATAGCCTTTTGTGATCTATGCAAAGGCTTTGCTGTAGTCTATAAAACAGGGGTAGGCAACCTTTCCCCTTTAAGGGCCGAGGGACTTCAGCTCCCATAATCCCAGGACTTATTGGCCCACATGGGACTATTGGCCAACATGGCTGAGGCTTCTGGAAGCTGAAGTCCCTCGGCCCTTAAAGGGGAAAGGTTGCCTACCCCTGCTATAAAACAATACTGATTTTCTTTTGGAATTATTTGGTGCACTCCATTAGCCATTGTATGTTTGCAGTGTGGTCCCTCGTGCCTCTTCCTTTCCTGAACCGCACATGGACCTCTGGGATTTCTTCCTCCATGTATGATTAGAATCCATGTTGCAGAATTTTGAGCAAGATTTTGCTTGGAGGGGAGATCAGTGCTATAGTTCTATAGTTGCTGCAGTCTCTTGTGTCTCCCTTTTTGTGGATGGGGATGCATATTAATTGTTTCCAATCTGTTGGACATTCTTTTGTTTTACATATCAGTTGACTTATGTTGGTTAGCACTAGAGTTGACTCTGTCAGTCTGGAATATCATCTGTTTCTGGTGATTTGTTTTTCGCTATTTCTCTTATTGCATTTTCCACCTCACATTTTCCATGTGGCCTTTATTTTGTCATCTCTTTTATACAATTTTTCGCTGTATTGCATCCAATGTCTTTTTATTCCTTCTTGGTCTTGAATTATGTTATTTTTATTGTCATAAATCATCCCAGTCCTTGGTTTGAATTTCCTTTTGATTTCCCAGATCCTGTGAAATAGATATCTATCTTTTCCCTTGTTGTTGTTGTCTTCTATTTCTCTGCATTGGTCATTGTACTCATTTTCTTTATCTTTCTGCACAAGTCATTGTACTGTTGCAGTCATAATTTTTAGTTTGTTCCTATGTCCCTTTTGTTTTTCTTCTCTTCTTTTCTTTATTGCTTGTAGTTTTTCCCCCTGTCATCCATGTTTTTTTCTCTTTCTTTTTGTTTATTGAAAGTGTCTATCTACATTCTTCTTTTATTATGTCCCTGGCTTCAGACCATAGTTTCTCTGGTTCCTGGTCTATTATGCTTAGTAATGTAAATCTGTTTCTTATGTTGTCAGTAAATTCTGTTGAGATATTATTTAGATCATATTTTGGTAATTTAGATCATAATTTGGTAAAAAAGGGAATTGCCCTAAGTATTTATATTCCCAAGGTTGTTGTTTTTTTTGTTTTTTTGTTTTTTTTAAGTACCGTATTTCTTCTTTTTCTTTTACTTTGAAAAATCTTTTCAGGCTTCTGACCCCTTCTATGGTATACCATCATCAACACTCTGTTATCCCTCTGTATTTCCTCATGATGCATTCACCATCTCTTCCATTTAAACACACACATACAAACACACACACACACAGAGAACTGGGTATCTAAATTCTTGCTTATCTCATACTAGCAAGTGAGGACAAGAAAAATCACCAATGTTTCTTCCTTGCCGAGTGAGATGGGAGGATTTTTTGTTGTTGTACCTTCAAATAAGTATTCACATCTGCAAGACTTTTTTCTTATGCAAGCTGCACAAGGCTATTTTTACATGAACTACATTTATTTCTGCTGCTTCATTGCATAGAGTTTTAAAAAGTAGAAACACTTGATAGCTTGTTTGCCTCTTGGTGATCAATATCCATGCCCTTCTGTGTACTTACTTTGTGATTGGCCATTTGTTTTGTTCCACAACAGTTAAAGAGTCTAGTAGTGTACAGAGACATCTTGCACAAACTGTGTAGACCTTGATAAGGTGGGAGAGACATTTGTCATTTAACTCTCACAATGAAAAGAAAAATCAGCAGTAGCTGATTTTTCAACATGGTATCTTAACATATTATTCAGGGCAATCTCTTGAATATTTACCTCTCTAATATTTACTTAGTGGTTGGCAATTCTTTTTTTAAAAAACTCTTTCCAGATAAAACCTGCTATACTTCAGTATTCTATGACCTTTTGTTTCTATGCATCCCTCTTCTTATTTTCAGTCTAGATTGAGTGTGAAGACATTTGTCTGCTTTGCTTTCTCCCACATTAATTCCTACTCTTTTTGTTCTTTTTATGAAGAAATGGGGAACTTTAGGTAAGTTTTTTTTATTTTAAAAAAAGCCCATATATGATTCTTGTTCATCTTAACTAAGTAGAATTATATCTAGTATAGGGAACACAGTGTTGTATCTACATACCTTGTCACTGTGGGAGAGAAGAAGCCTATCCGGGTGGTGGGGAGCTGGAACCACAACAATAGCCTAAATTCAGCATTCTAAAAGTATGGTAATAAATAAAGGTGTGCGACTGTGTTAACCTCATTCCTTCTGTTTTCATCACTCACTGCAGGTGCTGAACCAAGCAGCCCCCTGTATTTGTGTTGTCACTGCATACAATTTACAACTGTCTTCGGTGTAGCCAGAAACAATAGATTGGAGGGACTTTATCTCTGAAGAGCTTAAGAAAAAGTTTAGTGAAAAAATGAGCCATCATAGAGATGAGATGCCAAGGGGCTGATATTATCTTCAATATGATGAATTAATACATATTTTATGTTCTAGATTGGTTTCACAATTATGGTTGTATCGTATCAGTCAGTCATTTAGTCAGTCACATTTTATTGCTTTTTGTCAATGGGCATTGGATAAAACAATGCCACAATAACAACAAAATACAACAAAATAATACAAATCATATTTCCAAGGTCAATTGTATGATAATACAGCAGTTTACAATTTACAAAATTTAGCAATTAAAATTTAAAATTATACACACACACACACACACACACACACAGTTAATAAATTTAATTATCACGATTACAACTTATGCCCATCTCTGCTATATATTTCTTTTTTTCTTTTCTTTTTTTGGCTGGTAAAGCATACAAAGCTACTCGCCAGGTCACATATTTGTCCATATTCACTAAGAGGTAGAAAACCACTTCTTATGGGCTCTGTCAAGGATGAGTTTCAATTATGGGTATCACAAATTGTACCCTTGGTTCACCATATAGTGGGCAATACAATATGTAATGAACAAGGTCTCCAATTCCGGGCATCCATATATGCATGTGTGCTTCTTTACTGGGATGCCCCTTTGTCTCTAAACTCTGTAGGCTGAGTCCATCATATTTAGTCTTAATTCTGAGAAGGTCTTCCACTGTTTTACCAGATGTTAAATTGTTAAAATAGTCTGCATATTCACAAGCCTCCTTGGGTTTATGATATAAAGATGCACATGGGGGAAAATAGACAATATTTAAGTCCCTTTGTGTGACTACTTCTCTTATTTTATTCTTAATTAACTTTTAGCTCTTTTAGCTCATTTGATTTAAGCCCATATTTGATTATCAATTGGGCAGCATGATGTACCCAGATTTTAATAGGTATACCATTGGAAAATTCTATCAAATATTTTGTAGGTAGCCTAGGTCTCATTCCCACTATGATTTAAAATGAATTGCTGATTGGGTTATATGTATGTTGTTCCCACTTGAAACTGGTTCCAAACTGACTCCACTCAGTTTCAATCATGATGAAGTGAGGCAAATGCAAAAGAACCACTCTTTCCTGACACTAGCTTGTTGGTGGTTCTTTTGAAAAGAAGCAATTAGCAAGTGTGTTCAACAAATGGGAACAAAGGACCTGAATCACATCAAACTGAAGGGGAGGGATTACTGTAGCAGAGGGTTGGCACGTTCCTCTCCAGTTTTTTGAGAAATCTGCCATTTCTCAGGACCCATCCTACATTCCAACCTTCTGTCCAGGAGGGATTCCAAAATGCCCTCCATTCTGAGCTTGACTAGGAAGCATGTCTTCCAAGTCCTGCAAGGCTGGGAGGGCAGCACCTCAACCAGGGGAGAGTCCTCCATATGACACCCATGGCTGATACATCCCATGGGAGAGTCCTCCATATGATGCCCAAGGCTACATGCATCCCAAGTGAGAGTCCATATGACACCCATAGTTGATGCATCCCAGGGGAGAGTCCTCCATATGACACCCATGGCTGATACATCCCATGGGAGAGTCCTCCATATGATGCCCAAGGCTACATGCATCCCAGGTGAGAGTCCATATGACACCCATGGCTGATGCATCCCAGGGGAGAGTCCTCCATATGACACTCATGACTTCGTGCATCCCAGGGGACTTGGAGGACATGGAGAGTTGAAATGGTGCCCTCCCAGCCTTGCAGGACTTGAAGGACATGCTTCCTAGTCAAGCTCAGAATGGAGGGCATTTTGGAATTCCTCCTGAACAGAAGGTTGGAATGTAGGACGAGTCCTGGGAAAGGAGAGTGGGGGAAATTATGGATTTCCCCAAAAGCTAGTGAGGGATGAGATACTAGTGAGGGATGGGATTCTGGCCACAGCATTCATGACTTCCTCCTGTGTTTTCTTGAATGTGTTGCTGGTTACATCACCAATGACACGTAGATGATTGACTGGCATTTTGAAGGGGCACAAACTAGTGGGAATGACAATTGTGCCAAAAAAAAGAAGTGAATAAAGGAAAGACCCGCTTCCATAGTGGGAACAATGCATGGACTGGAATTGATTCACCAACCCGGAGCGAAAGCAAATTGCAAACTGGGTTAAATGTAAGTGGGAATGAGCCCCTAGTATTATCTATCTCCTGTACCTTAAGCCAATAACATGTTATTCTTTTGTCTACTTGGCTCTCTATACTCAACATACAAGTTTCCAACCTGATCATGGCAGTCAAAACATATTTAGGTAAACCTAAGAACAATCTCAGGAAATAGTTTTCAGTGGGTTCTAAGCTTGATGTTTTTGATGCATCTTTGCCCCATAAAGGGATTGTGGAATTGTTTTGGCTTTATATACAGTCAGGGCAGGGTTTACCAAATTGCCTCCTTTAGTAGCAGCAAACTTCAAAGTTACTTTGGCTGATCTGCAAGATTGTATTTTAATGTTTAGCAATTGTTCTTTCCAAGAGGTTGTGTCTGAGTAAACCAATCCCAAATATTGGGAGTATTTGGGAAATATTGGGAAATGTAAGGTACTACACTTAGGGTGGAAAAACGAAAAGCACAGATATACGATGGGGGACACCTGGCTAAATGAGACTATGTGTGAAAGGGATCCAGGAGTCCAGGTAGACCACAAGTTGAACATGAGTCAACAGTGTGATGCAGCAGCTAAAAAGGCCAATGCAATTTTAGGCTGCATCAATAGAAGTATTGTGTCTAGATCAAGAGAAGTAATAGTGCCATTCTATTCTGCTTTGGTCGAGCCTCACCTGGAATACTGTGTCCAGTTCTGGGCACCACAATTCAAAAAGGATGTGGAGAAACTGGAGCATGTCCAAAGGAGGGCAACTAAAATGGTGAAGGGTCTGGAAACCAAGCCCTATGAGGAACGACTTAGGAAGCTGGGAATGTTTAGCCTGGAGAAGAGAAGGTTAAAAGGTGATATGATAGCCGTGTTTAAATATTTAAAGGGATGTCATATTGAGGAGGGAACAAGCTTGTTTTCTGCTGCTCCAGAGACTATGACCCGGAACAATGGGTGCAAGCTCTAGGAAAAGAGATTCCACCTCAAGATTAGGAGGAACTTCCTGACAGTAAGGGCTGTTCGACAGTGGAACACACTCCCTCAGAGAGTGGTGGAGTCTCCTTCCTTGGAGGTCTTTAAACAGAGGCTGGATGGCCATCTGTCGGGGATGCTTTAATTGGGAGTTCTTGCATGGCAGGGAGTTGGACTGGATGGCCCTTGTGGTCTCTTCCAACTCTATGATTCTATGATTCTATGATTTAAATGTTTTCACTTGTTTTATAATGTGATTGTCCAAATGCAAGATGTGGTTTTTGGGTCACTTCCCAAATACCATGACCTGTGTCTTATCATAATTTATTGTCAACACATTTCTCTTACAATATGATGAGAGTTTCACAAGAAGTCACCTTAATCCCACCTGAGTTCTGGATACCAATACTAAATCATCTGCGTACATCAACAATGAATGTTTTAAACCAAGAATTGTGACAGGAGCATATTGTAAACCATCCAGTTCCTTTACTATATCATTGATGAAGATGTTAAACAGGAAAGGTGCTAGTAAGATGGCCTGCCAACTCCTACAAAAGTACTAATCTTTAAAGTAAGATGGCCTGCCAAATTGACTTTAACTTGCAATGATGTATCAGTGTACAATGATTTGATAAGAAATAACAAACAGCAATCAATATTTGTCCTTTATAATTTCTGCCATAATAAAGTGTCTGGAAACCAAGTCAATGCTAACCTCAGATCAATGAAGGTGACATGCAGTTTTTGCTTCCAATTATGGATATATTTACACATCAGGAAATTCAGCACAAAATGCAGATCAATTGTTGAATTCCCTTTTTGAAATCCAGCTTGTACTTCTGATAGTACAATATGTCTATCTGCCTATTCTTCTAACTTTTTGAGAAGGAACCTGTCATATTAGTTAGATGATATGTCCAAAAGACTAATGGGCCTATAGTTAGCTGGATCCTTCTTATAACATGTTTATATACAGGGGCAATAATACCAAGCTTCCATTCCTCTGGTATACAGCCAGAAAGATTTATATGAGTAAACAATTTTGCAAGAATGGGAGCCCAATATTCTAATTTTGCCTTATATAATTCCACTAGGATCATATCTTCTCCAGCAGCTTTATTGGCTTTATCTAGCAATGAACCCTTTAATCTGATTCAAAGTGACATCAGGCCATTCAGGAAGATCTAATAATTGGGTGTGATGAGTTTATGGAGATAGGCCTGTTTGGGACCTGTACGCGGGGGTATCATAAAGTTTTAATTATCACCTTTTAAAAAATTGACAGAAAATTTGTTTTGATATGTAGTTGTTAATTTATCTCTATGTAGTCACCATCCAGATTTACACATTTTCCCAGTGTTTCTTGACCCTCTGTATACCATTATTGTAGAAGTCTGCCGATTGCACTTTAAACCACTCTTCCCTTTCATGAATGGCATCATTTGTGTTATCAAATCAGTGATCCCGCAATGGATTTTTCATTTCTGGGAACAAGAAAAAGTCACTTGGTGCAAGGTTGGGAGAATAAGGCGGATGCTGCAAGATCTCGAAGCCACATGTCCTTGCTTTGTTAACTGCAACTTGAGATGAATGAGCTGGTGCATTGTCAGCTAGGAGACAAGTGCCTCTGGAGAGCATAACGCAGCATTTATTTTTCAGAGCATCTCGCAACTTGTCCAGAAGATTGCTGTAATATGTGCCAATAATGGTTTGTCTCTTTGCAAGGTAATCTGTGAGAATGACTCCACGACAGTTCCAAAAAACTGAGAGTGTGACCTTCCCTGCTGACTTTCGCACCTTTGCATTTTGTGGGGAGGGGAATCACCATGCTTCCACTCCATGCTAATAGTTTTGGTTTCTGGATCATACTGATAGATCCTAGATTCTCCATGGTTACCAGATGACCAAAAAAATCATCTTCATCCTGTTCCAACAGTGTCAACATCTGTCTCGAAAGGTCACACCATATTTGTTTCTGGAAAGGGGTTAGCAAACATGGAACCCAGTGTGCAGACACTTTAGACATGTGCATTTCATCATGAATAATTTTCCACACACTACCATAACTGAGACCATTTTCATTCATGATCATTTGGATGGTTACTTATCTGATTTCCAGGATTAAACACTCCACATTCTTCACTGTGGCAGCATTGTCTGTCAATGATGGTCTTCCATGTCTTGGCTCATCTGTGAGGGACATGTGACAGTTTTGAAATTCCTTTTCCATCTCACAATAGTGTCATAAGATGGGCAATCATTTCTACTAACTACCATCATCTCATCATGAATTTGCTGGGCACTATTACCCTTCAAATGCAGGAACTTTATCATGTTGCGAGCGTCTTACACTTTTGTCACTTCTGGCACAACCTGTACCAAAAATAAAGGACACAAAGGACTGATTTTGTCAACATCATGCACATAAGGATCAATTATGACACTAACAAAATTTCATCAATATACCATAAAAATGTCCAAGTGATAATTATTACTTTATGATAACCCCTTGTATATGCCTGAGGCACCACATTTTCCCTGGCCTTCCTTGCCTTCAGTTTCCTAAACTCCTTGGCTAATTTTTTTTTTTTTTTTTACTCTTTTGAAAGTCCTCATTAAACCAAGTCTGAGACTTGTTTCTGAGATTTGGGGACATACTAGATATACTCATTAAGGGTTTTATTCATGTTATTAAAGTCTCATATGTACCAATGATATTGCTAGTTTCCAGGAGAACATTTTTCCCTTAATTTTCTAAAATCGGGGGAGTCTAAGATCTTACTAATCATTTCTTGGAGTTGTTCATTCCATTTTAACCTCCTGCTACCAAGTATCAAATATTGAAATTGATCTATTATCATTAATGCAGATTTAGTGACCATTTGTGAGAGTGACAGTTCCAAGCAAAAATTATCACTCTCGGCTCTTGGAATTATTTTAAATGTATCCCTGTTAACTGGGATGTTACTGGAAGACAAAATATAATTAATGGTGCTAGAATATTCTCTGGAAGAGATATATGTGTAATATAAACAATGTCAACAACAATATCAACATCAAATTTTCAAAATCCCTCCCCGCTGGAAATGACATCATATGACATCATATGACGTCATTAATTAATGACGTCATGCATTTAATTACATACATCACTTCCTATTAATTTAACTTTTGCCAAATTTCCACCAATTAAATTTAAATTACTAGATTAATTTTCCTTTGGGGTGGGGGTCATTACCCGCCCCAATTACAAATACTACTACATTTCCAAAATATAGACCCAAACCCCTAAGTTGTGACAAAGCAAATAATCATGTAAAGATAACACATAAGTTATTAATATCCTATGATCTGTACCCAATAGTCTGATAATACATTGATCTCAGGGAGAGCGAAAAACCCAGGTAACAACCCTTGGAAAAAAATTCCCTCCCGGCCCCCAAAGGTGACCAGCCTAAGCC